>CM060916.1:548501325-551001325 GCA_030737875.1 Allium sativum
TGAATGAAAGATGATGTCAATTGGGTATTCTACAATTATATATCAAATTGTTGCATACCCAATTAGAACATGATAAGATTTTCCAATGGTCAATTGGGTATGCAGCTGGTTATGACAACATGAATGTTTGGCAAAACATGTCTCCAAGGTACCTTGCAGCATCGTACGACGTCCAATAGAAAATTATGACAACATGAATGCTTCATTATCATGTGACGGCAAGGAATTTCGCTCGGTCTGAACCAGTCGCTAAACCGAACCAGACCTCTCGAAATGCCCTATCGTTTGAGAACAGGCCACAACAGAACGCATACAGAAGAACATTTCATTGTATATAACAACAATACATCAGATTACAAGAATATACAGAGTATAAAAGAATATTACACAGAAATATCAGAGATTTAAATTACATTTAAGTACTTAGCAGCGGAAAATAATACAATACACAACTAGAAGAGATATACGGATACAAAGCTTTCCGGATATCATTCCAGCTGTAAACCAGGATCCTGTGAATATAAATCTGCAAAACCAAAACTACTAGCTGCCCGTGTCAAAATAAGGGCACCCAGAGTTTAGGTTGAAACAATAAACTCCAGGTCAGTCATGTGACTGGTGTGAGAACTAAAACAGTTATTATCTTTATTTTCAAAGTTAGGTAAATCAAGGGACCACGCCGTATAACACGGAACGGGTTTTCTCCCAAGAATACCAGTGCATAAAACAAACAGCGCAATGCTAAATAAAGAAAAATGAAGCTGTTATAAGACCCAGGTCCCATCACACAATGCAACGCAGCCGAGGATAGGGTTTTCCCTTATAACAGCCAAAGAATGCTTGATACGGTTAAAACAAATCGTTTGATACTATTATAAGTGCATAGTGTATAAAACAACTTCAAATCATAAGTATCAATCATAGGCGGCATGAGCGCCCCATCCCACTATGTCGCCATACTAGGCTCTACAAATAAAACCGCAAATGTCACGTATTTGGAAATTGGATTTCCGTCTATGAACCGAGGCAAAAGATAGTCCTCAACCGATTTCAGACAATCTAGCCCATGTCTAGGCAAGTACTCAGTCAAGCCTTGGAGCGACAGGGCCGGTCCACCGATGTGGATTAAAATTCCTGAACACTACGTTTCCCCACCCTATGGGGTGTAAGTCTGGTCCGTCAGCCGACCAGAATGCATCGGCCGAAACCGATATAACCGAGGCGCCTCGCAACAGCAACAACCACATAAGTCAAACTCGTCAGGGCGTGTAAAACCACTGACGCCACTTCTAGCTAGAAAGAAACGCAAGTCCTCCCTGAGGTCCGTCTCCCGTTTTTGGTTCATACCGGGTGTGAAACACGCGAGGTAAACGTTACACAAAGCTACGCCACAAAGGCCGTGCTTTGATCATCACCACAAGACTTTGCTTTTCAACAGAAGCCTTGATCATTTGCATCTTAGCATGCCACACAGGCAAACCATCCTATGCAACCGATATCAGTCACACAGAATGAAATCCGATGTCAGACACACAGTCCATTTACAAGTCCGTCCTGGGTCTGAACGAAACCGGAGGCACCTAGTACCCCGCATATCCATCGATCTCCAAGTACGTCTGGACGATCACTAACTGTTTCCATCTTCTTGGGTGTACAGCCCAATCAAGATCATCAGTAATTACCCAAACGACGTGAAGACCTCCGGTCTTCGACCATCGTCTTCATCTTCGACTTATCGTCGTATCAGTTATTCAGAATGGGATAAACCCGGTCTTTCCGAATAACTCGCGTATATATTATAAAAGTGTTACACAAACACAACATACGCCTCATTCCAATTCATTAGTCACTAACCGTAAATTAATCAAGAGAATAATTCCCCAAATATTAACCCCGAAGGCCGAAACCAACATCAGATCAATATCCAGAAAACCATTCTGCTTAGCTAACCGACAGTTAGTTTCTAAATTTCACATTCATAGGGAAAGGTTCCCATTAATTTTATCCAAGATAAATCTCTTGAATTTATTCTTTATTCTATTTTTGAATCTCAATTCAAACTAGTCGGGATTAGCGAACCTTACCGAAGTAATCATTTGTTTTAATTTCCCAATCCCAACCTATTCATCCCATGAAGTAAAACTGGTAATACTTCATATCTAACACCACAGTGTTATCGGTAAATTCAATTACCATTTCACGTTCAAATCTAATTAAAGATTTGACTATCGCCTGGAGCAAAACTGGTGATACTCCATTTTCGATCATTTCAATCTAATTAAAGATTCATTAAAACTCCACTTAGTTTTAATCTTTGACTGGGTTAAAGAATCAGTGTCATTTAAAAACACGGTTCACGATAAACCCAAAATCACATTCATTAATCATCAAGTTAAAGAACGAGTGTTATTTAAAACACTGTCCACGATAAACCCAAAAATCAATATCGATTCAATTCCAATTAAATGTTATTTAATTGGTACACTTCATTAAATCTAAATAAAAAGATTTAATCTTTTCTCAACTGGGTTCAAGAACAGTGTTAGTGAAGACACCATTCACGACAAACCCAAATCACATTCAATATTCAATACAAGGCTCCGAATAGAAAATATGTCGGCTTATATTCAATATCGAATTCTACGACTAACAAATGTCGTATTTGAAATAACGATATAAATATCTATATCTTTCAAATTTCCATAACAACATCTGTATAATCACGAAATCCAACATCGAAATATTCCGAAGACAATTTCGATTCAAACCCATTCCAATGCGATCATTGGAAATTTTGGTTATTTTCCAAACCATTTCAAATTCAATTTATTTATTTAAAAATAAATAGAATTATAATTCTAGTTCAAAACTAGTTCATTTCGATAAAAATCTATTTTTATCTTTTCAAATATGGAGTTTTTCATCCCAATTCTTCCCAAATCATTTCTTATGATTTTACACAAATTATTACTATTTTTAATAATTTTATCAAGGCCCGTACAGTCGATTTCCATCAATGGCCATCGAACTGCACTTATAGCGACCTTTTTCGAATTTGATTTGGACATAATTCCAAATCCAACCGTTAGATTTCAAATTTCTAACATTCATTAGAAAGCTCTTTTCGATACGAACCCAACGGTTCCGGTTTTAGGAGAATCCGACGGTCGGATCTCCCGTAATGTCCGTTTGAAATAAATGGTCGAAATTCGCGAACTGCCGCGGCGCGGCGCGTTCTATTCAGGCCATTATATTATATATATAATATATATAATATATACTTCGTCGATTTCTATTTAAAACGAATTATATAAATAGTTCTAAAATTCGTTTCAAAATCTATTTCAACTTCCATTTCAATTCAAAGCAAAATTGAATTCTTCTTTATAAATTCGTTTTAAAATTCATTTTTATTCAATTCGAATTTCAATTCAATTTGAATTCATTTCAATTCGCTTTCAATTCCATTTGAATTCGTTTTCAATTCAATTCATTTCGAAATCGTTTTCAATTCAATTCATTTCGAAATCGTTTTCAATTCATTTTGAATTCGTTTTCAATTCATTTCATTTCGAATTCGTTTTCAATTCAATTCATTTCGAATTCGTTTTCAATTCAATTCATTTCGAAATCGTTTTCAATTCAATTCATTTCGAAATCGTTTTCAATTCAATTCATTTCGAAATCGTTTTTAATTCATTTCTATTCGAAATCGTATAAATCGATATAAATATCGTTTACGTCAAAATGGCGTCAATCTAATCAACACGGCTTCATAAATTTCTATTTTCAAATATTCTATTTCAAATATTTCTTTTTCAAAATAGTTGTTATTATCAAAATATTTCGTTCAACACATGACCAATCTCAATGGATGAGTACTGTCAACACATGAACTTTTATTTTATATCGATAAAGGTGTAAATTGTATTACTAAAATATTTCGTTCAACACATGACCAATCTCAATGAATGAGTACTGTCAACACATGAACTTTTATTTTATAATATTCTTTATTTTGTAAATTGGAATGAGACCCAATCAATTACCATATAAGGTTAATTATATGGATTTTCATACAACACATGTATATCATAGCATTGAAAAATAATCAACCATCAACCAAAGTGCGCTATACTGTATAAGCATCAAATATAGATACTCAACGCTTATAACAGCCTGTCAATCAACCGATCGACATATTCAATCAATCAGGATGAGTGAACTTCAAATTTCATCCTAACACCTGTGTGGGGTTTCAAACAGTCAAACACATATTTTATTTGTGCAGTTGGGCGATGTGTAAAATTTATCGACCCAATCAACGTCATTCAAATAGGTGTACATAAACAAACCGTCTGGTTTGTAAATGAATATTTATTTATTCACATTCACGTTAAAAATTATATTTTTAACGATAACACATTTTATTTTAACATATGAATTTCTATTCAGTTCATTCTTTAAATAAAATGCTATTTTTATTTTTCTAACTTATTTTAGAAAATTTCGGCGGCATAACGGCACGATACTAGAAACGGGACGAGGCCTAGCCTTATCCCCGGTCTAGTGAAGGCCCACGCCATTCACACATCAATCAAACCATTCAATTTCGTTATGCAAACCACAAAATTTGGAGTAAGAGTCTAACCTAGCCTTACTCCTTCGCCTTATAACGGCGCACGTCTAATCCTAACCAATTTATCGATTCGATTTTTCACATCACAAACCACATTCAAACCAATATCGCAATCAATCACCAAACAATCAAACAAACAAGTCCATGGTCTGTGGACGATTGTGTCGGGTGCTACTAAGCACCGTCTGCATCCTAGTATATATATATATAACTAGAAAAATAAATTGAAAGGTGAGAAATTCTCACCTTTAGCTATCCTAGCTCCACAGCACTTCATTGATAGAAATCTTCATCGCTATCGCATCTTCGTCGTCTTCGTTGCCCATAGCCACTACATATGTAAAAATCGAATTTTTACTTCGTTATTCAATTTATAAAAATCGAATTCTTATTTTGCTATTCCATATATAAAAATCGAATTTTTATTTCAAAGTTCAATATATAAAAAACGAATTTTTATTTCAAAGTTCAATATATAAAAAACGAATTTTTATTTCAAAGTTCAATATATAAAAATCGAATTTTTATTTCAAAGTTCAATATATAAAAATCGAATTTTTATTGTAAAGTTCAATATATAAAAATTCTATTTTTCTATCAACAATATAAAAGATTAGATTTTTCTTTCGACAATATAAAAATTTGATTTTTCTTTCGACAATATAAAATTTTGATTTTTCTTTTGACAATATAAAAATTTGATTTTTCTTTCGACAATATAAAAATTTGATTTTTCTTTCGACAATATAAAAATTTGATTTTTCTTTCGACAATATAAACATTTGATTTTTCTTTCGACAATATAAAAATTTGATTTTTCTTTCGACAATATAAACATTTGATTTTTCTTTTCAAATCTCTAAATAAAATCAGTTTTCAGTTTTCTTTCTTTTTTTTTTTAAAAAAAATTCAGTTTCCAATCTTTTCTAAAAATTTCAGTTTTATTTCTTTTTTTAAAAATCCGGTTTTAACTTTTCTAATAATCATTTCAGTTTTATTTCTTTTTTTAAAAATCCGGTTTTAACTTTTCTAAAAATCATTTCAGTTTTATTTCTTTTTTTTTTTAAATCCGGTTTTAACTTTTCTAAAAATCATTTCAGTTTTATTTCTTTTTTTAAAAATCCGGTTTTAACTTTTCTAAAAATCATTTCAGTTTTATTTCCTTTTTTTTAAAATCCGGTTTTAACTTTTCTAAAAATCATTTCAGTTTTAAAACCTTTTCAAAAAAAAAAAAATCTGTAAAAAAAAAAAACTT
Organism: Allium sativum; assembly: GCA_030737875.1. Taxonomy (NCBI): domain Eukaryota; kingdom Viridiplantae; phylum Streptophyta; class Magnoliopsida; order Asparagales; family Amaryllidaceae; genus Allium; species Allium sativum. Next base: position 548,507,220 of record CM060916.1, read on the forward strand.
AAGAAATCAATTTTAAAATACAAAAAAAAACAGTTTTCAAATTAACAAAAACAAAAAAAAAAACATACAGTAAAAATAAAAACGTACTGATTTTAGTGAAGGGGGGGGGGCATCGACTTCATCGGCGGCAGACTCCAGGGGGCGTCGCGATTTGGTTGCAGGGTGGCGGCGGAGCAGGCGAAGGGGGGGGGGGGTTTGGGTTGCGTCGGCGGTGGCCTGAAGGGTGGGCGCGATCTCGAATCGGAGGGGAAAGGGGTGGAGGAGAAGAAGGTGGAGGCGGCAGGCGAGGTGGCGGAGGAGATCAACGAGGGCGGCGGCGTCGGGTTTGATTAGGTTTTTTTTTTTTTTTTTTTTTTCCAAATCGATTTTGAATGAAGAATAAACGGGGGGGGCCCTGGTTAAGGGGAAAAGTTTTTTTTTTATTTTTATTTAATTATTATATTCCTTAAAAGTTGACTTTTACATATGACCTCGAATCGAGGCCCACCGCCTGTCGTCCATAGCGTATTACCCCCATTCCGAACACAATGGGATATGTATCGCAAGCTGATTTGATTGTTACAATCAGTTTCCGTTAAATTTACATTTAAATCATTATATTGAATTTTAAACGTACATTTCAAATTACCGGGGCCACATACTAACTAGAAAAATTCCAGAAAAATATTTTCTAGCTTCGTATTGACGATACGGTCCTAACCAAACTAGTTTCGTCGAATTCTGAGATCGTTAGAAAAATGGCCATTTTCCAGTCGATTAAAATCAACTGAAACTGGTCAAACGCGTTTTCCTTCGCCATGCTCACATATTGATTCGAAAAATTATGAAATTTGGAATCTAGCAATAACTTAACATCACGGACCCAACAAAACTGGTTTCGTCGAAATCCGAGGTCGTTTGCAAAATGTCCATTTTTAAGGGCTATATATTGTATAAAATATATATAAATTCCATAGCGACTATTCTGAATTTTCAACTGGACGTATCTTATCATTTCTAAAGTGAAATCCTAGTTTGTTAACTTCGTTAGAAAGATCTTGTTCATCAGATTCAAATATTTCTTGTTTCGTCCAATTCTGACTTATAACGAATTCTGTATATTCAATTGAAATTAGAAATCGAATTTTCGAACTACCGCGCCATTTCAGGCTCGTTATATAATTAAAATAAATTTATTCGTTTTAACTTCGTCGAAAATAAATTTTCTCGTCGATATTATTTAAAATAATCTATTTTAAATAATCAAAACTCGCTATAATTGCCAAAATAAAAATTTTAAACTGGCCCGGATTTTCGGGTTGTTACAATCTCCCCCACTTAAAACTTTTCGTCCCCGAAAAGGAACAAAGTCGAAAGTGGTTTGATCAATTCAACTCTACACTCGATCTGTATTCTATTCTCCAACCTTTCAGTTTCTGAGAATTTTCAAAATTTCAAAAATTTGGCTAACACCCTAAATTTTCGAAAAATTTCGCCATAACCTCCCCTGCACCGGGAGCATCGGGGAATTTCAAATAGCTTCCCCGGTCCTTCAGATCTCAAAAAGAAAAAGAAAAAGCCAAGCGGCTAGCCAATAGGCTCATAAAATCATCATCACCCAAACAAAACAGGAAATTATGTAGTAAACATGTACCTATTTGTCGGGCAAACAAATTTTATTCTCTGCTCTAGCCTCCTTGCTATGACCTGTTCAATGATATATATGTATATGCAAGCAAATGCGACCAAATTTCAATATAATTCAATATTTGATCCAATTAGGCTTAATGGTTCAAAATTATCAAACAATTAAACAAACAACACAAACATCAATCAATTAGTTGATTAGCTTTTCAAATGCATAACTTTGATATATAGTCAAAAATCTCATTTTTTTGATGCCAAATCACAACAATAGGTTCTAACTATATATAAGTTTTGGTTCTCACACCAGCCTAATGGAAATATATAGAAAATCACACCTTCAACACTCGAACACTAATTCTGATGATGTAGCTACAATCATCAGAATCATCTTCGGGCGACTAGAGTGTGAATCTATATCTATCCAGTATATTAAAACTTCGAATACACGTGGATCAGACGTATACCCAAAATCTTTATATACTGCATTGTCCAAATCAATATAAATAAATAATCAAATACGAATAGTTGATTTAAATTTTCAAAACAAAGAATGTTTTCATTTGAAAAATATACTCTTCACACTCGTTCTAGGATACTACTGATCCTATCTCTAACGAGTCATTCTCATTGGATATTGCTAATCCAATATCTGATGAATTCTTTCGTATGTTTCTAATGTGTCTTGTTCTCTAAGCTTTGTAAACCAAAGCTCTGATACCAACTGTGACGGCAAGGAATTTCGCTCGGTCTGAACCAGTCGCTAAACCGAACCAGACCTCTCGAAATGCCCTATCGTTTGAGAACAGGCCACAACAGAACGCATACAGAAGAACATTTCATTGTATATAACAACAATACATCAGATTACAAGAATATACAGAGTATAAAAGAATATTACACAGAAATATCAGAGATTTAAATTACATTTAAGTACTTAGCAGCGGAAAATAATACAATACACAACTAGAAGAGATATACGGATACAAAGCTTTCCGGATATCATTCCAGCTGTAAACCAGGATCCTGTGAATATAAATCTGCAAAACCAAAACTACTAGCTGCCCGTGTCAAAATAAGGGCACCCAGAGTTTAGGTTGAAACAATAAACTCCAGGTCAGTCATGTGACTGGTGTGAGAACTAAAACAGTTATTATCTTTATTTTCAAAGTTAGGTAAATCAAGGGACCACGCCGTATAACACGGAACGGGTTTTCTCCCAAGAATACCAGTGCATAAAACAAACAGCGCAATGCTAAATAAAGAAAAATGAAGCTGTTATAAGACCCAGGTCCCATCACACAATGCAACGCAGCCGAGGATAGGGTTTTCCCTTATAACAGCCAAAGAATGCTTGATACGGTTAAAACAAATCGTTTGATACTATTATAAGTGCATAGTGTATAAAACAACTTCAAATCATAAGTATCAATCATAGGCGGCATGAGCGTCCCATCCCACTATGTCGCCATACTAGGCTCTACAAATAAAACCGCAAATGTCACGTATTTGGAAATTGGATTTCCGTCTATGAACCGAGGCAAAAGATAGTCCTCAACCGATTTCAGACAATCTAGCCCATGTCTAGGCAAGTACTCAGTCAAGCCTTGGAGCGACAGGGCCGGTCCACCGATGTGGATTAAAATTCCTGAACACTACGTTTCCCCACCCTATGGGGTGTAAGTCTGGTCCGTCAGCCGACCAGAATGCATCGGCCGAAACCGATATAACCGAGGCGCCTCGCAACAGCAACAACCACATAAGTCAAACTCGTCAGGGCGTGTAAAACCACTGACGCCACTTCTAGCTAGAAAGAAACGCAAGTCCTCCCTGAGGTCCGTCTCCCGTTTTTGGTTCATACCGGGTGTGAAACACGCGAGGTAAACGTTACACAAAGCTACGCCACAAAGGCCGTGCTTTGATCATCACCACAAGACTTTGCTTTTCAACAGAAGCCTTGATCATTTGCATCTTAGCATGCCACACAGGCAAACCATCCTATGCAACCGATATCAGTCACACAGAATGAAATCCGATGTCAGACACACAGTCCATTTACAAGTCCGTCCTGGGTCTGAACGAAACCGGAGGCACCTAGTACCCCGCATATCCATCGATCTCCAAGTACGTCTGGACGATCACTAACTGTTTCCATCTTCTTGGGTGTACAGCCCAATCAAGATCATCAGTAATTACCCAAACGACGTGAAGACCTCCGGTCTTCGACCATCGTCTTCATCTTCGACTTATCGTCGTATCAGTTATTCAGAATGGGATAAACCCGGTCTTTCCGAATAACTCGCGTATATATTATAAAAGTGTTACACAAACACAACATACGCCTCATTCCAATTCATTAGTCACTAACCGTAAATTAATCAAGAGAATAATTCCCCAAATATTAACCCCGAAGGCCGAAACCAACATCAGATCAATATCCAGAAAACCATTCTGCTTAGCTAACCGACAGTTAGTTTCTAAATTTCACATTCATAGGGAAAGGTTCCCATTAATTTTATCCAAGATAAATCTCTTGAATTTATTCTTTATTCTATTTTTGAATCTCAATTCAAACTAGTCGGGATTAGCGAACCTTACCGAAGTAATCATTTGTTTTAATTTCCCAATCCCAACCTATTCATCCCATGAAGTAAAACTGGTAATACTTCATATCTAACACCACAGTGTTATCGGTAAATTCAATTACCATTTCACGTTCAAATCTAATTAAAGATTTGACTATCGCCTGGAGCAAAACTGGTGATACTCCATTTTCGATCATTTCAATCTAATTAAAGATTCATTAAAACTCCACTTAGTTTTAATCTTTGACTGGGTTAAAGAATCAGTGTCATTTAAAAACACGGTTCACGATAAACCCAAAATCACATTCATTAATCATCAAGTTAAAGAACGAGTGTTATTTAAAACACTGTCCACGATAAACCCAAAAATCAATATCGATTCAATTCCAATTAAATGTTATTTAATTGGTACACTTCATTAAATCTAAATAAAAAGATTTAATCTTTTCTCAACTGGGTTCAAGAACAGTGTTAGTGAAGACACCATTCACGACAAACCCAAATCACATTCAATATTCAATACAAGGCTCCGAATAGAAAATATGTCGGCTTATATTCAATATCGAATTCTACGACTAACAAATGTCGTATTTGAAATAACGATATAAATATCTATATCTTTCAAATTTCCATAACAACATCTGTATAATCACGAAATCCAACATCGAAATATTCCGAAGACAATTTCGATTCAAACCCATTCCAATGCGATCATTGGAAATTTTGGTTATTTTCCAAACCATTTCAAATTCAATTTATTTATTTAAAAATAAATAGAATTATAATTCTAGTTCAAAACTAGTTCATTTCGATAAAAATCTATTTTTATCTTTTCAAATATGGAGTTTTTCATCTCAATTCTTCCCAAATCATTTCTTATGATTTTACACAAATTATTACTATTTTTAATAATTTTATCAAGGCCCGTACAGTCGATTTCCATCAATGGCCATCGAACTGCACTTATAGCGACCTTTTTCGAATTTGATTTGGACATAATTCCAAATCCAACCGTTAGATTTCAAATTTCTAACATTCATTAGAAAGCTCTTTTCGATACGAACCCAACGGTTCCGGTTTTAGGAGAATCCGACGGTCGGATCTCCCGTAATGTCCGTTTGAAATAAATGGTCGAAATTCGCGAACTGCCGCGGCGCGGCGCGTTCTATTCAGGCCATTATATTATATATATAATATATATAATATATACTTCGTCGATTTCTATTTAAAACGAATTATATAAATAGTTCTAAAATTCGTTTCAAAATCTATTTCAACTTCCATTTCAATTCAAAGCAAAATTGAATTCTTCTTTATAAATTCGTTTTAAAATTCATTTTTATTCAATTCGAATTTCAATTCAATTTGAATTCATTTCAATTCGCTTTCAATTCCATTTGAATTCGTTTTCAATTCAATTCATTTCGAAATCGTTTTCAATTCAATTCATTTCGAAATCGTTTTCAATTCATTTTGAATTCGTTTTCAATTCATTTCATTTCGAATTCGTTTTCAATTCAATTCATTTCGAATTCGTTTTCAATTCAATTCATTTCGAAATCGTTTTCAATTCAATTCATTTCGAAATCGTTTTCAATTCAATTCATTTCGAAATCGTTTTTAATTCATTTCTATTCGAAATCGTATAAATCGATATAAATATCGTTTACGTCAAAATGGCGTCAATCTAATCAACACGGCTTCATAAATTTCTATTTTCAAATATTCTATTTCAAATATTTCTTTTTCAAAATAGTTGTTATTATCAAAATATTTCGTTCAACACATGACCAATCTCAATGGATGAGTACTGTCAACACATGAACTTTTATTTTATATCGATAAAGGTGTAAATTGTATTACTAAAATATTTCGTTCAACACATGACCAATCTCAATGAATGAGTACTGTCAACACATGAACTTTTATTTTATAATATTCTTTATTTTGTAAATTGGAATGAGACCCAATCAATTACCATATAAGGTTAATTATATGGATTTTCATACAACACATGTATATCATAGCAATGAAAAATAATCAACCATCAACCAAAGTGCGCTATACTGTATAAGCATCAAATATAGATACTCAACGCTTATAACAGCCTGTCAATCAACCGATCGACATATTCAATCAATCAGGATGAGTGAACTTCAAATTTCATCCTAACACCCGTGTGGGGTTTCAAACAGTCAAACACATATTTTATTTGTGCAGTTGGGCGATGTGTAAAATTTATCGACCCAATCAACGTCATTCAAATAGGTGTACATAAACAAACCGTCTGGTTTGTAAATGAATATTTATTTATTCACATTCACGTTAAAAATTATATTTTTAACGATAACACATTTTATTTTAACATATGAATTTCTATTCAGTTCATTCTTTAAATAAAATGCTATTTTTATTTTTCTAACTTATTTTAGAAAATTTCGGCGGCATAACGGCACGATACTAGAAACGGGACGAGGCCTAGCCTTATCCCCGGTCTAGTGAAGGCCCACGCCATTCACACATCAATCAAACCATTCAATTTCGTTATGCAAACCACAAAATTTGGAGTAAGAGTCTAACCTAGCCTTACTCCTTCGCCTTATAACGGCGCACGTCTAATCCTAACCAATTTATCGATTCGATTTTTCACATCACAAACCACATTCAAACCAATATCGCAATCAATCACCAAACAATCAAACAAACAAGTCCATGGTCTGTGGACGATTGTGTCGGGTGCTACTAAGCACCGTCTGCATCCTAGTATATATATATATAACTAGAAAAATAAATTGAAAGGTGAGAAATTCTCACCTTTAGCTATCCTAGCTCCACAGCACTTCATTGATAGAAATCTTCATCGCTATCGCATCTTCGTCGTCTTCGTTGCCCATAGCCACTACATATGTAAAAATCGAATTTTTACTTCGTTATTCAATTTATAAAAATCGAATTCTTATTTTGCTATTCCATATATAAAAATCGAATTTTTATTTCAAAGTTCAATATATAAAAAACGAATTTTTATTTCAAAGTTCAATATATAAAAAATGAATTTTTATTTCAAAGTTCAATATATAAAAATCGAATTTTTATTTCAAAGTTCAATATATAAAAATCGAATTTTTATTGTAAAGTTCAATATATAAAAATTCTATTTTTCTATCAACAATATAAAAGATTAGATTTTTCTTTCGACAATATAAAATTTTGATTTTTCTTTCGACAATATAAAATTTTGATTTTTCTTTTGACAATATAAAAATTTGATTTTTCTTTCGACAATATAAAAATTTGATTTTTCTTTCGACAATATAAAAATTTGATTTTTCTTTCGACAATATAAACATTTGATTTTTCTTTCGACAATATAAAAATTTGATTTTTCTTTCGACAATATAAACATTTGATTTTTCTTTTCAAATCTCTAAATAAAATCAGTTTTCAGTTTTCTTTCCTTTTTTTTAAAAAAAAAATTCAGTTTCCAATCTTTTCTAAAAATTTCAGTTTTATTTGTTTTTTTAAAAATCCGGTTTTAACTTTTCTAATAATCATTTCAGTTTTATTTCTTTTTTTAAAAATCCGGTTTTAACTTTTCTAAAAATCATTTCAGTTTTATTTCTTTTTTTTTTAAAATCCGGTTTTAACTTTTCTAAAAATCATTTCAGTTTTATTTCTTTTTTTAAAAATCCGGTTTTAACTTTTCTAAAAATCATTTCAGTTTTATTTCCTTTTTTTAAAAATCCGGTTTTAACTTTTCTAAAAATCATTTCAGTTTTAAAACCTTTTCAAAAAAAAAAAAATCTGTAAAAAAAAAAAACTTAAGAAATCAATTTTAAAATACAAAAAAAAACAGTTTTCAAATTAACAAAAACAAAAAAAAAACATACAGTAAAAATAAAAACGTACTGATTTTAGTGAAGGGGGGGGGCATCGACTTCATCGGCGGCAGACTCCAGGGGGCGTCGCGATTTGGTTGCAGGGTGGCGGCGGAGCAGGCGAAGGGGGGGGGGGGGGTTTGGGTTGCGTCGGCGGTGGCCTGAAGGGGGGGCGCGATCTCGAATCGGAGGGGAAAGGGGTGGAGGAGAAGAAGGTGGAGGCGGCAGGCGAGGTGGCGGAGGAGATCAACGAGGGCGGCGGCGTCGGGTTTGATTAGGTTTTTTTTTTTTTTTTTTTTCCAAATCGATTTTGAATGAAGAATAAACGGGGGGGGGGGGGGCCCTGGTTAAGGGGAAAAGTTTTTTTTTATTATTTAATTATTATATTCCTTAAAAGTTGACTTTTACATATGACCTCGAATCGAGGCCCACCGCCTGTCGTCCATAGCGTATTACCCCCATTCCGAACACAATGGGATATGTATCGCAAGCTGATTTGATTGTTATAATCAGTTTCCGTTAAATTTACATTTAAATCATTATATTGAATTTTAAACGTACATTTCAAATTACCGGGGCCACATACTAACTAGAAAAATTCCAGAAAAATATTTTCTAGCTTCGTATTGACGATACGGTCCTAACCAAACTAGTTTCGTCGAATTCTGAGATCGTTAGAAAAATGGCCATTTTCCAGTCGATTAAAATCAACTGAAACTGGTCAAACGCGTTTTCCTTCGCCATGCTCACATATTGATTCGAAAAATTATGAAATTTGGAATCTAGCAATAACTTAACATCACGGACCCAACAAAACTGGTTTCGTCGAAATCCGAGGTCGTTTGCAAAATGTCTATTTTTAAGGGCTATATATTGTATAAAATATATATAAATTCCATAGCGACTATTCTGAATTTTCAACTGGACGTATCTTATCATTTCTAAAGTGAAATCCTAGTTTGTTAACTTCGTTAGAAAGATCTTGTTCATCAGATTCAAATATTTCTTGTTTCGTCCAATTCTGACTTATAACGAATTCTGTATATTCAATTGAAATTAGAAATCGAATTTTCGAATTACCACGCCATTTCAGGCTCGTTATATAATTAAAATAAATTTATTCGTTTTAACTTCGTTGAAAATAAATTTTCTCGTCGATATTATTTAAAATAATCTATTTTAAATAATCAAAACTCGCTATAATTGCCAAAATAAAAATTTTAAACTGGCCCGGATTTTCGGGTTGTTACATATCATGAGTGTAATATCCCAAGATTTTGTGATAATTTAAATTAATAAATTCAATGTGCTTAGGAACAAAATTATTTTAAACATTAATTTTTTTAATTTGTTTATATTGATTAATAATGAAAAATTGAATTAACAATTAACAATAGTTGATTTATAAGTTAAATTAATTAATTTGTATTGATTTGAATAGAGTTCATAAACCTTAGAATTTAATTTAAAGGTGAATAAACAAAAATGAATATTTTAATATATTAACATAGCGGTTAAAAATGTCATTTTGCAAATGATCTCATAATTCGATGAAATTAATTTTATTGGATCCGGAATGGTAAATTATTTTATGATCTAAAATTTCGTACCCGCCTGAATTATCGTTTGATCGTAATAATTTAAATCAACAAAAATTTGTGTGTATAATTTAATTAAATAGTCGATTTTTAGAAGGAACATCTGGAGTCTTTGGAATTTGGCTTTGAAACCGATTTCATTGTATTCAGAAGGTGTCTAAACATATTGTTAGGCAGTAAGCGAGCCTAATTACATTGTATTCATGGATTCAAGCAACAGCTAAAAATGGAAATCAAGGTATATGAGTTGTTTTTTTTATTTACTTGATTTATTTTCTTGTGCTTTGGGAAAATTTATGTTTTGCTACCTAATCTATTTTTCTTCGTACATTACAGTATGTAACGATTGTGGGTGATAGGTTGAAATATGCATGTCAGCCCACTTCTACATGTACATAAATAGTAGTGACTATTTCATTTTTTTAATTTAAGATGTATTATAAAATGATAAACTTTTTTATCATTTTTGTTTATTTTTGGTTTAACAATTATATTGCAATACTGTGAATTATGTTATGTATACAGTTAGATAAATTGCTTGTGTATTATGTAAAAACTGATAAAAGGTTTTATCATTTTGTGTTTCAGCCCAGTTAGCATTTTTAACACATCATTTTTGTTACATTAGCGCTATGGGATTTATGAATATTGGAGAAAAAAATAGTATGTGATCTTGCATGGTTGGTGAGTTCGATTCAGTTTTTTGTGTAATAATTTAATTTGTTGCTAAATTTATTTGTTCATTAAATTGTTTAATAAATTGATTATGTATGGTCAGTGAATTGATGCTTTAAATAATATAAAGCTGTTTAATTTTGATTGTTCGTTGGATATTTAGAATTGATATGCAATGTATCATGCATAACATATGTTTAGAACACACTACTAACAATATGCAATAAACTTAGTACTAATAATGAAATAACATTCATTTTTAAAAAAAGAAAGGACATGAGTGGATATGAGAAATACTTTTATCATTTTAAATTGGGAGAATATTTATGTATATTTGTTTTGTATATTCTGTAACAGTTGTTTAATTTTAATTTTTAGGTTTTTTTCCTTTGGCAATGACTATTGTTGGGAAGGAAAACGAAGAAAACTAGTCTTGGTTTCTAGATCAATTAAAATGTTCAATTAGAGTTGATCGTCCTTTAGTTTTTATTTCTGATAGGCATTGGGGTTTGCTTTTAAGTATTCCCGAAAAATTTCCATCGGCTTTCCATTCATATTGTTTGCATCATATGCAAAATAATGTTGCTTCCATTGTAAAAAGTGGAAAAGGATTGTGGGTGGCTCAACTATTGGAACAGTGTGTTGTAGCTGTTACTCATCATGATTTTGAAAGAGCTATATCAAAATATAGGCAAATTTGAGATGAAAAGCTATTGAGTTTCTAAAGGATAAGCCTTTCGATCATTGGGCTGATTTATATTTCCCTAGAAATAGGTACGATGAAAATAAATCAAATGTTGTTAAAAGCTTTAACTCTTGGATTTTGAAAATAAGACATCTTCTTATTACTTTTTGTTTAGATGGAATTCGGATTAAGCTTATGAATCAAATGTCAAAACGTAGAGAAGAAGCTTCTACTTGGTCCAGTGTACTTTGTCCTAAAATGGAGAATCGTCTATTGAAATTAAAAGAAGAAGGTTTTGGTTGGAATGTTTCCCGATCTTCTAAATTTCTTTTTGAAGTGCGTTCTCTTATTTCTCACAAAGTTGATCATGAAAATCGGATTTGCACTTGTAATCAGTGGAGAGTTACCGTTTTTCCTTGTGTACATGCTTTGAAGTGCATTACTATGTCAAGACTTAATGTTTATGATTTTATTGAATATTATTTCATGATCAAGGCTCATAGGGCTTCTTACTCACATGTCATCAATCATATTCCTACTATTGATAAGAAAGATATTATTTCCTCCTAAGACTATTTGTGGAGCTGTTAGACCTAGAATTAACAGACTTGGTGGATTGGATGTATTTCATGGGAAGCAGAACAAGTGCTGAAAGTGTAAGAAGTTAGGGCATAATCGTAGAAGTTGTCCATTGAGTGGTTGAACTGTTTTTATGATTGATTGTATGTCTATTTTATGGTGGATCTATAACTAATAGGCTTAATGTTTTTTTCTTTATCTTTGTTTGAGATACTGTTGGACTGTAAGAAATATTGAATCATAGTTTATTTTAGTTTTTTTATTGCACATATGTGATTTTTTGTTGTTGTGAATTATTATATGAGGAGTTTCATGTTTTATTTTTGATGATGTCTAGTTTTGGATATATTAGGAAGGTAGTTCCATTCTGGTGGTGTTGTTTTTAGCTTTTTGAAATGGATGATGGTTTTGTGAGCTGAAAACATGTAGTTGAAATTTCCATTATTTTCCAGATTTTTTCAGTTAATTTTTTTCCGTTTGAGATTTTTGAATGTTACAAAGTTGAAAACTCAAGTTGTGATTTGTGAAGTCATGGCTATTTAGTATATTTCATTTTTACTCTTTATCTTTTTTATATTGTTTTTATTTAATTTAATGAATTTATTTTTTATATTATATTATATATATATATTAATTTTTATGTTTACATATGTGTACTATATATTGTTTATCTTTTTTTTTTAAGTTTTGTTACATATTTTTAAAATTTTAGTTATGCTTTTATAAAATGATAATTTATTTTATCTTTTTTTCTAGATATGTTTTAACAAGTATGTGGTAATATACTGTACTTGATTTCAATTAACAAGTTGCTCTTCTTTGTTTGAAAAAGATAAAATTATTTATCTTTGTCTGAAAAAGATAAAAGTACATAAATATTTATTTGTATTTGAGTCAGCCCGTCTATGCATGAGACATCCCTTGTTATAGTTTCTTCGTTGTTCGCAATTTTAAATTTACTGAAGTACACAGTATAGAAAAAAAAAGTTAAAGTATGTCAGTATGATATAGGTATAATGAGTTGATATTTTATTTGCTTATGTATAATGAGTTTATATATTGCTTGTGTATAATGTGGAAAACAATAAAAGATTTTATCTTTTTTCTATTGTTTTTATTTTAGTTAGTGGTTTTATTATTAGCATTTATTTATATTTATATTATATTAATATTTTTGTTCATGAGTTAATATGTATATTAAGTTAATATTTTATTTGTATGTTTTGTGACAGGTTTTTAAATTTTAAGTTGTGTGGTTCTATAAAATGATAAATTATTTTATCTTTTTGGTTCTGTTGTGGTTTAATGATAAATTATTTATATTAAGTTAATATATCAAAAAATATCATTAATTCCATTCTGATATTAATCAAATACCAGCTGCCAAAGTGAATTTTCCTAGAGTGGGATCTGGAATCAACGTGCAGCTTCATATATACCTCCTCAAGATATGCCCTCACTCTTAAAATGAACACATAACGTTATCCACAAACTTAAAAAAAAGATAAGAGTAAATAGGTGGATATATACGTATTAACAAAGTAAATACATAACTGGTATGACAAAGCAATATGTTAAGGAGATTCCGTAAACCAAATAAGCAAAAGGTCATCTGTGTATCAACTGCACTCATGTAGAAAAGGAGTATTAGAACATTAAAACTCGTGCAACCTTAAATTTTGTTATAGAAATAAAGTATGCTTGATGGCAGTAAATTGCACAATCAAACGTTTGTCCCTTTTTGATACAATCTAATCAGGCACTTCTAGTTTTTCTAAATCTTTCAGTCACATCCAAACTGCATAATTACGCTTAAAAGCCACTTCCTAGTTCCTACCGCTAACTGCCGAATGTTTTGTCCCTTCCTAAACTACCTCTTAAATAACCAAGTTCATACCTGTGCATGGAATAATATATGATACTTATAAAAAACATGAAACCCAACTGTAGAATGATCTAACTGTTAAATTTGGTGATACAAAATCACCAATTGATTGGAACAAATTTGCAAAGAAAGGAAAGTAAATATTTTTATAATAGGAATGCATTGATTGCATTTGATGAGGTAGTAGAGAAATAAATGAAGGGATTAGTTTCTTCCATCTATGCTAAAGAAACGGATTGATTTACTTCTTATGTTTGCACATTTGTTGTTATGGTAATTTTCCTCCATTATATTATTACCATATGTTGGTAATTTAATTGATGACTCACATAGATTTGCACTGGCTATATATTGAGAGGTAAACTTTAGTGTAAACCCATCCTGGCCTGGAGCCAGTGATCCACAATGGTGTCTCTTCTTGTTAAACCTGATTGAGGTTTGGATATGTAAACTCTAATTTTGTAATCTCTTGTAATTCTCTCATGTGGAATAAAATCTCTCTCTGTTGGACTGGACGTACACTATCTCGAGGATAGTGGAACCAGTATAAATATTGTGTCTCTTTGTTTCTATGCTATAGTTATTTACTATTTTGTTGATGTAATAGAATAATTGCTATCAGATTAGATTGGTGCTCAATTGGCAAATCTTGATCCTATTTATTGCACTTCCGCATATGCTCAATTTTGCATAACATATTGGTATCGGAGCAAGGCGATTTGTTTTAAATTGTACATCAATTATTTCTACAAAGGTTGATAGATTCAGTGGTGATTATGCTATTACTATTTTGGAGAAAAGGATACTTTGATGGAGGAGATTATGTCGAGAGTGAAGGGCATTCCAATCTGGGAACTTTGACGTGATACGAAGTTTATTGTGAAGAAGCCCTCTGATATGGACGACGGAAGATGGAAGAAGACGAAGAAGGAGGCGGATGACGGTTGAAGAACCTAGTCCACAGCAAGGTGGAGAGGTTAATATGGTTACTGCTTATGGTCCTAAGGTGGAGGATCATGGTATCGACAAGGATCTAGATGTTGATGATGCTTGAGGGATCCCGGAGATGAAGAGATCATGTCAAACGGAAGACGAATGTCGATTTTTGAAATCCACAAAGACGATGGAGATCCTGTGGTATTGCAAGTACTTTTTAGACCGTTGGTTTTTGCACGGTGCAGCTCAGGTGGTAGATGCATCTTTTGCAGGCGATGGGTTGTGTTTGTAATTAAGGTGTGGTCATAGTCCTTTCAAATCGACTGGGTGTATCTCGTTGCCCTGAAATCGAGGTTGGTTTAATTGAGAGAATAATTTTTTGGTCTTGGTGGTGTTGAGATTACTTTGGAATCTGCCTTTTTTTTTATTTTTATTTTGGATATTTGCAACATTTTGTTGGCGGGCGGGGACGTAGTCTGAGCTCGTTAACAATTGTGTGATGGGGGTGGCTTTGCTGGAACCCATTTGGTAAATATTCATTTTTTTGGTGTATCTCGTTGTGAGATTTTGATTGAAGGTAGCGTTCTGTTGAAGAGTTTTATGATGAGAAGAGAATTTGACTCAAGGTGGGGTGCTGGAGATATGTGATTCTGCATCAACGTGGATTGTTAAATTTGGTGATACAAAATCACAAATTGATTGGAATAAATTTGCAAAGAATGGAAAGTAAATATTTTTTCAATGGGGATGCATTGATTGCATTTGATAAGGTGGTAGAGAAATAAATGAAGGGATTAATTTCTTCCATCTATGCTAAAGAAACAGATTGATTTACTTCCTATGTTTGCACATTTGTTGTTATGGTAATTTGCCTCCATTATATTATTATCATATGTTGGTAATTTAATTGATGGCTCACATAGATTTGCACTGGCTATATATTGAGGGGTAGACTTTAGTGTAAACCCATCCTGGCCTGGAGCCTTGATCATAGATTTGCCGTGCTTTGATCATCAACCACAAGACCTTGCTTTTCAACAGAAGCCTTGATCATTTGCCACTTAGGCGTGCCACACAGGCAATTCACTCCATGCGACCGATGTCCATCGATATACAACCTCTGAGCTCGTACGTCTCAGAGAAGGGCGTTAAGTAAGAGAATAAATTCTCCGCCGCCAAACAGATGTATATTTAATAGAGATCAATCAACACAGAATAAAATCCAATGTTAGACACACAGTCCATTTACAAGTTCGTTCTGGATCTGAACGAAACCGGAGGCACTTTCCTCGCATATCCATCGATCTCCAAGTACGTCTGGACGATCACCAACTGATTCCCTCCTCTTGGGTGTGCAGCCCAATCAAGATCATCAATAATCGTCCAAACGATGTGAAGACTTCCGGTCTTCAACCACCGTCTTCATCTTTGACATATCGTCGAATCGGTTATTCAGAATGGGTATAAACCCAGCCTTTCCGAATAACCCGCGTATATAATAAACACGTGTTACACAAACACAACATGGGCCTCATTCCAATTTGGAAAGGAAAAATATATTCATTTGTTGAATAGAAGAAAATATATATTCATGTGTTGACAATATTCATGTGTTGAGTAAAATATTTTAACAATAAAATTTACATCTTTATCATATTTAAGATTAGAAACTAACTGGAAACTAGATAAGATGGGTGGTTTCCTAGGTATTGATCTGATGTTGGTTTCGGCCATCGGGGTTAATACTTAGGGAATCATTCTCTTACTACTTTACAGTTGGAGTCTGATTAAAAGTCAAAGGATAGATACCATAATTTTATAAAATATATTAAATACTAGAAATAGTCATGTGTTGACAGTGCTCATGTGTTGAGAATATTTATGTGTTGAAAGAAATATAGATTCATGTGTTGAATAGAATAAATATTCATTTGTTGAATAGAATAACGAAGTTATTGAAATATATAAAGTTGTGTTGATTAGAGATGCGCCATTTTGATGCGAACGATATTTATATCGATTATATTCGTTTTTATAATGAATATAGAAAAGAAAGTGATTTCAAAATATAACGTTTTGAAAATATTATCATTTGTATATCGATGATGTGGAATATTCAATTTTGATTCGAAATTGAATATGAAGTTGAAATCGCTTCGAAAACGAATTTAAAACGATTTATAAAATACGGTTTTAAAAAGGAAATCGACGATATATATAATATATATATATATATATATATAATGGCCTGAATAGAACGCGCCGCGCGGCGGCAGTTTGTGAATTTCGACCATTGACTTCGAATGGACATTACGGGAGATCCGACCGTCGGATTCTCCTGAAACCGGAACCGTTGGGTTCGTATCGAAAATAGATTTCCAATGAATATTAGAAATTTGAAATCTAACGGTTGGATTTGGAATTATGTCCAAATCAAATTTGGAAAAGGTCGCTGTAAGTGCAGTTCGATGGCCGTTGATGGAAATCGACTGTACGGGCCTTGATAAAATTATTAAAAATATCAATAATTTGTGTAAAATCATAAGAAATGATTTGTGAAGAACTGGGATGGAAATTTCCACATTTGAAAAGATAAAAATAGATTTTTATCGAAATGAACTAGTTTTGAACTAGAATTAAAATCCCATTTATTTTTAAGATAAATAAAGTGGATTTGAAATAGTTTTGAAAATAACCAGAATTTCCAATATATAAAGTGGAAATGGATTTGAATCAAAATTGTCTTTGGAATATTTCGATGTTGGATTTCGTGATTATATAGATACTGTTATGGGAATTTGAAAGATATATTAATATCGTTATTTTCAATACGATATTTGTTGGTCGTAGAATTTGATATTGAATAAAAGACGATATATTTTCTATTCAGAGCCTTGTATTTAATATCAAATGTGATTTGGGTTTATCGTGAACCGTGTTTTAGGTGACATTGGTTCTTTAACCCAGTTAAAGACAGGATATTGATTTTTGAGAAGATTAAAACTAAGTGGAGTTTTATGAATCTGTAATTAGATTGAAATGTGAATTGATAATTTAAATTATCAAATTTGGAAAGTGATCGAGAATGGAGTATCACCAGTTGTGCTCCGAAGTGATAGTTAAATCTTTAATTAGATTTGAACGTGAAATGGTAATTAATTTTACCGATAACACCGTGGTGTTAGATATGGAGTATTACCAGTTTTTCTCCATGGGATGAACAGGTTGGGATTGGGAAATAAAATAAATAATTACTTCGGTGTGGTTCGCTAATCCCGACTAGTTTGGAAAACCTTAACATGGTTTGAAACGATATCCAAAGCAAGATTAAAGAATAAATTTAGAAGAATTTATCTTTGATAAAATTAATGGGAACCTTTCCCTAAGAGTGTGAAAATTTGAATAAAAGAATATTCTGGATTGGAATGAGGCGTATGTTGTGTTTGTGTAACACGTGTTTATTATATACGCAGGTTATTCAGAAAGGCCGGGTTTATATCCATTATGAATAACCGATTCGACGACATGTCGAAGATGAAGACGGTAATTGAAGACCGGAAGTCTTCACATCGTTTGGGCGATTACTGATGATATTGATTGGGCTGTACACCCAAGAGGAGGGAATCAGTTGTTGATCGTCCAAACATACTTGGAGATCGATGGATATGCGAGGAATGTGCCTCCAGTTCGTTCAGACCTAGAACGAACTTGTAAATGGACCGTGTGTCTGACATTGGATTTTATTCTGTGTTGATTGATCTCTATTAAATATACATCTGTTTGGCGGCGGAGAATTTATTCTCTTGCTTAACGCCCTTCTTTGAGACGTATGAGCTCAGAGGTTGTATATCGATGGACATTAGTCGCATGGAGTGAATTGCCTGTGTGGCACACCTAAGTGGCAAATGATCAAGGCTTCTGTTGAAAAGCAAGGTCTTGTGGTTGATGATCAAAGCACGGCCAGTGTGGCGCAACTTTGTGTATGGCGTTAATTCGCGAGCCTCACACCTCAGTATGAGTCAAAAACGGGATAAGGACCCAAGGAGTGCACGACGTTTCTTTCTAGCTATGGGTGATGTCAGTGACCTACCAGCCCTGACATTTATATACTTTTCACCTATGTGGTTGTTGGAATGCGAGGCGCCTCGAATATATGGTCGATAACTGGCACTATGTGAGCCGACGTACGTATAGGTCCTATAGGACCGGGAAACGTGTGTTCAGGAATAACTAATCCTCAAAAGTAAGAGAGGACCGGCCTTGGAGGTTCCAAGGGATCGTTGTGTGTGGTCTTGAGGCATTAGCTCGTGTCTCGAATCGGAGAGGAGCTTGCCCCTTGCCTCGACTCATGATGGAATCCAATTTCCAATATGTGATTTGCTGTTTTATTTGTAGAGCCTAGTATGGCGACATGATAGATGGTATCCATGCCGCCTAGGATTGATATTTATGATTGAAATTATTTTGACACTATACATTTATAGTAATATCAAAATAATGTGTTTTGAAACGTATCAAGCATTCTTTGGCTATTATAAGGTAAAACCCTATCCTCCGGCTTGCGTTGCATTGTGTGATGGGACCTAGGTCTTATAATAGCTTCATTTTTCTTTATTTAGCATTACGCTGTTTGTTTTATGCACTGGTATTCCTGGGAGGAAACCCGTTCCGTGTATACGGCGTGATCCCTTGATTTACCTAACTTTAAAATGAAGATAATGATCGTTTTTGTTCTCACACCAGTCACATGACTGACCTGGAGTTTATTGTTTTAACCTAAACTCTGGGTGCCCTTATTTTTGACAGCTAGCAGTTTTGGTTTTGCAGATTTATATTCACAGGATCCTGGTTTACAGCTGGAATGATATTCGGAAAGCTCTGTATCCGTGTATTTCTTTCAGCTGTGTGTTGTATTATTTTTCCGCTGCTATGTATTTAAATGTAATCTAAGTCTCTGATGTATATCGATTGTGTAATATTTATTCATACTCTGTATATTCTTGCATCTGATGGAATTGTTGTAATAAACAATGAAATGTTCTTCTGTTTTCGTTCCGATGTGTGTTGTTCTCAACGCCATCCGTGCTTTCCTTCACGGGGAAGTTCGGGTCGTGTCATAATATTTTTGAGGAATCCAGTTGGATTCCTCCAACCTGTTTCCCTGCATCCAAAGACGTTAGCCAACATAAATAATACCCATCCTCCTTCGAGGCAGGATATCGCGGTATGAAGGTCATCCACTATCATAGCGTGGGGCGCATAGGGTAATCATCCGCTAATGGTACCGCGGGCATCCGCTAACGATACTGCGGGAATCCAACCACCAATATATATATATATATATATATATATAATAACCACAAACACCAATCCTAAATAACTAATATATATTTAATAATAGCCATAGTAATATTCTAATGTAAGCAAACAACCATCGAACAATTATTTTAACAGATAAAATAATTCTAAATTAAAATGAGTGAGATCTGCTCACCTAATTTTTGTTTGCCGAATACCCAATGAAGTTTATTATATAGATTTTTTAGTGATTCCTTCGTATGTCTGTTTTTCAATGTAAAACAATATTAATAAATTTTTAATTATCGTATTATACAAATTTAATTTAAATAATACCCACATGTGAACCGATTCCAAATTAATCCTCAATCTCATACTCAACTATTAGTTTACAATTAATTTACCTCACTAGCAAAAATATATAAGTTTATACCAATTAATTAAATCAACTTCTAATTATAAAACAAATCTCCATATAAGGTTTAAATTTCGAAACCAAAGAATGTACTACATTAACTATTTTCAATATAACTTAAGAAATTTATAAAACATCCTTAGTCTTTTTTTTATTTAATTAAAAATTAATTTTACCTTAAGCCATTTTAATAGCCTTCTTCCCAGATTGAAAATGCAAAACCAACCTTCCCTTCTACAAAAGCCAAACTGTTGAGCCCTCTTTCCCTGTTCAGAACGCACCTGTCACAGGAATTGCTCCTACCTGCAGTCACCCTGCTTCCACCATTTTCTAATGATGCAAATCAAAATTTCCCCCAATATAATAGTTCGAACTCCTCGCTCATCAGCCCTAACCCCTTTGGAAACTCCACTGACATCAACTACTACAAACGCGAGCGCCCCCCACTCCTAAGTACGATCGCTCTGGGATCGGATTCCACCTCCGATGTTGCGAGACCCCCAAACTTCATCGCTCCCTCCCAGAGTCCATCGCCACCATATAGTAAACCACCGTCACGTTGAAAACATCGACACATGCTTAGAACTCTAGCTCAACCATCAACGTCGCTCTCCAGATCATACGACTAACCCTCTTCCTGAATTCGAGTGCCTCAGACATGATGTCGACCCCCACCGAAGTCGCGGTCCTTGATCGCCAGTTAGATTTAGTCTCCTTTTTTTTTATTTACGAACTGATTTTACTTTGAGGCAACAGAAGGGAAAATTTATTGATTTACTGAGTTGGTTTTCGAATGAGTATGTGGTGAGATATTTCAAAAGCCAATTCAACTGATTATTTTTCCTTCAGAACGAATTCATTTTGAACAGAATCGGCCATTTTTCTTTCGATTTACAGAGGTAGAATAAGGAGGAACTGCGTATGAATTTATAGAATGTGACTGGGAACCATTCGTACCAGTATTTAATTCTGGCCGGGTAAGTACATAGCAAATATATTTAAAAAGATTTGATTTTGATTTTAAATATAATTTAATTTGATTTGACTTAAAGAGATTTTATTCTTTTTAAAATGATATCGATTTGATTTCGAACCTATCCACAATCAAATATCTCGGGGTCCATTAATTTAAACCACGGACCGCTATTTTAACGTAACCACTGTTGTTTCAACAGTGTAACACTATTCTGAATTGAATTGAATATATTTTGATGTTTAATTCGAACGTATATAGAATAATCATTTTAAATTCATAAATAAATAAATTTCTCGATAATATATTATTATTATTGATTACGTTCACATAGAATTTATATTTATTATCTGAACTATTTTAACTCAGTTTTAAATCTTGTATTGAATTATTTTTTGTACTACGATAATTTAATATATTCGATATTAAATCGAAATTGATTGTTAAATCGACAACTCAATATAAAATCGATTTATATTACCAACTCGATACTTAAATCCATAATAAATCGATAAGAAATCCGGATCATTACATTATTACATATTCTTGTACAGATGAATGAATTTATATTGAATACAGTATCAATTTTTCTTCTTATTTGCATATATTAATGATTTAGTAACAAGATTCAAACATGCTAAATATCTGTACGTCAATTGTTCCATGTAAACTGATAATGTAGTACAGTATTATTTATTTTGGCATAGAATTGTGCAACTATTTTCATTATTCTCATGAATGTATTCAAAAATTTGGTTTCATGCATGCTCTATTATTACTTTTAATTCATTATACCTATATAAACTTGAATTATTTAACTTTAACATCAAAATCAAAAAAAATCACTCATTACTGCACAAATTTTATGCTCTTTAGTTTGTAAATTCCCTAGTTACTATTAAAAACAAATTCCAACAAGGCTGTACAATACTTTAGCACTAATAAAAAAAATTCTACTGGAATACTGCTACAATAATGTTAAATTATCAACATTTTATATTCAGATTGATCAGTTGGATTATTACTGAAAAATATTTTCCAGTCCCTCTACTAATTATATGTAATACCACCACACAAGTAGTCAACTATTAACAAAAAAACTCTACAGAAGACAACTTCAACTATAATTTCATGTTAAACTAAAAAAACTTGATTTAGTGCCTAAAATAACAGAGTACTCAGTTCAAACAAAACATAACCATTTACACGTGGTCCAAAAATCAAAACAACAGTCAACATTTCCAAATCAAACTAAAAATCCCTATGCTTCCATTTTAAACAATACGTTTGTTAAATTCTGACTTCAGATATTTCTGAGTTAGCCTACTGTCCTCAGTCCAGCTATAAAGTTTGTAGCTGAGTATTTCATGAGCCAACTCAGCACATTGTTTACTAATAGCTTCAGCACAAAATATTTCTTCATCTTTAACAATCCCTTTGTCCTCGCATCTTTATTTCATTATGTTGAAACAAACATCCCACAATCGACAGTGCAGAAATTTATTAATCATTAACACTTTGTTCGATAAAACTTATTCACAAAAAATGCATACGTGTATATAATTATTCACATTATCTGCATACATGTATGAAACCATTAACAATTTTTGAAATAAATACCAGCATAAATGTATGAAAATTTTCAGATCTTATGCATGAACTTATGCTAGCATTTATGTTATATACGAAAATAAGTGAAACTTGTATACTTAAATGCAAATAAATGCATTATTTGCATACGAACATGTAGATATTCCAAATTTTGTTTACTAAAATGCAGATGAACTTATTTTATTTTCTTACGTGTGGCCTTGTTGTGGGCAATCCGCTATTTCAAGTTCTTTTGGTTCCTGAAATTTCTCCTTCTCCAATTTTTTCATCACATCATTGACGTAACTAATCTGCATACAAAAAAATTTATACACTCAAACATATATTAAAATATTTACACGTGCAAATATACATATATATATATATATATTCACTTTGTTACTGGTATAAACAACAACTTGCAAATGAAATATTTTCAAATTACATACCATATCTTTCGCAAATCTTTGATGTTCTCCTTCACGACGTGGTTTATTGAAATCGTAATGAATCCATCTTCTATCATCTTTAATGTATTCCAAAATAGATTTTTTTTTTCTTTTGATGTATAGGAATTAATATTTTCCTGCACGCTTGGAATCCCTTTACAAGTGGTTCATCTATAAAATGCTGCAATTGTTCTACTGAATCCGTATTTACAAATGCCTGTAATTGCAATCAATTTAGTGGACAATTGTAATTATAAAAACAAAGTTATGCATAAAAAAAATATAAAAATACTTATAGAAGCAGAAACTCTAATGTATAAAATCTCGGGACGTTTTTCTCAAATTGTATCCCACAAAGTCAATTATCTAGTACAATAAATGGAATGAATGTGTTATAGACATGACAGTTAATTCTAAACATAGAAAATTTTACTGAAATTATTTTCACAACAATTGATTTTCAATATAGTATTACCTGTCCGTCGATAAATCTTCCAGCTAACAAATCACCCAATGAAGTTTCAATAATGCAAATAGAATCTTCACCATTCAAGTACGCGCTTTTTCTGATAATACACGTAATACGGTTAGATAATTTCCATCAACAAATTATAACTGATAAAAATAAATAAAATATTTTACTGCATATTGTCTGCAATAACTTATAATATTTGCTTAAAACAATCAACAGTGTATACTTGCTTTACATTCATATATTTTGTATTTTTTGCATAACAGTATGAGACAATAATTTACGTCAGCATATAAGCATGCAAACATTCTCATGATTTACAATATGAATTCAAACATAAACATTACGTTTTGATACATGACTGCATATACTGCCAATATATGCATACAAACCTGCATTTATATTACTTATTTGCATACAAGCAAGCGTATACTGTCAAAACATGTATACTAGAATGCAAATTTGACATAATTCTACATACATTTATGAACATTTTTAATAAACATTGCTTCTACAAACAAAACTAAAATTCAACAAAAATGAAAATAATGTAAATTTTGAAAACTTTTTACCTGAGGTTTGCATGTGTGAAAAATTGTTCAAAATTTTCTATTTGGTTCTCTTCTAATTCCCGAACGATCTTAAACTTCCTTATCTTCAGTTTAGCTTTCGTAGGCATTTCTTCATCTCTTGGTCCATTTTCATAATCTTCAAATTCCACCATTTCTGCCGCTTTCCTTTTTGCTTTTGCTACGACTACAAATAACATCACATTTACCATCCACGTAACACTGGAAATTATAGTTCATGAACATTAGTAAAACAATAACATATTGTGTACCTTTTCTGTTTCTTAAATTTATACTCCTTTGCATTTTTCCTGGTTCATCCATCCAGTCGTTCACACTAACTTTTCTATCTCATTTTTATTTTTTAAATTTTCAGTATTTTCATTCACTCTCTTCCTTGTTTCAACCATCCCCTGCTGCTTCTCCTTTACATTGCCTAGCTCTGTCTCATTCTTTCTGTTAACCATCTGCTCATTCTTCCTCATTTTTTCTTCTTCAATTTTTTTTGTAGTCGTCCTATCATTCTCTGTCTGGACGAACTCATCCACCAAATTCTTCTGCTGTTCCTTCTCCAGATCATCAACTCCGTTGTCATTACCCTCAATAGCTTCGTCATTTGTTCCTTCATCATTTTTATCATTATTATCTGTTAACATTGTTTTTTTTCCTGCTTCTGCTTCTTCAGCGCATTCTTCTTGCTATGCTTCTTATCAATTTTCTCAACCAGATTATCAATCACCTGCTGAATGTTCTCATCGTTCACTTTTTTATCACTTTCAGTTTTCTCATTATCTTCATCAATATTCATTTCATCATGACATTGATCTTCCTCTTCTTTACCTTTATCAATATCCTCAATGTCTATATCAAAATCATCATCATTTTTATTACCTACATCATGATCATCTTCAGAACTTTCTGATATTGTGTCAGCAGTAAGCTCTTTTATTTGTATTTTTAACATTGTGTTCTCTTCTACTGACTGCCTTTTCTCTTGTTTCAATACGATTATCATATCCTTCAATTTTTGTTCCCTTTGTTTAAAATATGCGTCATATTGTTCATCTTTTTCAACAACTTGTTTCAGCAACTTTAATTCCTTTCCTTGCACATCCTGCAAACACAACAAGCAACAAATATTGTGTAAATAATGCATAATCAAGTTTTTGTATTATTGTACTCAAGTTTATGAAAAACCTGCACAGATGACTGAAATTGTACAAATTACTTGAACTTCAGTTCATAAATATTACAAATAAATTTCCTATAATACTATATTACATTTTATATTTTATCCAATAAGATATGCAAAAATTCTTATTGTTTGCATTCACTTGATTAAGTATTCTGAGTAATAGTTCAATTTCACGAAACATGTCCTAATCCAAAAGACAATACTGCAGCTTAAGACACAACATCTACATACATTTATGCAAATACTATTCAGTTTTTCACCCAAATATTCATCTTTTCATTTTATTAATTTTGACAAATATGTAAGATTCAGATTTACAACATAATTACAAATACGATAAAATTGATAATTTTTTAACACTTACATGCTAATATTGTGAGTACATGACTAAAACTTAAACAATATAGGTAACATCTGTAGAAAATATTGCATTTATTGCAAAAATCTACAAACATTGATGCAACTACACTTCGTATCTGCATACAAGTATGCAGTAATAGCTATTATTTGAATACAAGAATGTAAATAGTGTCATTATTAGTAAACAACCCCGCATATAATGTCTAACATCTATACAGTTATTTATAATACTTACTTCAATAGATATATATGTTTACAATTTACATGAGACTTACATTGTTGTATTTTATATCCACTAGCATCGATGGCTTTAGCAATTTAAGGTCCCATTTTCCTGCTCGTGGAAATACATCCTTATTGTACTCAAGCTTAGATGTTGGCAGAATATGAGTTTTGTCGCAAGCCCACCATTGCATAACCATAAAGTAAACAAAACATTATAAATAACATGAATAATAATTTTTAAACAAACTAAAATAGTAAGTATGAAATTATTACCAAAAACAATGTCACACAACCAGTAATTTTCTATAGTGCCTCATAATATTTATCAACTTGGCTGATTAGATGGTGATGGACAGCTTTCGGCCAAGATATTATACTTAACTTCCTCTCGCACACACAATATGGTACCAAAGTCCACGGTAAAGAGTAGTTTGGAGTAGATATAAGGAATGTTGCTACTACATAGAGAAGCAAAAGCTTAACAGTATCAAAACATGCTACGTCTGACTCATCTTTAATTGTTGAGAAAATTTCTCGTTCGATATTTTTCTTGTTGATCGTAGCATCTCCATTAAAGTGTCTTTCTACAAAAGCTTTATAATCTTCATTATCTTTATCATCCTTTTTTAAATGTCTGCTTGTTTTAATCAAATCTCCTTCGATAAGAGCACCCAACAGCTTCCCAATATCTTCTTCCGTAAATGTCGGCAACAAATCTCCAAACTGAAAATACTCAGTTTACAAAATCTCCAAATAAGAAGGTGGGAATCAATTCTGAAATTCCCACAAGTGCAGAGGGGATTAACACTTCATATAATAACATAAACAAAGCAGAAGAGGGATCCTATTCTAAACAGGTCATTGAGCCCAACCCCCCTTCGATGGACTCAAGCATTATTACAAATTTATCAAAATTCTTATAAATTTTGATAATCAAATCTAAAGTTGTTGAATTTTTAATAGATTCTGCAGGAGAGATGACGCCATCAATGATCATGTCAATGAATCCACTCAATGGCAATTTTTCAAGAAAAACATAATGCTGATGTGTATACAAGTCATCCTTCTTCAGTTTCTCAATCAACTCTACGAATGCTTTCAGATTGTTCCTATAAACACTTTCCTTCTTCAGATTCTTTCTTAATTCTTCTATTTTTCTCTCTTTTACCACTCGGTCCACTTTACATGGCTGCTCAGTTACTACTATAGCTC
The DNA here is from genome assembly GCA_030737875.1 of Allium sativum. Lineage (NCBI taxonomy): Eukaryota > Viridiplantae > Streptophyta > Magnoliopsida > Asparagales > Amaryllidaceae > Allium > Allium sativum. Next base: position 548,534,422 of record CM060916.1, read on the forward strand.
GCTCTTTTTCAACATTTGAAATGTCGTCATCTTCGACCAAAGCTCTCTGTAATAAGAAAGAAAAATGTAATCACATATATGCATAATTCTATGCAAGTATTCTGAGTAAATTCACCAATGTATGCTTGTATTCTTAACACATGTACAAAATTTCCAAATTTTGTTATTTTAGTCACAAACATGTGCAACTAAACCTAATATTTGTACACAAATGTGAAACTATTACTAATACTATCGGACAAACCATGAATCTGCAGTACTATCACATAGTTGTGCTAATATTTAGAAAAAATTAACACAAGTACACAATTATTACATACATTAGCACACAACTGTCCAATCATTCATAATATCATCACAGAATTGTGCGAGTAATCATAAAACTTTCATTACACTCTGCAGTTAACATACTAATATATACATTATTTCCCAACAATCTTGAATAACTCAAATATTTGTCAACTAATTATAACGTGGAAAAATATATATTTCAAATTATACAGGAATTTTTATTTAATTTACTTAAATATTCTAAATTTATACTTACTCCGGTATTTCTCCGTTTTTAAATTTGTTCATCCATCTATTCATGTTTCTTGCAGAATATTAATTCAAAACTGCAACCATTTCATAAATATGCACACCGACATGGAAATCTTCTGATTTTGTACATTTCTGCGGGCATCCATTTTTAATACATGCATTCAAACCTTAATTATGCATTCTTGGATACAATCATACATATCAAATGTCATAAAAATCATACATTTACGCTAATATTCCATATAAATTCATGATGTTATTTATTAAGTAGGTTATAAATAACTTACACCTCCCTACGGGTATGCAGATTTTCTAAAAAAATTGTACAATCACATAATATTTCTAAAAAATATCTATATAAAACTTCAACAATTATTACGAACACTATACACTCAATCGCAAGGTTTATTTTACTATTACTACACTTTCATACAAGATGATATCATCCGCAGTCGATTATGAAAGAAAAAACTCAGATTTATACCTTTTTTTGCCATTACTTGTAATTTTACATCGACGTCTTCAAATTTGAAGCAAATAAGGACGATCTTCGAGAAAATAAAGAACGGCAGCTTTCGATTCTGAAACTCGAATGATTGTCTTAGGGTTTTCTCGAATCGTTCAGCTTGGGTTTTGGGAGATAATAAAGAAGCGATTTGACTGCTTAATTGTTTAACTCGTTTTTGGATGTTTTGAACGGTCTAAAGGGTATTCCTGGAATATATAGAGCGGTATTTCAAAAATAGGGAAGTTTTTTAGATTCTTTTTATCAACGGTTTTTTTCCTATTTAGAAAGTTTATAGGGACCTATAAAAAATGCACCCATTTATTTATTTGATTCATATATTTAGACCGTATGTTATTTCCGTTATTTTTATAATAAACGCATCAAATGTGTCGTTATGGTAATATATATTGTATTACCATATTATTACAAATGTATTAAAAGCATTGGCTATTGTAAGTTAAATGATGTATGTTTGTGTTTGGAATAAGAATAGGCATTTAGTCAATGTATTTGGCAACTAATATCTAATGTAATGGAAAAAAGTTGTATAACTCAGATGTGAGACCTAAAGTCTTGGATTATGGAAAACGAAACTTTTTTCGGTGAAGTTTACGGTTTGAAATCTTGACAATTAGCAAGAATGTAAAAGCTTCTATATTAGAAGTATGTTAAAAGGTTGAGAATCATAAGTTCGTCTTTAATTAATAAACTAGATATAATATGTATGTTTATATATATGCATAGGAAATTGAAGTTCCTTAATCAATGAACTTGAAATACTTCATAATATAAAAGCCTGAAGCTTTATTGAAACTGTGTGAAATAATAACATTAATAAAATTGATATCCAAAGATTTCACAATTTTCAAAATCAGTTGTATCTTGCTTATATATTTATTTTTACATATTATGTTGAAGAATAAATTTTAACAACTTGAAGTTGTTTATATATTTTATTTGAACCAGAAGTTCAATGCAGTTTAACAAACTTGAAATTGTTTATATATTATTTGAACCAGAAGTTCAATATGGATTAACAACTCAAAGTTGTTCATATATTTCATTTGAACCAGAATTTCAATACAGTTCCAAATCAGGTATTTTGGATATTATGAAATGATCTTTAAGATTCACGTTGACATTGCTTGATAAGAAAAAATTAATGATTGGAATATTATAAACAATTTGTTCTAAAATCAATAACTTCAATGAGAGAGAATATGCAAATCAATTACATATGTAATACATGGACGCACATATATACACATATATGCGAATATTTAACTAACAACCTGAAGTTGTCATGAGCTCATATTATAAATTATGCATATATTATTTTATATTTCAGAAAGTCGATTGACATCAATATTAAATGACCTAAAGTCATGTGCATATTCAAATGATAGAAAATTCTTCCAAGTCATTAGATCATTGAAAGGGAATAATCAGTACAATATGAATGCATCTTATTAACTAATAAGAGCATTATCCTCCTACAATTGAAGTACATCTAATTTATTTGCTAGCCATGATGCTATAATGGATCAAAAATGAATCAAAGTAGGTTTATTATTTAAAGTGACAATGTTTGTCAACATTGAGGGGGAGGATAAAGGAATCATCGATGTTAAATATTTGCTAGCATATAGAATTATGCAAAGTATTAAGTAACTTGCATAAATTATCAATTATGTCCCTAATAGACTTTCTCCAATATACATTTGAATCCCCGAAGGATCAAAAGGCGTAAATCACAGCTGAAAATGTGGTATAAAAGTCAGTTCAAAATTTCTTTGGAGTAAGTCATAAAGATGCAAAATAAAGGAGGCGAGTGTTCTTGAAGAAACACATAAAGGTGCTTTGAAAGAAACACATGACATGATTGTCAAAATAACCCCAGAAGCGGTTTAGGTATCTAAAGCATGATAAGTTTTGTGATCTCAATAAGTTATGTATAGAACTGACAAGAAATAATCATTGATGATAAATTAATAAATAATAAAGCGCTTATATTTATAAATGGATTAAAAATCCCATGTTAGAGAGAAACATGATTGACCATCATGAAATTCTCCTAAATAAGATATATGGACATATAGTCCACAAGATATGAACTGGTAGTTCATAAGATAAAAATAGAAATATATATAATGACGAAAGCACACGGAAGTTACTGAAGCACCATAGAGTGTCAGCAACATGTTAAGTGCCATGAGCACTGTGTTTTTAGAGATAATGGAAATTGATTAAAGTGTTTAAAACGCTTACAATACCCTGAAGGTATAAACGATGGAAGTATACAAATTCCAAAAGAATTTAAATAACTTTGATAGTGATAAAGAGCAAGAAATGTAGATTACAACATTCTTTTAAGTATTGTTGTGATGAAAATCTTAAATAATTCATGATGAGTAGATCACTTCCTGCTTTCAAGAATTGTTGTAATGAAACTCTTAATATCCATTGAAGTGGTAGTTGTGATATGCAAAAAATATTATAATATATAAGTTCTTGAAGAACATAAATAACATTTGTTATTATAAAGAATACCAAGAACATGGATGATAGATTACAACATTCTTCTAAGTATTGTTGTAACGAAAACCTTGATATACTTCAAGGTGAGTAGATTACTTCCTGCTTAGTGTCGTTGTAATAAAATTTTTGATATACTTCATGCTTCTAAGTATTGTTGTAATGAAAATCTTAATATACTACAAGATTAGTATATTACTTCCTGCTTAGTAATGAAAGGTGTCTTATTAATCAAATATGTATTGCAACATGCAAGTCCGATTGAAACAAAAAATTATAAGCACCTGAAGTGTATTCATAAATGAATATTACTAACATATAAATCACAAAAGGAAGGCGTTTTAAATAAGAAAACATGCCTGAAGCATGGAAATGCACATGAAGTTTTAAAAGAAAAAGTTCACTAAGAAGTATTTGTAAGAAATTTGAGTTATTGAAACAAGAATACGAATTCAGAGGAAATTATTAAATCAGGGGAAGCATCCATAAGTATGATATAATACACTCTTTTTCCTTAACTAAGTTCTTCCCATTGGGTTTTCTTAGTAAGGTTTTAATGAGGTATGGGTCATGATCTAAAAGTATCAACCCAAAAGTAACATACAAAAATAAGTTATAATTTACTCTTTTTCCTTATTCAAGTTTTTTCCCACTGGGTTTTTCTTATTAAGGTTTTTAACGAGGCATTGCATTGATCCATAAGTATCATACTACTTTTGACGTAGTAAATATGACATTGTATATTGTACTCTTTTTCCTTCACTAAGATTTTTCCCATCGGGTTTTTCTAAGTAAGTTTTTGACGAGGCAACATTTTGATCCAGAAGTATCAAACATCTTTTGATGCAGTAAACTATTATTTATGAAGAAGACAAGACAATTTGTGTGGCTCAGATTCAAGTGAATTATATCAAGGGTGATTGGATGGAGCAAATTTCTTCTAAATTTCTCTTTACACATGAATGAAAGGATAACAAGAATGAGGAGAAACAAATTCAGTTCAAGAAAAGCAGGTAGATCTGTTCTCAAAGGGAATTTCAAAATCAACATTCCAGAAGATGATATACAAAATTAGCATGCGTCGACTACATTAATAGACTAATTGAATAATGAGTTATAAATAAGCGGAAGCATATAAAAACATGCTATAATGTACTCTTTTCCTTCACTAATATTTTCCCCACTGGGTTTTTGTTAGTAATGTTTTTAATGAGGCATTATCTTGATCCTGAAGTATCAACCCTTATTGTAACATTGTAAAACATGTTACTTAAAGATGAAATGAATTTGCACTCTTTTCCTTGTTTATGATTTTTCCCATAGGGTTTTTCATTAAAAGGTTTTTAATAAGGCATTTTTTTGATCTTGAAGCATCAAACTCTTTTAAGGAATATCATTTTAGTATGATATTCATAATGTCAGACGTTGTACTCCTTTTCTCGTTCAAGGATTCTCCCATTGGGTTTTCCTGATAGATTTTGAAGGCAACATACAATAGTTGTATCAAATGAACAGATATATGCAAGCAAGGTAATTATTAGGGGCAGCAATCATCATATATGTAATAACCCGGAAAATCTGGGCCAGTTTAAAATTTTTATTTTGGCAATTTTAGCGAATTTTGAACATTTAAAATGAATTATTTTAAATAATATCGACGAGAAATTTATTTTGAATAGAATTCGAATGCATATATTATATACGCCGTCGTTGGAATATAAATAATTATATATAATTATAAAAGGAATTGAAAATGGCGCGGTAGTTCGATAATTCGATTTCAAACTTCAATTGAATGTACCGAGTGCAAAACAATCCGGATTTTAGTGAAAACAAAAACAATAGGATCTAATTGATGATATCTTCCCAACGAATCCGAAAAATTGAAATTTCATAGGGGGGATAAAAAGATATATCCAGTTGAAAATTCTGAATAGACGCTATAGAATTCAGGCCCTTTAAAAATTGACATTTTGCAAACGACCTCGGATTTCGACGAAACCACTTTTGTTGGGTCCGTGATGTCAATTTATTGCTAGATTCCAAATTTCATAATTTTTCGAATCAATATGTGAGCGTGGCAAAGGAAAACGCGTTTGACCAGTTTTAGTTGATTTTAATCGACTGGAAAATGGCCATTTTTCCAATGGTCTCAGAATTCGACGAAACTAGTTTTGTTAGGACCGTATCGTCAATACAAAGCTAGAAAATATTTTTCGGGAATTTTTAGAGTTCGTATGTGACCCCGGTAAACTGAAATGCGCGTTCAAATTCAATATATAGAGTTATATGTTGATTTTAACGAAAACTGATCGAAACGATCGAATCAGCCTACGATACATATCCCATTGTGTTCGGAATGAGGGTAAAACGCTATGGACGACAGGCGGTGGGTTCGATTTAGAAGTCGATAGAAAAAGTTACTTTATGAGAATATAAATTAAAATTAAATAAAAAAAGGGGTCAACCCTTCATCCCCTTAACCCGTTCTGGCCCCCCCCCTTTCTTTTCTTTCTTCAGTTCGATTTAAACAAAAAAAAGAAAAAGAGAGAGGGACGATCGAGAGGGAGCCCCCCCTCGGCGCCGACCACCACAACAGGCAAACCCCCCCTAATCGCGCCGCCGCGCGATGCAATCGACCCCCCCCGATGGATCGCGCCACCGCGCGAGAGCCCCCCCCCCCCCCCCCCCGATGAATCGCGCCGCCGCTCAGATAGCCCCTCCCCCTCCACCGCCTACCCCTCCGCCTGCGCCACCTCAGCGCGCCTCCGACCCCCTCCAACCTTTAACAGTAAGCGTTTATTTTATTTTATTTACATTTATTTATTTTCAGTGTTTGAAACTGTAGGAATATGATTTTTAAATCATATAAAATACCGTCGTTTTTAAAATATGATTTTTGTTTATGTAGAGAATTAAAAATATAATTTTTACATGATAGGGATATTAGAAATATCACCTTTATATGTGTAGCAAAATAAAAATGTGATTTTTATAATGATAAATTTGAAAAGGCGAAATCTTTATATTTGAAAAGGCGGTGTGAAAATAGAAAATTTTATCCATATAGCATGATTGTAAAAATTCGATTTTTATATATTGAATAGCGAAGTAAAAATTCGATTTTTATATATTGAATAGCGAAGTAAAAATTCAATTTTTATATATTGAATAGCGAAGTAAAAATGTGATTTTTATATATTGAATAGCAAAGTAAAAATTTGATTTTTATATATTGAATAGCGAAGTAAAAATTCGATTTTTATATATTGAATAGCGAAGTAAAAATGTGATTTTTATATATTGAATAGCAAAATAAAAATTCGATTTTTGTATATTGAATAGCGAAGTAAAAATGTGATTTTTATATATTGAATAGCAAAGTAAAAATTCGATTTTTATATATTGAATAGCAAAGTAAAAATTAGATTTTTACATATGTAGAGAATACGGGCAACGAAGGTGATAAAAAGGCGAGAACGATGAAGATTTCTATCGATGAAGAGTCGTGGTATTGGATAGCTATCGGTGAGAATTTCTCACTTTTCAATTTCTTTTCTAGTTATATATATACTAGGATGCCGACGGTGTTTAGTAGCACCCAACACAATCGTCCACAGACCATGGACTTGTTTGTTTGATTGCAAAAATTAGTTAGATTATTTGATTGAAATTGATTTTTTGGTGAAATGGAATGGATTTGATTGATGTGTGAATGGCGTGGACCTTCACTAGACCGGGGATAAGGCTAGGCCTCGTCCCGTTTCTAGTATCGTGTCATTATGCCGCCGAAATTTTCTAAAATAAGTTAGAAAAATAAAAATATCATTTTTATTTTGTAAAGGAACTGAATAAAATTTCATGTGTTAAGATAAAATATTTTATCGTTAAAAATATAATTTTTAACGTGAAACCCCAACTGTTTGTTTATGTACACCTATTTGAAGGACATTGTTTGGGACGATAAATTTTACACATCGCCCAACTGCACAAATAAAATCTGTGTTTGTTGATTTGAAACCCCACACGGGTGTTGGGATGAAATTGAAGTTCACTCATCCTGATTGATTAAATATGTCGATCGATGGATCGACAGGCTGCTATAAGCGTTAGATATCTATATTTGATGCTTATACAGTGTAGTGCACTTTGGATGATGGTTGATTATTTATCGTTGCTATTATATACGTGTGTTGTATGGAATCCATATAATTAACATTATATGGTGATTGATTGGGCCTCATTCCCATGTAGAAAATAAAGAATATTATAATATAAAGATTCATGTGTTGACTGTACTCATCCGTTGAGATTAGTCATGTGTTGAACGAAATATTTTAACAAAAATAATCACATGTGGACAGTACTCATCCGTTGAGATTAGTCATGTGTTGAACGAAATATTGTAATAATAAAATTTACATCTTTATCAATATAAAATAAAGGTTCATGTGTTGACCGTACTCATCCGTTGAGATTAGTCATGTGTTGAACGAAATATTTTAATAAGAGAATATTTGAAAATAGAAATATATGAAGCTGTGTTGGTTAGATTGACGCCATTTTGACGTGAACGATATTTATATCGATTTTGTTCATTTTAAAATGAATATTGAAAAGTGATTTCGAAATCGAATATTTTAAAATGAAATTTGAATCGAATTGAATAGAAAACCAATTCGAAATGAATTGAATATAAAACGATTTCGAAACGAATTGAATATAAAACGATTTCGAAATGAATTGAATATAAAACGATTTCGAAATGAATTGAATATAAAACGAATTCGAAATGGATTGAATAGAAAACGAATTCGAAATGGATTGAATAGAAAACGAATTCGAAATGGATTGAATAGAAAACGAATTCGAAATGAATTGAATAGAAAACGAATTCGAAATGAATTGAATAGAAATCGAATTTGAAATGAATTGAATAGAAAACGAAATGGATTCGAATCGAATTAAAATCGATTTGAATTGAAATCAAATAGAAATGAAAGTAAAAAGGATTTAAAATAGAAAAATTCAATTTTGATTTGAATTTGAAATAAAGGTTGAAATTGTTTTTGAAACGAATTCAAAACTATTTATAAAATTCGTTTTAAATGGAAATCGACGAAATATATATTATATATATAATATAATGGCCTGAATAGAACGCGCCGCGCCGCGGCAGTTCACGAATTTCGACCATTAACTTCAAACAGACATTACAGGAGATCCGACCGTCGGATTCTCCTAAAACTGGAACCGTTGGGTTCATATCGAAAAGAGCTTTCTAACGAATATTAGAAATTTGAAATCTAACGGTTGGATTTGGAGATACGTCCAAATCAAATTTGAAAAAGGTCGCTGTAAGTGCAGTTCGATGGCCGTTGATGGAAATCGACTGTACGGACCTTGATAAAATTATTAAAAATAGTAATAATTTGTGTAAAATCATAAGAAATGATTTGGGATAAATTGGGATGAAAAACTCCATATTCGAAAAGATAAAAATAGATTTTTATCGAAATGAACTAGTTTTGAACCAAATTTAAAACCCAATTATTTTTAAATAAATAAATTAGATTTAAAAAGGGGTTTTAAATAATCGGAATTTCTAATATATTTGATTGGATATGAAATGGGTTTATCGTGAACGGTGTTTTAAATAACACTAGTTCTTTAACCCGATAATAAATAGAATGTGATTTGGGTTTGTCGTGAATTGTGTTTTAAATAACACTAGTTCTTTAACCCAGCAAAAGGAGTTTTAACGAATCTGCAATTAGATTGAAATGTGAATCTATAAATCTAAATTATCAAATTTAGAAGGTGAGCGAGAATGGAGTATCACCAGTTTTTCTCCAAAGCGGTAGTTAAATCTTTAATTAGATTTGAACGTGAAATGGTAATTAATTTTACCGACAACACTGAGGTGTTAGATATGGAGTATTACCAGTTTTGCTTCATGGGATGAATAGGTTGGGGTTGGGAAATAAAATAAATAATTACTTCGGTGTGATTCGCTAATCTCGACTAGTTTAGAAAACCATAATTTGGTTTTGAAACGACATCCAAAGGAAGATTAAAGGATAAGTTTTAAAGAATTTATCTTGGATAAAATTAATGGGAACCTTTCCCTAAGAATGTGATTTCGTGAATAAAAGGATATTCTGCATTGGAATGAGGCGTATGTTGTGTTTGTGTAACATTCGTTTTTAATATACGCGGGTTGTTCGGAAAGGCCGGGTTTACACCAATTCTGAATAACCGATTCGACGATATGTCGAAGAAGAAGACGGTGGTTGAAGACCGGAAGTCTTCACATCGTTTGGATTATTACTGACGATCCTGATTGGGCTGTACACCCAAGAGGATGGAAATAGTTGGTGGTCGTCCAGACGTACTTAGAGATGGATGGATATGCGAGGAAAGTGCCTCCGGTTTCGTTCAGACCCAGAACGGACTTGTAAATGGATTGTGTGTCTGACATTGGATTTTATTATGTGTTGATTGATTTCTATTAAATATACATCTGTTTGGCGGCGGAGAATTTATTCTTTTGCTTAACGCCCTTCTCTGAGACGTACGAGCTCAGAGGTTGTATATCGATGGACATCAGTCGCATGGCATGAATTGCCTGTATGGCACGCTAAGATGCAACGATCAAGGCTTCTGTTGAAAAGCAAAGTCTTGTGGTTGATGATCAAAGCACGACCTACGTGGCAGCTTTGTGTATAACGTGAATTCGCGAGCCTCACACCTCGGTATGAGTTAAAAACGGGATACAGGCCGTTGGGAGAACACGACGTTTCTTTCTAGCTTTGGTGGTGTCAGTGACTTACCAGCCCTGACATTTATATACTTTTCACCTTTGTGGTTGTTGGAATGAGGCGCCTTGATTATAGGTCTGTAAGGACCGGGAAACGTGTGTTCATGCATAACTAATCCTGTAACGTAAGTGAGGACCGGCCCAACCGATCCAGGGTTGCCCAGAGTGTGTAGTCCTGAGACGTTTGCTAGAGTGTCTCGAGTGCGGAGAGGAGCTTGCCCCTTGCCTCGACTCATGTCGGAAATCCAATTTCCAATACGTGTATTGCGGTTTTAATTGTAGAACTAGTATGGCGACATGATAGATGGTACCCATGCCGCCTATGATTGATATTTATGATTGAAATGTTTTGACACTATACACTTATTATAGTATCAAATGATTTGTTTTAAACATACCAAGCATGTTTGGCTATTATAAGGGAAAACCCTATCCTCCGGCTTGCGTTGCATTGTGTGATGGGACCTGGGTCTTATAATAGCTTCATTTTTCGAAAAAGCATTGCGCTGTTTATTCTATGCACTGGTATTCTTGGGAGGAAACCCGTTCCGTGTTATACGGCGTGTTCCCTTGAATTACTCTCTTTTAAAGTAAAGTTTTAAATAACTGTTTTAGTTCTCACACCAGTCACATGACTGACCTGGAGTTTATTGTTTTAACCTAAACTCTGGGTGCCCCTATTTTCCGCACGGGCAGCTAGTAGTTTCAGTTTTGCAGATTTATATTCACAGGATCCTGGTTTACAGCTGGAATGATATCCGAAAAGCTCTGTATCCGTATATCACCTTCAGTTGTGCTTTGTATTATTTTTCCGCTGCCATGTAATTTATTGTAATCTCTGATATTCATCGAATGTAATTTATTCATTTATACTCTGTATATTCTTGTATCTGATGGAATTGTTGTAATAACAATGGAATGTTCTTCTGTTTGTGTTCTGATTTGTCCTATTCTCAAACGATCAGGGGTTTCGAACGGTCTAGATCGGTTTAACGACTGATTCAGATCGAGCGAAATTCCCGGCCGTCACATTTGGTATCAGAGCTTTGTTTTACAGAGCTCGAGAACAAGAAACATTAGAACCATACGAAAGAATTCACCAGATATTGGATTAGTAATATCCAATTAGAATGACTCGTTAGAGATAGGATCAGTAGTATCCTAGAACGAGTGTGAAGAGTATATTTTTCAAATGAAAACAATTTTGTTTTGAAAATTTAAATCGTTTTAAACGTATTTGAATATTTATTTATTTTGAATTTGGACAATCCGACATATAAAGGTTTTGCATATACGCGTCATGAACGTATATTCGAAGTTTTAATATACTGGATAGATATAGGATCACATTCTAGACACCCGGAGATGATTCTGATGATTGATATATCATCATCAGAATTTGTATTCGTGTTTTGAAGGTGGGATATCTATATATTTCCATTAGGCTGGTGTGAGAACCAAAACTTATATAGATAGGTTTATTGTTGTTAATTGGCATCAAAAACATGATTTTCAGTATATATATCAAAATTATGAATTTGAAACTATAATTCACTAATTGATTGATGTCTGTGTTGTTTGTTTAGTTGTTTGATAATTTTGAACCATTATGCCTAATTGAACCAAATATTGAATTGTATTGAAAATTGGTCGCATTTGCTTGCATATATATATATACTTACATTGAACAGGTCATAGCAAGGAGGCTAGAGCCGAAGAATAAAATTTGTTTGCCCGACAAATAGGTACATGTTTACTATATAATTTACTGTTTTGTTTGGGTGATGATGATTTTATGAGCCTATTGGCTAGCCGCTTGGCGTTTTCTTTTTCTTTTTGAGATCAGAAGGCCTATATGGCAACTTCGGGATTTTCCCGTGGCTCCCGGTGCAGGGGAGGTTATGGAGAAATTTTTTGAAAATTTAGGGTGTTAGCCAAATTTGGAAATTCTCAGAAACTGAAAAGTTGGAGAATGGAAGCCAGATCGAACGTAGAGTTGATTAATCAAACCACTTTTGACTTTGTTCCTTTTCGGGGATGAAAAGTTTTAAGTGGGGGAGATTGTAATAACCCGGAAAATCTGGGCCAGTTCAAAATTTTTATTTTGGCAATTTTAGCGAATTTTGAACATTTAAAATGAATTATTTTAAATAATATCGACGAGAAATTTATTTTGAATAGAATTCGAACGCATATATTATATATGCCGTCGCTGGAATATAAATAATTATATATAATTATAAAAGGAATTGAAAAATGGCACGGTAGTTCGATAATTCGATTTCAAACTTCAATTGAATGTACCGAGTGCAAAACAATCCGGATTTTAGTGAAACCAAAAACAATAGGATCTAATTGATGATATCTTCCCAACGAATCCGAAAAATTGAAATTTCATAGGGGGGATAAAAAGATATGTCCAGTTGAAAATTCTGAATAGTCGTTATAGAATTCAGGCCCTTTAAAAATTGACATTTTGCAAACGACTTCAGATTTCGACGAAACCACTTTTGTTGGGTCCGTGATGTCAATTTATTGCTAGATTCCAAATTTCATAATTTTTCGAATCAATATGTGAGCGTGGCAAAGGAAAACGCGTTTGACCAGTTTTAGTTGATTTTAATCGACTGGAAAATGGCCATTTTTCCAACGGTCTCAGAATTCGACGAAACTAGTTTTGTTAGGACCGTATCGTCAATACAAAGATAGAAAATATTTTTCGGGAATTTTTAGAGTTCGTATGTGACCCCGGTAAATTGAAATGCGCATTCAAATTCAATATATAGAGTTATATGTTGATTTTAACGAAAACTGATCGAAATGATCGAATCAGCCTACGATACATATCCCATTGTGTTCGGAATGGGGGTAAAACGTTATGGACGACAGGCGGTGGGTTCGATTTAGAAGTCGATAGAAAAAGTTACTTTATGAGAATATAAATTAAAATTAAATAATAAAAAAAAGGGGTCAACCCTTCATCCCCTTAACCCGTTCTGGCCCCCTTTCTTTTCTTTCTTCAATTCGATTTAAACAAAAAAAAAGAGAGAGAGGGACGATCGAGAGGGAGACCCCCCCTCGGCGCCGACCACCGCAACAGGCAAACCCACCCTAATCGCGCCGCCGCGCGATGCAATCGACCCCCCCCCCCCGATGGATCGCGTCGCCGTGCGAGAGCCCCCCCTCCCGATGAATCGCGCCGCCGCTCAGATAGCCCCCCCTCCACCGCCTACCCCTCCGCCTGCGCCACCTCAGCGCGCCTCCAACCCCCTCCAACCTTTAACAGTAAGCGTTTATTTTATTTTATTTGCATTTATTTATTTTCAGTGTTTGAAACTGTAGGAATATGATTTTTAAATCATATAAAATACCATCGTTTTTAAAATATGATTTTTGTTTATGTAGAGAATTAAAAATATAATTTTTACATGATAGGGATATTAGAAATATCATCTTTATATGTGTAGCAAAATAAAAATGTGATTTTTATAATGATAAATTTGAAAAGGCGAAATCTTTATATTTGAAAAGGCAAAATCTTTATATTTGAAAAGGCGAAATCTTTATATAGAGAATAGCGAGGTAAAAATAGAATTTTTATCTATATAGTAGCGGTGTGAAAATAGAAAATTTTATCCATATAGCATGATTGTAAAAATTCGATTTTTATATATTGAATAGCGAAGTAAAAATTCGATTTTTATATATTGAATAGCGAAGTAAAAATTCGATTTTGATATATTGAATAGCGAAGTAAAAATGTTATTTTTATATATTGAATAGCAAAGTAAAAATTCGATTTTTATATATTGAATAGCGAAGTAAAAATTCGATTTTTATATATTGAATAGCGAAGTAAAAATGTGATTTTTATATATTGAATAGCAAAGTAAAAATTCGATTTTTGTATATTGAATAGCGAAGTAAAAATGTGATTTTTATATATTGAATAGCAAAGTAAAAATTCGATTTTTATATATTGAATAGCAAAGTAAAAATTAGATTTTTACATATGTAGAAAATACGGGCAACGAAGGTGATAAAAAGGCGAGAACGATTAAGATTTCTATCGATGAAGAGTCGTGGTATTGGATAGCTATCGGTGAGAATTTCTCACTCTTCAATTTCTTTTCTAGTAATATATATATACTAGGATGCAGACGGTGTTTAGTAGCACCCGACACAATCGTCCACAGACCATGGAATTGTTTGTTTGATTGCAAAAATTAGTTAGATTATTTGATTGAAATTGATTTTTTGGTGAAATGGAATGGATTTGATTGATGTGTGAATAGCGTGGGCCTTCACTAGACCGGGGATAAGGCTAGGCCTCGACCCGTTTCTAGTATCGTGCCGTTATGCCGCCGAAATTTTCCAAAATAAGTTAGAAAAATAAAAATATCATTTTTATTTTGTAAATGAACTGAATAAAATTTCATGTGTTACGATAAAATATTTTATCGTTAAAAATATAATTTTTAACGTGAATGTGAATAAATAAATATTCATTTACAAACCGGACGGTTTGTTTATGTACACCTATTTGAAGGACATTGTTTGGGACGATAAATTTTACACATCGCCCAACTGCACAAATAAAATCTGTGTTTGTTGATTTGAAACCCCACACGGGTGTTGGGATGAAATTGAAGTTCACTCATCCTGATTGATTAAATATGTCGATCGATGGATCAACAGGCTGCTATAAGCGTTAGATATCTATATTTGATGCTTATACAGTGTAGTGCACTTTGGATGATGGTTGATTATTTATCGTTGCTATTATATACGTGTGTTGTATGGAATCCATATAATTAACATTATATGGTGATTGATTGGGCCTCATTCCCATTTAGAAAATAAAGAATATTATAATATAAAGGTTCATGTGTTGACTGTACTCATCCGTTGAGATTAGTCATGTGTTGAACGAAATATTTTAACAAAAATAGTCACATGTGGACAGTACTCATCCGTTGAGATTAGTCATGTGTTGAACGAAATATTGTAATAATAAAATTTACATCTTTATCAATATAAAATAAAGGTTCATGTGTTGACCGTACTCATCCGTTGAGATTAGTCATGTGTTGAACGAAATATTTTAATAATAGAATATTTGAAAATAGAAATATATGAAGCCGTGTTGGTTAGATTGACGCCATTTTGACGTGAACGATATTTATATCGATTTTGTTCATTTTAAAATGAATATTGAAAAGTGATTTCGAAATCGAATATTTTAAAATGAAATTCGAATCGAATTGAATAGAAAACCAATTCGAAATGAATTGAATATAAAACGATTTTGAAATGAATTGAATATAAAACGATTTCGAAATGAATTGAATATAAAACAAATTCGAAATGGATTGAATAGAAAACGAATTCGAAATGGATTGAATAGAAAACGAATTCGAAATGGATTGAATAGAAAACGAATTCGAAATGAATTGAATAGAAAACGAATTCGAAATGAATTGAATAGAAATCGAATTCGAAATGAATTGAATAGAAAACGAAATGGATTCGAATCGAATTAAAATCGATTTGAAATCAAATAGAAATGAAAGTAAAAAGGATATAAAATAGAAAAATTCAATTTTGATTTGAATTTGAAATAAAGGTTGAAATTGTTTTTGAAACGAATTCAAAACTATTTATAAAATTCATTTTAAATGGAAATCGAAGAAATATATATTATATATATAATATAATGGCCTAAATAGAACGCGTCGCGCTGCGGCAGTTCGCGAATTTCGACCATTAACTTCAAACAGACATTACAGGAGATCCGACCGTCGGATTCTCCTAAAACCGGAACCGTTGGGTTCGTATCGAAAAGAGCTTTCTAACGAATATTAGAAATTTGAAATCTAATGGTTGGATTTGGAGATACGTCCAAATCAAATTTGAAAAAGGTCGCTGTAAGTGCAGTTCGATGGCCGTTGATGGAAATCGACTGTACGGGCATTGATAAAATTATTAAAAATAGTAATAATTTGTGTAAAATCATAAGAAATGATTTGGGAAAAATTGGGATGAAAAACTCCATATTCGAAAAGATAAAAATAGATTTTTATCGAAATGAACTAGTTTTGAACCAAATTTAAAACCCAATTATTTTTAAATAAATAAATTAGATTTGAAAAGGGGTTTTAAATAATCGGAATTTCTAATATATTTGATTGGATATGAAATGGGTTTATCGTGAACGGTGTTTTAAATAACACTAGTTCTTTAACTCGATAATAAATAGAATGTGATTTGGGTTTGTCGTGAACTGTGTTTTAAATAACACTAGTTCTTTAACCCAGCAAAAGGAGTTTTAACGAATCTGCAATTAGATTGAAATGTGAATCTATAAATCTAAATTATCAAATTTAGAAGGTGAGCGAGAATGGAGTATCACCAGTTTTGCTCCAAAGCGGTAGTTAAATCTTTAATTAGATTTGAACGTGAAATGGTAATTAATTTTACCGACAACACTGAGGTGTTAGATATGGAGTATTACCAGTTTTGCTTCATGGGATGAATAGGTTGGGGTTGGGAAATAAAATAAATAATTACTTCGGTGTGGTTCGCTAATCTTGACTAGTTTAGAAAACCATAATTTGGATTTGAAACGACATCCAAAGGAAGATTAAAGGATAAGTTTTAAAGAATTTATCTTGGATAAAATTAATGGGAACCTTTCCCTAAGAATGTGATTTCGTGAATAAAAGGATATTCTGCATTGGAATGAGGCGTATGTTGTGTTTGTGTAACATTCGTTTTTAATATACGCGGGTTGTTCGGAAAGGCCGGGTTTACACCCATTCTGAATAACCGATTCGACGATATGTCGAAGATGAAGACGGTGGTTGAAGACCGGAAGTCTTCACATCGTTTGGATTATTACTGACGATCCTGATTGGGCTGTACACCCAAGAGGATGGAAATAGTTGGTGGTCGTCCAAACGTACTTAGAGATGGATGGATATGCGAGGAAAGTGCCTCCGGTTTCGTTCAGACCCAGAACGGACTTGTAAATGGATTGTGTGTCTGACATTGGATTTTATTCTTTGTTGATTGATTTCTATTAAATATACATCTGTTTGGCGGCGGAGAATTTATTCTTTTGCTTAACGCCCTTCTCTGAGACGTACGAGCTCAGAGGTTGTATATCGATGGACATCAGTCGCATGGCATGAATTGCCTGTGTGGCACGCTAAGATGCAACGATCAAGGCTTCTGTTGAAAAGCAAAGTCTTGTGGTTGATGATCAAAGCACGGCCTACATGGCAGCTTTGTGTATAACGTGAATTCGCGAGCCTCACACCTCGGTATGAGTTAAAAATGGGATACGGGCCGTTGGGAGAACACGACGTTTCTTTCTAGCTTTGGTGGTGTCAGTGACTTACCAGCCCTGACATTTATATACTTTTCACCTTTGTGGTTGTTGGAATGAGGCGCCTCGATTATAGGTCTGTAAGGACCGGGAAACGTGTGTTCAGGCATAACTAATCCTCTAACGTAAGTGAGGACCGGCCCAACCGATCCAGGGTTGCCCAGAGTGTGTAGTCCTGAGACATTTGCTAGAGTGTCTCGAGTGCGGAGCCCTTGCCTCGACTCATGATGGAAATCCAATTTCCAATACGTGTATTGCGTTTTTAATTGTAGAACTAGTATGGCGACATGAAAGATGGTACCCATGCCGCCTATGATTGATATTTATGATTGAAATGTTTTGACACTATACACTTATTATAGTATCAAATGATTTGTTTTAAACGTACCAAGCATGTTTGGCTATTATAAGGGAAAACCCTATCCTCCGGCTTGCGTTGCATTGTGTGATGGGACCTGGGTCTTATAATAGCTTCATTTTTCGAAAAAGCATTGCGCTGTTTATTCTATGCACTGGTATTCTTGGGAGGAAACCCGTTCCGTGTTATACGGTGTGGTCACATGAATTACTCTCTTTTAAAGTAAAGTTTTAAATAAATGTTTTAGTTCTCACACCAGTCACATGACTGACCTGGAGTTTATTGTTTTAACCTAAACTCTGGGTGCCCCTATTTTCCGCACGGGAAGCTAGTAGTTTCGGTTTTGCAGATTTATATTCACAGGATCCTGGTTTACAGCTGGAATGATATCTGGAAAGCTCTGTATCCGTATATCACCTTCAGTTGTGCTTTGTATTATTTTTCCGCTGCCATGTAATTTATTGTAATCTCTGATATTCATCGAATGTAATTTATTCATTTATACTCTGTATATTCTTGTATCTGATGGAATTGTTGTAATAACAATGAAATGTTCTTCTGTTTGTGTTCTGATTTGTCCTGTTCTCAAACGATCAGGGGTTTCGAACGGTCTAGATCAGTTTAATGACTAATTCGGATCGAGCGAAATTCCCGGCCGTCACAATATATGTTTTAAAAGGGACAAATTCAAGTTAGCAAAGCATTCAAGATTTTGATGACGCATATTCAAGGGGGATTGTTGTAATATATATGAGTGAATATGCTCTTGTCATATTCTATTTAGTCCCACATCATGGGAATAAGTCTAACATCAGCTCCAAAGCCTATATATAAAGGAGCCAATGTAATAGAAATTGTACACATTTGAAATAATAGAAATAAAAGTCTCTCCCCTATCTTTTCTGTTCTCTCTAATGGTTTCTTGTTTAACATATGTTCTGTTTTATTTTATAACATTATTTTAATTGTTCTTATATTTCTGTAGATTCTATATTATAGTTCCATTATATTTGCATATGACTATTGCACTACTGATGAGAGATAACATGCCATATACGTGACCTCATTTCAAGCACGCATCACCACCTCCTGTGTATGAACCGTATGGAGCATGCTAAGTTCCTCAAATATTATATGACTTCAGTAAATATGATAGCAGCAAAAAAGGTGTTCCTCAATTCAAGTATGCTTATTTGCACATTAATCTCCCCTATTGTGTTCAGGTGTTTGATTTACATCATTGAAGTAAAGCTTAATCATACAAGATTTCTTACTTATGTATTTCTCTCTCTTTTTTGACAACTTTAGACCAACATTTCTAAGCATATGTTTACCAAGGATTGATCCATTAGTTTACTGCATGTGGGAATAGTTTGATACAAATCTGAAATAATTTTATTTCTGTTTGTCTTTGCTTATACTGATTTGAATAGTGATAGGAACTAGTAAATGTATTTATTTGTTGCACTTTCCCACAAATGCTAATTTTATTTTAGTTTTATTTTATTTTCTATGTTTTAGATCAATATTTATGCACAAAGTCTTTCCTAATGAATGGGGTTCATGGATAAGTTGAAAAGGTCCAACGATAGCCGTGAGAATTTGTGGTTTGCTTGTGGTCTAGGGGGTTTTATAGTGAGTTTGATGTGGAAAACAATATCAGAGCAGGTCGAAATAAATTTCAAACGTCTGAACCGGGCCTAGGAATTGCCTGAGATCGTCTTCTAACGCCTGAAATAAATTTCACACATCTAAAATAAATTTCAGACGTCTGAAATTGTCTCAGGGTATTGGCTGAAATCTATTTCAGACGTCTGAAACTTATTTTCAAACGTATGAACCAGGTCAGACGTTTGAAAATAGGTTAAGACGTTTGAAATTTGCTGATGTTTCTAGTTCTCCTTCTATTGATTGATGGAGACCACAGTCAATAGTTTAGGTTGTTCTAGAAAAGAACTGACACTTGAAATGCACACTTTATGATAATATTTATTGTTTATTTGGGTCGATGAAAGTGAAGCTAAGTGACACAACATGTATATGAAGGCTCTGTGTTCGGTGATAAACAAATGGAGAGCATCGAAATTAACAACATTATAGGTCACTTAATTTGAATCATTGGTAATATTTGATAATATTTGGTCAATCTTTGGAAATAATGGAAAACATCGAAATTAACAACATCGTAGGTCACTTAATTTGAACACTGTAACTATTCTGCAACAGTATATGTATCTTGACCGTGTGTCAAATTTAATGCATATGCATAATAGCAGTTTTGTAGCAATGGCATATATAATGATAGAAGGTTATAGAAGGATTGCAGTTGTACCTTAGGCATAGACAGGTTCTAGCGACAACTGATTATGGAGAAAGCGGTAACTTTTAGTTGTTCATTTTGTTGGTATTCGACACAAACTTGTTTTACGGGTATTGTGTTTTACTTATAGATATCATGACTTTGTTTGACGGATATTGCCCAAATTTAGTTTATGGTGTTATTTTTGTTTATATTAACCATGTAAACTTGGTTTATTGATGATGTCGTTGTGTATTAATATTGTATTATATAATTTATGTAAATGATGAAAGTTATATGTTTATAATATAGCTTTTGTATTTGGTTCGAACATGTTATTAATATTAGTTGATACTACAATATGCAAATGTTATGATAGATTAAAAAACATTGTGATATATGGCAGAATGCTGTAGAATAAAAAACATGTAAATTTCCTGAAACTTATGGGAAGATGACAATATTTCTAAAACGATATAAAACGATGGACAAATATAAGAACAACACCATTTGAAACGTTGCAGTATGTTAATTTTCTACAGCGTTTTGGTATATGTTGTGATATTTCCATGACCTATAACAACTTGTTGGTAGATAACGTTCATCAAAACGCTGTTAGTGGTTATTACAACATTTTTTTAAATGTTGTGAATGGGAAAATTTCTTGTAATGACATGCGAACCCCACAAAGATGAGTTTGTTGACACATCGTGACGGACATAAGGTAATGAAGGTAAAACAGGAGTCTTGGGTCCTTAGCAAACTATGCAAAAATAAAAAACAAACTTTTTTAAAGAGAAAAACATGGTTTAAAGCTAGCGAGAGTGGAGGATCGAGGTCAGAGAAATAGAGGTAAGGTCGGTTTCTGATTCAGCGATGCCAAGGAGGGTGCTAGGATCATAAAAGACAATGATTGATGAAGCAATAACAAAGTGATGAGGGTCAATTTTGGTGGTATATACAGAGAGAGCTAGGGTGGAGGAGCTTAAGAAGGTGTTGGGTACACGACTGCTTTGGTATTGAAGCACAACGGAAGTGAATGCTTGACTATGGGTGAGGAATTAGGATGGACGAAAGGAGATGGCATAAGCTAAATTAAAAAATGACGGCATCTTTCTTAAAAATAAAGAAGAATTATGTATCCTTTCAAAAAGTGAAAGAAAACTGAAGCTATATTAGTTTGCACTATGTTTGTAATGACCCGCCATTTCTAACCATTCAAATTGATGATAAAAAAAACTCAAATCGTTCGAAACAAAGGGTTGTTAATAAAATTTAAGGTAGATAAAAAATCATATCACAGAATCACAGACATGTAATATTGCAACGGGGATAAAATGAAACATAATAGTTCATGAAGCTACTAGATAACCAAAAATGTTAATGTCAAACTAAAGAATCTCATCATTAACACCACAAAAATTCAGTTATGACAAGATCCCTGATTCATACTAGAATAAGTGTCCAAAAATAAAATAACTAAAGATAACAACAGCTGAATAATAGAAAGAGGAAGTGGTCCTCTGTAGTGTCTTTCTCCAAAGAGGAATCTTTAGGAACTGAAAGACTCGGGCTAACCCAAACATAAAGTAAAATAAAGCACTCAAGTTAGGATTAACAATCTTATGTAAATGATTCAACTTAAGTGAAATGTTCGAGTAAATGCGCAAATAACTTAAAAGGTGTTTGTGGTGGGGATTGAGATGTTGATGATGATGGTTTTGATGACAACAACTTATTTCAATCATTATTGTTATAGAATATATAATAACACTATTATCCAGAATATATATATATACAGGAAATCTATGTAGGTGTTAATTATTGAAGACTGTACAATTCATATAATTAAGATATTCAAAGTAGAATAGTTCAAGATACAAGACTCGTGAGTAACAAGAATTCAAGAGTTCGAGAAATATGAAGTAATTGAGTCTAGATTTTTTTTAAAGAAAACTCTAGTTAACACTGAAATCTAATTTCAAACTTCTCTCACTATGTTGATGTCAAAAGTTGGCCACTAGTGACAGTCAACCCCCAATCGTGAGAAGAGCACACGAATAACAATAAAAAAAATGCAGTAAAGTAAAGAAAATCAGGGAACACGCAAGAATTTTTATAGTGGTTCGGAAAAGATGGTGCCATATCCACTTTGTATGTATTGATTTTCTTTTGATTACAAGTACAACACTTTTTCTATTTGAAGAAAAAAGGGGAATTGGCTATTTTTGTAATTAGCCGTAGGAAGAACTTAGAATCGAAAGTCTTAGGTGGAGAATAGAGCATCCGAAAGAAGGTCTCCAGAAAGAGAGGTCCCTTTCTATTTTGAGCTTGGAGGTATTTATAAGTAAAGAAGTGGGCCGAGCGGTCCGCCACGTGGATGGCCTCTTTTGCGGAGCTCGAACACGTGGAGCCCGATCATTTGAAGTAGTTACGGTGGTGGGACCCAGTTTATTGTTTGTTAGTAGTATCCTCAAAAATTGTGGTTTACGTGACACTTGAGATGAGGTGTATCAAAAGTAGAGCTTTGTCCAGAAGTGGTTGACCTCCTTTAATGCCTTAAGAATTGAGCCGAGTATTGAATGTCTCAGTTAGATATTTCCATATAATACCGGAGATATCAAGTCGATCCGAACTTTAAGGAAGTGCTTGTCTTGGTCGGTCCGGGAGAGCGATTATATTAGGGCATGAGATCCGTTGCTCGAAAGAAACTGATTCAGGTCAAATCTTTTGTGGACTTTCTGAAGTACAAGTCGTTATATCAGTTGATTGACCGATGCTGAAAAGTGAGTCTTCGGACATTGGGCTTCGATCCGTTGAACCGCGACAGCTTTTAACAGAAAGTTGGTCAACACTTAGCCCCTCAGAATACATCTTTCTTGGTAAAGGAGGTGTGTTTTGAATGTTGTATCGAAGCTCAATGTGCGGGTAGAGATGGTTGCGCTGAACCATATTAAGGCCATAAATCCGACGGTCCTGATGGTTGTATTAAGGCCAAAAAACTAACGATCGATACAGATCGTATTGTGACTAGGAAACCGACAACTATCGAAGACTGTATTAAGACTGAGAAGGTCATAAAAATAGTAGCAGCTTCCAATACCTGTAAAGACAATGTAAACCATTCTTGGTATAGAGATGGCTGTGAACTTGTTTGGACGAGTATTAACCATACTTGACATGAAGATAAGAGCAAGCAGTAATCACAGTTGGCTTAGAGAGGTGGCAAGTATTATCCATACTCGTCTTATAGAGACAGCGAGTATTATTCATACTCGGCTTACAGAGATGGCGAGTATTATCCATACTCGGCTTACAGAGAGGGGGAGTATTATCCATAAACGGCTTATGGCAAGTGTTAATTGTACTCGGCGTATATAACTTCGTTCATATTTGGTCAATGGAACCAGACGTATGAAGTTATGTATAAATGATTTTATTTAGTCATGGCGAGTAGATAGTGCACTCGGCTTAGAGAAGGGGCGAGTATAATCCATACTCGACTTAGGAAATTCCTACCATACTCGGCTCGAGGAGTAGGTTTAGTTATGGTGGCTGGCTTTGATCGTACGTTACGGACGATGGCTTAACACTGACCATATTCTGTTTGGTGAGCGTCGTTCATGCTCGACTTAAATCATTCAAACATAATACATGTTTGCAAAAGAAAGTTCATTGTTGTTAAATAATTATTACAAGAAAATGGAAATAAATTCTAAGAGGACCACTGTTGATTCCAGAGCATGCCTAGGAGCTAAATTCTAACCATGTACATGTGTACATCAACATATCCATTTTATAAAAATACATTGAAAATAAAAAAATTTAAATCTTATTAATTGATAATGATGCCGCGAGTGCTGAGCTCAGGGTCCTTTCCGTTTCTAGGAGCTCAAGGACCGGCTTGAGGAGCTTGGGCGGAAGATTGTGGTGGCATGACCGGTGCGTTCTTCTTGACATACTCAGGAACTTCTCCTTGCTTGACCCTATCCTCGATGAGATCGCGCAGGTGTCTACATTCATTGGTGATGTGACCAGCAATGTTGTGGAATATACAGTGATTTCCAGAGTCAAGTTCTTTCTGGGTAGATTCTCTTCGAGGAGGTTTTGGGAAAGGTAGGTATCCTCGTACGTCAAGATAAATGTTGATCAGGGGAGAATTGAGCTCGGTATACTGATCGTACTTGTTCTCTCTCCGGGGTCGTACGTTGTGTACATTCTTTCCCGAGGCCTTTCCTCTTCCTTTATTCTGGCCATTGGTGTTGGATGGACCTCCTCCTTTGGTGGCAAGGACCTCAAGGCTCTCTATCTCAATGCTGGAGTCTTCTTATCGGAGGAATTGCTCGGCCTTTCCATATAAATGTTAAATGTCCTTGGGGGGATCTCTGGTCAAAGAGGTTGAGAATTCTAATCGGTTATGGACACCTACGATGGCGATCATAAGCATCATCGATGGCCCGGGTCGATTGTGACGACCCGAAATCCCCGTTATGGGAAATCGCGGATTGCTTTGAGAACAAACCACATCGGAACACAAACAGAAGAACATTTCATTGCTTATTACAACAATTCATCCGAATTCAAGAATATACAGAGTATGAATGAATATTATACATCAGAAAGACATCTTAGATTTAAATTACATTTAAATACATCGCAGCGGAAAAATAATACGAAACACAACTGAAGGAGATATATGGATACAGAGCTTTCCGAATATCATTCCAGTTGTAAACCAGGATCCTGTGGATATAAATCTGCAAAACCAAAAGTACTAGCTGCCCATGTCGAAAATAGGGGCACCCAGAGTTTAGGTTAAAACAATAAACTTCAGGTCAGTCATGTGACTGGTGTGAGAACTAAAACAGTTATTTAAAACTTTACTTTAAATCAGATATATCAAGGGACCACGCCATAAAACACGGAACGGGTTTCCTCCCAAGAATATCAGTGCATATAACAGAACAGCGCAACGCTTTTTGGAAAAATGAAGCTATTATAAGACCCAGGTCCCATCACATAATGCAGCAGAAGCAGGAGGATAGGGTTTTCCTTATAATAGCCAGACATGCTTGGTACATTAAAAACAAATCATTTGATACTATTATAAGTGCATAGTGTATAAAACAACTTCAAATATAAATGTATCAATCCTAGACGACATGGGTACCATATATCATGTCGCCAATACAAGGTTCTACAATCAAAACCGCAAAGTCACGTATTTGGAAGTTGGATTTCCATCATGAACCAAGGCAAAAGATAGTCCTTACCGAATTCGAGACGCTCTAGCCCACCCCTCAGGACCCAGACTCAGGAGGGCCCTTAGATCGTCAAGGTCGGTCCACCGATATGGATTAAAATGCCTAAACACTACGTCTCCCATCCCTTTGGGGCGTCAATGAGCCAAATGACTCCATCAGCTCCACTTAGTCATCGATATATCCGAAGCGCCTCGCAATCCAACAACCAAACAGGTGAAAATAATATAAATGTCAGGGCTGGTAGGTCACTGACACCACCCTAACTAGAAGGAAACGCATGTCTTCCCTGAAGTCCTTCTCCCGTTTCCGGTTCACACCGGGGTGTGAGGCTCATGAATTAACACTACACAAAGCTGTGCCACACAGGCGGTGCTTTGATCATCAACCAAAAGACTCTGCTTTTCAACAGAAGCCTTGATCATTTGCATCTTAGCGTGCCACACAGTAAAACCACTCCATGCAACCGATATCCATCAATCACTCAGAATGATATCCAATGTCAGACACACAGTCCATTTACAAGTCCGTTCTGGGTCTGAACGAAACCGGAGGCACCTTGTACCTCGCATATCCATCGGTCTCCAAGTACGTCTGGACGATCACCAACTGATTCCCTCCTCTTGGGTGTACAGCCCAATCAAGATCATCAGTAATTATCCAAACGATGTGAAGACCTCTGGTCTTCGACCACCGTCTTCATCCTCGACACATCGCCGAATCAGTTATTCAGAATGGGATAAACCCGGTCATTCTGAATAACTAACGTATATAATAAACAAGTGTTACACAAACAAAACATACGCCTCATTCCAATTCAGAATATTCTTTTATTCAAATATTCTTATACTTTGGGAAAGGTTCCCATTAATTTTATCAAAGATAAATTCTTTAAATTTATTCTTTAATCTTCCTTTGAATATCAATTCAAACCAAATTATGGTTTATCCAAACTAGTCGGGATTAACGAACCTTGCCGAAGTAATCATTTGTTTTAATTTCCCAATCCCAACCTATTCATCCCATGAAGTAAAACTGGTAATACTTCGTATTTAAAACCACGTTGTTATCGGTAAATTCAATTACCATTTCATGTTCAAATCTAATTAAAGATTTAACTATCGCCTGGAGCAAAACTGGTGATACTCCATTCTCGATTATTTCAATCTAATTAAAGATTCATTAAAACTCCACTTGGTTTTAATCTTCCTAAAAATCAATATTAATGATTGTTTAACTTGGGAAATCATATCCTGTCTTTAATTGGGCTAAAGAACCAATGTCATTTAAAACACGGTTCAGGATAAACCCAAAATCACATTCCATTCCATCAGCCTTTAACTGTAAATTAGCAAGTGAACAATTCCCTAAGTATTAACCCCGAAGGCCGAAACCAACATCAGATCAATACCCAGGAAACCATTCAACTTAACTAATCTCCAGTTAGTTTCTGATTTTCTTAACTCCATTGGGTCTAAGAATAGTATTATTAAAGATATCATTCACGACAACCCAAATCACATTCCATTAACTATGGAATCTTCACGGAAAAACAAATCAATATACAATCGATATCTATTTCCATATCCGACCAATAATATAAATGGAATAACATTAATGCCTCTTAAATTCCATATGTATTAACAGTCTTCCTCTACAGAAGTTCACTTCGATTATTATCAAATCGAATTCTATTCAATTCCAATTTAATATGTTAAATTGGAAAACTTTACTTTGGAAAATATCCTTTAAATCTTAACCAAAGATTTATAAATTCCAAACCCATTTGACTGTAAATCGGGTTAAAGAACGAATGTCGCTAAAACACAGTTCACAACAAACCCAACTCACATTCCATTAATTATCGGGTTAAAGAACAAGTGTTATTTAAATCACTGTTCACGATAAACCTAAAAATCAATTCAAATTCAATTCCAATTAAATACCATTTAATTGGTATACTTCATTAAATCTAAATAAAAAGATTTAATCTTTTTCTCAACTGGGTTTAAGAACAATGTTAATGAAGACACCATTCACGACAAACCCAAATCCCATCTGATATTAAATACAAGGCTCTGAATAAAAAATATATCGGCTTATATCGAATATCAAATTCTACGACCAACCAATATCATATTGGAAATAACGATATAAATATATCTTTCAAATTTCCATAACAATATCTGTATAATCACGAAATCCGACATCGAAATATTCCGAAGACAATTTTGATTCAAATCCATTTCCACTTTATATATTGGAAATTCTGGTTATTTTCAAAACCATTTCAAATCCAATTTATTTATTTTAAAAATAAATGGATTATCATTCTAGTTCAAAACTAGTTTATTTAGATAAAAATCTATTTTTATCTTTTCAAATATGGGATTTTTCATCCTAACTCTTTCCAAATCATTTCTTATGATTTTACACTAATTATTGATATTTTTAATAATTTTATCAAGGCCTGTACAGTTGATTCCCATAAACGGCCATCGAACTGCACTTACAGCGACCTTTTCCAAATTTGATTTGGACATAATTCCAAATCCAACTTGTAATGTCCCGTATTTTCTGACCATTTATTGAAATATTTTATTTATTTAAAATATTGATTTGAGTTTAAATAATGGAATTTAACCATTTTAATTTGAATATTTATTTATTTTGAATATTATAATAATATTTTATTTTCGGCATATTTGGGGAAAATGTTGATTTTGCTGTATAATGTAAACGAGCAATTTAAAATGGTTTAAATATGGTATATATTAAATTATATTAATATATTCGTTATTAAAACGATGTTAGAACGTTTAATTTATAATTATAATATAAAACGAGTTGTAGCGGCGCGGTAGTTCGTAGTTTGGCGTTTTGAACTTTAAACGGCTGTACAGGGCCCAAAATAAGTCGAATTTTCTCGAAACAAGAAATGTCGAAATCTGTTGGATAATATCTTTCTAATGAAAGAGAAAAATCTAGTTTTCATAGCGTAGATTTTATTTTATGTCCAAATCAAATTTTGAAAAGATCGTTATGGAATTCCTTTGTATATGATAACGATTATTTATATAAAATAAATGGTTTTTAAATATTTTAAATATCGATTTGGCTTCAAACTCAATCCGAGTTATTTTATTTTAGTAATATATGAAATTCTAGTCGTGTATGGCCCATTTCAATATTTTATTAATATTATATTGAGGTATTTTAAAATTGGTTTATTTTATTTGAATTGGGCAGTTATAAAAGGAACTTTATTCAAAAGACCTTTGTTTTCGATGAAACAAATTTTATTAGGACCGCAACAGTAAATTATAGCTAGGTTTCAAGTTGCGCGTCACTCGGGGTTAATTTGTGAGCGCAGCAAAATAAAATACAAATAAAACGACCATTTGAACGTGAACGAGCGCCGTTTGAGCAAACGGACTCGGAATTCGACGAAACAAGTTTCATTAGGACCTTATTGTAAAATTATACTATGCTGTCCATTCGCATCCCGAACAGAGTTTTATGTGAGTACAGAAGAGAATAAACAGCGTTAAAAATAGTGATAGGTACGAAATAAAATATCGTTCGTCACATCGATATAAATAAATAGTATTTTCCCTTGTATATTCAGCCTACCATCAGCCTAACTTTTAGTCATTTCCAACCAAAACATTTTCCAGCCACCACATTTTGCAAAAAAGTCTCTAAACACAAATCATTTTATTTCTCTCGATCTGTAAGGTATTTTCCATGGCAACCCGAAGCAAATTTGTAGATCGGGACCGTATATACCTACTGACAAAAATTGGGGACCTATGGTGGCCTGTGGTGGTCGGAAATCATCCAAAACCAACGAAATCCAGTTTCGTTTTTCAAGGTTTTGCATGCTACAGGTTTGATTTGAGAGGCCGGGACCTGGGGGGAATGGAAGAGGAGAGTTCAGGCTTCGATTTGGCTTTGATCTCGGGTCTTACGGTGGTCTGTGGAGAGAGAAATCAGGAGATGATTGGAGTTCGTATTTTTGGGGGTTTGCAATTGGATTTGCCTCGATTTGGGGGTGTTAGGTGGCGATTCAGGGTTGTGGTCTAAAGGGGAATTGAAGTGAGGGAGGAGGCGCACCTTTCGGTGCCAGTGCCATCGCCGCCGGTGATCTGTAGGGGGGGATTGGGTCCATGAACGGAATTCGGTCATGAGGATTTTCTGGTGACTGGAGTTGGCTTGGGGGGTCATGGCTCTTGGCGATGGGGCACGGTGGAGAGGCGGTCGCCGCAGTCGGGTCACGGTGGTCCCAGTTAGCGTACGGCGGCGGTGGTAGGAGGATTTGGGGGGCACGGTGTTTGTTTGGGGATGAAATCGGGTTTCAGAACGAAGGGAAGGAGAAAACACATTTTTCTTTAAAGGGTGCTGACGTGGCATTGATTACAGAAGTTTAAGGTAATTAATTATTTGTTAGTAAGGTGGTTAATTAATTTATATTTCTAATTTAGTTTAGATCTTGTAAATGCGATAACTTTCACATATGTTAATGAAATTCAGTGAAATTGGATCCGTTGGGTCGCAGGGACGAGACCTAGACAATGGCACTGACTAGGAGTCGATTGGACGCAGTTGGAATTTCAGATAATTTTGACCGTTCGTCTCAAATTAAATGCAACAAACGCGTCAACCGTCAACCAGAATATAATCTGGTAAGTTAATTCTCACACCTTCTGGAATCCTGTGATGTGATAAATCCATAGAAAATATAATTTACAGTTAACAGTATAATTTGGTTGATTGGATGTGATGGATGCAAATTGGTTGTTTATTTTTTTTTTTGTCGTTATTTCGTTGTTTTAAATGCATTATATCTTATTCGAATTTTTTTTCAATTGGTATCTGTGATGCAGAGAAGGAAAGGTTGGAGGGATCCAACCGGATTCCTCAAATAAACTGTATTTTTATATTGTTATGCATATATGAATTGTTCACACTGTTTGACACCAAAATCTGTTTGAATGTTGATGGTTGGATATATATTCATCATTGTTGTGATTAAGATTAATCGACAGTGCTGATTGGGAAATTGGCAGTAACGGGCCTAAAATGTATGGTTTTAACATCGTTCCACCGTCAGGTGGATCGACGGGGTTTTAAAGTTATAAATTTTTTTATAACTAGATTTAAAGTTTTCAGTTTTTTCATATAAATAATTAAATTAGAAATTTATAAATACATTTTAAAATCAAGGATATAAAAGGAAATTATTTAAATGATTTAGACCAGTTTTAAAAAGTAGAAAGCCAAGAATTTATCTACGGGTTGGC
Source organism: Allium sativum (assembly GCA_030737875.1). Classification (NCBI taxonomy): domain Eukaryota; kingdom Viridiplantae; phylum Streptophyta; class Magnoliopsida; order Asparagales; family Amaryllidaceae; genus Allium; species Allium sativum. The sequence goes on from CM060916.1 coordinate 548,565,439, forward strand.
AAAATAGAACAATTATTTTTAAAATAATTAAATAGTGTTTTTAAATTAATTAAAAAAGGGTAAATGAAAATGCAATCCAGTTAATGGATAACTGACATGTACGGCTGACAAAATCAACCGTGTTTAACTAAAATTGATAATGGAATTAAACTGATAATGAAATTAATTGGATTTTCTAAATATTCGTTAAATTTAACAAATAGTGGAAAATATTAAGTTAATCCCTGATTAACTATAAATTAAGGAAAATATTAGTTAATCTTCGATTAACTATTAATTTATGAATTAATGAATTATTTAGTGTTAATAAAATTAATGAGTATCTGATAAGCTTTTAAAGGGGATAATTCTATTTTTAGTTAATAGCAAGGTTAACTATTTTGAATATAGTTAGTGATAAAGTTAACTATCATAATGATTTAAGTAATTATCTGTAATTGGAATCCAAGTAGGGAATAATTAGCTATCGATAAGTTGGGTTAAGGGTTTATAAAGGAATCATAACCCAAGCGTTCAAACGAGATTGGAAAATGGATTTGGTAAATAAATATAGCGATTTAAATAAGGTTTTTCTTAATTGCTAAATTAAGTAAAATAGAATTCAATTGGAGCGAAATGATTAAGAGAGATGATAAAAATATTAGTGAGAGACTGTATTATGGTAATAGGTTTAAAATAAAATATAAGGAGTTGTTTAAATTTTACTTTGGGATTATTATATGTAGGTAAGGAAAAATCCAAGCGAGGTTTAGAAAAGGGTTTTCAAAACCAAAACGATAACCTCATAAAGTTAAGAAATTGTTTAAACGAAACACTATAATTGAAATAAGGATTTCAAAGGCAAGGGGAAATACATATAGTGATTTTGGCTAAAAGCTGGTAAAGGGATTTTGGAAATAAAATCCAAATAAAGGGTTCTTGTGTAAAGGAGGTGAAAAGCGGATTTTTATCCAATATAAGCTTTAATATAGAAAGGCCCAAATGGATGAATTAAAAATATTTGACGAGGGATTTTCAATATAACTCAAAGTGTACAAGTAAAATAAAAGTTTTGAGTTAAAGGTTATGTTTAGTGAATATTTACTTAATTGAAGTAATTAAGTAAAGGGATAATTGAACGAAGATTTCAAATATAAGAAACGGGTTTTTTTAAAACCAGATTTGAAATCAAAAGTGGAAATGAGATTTTAATAGTAGTGGTTAAGTGACAAACTAATAATGTTCTAAGGTAAGAATGTTGTCGATCAAGGTCTGGGAGGTAAATAAAATACCCCAACTTGAACGGCTTCACTATTATCGAGGAATGGTATTAGTTTGAAACGAGTGGAAGGTGTTGAAATTTGTGTGATGTTCCATACGAGGGATATTGAACATGAATACAAGATTTTTGAATATAATTGCTAGTTACAAGATAAATAAGAATATTTGATTTAAGTTATATAAATTTGACCTTTGATTTGTCATATCAAAATTCGCAATTTGGTTTATACCATTTGGTATTATATATAGATAAGTATATATCGTGATGCCGGGATTTAAGGAAACGGGAAAGCGGTTTTGAAGAATATAACGATATTTCAAATAGTAATAGAAATGGAAAATTAGGTATGTATATTCATGTTCTAAAAACATATGAAATAGACTTTGTGATTATAATTAAGAATAAAGATAATATTTTAAATACATTGGAAGATTTAAAGTAGATTTACCATTTGGTTAAATATATATATTTTAAAATAGGCCAAGAAATGCCAAATACTGAATCAGGAGATCATTTCATTTACACGATTGAAATTTGATAGTTAAATCACCGACTATCAAAACTGACCATACGATCATTGGTATGGAAAGACCGGGATCGAATTCATATTCGAAAACCATTCTGACCAACAAATATGTGAAGATGTCGGAAGATGATCAAGATGGAGCGTTGAAGACTGTGGATTTTCATAAACGAAAGAACTACTAAAAATCTCTGGGGTTGCAACCAGAGACAAACTGTGGTTCTGTCGTGATTGGAATCTACGGGTTGCAAGGACTACTCGCTACTGATCCATGGGGTGATTCGTATATGAGATGCAGTAGGAGAGTACATTCGGTTCATCCTGTTCCTGGATGATTTATATGGTCGAATGTTAGACAGAGTATTTCCTTAAAACCACGTACGTTGATTTTTACAAATATACCGAGTTGGTGGCAAAGAGGGGCACTTCTTCTATACCCAGAGTATATTTGTGGATGTCAATTAGTGATTTGACGGATCTGACAATGTGGCATTCAAAGTGTATGATGACCAGACGTGTTCAAGCCTCAAGCCACATCAGCCGGGAAATGACAAAAATCGGGCAGGCAGCATGGCTATGTGGGTCACTTCCATTAGGGTGTATAATCACCTATCTAGAGAAATTCCATTTGCTTCTTTAATCTATTTCGATGCTGTCACTTTTCGGGAGACAGTTGTTGATCCCAACTGTCGGTGATATACATTCGATACACTCAAGCGAAATGAGTGGTCGGTCATGTGTGGGCCGGGTTGCAAGACGTTCTTGTTAAACCCAGTGTATTCGCCTCTAGAGATACACGATCGGCAGGTGGTCCAATACCTTGTCCAAGTCGGAATCCAATTTCCAATAAGCGCCCGCGGTTTTGATTGTATACTATATATATGTGGAGGGTGAGATGTAAGCATTCCACTAGATTGTTATCTGTTTGTATTTAGACACTATTGTAATATCAGACTAAGTATGACTTTCAAAAATGGTTTGGGTTATAGTAAGGTAAAAACCGTCTGTGTTTATGTGTGGGCTGGTCTTACTATTATCCTTGTATTTCAAAAAGGTTTCCCAAAGTTAAATAAGTTGTTTTGTTCTGTGAATTTATCACTGATAGTATTCCAGACTGACCCAGTGAATTTTGCTTTGCTTCAAATGTTCTCGGGTCAGACCGAGTGTATTTCCAGGTTAGGTTCGCTTGGAGTTTTCAGGAGCTGGAACCAGGAGGCTTCACCCCTAGTTATATAAAGTTAATTCCGCTATGCAGTTATATATTTTACTCTGATGATTGGCATGTTTATACAGTTCTTTGCATAAAGATATTTGATATTATATTTTATCTGTTCCGCTAGGGGTTTCTGATGTGATGTTTCTTCTTCTTTCTTCTATTCTAATATTTCTTTCTTTCTTTTCTCACCCTCTAAATTCTTTCTAATAACAATCTGGGATTTGATACTTGGGTTTTTGGCAAGTGATACGGGTTATGTATTGTTGTCAAAAATTCGAGCGTCGAGTTTTTCCCGGATCGTTACGCAACTGTTAGATTTCTAATTTCTTGTATTCGTTAGAAAGCTCTTTTCGATACGAATCCAAAGGTTCCGGTTTTAGGAGAATCCGACGGTCGGATCTCCCTTAATGTCCATTCAAAGTAAATGGTCGAAATTCGCGAACTGCCGCAGCGTGGCGCGTTCTATTCAGGCCATTATACATATATATATATATATATATATATATATAATGTATTATATATATTTCGTCGATTTCCTTTTAAAACGTATTTTATAAATCGTTTTAAATTCGTTTTCAAAACGATTTCAACTTCCTATTCAATTTCTAATCAAAATTGAGTATTCCATATCATCGATATATAAATGATAATATTTTCAAAACATTTGATTTTGAAATCAATTCCTTTTCGATATTCATTATAGAAATGAATAAAATCGATATAAATATCGTTCACGTCAAAATGGCGTCAATCTAATCAACACGGCTTTATATATTTAGATATAATCGTGTCCATCCCAAATCGGACATCAAAATCATATTTTGATCTATTACTGAATATTATTTTAAAATATTCTTTATTTTAAAACAATCGTTATTTCAAAATATTCATTCTTTCTGAACTGGAATCAAACACTGTCAATTACCATATAATTTGATTTATATGGATTTCATACACACACGTACACTACACTAACCAAACACAGTCAACCATCATCCAAAGTGCATTCTACACTGCATAAGCATCAAATATAAATATTCAACGCTTATAGTAGCCTGTCAATCAATCGATCGACATACAACTAATTATTGGGACTAGTGTATGTCATATATCATCCCAATACCCGTGTGGGGTTTCAAACAATCAAACATAGGTTTTATTTGTGCAGTTGGGCGATGTGTAAAATTTATCGTCCCAATCAATATCATTCAAATGTGTGTCCATAAACAAATTTCCGATTTGTTTAGAAATATTTATTTTATATACACGTTAAAAATTATATTTTTAACTATAAAATATTTATTCATTCCACATCACACAATCAATTTTCACAACACATCAATCAAACAAACAAGTCATCCATGGTCTGTGGACTACGGGTGTCGGGTGCTGCTAAGCATCATCTGCATCCTAGTATATATTTCAACTAGAAAACAAATTAAAAGTGAGAAGTTCTCACCGAGGGTTCCACTACGTCAATCTTTGGCGGACGATGGTTTGGATTTATCCCACATTCCAATTCAATCTTTTCACGCTGTTCATAATAAAAATCACATTTTAATTTCAGCGCTATATGGATAAAAATCACATTTTTCTACCGCTACTGTACAGATAAAAATTCTATTTTTATACTCTATTAAAATATATAAAAATTCTATTTTTATACTTGCTACTTATATATAAAAATAAAATTTTTATATCGATGATTATATCTGAAAAATCGCATTTTTAAACCGCTACTATATATGAATAAAAATCGTATTTATCTATAACTAAAAATCGTATTTTTATATGGCTAAAAATATTTTTTATCTAACTTAAAATCTTATCTTTTCTAAATCAAAGATCTAATCATTTTAAAATTAAAAATTGTATCTTTTCTTAATAAAAAATAAATCCTTTCATGCATAAAAATCGTTTCTTTATATGGATAAAAAATCACCTCTTTATATACATAAAAATCTGAACTTCATCAACATAAAAATCTAAACTTCATATACATAAAAATTTGAACCACATATTCATAAAAATCAAAATTTTCAGAAATTAAAGATCCTCCTTTTATTCTAAGAAATTAAAATCAGTAAAAACTCACCAATCTTTAGGGTTTAGGTCGGAGGGGGCCCCACGGAGGTTGGTGGCAGTCGAGATGGCGCTAGGGGGTGGTTTCTGTCGCCGGTGGCGGTCCTTTTTCTGACTGTGGGGGTTTGAGGGGCTTGTACGTCGAACGGAGGAAGGGAGGGAGAAGGGGACAGGGCTGAGGAGGGGTGTCGGAGCTTGAGGGTCTGGCGATGGGCGGCGCTCTGTCGATTGCAAGGGGGGTTGGCGGACTCAGCCGTTGGTAACAAGGAGGGCTTCGATTTGAGGAAGAACAGGTTTTTTTCTTTAGTTTCGATCTGAGCGTTTAAGATGGAGAGAGAGAGAGTAAAAAGGGGGAAAGGGTTGACTAAGCTACTTTATATAATTATTTATAAATTTAATTCTCCAAAAAGTAAATTTTATTTTGAACTCGAAATCGAACCCACCGACTGTCGTCCCTAGCTAATTACCCCCATTTCGAACACAATGGGATATGTCACATAAGTCAATTACATCGTTTCGATGAGTTTCCATTTAAATCCTTATATTGAATTTTAAACGTACATTTAATTTACTGGTGTCACATACGGATCCCAAAAATTCCAGAAAAATTATTTCTAGCTTCGTATTGACGATACTGTCTAACAAAACTAATTTCGTCAAATTTGAAGACCGTTTGAAAAATGGTCATTTTCTGGTTGAACGAAATTGATTGAAACAGGTCAAATGTGTTTAACTTCGCCAAACTCACATATTGATTCGAAAAATTATGCAAACTGGAATCTAGCAATAACTTGACATTTCGGATCCAACAAAAGTGGTTTCGTCGAAAACTGAGGTCGTTTGCAAAATTTCCATTTTTAAGGGCCAAAAATTCCATAGCGACTATTCTGAATTTTCAACTGGACGTAACTTTATATTCCCGCTATGAAATTTAAATTTTTCGGACTCGTTGGAAAGATATTCTCTAACAGATTCTAATATTTTTGGTTTCGCCGAAATACGATTTATTTTGAATCTTGTACACTCATTTGAGATTTGAAATCGAATTTTCGAACTACCGCGCCATTTCTAATTCCTTTTATATTTAAAATAAAATATTTATATTCTAACGTCGATTCAAATAAATTTCTCGTCGTTATTATTTAAAATAATTCATTTTAAATATTCAAAATTCATCAAAATTGCCAAAATAATAATTTTAAATTGGCACAGATTTCTGGGTTATTACAATCTCCCCCACTTAAAAACTTTTCGTCCCCGAAAAGGAATGAAGCCGAAAGTTGTTTAACTAATCAACTCAACTTTCATTATGGCTTAAGCTCTTCAACTTTTCAGTTTCTAAGAACTTTTCAAATTTTTCAAAAATTTGGCTAACACCCTAAATTTTCGAATTTTTTTGCCATAACCTCCCCTGCACGGGAGCACCGCGAAAATCCCAAAATTGCCATACATGCCTCTCCAATCCAAAAAGAAAAAGAAACAGCCAAGCGGCTAGCCAATCGGCTCATAAAATCATCCAAAACCCAAGAAATACAATAAACATGTACCTATTTGTCGGGCAAACAATTTTATTCCTCTTCTCAAGCCTCCTTGCCATGACCTGTTCAATGTAATTACATGTATATGCATGCAATTGCGACTAATTTTCAATACAACTCACTATTTGGTTCAATTTGGCTAAAGGTTCAACATTTAATTAATCGAACAATAATCAAACAATATAATCATCAATCAATTTGTTGATTATCATTTCAAATTCATAACTTTGATATATAGTCAAAAATCACATTTTTGGTGCCAAATCACAACCATAAACCCTATCTAGTTTTGGTTCTCGCACCAGTCAATTGGAATGACATAGATATCTCACCTTCGAAACTCGAATACAGACACTGATGATGAGGCCTCATCATCAGAATCATCTCCGGGCGACTAGAGTGTGATTCTATATCTACCCAATATATTAAAACTTCAAATACCCGTGGATCAGACGTATATGCAAAATCTTTATGATTGTCCAAATTCAATAAAAATAAATATTCAAATACGTTGAATAAGGTTTAAATTTTCAAAACAAAAATTGTTTACATTTTAAAAATATACTGTTCATACTCGTTCTAGGATACTACTGATCCCATCTCTAACGAGTCATTCTCATTGGATATTACTAATCCAATCTCTGATGAATTCTTTCATATGGTTCTAATGTGTCTTGTTCTCGAACTCTGTAAACCAGAGCTCTGATACCAAGCTGTGACGACCCGAAATCCCCCTTACGGGAAATCGCGGATTGCCTTGAGAACAAACTACATTGGAACACAAACAGAAGAACATTTCATTGCTTATTACAACAATTCATCATAATTTAAGAATATACAGAGTATGAATGAATATTATACATCAGAAAGACATCAGAGATTTAAATTACATTTAAATACATCGTAGTGGAAAAATAATACAAAACACAATTGAAGGAGATATACGAATACAAAGCTTTCCGAATATCATTCCAGCTGTAAACCAGGATCCTATGGATATAAATCTGCAAAACCAAAACTACTAGATGCCCGTGTCGAAAATAGGAACACCCAGAGTGTAGGTTAAAACAATAAACTCCAGGTCAGTCATGTGACTGGTGTGAGAACTAAAATAGTTATTTAAAACTTTACTTTATATCAGATATATCAAGGGACCACGCCGTAAAACACGGAACGGGTTTCCTCCCAAGAATATCAATGCATATAATAAAACAGCGCAATGCTTTTTGTAAAAATAAAGCTATTATAAGACTCAGGCCCCATCACACAATGCAACACAAGCCGGAGGATAGGGTTTTCCCTTATAATAGCCAAACATGCTCTATACGTTAAAAACAAATCATTTGATACTACTATAAGTGCATAGTTTATAAAACAACTTCAAATATAACTGTATCAATCCTAGACGACATGGGTACCATATATCATGTCGCCAATACTAGGTTCTACAATCAAAACCGCAAAGTCACGTATTTGGAAGTTGAATTTCCATCATGAACCAAGGAAAAAAATAGTCCTTAACGAATTCGAGACGCTCTAGCCCGCCCCTCAGGACCCAGACTCAGGTGGGCCCTTGGATCGTCAGGGCCGGTCCACCGATGTGGATTAAAATGCCTGAACACTGCGTTTCCCCGCCCTTTGGGGCGTCAATGAGCCAAATGACTCCATCGGCTCCACATAGTCACCAATATATCCGTAGCACCTCGCAATCCAACAACCACAAGGTGAAAATAATATAAATGTTAGGGCTGGTAGGTTACTGACACCACCCTAGCTAGAAGGAAACGCAAGTCCCCCCAGAAGTCCTTCTCCCGTTTATGGTTCACACCGGGGTGTGAGGCTCGCGAATTAACGCTACACAAAGCTGTGCCACACAGGCGGTGCTTTGATCATCAACCACAAGACTCTGCTTTTCAACAGAAGCCTTGATCATTTGCATCTTAGCGTGCCACACAGGCAAAGCACTCCATGCAACCGATATCCATCAATCACACAGAATGATGTCCAATGTCAGACACACAGTCCATTTACAAGTCCGTTCTGGGTCTGAACGAAACTGGAGGCACCTTGTACCTTGCATATCCATCGATCTCCAAGTACGTATGGACGATCACCAATTGATTCCCTCCTCTTGGGTGTACATCCCAATCAAGATCATCAGTAATTATCCAAACGATGTGAAGACCTCCGGTCTTCGACCACCGTCTTCATCCTCGACACATCGTCGAATCAGTTATTCAGAATGGGATAAACCCGGTCTTTCTGAATAACTCGCATATATAATAAACAAGTGTTACACAAACACAACATACGCCTCATTCCAATTCGGAATATTCTTTTATTCAAATATTCTTATACTTTGGGGAAGGTTCTCATTAATTTTATTAAAGATAAATTCTTTAAATTTATTCTTTAATCACCCTTTGAATATCAATTCAAACCAAATTATGGTTTATCTAAACTAGTTGGAATTAACGAACCTTACTGAAGTAATCATTTGTTTTAATTTCCCAATCCCAACCTATACATCCCATGAAGTAAAACTGGTAATACTTCATGTCTAACACCACGGTGTTATCGGTAAATTCAATTACCATTTCATGTTCAAATCTAATTAAAAATTTAACTATTGCCTGGAGTAAAACTGGTGATACACCATTCTCGATCATTTCAATCTAATTAAAGATTCATTAAAACTCCACTTGGTTTTATTCTTCCAAAAAATCAATACTAATGATTGTTTAACTTGGGAAATCATATCCTGTCTTTAACTGGGTTAAAGAACAAATGTCATTTAAAACACGGTTCACGATAAACCCAAAATAACATTCCATTCCATCAACCTTTAACCGTAAATTAGCAAGTGAACAATTCCCTAAGTATTAACCCCGAAGGCCGAAACCAACATCAGATCAATACCCAGGAAACCATTCAACTTAACTAATCTCCAGTTAGTTTCTGATTTTCTTAACTCCATTGGCTCTAAGAATAGTATTATTAAAGATACCATTCACGACAACCGAAATCACATTCCATTTATTATGGAATCTTCACGGAAAAACAAATCAATATATAATCCATATCTATTTCCAAATCCGACCAGTAATACAAATGGAATAACGACAACGCCTTTTAAATTCCATATGTATTAACAGTCTTCCTCCACAGAAGTTCACTTCGATTATTATCAAATCGAATTCCATTCAATTCCAATTTAATATGTTAAATTGGAAAACTTTACTTTGGAAAATCTCCTTTAAATCTTTACAAAAGATTTATAAATTCCAAACCTATTTGACTGTAAATCGGGTTAAAGAACGAATGTCGCTAAAACACAGTTCACAACAAACCCAACTCACATTCCACTAATTATCGGGTTAAAGAACAAGTGTTATTTAAATCACTATTCACGATAAACCCAAAAATCAATTCAAATTCAATTCCAATTAAATACCATTCAATTGGTATACTTCATTAAATCTAAATAAAAAGATTTAATCTTTTTCTCAACTGGGTTTAAGAACAGTGTTAATGAAGACACCATTCACGACAAACCCAAATCCCATTTGATATTAAATACAAGGCTCTAAATAAAAAAAATATCGGCTTATATTCAATATCAAATTCTACGACCAACCAATATCATGTTGGAAATAACGATATAAATATATCTTTCAAATTTCCATAACAATATCTGTATAATCACGAAATCCAACATCAAAATATTCCGAAGACAATTTCAATTTAAATCCATTTCCATTTTATATATTGGAAATTCTGGTTATTTTCAAAACCATTTCAAATCCAATTTATTTAATTTAAAAATAAATGGATTATCATTCTAGTTCAAAACTAGTTCATTTCGATAAAAATCTATTTTTATCTTTTCAAATATGGGATTTTTCATCCCAACTCTTTCCAAATCATTTCTTATGATTTTATACTAATTATTGATATTTTTAATAATTTTATCAAGGCCCGTACAGTCGATTCCCATAAACGGCCATCGAACTGCACTTACAACGACCTTTTCCAAATTTGATTTGGACATAATTCCAAATCCAACCATTAGATTTCTAATTTCTTGTATTCTTAGAAAACTTTTTTCGATACGAACCCAACAGTTCCAGTTTTAGGAGAATCCGACGGTCGCATCTCCCGTAATATCCATTCGAAGTCAATGGTCAAAATTCGTGAACTGCCGCAGCGCGGCGCGTTCTATTCAGGCCATTATATATATAAATAATATATATTATATATATTTCGTCGATTTCCTTTTAAAATGTATTTTATAAATCGTTTTAAATTCGTTTTCAAAACGATTTCAACTTCCTATTTAGTTTCTAATCAAAATTGAATATTCCATATCATCGATATATAAATGATAATATTTTCAAAACATTAGATTTTGAAATCAATTCATTTTCGATATTCATTGTAGAAATGAATAAAATCAATATAAATATAGTTCCGTCAAAATGGCGTCAATCTAATCAACATGAGTTTATATATTTAGATATAATCGTGTCCTTCCCAAATCGGACATCAAAATCACATTTTGATCTATTACTGAATATTATTTTAAAATAATCATTATTTCAAAATATTCATCCTTTCTAAACTGGAATCAGACACCGTCAATTACCATATAATTTGATTTATATGGATTTCATACACACACGTACACTGCAACAATCAAACACAGTCAACCATCATCCAAAGTGCATTCTACACTGCATAAGCATCAAATATAAATATTCAACGCTTATAGCAGCCGGTCAATCAATCGATCGACATACAACTAATTATTGGGACTAGTGTATGTCATATATCATCCCAATACCCGTGTGGGGTTTCAAACAATCAAACACAGGTTTTATTTGTGCAGTTGGGCGATGTGTAAAATTTATCGTCCCAATCAATATCAGTCAAATGTGTGTACATAAACAAATCGTCCGATTTGTTTATAAATATTTATTTTATATACACGTTAAAAATTATATTTTTAACTATAAAATATTTATTCATTCCACATCACACAATCAATTTTCACAACACATCAATCAAACAAACAAGCCATCCATGGTCTGTGGACTACGGGTGTCGGGTGTTGCTAAGCACCATCTGCATCCTAGCATATATTTCAACTAGAAAACAAATTAAAAGTGAGAAGTTCTCACCGAGAGTTCCACTACGTCAATCTTTGGCGTACGATGGTTTGGATTTATCCCATATTCCAATTCAATCTTTTCACGCTGTTCATAATAAAAATCACATTTTTATTTCAGCGCTATACGGATAAAATCACATTTTTCTACCGATACTGTACAGATAAAAATTCTATTTTAATACTCTACTATATAGATAAAAATTCTGTTTTATACCCCTACTATATAGGTAAAAATTCTATTTTTAAACTGTTACTGTATAGATAAAAAATCTATTTTTATACCGCTACTGTATAGATAAAAATTCTATTTTTATACCGCTACTGTGTTGATAAAAATTCTATTTTTATACTCTATACAAATATATAAAAATTCTATTTTTATACTTGCTACTTATATATAAAAATCAAATTTTTATATCGATGATTATATTTTAAAAATCACATTTTTAAACCGCTATTATATATGAATAAAAATCATATTTTTATACAACTAAAAATCGTATTTTTATATAGCTAAAAATATTTCTTATCTAACTAAAAATATAATCTTTTCTAAATCAAAGATCTAATCTTTTTAAAAGTAAAAATCATTTTTTTCTTAATAAAAACTCAAATCCTTTCATGCATAAAAATCGTTTCTTTATATGGATAAAAAATCACCTCTTTGTATACATAAAAATCTGAACTTCATCAACATAAAAATCTAAACTTCATATACATAAAAATTTGAACCTCATATTCATAAAAATCATAATTTTCAGAAATTAAAGATCTTCCTTTTATTCTAAGAAATTAAAATCAGCAAAAACTCAACAATCTTTAGGGTTTAGGTCGGAGGGGGCCCCACGGAGGTTGGTGGCGGTCGAGATGGTGCAAGGGGGTGGTTTCTATCGTCGGCGGCGGTTCTTTTTACGAATGTGGGGGTTTAAGGGGCTTGTAGGTCGAACGGAGAAAGGGAGGAAGAAGGGGACATGGCCGAGGAGGGGCGTCGGAGCTTGAGGGTCTGGCGATGGGCGGCGCTCCGTCGATTGCGGGGTGGTATGGCGGTCTCAGGCATTGGGTCGATGACAAGGAGGGCTTCGATTTGAGGAAGAGAAGGTTTATTTTCTTTTGTTTCGATCTGAGCGTTTAAGATGGAGAGAGAGAGAGAGTAAAAATGGGGAAAGAGTTGACCAAGCTATTTTATATAATTATTTATTAATTTAATTCTCCAAAAAGTAAACTTTTATTTTGAACTCGAAATCGAACCCACCGATTGTCGCCCCTAGCTAATTACCCCCATTCCGAACACAATGGGATATGTCACGTAAGCCAATTCCATCGTTTCGATGAGTTTCCATTTAAATTAACATTTAAATCCTTATATTAAATTTTAAACGTACATTTCAATTTACTGGGGTCATATACGGATCCCAAAAATTCCAGAAAAAATATTTCTAGCTTCGTATTGACGTTAAGGTCCTAACAAAACTAATTTCGTCAAATTTGAAGACCGTTTGAAAAATGACCATTTTCTGGTCGATCGAAATTGACTGAAACTGGTCAAACGCGTTTAACTTCGCCACGCTCACATATTGATTCAGAAAATTATGCAAATTGGAATCTAGCAATAACTTGACATCTCGGATTCAACAAAAGTAGTTTCATTGAAAATTGAGGTTGTTTGCAAAATTTCCATTTTTAAGGGACAAAAATTCCATAGCGACTACTCTGAATTTTCAACTAGACGTAACTTTTTATTCCCACCATGAAATTTCAATTTTTCGGATTCGTTGGAAAGATATTCTCTAACAGATTCTAATATTTTTGGTTTCGCCAAAATCCGGTTTATTTTGAATCCTGTACACTCATTTGAAATTTGAAATTTGAAATCGAATTTTCGAACTACCGCGCCATTTCTAATTCCTTTTATATTTAAATTAAAATATTTATATTCTAACGTCGATTCAAATAAATTTCTCGTCATTATTATTTAAAATAATTCATTTTAAATATTCAAAATTCATCAAAATTGCCAAAATAAAAATTTTAAGTTGGCTCAAATTTCCGGGTTATTACATCGATCTACTAATGCTACGTCTGCGTTGAATCTTTCGAGGAAAGATTGAAGTATCTCTCCCGGATGTTGCTTGATGGAGGTCAAGAACATGACACTTTTCGGTCGGGAGATGTGAATTCTGAACTACCCAATGAAGCGGGTGACTAGCGAGTTCCGGCTGTAGATCGACTCCGTTATTAGCTGCCGAAACCACATGCCGGTTATATCTATGAGAAAAAGCGATAAGCATTTGGCCATAACATTGGTTGATGCAGAGAGTACATCCATATGGCATATGTATCGCGCGAGATGGATGGTCGGGTTGGTCCGACCAATGAAGGGTTCAAAGGCTGGAAACTTAAAGTCCGGAGGATTACAAGAGTTTCTTATTTCCCTATAAAGGAGCTACGACGGATATTATCTATATCCTGCTAAGAAGAGGTTCCCCGGGTGAAGCATCGGATGATGCTTGCAAGCTTGCTTCCATCTCCGAGAGTCGCTGCCATGAATCCAGCTTTGCATTCGGGAGAGCTCCAGCACCAGGGTCCGACGAAAGCATGCTCGGAAGGGCGACCGTTGGTTAGGCTCGACCTCCGAGAGTCGAGTGAAGGTGAGGGCGAGGGTGCATCGCAGTTGTTGGTTCTGGGTAGACTAGCGCCTCCTGGACCTGATGATAATTGGTCTGAATCATGCCCGTGATGGAAGGTCCGGGCTGATCCAGCATAGCATGTGATGTTTGAAGCTCCCTGGTGGCCCCTCCCGAACTGATGTTAGAAGGATTCATGGTAGCATTTTCCTCAGCCGTGGTGAGAACCGGTATGGTAGAGTGAGTCTGTTGTAAGATGTTGGGTTGTAATGGGAATGGCATTGATCTTGATGGGCCCAGCGGTTACGATTGGTCCAGGGGGTCGAGCTAGTCCCCGGAGAGGTAGTAATACGGTCGAACGACCTAAATCTTGATCGCGGGCCTCCGGTGAATCTACGGCTGCGTTAGTTGCTGGAAGCGATACTCCTGGCTGTGATTGGTTGGGAGGTGGAGTCGAGCCAAGAGGAAGTAAATGTGTAATCTGATCTGTGGCTTGCATTTGTCCAGACCGAAGATCAGTTACTGCCCCAGCCTCGCCTGGTGGAGGAATTGATGTTGAAGCGTTAAATCCCTTTTCCATCCAAGCGAGAAGGTGATCCATCAACAGTTGTTGTCGTTCGAGAAGTTTACCCTAAGGTGTCATCTGGCCTCTGAACTCGACCATGATCTTATCCATGTCGTCCCGAGTAAGATATCAGGACACGTCTTCAAGGAGGCTTCCTGACTTGCCTCTGCAGTGTTTGTCTCGGATGCATCAGCGTTTGTGGGAGAGAAGATATTGCATCTTTCTTCTGCTTGTTCGCCATGGGTCGGAACTTGCTGAAAGTCGTAGAGAATGCTGATGTGTGCCCCTTCCTGGTGCACCAAAGTGTTGACATCAAAAGTTGGTCACTAGTGACAGTCAACTCCCAATCGTGTGAAGAGCACACGAATAACAATCACAAAATGCAGTAAAAAAAGAAAATAGGGAATACGCAAGACTTTTTATAGTGGTTCGATAAAGATGGTACCTACATCCACTTTATATGTATTGATTTGCTTTTGATTACAAGTACAACACTTTTTCTATTTGAAGAAAGAAGAAGATTGGCTATTTTGGAGTTAGCTGTAGGAAGAGCTTAGAATCGGAAGTCTTTGGTGGAGAATAGAGCATCCGAAAGAAGGTCTCCAGAAAGAGAGGTTCGTTTCCATTTTGAGCTTGGAGGTATTTATAAGTGAAGAAGTGGGCTGAGGTATATCAAAAGTAGAGCTTTGTCCGAAAGTGGTTGACCGCCTTTAATGCTCTAAGAATTGGATCGAATATTGAATGGCTTAGCTAGATATTTCCACATAGATTTGGAGTCATCAAGTCGATCCGAACTTTAAGAAAGTGCTTAACTTGGTTGGTCCACGAGAGCGATTATATTGGGGCATGAGATCCGCTGCTCGAAGGAAACTGATTCGGGTCAAATCTTTTTTGGACTTTCTGAAGTATAGGTCGTTCTATCGGTCGATCGACCGATGCTGAAAAGCGAGCTTTTGGACATTGGGCTTCGATCCGTTGAACCACGACTGCTTTTGCCAAAAGGTTGGTCAACACACTATTTTCGAAATGATTTCAAAATAACTAACTTTTTTTTAAATCGAGTTTCAAAATTACTTCCTTATTTTGAATATATATCTCTTTGTTCTTAAATTTGTTTTAAGTTCTGAAATTTAATTACTCCTATTTTGAAATTAAACTTTATTTCCTAAAATATTTTATTTCTTAATTCAGATATTTATTACTTATAGATTTATACTAATTTTTTTATAATTATTTATGGTTTCAATTTCCTCATTTATATTTATTAAGTTTTAATATATTCCATATATTCATAGTTTTATATATACACACACATTCTATATCATTTTATATATTGTAACCCCTCACACTTTTCTTAGCTCAAATTTCATAAAAAATTGAAACCCAAACCCATCCAAGAATGGAGAGTGTAAATTTGGTACCTGCAATTAATGAGCATGAGCATAATTAGAGTAAAATAAAAATAACTCATAGCAGGAACAAGATAAGGTAATTAATACTGACTAAGACGATTACCTTAAAGCACATCGTCACATAGATTTTGAGTATGAGAGAACAAGAATTGATAACCAAACTGAACACCTGTTGAGACCTGTCATTCCCGAGTTAAACCCGAGAGTTGTTATGTAGAGGGGGTCAGAACAACAAGTCCTCGTGAGTAGAAAATGTATAACCCTATCTACAATACACAAATGTATCCCGTTTGGTCATAATCAAAACATAACCTGACCTTGTAAAAATTTATGTACAATGACTAACGACCGTACCCAAGTTAGCATTCTCAAATGATAGCGATATTGAAATACAACGTTCACCCATAAATATGAAGCTTTTAAACCACCATTCAACTACTTACTATAAACTAAGAGGTGGATCCCCACTACTCATTATTGCATATGGAGGTTATTATTTCTGTATGGCCACTTAAAACTTCCTTTTCAATGATAATAAGGGTGGATCCTTTTGATCAATTAAGACCCAAGGCGGACCCATCGTGTAACACCCCGAATTTTAATAAATAATAACCAAATATAAACGATTAATAAACTAAATATTAATCAGAATAATAATCAGAATTATACAACGAGACTAGCACATTTGGAACCATTGTAATTTTATGATCAAAATGGACACTTGGTTTGTAAAAATCTGAGTTAAAATTAGTTAGTTATGGAGTAAAGAAGTATTCAAAAATTAAATAAATAAAACAGACAAATCCAACGTTCAGTGGGCGACCCATGCTAATCGGGTCGACATGTGTGTTGATCCAGTATAGCGGGTGAGCTGACCCAACTGCAGCGTGCCTTAGCCTGCACGCAAGCACACCAATCCTAACGGACGCTGCGTCAGACGCTAACAACTACGTTCCTAACGGCTGTTTTTCCCCATTCTTATAAAAATCTATCCTCTTCCACCATGTATCCTTCAATATTCCACACCTCAAACACCACATTTTTTCTCTATTTTGCCTTGACAATGGCTGAAGTAACTCGTGTGAAAGCAACATTTCGCCGACCTCTGAAAGTGTGGTCTCCGTTTGCAACTTCAGAGTTTCTCCATATAACCGTTGATGCTTACCAAGCAGCTAGAAAGAACAAAAAAGGAATTCATAAGAGGATTGCAACTGCTATGAACGAGGTTTAGCTACATCACCGACTGAGATACCGGTCATTGTTGAACAAGTAACAGTTGAATACGATGCTTACAAGAAGAAATGAACTGTATGTCGCAATTTGAGTGAGAAAACGGATGCCATATGGGATCATAAATACGGAATAATTAATGGAAGCGAAGCTTGGTGGTAATTCTCCCTTGTCTACCACAAGCCCACAGCCTCTTGAAATTCCGACTATGAAGCATGCAATAGACAATGTAAGAACATTTGACGGTAATGGCATAACCCACGCAATATCAATTCTCAAAAGCAAGGAAAACCAAGATTTGTTTATGGTTCTTCTTGATGACGAAGCAGAAAACTGGCTGCGTTTTGAAATCGAGGTTCGGAAGCAAGCAATCTGATACATGTAGTTTATGATGAATTGCAACGTCCCGCCTTTTTGATCGCCTCAAATTGGTGATTAAACCAACTTAAAACATTCAAATTGATGGATTGTTATTAGCTTACAGAGTTTAAAATAGAATCAGCACAACAAATACAGAATAAATAAATAACGCAGTACTGAACATTGGAATAAAACTTTTATTTATATTAATTATAATTTTTTTGATACAAAGATTTTTCTATACAGCGGAATGAAAATATCATTTGAATACAAGAAAATATTTACTGTTTGAAATCTTCAGAGTGCGCTCGTCATCAAAATCCCCAGCTTCATCAGTCTTCGGATCTTAAGATGTAATCTCTAAATCTGTAACATTTGGGTCTCACCCGAGCATTCCATGCAAAAACATAAAACACTATCAAATCATAGTTCAAGTAAAATAATTTTAATATAAACTGAAATATAATAGTTAATCCTATAATTCACTGCATTTCGAGTACATTGAACCCATGAGAACTGCCGGAATATACCATAGCAATTTGGGACGAAACAAATCGGGATAGCATATGGATTCATATATACATGTGCCAATGACATATATATACATATACGATGGTATACATACATACGTGTACATCGCCACCACACACACACACACACATATATATATATACACACACACACTAAAACATATATACGTATGCCGCTGACATGTATACATACACACACACAATAGTATGTATATACACATGTGTCCATCGACCGCCACATATATACCAAGACCAAGCTTCGATAGATTAGGATACGCAACATACATTTTCAAAGAAATTTCAAGGACTGTCAAAACAAGCCAAGGAGCAATAAATGCAACCTTTCAAATTAAAGAGTACACCAGGCATGCACAACCAAAACTCGAGCAGGTGTATGGCTCAAGAAAAGGGTTCAAATATGGAAGCCAATATCATGATAATGAACTACAGCAAAAAGTTATTCAAAAGGGTGCATGCATTAGTGAAACAAATTTTGTCACATGACTAAAGAAAAGGCAAGATGTTCGACCAACACACTTTCAATTATGTAAGTATATATAATTTTCTTTTTTCCACTGGTAAATTGCTTCTATACTCAAAACATACAGTGTTAAATTCCAAGGTAACTTCATAACGAGGAGCTTATTTAAATACATATAAATGTGTAACAGTTTGGGTTTATATACATAACCAAGGCATAGATATGGCAAAAGGAACAATGGTGTTCATTTGTCTATGGTTCACTGCCCAAGTTTAAACAAAATGTACAAGGGTTATATATATATATATATATTTATGTGTGTGTGTGTATAAATCAGGTAAACAAAGGGGTATAAACCCACATACAAGTTAAATAATCACGTATGCAAGCTCAACTAAATAGGAATATGTTCCAGGAAAATAAATGAATAGGCTTCTTTTCCCATGAATGATATTAGAATTTAGAAATGGTGTATATGGTCATGTGTCCATTAGCCTAAAGTAGAAATTATCATATATTGTTTCTAATTCATAACTAAGTATAATGTATAACACCCAAGAAACTACAAACTCAAATAATCGTTCATGCATACATATTACTGACAAAAACACATCTCAACAATTTTTCCTAAGTAGAACGCCACAGGTACTATTTGCACAACATCCCAATACCACTTTATGATCATGATAATTGCAGCTGCACATATGTAAACAACCTTCGACTTATGTTAATTCTTCAAAAGCTTCAAGAGATTGCAGAAACTACTAGCTAGTAGTACATTTCCTTATCTATCTGTTTCCATTCTCACTTATACATTGACATCAATTTGCCTTAATAGAATAATTATGACCAATATATTTTAGCTAAGAACCACATCATGTAGCTTCTTTTGGTTCTACTAGGGGCCTTCTTATCATTTGTCCACTTAACAAAATTTCAGCACTTGTGGGTACAATGTATTTAACAGTGACAACATTGATGACTTGATTTCAGTTTATAACAGCTATAAATTTCAGGTATTAAATGATGTTGTTTGAACCATGTTTACAGTAAAAGCCAACATAGTTTAGTATGCACAAATTTTCTGAACATTGACAACTAACCAAATCTCAAGACTGTAAATACCATAACACAACCCGGTTTCCAAATCGGCAAAGTAGGTTAAACATAACCCACATGTTCGAAACATGGACCAATATAGCAGTTAAGGTAGTGCACTCCTATTTAAATCTCTGCACATGTATATACATTCAATTATGTATACACACATGTCGACCCATTCCCAAAACAAAATCAGGTTAACACGATAAATGCCACACCATCATGTACAACTATTAAATGACCACCAGCCAAACAGCATGGTGCTAAGGCCATAAACTATCATACTTTAAGTTTACTGAAATTAAATTACTTGCAACAAGAATTAATCGTGAGTAACAATACTCACCTTTAATAGCGTGATTAAAAAGGAACAACTTGCAAAGGCTTAGGAGCAGGCGACGTCGATCGGTTTTCTTGAGCAATGACTTCGATTTGGCGGTTCTCAGAAGGAGCCTTCTACATTGGAACGAGCTAGCCTTCGATCTGCGAGAGCTTCAAGCTTGTGACGGAAGGAGAAGCATGATTTGAGGATAAAGGCTCGGTTTTTATTCGATGGACTATGGCTTTGTTGCTTACGGTGGCTCCAATGGGTAGCGATGGCTGCAAGCGCGGATGATTTGCGAATTGGGGTTTCCCCTTTCCTGGAATTGAAAGCAAAAGGACAGAGGAGAGAAGAGGTAAGGGCGCTTGCAACTTCAAAGTGGGTGGCTTGAGATGATCTATGCGGCGGCCAAGAGGAGGCAGCGATCGATTTGTTAAAAGGAGAAAGTCTTGATTTTTGGGGAGGAATCATTTTAGGGTTAAAGGTTTTTGGCAGAAGCCATTAACTTTAAGAAAGGGGAACTGATTTCGGCTTGGAAGCCATAAAAAAATGAAAAGAGGAAATCATTTGTGCTGGATAAAATTGTGGAGGAACAAGACGTTTATAGAAGAGGAATGTCAGGGATAAGAACAGAGTCGATCGAAAGGTTTTAGGTTAGCTGTGCGTTACAGGGATAGGTTGGCGTGAGATTAACTAAGGTAGATTATATTTGTTTTAATTTAAATTATAATTCTACCATGAATACCCCCGAACCGCTCTAAATACGTACCACCAACACAGTTTCTAAATGCTACAAAAATTATATGTATCTCCTCGTCTTTGCATTCTAAATGCAATAACATTTCCTGGTTGTAAACCGACTCTGTCTATTTACAATGTTATTTTAAATTTTAAATTATTTATCGTTACACTGATTTAATTCCGTTTGTTCACCAATGACTCTATTCGTTTTTGAATTTGAAATGTTAAATTCAAATTTTGAATTTAGGATTCAGAACTAAAATTAAATAGAAATAATTTAGTTGATTTATATAAATATTTTTCGTTGAATTAGACTGATAACAATAATTTAAATTCGATTTATATTGATAGTTGGAATAATAAACACATATCTAAGCTAATTTTCAACAAATAAAATCTCCAATTTATTTAACATCAATAGCGTTTATTTTAAAAATTCCACCATCTATATTTTCTAATCGAATTTCAAATCCAATTCAAATATCCAATCAAATTCAATTCCAATATTCAACCATACATATTTGATTCCAACCACCCATTCTGAATTAAATATTGAATTTTAATACATGCACAAACAATATATTTGATTTTTTTTAAACCCGAGTATCAATATAAAATTGATCATTAATAATTAAATCTCTAATTTATTCCTTATTTTAGTTGTCAAAATTTTTGGGTCGTTACAATCTCCCCTCTTTAAAACTTTTCATCCTCGAAAAGAAGAGATCGTTAGAGTTATACCAATGTATATTCCAAATTATCTTATTAATGTGAAATTCTAAACTAAATATCAATATTTATATTATCAATTCTCTTTACTTATCCGTCATACTCAATTAACTTTGAAAATCAATTTTTCTCAAAACTAATCTCTTAAATTTCAAACTCTGCATAAGTTGGATTTACGCATCTCGAATTATTCCAAATTCCTTTATAACCCTTATGTGATAACCCTAAACTCCCGCGCCACGGAAGCAAGGATAATCATTGGAATATAACACATTTATCACAACAACAGATTACAGAAAACAACATAATACATGAAATCATAGAATAATATCATCATCATAGCAGCAGAATCATGAATGTCATCAACATCTGAGTTGCACAGACACAGGATACTACTTAGTACATAAATGTTCCCACAAATAGAAAACAAGTCTAGTACATCCTAAAATACAACATAGATAAAGTGATGTTTAAATGTCCCAAAAGATAAAAGATAAAGATGGTCTTTGTCTTCTGCCCAAAGAGCACACTATGCTGCGGTGAATATCCAAAGTAAGCATGTTACCTATTTACTTGGCTGTCCGTGTAAAAATAAGGGCACCCGAGTTTGCAAGTGAAAACAAACTACGAGTCACTCATGGGACTGGTATGAGAAATCTTACTTAACTTACCTAATAATAAGGTTAATCACAGGACCATGCCGCTAACGCGGAACGGGTTTATTCCATTGGATTGTCAGTGCATAAAATGAGTAAATCTTTTAAAACAACGCAATGCTTTTTAGAAAAATGAAACCGTTATAAGACTCAAGTCCCATCACACAATGCAACGCAAACCGAAGGATGGAGTTTTACCTTATAATGATCAAACATGATTGACACGTATAAAACAACAATCAGTTGATATTATTACTAGTGTCTAATCAATTTAAAACACTTTCAAAATAAATGTATCAATCCTAGACGGCATAGCTACCATATACTATGTCGCTATATATAGGTTTACAATCAAATTTGTAATGTGGTATTGGAAATTGGGTTTCCATCATGAGTCGAGGCTAGGAATCATCCTCACCGATTTCGAGACACTCTAGCAAATGCCTCAGGACTCGGATGCTGGCGATCCCTAGTTAGCAGCAGGGCCGGTCCACAAATACTTTTGCGGATTGATTATTCTTGAACAGTACGTTTTCTGGTCCTATTCGACCTATCACTTGGCCAGTAGCGACCAATATCCGAGGGCCCTCACAATCCATCATCCACATAAGTAAAAATGTATGGGCTCTATACCATGACACCACTTCTAGCTAGAAAGAAACATATGCACTCCCTGCCGTCCTCTTTCCGTTTTTGACTCATACCGTGGTGTGAGGCTCGCGAAGTAACGCTATACACAAAGCTATACAAAATAAATCTATGCTTTGATCATCAACCACAAGGCTCTGCTTTTAAGCAAAAGCCTTGATCATTTGCATCTTGGCATGCCACATTGGCAATCCACGCCATGCGACTGATGTCTATCAATATATAACCTCTAAGCTTGTATGTCTCAGAGAAGGGTGTTAAGCAAGAGAATAAATTCTCCGCCACCAAACAGATATATATTAAATAGAAATCAATTCACACAAAACGAAATCCAATGTCAAACATACATCCATTTACAAGTTCGTTCTGGGTCTGAACGAAACTGGAGACACCTTATTCCTCGTCCCGTGTCCAATACGGAAGAGAGGTTCTCGCATATCTGGACAATCAACAAGTACGTCCAGACAACTACCACTTTAACCCTTTCCTGAGAGAAAACCAATCCAGGGCATCAGTAGTCATCCATTCGATGTGAAGATCGTCGGTCTTCAACCACCGTCTTTAATGTCTTCGATTTTAAATCATCGTATAATTATTTGAAATGAGATTGAACTCGGTCTTTTCAAATAATTCTCGAATATATAAAATTCGAATCATTTCATATCGTTAATATTATTTTATAACGATTTATCGCTATTTTTATTTATATACAAATAGCTCAATTAATTCGGACGACGTTTCAGGTCGTTACGTGGCCCTGGCGCTGTTTTTATCCAAATTTGAATTACACATTTCTCAAAATCTAACCGTTGGATCTTAACAAATTTAATATCGTTGGAAAGATCTTTCCAAAGCAAACCTAACGGTTCCAGTTTTGGGAAAATTCGACTGTCGGATCTTTCGGTATAATCGTTTAAAGTTCCGATTCCAAAACATGAACTACCGCTCGCGGTTCATTTAATTTATATATATATATATATATATATATATATATGTATGTATATATATATATCGTTCGACGATTTAACTAACAAGTTAAAAATAATGTATTAACCAACAAGATCATTCTTTTTATTCTAATCAAACAGGTTGAATGTAACATTTTTAATGACAACACCTATTTTAACATATTATTCTTTTTAACTAAATAAACATGTCAAAAGAAACATTTTTAATGAACAACTCCTACTTTAACATATTATTCTTTTTAACTAAATAAACATGGTAAAAGAAACATTTTTAATGGCAACACCTATTTTAACATATTATTCTTTATAACTAAATAAACATGTTAAAAGAAACATTTTTAATGAATAACTCCTACTTTAACATATTATTCTTTTTAAATAAATAAACATGTTAAAAGAAACGTTTTTAATGAACAACTCCTACTTAAACATATTATTCTTTTAACTAAATAAACATGTTAAACGAAACATATTTAATGAATAACTCCTACTTTAACATATTATTTTTTTAACCTAAGTAAACATGTTAAAAGAAACATTTTTAATAGACAACTCCTACTTTAACATATTATTCTTTTTATCTAAATAAACATGTTAAAAGAAACATTTTTAATGCAAAACTCTTACTTTAACATGTAATCCATTTTATCTATCGAGTCAAAACATACACCAAAAATGTCATTTTTAATGTTTAAACAATTTCTAATGAACATATCATTTTTAATGGATAAATCATTTTTAATGAAACTAATCATACACTAAAAACGTCCTTTTTTTAATATCTAAACAATTTCTAATGAACATGTCATTTTTAATGATGAATCATTTTTAATGAAACTAATCATACACTAAAAATGTCTTTTTAATATCTAAACAATTTCTAATGAACATGTCATTTTTAATGATGAATTATTTTTAATGAAACTAATCATACACTAAAAATGTTCTTTTTAATATCTAAACAATTTCTAATGAACGTGTTATTTTTAATGATGAATCATTTTTAATGAAACTAATCATACACTAAAACTGTTCTTTTTAATATCTAAACAATTTCTAATGAACATGTCATTTTTAATGATGAATTATTTTTAATGAAACTAATCATACACTAAAAATGTCCTTTTTAATATCTAAACAATTTCTTATGAACATGTCATTTTTAACGATGAATCATTTTTAATGAAACAAATCATACACTAAAAAAGTCCTTTTTAATATCTAAACAATTTCTAATGAACATGTCATTTTTAATAATGAATCATTTTTAATGTTTAACTATTTTTCTCTAAAACATGATAAATTTGTGATTCATATATATTCAATAAAATGTAAATTTTTATTGTATAAACAATTATTTCCAGCATGACAATTTCTATGATCCATATAAACAATAAAAAGGGAATTTTTATTGTGTAAACAATTATGACTAATTCTATGATTCATACGTACAATAAAAAGATAATTTTATTGTATAAATATTTTTGACAAATTCTGTGTTCACGTATACAATAAAAAGATATTTTTTATTGTATAAATATTTTTGACATATTCTATGTTCACATATACAATAAAAAGATAATTTTTATTGTATAAATATTTTTGATAAATTCTATGTTCACATATACAATAAAAAGATAATTTTTATTTTATAAATATTTTTGACAAATTCTATGTTCACATAAACAATAAAAAGATAGTTTTTATTGTATAAATATTTTTGACAAATTATATGTTCACATATAAAATAAAAAGATAATTTTTATTGTATAAATATTTTTGACAAATTTTTCAATGTTCACATATACAATAAAAAGATAATTTTTATTGTATAAATATTTTTGACAAATTCTATGTCCACATATACAATAAAAAGATAATTTTTATTGTATAAATATTTTTGACAAATTCTGTGTTCACATATAAAATAAAAAGATAATTTTTATTGTATAAATATTTTTGACAAATCCTATGTTGACATATACAATAAAAAAATAATTTTTATTGTATAAATATTTTTGACAAATTTTATGTTCACTTATACAATAAAAAGATAACTTTTACTGTACAAAAATTTTTGACAAATTTTTCTATGTTCACATATACAATAAAAAAATAGTTTTTATTGTATAAATATTTTTGACAAATTTTTCTACCCAATTCAATCCAATGGATCATCGCAATCAAAATCAATCAATCCAAATCTCGTACAACACACATATAAATTTTAACAGCGTATATATAAAAACTTCTTATCGCAATCACAATTAATTTCAATTTTAAATTAGAGATCTCACAGTGATTTTGAATTATTCAAAAAATTGTAGATCGTCTAAAATTTCACTGGTCACTGCTAAAATGTAGTAGACACTGCCACAATCCCGATGGTTCCTGTTTCATGTGATTCCGACATCGTATGAACAAGTTATGATTTTTATCTTATTAATATTATTTTAAATTTAATTAATTAAATAATTTAAATAAGAAAAAGGATTACCTTCTTCTACACAGTTACACGGCCGACACCCTTTTCCGTTTATTCAAAAATTAGGTCAAAGCTTTTCGATCCACACACTTCACTTCGCGATGATCGGACGACGTCACGTCGGAGAGGGAGGAAGTGCGCGCCAGGGTGCCTGTAACACCCCTAAGTCCCACATGGTGAAAGCCTGTGTGAAGTGGGTACTTATATAGTAAAGCCCATCTCTTACTAATGCCGAGGTCTTTTGAGGAACAAAACCCCACACCTATATGGTGGCTAAGTTGGGGACAATATCTTGCGTGAACGGAGGTGCGGGCTGTTATAGTGGTATCAGAGCCACTACCCAGCCGGAATTGTGGCTCTTGTGTGGACCACAGCGCCTGGGTGAGGTGTTTGTGAGCCAACGAGGACGTTGGGCTCTGTAGGAGGGGAGAATGTAACACCCCTAAGTCCCACATCGTGGAAGCCTGTGTGAAGTGGGTACTTATATAGTAAAGCCCATCTCTTACTAACGCCGAGGCCTTTTGAGGAACAAAACCCCACACCTATATGGTGGCTAAGTTGGGGACAATATCTTGCGTGAATGGAGGTGCGGGTTGTTACAGTGCCCATGATGGCGAACTCGATCGCACCCAGGAGGCGGGGCGGGGGTTGATACAACGACGGTTTGGGGAGGTGGTGCGATCAAAATACTCCATTACAGGGGGCATTGTCTTTATGGATGTGAAGATTGGATAGAGTACTACAATATTGTCCAAAGGATGGAATGATTTTACTGAGAGTATTGAGAGATTTTAATGGAGGAAGTTTTGAGATGTTCTGGTCATATACGATGATGGAGGCGGTGGCTATGAAATGAACTAGGGTTTTATGTCCTTTCGTGTTCTGGTCATCTACATCCCTGTGAATTACGATGATGGAGGCGGTGGCGGTGGCTATGAGATGTTCTGGTCATCTACATCCCTGTGAATTACGCTACACGGTCGTGTCCTTTCGGGAACAATGACAACTCGAGTTTTATGTCCGGACAACCTACCACCACCACCAACACATCTCAACTAAGCTCAAAATTCAAAGGAGAAGGAAGGTACTTTATTTATCTTGACTTGAAAACATATAGCATTTCATTCCTCACAAATCGTATTTACTATTTTCTTTCCAAATCATATTTCCAGATATCTCATTCTTATATAATTTCCCTTGTATAAAATTTCATTTCAAATCGATTACCTTCCAATCCAATAGTTTTCGAATTCGCTTTATTCACACACACACACACACACACACACACACACACACATATATATATATATATATATATATATATATATATCTTCTCCATTTACGAACACTTTTATATCCAATATCTAAAATCGAATATTTTCACATTTTCATATAGATTTCAATTTTTTTTTTGATCAATTCTGTTATCTTTTCAAACTCGAGTTATAAACCAAATTCTCTTCCAAATTTCCATTATTACATTCATCGCTTAACTCAAATCATTATGTTATCAAAATTCCAGAATTTTCCCTTTTAATAACAAGTTTCTCATTCCCACACAATTACTCTTCCATATTCACATTCATTGACTGTAAATTTGCAAGCGAACTACTCCCTAAGTATCGACCCCGAAGGTCGAAACCAACATCAGATCAACATTCAGAATGTTATATGACTTACTAATATCTAGTCAGTTTCTTAATTCCATTTTAAGCCATTTTAAATTTAATTATAAACTCATCTCAACAATATTAATTTATTTACCAACTTGATTTATCAAAACAAATAATGGCCTTCCCTATTCAAGATTCTCGAATAACTCCATACAATGAGATTAAAACAATAATCAAAATTATTTCTCATAACCATTTTATTTAAATAATTATACATAGTCTCAATTTATTCAAAACACGTACATAGGAGATTACAAAGGATAGTATTATAAAACAACATCAACTTAATTAGGTTCCACAATCATCGATGATTGTCTGCTTTTGATCAATAATTGACTACTTCACGATATTCATCACTCAGGAGTCTTCAAAAAGGATTAGTGCATTCCTTATCCACATGACCCCACTCCTTGCAGTTCTTACAATAATACGAGATAGAGCCATCTTCATCTACATACTTAATAAATGACATTATCATAGGGGCCAGCTGTCCATTTTTCTCTAATCCTCTTCTCATATTCTGAAAAAAAACTCTTCCCTCCTTTTACGTTCCGTCGCCTTTTGTTCTTGACATGCGGCTTTTTGTTCTTCAGTTCTTGCCATTCTGATTTATCAAAACCCATTAGCCTCTCACGACCTTTTTTTTTAATAATAATAATTTCAATTACCATATTTATTTGTCTATAATTCTAGAAAATTAATTATTACCATCGGAAAACATTTCCAACCACTCTCAAATCTTTATTTTCCATAGAAAATACTCTTTATTCTCAAGGGGAAACATTTCTAAATTCATTATTTGAATTAAAATAGATGTTAGATGAAACATCGCTATTTTCACTAAACTGTTGACACTCATTAACTTACTTTTCTTAATCAAATCTTGTAATCGAACCTTAACCATTTCTTAGTTAACAATGAAGTCAATCGAGTTGGGGTATATTTAACTCTCAGACCTTAACTGAACAACATTATTAACTTTAAAATAGATAAAATTCACAACTTTGAACATCAACAAAAACACTCATTCTTGTAATTTTCCATTTCAGGTAAAGATTTTTTTACAATAATTCATGCCTTAAAGATATGTAACTATAAAAATATATTTTATTCTTTAATCTGAATATATAAACAATTAATAAACAATATATTAAATTTTAAATTAAAATGGAAAGTAAATAGTGTTTTCCTGAAATTCGACATAACTAACTCCTATGAATTGCTTTCTTTCGAATAATCTTTTTTCCGATAATATATTCGAACTTCGGAAAAATCTCATTTGATTTATATTCTGATCTTTAGAATAATTTCCCCGTACTGGTCAACTCAAATTCCTTTATCCTCAGTTCCATCTGCAATATTCTTGATTTCCTACGTTATTTACTTCTAGAAAGGTAAATATTATTCCTTCTATCGGAATCCGAACTCGTCACATCAAACTAGCTTCGATTTCATTTAAATACAGGTTCAAATCTTCACAATCTTCATTCGTATATCGCTTCGTTTACAATTCTCGTTTACAATTCACTTCTTGTTAATCAATTAACAAGTTAATACATCACTATTGAATTCATATATATAATTTATTGGTTCGAAATCAATTATTAATTATCTTGCCAATAAACTTTGACACAATCGAATTCCAGTTATACTTTTTTCAAATTTATTAATTTATTTCAAATTCAAAATAAAGTTTATTTTTTCATTTTTGAAACGATTACTATATTCCTCTTTCATTTACATTCCCATCGGAATTCTTATCTCCAATAAATTTTAGTCGTTTTTGATTGCTAAAATACGCAATTAGAGAAATCGATTTGTTGATTCTCTTATACTTATCTTCCTTAGGTATCATTCGATGATGGATTCGAGATTCAATTCTAAGAATTTTTCAATGAACAGCCCTGGCAAATCCGGATTCGAAGACCGGAGATTCCTAAAAAAATTAAATCTCAAAATAAATTTTTATTTCCGCTGTATCAAATCCAAAATACTAATTTTCAAAATATACAATATTTCCAAAATAATTCACCTTTTAAAATTTATTTTAAAATTATTCACTTTCCAAAAATTTATATTTAAAAACCTTTTTATTTTCAAAATCTGCTTTTTCTAGTGTCGGTCCTATTTATTTTAAACCCGATAAGCTTAGCTTTAAATAAACCAAAGCTTTGATACCACTTGTAACGTCCCGTCTTTTTGACCGCTTCAAATTGGCGATCAAACCAACTTAAAATGTTCGAATTGACGGATCGTTATTAGCTTGCAGAGTTTAAAATAGAATCAATACAGAAAATAAATAACATGGTGTTGAACAGTGGAATAAAATTTATATTTATATTAATAAAAAATTTGATACAAAGATTTTTCTATACAACGGAATGAAAATATCATTTGAATACAAGAAAATATTTACTGTCTGAAATCTTCAGAGTGCACATGTCCTCGGAATCCCCAACTTTATCAGTTTCAGATCTTAAGTTGTAATCTCTAAATCTGTAACACTCGGGTCTGACCCGAGCGTTTCATGCAAAAACATAAAACACTCGAGGCAGGATTAAATCATAGTTCAAGTAAAATAATTTTAATATAAACTGAAATATAATAGTTAATCCTATAATTCACTAAATTTCGAGTACATTGAACTAGAACTGCAAGAATATATCAAAGCAACTTGGGACGAAACAAATCTGGACCGCGTATGGATTTATATATATGTATGCCAATGACATATATATACATATACGGTGGTATAGATATACATACATGTACATCGGCCACCACCACATACAAATATATATATATATATATATATATATCCTAAAACATATATACGTATGGCGATGACATGTATATACACACACAATAGTATGTATATACACATGTGTCCATTGACCGCCACATATATACCAGGACCAAGCTTCAATAGTCAGGACATGCAACATACATTTTCAAAGAAATTTCAAGGACCGTCAAAACAAGTCAGGGAGCAATAAATGCAACCATTCAAGTTTAAGAGTACACAAGGCATGCGCAGCCAAAACTCGAGCAAGTGTATGGCTCAAGAACAGGGCTCAAAGATGGAAGCCAGTACCACGATATTGAACTACAACAAAAAGTTATTAGAAAGGGAGCATGCATTCCTGAAACAAATTTTGTCACATGCCTGAAGAAAAGGCAAGATGTTCGACCAACACACTTTCAATTATACCAGTATATATAATTTTCCTTTTTCCAACGGTAAACTGCTGCTATACTCAAAACAGACAGTGTTAAATTCCAAGGGTAACTTCATAACGAGGAGCTTATTTAAATATATATATAAATGTATATCAGTTTGGATTTATATACATAACCACGACATAGATTGGAAAAGAGGAATAATGGTGTTCATTCGTATATGGTTCACTGCCCAGGTTTAAACAAAATGCACAAGGTTATATATATATATATATATATACGTATATATATATATTTATATTAGGTAGACAAAGGGGTACAAACCCACATACAAGTTAAATAATCACGTATGCAAGCTCAACCATATGGGAATATGTTCCAGGAAAAAAAAATGAATAGGTTTCTTTTCCCATGAATGATATTAGAATTTAGAAATGGTGTATCTGGTCACGTGTCCATTATTCTGAAGTAGCAATTATCATATATTGTTTCTAAGTCATAACTAAGTATAGTGTATAACACCCAAGAAACTACAAACTCAAATAATCGTTCTTGCATACATATTACTGACAAAAACACATCTCAAGAATTCTTCCTAAGTAGAACGCCACAGGTACTATCTGAACATCATCCCATTACCACTTTATGATCATGATAATCGTAGCTGCAGATAAAAAAACAACCTTCGACTTATGTTAATTCTTCAAAAGCTTCAAGTGATTGCAGAAACTACTAGCTAGTAATACATTTCCTTATCAGTCTGTTTCCATTCTCACTTATACATTAAAATCAATTTGTCGTAATAGAATAATTGTGACTAATATATTTTAGCTAAGAACCACATCGTGTAGCATCTTTTGGTTCTACTAGGTACCTTCTTATCATTTGTCCACTTAAAAAAATTTCAGCACTTGTGGGTACAATGTATTTAACAGTGACAACATTGACGACTTGATTTCAGTTTATAACAGCTACAAATTTCATGTATTCAATGATGTTGTTTGAACCATGCTTACAGTAAAAGCCAACATAGTTTAGTATGCACAAATTTTCTGAACATTGACCACTATCCAAATCTCAAGACTGTAAATATCATAGCACAACCCGAGCAAAGTAGGTTAAACATAAGCCACGTGTTCGAAACATGGACCAATATAGCAGTTAAGGCAGTGCACTCCTATTTAAACCCAAGTATCAACAAAAAATTGATCATTAATAATTATATCTCTAATTAATTCCTTATATTAGTTGTCGAAATTTCTGGGACGTTACATGAATCCATCTCAATAGCCTGTTTTCTGTATTTTAAATTTATGTAATTTTTATTCTGCAATTTGTATTCCATAAATTGGATTCTGCATTTTAAATTCTAAAATTTGTATTTTGCATTTTACTAAAAAAAAAATCGATGATAAACACACACAAACAATAAAAATAATAAATACAAAACAATAAAATAACACTGCCCCTTCCAATTATCCCCTTTCGTAAAAAAAAACACATCCTCGTTCGCGACAATTCATCTTCAAGTTCAAAATCATACGCACCCCAAGTGTCGAGTTGAAATTAACCTAAATGGTAGTACAATTAATTTCATGAATAGTTGAAATGTTAGCAAAAGATCCTACTAAAGCCAAAAAAATTCAGAATAAATTTCCGTGAAGAATAAAATCAAAATTATCTATTTGAATTCCAAAATAAATCATTGGAAAGGAATGAACATAACTATGTATTTTCGCATAAAAAGCCAAAATATGCTAATCCCATCAACTCAAAACTCTAGCGAAAACAAATGAAAATCCAAGGAAAAACTTACGTAACAATCTTAATTAATGGTACAAATCATATAATAAAAGAACTGTCAGGAAATATCACTGAATGTAATACAAAAATACTTTGAACCGAAAATTTGATTGATGCCAATCTTGTTATAAATTTCATAATTGAAACTTCCATCATGTTGGTGATATTTTTGCATGTGCATCCTGACCAATGATCAGATGGTACGGTGGAACTAAAAAATTGGTCTGCGTAATTCCAAAAAATCCCAATTTCCGAACATAGGAATCACTATGTCCAACTCATATGTATTATGTAGTAAGAGGAGAAGTGCTTAAGATTGAAGACATTGGCTTTAGATTTATGGATGAATGACTATGGTTTTGCGATGAATACAAGTAGAGAAGAACTAAATCTGTCTCATGAGATAGACTTACATGAAATTAATTAGAAGTTAAAAGAACAAATGATAGGGAAATATCAAAACTTTTTAGAAGTATTGACTACAAAGAACTTTATGCACATAACAACTTATATTACACAAATATTGTAATATGCTTCTATTAAATTAATAAACCGATGTACGTTTCGGCAAAATAAGTGCAAATATCAATACTCGTTTTTTTTTTCCATTCCTATTCGCTCCGACTGATATTAGTTGTCAATCGGTTTTTATAGAAAAAAATTCTGAAGTCTATTTGACATTTCATTTTCTCTTTTCGAAGTTTTCCACAACATTCAATACTTTGTACTATACAGTTTTTCCCCATTTCAAATATAAGGTATTACCTTTCGTTTCGTCCAATACAAACAATGACCACAATGTCGTTTACGTAAAATTTTAAATCTACAATCAAGTGAATACTATGAATTCTAATTATCACTTTCTTCCTTTTTATAGCTTTGGAATCCTTTTTATTATTTTTTTGTTTATTCACTTGATCCTTACTAACAGCATGATAAGAAGTACCATTTTTAAGTATATAAAAATTCAAAGTCACTTTTTTTAGTCGGATGTATTCAAAAAATTAGAAAGTACACATATGAATAAAAATTGATAGTAGAGGATACTCCATCTCCAGATATTTGACCAACTGTAGCTCAGTTTTTGTGGTGGAACGTCACAACCTCGAGACTCAAAGCGGAAATGCAAATGAATTTGCATTTAGGGCCTGTTCTTTTGTGGATAACAGAACGTTTGGGTAACGGACGCGTTGGACGTGTCGACCCAGTGGTTGAAATTTGAGTCGTTGGCTCACACTCTTTAAATCCCCTCGTCTCCCTTTCTCCCCACTTCTCCCTGCGTACATCTCCTTCTGCTTCCTTCAGGTAATTTTTTTTCTTTCTATTTAATGTTTACGTTATTTTTTATTTTTTTTTTAATTCTTTTTTGCAGTCAAATGACACATTCTTCTGATTCTGGTTCTGGATTATGTTTATAAGCTATCATTTTATAAATCTTATTTAATCGATATTGGTACTGTTGTAAAGGAAAATTATTTAATTTTAGGACGGAGGAAGTGTTTGGAGATTTAACATTGGGAATAGAAACTGCTCCATAATATCCGACATTCGACCAACTGTAGCTCAGTTTTGAGACTTAACTCATCAGAATAGCTCGGAACGTCACTTAAAGTTAAACTGCGAATGAATTTGCATTTAAGTTTCTTGGAGCAAGAGCCTTCAACTGCGAATGTTGTCCACAAAGCACGTGGTATTAAAAGTTAGAAAGGTCTCCTCCGTCACTTTCACTTTCACTTTCACTTCCACTTCCCCTTCCCACGCCTCACCAGTCACCACCGTACGATCCGCAGGGAGCAGCTCCACGGCCATCTACTAACCATCGACTGCATCATGTCTGGGTGCGCTAACTTGAGCTGCCGAATCAACTGGAATTGGGAGGTCTTCCATGCTGTGCCTGCCTTGCCCTGACTTCAATCGCGCGCTATGTTCATACCTTGCCGCCAGTAAACAACCACCTACTGCTAAGTGCTATTTTCATGCATGCCTTGCCCTGACTTAAACTTCATGTACCTTTAATTTGTTGCCCTCGTGTAGTAATTAGTGCCATTCTGCCAGTTCGCTGATTGCTAGCTAATTCAGAATGTAAGTCCTTTTTTTTTAATTAAGAATTTGTATCATCGGTTCAGTAATTGGTTGAAATGTGAATATGTTGAAAACCTAAATCAGCTGTGTATTTGGGGGAATGTTAATCAGTAGGGTGATCCCTAGTAAATGATATTTCAGTTGGGAGTGGAAGTAAGCTGAATCAACAAAAAAGATGCATGGTTCCATGTCGAACCGAGTAGCTATGTATCATATCATATGTGTGGACAACATATATATGATATGTCGTCGACTCTCTAGCCTGGATATGACTATGAGCTATTATAATTGATGATTCTTCAGTGTTTATTTTATGCAGCCTTCTTAAGTCCAGGGTACGTATAAATTGGGGAATGGCGATGTTAACTGGAAGTATATATATATTAGTGTAGAGCGGCAACGCGGCAGTAGCTTGAAACTTGATTTGGTGGAAATAATTAGGAGTTGTCCTTCTCATTAATAGTCGATCTAGGAATTGATCCAGTTGAGAAGAAGTTACGATACGTTAGGATTATATATCGAGAAATGTTAGCATTTGTAATTTTGCATATAGATGCAATACAAATGAGTAGCTAGTTGAAAGCATTTTGTGGTCAATGCTATATATAATATATATATGCCATGATAGAGCATTTGCCTGATAGAGAACCACCCTTGTCTTAGATTTGTTGGTCATGTCACATGCACGGTGTTTTATATCTACGTACATGATATATTTTCCTTTTGTTCGATGTGGGGTCGGTACCTAATTACAGTTTGCAGTGTGAGTCAAGTGAATGCCACATTTGATATATATTCAGTATGTTTTTGGGACGGTCGTTGAATGGAGGGTGTTGTGGTTAAATAGTTCGGAGGTAAGAGAGCGTACGAGTAGGTGAAAAAAGAAAAAGTTGCTCAAAAATGAAGACGGTAAAAGTGAAGGGTGAGCACTGTGTATATGTGCAGGCAGCAATGTGTATGTGGCAGCAGCAAGCTACTAGGTGGCAGAACAGAACAGAACAGAAGAGAAGAGAAGAGAAGTGAGGGGAAAGAAGGTAGCAGGAGGTAGAGTGTTGGATGATTACTAATTAGATGAGACATATGTTATTGGGAAGAATTATTGAACCATGCGAAGCTAACATGGATGGATGTCATATATAGATTACGCTATCCTATCCGTTGTTGATAGTAGTTAGTTAAGCGAACAGGAGACAAAAGGTTCTAGTCAACAACAGAGGTTAGTTTAGCAGCTGGAGCCTGGAGGTAGAAGGAATTTAATTAGTTAAAGCAGCTGAGAGCTGAAAGAAGATAACACAAAATAAATATATGTATACAAGGCAGCAGAAAACGGGGTGGGCTCATGAGCTAGCTGTAGAATTAAGAAGCATGGCCGCAGTTGCAGTTTGTTGTGGTATTATAGTGTCCATGTGTGTGTGATACAAAAATAGAAAAGATTGTAGTGATGATCAGCTGAGCCAAGTCCCACATCGCCTAATGGATGGAAAGTCGCTTGGTGATATACAAGGGTGCTGGGTAAGGAGTTGTCCCTTCGGGGACATCCGATAAAATTGGAACGATACAGAGAAGATTAGCATGGCCCCTGCGCAAGGATGACACGCACAAATCGAGAAATGGTCCAAATTTTTTTTTCTCCCCTTCCGCCCAACTCCAAGGCACTGCCAGGCTGCTCACGACTGCGCCTGGACATCAGCTGCTCTCCATCGCAGCGATCAAGCTTGCTTATATCACAGCGATCAAGCTTGTTCATATGAAAATTATTTTTAACTATGATGACTTTGTTTTTAACTATAAACTTGTTATGGCAACACTGCTACTTGCTGAACCCAGCTACTGGTGTATGGGCCTATGAGGTATATGGTGTATTATCCAATATTGTACGTACTGATTAATGAAATAATAAAGCATGTTTCTGAATATTGTGTATTATATACTGATTAATGAAACGATAAACCATCTCAATCTGACGGAGCAAGACTTACCTAAAGCTTGCTATTAAAATTTGTTTTCATTTTTGTCTTCATTAATCTCTCTTCCCTTTTTTTGCGTACTACACAGCTACTTATGTGCACGAATCTCTTCACTAATTATAACAGTAGTACCACACTTTAAAAAATTCTTATATTGTTAACCCTGCTAAAACATGCTCCTGCCATATACCAATATGATTCACCCACCCTATTCATATGTGAAATATGGATTTCCTAATAGGCATACATACAGAACTGAAGTAAAAGGTTATACATGACCTGCACCGTTGGGAGCAACAAAAAATTCAAAAGAAAAGAGAATTGGAAATTTATCTCATATCCCTTCATTCCAACTGAATTATGTAATTTTACTAAAGGTCTGGATGATCTAATTGGTCCTGTTTAATTAACAAAGCGAAACCGAATTCTTATATTGATGCAGAAAAATGATTTTTTTAGAGGAATCCAAGACGTATTTTACAATACAAGCTGGATGCTATATATAGACCAGAAAGAGATATTGGGCCAAATGCATTACAGCCCAACAAATAAAGAAAAAGATACAAAACGGGCAGGCAAGCACGAAGCGGGACAAACCAAGCAACGAAACCCAAAACGAATTATAAATATAGATTGCGCTCGTTATTAATGGTATGAAATAAAAGTGATTGCATACAAATTGATTGTCAATTAATAAAGGAATGCTTGTTTGGGAAATTTGATGATTGCACTCCAATTAATGTTGCAAAGTAGATGTTATTAATTTTATTAAATTGATTATAAAGATATAACTAATCAGTTGAATACTTATGTTTTTTCAACCATAAATTACCGTACCCATTAAGGTTTTTTTTTTTTTTTTTTATCGTAATTGAATTATTTTAACTCTTTTCTGTTTTCCTTGTAGATAATAGCTTCATAAAAGTAGCATTAAAAAGGTACAATAATAGAAGGCAAGTGCAGTAATGGAACGACGTTTCAGTATTTAGTACATTACAAATTCAAAAGAACCAAATCTAGTGACCATATTTCATACGGATTTTTTTTCTAGGACATTGGTTTCAAAAGAATATTGTTAATGCCACTCCAAAAACGGTTAAGGGGAGGTCACTTTTGCTTTTGTTTAAATTTACTAAGGGGAGGATCATTTAACATAGTCTCCCCTTAACAATTTATAATATATGGATCAAAATGCCATTTTATTATTTTATTCTAATTACATTATACTGTTCGTTAAACCCTAATCATCTTTTTCTTCTCAGAGTAAACAATTAATCACTTTTTCATGGAGAAACCAATTTCTAATGAAATTTTTAACTTTGAAAAAGAAGGCTACATGATTTTTACTCAAAAAAGCGAATGACATGTTGAAATTATTTAAGAAATCACCGAAAAAGTAACAAATTTACTGAAAAAACGAAGGCCCGTTTCTGATTATCTATTTTCGGCATGTAATTTCCAAACTTTGTACTAAATTTCAGTATGTTCTTATCGATTTTTACCTTGTTGTCGCTAATGTAACAATTTAATATTTAATGGAGTGAAAATAAACTATGACCCCCCTTATCTGTTTTTGGAGTGACATTAATAATATTCTTTCAAAAAATAAGTTTACAGGCCACTGTATTTACACTGCATCTTTTTTTTCCGCTATCCGTCCCTTTTGCGAACTCATCTAGCCATTGACAAAAATAATTCCGTCATCTCGACATTGGATTCACACGGATTTTTTTTTTTTTTTTTTGCTGTTTTTCAAGACTGCATCTCGGAATCTTTAGGCTAACTTCAATTATCGATTATTGAAAGCCAAAAAAAAAGTTTTGAGACTACATCGTTGTTTTAACGTCAGATTATTGATTTCAGGTGATTCGATTAACGATTCAAAGTTTTTGATTATTGATTTCAGATAACGTTCGATTATTAATTTTAACATCAGATTTTAAAGTCAAATTATCAATTAGTTCACATTTGTCATGCTATTTTTTATTGCTTCATACACATTATTGATTTTGCTACTGTTAATGTGATTTTGGTGTAACAATAAGTAGTTTTATCTTTGTTTTTTTTTTTTTTTTTTTTTTTACAGCAGTCTTCCAACTGAGGTTCCAAGTGTTCTGGCTGTCATCGATTTTAGGGAAAACAACTTTGGAATTAGGCTTTCTTTGGATTCTGCCATTTTTTATTTGCGAAATAAGATATGTGAAGTTTGGGATCATCTTACTCCCTTATGCTTTGATATATTTTATATTCGGGATTCCACGAGTACATTTGTTCAAACTGACA
Organism: Allium sativum; assembly: GCA_030737875.1. Taxonomy (NCBI): domain Eukaryota; kingdom Viridiplantae; phylum Streptophyta; class Magnoliopsida; order Asparagales; family Amaryllidaceae; genus Allium; species Allium sativum. The sequence goes on from CM060916.1 coordinate 548,605,069, forward strand.
GTGATTTGCAGGCCATTCTAAGCTTAATATATTTCAAGAAAGAAGAGTTTTTAGTTATGTTTGTTAAGCTAAAGGAATTGTCTCGTCTTACTGTTGGCAGCAGCATTAGATCTTGTTCTACTAGTAAGTCGCTTTGTGTTGAAGTTACAACGAATAGTGAATATGATGGAGTAGACAACAGAGAATTTAGCTTTGACAAAGAATGTGATTTTAATGAGTTGAAGAAAGGTTCCAATTTAGATTTTTTTTACGGGGATTGGTCAGAAATTTGAGTCTGCTTCTGATTTCCGTAAAACTGTGATTGCATATTGTGCTAAAAATGGATTCAAGCCAAAGTTTTGAAGAATTGTAAAAAGAGAATAATAGTTCAATGTGCTGTTGAGGGTTGCACTTTTAATATTTTTGCTTCTTGTAAGTTAAAACAGTTGGATCATTTTCTGGTTAGAATATTTAAATCTACTCATAGTTGTGGTGGTGGATTTCAATTAATTAATGGTCCTTTGATTAAAAGTGATCTTGTGAAAACTTTGATTTTAGATAAGTTTGTGATGAACCTACCAGAAAAACCAATGATATTATTGCAAGTTTCAAAAGGAATTATGATATTAATTTGAGTTATTATTATGTGTATATGGGTAAAAGTTGGCTTTAAAGGAAATTTTTGGCAACGTGGAGCAATCATACAATGATTTGGTTTGCTAGTTGAAAGCAGTTGATAAAAGTAATCCCATTAGTCACTCTGCTATGGTGGTTGATGAGAATACTAATCAATTTGAAAAAGTATTTATATCATATGAAGCCTGTATTCATGGATTCAAGCATTGCCGACCAATGATATTTCTAGATGACACTTTTTTAAAAGGTTGAAATGGTTGTTTAATGGCTGCAACAACTAAAAATGGAAATCAAGGTATATGAGTTGTTTTTTTTATTTACTTGATTTATTTTCTTATGCTTTGGGAAAATTTATGTTTTACTACCTAATCTATTTTTCTTTGTACATTACAGTATGTAACTATTGTGGGCGATAGGTTGAAATATGCATGTCAGCCAACTTCTACATGTACATAAATATTAGTGACTATTTCATTTTTTTTGTTTAAGATGTATTATAAAATGATAAACTTTTTTTTATCATTTTTGTTAGTTTTGGTTTAACAATTATATTGCAATACTGTGAATTATGTTATGTCTACAGTTAGATAAATTGCTTGTGTATTATGTAAAAACTGATAAAAGGTTTTATCATTTTGTGTTTTAACCCAATTAGCATTTTTGACACATCATTTTTGTTACATTAGCGCTATGGGATTTATGAATATTGGAGAAAAAAATAGTATGTGATCATGCATGGTTGGTGAGTCCGATTCAGTTTTTTGTGTAATAATTCAATTTGTTGCTAAATTTGTTTGTTCATTAAATTGTTTAATAAATTGATTATGTATGGTCAGTGAATTGATGCTTTAAATAGTATAAAGCTGTTTAATTTTGATTGTTTGTTGGATATTTAGAATTGATATGTAATGTATCATGCATAACATATGTTTAGAACACACTACAAATAATATGCAATAAACTTAGTACTAATAATGAAAAAACATTCATTTTAAAAAAAAGAAAGGACATGAGTGGATATGAGAAATACTTTTATCATTTTAAATTGGGAGAATATTTATGTGTATTTGTTTTGTATATTCTGTAACGGTTGTTTAATTCTAATTTTCAGGTTTTTTCCTTTGGTAATGGCTATTGTTGGGAAGGAAAACAAAGAAAATTAGTCTTGGTTTCTAGATCAATTAAAATGTTCAATTAGAGTTGATCGTCCTTTATTTTTTATTTCTGATAGGCATTGGGGTTTTCTTTTAAGTATTTCCGAAAAATTTCCATCGGCTTTCCATTCATATTGTTTGCATCATATGCAAAATAATGTTGCTTCCATTGTAAAAAGTGGAAAAGGATTGTGGGTGGCTCAACTATTGGAACGGTGTGCTGTAGCTGTTACTCATCATGATTTTGAAAGAGCTATATCAAAATATAGGCAAATTGGAGATGAAAAGCTATTGATTTTCTAAAGGATAAGCTTTTCGATCATTGGGCTGATTTATTTTTCCCTAGAAATAGGTACGGTGAGAATAAATTAAAGGTTGCGAAAATCTTTAACTCTTGGATTTTGAAAATAAGGCATCTTCTTATTACTTGTTGTTTAGATGGAATTCAGATTAAGCTTATGAATCAAATGTCAAAACGTAGAGAAGAAGCTTCTACTTGGTCCAGTGTACTTTGTCCTAAAATGGAGAATCGTCTATTGAAACTAAAAGAAGAAAGCTTTGGTTGGAATGTTTCTTGATCTTCTAAATTTGTTTTTGAAGTGCGTGCTCTTATTTCTCACAAAGTTGATCTTGAAAATCGGATTTGCACTTGTAATCAGTGGAGAGTTACCGTTTTTCCTTGTGTACATGCTTTGAAGTGCATTACTATGTCAAGACTTAATGTTTATGATTTTATTGAATATTATTTCATGACTAAGGCTCATAGAGCTTCTTACTCACATGTCATCAATCATATTCCTACTTTTGATAAGAAAGATATTATTTCTGAATGGTCTTCTATTGATCACCCTCCTAAGACTATTTGTGGAGCTGGTAGACCTAGAATTAACAGACTTGGTGCGTTGGATGTATTTCATGGGAAGCAGAACAAGTGCGGAAAGTGTAAGAAGTTAGGGCATAATCGTAGAAGTTGTCCATTGAGTGGTTGAACTGTTTTTATGTTTGATTGTATGTTTGTTTTATGGTAGATCTATAACTAATTGGCTTAATGTTTTTTTTTCTTTGTCTTTGTTTGAGATACTGTTGGACTGTAAGAAATATTGAATCATAGTTTATTTTAGTTTTTTTGTATTGCACATATGTGATTTGTTGTTGCTGTGAATTATTATATGAGGAGTTTCATGTTTTATTTTTGATGATGTCTGGTTTTGGATATATTAGGAAGGTAGTTCCATTATGGTGGTGGTGTTTTTAGCTTTTTGAAATGGATGATGGTTTTGTGAGCTGAAAACATGTAGTTGAAATTTCCATTACTTTTCAGATTTTTTCAGTTAATTTTTTTCCGTTTGAAATTTATGAATGTTACAAAGTTGAAAACTCAAGTTGTGAAGTCATGGCTATTTAGTATATTTCATTTTTACTCTTTATCTTTTTTATATTGTTTTTATTTAATTTAATGAATTTATTTTTTATATTATATATATATATATATATATTAATTTTTATGTTTACATATGTGTACTATATATTGTTTATCTACTTTTTTTAAATGTTTTGTTACATATTTTTAAAATTTTATTTATGCTTTTATAAAATGATAATTAATTTTATCTTTTTTTCTAGTTATGTTTTAACAAGTATGTGGTAATATACTGTACTTGATTTCAATTAACAAGTTGCTCTTCTTTGTTTGAAAAAGATAAAATTATTTATCTTTGTCTGAAAAAGATAAAAGTATGTAAATATTTAGTTGTATTCGAGTCAGCTCGTCTATTCATGAGACATCCCTTGTTATAGTTTTTCTATTGTTCGCAATTTTATTTGCACAGTATAGAAAAAAAAGTTAAAGTATGTTAGTATGATATAGGTATAATGAGTTGATATTTTATTTGCTTATGTATAATGAGTTTATATATTGCTTGTGTATGATGTGGAAGACAATAAAAGATTTTATCTTTTTTCTATTGTTTTTATTTTAGTTAGTCGTTTTATTATTAGTACTTATTTATATTTATATTAGATTAATATTTTTGTTCACATATTGAGTTAATATGTACATTAAGTTAATATTTTATTTGTATGTTTTGTGACAAGTTTTCAAATTTTAAGTTGTGTGGTTCTATAAAATGATAAATTATTTTATCTTTTTTGTTCAGTTGTGGTTTAATGATAAATTATTTATATTAAGTCAATATATCAAAAAATATCATTAATTCCATTTCGATATTCATCAAATACCAGCTACCAAAGTGAATTTTCCTAGAGTGGGATCTTGAATCAACGTGCAGCTTCATATATACCTCCTTAAGATATGCCCTCACTCTTAAAATGAACACATAACGTTATCCACAAACTTCAAAAAAAAAAAGGAAGATAAGAGTAAATAGGTGGATATATACGTATTACCAAAGTAAATACATAACTGGTATGACAAAGCAATATGTTAAGGAGATTCCGTAAACCAAATAAGCAAAAGGTCATCTGTGTATCAACTGCACTCATGTAGAAAAGGAGTATTAGAACATTAAAACTCGTGCACCCTTAAATTTTGTTATAGAAATACAGTATGCTTGATGGCAATAAATTGCACAATCAAACGTTTGTCCCTTTTTGATATAATCTAATTAGGCACTTCTAGCTTTTTCTAAATCTTTCAGTCACATCCAAACTGCATAACTGCGCTTAAAAGCCACTTCCTAGTTCCTACCGCTAACTGCCAAACGTTTTGTCCCTTCCTAAACTACCTCTTAAATAACCAAGTTCATACCTGTGCATGGTATAATATATGATACTTATAAAAAGCATGAAACCCAACTGTAGAATGATCTAACCAATGGAAACGTACTATAATTCATCTTACACTGCCACCAAAGACTTAGTTGCACCTATAAACAATTATAACAATCTAATGCACAATGAACATAAATACTATAAATCAGTACTGTAACATGAAAGCCAACAGTCAACAAAATGTCAAAAATGACAAAACATAAGTTGCATAGCTATCATTCCATTCAACCATCAACAAACATAGACAATCATTTAAAACAAACACAGACAATAGTTTAACACTTCAACAATAATAGTAACATTTGAATCAAAGATCAACTATGATGTCAACAATTTCAAATTACATCAATGTACCAGAACTGAAAATATTATTTAGAAGTACAAATAAATTCCTATATCAGACTGAAATCCCTAATTTTCCGGAGTAGTAAAGTCGTCCATGAAGTATCAACAAGATTAACAAAAAATAAATCCATCATGTGTTTAATAGTTGGCGTTCACTGTCCACTCTCCAACAATATGAATTACAAACAAAGCATTTAAGTTAAAGAGCAGAATTTATCCACTATCTAGCAGTATGGTTCATCATGTAATATACTGGACGCGATACTTGCTCTTATTTGGTCAACATGTTCCTGGGAAATGCTTGCAACAAGACCTCTTCCTTGCGCCAAATTTCTTAAGTTGATTATAACAAATAATCCATAGTCATATCTGTCGTAAGAAGAAAAAATTTGGGGAGTTTAAATGAGAATAAAAAGTGTAAGTAGTAACATTTTAACATAGAAAAACTGGAGGGGAAATGTATTGCAAGAATGAAACATAATAATGAAAACTGTAGGAGCAACAATTGTCAATATGCACTCATATTGGAATTAATTACGTACAGATATTCATCTAGTCCTAAAGACAGAGATATTTATTCAATTAATTAACTTAACATTACAACATGAATAATAATCAGAACTCAAAATTAACAAGTGTTATTAGGACATGATAAGATTTTGCTTTTTTATAATAAAAGCAGATGAATGAAAGATGATGTCAATTGGGTATTCTACAATTATATATCAAATTGTTGCATACCCAATTAGAACATGATAAGATTTTCCAAAGGTCAATTGGGTATGCAGCTGGTTATGACAACATGAATGTTTGGCAAAACATGTCTCCAAGGTACCTTGCAGCATCGTACGACGTCCAATAGAAAATTATGACAACATGAATGCTTCATTATCATGAGTGTAATATCCCAAGATTTTGTGATAATTTAAATTAATAAATTCAATGTGCTTAGGAACAAAATTATTTTAAACATTAATTTTTTTAATTTGTTTATATTGATTAATAATGAAAAATTGAATTAACAATTAACAATAGTTGATTTATAAGTTAAATTAATTAATTTGTATTGATTTGAATAGAGTTCATAAACCTTAGAATTTAATTTAAAGGTGAATAAACAAAAATGAATATTTTAATATATTAACATAGCGGTTAAAAATGTCATTTTGCAAATGATCTCATAATTCGATGAAATTAATTTTATTGGATCCGGAATGGTAAATTATTTTATGATCTAAAATTTCGTACCCGCCTGAATTATCGTTTGATCGTAATAATTTAAATCAACAAAAATTTGTGTGTATAATTTAATTAAATAGTCGATTTTTAGAAGGAACATATGGAGTCTTTGGAATTTGGCTTTGAAACCGATTTCATTGTATTCAGAAGGTGTCTAAACATATTGTTAGGCAGTAAGCGAGCCTAATTACATTGTATTCATGGATTCAAGCAACAGCTAAAAATGGAAATCAAGGTATATGAGTTGTTTTTTTTATTTACTTGATTTATTTTCTTGTGCTTTGGGAAAATTTATGTTTTGCTACCTAATCTATTTTTCTTCGTACATTACAGTATGTAACGATTGTGGGTGATAGGTTGAAATATGCATGTCAGCCCACTTCTACATGTACATAAATAGTAGTGACTATTTCATTTTTTTAATTTAAGATGTATTATAAAATGATAAACTTTTTTATCATTTTTGTTTATTTTTGGTTTAACAATTATATTGCAATACTGTGAATTATGTTATGTATACAGTTAGATAAATTGCTTGTGTATTATGTAAAAACTGATAAAAGGTTTTATCATTTTGTGTTTCAGCCCAGTTAGCATTTTTAACACATCATTTTTGTTACATTAGCGCTATGGGATTTATGAATATTGGAGAAAAAAATAGTATGTGATCTTGCATGGTTGGTGAGTTCGATTCAGTTTTTTGTGTAATAATTTAATTTGTTGCTAAATTTATTTGTTCATTAAATTGTTTAATAAATTGATTATGTATGGTCAGTGAATTGATGCTTTAAATAATATAAAGCTGTTTAATTTTGATTGTTCGTTGGATATTTAGAATTGATATGCAATGTATCATGCATAACATATGTTTAGAACACACTACTAACAATATGCAATAAACTTAGTACTAATAATGAAATAACATTCATTTTTAAAAAAAGAAAGGACATGAGTGGATATGAGAAATACTTTTATCATTTTAAATTGGGAGAATATTTATGTATATTTGTTTTGTATATTCTGTAACAGTTGTTTAATTTTAATTTTTAGGTTTTTTTCCTTTGGCAATGACTATTGTTGGGAAGGAAAACGAAGAAAACTAGTCTTGGTTTCTAGATCAATTAAAATGTTCAATTAGAGTTGATCGTCCTTTAGTTTTTATTTCTGATAGGCATTGGGGTTTGCTTTTAAGTATTCCCGAAAAATTTCCATCGGCTTTCCATTCATATTGTTTGCATCATATGCAAAATAATGTTGCTTCCATTGTAAAAAGTGGAAAAGGATTGTGGGTGGCTCAACTATTGGAACAGTGTGTTGTAGCTGTTACTCATCATGATTTTGAAAGAGCTATATCAAAATATAGGCAAATTGGAGATGAAAAGCTATTGAGTTTCTAAAGGATAAGCCTTTCGATCATTGGGCTGATTTATATTTCCCTAGAAATAGGTACGATGAAAATAAATCAAATGTTGTTAAAAGCTTTAACTCTTGGATTTTGAAAATAAGACATCTTCTTATTACTTTTTGTTTAGATGGAATTCGGATTAAGCTTATGAATCAAATGTCAAAACGTAGAGAAGAAGCTTCTACTTGGTCCAGTGTACTTTGTCCTAAAATGGAGAATCGTCTATTGAAATTAAAAGAAGAAGGTTTTGGTTGGAATGTTTCCCGATCTTCTAAATTTCTTTTTGAAGTGCGTTCTCTTATTTCTCACAAAGTTGATCATGAAAATCGGATTTGCACTTGTAATCAGTGGAGAGTTACCGTTTTTCCTTGTGTACATGCTTTGAAGTGCATTACTATGTCAAGACTTAATGTTTATGATTTTATTGAATATTATTTCATGATCAAGGCTCATAGGGCTTCTTACTCACATGTCATCAATCATATTCCTACTATTGATAAGAAAGATATTATTTCCTCCTAAGACTATTTGTGGAGCTGTTAGACCTAGAATTAACAGACTTGGTGGATTGGATGTATTTCATGGGAAGCAGAACAAGTGCTGAAAGTGTAAGAAGTTAGGGCATAATCGTAGAAGTTGTCCATTGAGTGGTTGAACTGTTTTTATGATTGATTGTATGTCTATTTTATGGTGGATCTATAACTAATAGGCTTAATGTTTTTTTCTTTATCTTTGTTTGAGATACTGTTGGACTGTAAGAAATATTGAATCATAGTTTATTTTAGTTTTTTTATTGCACATATGTGATTTTTTGTTGTTGTGAATTATTATATGAGGAGTTTCATGTTTTATTTTTGATGATGTCTAGTTTTGGATATATTAGGAAGGTAGTTCCATTCTGGTGGTGTTGTTTTTAGCTTTTTGAAATGGATGATGGTTTTGTGAGCTGAAAACATGTAGTTGAAATTTCCATTATTTTCCAGATTTTTTCAGTTAATTTTTTTCCGTTTGAGATTTTTGAATGTTACAAAGTTGAAAACTCAAGTTGTGATTTGTGAAGTCATGGCTATTTAGTATATTTCATTTTTACTCTTTATCTTTTTTATATTGTTTTTATTTAATTTAATGAATTTATTTTTTATATTATATATATATATATATATTAATTTTTATGTTTACATATGTGTACTATATATTGTTTATCTTTTTTTTTTAAGTTTTGTTACATATTTTTAAAATTTTAGTTATGCTTTTATAAAATGATAATTTATTTTATCTTTTTTTCTAGATATGTTTTAACAAGTATGTGGTAATATACTGTACTTGATTTCAATTAACAAGTTGCTCTTCTTTGTTTGAAAAAGATAAAATTATTTATCTTTGTCTGAAAAAGATAAAAGTACATAAATATTTATTTGTATTTCAGTCAGCCCGTCTATGCATGAGACATCCCTTGTTATAGTTTCTTCGTTGTTCGCAATTTTAAATTTACTGAAGTACACAGTATAGAAAAAAAAAGTTAAAGTATGTCATTATGATATAGGTATAATGAGTTGATATTTTATTTGCTTATGTATAATGAGTTTATATATTGCTTGTGTATAATGTGGAAAACAATAAAAGATTTTATCTTTTTTCTATTGTTTTTATTTTAGTTAGTGGTTTTATTATTAGCATTTATTTATATTTATATTATATTAATATTTTTGTTCATGAGTTAATATGTATATTAAGTTAATATTTTATTTGTATGTTTTGTGACAGGTTTTTAAATTTTAAGTTGTGTGGTTCTATAAAATGATAAATTATTTTATCTTTTTGGTTCTGTTGTGGTTTAATGATAAATTATTTATATTAAGTTAATATATCAAAAAATATCATTAATTCCATTCTGATATTCATCAAATACCAGCTGCCAAAGTGAATTTTCCTAGAGTGGGATCTGGAATCAACGTGCAGCTTCATATATACCTCCTCAAGATATGCCCTCACTCTTAAAATGAACACATAACGTTATCCACAAACTTAAAAAAAAGATAAGAGTAAATAGGTGGATATATACGTATTAACAAAGTAAATACATAACTGGTATGACAAAGCAATATGTTAAGGAGATTCCGTAAACCAAATAAGCAAAAGGTCATCTGTGTATCAACTGCACTCATGTAGAAAAGGAGTATTAGAACATTAAAACTCGTGCAACCTTAAATTTTGTTATAGAAATAAAGTATGCTTGATGGCAGTAAATTGCACAATCAAACGTTTGTCCCTTTTTGATACAATCTAATCAGGCACTTCTAGTTTTTCTAAATCTTTCAGTCACATCCAAACTGCATAATTACGCTTAAAAGCCACTTCCTAGTTCCTACCGCTAACTGCCGAATGTTTTGTCCCTTCCTAAACTACCTCTTAAATAACCAAGTTCATACCTGTGCATGGAATAATATATGATACTTATAAAAAACATGAAACCCAACTGTAGAATGATCTAACTGTTAAATTTGGTGATACAAAATCACCAATTGATTGGAACAAATTTGCAAAGAAAGGAAAGTAAATATTTTTATAATAGGAATGCATTGATTGCATTTGATGAGGTAGTAGAGAAATAAATGAAGGGATTAGTTTCTTCCATCTATGCTAAAGAAACGGATTGATTTACTTCTTATGTTTGCACATTTGTTGTTATGGTAATTTTCCTCCATTATATTATTACCATATGTTGGTAATTTAATTGATGACTCACATAGATTTGCACTGGCTATATATTGAGAGGTAAACTTTAGTGTAAACCCATCCTGGCCTGGAGCCAGTGATCCACAATGGTGTCTCTTCTTGTTAAACCTGATTGAGGTTTGGATATGTAAACTCTTATTTTGTAATCTCTTGTAATTCTCTCATGTGGAATAAAATCTCTCTCTGTTGGACTGGACGTACACTATCTCGAGGATAGTGGAACCAGTATAAATATTGTGTCTCTTTGTTTCTATGCTATAGTTATTTACTATTTTGTTGATGTAATAGAATAATTGCTATCAGATTAGATTGGTGCTCAATTGGCAAATCTTGATCCTATTTATTGCACTTCCGCATATGCTCAATTTTGCATAACATATTGGTATCGGAGCAAGGCGATTTGTTTTAAATTGTACACCAATTATTTCTACAAAGGTTGATAGATTCAGTGGTGATTATGCTATTACTATTTTGGAGAAAAGGATACTTTGATGGAGGAGATTATGTCGAGAGTGAAGGGCATTCCAATCTGGGAACTTTGACGTGATACGAAGTTTATTGTGAAGAAGCCCTCTGATATGGACGACGGAAGATGGAAGAAGACGAAGAAGGAGGCGGATGACGGTTGAAGAACCTAGTCCACAGCAAGGTGGAGAGGTTAATATGGTTACTGCTTATGGTCCTAAGGTGGAGGATCATGGTATCGACAAGGATCTAGATGTTGATGATGCTTGAGGGATCCCGGAGATGAAGAGATCATGTCAAACGGAAGACGAATGTCGATTTTTGAAATCCACAAAGACGATGGAGATCCTGTGGTATTGCAAGTACTTTTTAGACCGTTGGTTTTTGCACGGTGCAGCTCAGGTGGTAGATGCATCTTTTGCAGGCGATGGGTTGTGTTTGTAATTAAGGTGTGGTCATAGTCCTTTCAAATCGACTGGGTGTATCTCGTTGCCCTGAAATCGAGGTTGGTTTAATTGAGAGAATAATTTTTTGGTCTTGGTGGTGTTGAGATTACTTTGGAATCTGCCTTTTTTTTATTTTTATTTTGGATATTTGCAACATTTTGTTGGCGGGCGGGGACGTAGTCTGAGCTCGTTAACAATTGTGTGATGGGGGTGGCTTTGCTGGAACCCATTTGGTAAATATTCATTTTTTGGTGTATCTCGTCGTGAGATTTTGATTGAAGGTAGAGTTCTGTTGAAGAGTTTTATGATGAGAAGAGAATTTGACTCAAGGTGGGGTGCTGGAGATATGTGATTCTGCATCAACGTGGATTGTTAAATTTGGTGATACAAAATCACAAATTGATTGGAATAAATTTGCAAAGAATGGAAAGTAAATATTTTTTCAATGGGAATGCATTGATTGCATTTGATAAGGTGGTAGAGAAATAAATGAAGGGATTAATTTCTTCCATCTATGCTAAAGAAACAGATTGATTTACTTCCTATGTTTGCACATTTGTTGTTATGGTAATTTGCCTCCATTATATTATTATCATATGTTGGTAATTTAATTGATGGCTCACATAGATTTGCACTGGCTATATATTGAGGGGTAGACTTTAGTGTAAACCCATCCTGGCCTGGAGCCTTGATCATAGATTTGCCGTGCTTTGATCATCAACCACAAGACCTTGCTTTTCAACAGAAGCCTTGATCATTTGCCACTTAGGCGTGCCACACAGGCAATTCACTCCATGCGACCGATGTCCATCGATATACAACCTCTGAGCTCGTACGTCTCAGAGAAGGGCGTTAAGTAAGAGAATAAATTCTCCGCCGCCAAACAGATGTATATTCAATAGAGATCAATCAACACAGAATAAAATCCAATGTTAGACACACAGTCCATTTACAAGTTCGTTCTGGATCTGAACGAAACCGGAGGCACTTTCCTCGCATATCCATCGATCTCCAAGTACGTCTGGACGATCACCAACTGATTCCCTCCTCTTGGGTGTGCAGCCCAATCAAGATCATCAATAATCGTCCAAACGATGTGAAGACTTCCGGTCTTCAACCACCGTCTTCATCTTTGACATATCGTCGAATCGGTTATTCAGAATGGGTATAAACCCAGCCTTTCCGAATAACCCGCGTATATAATAAACACGTGTTACACAAACACAACATGGGCCTCATTCCAATTTGGAAAGGAAAAATATATTCATTTGTTGAATAGAAGAAAATATATATTCATGTGTTGACAATATTCATGTGTTGAGTAAAATATTTTAACAATAAAATTTACATCTTTATCATATTTAAGATTAGAAACTAACTGGAAACTAGATAAGATGGGTGGTTTCCTAGGTATTGATCTGATGTTGGTTTCGGCCATCGGGGTTAATACTTAGGGAATCATTCTCTTACTACTTTACAGTTGGAGTCTGATTAAAAGTCAAAGGATAGATACCATAATTTTATAAAATATATTAAATACTAGAAATAGTCATGTGTTGACAGTGCTCATGTGTTGAGAATATTTATGTGTTGAAAGAAATATAGATTCATGTGTTGAATAGAATAAATATTCATTTGTTGAATAGAATAACGAAGTTATTGAAATATATAAAGCTGTGTTGATTAGAGATGCGCCATTTTGATGCGAACGATATTTATATCGATTATATTCGTTTTTATAATGAATATAGAAAAGAAAGTGATTTCAAAATATAACGTTTTGAAAATATTATCATTTGTATATCGATGATGTGGAATATTCAATTTTGATTCGAAATTGAATATGAAGTTGAAATCGCTTCGAAAACGAATTTAAAACGATTTATAAAATACGGTTTTAAAAAGGAAATCGACGATATATATAATATATATATATATATAATGGCCTGAATAGAACGCGCCGCGCGGCGGCAGTTTGTGAATTTCGACCATTGACTTCGAATGGACATTACGGGAGATCCGACCGTCGGATTCTCCTGAAACCGGAACCGTTGGGTTCGTATCGAAAATGGATTTCCAATGAATATTAGAAATTTGAAATCTAACGGTTGGATTTGGAATTATGTCCAAATCAAATTTGGAAAAGGTCGCTGTAAGTGCAGTTCGATGGCCGTTGATGGAAATCGACTGTACGGGCCTTGATAAAATTATTAAAAATATCAATAATTTGTGTAAAATCATAAGAAATGATTTGTGAAGAACTGGGATGGAAATTTCCACATTTGAAAAGATAAAAATAGATTTTTATCGAAATGAATTTGTTTTGAACTAGAATTAAAATCCCATTTATTTTTAAGATAAATAAAGTGGATTTGAAATAGTTTTGAAAATAACCAGAATTTCCAATATATAAAGTGGAAATGGATTTGAATCAAAATTGTCTTTGGAATATTTCGATGTTGGATTTCGTGATTATATAGATACTGTTATGGGAATTTGAAAGATATATTAATATCGTTATTTTCAATACGATATTTGTTGGTCGTAGAATTTGATATTGAATAAAAGACGATATATTTTCTATTCAGAGCCTTGTATTTAATATCAAATGTGATTTGGGTTTATCGTGAACCGTGTTTTAGGTGACATTGGTTCTTTAACCCAGTTAAAGACAGGATATTGATTTTTGAGAAGATTAAAACTAAGTGGAGTTTTATGAATCTGTAATTAGATTGAAATGTGAATTGATAATTTAAATTATCAAATTTGGAAAGTGATCGAGAATGGAGTATCACCAGTTGTGCTCCGAAGCGATAGTTAAATCTTTAATTAGATTTGAACGTGAAATGGTAATTAATTTTACCGATAACACCGTGGTGTTAGATATGGAGTATTACCAGTTTTTCTCCATGGGATGAACAGGTTGGGATTGGGAAATAAAATAAATAATTACTTCGGTGTGGTTCGCTAATCCCGACTAGTTTGGAAAACCTTAACATGGTTTGAAACGATATCCAAAGCAAGATTAAAGAATAAATTTAGAAGAATTTATCTTTGATAAAATTAATGGGAACCTTTCCCTAAGAGTGTGAAAATTTGAATAAAAGAATATTCTGGATTGGAATGAGGCGTATGTTGTGTTTGTGTAACACGTGTTTATTATATACGCAGGTTATTCGGAAAGGCCGGGTTTATATCCATTATGAATAACCGATTCGACGACATGTCGAAGATGAAGACGGTAATTGAAGACCGGAAGTCTTCACATCGTTTGGGCGATTACTGATGATATTGATTGGGCTGTACACCCAAGAGGAGGGAATCAGTTGTTGATCGTCCAAACATACTTGGAGATCGATGGATATGCGAGGAATGTGCCTCCAGTTCGTTCAGACCAAGAACGAACTTGTAAATGGACCGTGTGTCTGACATTGGATTTTATTCTGTGTTGATTGATCTCTATTAAATATACATCTGTTTGGCGGCGGAGAATTTATTCTCTTGCTTAACGCCCTTCTTTGAGACGTATGAGCTCAGAGGTTGTATATCGATGGACATTAGTCGCATGGAGTGAATTGCCTGTGTGGCACACCTAAGTGGCAAATGATCAAGGCTTCTGTTGAAAAGCAAGGTCTTGTGGTTGATGATCAAAGCACGGCCAGTGTGGCGCAACTTTGTGTATGGCGTTAATTCGCGAGCCTCACACCTCAGTATGAGTCAAAAACGGGATAAGGACCCAAGGAGTGCACGACGTTTTTTTCTAGCTATGGGTGATGTCAGTGACCTACCAGCCCTGACATTTATATACTTTTCACCTATGTGGTTGTTGGAATGCGAGGCGCCTCGAATATATGGTCGATAACTGGCACTATGTGAGCCGACGTACGTATAGGTCCTATAGGACCGGGAAACGTGTGTTCAGGAATAACTAATCCTCAAAAGTAAGAGAGGACCGGCCTTGGAGGTTCCAAGGGATCGTTGTGTGTGGTCTTGAGGCATTAGCTCGTGTCTCGAATCGGAGAGGAGCTTGCCCCTTGCCTCGACTCATGATGGAATCCAATTTCCAATATGTGATTTGCTGTTTTATTTGTAGAGCCTAGTATGGCGACATGATAGATGGTATCCATGCCGCCTAGGATTGATATTTATGATTGAAATTATTTTGACACTATACATTTATAGTAATATCAAAATAATGTGTTTTGAAACGTATCAAGCATTCTTTGGCTATTATAAGGTAAAACCCTATCCTCCGGCTTGCGTTGCATTGTGTGATGGGACCTAGGTCTTATAATAGCTTCATTTTTCTTTATTTAGCATTACGCTGTTTGTTTTATGCACTGGTATTCCTAGGAGGAAACCCGTTCCGTGTATACGGCGTGATCCCTTGATTTACCTAACTTTAAAATGAAGATAATGATCGTTTTAGTTCTCACACCAGTCACATGACTGACCTGGAGTTTATTGTTTTAACCTAAACTCTGGGTGCCCTTATTTTTGACAGCTAGCAGTTTTGGTTTTGCAGATTTATATTCACAGGATCCTGGTTTACAGCTGGAATGATATTCGGAAAGCTCTGTATCCGTGTATTTCTTTCAGCTGTGTGTTGTATTATTTTTCCGCTGCTATGTATTTAAATGTAATCTAAGTCTCTGATGTATATCGATTGTGTAATATTTATTCATACTCTGTATATTCTTGCATCTGATGGAATTGTTGTAATAAACAATGAAATGTTCTTCTGTTTTCGTTCCGATGTGTGTTGTTCTCAACGCCATCCGTGCTTTCCTTCACGGGGAAGTTCGGGTCGTGTCATAATATTTTTGAGGAATCCAGTTGGATTCCTCCAACCTGTTTCCCTGCATCCAAAGACGTTAGCCAACATAAATAATACCCATCCTCCTTCGAGGCAGGATATCGCGGTATGAAGGTCATCCACTATCATAGCGTGGGGCGCATAGGGTAATCATCCGCTAATGGTACCGCGGGCATCCGCTAATGATACTGCGGGAATCCAACCACCAATATATATATATATATATAATAACCACAAACACCAATCCTAAATAACTAATATATATTTAATAATAGCCATAGTAATATTCTAATGTAAGCAAACAACCATCGAACAATTATTTTAACAGATAAAATAATTCTAAATTAAAATGAGTGAGATCTGCTAACCTAATTTTTGTTTGCCGAATACCCAATGAAGTTTATTATATAGATTTTTTAGTGATTCCTTCGTATGTCTGTTTTTCAATGTAAAACAATATTAATAAATTTTTAATTATCGTATTATACAAATTTAATTTAAATAATACCCACATGTGAACCGATTCCAAATTAATCCTCAATCTCATACTCAACTATTAGTTTACAATTAATTTACCTCACTAGCAAAAATATATAAGTTTATACCAATTAATTAAATCAACTTCTAATTATAAAACAAATCTCCATATAAGGTTTAAATTTCGAAACCAAAGAATGTACTACATTAACTATTTTCAATATAACTTAAGAAATTTATAAAACATCCTTAGTCTTTTTTTTATTTAATTAAAAATTAATTTTACCTTAAGCCATTTTAATAGCCTTCTTCCCAGATTGAAAATGCAAAACCAACCTTCCCTTCTACAAAAGCCAAACTGTTGAGCCCTCTTTCCCTGTTCAGAACGCACCTGTCACAGGAATTGCTCCTACCTGCAGTCACCCTGCTTCCACCATTTTCTAATGATGCAAATCAAAATTTCCCCCAATATAATAGTTCGAACTCCTCGCTCATCAGCCCTAACCCCTTTGGAAACTCCACTGACATCAACTACTACAAACGCGAGCGCCCCCCACTCCTAAGTACGATCGCTCTGGGATCGGATTCCACCTCCGATGTTGCGAGACCCCCAAACTTCATCGCTCCCTCCCAGAGTCCATCGCCACCATATAGTAAACCACCGTCACGTTGAAAACATCGACACCTGCTTAGAACTCTAGCTCAACCATCAACGTCGCTCTCCAGATCATACGACTAACCCTCTTCCTGAATTCGAGTGCCTCAGACATGATGTCGACCCCCACCGAAGTCGCGGTCCTTGATCGCCAGTTAGATTTAGTCTCCTTTTTTTTTATTTACGAACTGATTTTACTTTGAGGCAACAGAAGGGAAAATTTATTGATTTACTGAGTTGGTTTTCGAATGAGTATGTGGTGAGATATTTCAAAAGCCAATTCAACTGATTATTTTTCCTTCAGAACGAATTCATTTTGAACAGAATCGGCCATTTTTCTTTCGATTTACAGAGGTAGAATAAGGAGGAACTGCGTATGAATTTATAGAATGTGACTGGGAACCATTCGTACCAGTATTTAATTCTGGCCGGGTAAGTACATAGCAAATATATTTAAAAAGATTTGATTTTGATTTTAAATATAATTTAATTTGATTTGACTTAAAGAGATTTTATTCTTTTTAAAATGATATCGATTTGATTTCGAACCTATCCACAATCAAATATCTCGGGGTCCATTAATTTAAACCACGGACCGCTATTTTAACGTAACCACTGTTGTTTCAACAGTGTAACACTATTCTGAATTGAATTGAATATATTTTGATGTTTAATTCGAACGTATATAGAATAATCATTTTAAATTCATAAATAAATAAATTTCTCGATAATATATTATTATTATTGATTACGTTCACATAGAATTTATATTTATTATCTGAACTATTTTAACTCAGTTTTAAATCTTGTATTGAATTATTTTTTGTACTACGATAATTTAATATATTCGATATTAAATCGAAATTGATTGTTAAATCGACAACTCAATATAAAATCGATTTATATTACCAACTCGATACTTAAATCCATAATAAATCGATAAGAAATCCGGATCATTACATTATTACATATTCTTGCACAGATGAATGAATTTATATTGAATACAGTATCAATTTTTCTTCTTATTTGCATATATTAATGATTTAGTAACAAGATTCAAACATGCTAAATATCTGTACGTCAATTGTTCCATGTAAACTGATAATGTAGTACAGTATTATTTATTTTGGCATAGAATTGTGCAACTATTTTCATTATTCTCATGAATGTATTCAAAAATTTGGTTTCATGCATGCTCTATTATAACTTTTAATTCATTATACCTATATAAACTTGAATTATTTAACTTTAACATCAAAATCAAAAAAAATCACTCATTACTGCACAAATTTTATGCTCTTTAGTTTGTAAATTCCCTAGTTACTATTAAAAACAAATTCCAACAAGGCTGTACAATACTTTAGCACTAATAAAAAAAATTCTACTGGAATACTGCTACAATAATGTTAAATTATCAACATTTTATATTCAGATTGATCAGTTGGATTATTACTGAAAAATATTTTCCAGTCCCTCTACTAATTATATGTAATACCACCACACAAGTAGTCAACTATTAACAAAAAAACTCTACAGAAGACAGCTTCAACTATAATTTCATGTTAAACTAAAAAAACTTGATTTAGTGCCTAAAATAACAGAGTACTCAGTTCAAACAAAACATAACCATTTACACGTGGTCCAAAAATCAAAACAACAGTCAACATTTCCAAATCAAACTAAAAATCCCTATGCTTCCATTTTAAACAATACGTTTGTTAAATTCTGACTTCAGATATTTCTGAGTTAGCCTACTGTCCTCAGTCCAGCTATAAAGTTTGTAGCTGAGTATTTCATGAGCCAACTCAGCACATTGTTTACTAATAGCTTCAGCACAAAATATTTCTTCATCTTTAACAATCCCTTTGTCCTCGCATCTTTATTTCATTATGTTGAAACAAACATCCCACAATCGACAGTGCAGAAATTTATTAATCATTAACACTTTGTTCGATAAAACTTATTCACAAAAAATGCATACGTGTATATAATTATTCACATTATATGCATACATGTATGAAACCATTAACAATTTTTGAAATAAATACCAGCATAAATGTATGAAAATTTTCAGATCTTATGCATGAACTTATGCTAGCATTTATGTTATATACGAAAATAAGTGAAACTTGTATACTTAAATGCAAATAAATGCATTATTTGCATACGAACATGTAGATATTCCAAATTTTGTTTACTAAAATGCAGATGAACTTATTTTATTTTCTTACGTGTGGCCTTGTTGTGGGCAATCCGCTATTTCAAGTTCTTTTGGTTCCTGAAATTTCTCCTTCTCCAATTTTTTCATCACATCACTGACGTAACTAATCTGCATACAAAAAAATTTATACACTCAAACATATATTAAAATATTTACACGTGCAAATATACATATATATATATATATATATTCACTTTGTTACTGGTATAAACAACAACTTGCAAATGAAATATTTTCAAATTACATACCATATCTTTCGCAAATCTTTGATGTTCTCCTTCACGACGTGGTTTATTGAAATCGTAATGAATCCATCTTCTATCATCTTTAATGTATTCCAAAATAGATTTTTTTTTTCTTTTGATGTATAGGAATTAATATTTTCCTGCACGCTTGGAATCCCTTTACAAGTGGTTCATCTATAAAATGCTGCAATTGTTCTACTGAATCCGTATTTACAAATGCCTGTAATTGCAATCAATTTAGTGGACAATTGTAATTATAAAAACAAAGTTATGCATAAAAAAAATATAAAAATACTTATAGAAGCAGAAACTCTAATGTATAAAATCTCGGGACGTTTTTCTCAAATTGTATCCCACAAAGTCAATTATCTAGTACAATAAATGGAATGAATGTGTTATAGACATGACAGTTAATTCTAAACATAGAAAATTTTACTGAAATTATTTTCACAACAATTGATTTTCAATATAGTATTACCTGTCCGTCGATAAATCTTCCAGCTAACAAATCACCCAATGAAGTTTCAATAATGCAAATAGAATCTTCACCATTCAAGTACGCGCTTTTTCTGATAATACACGTAATACGGTTAGATAATTTCCATCAACAAATTATAACTGATAAAAATAAATAAAATATTTTACTGCATATTGTCTGCAATAACTTATAATATTTGCTTAAAACAATCAACAGTGTATACTTGCTTTACATTCATATATTTTGTATTTTTTGCATAACAGTATGAGACAATAATTTACGTCAGCATATAAGCATGCAAACATTCTCATGATTTACAATATGAATTCAAACATAAACATTACGTTTTGATACATGACTGCATATACTGCCAATATATGCATACAAACCTGCATTTATATTACTTATTTGCATACAAGCAAGCGTATACTGTCAAAACATGTATACTAGAATGCAAATTTGACATAATTCTACATACATTTATGAACATTTTTAATAAACATTGCTTCTACAAACAAAACTAAAATTCAACAAAAATGAAAATAATGTAAATTTTGAAAACTTTTTACCTGAGGTTTGCATGTGTGAAAAATTGTTCAAAATTTTCTATTTGGTTCTCTTCTAATTCCCGAACGATCTTAAACTTCTTTATCTTCAGTTTAGCTTTCGTAGGCATTTCTTCATCTCTTGGTCCATTTTCATAATCTTCAAATTCCACCATTTCTGCCGCTTTCCTTTTTGCTTTTCCTACGACTACAAATAACATCACATTTACCATCCACGTAACACTGGAAATTATAGTTCATGAACATTAGTAAAACAATAACATATTGTGTACCTTTTCTGTTTCTTAAATTTATACTCCTTTGCATTTTTCCTGGTTCATCCATCCAGTCGTTCACACTAACTTTTCTATCTCATTTTTATTTTTTAAATTTTCAGTATTTTCATTCACTCTCTTCCTTGTTTCAACCATCCCCTGCTGCTTCTCCTTTACATTGCCTAGCTCTGTCTCATTCTTTCTGTTAACCATCTGCTCATTCTTCCTCATTTTTTCTTCTTCAATTTTTTTTGTAGTCGTCCTATCATTCTCTGTCTGGACGAACTCATCCACCAAATTCTTCTGCTGTTCCTTCTCCAGATCATCAACTCCGTTGTCATTACCCTCAATAGCTTCGTCATTTGTTCCTTCATCATTTTTATCATTATTATCTGTTAACATTGTTTTTTTTCCTGCTTCTGCTTCTTCAGCGCATTCTTCTTGCTATGCTTCTTATCAATTTTCTCAACCAGATTATCAATCACCTGCTGAATGTTCTCATCGTTCACTTTTTTATCACTTTCAGTTTTCTCAGTATCTTCATCAATATTCATTTCATCATGACATTGATCTTCCTCTTCTTTACCTTTATCAATATCCTCAATGTCTATATCAAAATCATCATCATTTTTATTACCTACATCATGATCATCTTCAGAACTTTCTGATATTGTGTCAGCAGTAAGCTCTTTTATTTGTATTTTTAACATTGTGTTCTCTTCTACTGACTGCCTTTTCTCTTGTTTCAATACGATTATCATATCCTTCAATTTTTGTTCCCTTTGTTTAAAATATGCGTCATATTGTTCATCTTTTTCAACAACTTGTTTCAGCAACTTTAATTCCTTTCCTTGCACATCCTGCAAACACAACAAGCAACAAATATTGTGTAAATAGTGCATAATCAAGTTTTTGTATTATTGTACTCAAGTTTATGAAAAACCTGCACAGATGACTGAAATTGTACAAATTACTTGAACTTCAGTTCATAAATATTACAAATAAATTTCCTATAATACTATATTACATTTTATATTTTATCCAATAAGATATGCAAAAATTCTTATTGTTTGCATTCACTTGATTAAGTATTCTGAGTAATAGTTCAATTTCACGAAACATGTCCTAATCCAAAAGACAATACTGCAGCTTAAGACACAATATCTACATACATTTATGCAAATACTATTCAGTTTTTCACCCAAATATTCATCTTTTCATTTTATTAATTTTGACAAATATGTAAGATTCAGATTTACAACATAATTACAAATACGATAAAATTGATAATTTTTTAACACTTACATGCTAATATTGTGAGTACATGACTAAAACTTAAACAATATAGGTAACATCTGTAGAAAATATTGCATTTATTGCAAAAATCTACAAACATTGATGCAACTACACTTCGTATCTGCATACAAGTATGCAGTAATAGCTATTATTTGAATACAAGAATGTAAATAGTGTCATTATTAGTAAACAACCCCGCATATAATGTCTAACATCTATACAGTTATTTATAATACTTACTTCAATAGATATATATGTTTACAATTTACATGAGACTTACATTGTTGTATTTTATATCCACTAGCATCGATGGCTTTAGCAATTTAAGGTCCCATTTTCCTGCTCGTGGAAATACATCCTTATTGTACTCAAGCTTAGATGTTGGCAGAATATGAGTTTTGTCGCAAGCCCACCATTGCATAACCATAAAGTAAACAAAACATTATAAATAACATGAATAATAATTTTTAAACAAACTAAAATAGTAAGTATGAAATTATTACCAAAAACAGTGTCACACAACCAGTAATTTTCTATAGTGCCTCATAATATTTATCAACTTGGCTGATTAGATGGTGATGGACAGCTTTCGGCCAAGATATTATACTTAACTTCCTCTCGCACACACAATATGGTACCAAAGTCCACGGTAAAGAGTAGTTTGGAGTAGATATAAGGAATGTTGCTACTACATAGAGAAGCAAAAGCTTAACAGTATCAAAACATGCTACGTCTGACTCATCTTTAATTGTTGAGAAAATTTCTCGTTCGATATTTTTCTTGTTGATCGTAGCATCTCCATTAAAGTGTCTTTCTACAAAAGCTTTATAATCTTCATTATCTTTATCATCCTTTTTTAAATGTCTGCTTGTTTTAATCAAATCTCCTTCGATAAGAGCACCCAACAGCTTCCCAATATCTTCTTCCGTAAATGTCGGCAACAAATCTCCAAACTGAAAATACTCAGTTTACAAAATCTCCAAATAAGAAGGTGGGAATCAATTCTGAAATTCCCACAAGTGCAGAGGGGATTAACACTTCATATAATAACATAAACAAAGCAGAAGAGGGATCCTATTCTAAACAGGTCATTGAGCCCAACCCCCCTTCGATGGACTCAAGCATTATTACAAATTTATCAAAATTCTTATAAATTTTGATAATCAAATCTAAAGTTGTTGAATTTTTAATAGATTCTGCAGGAGAGATGACGCCATCAATGATCATGTCAATGAATCCACTCAATGGCAATTTTTCAAGAAAAACATAATGCTGATGTGTATACAAGTCATCCTTCTTCAGTTTCTCAATCAACTCTACGAATGCTTTCAGATTGTTCCTATAAACACTTTCCTTCTTCAGATTCTTTCTTAATTCTTCTATTTTTCTCTCTTTTACCACTCGGTCCACTTTACATGGCTGCTCAGTTACTACTATAGCTCGCTCTTTTTCAACATTTGAAATGTCGTCATCTTCGACCAAAGCTCTCTGTAATAAGAAAGAAAAATGTAATCACATATATGCATAATTCTATGCAAGTATTCTGAGTAAATTCACCAATGTATGCTTGTATTCTTAACACATGTACAAAATTTCCAAATTTTGTTATTTTAGTCACAAACATGTGCAACTAAACCTAATATTTGTACACAAATGTGAAACTATTACTAATACTATCGGACAAACCATGAATCTGCAGTACTATCACATAGTTGTGATAATATTTAGAAAAAATTAACACAAGTACGCAATTATTACATACATTAGCACACAACTGTCCAATCATTCATAATATCATCACAGAATTGTGCGAGTAATCATAAAACTTTCATTACACTCTGCAGTTAACATACTAATATATACATTATTTCCCAACAATCTTGAATAACTCAAATATTTGTCAACTAATTATAACGTGGAAAAATATATATTTCAAATTATACAGGAATTTTTATTTAATTTACTTAAATATTCTAAATTTATACTTACTCCGGTATTTCTCCTTTTTTAAATTTGTTCATCCATCTATTCATGTTTCTTGCAGAATATTAATTCAAAACTGCAACCATTTCATAAATATGCACACCGACATGGAAATCTTCTGATTTTGTACATTTCTGCGGGCATCCATTTTTAATACATGCATTCAAACCTTAATTATGCATTCTTGGATACAATCATACATATCAAATGTCATAAAAATCATACATTTACGCTAATATTCCATATAAATTCATGATGTTATTTATTAAGTAGGTTATAAATAACTTACACCTCCCTACGGGTATGCAGATTTTCTAAAAAAATTGTACAATCACATAATATTTCTAAAAAATATCTATATAAAACTTCAACAATTATTACGAACACTATACACTCAATCGCAAGGTTTATTTTACTATTACTACACTTTCATACAAGATGATATCATCCGCAGTCGATTATGAAAGAAAAAACTCAGATTTATACCTTTTTTTGCCATTACTTGTAATTTTACATCGACGTCTTCAAATTTGAAGCAAATAAGGACGATCTTCGAGAAAATAAAGAACGGCAGCTTTCGATTCTGAAACTCGAATGATTGTCTTAGGGTTTTCTCGAATCGTTCAGCTTGGGTTTTGGGAGATAATAAAGAAGCGATTTGACTGCTTAATTGTTTAACTCGTTTTTGGATGTTTTGAACGGTCTAAAGGGTATTCCTGGAATATATAGAGCGGTATTTCAAAAATAGGGAAGTTTTTTAGATTCTTTTTATCAACGGTTTTTTTTCCTATTTAGAAAGTTTATAGGGACCTATAAAAAATGCACCCATTTATTTATTTGATTCATATATTTAGACCGTATGTTATTTCCGTTATTTTTATAATAAACGCATCAAATGTGTCGTTATGGTAATATATATTGTATTACCATATTATTACAAATGTATTAAAAGCATTGGCTATTGTAAGTTAAATGATGTATGTTTGTGTTTGGAATAAGAATAGGCATTTAGTCAATGTATTTGGCAACTAATATCTAATGTAATGGAAAAAAGTTGTATAACTCAGATGTGAGACCTAAAGTCTTGGATTATGGAAAACGAAACTTTTTTCGGTGAAGTTTACGGTTTGAAATCTTGACAATTAGCAAGAATGTAAAAGCTTCTATATTAGAAGTATGTTAAAAGGTTGAGAATCATAAGTTCGTCTTTAATTAATAAACTAGATATAATATGTATGTTTATATATATGCATAGGAAATTGAAGTTCCTTAATCAATGAACTTGAAATACTTCATAATATAAAAGCCTGAAGCTTTATTGAAACTGTGTGAAATAATAACATTAATAAAATTGATATCCAAAGATTTCACAATTTTCAAAATCAGTTGTATCTTGCTTATATATTTATTTTTACATATTATGTTGAAGAATAAATTTTAACAACTTGAAGTTGTTTATATATTTTATTTGAACCAGAAGTTCAATGCAGTTTAACAAACTTGAAATTGTTTATATATTATTTGAACCAGAAGTTCAATATGGATTAACAACTCAAAGTTGTTCATATATTTCATTTGAACCAGAATTTCAATACAGTTCCAAATCAGGTATTTTGGATATTATGAAATGATCTTTAAGATTCACGTTGACATTGCTTGATAAGAAAAAATTAATGATCGGAATATTATAAACAATTTGTTCTAAAATCAATAACTTCAATGAGAGAGAATATGCAAATCAATTACATATGTAATACATGGACGCACATATATACACATATATGCGAATATTTAACTAACAACCTGAAGTTGTCATGAGCTCATATTATAAATTATGCATATATTATTTTATATTTCAGAAAGTCGATTGACATCAATATTAAATGACCTAAAGTCATGTGCATATTCAAATGATAGAAAATTCTTCCAAGTCATTAGATCATTGAAAGGGAATAATCAGTACAATATGAATGCATCTTATTAACTAATAAGAGCATTATCCTCCTACAATTGAAGTACATCTAATTTATTTGCTAGCCATGATGCTATAATGGATCAAAAATGAATCAAAGTAGGTTTATTATTTAAAGTGACAATGTTTGTCAACATTGAGGGGGAGGATAAAGGAATCATCGATGTTAAATATTTGCTAGCATATAGAATTATGCAAAGTATTAAGTAACTTGCATAAATTATCAATTATGTCCCTAATAGACTTTCTCCAATATACATTTGAATCCCCGAAGGATCAAAAGGCGTAAATCACAGCTGAAAATGTGGTATAAAAGTCAGTTCAAAATTTCTTTGGAGTAAGTCATAAAGATGCAAAATAAAGGAGGTGAGTGTTCTTGAAGAAACACATAAAGGTGCTTTGAAAGAAACACATGACATGATTGTCAAAATAACCCCAGAAGCGGTTTAGGTATCTAAAGCATGATAAGTTTTGTGATCTCAATAAGTTATGTATAGAACTGACAAGAAATAATCATTGATGATAAATTAATAAATAATAAAGCGCTTATATTTATAAATGGATTAAAAATCCCATGTTAGAGAGAAACATGATTGACCATCATGAAATTCTCCTAAATAAGATATATGGACATATAGTCCACAAGATATGAACTGGTAGTTCATAAGATAAAAATAGAAATATATATAATGACGAAAGCACACGGAAGTTACTGAAGCACCATAGAGTGTCAGCAACATGTTAAGTGCCATGAGCACTGTGTTTTTAGAGATAATGGAAATTGATTAAAGTGTTTAAAACGCTTACAATACCCTGAAGGTATAAACGATGGAAGTATACAAATTCCAAAAGAATTTAAATAACTTTGATAGTGATAAAGAGAAAGAAATGTAGATTACAACATTCTTTTAAGTATTGTTGTGATGAAAATCTTAAATAATTCATGATGAGTAGATCACTTCCTGCTTTCAAGAATTGTTGTAATGAAACTCTTAATATCCATTGAAGTGGTAGTTGTGATATGCAAAAAATATTATAATATATAAGTTCTTGAAGAACATAAATAACATTTGTTATTATAAAGAATACCAAGAACATGGATGATAGATTACAACATTCTTCTAAGTATTGTTGTAACGAAAACCTTGATATACTTCAAGGTGAGTAGATTACTTCCTGCTTAGTGTCGTTGTAATAAAATTTTTGATATACTTCATGCTTCTAAGTATTGTTGTAATGAAAATCTTAATATACTACAAGATTAGTATATTACTTCCTGCTTAGTAATGAAAGGTGTCTTATTAATCAAATATGTATTGCAACATGCAAGTCCGATTGAAACAAAAAATTATAAGCACCTGAAGTGTATTCATAAATGAATATTACTAACATATAAATCACAAAAGGAAGGCGTTTTAAATAAGAAAACATGCCTGAAGCATGGAAATGCACATGAAGTTTTAAAAGAAAAAGTTCACTAAGAAGTATTTGTAAGAAATTTGAGTTATTGAAACAAGAATACGAATTCAGAGGAAATTATTAAATCAGGGGAAGCATCCATAAGTATGATATAATACACTCTTTTTCCTTAACTAAGTTCTTCCCATTGGGTTTTCTTAGTAAGGTTTTAATGAGGTATGGGTCATGATCTAAAAGTATCAACCCAAAAGTAACATACAAAAATAAGTTATAATTTACTCTTTTTCCTTATTCAAGTTTTTTCCCACTGGGTTTTTCTTATTAAGGTTTTTAACGAGGCATTGCATTGATCCATAAGTATCATACTACTTTTGACGTAGTAAATATGACATTGTATATTGTACTCTTTTTCCTTCACTAAGATTTTTCCCATCGGGTTTTTCTAAGTAAGTTTTTGACGAGGCAACATTTTGATCCAGAAGTATCAAACATCTTTTGATGCAGTAAACTATTATTTATGAAGAAGACAAGACAATTTGTGTGGCTCAGATTCAAGTGAATTATATCAAGGGTGATTGGATGGAGCAAATTTCTTCTAAATTTCTCTTCACACATGAATGAAAGGATAACAAGAATGAGGAGAAACAAATTCAGTTCAAGAAAAGCAGGTAGATCTGTTCTCAAAGGGAATTTCAAAATCAACATTCCAGAAGATGATATACAAAATTAGCATGCGTCGACTACATTAATAGACTAATTGAATAATGAGTTATAAATAAGCGGAAGCATATAAAAATATGCTATAATGTACTCTTTTCCTTCACTAATATTTTCCCCACTGGGTTTTTGTTAGTAATGTTTTTAATGAGGCATTATCTTGATCCTGAAGTATCAACCCTTATTGTAACATTGTAAAACATGTTACTTAAAGATGAAATGAATTTGCACTCTTTTCCTTGTTTATGATTTTTCCCATAGGGTTTTTCATTAAAAGGTTTTTAATAAGGCATTTTTTTGATCTTGAAGCATCAAACTCTTTTAAGGAATATCATTTTAGTATGATATTCATAATGTCAGACGTTGTACTCCTTTTCTCGTTCAAGGATTCTCCCATTGGGTTTTCCTGATAGATTTTGAAGGCAACATACAATAGTTGTATCAAATGAACAGATATATGCAAGCAAGGTAATTATTAGGGGCAGCAATCATCATATATGTAATAATCCGGAAAATCTGGGCCAGTTTAAAATTTTTATTTTGGCAATTTTAGCGAATTTTGAACATTTAAAATGAATTATTTTAAATAATATCGACGAGAAATTTATTTTGAATAGAATTCGAATGCATATATTATATACGCCGTCGTTGGAATATAAATAATTATATATAATTATAAAAGGAATTGAAAATGGCGCGGTAGTTCGATAATTCGATTTCAAACTTCAATTGAATGTACCGAGTGCAAAACAATCCGGATTTTAGTGAAAACAAAAACAATAGGATCTAATTGATGATATCTTCCCAACGAATCCGAAAAATTGAAATTTCATAGGGGGGATAAAAAGATATATCCAGTTGAAAATTCTGAATAGACGCTATAGAATTCAGGCCCTTTAAAAATTGACATTTTGCAAACGACCTCGGATTTCGACGAAACCAATTTTGTTGGGTCCGTGATGTCAATTTATTGCTAGATTCCAAATTTCATAATTTTTCGAATCAATATGTGAGCGTGGCAAAGGAAAACGCGTTTGACCAGTTTTAGTTGATTTTAATCGACTGGAAAATGGCCATTTTTCCAATGGTCTCAGAATTCGACGAAACTAGTTTTGTTAGGACCGTATCGTCAATACAAAGCTAGAAAATATTTTTCGGGAATTTTTAGAGTTCGTATGTGACCCCGGTAAACTGAAATGCGCGTTCAAATTCAATATATAGAGTTATATGTTGATTTTAACGAAAACTGATCGAAACGATCGAATCAGCCTACGATACATATCCCATTGTGTTCGGAATGAGGGTAAAACGCTATGGACGACAGGCGGTGGGTTCGATTTAGAAGTCGATAGAAAAAGTTACTTTATGAGAATATAAATTAAAATTAAATAAAAAAGGGGTCAACCCTTCATCCCCTTAACCCGTTCTGGCCCCCCTTTCTTTTCTTTCTTCAGTTCGATTTAAACAAAAAAAAGAAAAAGAGAGAGGGACGATCGAGAGGGAGCCCCCCCTCGGCGCCGACCACCACAACAGGCAAACCCCCCTAATCGCGCCGCCGCGCGATGCAATCGACCCCCCCCGATGGATCGCGCCACCGCGCGAGAGCCCCCCCCCCCCCCTCGATGAATCGCGCCGCCGCTCAGATAGCCCCTCCCCCTCCACCGCCTACCCCTCCGCCTGCGCCACCTCAGCGCGCCTCCGACCCCCTCCAACCTTTAACAGTAAGCGTTTATTTTATTTTATTTACATTTATTTATTTTCAGTGTTTGAAACTGTAGGAATATGATTTTTAAATCATATAAAATACCGTCGTTTTTAAAATATGATTTTTGTTTATGTAGAGAATTAAAAATATAATTTTTACATGATAGGGATATTAGAAATATCACCTTTATATGTGTAGCAAAATAAAAATGTGATTTTTATAATGATAAATTTGAAAAGGCGAAATCTTTATATTTGAAAAGGCGGTGTGAAAATAGAAAATTTTATCCATATAGCATGATTGTAAAAATTCGATTTTTATATATTGAACAGCGAAGTAAAAATTCGATTTTTATATATTGAATAGCGAAGTAAAAATTCAATTTTTATATATTGAATAGCGAAGTAAAAATGTGATTTTTATATATTGAATAGCAAAGTAAAAATTTGATTTTTATATATTGAATAGCGAAGTAAAAATTCGATTTTTATATATTGAATAGCGAAGTAAAAATGTGATTTTTATATATTGAATAGCAAAATAAAAATTCGATTTTTGTATATTGAATAGCGAAGTAAAAATGTGATTTTTATATATTGAATAGCAAAGTAAAAATTCGATTTTTATATATTGAATAACAAAGTAAAAATTAGATTTTTACATATGTAGAGAATACGGGCAACGAAGGTGATAAAAAGGCGAGAACGATGAAGATTTCTATCGATGAAGAGTCGTGGTATTGGATAGCTATCGGTGAGAATTTCTCACTTTTCAATTTCTTTTCTAGTTATATATATATACTAGGATGCCGACGGTGTTTAGTAGCACCCAACACAATCGTCCACAGACCATGGACTTGTTTGTTTGATTGCAAAAATTAGTTAGATTATTTGATTGAAATTGATTTTTTGGTGAAATGGAATGGATTTGATTGATGTGTGAATGGCGTGGACCTTCACTAGACCGGGGATAAGGCTAGGCCTCGTCCCGTTTCTAGTATCGTGTCATTATGCCGCCGAAATTTTCTAAAATAAGTTAGAAAAATAAAAATATCATTTTTATTTTGTAAAGGAACTGAATAAAATTTCATGTGTTAAGATAAAATATTTTATCGTTAAAAATATAATTTTTAACGTGAATGTGAATAAATAAATATTCATTTACAAACCGGACGGTTTGTTTATGTACACCTATTTGAAGGACATTGTTTGGGACGATAAATTTTACACATCGCCCAACTGCACAAATAAAATCTGTGTTTGTTGATTTGAAACCCAACACAGGTGTTGGGATGAAATTGAAGTTCACTCATCCTGATTGATTAAATATGTCGATCGATGGATCGACAGGCTGCTATAAGCGTTAGATATCTATATTTGATGCTTATACAGTGTAGTGCACTTTGGATGATGGTTGATTATTTATCGTTGCTATTATATACGTGTGTTGTATGGAATCCATATAATTAACATTATATGGTGATTGATTGGGCCTCATTCCCATGTAGAAAATAAAGAATATTATAATATAATGATTCATGTGTTGACTGTACTCATCCGTTGAGATTAGTCATGTGTTGAACGAAATATTTTAACAAAAATAATCACATGTGGACAGTACTCATCCGTTGAGATTAGTCATGTGTTGAACGAAATATTGTAATAATAAAATTTACATCTTTATCAATATAAAATAAAGGTTCATGTGTTGACCGTACTCATCCGTTGAGATTAGTCATGTGTTGAACGAAATATTTTAATAATAGAATATTTGAAAATAGAAATATATGAAGCTGTGTTGGTTAGATTGACGCCATTTTGACGTGAACGATATTTATATCGATTTTGTTCATTTTAAAATGAATATTGAAAAGTGATTTCGAAATCGAATATTTTAAAATGAAATTTGAATCGAATTGAATAGAAAACCAATTCGAAATGAATTGAATATAAAACGATTTCGAAACGAATTGAATATAAAACGATTTCGAAATGAATTGAATATAAAACGATTTCGAAATGAATTGAATATAAAACGAATTCGAAATGGATTGAATAGAAAACGAATTCGAAATGGATTGAATAGAAAACGAATTCGAAATGGATTGAATAGAAAACGAATTCGAAATGAATTGAATAGAAAACGAATTCGAAATGAATTGAATAGAAATCGAATTTGAAATGAATTGAATAGAAAACGAAATGGATTCGAATCGAATTAAAATCGATTTGAATTGAAATCAAATAGAAATGAAAGTAAAAAGGATTTAAAATAGAAAAATTCAATTTTGATTTGAATTTGAAATAAAGGTTGAAATTGTTTTTGAAACGAATTCAAAACTATTTATAAAATTCGTTTTAAATGGAAATCGACGAAATATATATTATATATATAATATAATGGCCTGAATAGAACGCGCCGCGCCGCGGCAGTTCACGAATTTCGACCATTAACTTCAAACAGACATTACAGGAGATCCGACCGTCGGATTCTCCTAAAACTGGAACCGTTGGGTTCATATCGAAAAGAGCTTTCTAACGAATATTAGAAATTTGAAATCTAACGGTTGGATTTGGAGATACGTCCAAATCAAATTTGAAAAAGGTCGCTGTAAGTGCAGTTCGATGGCCGTTGATGGAAATCGACTGTACGGACCTTGATAAAATTATTAAAAATAGTAATAATTTGTGTAAAATCATAAGAAATGATTTGGGATAAATTGGGATGAAAAACTCCATATTCGAAAAGATAAAAATAGATTTTTATCGAAATGAACTAGTTTTGAACCAAATTTAAAACCCAATTATTTTTAAATAAATAAATTAGATTTAAAAGGGGTTTTAAATAATCGGAATTTCTAATATATTTGATTGGATATGAAATGGGTTTATCGTGAACGGTGTTTTAAATAACACTAGTTCTTTAACCCGATAATAAATAGAATGTGATTTGGGTTTGTCATGAATTGTGTTTTAAATAACACTAGTTCTTTAACCCAGCAAAAGGAGTTTTAACGAATCTGCAATTAGATTGAAATGTGAATCTATAAATCTAAATTATCAAATTTAGAAGGTGAGCGAGAATGGAGTATCACCAGTTTTTCTCCAAAGCGGTAGTTAAATCTTTAATTAGATTTGAACGTGAAATGGTAATTAATTTTACCGACAACACTGAGGTGTTAGATATGGAGTATTACCAGTTTTGCTTCATGGGATGAATAGGTTGGGGTTGGGAAATAAAATAAATAATTACTTCGGTGTGATTCGCTAATCTCGACTAGTTTAGAAAACCATAATTTGGTTTTGAAACGACATCCAAAGGAAGATTAAAGGATAAGTTTTAAAGAATTTATCTTGGATAAAATTAATGGGAACCTTTCCCTAAGAATGTGATTTCGTGAATAAAAGGATATTCTGCATTGGAATGAGGCGTATGTTGTGTTTGTGTAACATTCGTTTTTAATATACGCGGGTTGTTCGGAAAGGCCGGGTTTACACCAATTCTGAATAACCGATTCGACGATATGTCGAAGATGAAGACGGTGGTTGAAGACCGGAAGTCTTCACATCGTTTGGATTATTACTGACGATCCTGATTGGGCTGTACACCCAAGAGGATGGAAATAGTTGGTGGTCGTCCAGACGTACTTGGAGATGGATGGATATGCGAGGAAAGTGCCTCCGGTTTCGTTCAGACCCAGAACGGACTTGTAAATGGATTGTGTGTCTGACATTGGATTTTATTATGTGTTGATTGATTTCTATTAAATATACATCTGTTTGGCGGCGGAGAATTTATTCTTTTGCTTAACGCCCTTCTCTGGGACGTACGAGCTCAGAGGTTGTATATCGATGGACATCAGTCGCATGGCATGAATTGCCTGTATGGCACGCTAAGATGCAACGATCAAGGCTTCTGTTGAAAAGCAAAGTCTTGTGGTTGATGATCAAAGCACGGCCTACGTGGCAGCTTTGTGTATAACGTGAATTCGCGAGCCTCACACCTCGGTATGAGTTAAAAACGGGATACAGGCCGTTGGGAGAACACGACGTTTCTTTCTAGCTTTGGTGGTGTCAGTGACTTACCAGCCCTGACATTTATATACTTTTCACCTTTGTGGTTGTTGGAATGAGGCGCCTTGATTATAGGTCTGTAAGGACCGGGAAACGTGTGTTCATGCATAACTAATCCTGTAACGTAAGTGAGGACCGGCCCAACCGATCCAGGGTTGCCCAGAGTGTGTAGTCCTGAGACATTTGCTAGAGTGTCTCGAGTGCGGAGAGGAGCTTGCCCCTTGCCTCGACTCATGACGGAAATCCAATTTCCAATACGTGTATTGCGGTTTTAATTGTAGAACTAGTATGGCGACATGATAGATGGTACCCATGCCGCCTATGATTGATATTTATGATTGAAATGTTTTGACACTATACACTTATTATAGTATCAAATGATTTGTTTTAAACATACCAAGCATGTTTGGCTATTATAAGGGAAAACCCTATCCTCCGGCTTGCGTTGCATTGTGTGATGGGACCTGGGTCTTATAATAGCTTCATTTTTCGAAAAAGCATTGCGCTGTTTATTCTATGCACTGGTATTCTTGGGAGGAAACCCATTCCGTGTTATACGGCGTGTTCCCTTGAATTACTCTCTTTTAAAGTAAAGTTTTAAATAACTGTTTTAGTTCTCACACCAGTCACATGACTGACCTGGAGTTTATTGTTTTAACCTAAACTCTGGGTGCCCCTATTTTCCGCACGGGCAGCTAGTAGTTTCAGTTTTGCAGATTTATATTCACAGGATCCTGGTTTACAGCTGGAATGATATCCGAAAAGCTCTGTATCCGTATATCACCTTCAGTTGTGCTTTGTATTATTTTTCCGCTGCCATGTAATTTATTTTAATCTCTGATATTCATCGAATGTAATTTATTCGTTTATACTCTGTATATTCTTGTATCTGATGGAATTGTTGTAATAACAATGGAATGTTCTTCTGTTTGTGTTCTGATTTGTCCTATTCTCAAACGATCAGGGGTTTCGAACGGTCTAGATCGGTTTAACGACTGATTCAGATCGAGCGAAATTCCCGGCCGTCACATTTGGTATCAGAGCTTTGTTTTACAGAGCTCGAGAACAAGAAACATTAGAACCATACGAAAGAATTCACCAGATATTGGATTAGTAATATCCAATTAGAATGACTCGTTAGAGATAGGATCAGTAGTATCCTAGAACGAGTGTGAAGAGTATATTTTTCAAATGAAAACAATTTTGTTTTGAAAATTTAAATCGTTTTAAACGTATTTGAATATTTATTTATTTTGAATTTGGACAATCCGACATATAAAGGTTTTGCATATACGCGTCATGAACGTATATTCGAAGTTTTAATATACTGGATATATATAGGATCACATTCTAGACACCCGGAGATGATTCTGATGATTGATATATCATCATCAGAATTTGTATTCGTGTTTTGAAGGTGGGATATCTATATATTTCCATTAGGCTGGTGTGAGAACCAAAACTTATATAGATAGGTTTATTGTTGTGAATTGGCATCAAAAACATGATTTTCAGTATATATATCAAAATTATGAATTTGAAACTATAATTCACTAATTGATTGATGTCTGTGTTGTTTGTTTAGTTGTTTGATAATTTTGAACCATTATGCCTAATTGAACCAAATATTGAATTGTATTGAAAATTGGTCGCATTTGCTTGCATATATATATACTTACATTGAACAGGTCATAGCAAGGAGGCTAGAGCCGAAGAATAAAATTTGTTTGCCCGACAAATAGGTACATGTTTACTATATAATTTACTGTTTTGTTTGGGTGATGATGATTTTATGAGCCTATTGGCTAGCCGCTTGGCGTTTTCTTTTTCTTTTTGAGATCAGAAGGCCTATATGGCAATTTCGGGATTTTCCCGTGGCTCCCGGTGCAGGGGAGGTTATGGAGAAATTTTTTGAAAATTTAGGGTGTTAGCCAAATTTGGAAATTCTCAGAAACTGAAAAGTTGGAGAATGGAAGCCAGATCGAACGTAGAGTTGATTAATCAAACCACTTTCGACTTTGTTCCTTTTCGGGGATGAAAAGTTTTAAGTGGGGGAGATTGTAATAACCCGGAAAATCTGGGCCAGTTCAAAATTTTTATTTTGGCAATTTTAGCGAATTTTGAACATTTAAAATGAATTATTTTAAATAATATCGACGAGAAATTTATTTTGAATAGAATTCGAACGCATATATTATATATGCCGTCGCTGGAATATAAATAATTATATATAATTATAAAAGGAATTGAAAAATGGCACGGTAGTTCGATAATTCGATTTCAAACTTCAATTGAATGTACCGAGTGCAAAACAATCCGGATTTTAGTGAAACCAAAAACAATAGGATCTAATTGATGATATCTTCCCAACGAATCCGAAAAATTGAAATTTAATTGGGGGGATAAAAAGATATGTCCAGTTGAAAATTCTGAATAGTCGTTATAGAATTCAGGCCCTTTAAAAATTGACATTTTGCAAACGACTTCAGATTTCGACGAAACCACTTTTGTTGGGTCCGTGATGTCAATTTATTGCTAGATTCCAAATTTCATAATTTTTCGAATCAATATGTGAGCGTGGCAAAGGAAAACGCGTTTGACCAGTTTTAGTTGATTTTAATCGACTGGAAAATGGCCATTTTTCCAACGGTCTCATAATTCGACGAAACTAGTTTTGTTAGGACCGTATCGTCAATACAAAGATAGAAAATATTTTTCGGGAATTTTTAGAGTTCGTATGTGACCCCGGTAAATTGAAATGCGCATTCAAATTCAATATATAGAGTTATATGTTGATTTTAACGAAAACTGATCGAAATGATCGAATCAGCCTACGATACATATCCCATTGTGTTCGGAATGAGGGTAAAACGCTATGGACGACAGGCGGTGGGTTCGATTTAGAAGTCAATAGAAAAAGTTACTTTATGAGAATATAAATTAAAATTAAATAATAAAAAAAGGGGTCAACCCTTCATCCCCTTAACCCGTTCTGGCCCCCCTTTCTTTTCTTTCTTCAATTCGATTTAAACAAAAAAAAAGAGAGAGAGGGACGATCGAGAGGGAGACCCCCCCTCGGCGCCGACCACCGCAACAGGCAAACCCCCCCTAATCGCGCCGCCGCGCGATGCAATCGACCCCCCCCCCCCCGATGGATCGCGTCGCCGTGCGAGAGCCCCCCCTCCCGATGAATCGCGCCGCCGCTCAGATAGCCCCCCCTCCACCGCCTACCCCTCCGCCTGCGCCACCTCAGCGCGCCTCCAACCCCCTCCAACCTTTAACAGTAAGCGTTTATTTTATTTTATTTGCATTTATTTATTTTCAGTGTTTGAAACTGTAGGAATATGATTTTTAAATCATATAAAATACCATCGTTTTTAAAATATGATTTTTGTTTATGTAGAGAATTAAAAATATAATTTTTACATGATAGGGATATTAGAAATATCATCTTTATATGTGTAGCAAAATAAAAATGTGATTTTTATAATGATAAATTTGAAAAGGCGAAATCTTTATATTTGAAAAGGCAAAATCTTTATATTTGAAAAGGCGAAATCTTTATATAGAGAATAGCGAGGTAAAAATAGAATTTTTATCTATATAGTAGCGGTGTGAAAATAGAAAATTTTATCCATATAGCATGATTGTAAAAATTCGATTTTTATATATTGAATAGCGAAGTAAAAATTCGATTTTTATATATTGAATAGCGAAGTAAAAATTCGATTTTGATATATTGAATAGCGAAGTAAAAATGTTATTTTTATATATTGAATAGCAAAGTAAAAATTCGATTTTTATATATTGAATAGCGAAGTAAAAATTCGATTTTTATATATTGAATAGCGAAGTAAAAATGTGATTTTTATATATTGAATAGCAAAGTAAAAATTCGATTTTTGTATATTGAATAGCGAAGTAAAAATGTGATTTTTATATATTGAATAGCAAAGTAAAAATTCGATTTTTATATATTGAATAGCAAAGTAAAAATTAGATTTTTACATATGTAGAAAATACGGGCAACGAAGGTGATAAAAAGGCGAGAACGATGAAGATTTCTATCGATGAAGAGTCGTGGTATTGGATAGCTATCGGTGAGAATTTCTCACTCTTCAATTTCTTTTCTAGTAATATATATATACTAGGATGCAGACGGTGTTTAGTAGCACCCGACACAATCGTCCACAGACCATGGAATTGTTTGTTTGATTGCAAAAATTAGTTAGATTATTTGATTGAAATTGATTTTTTGGTGAAATGGAATGGATTTGATTGATGTGTGAATAGCGTGGGCCTTCACTAGACCGGGGATAAGGCTAGGCCTCGACCCGTTTCTAGTATCGTGCCGTTATGCCGCCGAAATTTTCCAAAATAAGTTAGAAAAATAAAAATATCATTTTTATTTTGTAAATGAACTGAATAAAATTTCATGTGTTACGATAAAATATTTTATCGTTAAAAATATAATTTTTAACGTGAATGTGAATAAATAAATATTCATTTACAAACCGGACGGTTTGTTTATGTACACCTATTTGAAGGACATTGTTTGGGACGATAAATTTTACACATCGCCCAACTGCACAAATAAAATCTGTGTTTGTTGATTTGAAACCCCACACGGGTGTTGGGATGAAATTGAAGTTCACTCATCCTGATTGATTAAATATGTCGATCGATGGATCAACAGGCTGCTATAAGCGTTAGATATCTATATTTGATGCTTATACAGTGTAGTGCACTTTGGATGATGGTTGATTATTTGTCGTTGCTATTATATACGTGTGTTGTATGGAA
The DNA here is from genome assembly GCA_030737875.1 of Allium sativum. Taxonomy (NCBI): domain Eukaryota; kingdom Viridiplantae; phylum Streptophyta; class Magnoliopsida; order Asparagales; family Amaryllidaceae; genus Allium; species Allium sativum. The sequence continues at coordinate 548,643,944 of CM060916.1, forward strand.
TCCATATAATTAACATTATATGGTGATTGATTGGGCCTCATTCCCATTTAGAAAATAAAGAATATTATAATATAAAGGTTCATGTGTTGACTGTACTCATCCGTTGAGATTAGTCATGTGTTGAACGAAATATTTTAACAAAAATAGTCACATGTGGACAGTACTCATCCGTTGAGATTAGTCATGTGTTGAACGAAATATTGTAATAATAAAATTTACATCTTTATCAATATAAAATAAAGGTTCATGTGTTGACCGTACTCATCCGTTGAGATTAGTCATGTGTTGAACGAAATATTTTAATAATAGAATATTTGAAAATAGAAATATATGAAGCCGTGTTGGTTAGATTGACGCCATTTTGACGTGAACGATATTTATATCGATTTTGTTCATTTTAAAATGAATATTGAAAAGTGATTTCGAAATCGAATATTTTAAAATGAAATTCGAATCGAATTGAATAGAAAACCAATTCGAAATGAATTGAATATAAAACGATTTCGAAATGAATTGAATATAAAACGATTTCGAAATGAATTGAATATAAAACAAATTCGAAATGGATTGAATAGAAAACGAATTCGAAATGGATTGAATAGAAAACGAATTCGAAATGGATTGAATAGAAAACGAATTCGAAATGAATTGAATAGAAAACGAATTCGAAATGAATTGAATAGAAATCGAATTCGAAATGAATTGAATAGAAAACGAAATGGATTCGAATCGAATTAAAATCGATTTGAAATCAAATAGAAATGAAAGTAAAAAGGATATAAAATAGAAAAATTCAATTTTGATTTGAATTTGAAATAAAGGTTGAAATTGTTTTTGAAACGAATTCAAAACTATTTATAAAATTCATTTTAAATGGAAATCGACGAAATATATATTATATATATAATATAATGGCCTAAATAGAACGCGCCGCGCTGCGGCAGTTCGCGAATTTCGACCATTAACTTCAAACAGACATTACAGGAGATCCGACCGTCGGATTCTCCTAAAACCGGAACCGTTGGGTTCGTATCGAAAAGAGCTTTCTAACGAATATTAGAAATTTGAAATCTAATGGTTGGATTTGGAGATACGTCCAAATCAAATTTGAAAAAGGTCGCTGTAAGTGCAGTTCGATGGCCGTTGATGGAAATCGACTGTACGGGCATTGATAAAATTATTAAAAATAGTAATAATTTGTGTAAAATCATAAGAAATGATTTGGGAAAAATTGGGATGAAAAACTCCATATTCGAAAAGATAAAAATAGATTTTTATCGAAATGAACTAGTTTTGAACCAAATTTAAAACCCAATTATTTTTAAATAAATAAATTAGATTTGAAAAGGGGTTTTAAATAATCGGAATTTCTAATATATTTGATTGGATATGAAATGGGTTTATCGTGAACGGTGTTTTAAATAACACTAGTTCTTTAACTCGATAATAAATAGAATGTGATTTGGGTTTGTCGTGAACTGTGTTTTAAATAACACTAGTTCTTTAACGCAGCAAAAGGAGTTTTAACGAATCTGCAATTAGATTGAAATGTGAATCTATAAATCTAAATTATCAAATTTAGAAGGTGAGCGAGAATGGAGTATCACCAGTTTTGCTCCAAAGCGGTAGTTAAATCTTTAATTAGATTTGAACGTGAAATGGTAATTAATTTTACCGACAACACTGAGGTGTTAGATATGGAGTATTACCAGTTTTGCTTCATGGGATGAATAGGTTGGGGTTGTGAAATAAAATAAATAATTACTTCGGTGTGGTGCGCTAATCTTGACTAGTTTAGAAAACCATAATTTGGATTTGAAACGACATCCAAAGGAAGATTAAAGGATAAGTTTTAAAGAATTTATCTTGGATAAAATTAATGGGAACCTTTCCCTAAGAATGTGATTTCGTGAATAAAAGGATATTCTGCATTGGAATGAGGCGTATGTTGTGTTTGTGTAACATTCGTTTTTAATATACGCGGGTTGTTCGGAAAGGCCGGGTTTACACCCATTCCGAATAACCGATTCGACGATATGTCGAAGATGAAGACGGTGGTTGAAGACCGGAAGTCTTCACATCGTTTGGATTATTACTGACGATCCTGATTGGGCTGTACACCCAAGAGGATGGAAATAGTTGGTGGTCGTCCAGACGTACTTGGAGATGGATGGATATGCGAGGAAAGTGCCTCCGGTTTCGTTCAGACCCAGAACGGACTTGTAAATGGATTGTGTGTCTGACATTGGATTTTATTCTTTGTTGATTGATTTCTATTAAATATACATCTGTTTGGCGGCGGAGAATTTATTCTTTTGCTTAACGCCCTTCTCTGAGACGTACGAGCTCAGAGGTTGTATATCGATGGACATCAGTCGCATGGCATGAATTGCCTGTGTGGCACGCTAAGATGCAACGATCAAGGCTTCTGTTGAAAAGCAAAGTCTTGTGGTTGATGATCAAAGCACGGCCTACATGGCAGCTTTGTGTATAACGTGAATTCGCGAGCCTCACACCTCGGTATGAGTTAAAAATGGGATACGGGCCGTTGGGAGAACACGACGTTTCTTTCTAGCTTTGGTGGTGTCAGTGACTTACCAGCCCTGACATTTATATACTTTTCACCTTTGTGGTTGTTGGAATGAGGCGCCTCGATTATAGGTCTGTAAGGAACGGGAAACGTGTGTTCAGGCATAACTAATCCTCTAACGTAAGTGAGGACCGGCCCAACCGATCCAGGGTTGCCCAGAGTGTGTAGTCCTGAGACATTTGCTAGAGTGTCTCGAGTGCGGAGCCCTTGCCTCGACTCATGACGGAAATCCAATTTCCAATACGTGTATTGCGTTTTTAATTGTAGAACTAGTATGGCGACATGAAAGATGGTACCCATGCCGCCTATGATTGATATTTATGATTGAAATGTTTTGACACTATACACTTATTATAGTATCAAATGATTTGTTTTAAACGTACCAAGCATGTTTGGCTATTATAAGGGAAAACCCTATCCTCCGGCTTGCGTTGCATTGTGTGATGGGACCTGGGTCTTATAATAGCTTCATTTTTCGAAAAAGCATTGCGCTGTTTATTCTATGCACTGGTATTCTTGGGAGGAAACCCATTCCGTGTTATACGGTGTGGTCACATGAATTACTCTCTTTTAAAGTAAAGTTTTAAATAAATGTTTTAGTTCTCACACCAGTCACATGACTGACCTGGAGTTTATTGTTTTAACCTAAACTCTGGGTGCCCCTATTTTCCGCACGGGAAGCTAGTAGTTTCGGTTTTGCAGATTTATATTCACAGGATCCTGGTTTACAGCTGGAATGATATCCGGAAAGCTCTGTATCCGTATATCACCTTCAGTTGTGCTTTGTATTATTTTTCCGCTGCCATGTAATTTATTGTAATCTCTGATATTCATCGAATGTAATTTATTCATTTATACTCTGTATATTCTTGTATCTGATGGAATTGTTGTAATAACAATGAAATGTTCTTCTGTTTGTGTTCTGATTTGTCCTGTTCTCAAACGATCAGGGGTTTCGAACGGTCTAGATCGGTTTAATGACTAATTCGGATCGAGCGAAATTCCCGGCCGTCACAATATATGTTTTAAAAGGGACAAATTCAAGTTAGCAAAGCATTCAAGATTTTGATGACGCATATTCAAGGGGGATTGTTGTAATATATATGAGTGAATATGCTCTTGTCATATTCTATTTAGTCCCACATCATGGGAATAAGTCTAACATCAGCTCCAAAGCCTATATATAAAGGAGCCAATGTAATAGAAATTGTACACATTTGAAATAATAGAAATAAAAGTCTCTCCCCTATCTTTTCTGTTCTCTCTAATGGTTTCTTGTTTAACATATGTTCTGTTTTATTTTATAACATTATTTTAATTGTTCTTATATTTCTGTAGATTCTATATTATAGTTCCATTATATTTGCATATGACTATTGCACTACTGATGAGAGATAACATGCCATATACGTGACCTCATTTCAAGCACGCATCACCACCTCCTGTGTATGAACCGTATGGAGCATGCTAAGTTCCTCAAATATTATATGACTTCAGTAAATATGATAGCAGCAAAAAAGGTGTTCCTCAATTCAAGTATGCTTATTTGCACATTAATCTCCCCTATTGTGTTCAGGCGTTTGATTTACATCATTGAAGTAAAGCTTAATCATACAAGATTTCTTACTTATGTATTTCTCTCTCTTTTTTGACAACTTTAGACCAACATTTCTAAGCATATGTTTACCAAGGATTGATCCATTAGTTTACTGCATGTGGGAATAGTTTGATACAAATCTGAAATAATTTTATTTCTGTTTGTCTTTGCTTATACTGATTTGAATAGTGATAGGAACTAGTAAATGTATTTATTTGTTGCACTTTCCCACAAATGCTAATTTTATTTTAGTTTTATTTTATTTTCTATGTTTTAGATCAATATTTATGCACAAAGTCTTTCCTAATGAATGGGGTTCATGGATAAGTTGAAAAGGTCCAACGATAGCCGTGAGAATTTGTGGTTTGCTTGTGGTCTAGGGGGTTTTATAGTGAGTTTGATGTGGAAAACAATATCAGAGCAGGTCGAAATAAATTTCAAACGTCTGAACCGGGCCTAGGAATTGCCTGAGATCGTCTTCTAACGCCTGAAATAAATTTCACACATCTAAAATAAATTTCAGACGTCTGAAATTGTCTCAGGGTATTGGCTGAAATCTATTTCAGACGTCTGAAACTTATTTTCAAACGTCTGAACCAGGTCAGACGTTTGAAAATAGGTTAAGACGTTTGAAATTTGCTGATGTTTCTAGTTCTCCTTCTATTGATTGATGGAGACCACAGTCAATAGTTTAGGTTGTTCTAGAAAAGAACTGACACTTGAAATGCACACTTTATGATAATATTTATTGTTTATTTGGGTCGATGAAAGTGAAGCTAAGTGACACAACATGTATATGAAGGCTCTGTGTTCGGTGATAAACAAATGGAGAGCATCGAAATTAACAACATTATAGGTCACTTAATTTGAATCATTGGTAATATTTGATAATATTTGGTCAATCTTTGGAAATAATGGAAAACATCGAAATTAACAACATCGTAGGTCACTTAATTTGAACACTGTAGCTATTCTGCAACAGTATATGTATCTTGACCGTGTGTCAAATTTAATGCATATGCATAATAGCAGTTTTGTAGCAATGGCATATATAATGATAGAAGGTTATAGAAGGATTGCAGTTGTACCTTAGGCATAGACAGGTTCTAGCGACAACTGATTATGGAGAAAGCGGTAACTTTTAGTTGTTCATTTTGTTGGTATTCGACACAAACTTGTTTTACGGGTATTGTGTTTTACTTATAGATATCATGACTTTGTTTGACGGATATTGCCCAAATTTAGTTTATGGTGTTATTTTTGTTTATATTAACCATGTAAACTTGGTTTATTGATGATGTCGTTGTGTATTAATATTGTATTATATAATTTATGTAAATGATGAAAGTTATATGTTTATAATATAGCTTTTGTATTTGGTTCGAACATGTTATTAATATTAGTTGATACTACAATATGCAAATGTTATGATAGATTAAAAAACATTGTGATATATGGCAGAATGCTGTAGAATAAAAAACATGTAAATTTCCTGAAACTTATGGGAAGATGACAATATTTCTAAAACGATATAAAACGATGGACAAATATAAGAACAACACCATTTGAAACGTTGCAGTATGTTAATTTTCTACAGCGTTTTGGTATATGTTGTGATATTTCCATGACCTATAACAACTTGTTGGTAGATAACGTTCATCAAAACGCTGTTAGTGGTTATTACAACATTTTTTTAAATGTTGTGAATGGGCAAATTTCTTGTAATGACATGCGAACCCCACAAAGATGAGTTTGTTGACACATCGTGACGGACATAAGGTAATGAAGGTAAAACAGGAGTCTTGGGTCCTTAGCAAACTATGCAAAAATAAAAAACAAACTTTTTTAAAGAGAAAAACATGGTTTAAAGCTAGCGAGAGTGGAGGATCGAGGTCAGAGAAATAGAGGTAAGGTCGGTTTCTGATTCAGCGATGCCAAGGAGGGTGCTAGGATCATAAAAGACAATGATTGATGAAGCAATAACAAAGTGATGAGGGTCAATTTTGGTGGTATATACAGAGAGAGCTAGGGTGGAGGAGCTTAAGAAGGTGTTGGGTACACGACTGCTTTGGTATTGAAGCACAACGGAAGTGAATGCTTGACTATGGGTGAGGAATTAGGATGGACGAAAGGAGATGGCATAAGCTAAATTAAAAAATGACGGCATCTTTCTTAAAAATAAAGAAGAATTATGTATCCTTTCAAAAAGTGAAAGAAAACTGAAGCTATATTAGTTTGCACTATGTTTGTAATGACCCGCCATTTCTAACCATTCAAATTGATGATAAAAAAAACTCAAATCGTTCGAAACAAAGGGTTGTTAATAAAATTTAAGGTAGATAAAAAATCATATCACAGAATCACAGACATGTAATATTGCAACGGGGATAAAATGAAACATAATAGTTCATGAAGCTACTAGATAACCAAAAATGTTAATGTCAAACTAAAGAATCTCATCATTAACACCACAAAAATTCAGTTATGACAAGATCCCTGATTCATACTAGAATAAGTGTCCAAAAATAAAATAACTAAAGATAACAACAGCTGAATAATAGAAAGAGGAAGTGGTCCTCTGTAGTGTCTTTCTCCAAAGAGGAATCTTTAGGAACTGAAAGACTCGGGCTAACCCAAACATAAAGTAAAATAAAGCACTCAAGTTAGGATTAACAATCTTATGTAAATGATTCAACTTAAGTGAAATGTTCGAGTAAATGCGCAAATAACTTAAAAGGTGTTTGTGGTGGGGATTGAGATGTTGATGATGATGGTTTTGATGACAACAACTTATTTCAATCATTATTGTTATAGAATGTATAATAACACTATTATCCAGAATATATATATATACAGGAAATCTATGTAGATGTTAATTATTGAAGACTGTACAATTCATATAATTAAGATATTCAAAGTAGAATAGTTCAAGATACAAGACTCGTGAGTAACAAGAATTCAAGAGTTCGAGAAATATGAAGTAATTGAGTCTAGATTTTTTTTAAAGAAAACTCTAGTTAACACTGAAATCTAATTTCAAACTTCTCTCACTATGTTGATGTCAAAAGTTGGCCACTAGTGACAGTCAACCCCCAATCGTGAGAAGAGCACACGAATAACAATAAAAAAAATGCAGTAAAGTAAAGAAAATCAGGGAACACGCAAGAATTTTTATAGTGGTTCGGAAAAGATGGTGCCATATCCACTTTGTATGTATTGATTTTCTTTTGATTACAAGTACAACACTTTTTCTATTTGAAGAAAAAAGGGGAATTGGCTATTTTTGTAATTAGCCGTAGGAAGAACTTAGAATCGAAAGTCTTAGGTGGAGAATAGAGCATCCGAAAGAAGGTCTCCAGAAAGAGAGGTCCCTTTCTATTTTGAGCTTGGAGGTATTTATAAGTAAAGAAGTGGGCCGAGCGGTCCGCCACGTGGATGGCCTCTTTTGCGGAGCTCGGACACGTGGAGCCCGATCATTTGAAGTAGTTACGGTGGTGGGACCCAGTTTATTGTTTGTTAGTAGTATCCTCAAAAATTGTGGTTTACGTGACACTTGAGATGAGGTGTATCAAAAGTAGAGCTTTGTCCAGAAGTGGTTGACCTCCTTTAATGCCTTAAGAATTGAGCCGAGTATTGAATGTCTCAGTTAGATATTTCCATATAATACCGGAGATATCAAGTCGATCCGAACTTTAAGGAAGTGCTTGTCTTGGTCGGTCCGGGAGAGCGATTATATTAGGGCATGAGATCCGTTGCTCGAAAGAAACTGATTCAGGTCAAATCTTTTGTGGACTTTCTGAAGTACAAGTCGTTATATCAGTTGATTGACCGATGCTGAAAAGTGAGTCTTCGGACATTGGGCTTCGATCCGTTGAACCGCGACAGCTTTTAACAGAAAGTTGGTCAACACTTAGCCCCTCAGAATACATCTTTCTTGGTAAAGGAGGTGTGTTTTGAATGTTGTATCGAAGCTCAATGTGCGGGTAGAGATGGTTGCGCTGAACCATATTAAGGCCATAAATCCGACGGTCCTGATGGTTGTATTAAGGCCAAAAAACTAACGATCGATACAGATCGTATTGTGACTAGGAAACCGACAACTATCGAAGACTGTATTAAGACTGAGAAGGTCATAAAAATAGTAGCAGCTTCCAATACCTGTAAAGACAATGTAAACCATTCTTGGTATAGAGATGGCTGTGAACTTGTTTGGACGAGTATTAACCATACTTGACATGAAGATAAGAGCAAGCAGTAATCACAGTTGGCTTAGAGAGGTGGCAAGTATTATCCATACTCGTCTTATAGAGACAGCGAGTATTATTCATACTCGGCTTACAGAGATGGCGAGTATTATCCATACTCGGCTTACAGAGAGGGGGAGTATTATCCATAAACGGCTTATGGCAAGTGTTAATTGTACTCGGCGTATATAACTTCGTTCATATTTGGTCAATGGAACCAGACGTATGAAGTTATGTATAAACGATTTTATTTAGTCATGGCGAGTAGATAGTGCACTCGGCTTAGAGAAGGGGCGAGTATAATCCATACTCGACTTAGGAAATTCCTACCATACTCGGCTCGAGGAGTAGGTTTAGTTATGGTGGCTGGCTTTGATCGTACGTTACGGACGATGGCTTAACACTGACCATATTCTGTTTGGTGAGCGTCGTTCATGCTCGACTTAAATCATTCAAACATAATACATGTTTGCAAAAGAAAGTTCATTGTTGTTAAATAATTATTACAAGAAAATGGAAATAAATTCTAAGAGGACCACTGTTGATTCCAGAGCATGCCTAGGAGCTAAATTCTAACCACGTACATGTGTACATCAACATATCCATTTTATAAAAATACATTGAAAATAAAAAAAATTTAAATCTTATTAATTGATAATGATGCCGCGAGTGCTGAGCTCAGGGTCCTTTCCGTTTCTAGGAGCTCAAGGACCGGCTTGAGGAGCTTGGGCGGAAGATTGTGGTGGCATGACCGGTGCGTTCTTCTTGACATACTCAGGAACTTCTCCTTGCTTGACCCTATCCTCGATGAGATCGCGCAGGTGTCTACATTCATTGGTGATGTGACCAGCAATGTTGTGGAATATACAGTGATTTCCAGAGTCAAGTTCTTTCTGGGTAGATTCTCTTCGAGGAGGTTTTGGGAAAGGTAGGTATCCTCGTACGTCAAGATAAATGTTGATCAGGGGAGAATTGAGCTCGGTATACTGATCGTACTTGTTCTCTCTCCGGGGTCGTACGTTGTGTACATTCTTTCCCGAGGCCTTTCCTCTTCCTTTATTCTGGCCATTGGTGTTGGATGGACCTCCTCCTTTGGTGGCAAGGACCTCAAGGCTCTCTATCTCAATGCTGGAATCTTCTTATCGGAGGAATTGCTCGGCCTTTCCATATAAATGTTCAATGTCCTTGGGGGGATCTCTGGTCAAAGAGGTTGAGAATTCTAATCGGTTATGGACACCTACGATGGCGATCATAAGCATCATCGATGGCCCGGGTCGATTGTGACGACCCGAAATCCCCGTTATGGGAAATCGCGGATTGCTTTGAGAACAAACCACATCGGAACACAAACAGAAGAACATTTCATTGCTTATTACAACAATTCATCCGAATTCAAGAATATACAGAGTATGAATGAATATTATACATCAGAAAGACATCTTAGATTTAAATTACATTTAAATACATCGCAGCGGAAAAATAATACGAAACACAACTGAAGGAGATATATGGATACAGAGCTTTCCGAATATCATTCCAGTTGTAAACCAGGATCCTGTGGATATAAATCTGCAAAACCAAAAGTACTAGCTGCCCATGTCGAAAATAGGGGCACCCAGAGTTTAGGTTAAAACAATAAACTTCAGGTCAGTCATGTGACTGGTGTGAGAACTAAAACAGTTATTTAAAACTTTACTTTAAATCAGATATATCAAGGGACCACGCCATAAAACACGGAACGGGTTTCCTCCCAAGAATATCAGTGCATATAACAGAACAGCGCAACGCTTTTTGGAAAAATGAAGCTATTATAAGACCCAGGTCCCATCACACAATGCAGCAGAAGCAGGAGGATAGGGTTTTCCTTATAATAGCCAGACATGCTTGGTACATTAAAAACAAATCATTTGATACTATTATAAGTGCATAGTGTATAAAACAACTTCAAATATAAATGTATCAATCCTAGACGGCATGGGTACCATATATCATGTCGCCAATACAAGGTTCTACAATCAAAACCGCAAAGTCACGTATTTGGAAGTTGGATTTCCATCATGAACCAAGGCAAAAGATAGTCCTTACCGAATTCGAGACGCTCTAGCCCACCCCTCAGGACCCAGACTCAGGAGGGCCCTTAGATCATCAGGGTCGGTCCACCGATATGGATTAAAATGCCTAAACACTACGTCTCCCATCCCTTTGGGGCGTCAATGAGCCAAATGACTCCATCAGCTCCACTTAGTCATCGATATATCCGAAGCGCCTCGCAATCCAACAACCAAACAGGTGAAAATAATATAAATGTCAGGGCTGGTAGGTCACTGACACCACCCTAACTAGAAGGAAACGCATGTCTTCCCTGAAGTCCTTCTCCCGTTTCCGGTTCACACCGGGGTGTGAGGCTCATGAATTAACACTACACAAAGCTGTGCCACACAGGCGGTGCTTTGATCATCAACCAAAAGACTCTGCTTTTCAACAGAAGCCTTGATCATTTGCATCTTAGCGTGCCACACAGTAAAACCACTCCATGCAACCGATATCCATCAATCACTCAGAATGATATCCAATGTCAGACACACAGTCTATTTACAAGTCCGTTCTGGGTCTGAACGAAACCGGAGGCACCTTGTACCTCGCATATCCATCGGTCTCCAAGTACGTCTGGACGATCACCAACTGATTCCCTCCTCTTGGGTGTACAGCCCAATCAAGATCATCAGTAATTATCCAAACGATGTGAAGACCTCTGGTCTTCGACCACCGTCTTCATCCTCGACACATCGCCGAATCAGTTATTCAGAATGGGATAAACCCGGTCATTCTGAATAACTAACGTATATAATAAACAAGTGTTACACAAACAAAACATACGCCTCATTCCAATTCAGAATATTCTTTTATTCAAATATTCTTATACTTTGGGAAAGGTTCCCATTAATTTTATCAAAGATAAATTCTTTAAATTTATTCTTTAATCTTCCTTTGAATATCAATTCAAACCAAATTATGGTTTATCCAAACTAGTCGGGATTAACGAACCTTGCCGAAGTAATCATTTGTTTTAATTTCCCAATCCCAACCTATTCATCCCATGAAGTAAAACTGGTAATACTTCGTATTTAAAACCACGTTGTTATCGGTAAATTCAATTACCATTTCATGTTCAAATCTAATTAAAGATTTAACTATCGCCTGGAGCAAAACTGGTGATACTCCATTCTCGATTATTTCAATCTAATTAAAGATTCATTAAAACTCCACTTGGTTTTAATCTTCCTAAAAATCAATATTAATGATTGTTTAACTTGGGAAATCATATCCTGTCTTTAATTGGGCTAAAGAACCAATGTCATTTAAAACACGGTTCAGGATAAACCCAAAATCACATTCCATTCCATCAGCCTTTAACTGTAAATTAGCAAGTGAACAATTCCCTAAGTATTAACCCCGAAGGCCGAAACCAACATCAGATCAATACCCAGGAAACCATTCAACTTAACTAATCTCCAGTTAGTTTCTGATTTTCTTAACTCCATTGGGTCTAAGAATAGTATTATTAAAGATATCATTCACGACAACCCAAATCACATTCCATTAACTATGGAATCTTCACGGAAAAACAAATCAATATACAATCGATATCTATTTCCATATCCGACCAATAATATAAATGGAATAACATTAATGCCTCTTAAATTCCATATGTATTAACAGTCTTCCTCTACAGAAGTTCACTTCGATTATTATCAAATCGAATTCTATTCAATTCCAATTTAATATGTTAAATTGGAAAACTTTACTTTGGAAAATATCCTTTAAATCTTAACCAAAGATTTATAAATTCCAAACCCATTTGACTGTAAATCGGGTTAAAGAACGAATGTCGCTAAAACACAGTTCACAACAAACCCAACTCACATTCCATTAATTATCGGGTTAAAGAACAAGTGTTATTTAAATCACTGTTCACGATAAACCTAAAAATCAATTCAAATTCAATTCCAATTAAATACCATTTAATTGGTATACTTCATTAAATCTAAATAAAAAGATTTAATCTTTTTCTCAACTGGGTTTAAGAACAATGTTAATGAAGACACCATTCACGACAAACCCAAATCCCATCTGATATTAAATACAAGGCTCTGAATAAAAAATATATCGGCTTATATCCAATATCAAATTCTACGACCAACCAATATCATATTGGAAATAACGATATAAATATATCTTTCAAATTTCCATAACAATATCTGTATAATCACGAAATCCGACATCGAAATATTCCGAAGACAATTTTGATTCAAATCCATTTCCACTTTATATATTGGAAATTCTGGTTATTTTCAAAACCATTTCAAATCCAATTTATTTATTTTAAAAATAAATGGATTATCATTCTAGTTCAAAACTAGTTTATTTAGATAAAAATCTATTTTTATCTTTTCAAATATGGGATTTTTCATCCTAACTCTTTCCAAATCATTTCTTATGATTTTACACTAATTATTGATATTTTTAATAATTTTATCAAGGCCTGTACAGTTGATTCCCATAAACGGCCATCGAACTGCACTTACAGCGACCTTTTCCAAATTTGATTTGGACATAATTCCAAATCCAACTTGTAATGTCCCGTATTTTCTGACCATTTATTGAAATATTTTATTTATTTAAAATATTGATTTGAGTTTAAATAATGGAATTTAACCATTTTAATTTGAATATTTATTTATTTTGAATATTATAATAATATTTTATTTTCGGCATATTTGGGGAAAATGTTGATTTTGCTGTATAATGTAAACGAGCAATTTAAAATGGTTTAAATATGGTATATATTAAATTATATTAATATATTCGTTATTAAAACGATGTTAGAACGTTTAATTTATAATTATAATATAAAACGAGTTGTAGCGGCGCGGTAGTTCGTAGTTTGGCGTTTTGAACTTTAAACGGCTGTACAGGGCCCAAAATAAGTCGAATTTTCTCGAAACAAGAAATGTCGAAATCTGTTGGATAATATCTTTCTAATGAAAGAGAAAAATCTAGTTTTCATAGCGTAGATTTTATTTTATGTCCAAATCAAATTTTGAAAAGATCGTTATGGAATTCCTTTGTATATGATAACGATTATTTATATAAAATAAATGGTTTTTAAATATTTTAAATATCGATTTGGCTTCAAACTCAATCCGAGTTATTTTATTTTAGTAATATATGAAATTCTAGTCGTGTATGGCCCATTTCAATATTTTATTAATATTATATTGAGGTATTTTAAAATTGGTTTATTTTATTTGAATTGGGCAGTTATAAAAGGAACTTTATTCAAAAGACCTTTGTTTTCGACGAAACAAATTTTATTAGGACCGCAACAGTAAATTATAGCTAGGTTTCAAGTTGCGCGTCACTCGGGGTTAATTTGTGAGCGCAGCAAAATAAAATACAAATAAAACGACCATTTGAACGTGAACGAGCGCCGTTTGAGCAAACGGACTCGGAATTCGACGAAACAAGTTTCATTAGGACCTTATTGTAAAATTATACTATGCTGTCCATTCGCATCCCGAACAGAGTTTTATGTGAGTACAGAAGAGAATAAACAGCGTTAAAAATAGTGATAGGTACGAAATAAAATATCGTTCGTCACATCGATATAAATAAATAGTATTTTCCCTTGTATATTCAACCTACCATCAGCCTAACTTTTAGTCATTTCCAACCAAAACATTTTCCAGCCACCACATTTTGCAAAAAAGTCTCTAAACACAAATCATTTTATTTCTCTCGATCTGTAAGGTATTTTCCATGGCAACCCGAAGCAAATTTGTAGATCGGGACCGTATATACCTACTGACAAAAATTGGGGACCTATGGTGGCCTGTGGTGGTCGGAAATCATCCAAAACCAACGAAATCCAGTTTCGTTTTTCATGGTTTTGCATGCTACAGGGTCGATTTGAGAGGCCGGGACCTGGGGGGAATGGAAGAGGAGAGTTCAGGCTTCGATTTGGCTTTGATCTCGGGTCTTACAGTGGTCTGTGGAGAGAGAAATCAGGAGATGATTGGAGTTCGTATTTTTGGGGGTTTGCAATTGGATTTGCCTCGATTTGGGGGTGTTAGGTGGCGATTCAGGGTTGTGGTCTAAAGGGGAATTGAAGTGAGGGAGGAGGCGCACCTTTCGGTGCCAGTGCCATCGCCGCCGGTGATCTGTAGGGGGGGATTGGGTCCATGAACGGAATTCGGTCATGAGGATTTTCTGGTGACTGGAGTTGGCTTGGCGGGTCATGGCTCTTGGCGATGGGGCACGGTGGAGAGGCGGTCGCCGCAGTCGGGTCACGGTGGTCCCAGTTAGCGTACGGCGGCGGTGGTAGGAGGATTTGGGGGGCACGGTGTTTGTTTGGGGATGAAATCGGGTTTCAGAACGAAGGGAAGGAGAAAACACATTTTTCTTTAAAGGGTGCTGACGTGGCATTGATTACAGAAGTTTAAGGTAATTAATTATTTGTTAGTTAGGTGGTTAATTAATTTATATTTCTAATTTAGTTTAGATCTTGTAAATGCGATAACTTTCACATATGTTAATGAAATTCAGTGAAATTGGATCCGTTGGGTCGTAGGGACGAGACCTAGACAATGGCACTGACTAGGAGTCGATTGGACGCAGTTGGAATTTCAGATAATTTTGACCGTTCGTCTCAAATTAAATGCAACAAACGCGTCAACCGTCAACCAGAATATAATCTGGTAAGTTAATTCTCACACCTTCTGGAATCCTGTGATGTGATAAATCCATAGAAAATAGAATTTACAGTTAACAGTATAATTTGGTTGATTGGATGTGATGGATGCAAATTGGTTGTTTATTTATTTTTTTTGTCGTTATTTCGTTGTTTTAAATGCATTATATCTTATTCGAATTTTTTTTCAATTGGTATCTGTGATGCAGAGAAGGAAAGGTTGGAGGGATCCAACCGGATTCCTCAAATAAACTGTATTTTTATATTGTTATGCATATATGAATTGTTCACACTGTTTGACACCAAAATCTGTTTGAATGTTGATGGTTGGATATATATTCATCATTGTTGTGATTAAGATTAATCGACAGTGCTGATTGGGAAATTGGCAGTAACGGGCCTAAAATGTATGGTTTTAACATCGTTCCACCGTCAGGTGGATCGACGGGGTTTTAAAGTTATAAATTTTTTTTGTAACTAGATTTAAAGTTTTCAGTTTTTTCATATAAATAATTAAATTAGAAATTTATAAATACATTTTAAAATCAAGGATATAAAAGGAAATTATTTAAATGATTTAGACCAGTTTTAAAAAGTAGAAAGCCAAGAATTTATCTACGGGTTGGCAAAATAGAACAATTATTTTTAAAATAATTAAATAGTGTTTTTAAATTAATTAAAAAAGGGTAAATGAAAATGCAATCCAGTTAATGGATAACTGACATGTACGGCTGACAAAATCAACCGTGTTTAACTAAAATTGATAATGGAATTAAACTGATAATGAAATTAATTGGATTTTCTAAATATTCGTTAAATTTAACAAATAGTGGAAAATATTAAGTTAATCCCTGATTAACTATAAATTAAGGAAAATATTAGTTAATCTTCGATTAACTATTAATTTATGAATTAATGAATTATTTAGTGTTAATAAAATTAATGAGTATCTGATAAGCTTTTAAAGGGGATAATTCTATTTTTAGTTAATAGCAAGGTTAACTATTTTGAATATAGTTAGTGATAAAGTTAACTATCATAATGATTTAAGTAATTATCTGTAATTGGAATCCAAGTAGGGAATAATTAGCTATCGATAAGTTGGGTTAAGGGTTTATAAAGGAATCATAACCCAAGCGTTCAAACGAGATTGGAAAATGGATTTGGTAAATAAATATAGCGATTTAAATAAGGTTTTTCTTAATTGCTAAATTAAGTAAAATAGAATTCAATTGGAGCGAAATGATTAAGAGAGATGATAAAAATATTAGTGAGAGACTGTATTATGGTAATAGGTTTAAAATAAAATATAAGGAGTTGTTTAAATTTTACTTTGGGATTATTATATGTAGGTAAGGAAAAATCCAAGCGAGGTTTAGAAAAGGGTTTTCAAAACCAAAACGATAACCTCATAAAGTTAAGAAATTGTTTAAACGAAACACTATAATTGAAATAAGGATTTCAAAGGCAAGGGGAAATACATATAGTGATTTTGGCTAAAAGCTGGTAAAGGGATTTTGGAAATAAAATCCAAATAAAGGGTTCTTGTGTAAAGGAGGTGAAAAGAGGATTTTTATCCAATATAAGCTTTAATATAGAAAGTCCCAAATGGATGAATTAAAAATATTTGACGAGGGATTTTCAATATAACTCAAAGTGTACAAGTAAAATAAAAGTTTTGAGTTAAAGGTTATGTTTAGTGAATATTTACTTAATTGAAGTAATTAAGTAAAGGGATAATTGAACGAAGATTTCAAATATAAGAAACGGGTTTTTTTAAAACCAGATTTGAAATCAAAAGTGGAAATGAGATTTTAATAGTAGTGGTTAAGTGACAAACTAATAATGTTCTAAGGTAAGAATGTTGTCGATCAAGGTCTGGGAGGTAAATAAAATACCCCAACTTGAACGGCTTCACTATTATCGAGGAATGGTATTAGTTTGAAACGAGTGGAAGGTGTTGAAATTTGTGTGATGTTCCATACGAGGGATATTGAACATGAATACAAGATTTTTGAATATAATTGCTAGTTACAAGATAAATAAGAATATTTGATTTAAGTTATATAAATTTGACCTTTGATTTGTCATATCAAAATTCGCAATTTGGTTTATACCATTTGGTATTATATATAGATAATTATATATCGTGATGCCGGGATTTAAGGAAACGGGAAAGCGGTTTTGAAGAATATAACGATATTTCAAATAGTAATAGAAATGGAAAATTAGGTATGTATATTCATGTTCTAAAAACATATGAAATAGACTTTGTGATTATAATTAAGAATAAAGATAATATTTTAAATACATTGGAAGATTTAAAGTAGATTTACCATTTGGTTAAATATATATATTTTAAAATAGGCCAAGAAATGCCAAATACTGAATCAGCAGATCATTTCATTTACACGATTGAAATTTGATAGTTAAATCACCGACTATCAAAACTGACCATACGATCATTGGTATGGAAAGACCGGGATCGAATTCATATTCGAAAACCATTCTGACCAACAAATATGTGAAGATGTCGGAAGATGATCAAGATGGAGCGTTGAAGACTGTGGATTTTCATAAACGAAAGAACTACTAAAAATCTCTGGGATTGCAACCAGAGACAAACTGTGGTTCTGTCGTGATTGGAATCTACGGGTTGCAAGGACTACTCGCTACTGATCCATGGGGTGATTCGTATATGAGATGCAGTAGGAGAGTACATTCGGTTCATCCTGTTCCTGGATGATTTATATGGTCGAATGTTAGACAGAGTATTTCCTTAAAACCACGTACGTTGATTTTTTACAAATATACCGAGTTGGTGGCAAAGAGGGGCACTTCTTCTATACCCAGAGTATATTTGTGGATGTCAATTAGTGATTTGACGGATCTGACAATGTGGCATTCAAAGTGTATGATGACCAGACGTGTTCAAGCCTCAAGCCTCATCAGCCGGGAAATGACAAAAATCGGGCAGGCAGCATGGCTATGTGGGTCACTTCCATTAGGGTGTATAATCACCTATCTAGAGAAATTCCATTTGCTTCTTTAATCTATTTCGATGCTGTCACTTTTCGGGAGACAGTTGTTGATCCCAACTGTCGGTGATATACATTCGATACACTCAAGCGAAATGAGTGGTCGGTCATGTGTGGGCCGGGTTGCAAGACGTTCTTGTTAAACCCAGTGTATTCGCCTCTAGAGATACACGATCGGCAGGTGGTCCAATACCTTGTCCAAGTCGGAATCCAATTTCCAATAAGCGCCCGCGGTTTTGATTGTATACTATATATATGTGGAGGGTGAGATGTAAGCATTCCACTAGATTGTTATCTGTTTGTATTTAGACACTATTGTAATATCAGACTAAGTATGACTTTCAAAAATGGTTTGGGTTATAGTAAGGTAAAAACCGTCTGTGTTTATGTGTGGGCTGGTCTTACTATTATCCTTGTATTTCAAAAAGGTTTCCCAAAGTTAAATAAGTTGTTTTGTTCTGTGAATTTATCACTGATAGTATTCCAGACTGACCCAGTGAATTTTGCTTTGCTTCAAATGTTCTCGGGTCAGACCGAGTGTATTTCCAGGTTAGGTTCGCTTGGAGTTTTCAGGAGCTGGAACCAGGAGGCTTCACCCCTAGTTATATAAAGTTAATTCCGCTATGCAGTTATATATTTTACTCTGATGATTGGTATGTTTATACAGTTCTTTGCATAAAGATATTTGATATTATATTTTATCTGTTCCGCTAGGGGTTTCTGATGTGATGTTTCTTCTTCTTTCTTCTATTCTAATATTTCTTTCTTTCTTTTCTCACCCTCTAAATTCTTTCTAATAACAATCTGGGATTTGATACTTGGGTTTTTGGCAAGTGATACGGGTTATGTATTGTTGTCAAAAATTCGAGCGTCGAGTTTTTCCCGGATCGTTACGCAACTGTTAGATTTCTAATTTCTTGTATTCGTTAGAAAGCTCTTTTCGATACGAATCCAAAGGTTCCGGTTTTAGGAGAATCCGACGGTCGGATCTCCCTTAATGTCCATTCAAAGTAAATGGTCGAAATTCGCGAACTGCCGCAGCGTGGCGCGTTCTATTCAGGCCATTATATATATATATATATATAATGTATTATATATATTTCGTCGATTTCCTTTTAAAACGTATTTTATAAATCGTTTTAAATTCGTTTTCAAAACGATTTCAACTTCCTATTCAATTTCTAATCAAAATTGAGTATTCCATATCATCGATATATAAATGATAATATTTTCAAAACATTTTATTTTGAAATCAATTCCTTTTCGATATTCATTATAGAAATGAATAAAATCGATATAAATATCGTTCACGTCAAAATGGCGTCAATCTAATCAACACGGCTTTATATATTTAGATATAATCGTGTCCATCCCAAATCGGACATCAAAATCATATTTTGATCTATTACTGAATATTATTTTAAAATATTCTTTATTTTAAAACAATCGTTATTTCAAAATATTCATTCTTTCTGAACTGGAATCAAACACTGTCAATTACCATATAATTTGATTTATATGGATTTCATACACACACGTACACTACACTAACCAAACACAGTCAACCATCATCCAAAGTGCATTCTACACTGCATAAGCATCAAATATAAATATTCAACGCTTATAGTAGCCTGTCAATCAATCGATCGACATACAACTAATTATTGGGACTAGTGTATGTCATATATCATCCCAATACCCGTGTGGGGTTTTGAAACAATCAAACATAGGTTTTATTTGTGCAGTTGGGCGATGTGTAAAATTTATCGTCCCAATCAATATCATTCAAATGTGTGTCCATAAACAAATTTCCGATTTGTTTAGAAATATTTATTTTATATACACGTTAAAAATTATATTTTTAACTATAAAATATTTATTCATTCCACATCACACAATCAATTTTCACAACACATCAATCAAACAAACAAGTCATCCATGGTCTGTGGACTACGGGTGTCGGGTGCTGCTAAGCATCATCTGCATCCTAGTATATATTTCAACTAGAAAACAAATTAAAAGTGAGAAGTTCTCACCGAGGGTTCCACTACGTCAATCTTTGGCGGACGATGGTTTGGATTTATCCCACATTCCAATTCAATCTTTTCACGCTGTTCATAATAAAAATCACATTTTAATTTCAGCGCTATATGGATAAAAATCACATTTTTCTACCGCTACTGTACAGATAAAAATTCTATTTTTATACTCTATTAAAATATATAAAAATTCTATTTTTATACTTGCTACTTATATATAAAAATAAAATTTTTATATCGATGATTATATCTGAAAAATCGCATTTTTAAACCGCTACTATATATGAATAAAAATCGTATTTATCTATAACTAAAAATCGTATTTTTATATGGCTAAAAATATTTTTTATCTAACATAAAATCTTATCTTTTCTAAATCAAAGATCTAATCTTTTTAAAATTAAAAATTGTATCTTTTCTTAATAAAAAATAAATCCTTTCATGCATAAAAATCGTTTCTTTATATGGATAAAAAATCACCTCTTTATATACATAAAAATCTGAACTTCATCAACATAAAAATCTAAACTTCATATACATAAAAATTTGAACCACATATTCATAAAAATCAAAATTTTCAGAAATTAAAGATCCTCCTTTTATTCTAAGAAATTAAAATCAGTAAAAACTCACCAATCTTTAGGGTTTAGGTCGGAGGGGGCCCCACGGAGGTTGGTGGAAGTCGAGATGGCGCTAGGGGGTGGTTTTTGTCGCCGGTGACGGTCCTTTTTCTGACTGTGGGGGTTTGAGGGGCTTGTACGTCGAACGGAGGAAGGGAGGGAGAAGGGGACAGGGCTGAGGAGGGGTGTCGGAGCTTGAGGGTCTGGCGATGGGCGGCGCTCTGTCGATTGCAAGGGGGGTTGGCGGACTCAGGCGTTGGTAACAAGGAGGGCTTCGATTTGAGGAAGAGCAGGTTTTTTTTCTTTAGTTTCGATCTGAGCGTTTAAGATGGAGAGAGAGAGAGTAAAAAGGGGGAAAGGGTTGACCAAGCTACTTTATATAATTATTTATAAATTTAATTCTCCAAAAAGTAAATTTTATTTTGAACTCGAAATCGAACCCACCGACTGTCGTCCTTAGCTAATTACCCCCATTTCGAACACAATGGGATATGTCACATAAGTCAATTACATCGTTTCGATGAGTTTCCATTTAAATTAACATTTAAATCCTTATATTGAATTTTAAACGTACATTTAATTTACTGGTGTCACATACGGATCCCAAAAATTCCAGAAAAATTATTTCTAGCTTCGTATTGACGATACTGTCTAACAAAACTAATTTCGTCAAATTTGAAGACCGTTTGAAAAATGGTCATTTTCTGGTTGAACGAAATTGATTGAAACAGGTCAAATGTGTTTAACTTCGCCAAACTCACATATTGATTCGAAAAATTATGCAAACTGGAATCTAGCAATAACTTGACATTTCGGATCCAACAAAAGTGGTTTCGTCGAAAACTGAGGTCGTTTGCAAAATTTCCATTTTTAAGGGCCAAAAATTCCATAGCGACTATTCTGAATTTTCAACTGGACGTAACTTTATATTCCCGCTATGAAATTTAAATTTTTCGGACTCGTTGGAAAGATATTCTCTAACAGATTCTAATATTTTTGGTTTCGCCGAAATACGATTTATTTTGAATCTTGTACACTCATTTGAGATTTGAAATCGAATTTTCGAACTACCGCGCCATTTCTAATTCCTTTTATATTTAAAATAAAATATTTATATTCTAACGTCGATTCAAATAAATTTCTCGTCGTTATTATTTAAAATAATTCATTTTAAATATTCAAAATTCATCAAAATTGCCAAAATAATAATTTTAAATTGGCACAGATTTCTGGGTTATTACAATCTCCCCCACTTAAAAACTTTTCGTCCCCGAAAAGGAACGAAGCCTAAAGTTGTTTAACTAATCAACTCAACTTTCATTATGGCTTAAGCTCTTCAACTTTTCAGTTTCTAAGAACTTTTCAAATTTTTCAAAAATTTGGCTAACACCCTAAATTTTCGAATTTTTTTGCCATAACCTCCCCTGCACGGGAGCACCGCGAAAACCCCAAAATTGCCATACATGCCTCTCCAATCCAAAAAGAAAAAGAAACAGCCAAGCGGCTAGCCAATCGGCTCATAAAATCATCCAAAACCCAAGAAATACAATAAACATGTACCTATTTGTCGGGCAAACAATTTTATTCCTCTTCTCAAGCCTCCTTGCCATGACCTGTTCAATGTAATTACATGTATATGCATGCAATTGCGACTAATTTTCAATACAACTCACTATTTGGTTCAATTTGGCTAAAGGTTCAACATTTAATTAATCGAACAATAATCAAACAATATAATCATCAATCAATTTGTTGATTATCATTTCAAATTCATAACTTTGATATATAGTCAAAAATCACATTTTTGGTGCCAAATCACAACCATAAACCCTATCTAGTTTTGGTTCTCGCACCAGTCAATTGGAATGATATAGATATCTCACCTTCGAAACTCGAATACAGACACTGATGATGAGGCCTCATCATCAGAATCATCTCCGGGCGACTAGAGTGTGATTCTATATCTACCCAATATATTAAAACTTCAAATACCCGTGGATCAGACGTATATGCAAAATCTTTATGATTGTCCAAATTCAATAAAAATAAATATTCAAATACGTTGAATAAGGTTTAAATTTTCAAAACAAAAATTGTTTACATTTTAAAAATATACTGTTCATACTCGTTCTAGGATACTACTGATCCCATCTCTAACGAGTCATTCTCATTGGATATTACTAATCCAATCTCTGATGAATTCTTTCATATGGTTCTAATGTGTCTTGTTCTCGAACTCTGTAAACCAGAGCTCTGATACCAAGCTGTGACGACCCGAAATCCCCCTTACGGGAAATCGCGGATTGCCTTGAGAACAAACTACATTGGAACACAAACAGAAGAACATTTCATTGCTTATTACAACAATTCATCATAATTTAAGAATATACAGAGTATGAATGAATATTATACATCAGAAAGACATCAGAGATTTAAATTACATTTAAATACATCGTAGTGGAAAAATAATACAAAACACAATTGAAGGAGATATACGAATACAAAGCTTTCCGAATATCATTCCAGCTGTAAACCAGGATCCTATGGATATAAATCTGCCAAACCAAAACTACTAGATGCCCGTGTCGAAAATAGGAACACCCAGAGTGTAGGTTAAAACAATAAACTCCAGGTCAGTCATGTGACTGGTGTGAGAACTAAAATAGTTATTTAAAACTTTACTTTATATCAGATATATCAAGGGACCACGCCATAAAACACGGAACGGGTTTCCTCCCAAGAATATCAATGCATATAATAAAACAGCGCAATGCTTTTTGTAAAAATAAAGCTATTATAAGACTCAGGCCCCATCACACAATGCAACACAAGCCGGAGGATAGGGTTTTCCCTTATAATAGCCAAACATGCTCTATACGTTAAAAACAAATCATTTGATACTACTATAAGTGCATAGTTTATAAAACAACTTCAAATATAACTGTATCAATCCTAGACGACATGGGTACCATATATCATGTCGCCAATACTAGGTTCTACAATCAAAACCGCAAAGTCACGTATTTGGAAGTTGAATTTCCATCATGAACCAAGGAAAAAAATAGTCCTTACCGAATTCGAGACGCTCTAGCCCACCCCTCAGGACCCAGACTCAGGTGGGCCCTTGGATCGTCAGGGCCGGTCCACCGATGTGGATTAAAATGCCTGAACACTGCGTTTCCCCGCCCTTTGGGGCGTCAATGAGCCAAATGACTCCATCGGCTCCACATAGTCACCAATATATCCGTAGCACCTCGCAATCCAACAACCACAAGGTGAAAATAATATAAATGTTAGGGCTGGTAGGTCACTGACACCACCCTAGCTAGAAGGAAACGCAAGTCCCCCCAGAAGTCCTTCTCCCGTTTATGGTTCACACCGGGGTGTGAGGCTCGCGAATTAACGCTACACAAAGCTGTGCCACACAGGCGGTGCTTTGATCATCAACCACAAGACTCTGCTTTTCAACAGAAGCCTTGATCATTTGCATCTTAGCGTGCCACACAGGCAAAGCACTCCATGCAACCGATATCCATCAATCACACAGAATGATGTCCAATGTCAGACACACAGTCCATTTACAAGTCCGTTCTGGGTCTGAACGAAACTGGAGGCACCTTGTACCATGCATATCCATCGATCTCCAAGTACGTATGGACGATCACCAATTGATTCCCTCCTCTTGGGTGTACATCCCAATCAAGATCATCAGTAATTATCCAAACGATGTGAAGACCTCCGGTCTTCGACCACCGTCTTCATCCTCGACACATCGTCGAATCAGTTATTCAGAATGGGATAAACCCGGTCTTTCTGAATAACTCGCGTATATAATAAACAAGTGTTACACAAACACAACATACGCCTCATTCCAATTCAGAATATTCTTTTATTCAAATATTCTTATACTTTGGGGAAGGTTCTCATTAATTTTATTAAAGATAAATTCTTTAAATTTATTCTTTAATCACCCTTTGAATATCAATTCAAACCAAATTATGGTTTATCTAAACTAGTTGGAATTAACGAACCTTACTGAAGTAATCATTTGTTTTAATTTCCCAATCCCAACCTATACATCCCATGAAGTAAAACTGGTAATACTTCATGTCTAACACCACGGTGTTATCGGTAAATTCAATTACCATTTCATGTTCAAATCTAATTAAAAATTTAACTATTGCCTGGAGTAAAACTGGTGATACACCATTCTCGATCATTTCAATCTAATTAAAGATTCATTAAAACTCCACTTGGTTTTATTCTTCCAAAAAATCAATACTAATGATTGTTTAACTTGGGAAATCATATCCTGTCTTTAACTGGGTTAAAGAACCAATGTCATTTAAAACACGGTTCACGATAAACCCAAAATAACATTCCATTCCATCAACCTTTAACCGTAAATTAGCAAGTGAACAATTCCCTAAGTATTAACCCCGAAGGCCGAAACCAACATCAGATCAATACCCAGGAAACCATTCAACTTAACTAATCTCCAGTTAGTTTCTGATTTTCTTAACTCCATTGGCTCTAAGAATAGTATTATTAAAGATACCATTCACGACAACCGAAATCACATTCCATTTATTATGGAATCTTCACGGAAAAACAAATCAATATATAATCCATATCTATTTCCAAATCCGACCAGTAATACAAATGGAATAACGACAACGCCTTTTAAATTCCATATGTATTAACAGTCTTCCTCCACAGAAGTTCACTTCGATTATTATCAAATCGAATTCCATTCAATTCCAATTTAATATGTTAAATTGGAAAACTTTACTTTGGAAAATCTCCTTTAAATCTTTACAAAAGATTTATAAATTCCAAACCTATTTGACTGTAAATCGGGTTAAAGAACGAATGTCGCTAAAACACAGTTCACAACAAACCCAACTCACATTCCACTAATTATCGGGTTAAAGAACAAGTGTTATTTAAATCACTATTCACGATAAACCCAAAAATCAATTCAAATTCAATTCCAATTAAATACCATTCAATTGGTATACTTCATTAAATCTAAATAAAAAGATTTAATCTTTTTCTCAACTGGGTTTAAGAACAGTGTTAATGAAGACACCATTCACGACAAACCCAAATCCCATTTGATATTAAATACAAGGCTCTGAATAAAAAAAATATCGGCTTATATTCAATATCAAATTCTACGACCAACCAATATCATGTTGGAAATAACGATATAAATATATCTTTCAAATTTCCATAACAATATCTGTATAATCACGAAATCCAACATCAAAATATTCCGAAGACAATTTCAATTTAAATCCATTTCCATTTTATATATTGGAAATTCTGGTTATTTTCAAAACCATTTCAAATCCAATTTATTTAATTTAAAAATAAATGGATTATCATTCTAGTTCAAAACTAGTTCATTTCGATAAAAATCTATTTTTATCTTTTCAAATATGGGATTTTTCATCCCAACTCTTTCCAAATCATTTCTTATGATTTTATACTAATTATTGATATTTTTAATAATTTTATCAAGGCCCGTACAGTCGATTCCCATAAACGGCCATCGAACTGCACTTACAACGACCTTTTCCAAATTTGATTTGGACATAATTCCAAATCCAACCATTAGATTTCTAATTTCTTGTATTCTTAGAAAACATTTTTCGATACGAACCCAACAGTTCCGGTTTTAGGAGAATCCGACGGTCGCATCTCCCGTAATATCCATTCGAAGTCAATGGTCAAAATTCGTGAACTGCCGCAGCGCGGCGCGTTCTATTCAGGCCATTATATATATAAATAATATATATTATATATATTTCGTCGATTTCCTTTTAAAATGTATTTTATAAATCGTTTTAAATTCGTTTTCAAAACGATTTCAACTTCCTATTTAGTTTCTAATCAAAATTGAATATTCCATATCATCGATATATAAATGATAATATTTTCAAAACATTAGATTTTGAAATCAATTCATTTTCGATATTCATTGTAGAAATGAATAAAATCAATATAAATATAGTTCCGTCAAAATGGCGTCAATCTAATCAACATGAGTTTATATATTTAGATATAATCGTGTCCTTCCCAAATCGGACATCAAAATCACATTTTGATCTATTACTGAATATTATTTTAAAATAATCATTATTTCAAAATATTCATCCTTTCTGAACTGGAATCAGACACCGTCAATTACCATATAATTTGATTTATATGGATTTCATACACACACGTACACTGCAACAATCAAACACAGTCAACCATCATCCAAAGTGCATTCTACACTGCATAAGCATCAAATATAAATATTCAACGCTTATAGCAGCCGGTCAATCAATCGATCGACATACAACTAATTATTGGGACTAGTGTATGTCATATATCATCCCAATACCCGTGTGGGGTTTCAAACAATCAAACACAGGTTTTATTTGTGCAGTTGGGCGATGTGTAAAATTTATCGTCCCAATCAATATCAGTCAAATGTGTGTACATAAACAAATCGTCCGATTTGTTTATAAATATTTATTTTATATACACGTTAAAAATTATATTTTTAACTATAAAATATTTATTCATTCCACATCACACAATCAATTTTCACAACACATCAATCAAACAAACAAGCCATCCATGGTCTGTGGACTACGGGTGTTGCTAAGCACCATCTGCATCCTAGCATATATTTCAACTAGAAAACAAATTAAAAGTGAGAAGTTCTCACCGAGAGTTCCACTACGTCAATCTTTGGCGTACGATGGTTTGGATTTATCCCATATTCCAATTCAATCTTTTCACGCTGTTCATAATAAAAATCACATTTTTATTTCAGCGCTATACGGATAAAATCACATTTTTCTACCGATACTGTACAGATAAAAATTCTATTTTAATACTCTACTATATAGATAAAAATTCTGTTTTATACCCCTACTATATAGGTAAAAATTCTATTTTTAAACTGTTACTGTATAGATAAAAAATCTATTTTTATACCGCTACTGTATAGATAAAAATTCTATTTTTATACCGCTACTGTGTTGATAAAAATTCTATTTTTATACTCTATACAAATATATAAAAATTCTATTTTTATACTTGCTACTTATATATAAAAATCAAATTTTTATATCGATGATTATATTTTAAAAATCACATTTTTAAACCGCTATTATATATGAATAAAAATCATATTTTTATACAACTAAAAATCGTATTTTTATATAGCTAAAAATATTTCTTATCTAACTAAAAATATAATCTTTTCTAAATCAAAGATCTAATCTTTTTAAAAGTAAAAATCATTTTTTTCTTAATAAAAACTCAAATCCTTTCATGCATAAAAATCGTTTCTTTATATGGATAAAAAATCACCTCTTTGTATACATAAAAATCTGAACTTCATCAACATAAAAATCTAAACTTCATATACATAAAAATTTGAACCTCATATTCATAAAAATCATAATTTTCAGAAATTAAAGATCTTCCTTTTATTCTAAGAAATTAAAATCAGCAAAAACTCAACAATCTTTAGGGTTTAGGTCGGAGGGGGCCCCACGGAGGTTGGTGGCGGTCGAGATGGTGCAAGGGGGTGGTTTCTATCGCCGGCGGCGGTTCTTTTTACGAATGTGGGGGTTTAAGGGGCTTGTAGGTAGAACGGAGAAAGGGAGGAAGAAGGGGACATGGCCGAGGAGGGGCGTCGGAGCTTGAGGGTCTGGCGATGGGCGGCGCTCCGTCGATTGCGGGGTGGTATGGCGGTCTCAGGCATTGGGTCGATGACAAGGAGGGCTTCGATTTGAGGAAGAGAAGGTTTATTTTCTTTTGTTTCGATCTGAGCGTTTAAGATGGAGAGAGAGAGAGTAAAAATGGGGAAAGAGTTGACCAAGCTATTTTATATAATTATTTATTAATTTAATTCTCCAAAAAGTAAACTTTTATTTTGAACTCGAAATCGAACCCACCGATTGTCGCCCCTAGCTAATTACCCCCATTCCGAACACAATGGGATATGTCACGTAAGCCAATTCCATCGTTTCGATGAGTTTCCATTTAAATTAACATTTAAATCCTTATATTAAATTTTAAACGTACATTTCAATTTACTGGGGTCATATACGGATCCCAAAAATTCCAGAAAAAATATTTCCAGCTTCGTATTGACGTTAAGGTCCTAACAAAACTAATTTCGTCAAATTTGAAGACCGTTTGAAAAATGACCATTTTCTGGTCGATCGAAATTGACTGAAACTGGTCAAACGCGTTTAACTTCGCCACGCTCACATATTGATTCAGAAAATTATGCAAATTGGAATCTAGCAATAACTTGACATCTCGGATTCAACAAAAGTAGTTTCATTGAAAATTGAGGTTGTTTGCAAAATTTCCATTTTTAAGGGACAAAAATTCCATAGCGACTACTCTGAATTTTCAACTAGACGTAACTTTTTATTCCCACCATGAAATTTCAATTTTTCGGATTCGTTGGAAAGATATTCTCTAACAGATTCTAATATTTTTGGTTTCGCCAAAATCCGGTTTATTTTGAATCCTGTACACTCATTTGAAATTTGAAATTTGAAATCGAATTTTCGAACTACCGCGCCATTTCTAATTCCTTTTATATTTAAATTAAAATATTTATATTCTAACGTCGATTCAAATAAATTTCTCGTCATTATTATTTAAAATAATTCATTTTAAATATTCAAAATTCATCAAAATTGCCAAAATAAAAATTTTAAGTTGGCTCAAATTTCCGGGTTATTACATCGATCTACTAATGCTACGTCTGCGTTGAATCTTTCGAGGAAAGATTGAAGTATCTCTCCCGGATGTTGCTTGATGGAGGTCAAGAACATGACACTTTTCGGTCGGGAGATGTGAATTCTGAACTACCCAATGAAGCGGGTGACTAGCGAGTTCCGGCTGTAGATCGACTCCGTTGTTAGCTGCCGAAACCACATGCCGGTTATATCTATGAGAAAAAGCGATAAGCATTTGGCCATAACATTGGTTGATGCAGAGAGTACATCCATATGGCATATGTATCGCGCGAGATGGATGGTCGGGTTGGTCCGACCAATGAAGGGTTCAAAGGCTGGAAACTTAAAGTCCGGAGGATTACAAGAGTTTCTTATTTCCCTATAAAGGAGCTACGACGGATATTATCTATATCCTGCTAAGAAGAGGTTCCCCGGGTGAAGCATCGGATGATGCTTGCAAGCTTGCTTCCATCTCCGAGAGTCGCTGCCATGAATCCAGCTTTGCATTCGGGAGAGCTCCAGCACCAGGGTCCGACGAAAGCATGCTCGGAAGGGCGACCGTTGGTTAGGCTCGACCTCCGAGAGTCGAGTGAAGGTGAGGGCGAGGGTGCATCGCAGTTGTTGGTTCTGGGTAGACTAGCGCCTCCTGGACCTGATGATAATTGGTCTGAATCATGCCCGTGATGGAAGGTCCGGGCTGATCCAGCATAGCATGTGATGTTTGAAGCTCCCTGGTGGCCCCTCCCGAACTGATGTTAGAAGGATTCATGGTAGCATTTTCCTCAGCCGTGGTGAGAACCGGTATGGTAGAGTGAGTCTGTTGTAAGATGTTGGGTTGTAATGGGAATGACATTGATCTTGATGGGCCCAGCGGTTACGATTGGTCCAGGGGGTCGAGCTAGTCCCCGGAGAGGTAGTAATACGGTCGAACGACCTAAATCTTGATCGCGGGCCTCCGTTGAATCTACGGCTGCGTTAGTTGCTGGAAGCGATACTCCTGGCTGTGATTGGTTGGGAGGTGGAGTCGAGCCAAGAGGAAGTAAATGTGTAATCTGATCTGTGGCTTGCATTTGTCCAGACCGAAGATCAGTTACTGCCCCAGCCTCGCCTGGTGGAGGAATTGATGTTGAAGCGTTAAATCCCTTTTCCATCCAAGCGAGAAGGTGATCCATCAACAGTTGTTGTCGTTCGAGAAGTTTACCCTAAGGTGTCATCTGGCCTCTGAACTCGACCATGATCTTATCCATGTCGTCCCGAGTAAGATATCAGGACACGTCTTCAAGGAGGCTTCCTGACTTGCCTCTGCAGTGTTTGTCTCGGATGCATCAGCGTTTGTGGGAGAGAAGATATTGCATCTTTCTTCTGCTTGTTCGCCATGGGTCGGAACTTGCTGAAAGTCGTAGAGAATGCTGATGTGTGCCCCTTCCTGGTGCACCAAAGTGTTGACATCAAAAGTTGGTCACTAGTGACAGTCAACTCCCAATCGTGTGAAGAGCACACGAATAACAATCACAAAATGCAGTAAAAAAAGAAAATAGGGAATACGCAAGACTTTTTATAGTGGTTCGATAAAGATGGTACCTACATCCACTTTATATGTATTGATTTGCTTTTGATTACAAGTACAACACTTTTTCTATTTGAAGAAAGAAGAAGATTGGCTATTTTGGAGTTAGCTGTAGGAAGAGCTTAGAATCGGAAGTCTTTGGTGGAGAATAGAGCATCCGAAAGAAGGTCTCCAGAAAGAGAGGTTCGTTTCCATTTTGAGCTTGGAGGTATTTATAAGTGAAGAAGTGGGCTGAGGTATATCAAAAGTAGAGCTTTGTCCGAAAGTGGTTGACCGCCTTTAATGCTCTAAGAATTGGATCGAATATTGAATGGCTTAGCTAGATATTTCCACATAGATTTGGAGTCATCAAGTCGATCCGAACTTTAAGAAAGTGCTTAACTTGGTTGGTCCACGAGAGCGATTATATTGGGGCATGAGATCCGCTGCTCGAAGGAAACTGATTCGGGTCAAATCTTTTTTGGACTTTCTGAAGTATAGGTCGTTCTATCGGTCGATCGACCGATGCTGAAAAGCGAGCTTTTGGACATTGGGCTTCGATCCGTTGAACCACGACTGCTTTTGCCAAAAGGTTGGTCAACACACTATTTTCGAAATGATTTCAAAATAACTAACTTTTTTTTAAATCGAGTTTCAAAATTACTTCCTTATTTTGAATATATATCTCTTTGTTCTTAAATTTGTTTTAAGTTCTGAAATTTAATTACTCCTATTTTGAAATTAAACTTTATTTCCTAAAATATTTTATTTCTTAATTCAGATATTTATTACTTATAGATTTATACTAATTTTTTTATAATTATTTATGGTTTCAATTTCCTCATTTATATTTATTAAGTTTTAATATATTCCATATATTCATAGTTTTATATATACACACACATTCTATATCATTTTATATATTGTAACCCCTCACACTTTTCTTAGCTCAAATTTCATAAAAAATTGAAACCCAAACCCATCCAAGAATGGAGAGTGTAAATTTGGTACCTGCAATTAATGAGCATAAGCATAATTAGAGTAAAATAAAAATAACTCATAGCAGGAACAAGATAAGGTAATTAATACTGACTAAGACGATTACCTTAAAGCACATCGTCACATAGATTTTGAGTATGAGAGAACAAGAATTGATAACCAAACTGAACACCTGTTGAGACCTGTCATTCCCGAGTTAAACCCGAGAGTTGTTATGTAGAGGGGGTCAGAACAACAAGTCCTCGTGAGTAGAAAATGTATAACCCTATCTACAATACACAAATGTATCCCGTTTGGTCATAATCAAAACATAACCTGACCTTGTAAAAATTTATGTACAATGACTAACGACCGTACCCAAGTTAGCATTCTCAAATGATAGCGATATTGAAATACAACGTTCACCCATAAATATGAAGCTTTTAAACCACCATTCAACTACTTACTATAAACTAAGAGGTGGATCCCCACTACTCATTATTGCATATGGAGGTTATTATTTCTGTATGGCCACTTAAAACTTCCTTTTCAATGATAATAAGGGTGGATCCTTTTGATCAATTAAGACCCAAGGCGGACCCATCGTGTAACACCCCGAATTTTAATAAATAATAACCAAATATAAACGATTAATAAACTAAATATTAATCAGAATAATAATCAGAATTATACAACGAGACTAGCACATTTGGAACCATTGTAATTTTATGATCAAAATGGACACTTGGTTTGTAAAAATCTGAGTTAAAATTAGTTAGTTATGGAGTAAAGAAGTATTCAAAAATTAAATAAATAAAACAGACAAATCCAACGTTCAGTGGGCGACCCATGCTAATCGGGTCGATATGTGTGTTGATCCAGTATAGCGGGTGAGCTGACCCAACTGCAGCGTGCCTTAGCCTGCACGCAAGCACACCAATCCTAACGGACGCTGCGTCAGACGCTAACAACTACGTTCCTAACGGCTGTTTTTCCCCATTCTTATAAAAATCTATCCTCTTCCACCATGTATCCTTCAATATTCCACACCTCAAACACCACATTTTTTCTCTATTTTGCCTTGACAATGGCTGAAGTAACTCGTGTGAAAGCAACATTTCGCCGACCTCTGAAAGTGTGGTCTCCGTTTGCAACTTCAGAGTTTCTCCATATAACCGTTGATGCTTACCAAGCAGCTGGAAAGAACAAAAAAGGAATTCATAAGAGGATTGCAACTGCTATGAACAAGGTTTAGCTACATCACCGACTGAGATACCGGTCATTGTTGAACAAGTAACAGTTGAATACGATGCTTACAAGAAGAAATGAACTGTATGTCGCAATTTGAGTGAGAAAACGGATGCCATATGGGATCATAAATACGGAATAATTAATGGAAGCGAAGCTTGGTGGTAATTCTCCCTTGTCTACCACAAGCCCACAGCCTCTTGAAATTCCGACTATGAAGCATGCAATAGACAATGTAAGAACATTTGACGGTAATGGCATAACCCACGCAATATCAATTCTCAAAAGCAAGGAAAACCAAGATTTGTTTATGGTTCTTCTTGATGACGAAGCAGAAAACTGGCTGCGTTTTGAAATCGAGGTTCGGAAGCAAGCAATCTGATACATGTAGTTTATGATGAATTGCAACGTCCCGCCTTTTTGATCGCCTCAAATTGGTGATTAAACCAACTTAAAACATTCAAATTGATGGATTGTTATTAGCTTACAGAGTTTAAAATAGAATCAGCACAACAAATACAGAATAAATAAATAACGCAGTACTGAACATTGGAATAAAACTTTTATTTATATTAATTATAATTTTTTTGATACAAAGATTTTTCTATACAGCGGAATGAAAATATCATTTGAATACAAGAAAATATTTACTGTTTGAAATCTTCAGAGTGCGCTCGTCATCAAAATCCCCAGCTTCATCAGTCTTCGGATCTTAAGATGTAATCTCTAAATCTGTAACATTTGGGTCTCACCCGAGCATTCCATGCAAAAACATAAAACACTATCAAATCATAGTTCAAGTAAAATAATTTTAATATAAACTGAAATATAATAGTTAATCCTATAATTCACTGCATTTCGAGTACATTGAACCCATGAGAACTGCCGGAATATACCATAGCAATTTGGGACGAAACAAATCGGGATAGCATATGGATTCATATATACATGTGCCAATGACATATATATACATATACGATGGTATACATACATACGTGTACATCGCCACCACACACACACACACACATATATATATATACACACACACTAAAACATATATACGTATGCCGCTGACATGTATACATACACACACACAATAGTATGTATATACACATGTGTCCATCGACCGCCACATATATACCAAGACCAAGCTTCGATAGATTAGGATACGCAACATACATTTTCAAAGAAATTTCAAGGACTGTCAAAACAAGCCAAGGAGCAATAAATGCAACCTTTCAAATTAAAGAGTACACCAGGCATGCACAACCAAAACTCGAGCAGGTGTATGGCTCAAGAAATGGGTTCAAATATGGAAGCCAATATCATGATAATGAACTACAGCAAAAAGTTATTCAAAAGGGTGCATGCATTAGTGAAACAAATTTTGTCACATGACTAAAGAAAAGGCAAGATGTTCGACCAACACACTTTCAATTATGTAAGTATATATAATTTTCTTTTTTCCACTGGTAAATTGCTTCTATACTCAAAACATACAGTGTTAAATTCCAAGGTAACTTCATAACGAGGAGCTTATTTAAATACATATAAATGTGTAACAGTTTGGGTTTATATACATAACCAAGGCATAGATATGGCAAAAGGAACAATGGTGTTCATTTGTCTATGGTTCACTGCCCAAGTTTAAACAAAATGTACAAGGGTTATATATATATATATATATATATATATATGTGTGTGTGTGTATAAATCAGGTAAACAAAGGGGTATAAACCCACATACAAGTTAAATAATCACGTATGCAAGCTCAACTAAATAGGAATATGTTCCAGGAAAATAAATGAATAGGCTTCTTTTCCCATGAATGATATTAGAATTTAGAAATGGTGTATATGGTCATGTGTCCATTAGCCTAAAGTAGAAATTATCATATATTGTTTCTAATTCATAACTAAGTATAATGTATAACACCCAAGAAACTACAAACTCAAATAATCGTTCATGCATACATATTACTGACAAAAACACATCTCAACAATTTTTCCTAAGTAGAACGCCACAGGTACTATTTGCACAACATCCCAATACCACTTTATGATCATGATAATTGCAGCTGCACATATGTAAACAACCTTCGACTTATGTTAATTCTTCAAAAGCTTCAAGAGATTGCAGAAACTACTAGCTAGTAGTACATTTCCTTATCTATCTGTTTCCATTCTCACTTATACATTGACATCAATTTGCCTTAATAGAATAATTATGACCAATATATTTTAGCTAAGAACCACATCATGTAGCTTCTTTTGGTTCTACTAGGGGCCTTCTTATCATTTGTCCACTTAACAAAATTTCAGCACTTGTGGGTACAATGTATTTAACAGTGACAACATTGATGACTTGATTTCAGTTTATAACAGCTATAAATTTCAGGTATTAAATGATGTTGTTTGAACCATGTTTACAGTAAAAGCCAACATAGTTTAGTATGCACAAATTTTCTGAACATTGACAACTAACCAAATCTCAAGACTGTAAATACCATAACACAACCCGGTTTCCAAATCGGCAAAGTAGGTTAAACATAACCCACATGTTCGAAACATGGACCAATATAGCAGTTAAGGTAGTGCACTCCTATTTAAATCTCTGCACATGTATATACATTCAATTATGTATACACACATGTCGACCCATTCCCAAAACAAAATCAGGTTAACACGATAAATGCCACACCATCATGTACAACTATTAAATGACCACCAGCCAAACAGCATGGTGCTAAGGCCATAAACTATCATACTTTAAGTTTACTGAAATTAAATTACTTGCAACAAGAATTAATCGTGAGTAACAATACTCACCTTTAATAGCGTGATTAAAAAGGAACAACTTGCAAAGGCTTAGGAGCAGGCGACGTCGATCGGTTTTCTTGAGCAATGACTTCGATTTGGCGGTTCTCAGAAGGAGCCTTCTACATTGGAACGAGCTAGCCTTCGATCTGCGAGAGCTTCAAGCTTGTGACGGAAGGAGAAGCATGATTTGAGGATAAAGGCTCGGTTTTTATTCGATGGACTATGGCTTTGTTGCTTACGGTGGCTCCAATGGGTAGCGACGGCTGCAAGCGCGGATGATTTGCGAATTGGGGTTTCCCCTTTCCTGGAATTGAAAGCAAAAGGACAGAGGAGAGAAGAGGTAAGGGCGCTTGCAACTTCAAAGTGGGTGGCTTGAGATGATCTATGCGGCGGCCAAGAGGAGGCAGCGATCGATTTGTTAAAAGGAGAAAGTCTTGATTTTTGGGGAGGAATCATTTTAGGGTTAAAGGTTTTTGGCAGAAGCCATTAACTTTAAGAAAGGGGAACTGATTTCGGCTTGGAAGCCATAAAAAAATGAAAAGAGGAAATCATTTGTGCTGGATAAAATTGTGGAGGAACAAGACGTTTATAGAAGAGGAATGTCAGGGATAAGAACAGAGTCCATCGAAAGGTTTTAGGTTAGCTGTGCGTTACAGGGATAGGTTGGCGTGAGATTAACTAAGGTAGATTATATTTGTTTTAATTTAAATTATAATTCTACCATGAATACCCCCGAACCGCTCTAAATACGTACCACCAACACAGTTTCTAAATGCTACAAAAATTATATGTATCTCCTCGTCTTTGCATTCTAAATGCAATAACATTTCCTGGTTGTAAACCGACTCTGTCTGTTTACAATGTTATTTTAAATTTTAAATTATTTATCGTTACACTGATTTAATTCCGTTTGTTCACCAATGACTCTATTCGTTTTTGAATTTGAAATGTTAAATTCAAATTTTGAATTTAGGATTCAGAACTAAAATTAAATAGAAATAATTTAGTTGATTTATATAAATATTTTTCGTTGAATTAGACTGATAACAATAATTTAAATTCGATTTATATTGATAGTTGGAATAATAAACACATATCTAAGCTAATTTTCAACAAATAAAATCTCCAATTTATTTAACATCAATAGCGTTTATTTTAAAAATTCCACCATCTATATTTTCTAATCGAATTTCAAATCCAATTCAAATATCCAATCAAATTCAATTCCAATATTCAACCATACATATTTGATTCCAACCACCCATTCTGAATTAAATATTGAATTTTAATACATGCACAAACAATATATTTGATTTTTTTAAACCCGAGTATCAATATAAAATTGATCATTAATAATTAAATCTCTAATTTATTCCTTATTTTAGTTGTCAAAATTTTTGGGTCGTTACAATCTCCCCTCTTTAAAACTTTTCATCCTCGAAAAGAAGAGATCGTTAGAGTTATACCAATGTATATTCCAAATTATCTTATTAATGTGAAATTCTAAACTAAATATCAATATTTATATTATCAATTCTCTTTACTTATCCGTCATACTCAATTAACTTTGAAAATCAATTTTTCTCAAAACTAATCTCTTAAATTTCAAACTCTGCATAAGTTGGATTTACGCATCTCGAATTATTCCAAATTCCTTTATAACCCTTATGTGATAACCCTAAACTCCCGCGCCACGGAAGTAAGGATAATCATTGGAATATAACACATTTATCACAACAACAGATTACAGAAAACAACATAATACATGAAATCATAGAATAATATCATCATCATAGCAGCAGAATCATGAATGTCATCAACATCTGAGTTGCACAGACACAGGATACTACTTAGTACATAAATGTTCCCACAAATAGAAAACAAGTCTAGTACATCCTAAAATACAACATAGATAAAGTGATGTTTAAATGTCCCAAAAGATAAAAGATAAAGATGGTCTTTGTCTTCTGCCCAAAGAGCACACTATGCTGCGGTGAATATCCAAAGTAAGCATGTTACCTATTTACTTGGCTGTCCGTGTAAAAATAAGGGCACCCGAGTTTGCAAGTGAAAACAAACTACGAGTCACTCATGGGACTGGTATGAGAAATCTTACTTAACTTACCTAATAATAAGGTTAATCACAGGACCACGCCGCTAACGCGGAACGGGTTTATTCCATTGGATTGTCAGTGCATAAAATGAGTAAATCTTTTAAAACAACGCAATGCTTTTTAGAAAAATGAAACCGTTATAAGACTCAAGTCCCATCACACAATGCAACGCAAACCGAAGGATGGAGTTTTACCTTATAATGATCAAACATGATTGACACGTATAAAACAACAATCAGTTGATATTATTACTAGTGTCTAA
Organism: Allium sativum; assembly: GCA_030737875.1. Classification (NCBI taxonomy): domain Eukaryota; kingdom Viridiplantae; phylum Streptophyta; class Magnoliopsida; order Asparagales; family Amaryllidaceae; genus Allium; species Allium sativum. The sequence goes on from CM060916.1 coordinate 548,682,555, forward strand.
TCAATTTAAAACACTTTCAAAATAAATGTATCAATCCTAGACGGCATAGCTACCATATACTATGTCGCTATATATAGGTTTACAATCAAATTTGTAATGTGGTATTGGAAATTGGGTTTCCATCATGAGTCGAGGCTAGGAATCATCCTCACCGATTTCGAGACACTCTAGCAAATGCCTCAGGACTCGGATGCTGGCGATCCCTAGTTAGCAGCAGGGCCGGTCCACAAATACTTTTGCGGATTGATTATTCTTGAACAGTACGTTTTCTGGTCCTATTCGACCTATCACTTGGCCAGTAGCGACCAATATCCGAGGGCCCTCACAATCCATCATCCACATAAGTAAAAATGTATGGGCTCTATACCATGACACCACTTCTAGCTAGAAAGAAACATATGCACTCCCTGCCGTCCTCTTTCCGTTTTTGACTCATACCGTGGTGTGAGGCTCGCGAAGTAACGCTATACACAAAGCTATACAAAATAAAGCTATGCTTTGATCATCAACCACAAGGCTCTGCTTTTAAGCAAAAGCCTTGATCATTTGCATCTTGGCATGCCACATTGGCAATCCACGCCATGCGACTGATGTCTATCAATATATAACCTCTAAGCTTGTATGTCTCAGAGAATGGTGTTAAGCAAGAGAATAAATTCTCCGCCACCAAACAGATATATATTAAATAGAAATCAATTCACACAAAACGAAATCCAATGTCAAACATACATCCATTTACAAGTTCGTTCTGGGTCTGAACGAAACTGGAGACACCTTATTCCTCGTCCCGTGTCCAATACGGAAGAGAGGTTCTCGCATATCTGGACAATCAACAAGTACGTCCAGACAACTACCACTTTAACCCTTTCCTGAGAGAAAACCAATCCAGGGCATCAGTAGTCATCCATTCGATGTGAAGATCGTCGGTCTTCAACCACCGTCTTTAATGTCTTCGATTTTAAATCATCGTATAATTATTTGAAATGAGATTGAACTCGGTCTTTTCAAATAATTCTCGAATATATAAAATTCGAATCAGTTCATATCGTTAATATTATTTTATAACGATTTATCGCTATTTTTATTTATATACAAATAGCTCAATTAATTCGGACGACGTTTCAGGTCGTTACGTGGCCCTGGCGCTGTTTTTATCCAAATTTGAATTACACATTTCTCAAAATCTAACCGTTGGATCTTAACAAATTTAATATCGTTGGAAAGATCTTTCCAAAGCAAACCTAACGGTTCCAGTTTTGGGAAAATTCGACTGTCGGATCTTTCGGTATAATCGTTTAAAGTTCCGATTCCAAAACATGAACTACCGCTCGCGGTTCATTTAATTTATATATATATATATATGTATGTATATATATATATCGTTCGACGATTTAACTAACAAGTTAAAAATAATGTATTAACCAACAAGATCATTCTTTTTATTCTAATCAAACAGGTTGAATGTAACATTTTTAATGACAACACCTATTTTAACATATTATTCTTTTTAACTAAATAAACATGTCAAAAGAAACATTTTTAATGAACAACTCCTACTTTAACATATTATTCTTTTTAACTAAATAAACATGGTAAAAGAAACATTTTTAATGGCAACACCTATTTTAACATATTATTCTTTATAACTAAATAAACATGTTAAAAGAAACATTTTTAATGAATAACTCCTACTTTAACATATTATTCTTTTTAAATAAATAAACATGTTAAAAGAAACGTTTTTAATGAACAACTCCTACTTAAACATATTATTCTTTTAACTAAATAAACATGTTAAACGAAACATATTTAATGAATAACTCCTACTTTAACATATTATTTTTTTAACCTAAGTAAACATGTTAAAAGAAACATTTTTAATAGACAACTCCTACTTTAACATATTATTCTTTTTATCTAAATAAACATGTTAGAAGAAACATTTTTAATGCAAAACTCTTACTTTAACATGTAATCCATTTTATCTATCGAGTCAAAACATACACCAAAAATGTCATTTTTAATGTTTAAACAATTTCTAATGAACATATCATTTTTAATGGATAAATCATTTTTAATGAAACTAATCATACACTAAAAACGTCCTTTTTTTAATATCTAAACAATTTCTAATGAACATGTCATTTTTAATGATGAATCATTTTTAATGAAACTAATCATACACTAAAAATGTCTTTTTAATATCTAAACAATTTCTAATGAACATGTCATTTTTAATGATGAATTATTTTTAATGAAACTAATCATACACTAAAAATGTTCTTTTTAATATCTAAACAATTTCTAATGAACGTGTTATTTTTAATGATGAATCATTTTTAATGAAACTAATCATACACTAAAACTGTTCTTTTTAATATCTAAACAATTTCTAATGAACATGTCATTTTTAATGATGAATTATTTTTAATGAAACTAATCATACACTAAAAATGTCCTTTTTAATATCTAAACAATTTCTTATGAACATGTCATTTTTAACGATGAATCATTTTTAATGAAACTAATCATACACTAAAAAAGTCCTTTTTAATATCTAAACAATTTCTAATGAACATGTCATTTTTAATAATGAATCATTTTTAATGTTTAACTATTTTTCTCTAAAACATGATAAATTTGTGATTCATATATATTCAATAAAATGTAAATTTTTATTGTATAAACAATTATTTCCAACATGACAATTTCTATGATCCATATAAACAATAAAAAGGGAATTTTTATTGTGTAAACAATTATGACTAATTCTATGATTCATACGTACAATAAAAAGATAATTTTATTGTATAAATATTTTTGACAAATTCTGTGTTCACGTATACAATAAAAAGATATTTTTTATTGTATAAATATTTTTGACATATTCTATGTTCACATATACAATAAAAAGATAATTTTTATTGTATAAATATTTTTGATAAATTCTATGTTCACATATACAATAAAAAGATAATTTTTATTTTATAAATATTTTTGACAAATTCTATGTTCACATAAACAATAAAAAGATAGTTTTTATTGTATAAATATTTTTGACAAATTATATGTTCACATATAAAATAAAAAGATAATTTTTATTGTATAAATATTTTTGACAAATTTTTCAATGTTCACATATACAATAAAAAGATAATTTTTATTGTATAAATATTTTTGACAAATTCTATGTCCACATATACAATAAAAAGATAATTTTTATTGTATAAATATTTTTGACAAATTCTGTGTTCACATATAAAATAAAAAGATAATTTTTATTGTATAAATATTTTTGACAAATCCTATGTTGACATATACAATAAAAAAATAATTTTTATTGTATAAATATTTTTGACAAATTTTATGTTCACTTATACAATAAAAAGATAACTTTTACTGTACAAAAAATTTTGACAAATTTTTCTATGTTCACATATACAATAAAAAAATAGTTTTTATTGTATAAATATTTTTGACAAATTTTTCTACCCAATTCAATCCAATGGATCATCGCAATCAAAATCAATCAATCCAAATCTCGTACAACACACATATAAATTTTAACAGCGTATATATAAAAACTTCTTATCGCAATCACAATTAATTTCAATTTTAAATTAGAGATCTCACAGTGATTTTGAATTATTCAAAAAATTGTAGATCGTCTAAAATTTCACTGGTCACTGCTAAAATGTAGTAGACACTGCCACAATCCCGATGGTTCCTGTTTCATGTGATTCCGACATCGTATGAACAAGTTATGATTTTTATCTTATTAATATTATTTTAAATTTAATTAATTAAATAATTTAAATAAGAAAAAGGATTACCTTCTTCTACACAGTTACACGGCCGACACCCTTTTCCGTTTATTCAAAAATTAGGTCAAAGCTTTTCGATCCACACACTTCACTTCGCGATGATCGGACGACGTCACGTCGGAGAGGGAGGAAGTGCGCGCCAGGGTGCCTGTAACACCCCTAAGTCCCACATGGTGAAAGCCTGTGTGAAGTGGGTACTTATATAGTAAAGCCCATCTCTTACTAATGCCGAGGTCTTTTGAGGAACAAAACCCCACACCTATATGGTGGCTAAGTTGGGGACAATATCTTGCGTGAACGGAGGTGCGGGCTGTTATAGTGGTATCAGAGCCACTACCCAGCCGGAATTGTGGCTCTTGTGTGGACCACAGCGCCTGGGTGAGGTGTTTGTGAGCCAACGAGGACGTTGGGCTCTGTAGGAGGGGAGAATGTAACACCCCTAAGTCCCACATCGTGGAAGCCTGTGTGAAGTGGGTACTTATATAGTAAAGCCCATCTCTTACTAACGCCGAGGCCTTTTGAGGAACAAAACCCCACACCTATATGGTGGCTAAGTTGGGGACAATATCTTGCATGAATGGAGGTGCGGGTTGTTACAGTGCCCATGATGGCGAACTCGATCGCACCCAGGAGGCGGGGCGGGGGTTGATACAACGACGGTTTGGGGAGGTGGTGCGATCAAAATACTCCATTACAGGGGGCATTGTCTTTATGGATGTGAAGATTGGATAGAGTACTACAATATTGTCCAAAGGATGGAATGATTTTACTGAGAGTATTGAGAGATTTTAATGGAGGAAGTTTTGAGATGTTCTGGTCATATACGATGATGGAGGCGGTGGCTATGAAATGAACTAGGGTTTTATGTCCTTTCGTGTTCTGGTCATCTACATCCCTGTGAATTACGATGATGGAGGCGGTGGCGGTGGCTATGAGATGTTCTGGTCATCTACATCCCTGTGAATTACGCTACACGGTCGTGTCCTTTCGGGAACAATGACAACTCGAGTTTTATGTCCGGACAACCTACCACCACCACCAACACATCTCAACTAAGCTCAAAATTCAAAGGAGAAGGAAGGTACTTTATTTATCTTGACTTGAAAACATATAGCATTTCAATCCTCACAAATCGTATTTACTATTTTCTTTCCAAATCATATTTCCAGATATCTCATTCTTATATAATTTCCCTTGTATAAAATTTCATTTCAAATCGATTACCTTCCAATCCAATAGTTTTCGAATTCGCTTTATTCACACACACACACACACACACACACACACACACACATATATATATATATATCTTATCCATTTACGAACACTTTTATATCCAATATCTAAAATCGAATATTTTCACATTTTCATATAGATTTCAATTTTTTTTTTGATCAATTCTGTTATCTTTTCAAACTCGAGTTATAAACCAAATTCTCTTCCAAATTTCCATTATTACATTCATCGCTTAACTCAAATCATTATGTTATCAAAATTCCAGAATTTTCCCTTTTAATAACAAGTTTCTCATTCCCACACTATTACTCTTCCATATTCACATTCATTGACTGTAAATTTGCAAGCGAACTACTCCCTAAGTATCGACCCCGAAGGTCGAAACCAACATCAGATCAACATTCAGAATGTTATATGACTTACTAATATCTAGTCAGTTTCTTAATTCCATTTTAAGCCATTTTAAATTTAATTATAAACTCATCTCAACAATATTAATTTATTTACCAACTTGATTTATCAAAACAAATAATGGCCTTCCCTATTCAAGATTCTCGAATAACTCCATACAATGAGATTAAAACAATAATCAAAATTATTTCTCATAACCATTTTATTTAAATAATTATACATAGTCTCAATTTATTCAAAACACGTACATAGGAGATTACAAAGGATAGTATTATAAAACAACATCAACTTAATTAGGTTCCACAATCATCGATGATTGTCTGCTTTTGATCAATAATTGACTACTTCACGATATTCATCACTCAGGAGTCTTCAAAAAGGATTAGTGCATTCCTTATCCACATGACCCCACTCCTTGCAGTTCTTACAATAATACGAGATAGAGCCATCTTCATCTACATACTTAATAAATGACATTATCATAGGGGCCAGCTGTCCATTTTTCTCTAATCCTCTTCTCATATTCTGAAAAAAAACTCTTCCCTCCTTTTACGTTCCGTCGCCTTTTGTTCTTGACATGCGGCTTTTTGTTCTTCAGTTCTTGCCATTCTGATTTATCAAAACCCATTAGCCTCTCACGACCTTTTTTTTTAATAATAATAATTTCAATTACCATATTTATTTGTCTATAATTCTAGAAAATTAATTATTACCATCGGAAAACATTTCCAACCACTCTCAAATCTTTATTTTCCATAGAAAATACTCTTTATTCTCAAGGGGAAACATTTCTAAATTCATTATTTGAATTAAAATAGATGTTAGATGAAACATCGCTATTTTCACTAAACTGTTGACACTCATTAACTTACTTTTCTTAATCAAATCTTGTAATCGAACCTTAACCATTTCTTAGTTAACAATGAAGTCAATCGAGTTGGGGTATATTTAACTCTCAGACCTTAACTGAACAACATTATTAACTTTAAAATAGATAAAATTCACAACTTTGAACATCAACAAAAACACTCATTCTTGTAATTTTCCATTTCAGGTAAAGATTTTTTTACAATAATTCATGCCTTAAAGATATGTAACTATAAAAATATACTTTATTCTTTAATCTGAATATATAAACAATTAATAAACAATATATTAAATTTTAAATTAAAATGGAAAGTAAATAGTGTTTTCCTGAAATTCGACATAACTAACTCCTATGAATTGCTTTCTTTCGAATAATCTTTTTTCCGATAATATATTCGAACTTCGGAAAAATCTCATTTGATTTATATTCTGATCTTTAGAATAATTTCCCCGTACTGGTCAACTCAAATTCCTTTATCCTCAGTTCCATCTGCAATATTCTTGATTTCCTACGTTATTTACTTCTAGAAAGGTAAATATTATTCCTTCTATCGGAATCCGAACTCGTCACATCAAACTAGCTTCGATTTCATTTAAATACAGGTTCAAATCTTCACAATCTTCATTCGTATATCGCTTCGTTTACAATTCTCGTTTACAATTCACTTCTTGTTAATCAATTAACAAGTTAATACATCACTATTGAATTCATATATATAATTTATTGGTTCAAAATCAATTATTAATTATCTTGCCAATAAACTTTGACACAATCGAATTCCAGTTATACTTTTTTCAAATTTATTAATTTATTTCAAATTCAAAATAAAGTTTATTTTTTCATTTTTGAAACGATTACTATATTCCTCTTTCATTTACATTCCCATCGGAATTCTTATCTCCAATAAATTTTAGTCGTTTTTGATTGCTAAAATACGCAATTAGAGAAATCGATTTGTTGATTCTCTTATACTTATCTTCCTTAGGTATCATTCGATGATGGATTCGAGATTCAATTCTAAGAATTTTTCAATGAACAGCCCTGGCAAATCCGGATTCGAAGACCGGAGATTCCTAAAAAAATTAAATCTCAAAATAAATTTTTATTTCCGCTGTATCAAATCCAAAATACTAATTTTCAAAATATACAATATTTCCAAAATAATTCACCTTTTAAAATTTATTTTAAAATTATTCACTTTCCAAAAATTTATATTTAAAAACCTTTTTATTTTCAAAATCTGCTTTTTCTAGTGTCGGTCCTATTTATTTTAAACCCGATAAGCTTAGCTTTAAATAAACCAAAGCTTTGATACCACTTGTAACGTCCCGTCTTTTTGACCGCTTCAAATTGGCAATCAAACCAACTTAAAATGTTCGAATTGACGGATCGTTATTAGCTTGCAGAGTTTAAAATAGAATCAATACAGAAAATAAATAACATGGTGTTGAACAGTGGAATAAAATTTATATTTATATTAATAAAAAATTTGATACAAAGATTTTTCTATACAACGGAATGAAAATATCATTTGAATACAAGAAAATATTTACTGTCTGAAATCTTCAGAGTGCACATGTCCTCGGAATCCCCAACTTTATCAGTTTCAGATCTTAAGTTGTAATCTCTAAATCTGTAACACTCGGGTCTGACCCGAGCGTTTCATGCAAAAACATAAAACACTCGAGGCAGGATTAAATCATAGTTCAAGTAAAATAATTTTAATATAAACTGAAATATAATAGTTAATCCTATAATTCACTAAATTTCGAGTACATTGAACTAGAACTGCAAGAATATATCAAAGCAACTTGGGACGAAACAAATCTGGACCGCGTATGGATTTATATATATGTATGCCAATGACATATATATACATATACGGTGGTATAGATATACATACATGTACATCGGCCACCACCACATACAAATATATATATATATATATATATATATATATCCTAAAACATATATACGTATGGCGATGACATGTATACACACACACAATAGTATGTATATACACATGTGTCCATTGACCGCCACATATATACCAGGACCAAGCTTCAATAGTCAGGACATGCAACATACATTTTCAAAGAAATTTCAAGGACCGTCAAAACAAGTCAGGGAGCAATAAATGCAACCATTCAAGTTTAAGAGTACACAAGGCATGCGCAGCCAAAACTCGAGCAAGTGTATGGCTCAAGAACAGGGCTCAAAGATGGAAGCCAGTACCACGATATTGAACTACAACAAAAAGTTATTAGAAAGGGAGCATGCATTCCTGAAACAAATTTTGTCACATGCCTGAAGAAAAGGTAAGATGTTCGACCAACACACTTTCAATTATACCAGTATATATAATTTTCCTTTTTCCAACGGTAAACTGCTGCTATACTCAAAACAGACAGTGTTAAATTCCAAGGGTAACTTCATAACGAGGAGCTTATTTAAATATATATATAAATGTATATCAGTTTGGATTTATATACATAACCACGACATAGATTGGAAAAGAGGAATAATGGTGTTCATTCGTATATGGTTCACTGCCCAGGTTTAAACAAAATGCACAAGGTTATATATATATATACGTATATATATATATATATATATATATTAGGTAGACAAAGGGGTACAAACCCACATACAAGTTAAATAATCACGTATGCAAGCTCAACCATATGGGAATATGTTCCAGGAAAAAAAATGAATAGGTTTCTTTTCCCATGAATGATATTAGAATTTAGAAATGGTGTATCTGGTCACGTGTCCATTATTCTGAAGTAGCAATTATCATATATTGTTTCTAAGTCATAACTAAGTATAGTGTATAACACCCAAGAAACTACAAACTCAAATAATCGTTCTTGCATACATATTACTGACAAAAACACATCTCAAGAATTCTTCCTAAGTAGAACGCCACAGGTACTATCTGAACATCATCCCATTACCACTTTATGATCATGATAATCGTAGCTGCAGATAAAAAAACAACCTTCGACTTATGTTAATTCTTCAAAAGCTTTAAGTGATTGCAGAAACTACTAGCTAGTAATACATTTCCTTATCAGTCTGTTTCCATTCTCACTTATACATTAAAATCAATTTGTCGTAATAGAATAATTGTGACTAATATGTTTTAGCTAAGAACCACATCGTGTAGCATCTTTTGGTTCTACTAGGTACCTTCTTATCATTTGTCCACTTAAAAAAATTTCAGCACTTGTGGGTACAATGTATTTAACAGTGACAACATTGACGACTTGATTTCAGTTTATAACAGCTACAAATTTCATGTATTCAATGATGTTGTTTGAACCATGCTTACAGTAAAAGCCAACATAGTTTAGTATGCACAAATTTTCTGAACATTGACCACTATCCAAATCTCAAGACTGTAAATATCATAGCACAACCCGAGCAAAGTAGGTTAAACATAAGCCACGTGTTCGAAACATGGACCAATATAGCAGTTAAGGCAGTGCACTCCTATTTAAACCCAAGTATCAACAAAAAATTGATCATTAATAATTAGATCTCTAATTAATTCCTTATATTAGTTGTCGAAATTTCTGGGATGTTACATGAATCCATCTCAATAGCCTGTTTTCTGTATTTTAAATTTATGTAATTTTTATTCTGCAATTTGTATTCCATAAATTGGATTCTGCATTTTAAATTCTAAAATTTGTATTTTGCATTTTACTAAAAAAAAATTCGATGATAAACACACACAAACAATAAAAATAATAAATACAAAACAATAAAATAACACTGCCCCTTCCAATTATCCCCTTTCGTAAAAAAAAACACATCCTCGTTCGCGACAATTCATCTTCAAGTTCAAAATCATACGCACCCCAAGTGTCGAGTTGAAATTAACCTAAATGGTAGTACAATTAATTTCATGAATAGTTGAAATGTTAGCAAAAGATCCTACTAAAGCCAAAAAAATTCAGAATAAATTTCCGTGAAGAATAAAATCAAAATTATCTATTTGAATTCCAAAATAAATCATTGGAAAGGAATGAACATAACTATGTATTTTCGCATAAAAAGCCAAAATATGCTAATCCCATCAACTCAAAACTCTAGCGAAAACAAATGAAAATCCAAGGAAAAACTTACGTAACAATCTTAATTAATGGTACAAATCATATAATAAAAGAACTGTCAGGAAATATCACTGAATGTAATACAAAAATACTTTGAACCGAAAATTTGATTGATGCCAATCTTGTTATAAATTTCATAATTGAAACTTCCATCATGTTGGTGGTATTTTTGCATGTGCATCCTGACCAATGATCAGATGGTACGGTGGAACTAAAAAATTGGTCTGCGTAATTCCAAAAAATCCCAATTTCCGAACATAGGAATCACTATGTCCAACTCATATGTATTATGTAGTAAGAGGAGAAGTGCTTAAGATTGAAGACATTGGCTTTAGATTTATGGATGAATGACTATGGTTTTGCGATGAATACAAGTAGAGAAGAACTAAATCTGTCTCATGAGATAGACTTACATGAAATTAATTAGAAGTTAAAAGAACAAATGATAGGGAAATATCAAAACTTTTTAGAAGTATTGACTACAAAGAACTTTATGCACATAACAACTTATATTACACAAATATTGTAATATGCTTCTATTAAATTAATAAACCGATGTACGTTTCGGCAAAATAAGTGCAAATATCAATACTCGTTTTTTTTTCATTCCTATTCGCTCCGACCGATATTAGTTGTCAATCGGTTTTTATAGAAAAAAAAATTCTGAAGTCTATTTGACATTTCATTTTCTCTTTTCGAAGTTTTCCACAACATTCAATACTTTGTACTATACAGTTTTTCCCCATTTCAAATATAAGGTATTACCTTTCGTTTCGTCCAATACAAACAATGACCACAATGTCGTTTACGTAAAATTTTAAATCTACAATCAAGTGAATACTATGAATTCTAATTATCACTTTCTTCCTTTTTATAGCTTTGGAATCCTTTTTATTATTTTTTTGTTTATTCACTTGATCCTTACTAACAGCATGATAAGAAGTACCATTTTTAAGTATATAAAAATTCAAAGTCACTTTTTTTAGTCGGATGTATTCAAAAAATTAGAAAGTACACATATGAATAAAAATTGATAGTAGAGGATACTCCATCTCCAGATATTTGACCAACTGTAGCTCAGTTTTTGTGGTGGAACGTCACAACCTCGAGACTCAAAGCGGAAATGCAAATGAATTTGCATTTAGGGCCTGTTCTTTTGTGGATAACAGAACGTTTGGGTAACGGACGCGTTGGACGTGTCGACCCAGTGGTTGAAATTTGAGTCGTTGGCTCACACTCTTTAAATCCCCTCGTCTCCCTTTCCCCCCACTTCTCCCTGCGTACATCTCCTTCTGCTTCCTTCAGGTAATTTTTTTTCTTTCTATTTAATGTTTACGTTATTTTTTATTTTTTTTTTAATTCTTTTTTGCAGTCAAATGACACATTCTTCTGATTCTGGTTCTGGATCTTCTAACGCCCCCAATGCTACTTGGCCAGCGGATTGAACTGAGGCTTTCATTCTAAAACAAAATTATATGTTTACAAGCTATCATTTTATAAATCTTATTTATTTTCTTAATATAACATATATAAATTTCTTAAACATATTTTTAAGCTATTTCCACTTACAATTCCAATTATGTGTACTTTACACTAAACAAAGTTATAATTTTTCATTTAATTATCTTTCCATTCTAAAACAAAATTATATGTTTATAAGCTATCATTTTATAAATCTTATTTAATCGATATTGGTACTGTTGTAAAGGAAAATTATTTAATTTTAGGACGGAGGAAGTGTTTGGAGATTTAACATTGGGAATAGAAACTGCTCCATAATATCCGACATTCGACCAACTGTAGCTCAGTTTTGAGACTTAACTCATCAGAATAGCTCGGAACGTCACTTAAAGTTAAACTGCGAATGAATTTGCATTTAAGTTTCTTGGAGCAAGAGCCTTCAACTGCGAATGTTGTCCACAAAGCACGTGGTATTAAAAGTTATATATATTAGTCCAGGGTACGTATAAATTGGGGAATGGCGATGTTAACTGGAAGTATATATATATTAGTGTAGAGCGGCAACGCGGCAGTAGCTTGAAACTTGATTTGGTGGAAATAATTAGGAGTTGTCCTTCTCATTAATAGTCGATCTAGGAATTGATCCAGTTGAGAAGAAGTTACGATACGTTAGGATTATATATCGAGAAATGTTAGCATTTGTAATTTTGCATATAGATGCAATACAAATGAGTAGCTAGTTGAAAGCATTTTGTGGTCAATGCTATATATAATATATATATGCCATGATAGAGCATTTGCCTGATAGAGAACCACCCTTGTCTTAGATTTGTTGGTCATGTCACATGCACGGTGTTTTATATCTACGTACATGATATATTTTCCTTTTGTTCGATGTGGGGTCGGTACCTAATTACAGTTTGCAGTGTGAGTCAAGTGAATGCCACATTTGATATATATTCAGTATGTTTTTGGGACGGTCGTTGAATGGAGGGTGTTGTGGTTAAATAGTTCGGAGGTAAGAGAGCGTACGAGTAGGTGAAAAAAGAAAAAGTTGCTCAAAAATGAAGACGGTAAAAGTGAAGGGTGAGCACTGTGTATATGTGCAGGCAGCAATGTGTATGTGGCAGCAGCAAGCTACTAGGTGGCAGAACAGAACAGAACAGAACAGAAGAGAAGAGAATTGGAAATTTATCTCATATCCCTTCATTCCAACTGAATTATGTAATTTTACTAAAGGTCTGGATGATCTAATTGGTCCTGTTTAATTAACAAAGCGAAACCGAATTCTTATATTGATGCAGAAAAATGATTTTTTTAGAGGAATCCAAGACGTATTTTACAATACAAGCTGGATGCTATATATAGACCAGAAAGAGATATTGGGCCAAATGCATTACAGCCCAACAAATAAAGAAAAAGATACAAAACGGGCAGGCAAGCACGAAGCGGGACAAACCAAGCAACGAAACCCAAAACGAATTATAAATATAGATTGCGCTCGTTATTAATGGTATGAAATAAAAGTGATTGCATACAAATTGATTGTCAATTAATAAAGGAATGCTTGTTTGGGAAATTTGATGATTGCACTCCAATTAATGTTGCAAAGTAGATGTTATTAATTTTATTAAATTGATTATAAAGATATAACTAATCAGTTGAATACTTATGATTTTTCAACCATAAATTACCGTACCCATTAAGGTATATATATATTTTTTTATCGTAATTGAATTATTTTAACTCTTTTCTGTTTTCCTTGTAGATAATAGCTTCATAAAAGTAGCATTAAAAAGGTACAATAATAGAAGGCAATTGCAGTAATGGAACGACGTTTCAGTATTTAGTACATTACAAATTCAAAAGAACCAAATCTAGTGACCATATTTCATACGGATTTTTTTTCTAGGACATTGGTTTCTAAAGAATATTGTTAATGCCACTCCAAAAACGGTTAAGGGGAGGTCACTTTTTGCTTTTGTTTAAATTTACTAAGCGGAGGATCATTTAACATAGTCTCCCCTTAACAATTTATAATATATAGATCAAAATGTCCTTTTATTATTTGATTCTAATTACATTATACTGTTCGTTAAACCCTAATCATCTTTTTCTTCTCAGAGTAAACAATTAATCACTTTTTCATGGAGGAACCAATTTCTAACGAAATTTTTAACTTTGAAAAAGAAGGGAACATGATTTTTACTCAAAGAAGCGAATGACATGTTGAAATTGTTTAAGAAATCACCGAAAAGGTAACAAATTTACTGAAAAAACGAAGGCCTATTTCCGATTATTTATTTTCGGCATGTAATTTCCAAACTTTGTACTAAATTTCAGTATGTTCTTATCGATTTTTACCTTGTTATCGCTAATGTAACAATTTAATATTTAATGAAGTGAAAATAAAATATGACCCCTCTTATCTATTTTTGAAGTGACATTAATAATACTCTTTCAAAAAATAAGTTTACAGGCCACCGTATTTACACTACGTCTTTTTTTTTCCGCTATCCGTCCCTTTCGCGAACTCATCTCGACATTAACAAAAATAATTCCGCCATCTCGACAGTGGTTTCACACGGTTTTTTTTGTTGTTGCTGTTTTTCAAGACCGCATCTCGGAATCTTTAGGCTAACTTCAATTATCGATTATTGAAAGCCCAAAAAACAAAAATTTTGAGACTACATCGTTGGTTTTGTTAGCGTAAGGACAATATAGTCTTTTGTTTTATGTTTTGCCTATACATAAAGGCCTCTTGTGTTATCTTAGGGTTAAGGCTTTCTCTTCGATCAGCCTCCGCTCTCAATGTATTTTGTTTTTCATTAATGTTATCATGGTATCATAGCCAATAAAATCCACAATCCTAATCTAATCTGGTTTTACCCTCTCGCTCAAGTTTCAGCAGTTTCAGCATCTCGATCTGGTAATCTCCTCTCAGCAGTTCTCCTTCTCAATCTCGGCAACCAGCAGATCCAGCAATCTCGGCCTCCATCCGAGCAACCTAAGCACGTTCATCCAATCTACAGCAGATCTGGTAATCTCCTCTCAGCAAATCCACGAAGTCCTTCTCAATCTCGGCAACCAGCAGATCCAGCACGTTCATCCGACCTCAGCACGCTCAATCTCAATATCTCAGCAGCCTTCAAATCTCAATCTAAAACCCAGCCTTCATAATTCTCAATCTAAAACCCAGCACGTTCAAATCTCAGCAGCCTTCAAATCTCAGCAGCCAAGACCGAAGTTTCCAGACTCCAAAACCGAACTTTCCCAAACCCAAAACCCAAACCGAAGATCTCCAGACCCAAAACCGAAATTCTCCCAAAACCAGACCCGAATTCTCCCAAAACCAGACCGAAGTTTCCAGACTCCAAAACCGAACTTATCTTAGGGTTAAGTGCTGTTTTTCAAGACTGCATCTCGGAATCTTTAGGCTAACTTCAATTATCGATTATTGAAAGCCAAAAAAAAAAGTTTTGAGACTACATCGTTGTTTTAACGTCAGATTATTGATTTCAGGTGATTCGATTAACGATTCAAAGTATTTGATTATTGATTTCAGATAACGTTCGATTATTAATTTTAACATCAGATTTTAAAGTCAAATTATCAATTCTTTTATAATTATCAATTAGTTCACATTTGTCATGCTATTTTTGATTGCTTCATACAGATTATTGATTTTGCTACTGTTAATGTGATTTTGGTGTAACAATAAGTAGTTTTATCTTTGTTTTTTTTCTTTTTTTTTTTTGCTTTTTTTTTTTTACAGCAGTCTTCCAACTGAGGTTCCAAGTGTTCTGGCTGTCATCGATTTTAGGGAAAACAACTTTGGAATTAGGCTTTCTTTGGATTCTGCCATTTTTTATTTGCGAAATAAGATATGTGAAGTTTGGGATCATCTTACTCCCTTATGCTTTGATATATTTTATATTCGGGATTCCACGAGTACATTTGTTCAAACTGACAGTGATTTGCAGGCCATTCTATGCTTAATATATTTCAAGAAAGAAGAGTTTTTAGTTATGTTTGTTAAGCTAAAGGAATTGTCTCGTCTTACTGTTGGCAGCAGCATTAGATCTTGTTCTACTAGTAAGTCGCTTTGTGTTGAAGTTACAACGAATAGTGAATATGATGGAGTAGACAACAGAGAATTTAGCTTTGACAAAGAATGTGATTTTAATGAGTTGAAGAAAGGTTCCAATTTAGATTTTTACGGGGATTGGTCAGAAATTTGAGTCTGCTTCTGATTTCCGTAAAACTGTGATTGCATATTGTGCTAAAAATGGATTCAAGCCAAAGTTTTGAAGAATTGTAAAAAGAGAATAATAGTTCAATGTGCTGTTGAGGGTTGCACTTTTAATATTTTTGCTTCTTGTAAGTTAAAACAGTTGGATCATTTTCTGGTTAGAATATTTAAATCTACTCATAGTTGTGGTGGTGGATTTCAATTAATTAATGGTCCTTTGATTAAAAGTGATCTTGTGAAAACTTTGATTTTAGATAAGTTTGTGATGAACCTACCAGAAAAACCAATGATATTATTGCAAGTTTCAAAAGGAATTATGATATTAATTTGAGTTATTATTATGTGTATATGGGTAAAAGTTGGCTTTAAAGGAAATTTTTGGCAACGTGGAGCAATCATACAATGATTTGGTTTGCTAGTTGAAAGCAGTTGATAAAAGTAATCCCATTAGTCACTCTGCTATGGTGGTTGATGAGAATACTAATCAATTTGAAAAAGTATTTATATCATATGAAGCCTGTATTCATGGATTCAAGCATTGCCGACCAATGATATTTCTAGATGACACTTTTTTAAAAGGTTGAAATGGTTGTTTAATGGCTGCAACAACTAAAAATGGAAATCAAGGTATATGAGTTGTTTTTTTTTTTATTTACTTGATTTATTTTCTTATGCTTTTGGAAAATTTATGTTTTACTACCTAATCTATTTTTCTTTGTACATTACAGTATGTAACTATTGTGGGCGATAGGTTGAAATATGCATGTCAGCCAACTTCTACATGTACATAAATATTAGTGACTATTTCATTTTTTTTGTTTAAGATGTATTATAAAATGATAAACTTTTTTTTATCATTTTTGTTAGTTTTGGTTTAACAATTATATTGCAATACTGTGAATTATGTTATGTCTACAGTTAGATAAATTGCTTGTGTATTATGTAAAAACTGATAAAAGGTTTTATCATTTTGTGTTTTAACCCAATTAGCATTTTTGACACATCATTTTTGTTACATTAGCGCTATGGGATTTATGAATATTGGAGAAAAAAATAGTATGTGATCATGCATGGTTGGTGAGTCCGATTCAGTTTTTTGTGTAATAATTCAATTTGTTGCTAAATTTGTTTGTTCATTAAATTGTTTAATAAATTGATTATGTATGGTCAGTGAATTGATGCTTTAAATAGTATAAAGCTGTTTAATTTTGATTGTTTGTTGGATATTTAGAATTGATATGTAATGTATCATGCATAACATATGTTTAGAACACACTACAAATAATATGCAATAAACTTAGTACTAATAATGAAAAAACATTCATTTTTAAAAAAAGAAAGGACATGAGTGGATATGAGAAATACTTTTATCATTTTAAATTGGGAGAATATTTATGTGTATTTGTTTTGTATATTCTGTAACGGTTGTTTAATTTTAATTTTCAGGTTTTTTCCTTTGGTAATGGCTATTGTTGGGAAGGAAAACAAAGAAAATTAGTCTTGGTTTCTAGATCAATTAAAATGTTCAATTAGAGTTGATCGTCCTTTATTTTTTATTTCTGATAGGCATTGGGGTTTTCTTTTAAGTATTTCCGAAAAATTTCCATCGGCTTTCCATTCATATTGTTTGCATCATATGCAAAATAATGTTGCTTCCATTGTAAAAAGTGGAAAAGGATTGTGGGTGGCTCAACTATTGGAACGGTGTGTTGTAGCTGTTACTCATCATGATTTTGAAAGAGCTATATCAAAATATAGGCAAATTGGAGATGAAAAGCTATTGATTTTCTAAAGGATAAGCTTTTCGATCATTGTGCTGATTTATTTTTCCCTAGAAATAGGTACGGTGAGAATAAATTAAAGGTTGCGAAAATCTTTAACTCTTGGATTTTGAAAATAAGGCATCTTCTTATTACTTGTTGTTTAGATGGAATTCAGATTAAGCTTATGAATCAAATGTCAAAACGTAGAGAAGAAGCTTCTACTTGGTCCAGTGTACTTTGTCCTAAAATGGAGAATCGTCTATTGAAACTAAAAGAAGAAAGCTTTGGTTGGAATGTTTCTCGATCTTCTAAATTTCTTTTTGAAGTGCGTGCTCTTATTTCTCACAAAGTTGATCTTGAAAATCGGATTTGCACTTGTAATCAGTGGAGAGTTACCGTTTTTCCTTGTGTACATGCTTTGAAGTGCATTACTATGTCAAGACTTAATGTTTATGATTTTATTGAATATTATTTCATGACTAAGGCTCATAGAGCTTCTTACTCACATGTCATCAATCATATTCCTACTTTTGATAAGAAAGATATTATTTCTGAATGGTCTTCTATTGATCACCCTCCTAAGACTATTTGTGGAGCTGGTAGACCTAGAATTAACAGACTTGGTGCGTTGGATGTATTTCATGGGAAGCAGAACAAGTGCGGAAAGTGTAAGAAGTTAGGGCATAATCGTAGAAGTTGTCCATTGAGTGGTTGAACTGTTTTTATGTTTGATTGTATGTTTGTTTTATGGTAGATCTATAACTAATTGGCTTAATGTTTTTTTTCTTTGTCTTTGTTTGAGATACTGTTGGACTGTAAGAAATGTTGAATCATAGTTTATTTTAGTTTTTTTGTATTGCACATATGTGATTTGTTGTTGCTGTGAATTATTATATGAGGAGTTTCATGTTTTATTTTTGATGATGTCTGGTTTTGGATATATTAGGAAGGTAGTTCCATTATGGTGGTGGTGTTTTTAGCTTTTTGAAATGGATGATGGTTTTGTGAGCTGAAAACATGTAGTTGAAATTTCCATTACTTTTCAGATTTTTTCAGTTAATTTTTTTCCGTTTGAAATTTATGAATGTTACAAAGTTGAAAACTCAAGTTGTGAAGTCATGGCTATTTAGTATATTTCATTTTTACTCTTTATCTTTTTTATATTGTTTTTATTTAATTTAATGAATATATTTTTTATATTATATATATATATATTAATTTTTATGTTTACATATGTGTACTATATATTGTTTATCTACTTTTTTTAAATGTTTTGTTACATATTTTTAAAATTTTATTTATGCTTTTATAAAATGATAATTAATTTTATCTTTTTTTCTAGTTATGTTTTAACAAGTATGTGGTAATATACTGTACTTGATTTCAATTAACAAGTTGCTCTTCTTTGTTTGAAAAAGATAAAATTATTTATCTTTGTCTGAAAAAGATAAAAGTATGTAAATATTTAGTTGTATTCGAGTCAGCTCGTCTATTCATGAGACATCCCTTGTTATAGTTTTTCTATTGTTCGCAATTTTATTTGCACAGTATAGAAAAAAAAGTTAAAGTATGTTAGTATGATATAGGTATAATGAGTTGATATTTTATTTGCTTATGTATAATGAGTTTATATATTGCTTGTGTATGATGTGGAAGACAATAAAAGATTTTATCTTTTTTCTATTGTTTTTATTTTAGTTAGTCGTTTTATTATTAGTACTTATTTATATTTATATTAGATTAATATTTTTGTTCACATATTGAGTTAATATGTACATTAAGTTAATATTTTATTTGTATGTTTTGTGACAAGTTTTCAAATTTTAAGTTGTGTGGTTCTATAAAATGATAAATTATTTTATCTTTTTTGTTCAGTTGTGGTTTAATGATAAATTATTTATATTAAGTCAATATATCAAAAAATATCATTAATTCCATTTCGATATTCATCAAATACCAGCTGCCAAAGTGAATTTTCCTAGAGTGGGTTCTTGAATCAACGTGCAGCTTCATATATACCTCCTTAAGATATGCCCTCACTCTTAAAATGAACACATAACGTTATCCACTAACTTCAAAAAAAAAAAAAAGGAAGATAAGAGTAAATAGGTGGATATATACGTATTACCAAAGTAAATACATAACTGGTATGACAAAGCAATATGTTAAGGAGATTCCGTAAACCAAATAAGCAAAAGGTCATCTGTGTATCAACTGCACTCATGTAGAAAAGGAGTATTAGAACATTAAAACTCGTGCACCCTTAAATTTTGTTATAGAAATACAGTATGCTTGATGGCAATAAATTGCACAATCAAACGTTTGTCCCTTTTTGATACAATCTAATTAGGCACTTCTAGCTTTTTCTAAATCTTTCAGTCACATCCAAACTGCATAACTGCGCTTAAAAGCCACTTCCTAGTTCCTACCGCTAACTGCCAAACGTTTTGTCCCTTCCTAAACTACCTCTTAAATAACCAAGTTCATACCTGTGCATGGTATAATATATGATACTTATAAAAAGCATGAAACCCAACTGTAGAATGATCTAACCAATGGAAACGTACTATAATTCATCTTACACTGCCACCAAAGACTTAGTTGCACCTATAAACAATTATAACAATCTAATGCACAATGAGCATAAATACTATAAATCAGTACTGTAACATGAAAGCCAACAGTCAACAAAATGTCAAAAATGACAAAACATAAGTTGCATAGCTATCATTCCATTCAACCATCAACAAACATAGACAATCATTTAAAACAAACACAGACAATAGTTTAACACTTCAACAATAATAGTAACATTTGAATCAAAGATCAACTATGATGTCAACAATTTCAAATTACATCAATGTACCAGAACTGAAAATATTATTTAGAAGTACAAATAAATTCCTATATCAGACTGAAATCCCTAATTTTCCGGAGTAGTAAAGTCGTCCATGAAGTATCAACAAGATTAACAAAAAATAAATCCATCATGTGTTTAATAGTTGGCGTTCACTGTCCACTCTCCAACAATATGAATTACAAACAAAGCATTTATGTTAAAGAGCAGAATTTATCCACTATCTAGCAGTATGGTTCATCATGTAATATACTGGACGCGATACTTGCTCTTATTTGGTCAACATGTTCCTGGGAAATGCTTGCAACAAGACCTCTTCCTTGCGCCAAATTTCTTAAGTTGATTATAACAAATAATCCATAGTCATATCTGTCGTAAGAAGAAAAAATTTGGGGAGTTTAAATGAGAATAAAAAGTGTAAGTAGTAACATTTTAACATAGAAAAACTGGAGGGGAAATGTATTGCAAGAATGAAACATAATAATGAAAGACTGTAGGAGCAACAATTGTCAATATGCACTCATATTGGAATTAATTACGTACAGATATTCATCTAGTCCTAAAGACAGAGATATTTATTCAATTAATTAACTTAACATTACAACATGAATAATAATCAGAACTCAAAATTAACAAGTGTTATTAGGACATGATAAGATTTTGCTTTTTTATAATAAAAGCAGATGAATGAAAGATGATGTCAATTGGGTATTCTACAATTATATATCAAATTGTTGCATACCCAATTAGGACATGATAAGATTTTCCAAAGGTCAATTGGGTATGCAGCTGGTTATGACAACATGAATGTTTGGCAAAACATGTCTCCAAGGTACCTTGCAGCATCGTACGACGTCCAATAGACAATTATGACAACATGAATGCTTCATTATCATGAGTGTAATATCCCAAGATTTTGTGATAATTTAAATTAATAAATTCAATGTGCTTAGGAACAAAATTATTTTAAATATTAATTTTTTTAATTTGTTTATATTGATTAATAATGAAAAATTGAATCAACAATTAACAATAGTTGATTTATAAGTTAAATTAATTAATTTGTATTGATTTGAATAGAGTTCATAAACCTTGGAATTTAATTTAAAGGTGAATAAACAAAAATGAATATTTTAATATATTAACATAGCGGTTAAAAATGTCATTTTGCAAATGATCTCATAATTCGATGAAATTAATTTTATTGGATCCGGAATGGTAAATTATTTTATGATCTAAAATTTCGTACCCGCCTGAATTATCGTTTGATCGTAATAATTTAAATCAACAAAAATTTGTGTGTATAATTTAATTAAATAGTCGATTTTTAGAAGGAACATCTGGAGTCTTTGGAATTTGGCTTTGAAACCGATTTCATTGTATTCAGAAGGTGTCTAAACATATTGTTAGGCAGTAAGCGAGCCTAATTACATTGTATTCATGGATTCAAGCAACAGCTAAAAATGGAAATCAAGGTATATGAGTTGTTTTTTTTATTTACTTGATTTATTTTCTTGTGCTTTGGGAAAATTTATGTTTTGCTACCTAATCTATTTTTCTTCGTACATTACAGTATGTAACGATTGTGGGTGATAGGTTGAAATATGCATGTCAGCCCACTTCTACATGTACATAAATAGTAGTGACTATTTCATTTTTTTAATTTAAGATGTATTATAAAATGATAAACTTTTTTATCATTTTTGTTTATTTTTGGTTTAACAATTATATTGCAATACTGTGAATTATGTTATGTATACAGTTAGATAAATTGCTTGTGTATTATGTAAAAACTGATAAAAGGTTTTATCATTTTGTGTTTCAGCCCAGTTAGCATTTTTAACACATCATTTTTGTTACATTAGCGCTATGGGATTTATGAATATTGGAGAAAAAAATAGTATGTGATCTTGCATGGTTGGTGAGTCCGATTCAGTTTTTTGTGTAATAATTTAATTTGTTGCTAAATTTATTTGTTCATTAAATTGTTTAATAAATTGATTATGTATGGTCAGTGAATTGATGCTTTAAATAATATAAAGCTGATTAATTTTGATTGTTCGTTGGATATTTAGAATTGATATGCAATGTATCATGCATAACATATGTTTAGAACACACTACTAACAATATGCAATAAACTTAGTACTAATAATGAAATAACATTCATTTTTAAAAAAAGAAAGGACATGAGTGGATATGAGAAATACTTTTATCATTTTAAATTGGGAGAATATTTATGTATATTTGTTTTGTATATTCTGTAACAGTTGTTTAATTTTAATTTTTAGGTTTTTTTCCTTTGGCAATGACTATTGTTGGGAAGGAAAACGAAGAAAACTAGTCTTGGTTTCTAGATCAATTAAAATGTTCAATTAGAGTTGATCGTCCTTTAGTTTTTATTTCTGATAGGCATTGGGGTTTGCTTTTAAGTATTCCCGAAAAATTTCCATCGGCTTTCCATTCATATTGTTTGCATCATATGCAAAATAATGTTGCTTCCATTGTAAAAAGTGGAAAAGGATTGTGGGTGGCTCAACTATTGGAACAGTGTGTTGTAGCTGTTACTCATCATGATTTTGAAAGAGCTATATCAAAATATAGGCAAATTGGAGATGAAAAGCTATTGAGTTTCTAAAGGATAAGCCTTTCGATCATTGGGCTGATTTATATTTCCCTAGAAATAGGTACGATGAAAATAAATCAAATGTTGTTAAAAGCTTTAACTCTTGGATTTTGAAAATAAGACATCTTCTTATTACTTGTTGTTTAGATGGAATTCGGATTAAGCTTATGAATCAAATGTCAAAACGTAGAGAAGAAGGTTCTACTTGGTCCAGTGTACTTTGTCCTAAAATGGAGAATCGTCTATTGAAATTAAAAGAAGAAGGTTTTGGTTGGAATGTTTCCCGATCTTCTAAATTTCTTTTTGAAGTGCGTTCTCTTATTTCTCACAAAGTTGATCATGAAAATCGGATTTGCACTTGTAATCAGTGGAGAGTTACCGTTTTTCCTTGTGTACATGCTTTGAAGTGCATTACTATGTCAAGACTTAATGTTTATGATTTTATTGAATATTATTTCATGATCAAGGCTCATAGGGCTTCTTACTCACATGTCATCAATCATATTCCTACTATTGATAAGAAAGATATTATTTCCTCCTAAGACTATTTGTGGAGCTGTTAGACCTAGAATTAACAGACTTGGTGGATTGGATGTATTTCATGGGAAGCAGAACAAGTGCTGAAAGTGTAAGAAGTTAGGGCATAATCGTAGAAGTTGTCCATTGAGTGGTTGAACTGTTTTTATGATTGATTGTATGTCTATTTTATGGTGGATCTATAACTAATAGGCTTAATGTTTTTTTCTTTATCTTTGTTTGAGATACTGTTGGACTGTAAGAAATATTGAATCATAGTTTATTTTAGTTTTTTTATTGCACATATGTGATTTTTTGTTGTTGTGAATTATTATATGAGGAGTTTCATGTTTTATTTTTGA
This sequence comes from Allium sativum, assembly GCA_030737875.1. Taxonomy (NCBI): domain Eukaryota; kingdom Viridiplantae; phylum Streptophyta; class Magnoliopsida; order Asparagales; family Amaryllidaceae; genus Allium; species Allium sativum. The sequence goes on from CM060916.1 coordinate 548,706,851, forward strand.
TGATGTCTAGTTTTGGATATATTAGGAAGGTAGTTCCATTCTGGTGGTGTTGTTTTTAGCTTTTTGAAATGGATGATGGTTTTGTGAGCTGAAAACATGTAGTTGAAATTTCCATTATTTTCCAGATTTTTTCAGTTAATTTTTTTCCGTTTGAGATTTTTGAATGTTACAAAGTTGAAAACTCAAGTTGTGATTTGTGAAGTCATGGCTATTTAGTATATTTCATTTTTACTCTTTATCTTTTTTATATTGTTTTTATTTAATTTAATGAATTTATTTTTTATATTATATATATATATATATTAATTTTTATGTTTACATATGTGTACTATATATTGTTTATCTTTTTTTTTTTAAGTTTTGTTACATATTTTTAAAATTTTAGTTATGCTTTTATAAAATGATAATTTATTTTATCTTTTTTTCTAGTTATGTTTTAACAAGTATGTGGTAATATACTGTACTTGATTTCAATTAACAAGTTGCTCTTCTTTGTTTGAAAAAGATAAAATTATTTATCTTTGTCTGAAAAAGATAAAAGTATATAAATATTTATTTGTATTTGAGTCAGCCCGTCTATGCATGAGACATCCCTTGTTATAGTTTCTTCGTTGTTCGCAATTTTAAATTTACTGAAGTACACAGTATAGAAAAAAAAAGTTAAAGTATGTCAGTATGATATAGGTATAATGAGTTGATATTTTATTTGCTTATGTATAATGAGTTTATATATTGCTTGTGTATAATGTGGAAAACAATAAAAGATTTTATCTTTTTTCTATTGTTTTTATTTTAGTTAGTGGTTTTATTATTAGCATTTATTTATATTTATATTATATTAATATTTTTGTTCATGAGTTAATATGTATATTAAGTTAATATTTTATTTGTATGTTTTGTGACAGGTTTTTAAATTTTAAGTTGTGTGGTTCTATAAAATGATAAATTATTTTATCTTTTTGGTTCTGTTGTGGTTTAATGATAAATTATTTATATTAAGTTAATATATCAAAAAATATCATTAATTCCATTATGATATTCATCAAATACCAGCTGCCAAAGTGAATTTTCCTAGAGTGGGATCTGGAATCAACGTGCAGCTTCATATATACCTCCTCAAGATATGCCCTCACTCTTAAAATGAACACATAACGTTATCCACAAACTTAAAAAAAAGATAAGAGTAAATAGGTGGATATATACGTATTAACAAAGTAAATACATAACTGGTATGACAAAGCAATATGTTAAGGAGATTCCGTAAACCAAATAAGCAAAAGGTCATCTGTGTATCAACTGCACTCATGTAGAAAAGGAGTATTAGAACATTAAAACTCGTGCAGCCTTTTGTTATAGAAATAAAGTATGCTTGATGGCAGTAAATTGCACAATCAAACGTTTGTCCCTTTTTGATACAATCTAATCAGGCACTTCTAGTTTTTCTAAATCTTTCAGTCACATCCAAACTGCATAATTACGCTTAAAAGCCACTTCCTAGTTCCTACCGCTAACCGCCGAATGTTTTGTCCCTTCCTAAACTACCTCTTAAATAACCAAGTTCATACCTGTGCATGGAATAATATATGATACTTATAAAAAACATGAAACCCAACTGTAGAATGATCTAACTGTTAAATTTGGTGATACAAAATCACCAATTGATTGGAACAAATTTGCAAAGAAAGGAAAGTAAATATTTTTATAATAGGAATGCATTGATTGCATTTGATGAGGTAGTAGAGAAATAAATGAAGGGATTAGTTTCTTCCATCTATGCTAAAGAAACGGATTGATTTACTTCTTATGTTTGCACATTTGTTGTTATGGTAATTTTCCTCCATTATATTATTACCATATGTTGGTAATTTAATTGATGACTCACATAGATTTGCACTGGCTATATATTGAGAGGTAAACTTTAGTGTAAACCCATCCTGGCCTGGAGCCAGTGATCCACAATGGTGTCTCTTCTTGTTAAACCTGATTGAGGTTTGGATATGTAAACTCTTATTTTGTAATCTCTTATAATTCTCTCATGTGGAATAAAATCTCTCTCTGTTGGACTGGACGTACACTATCTCGAGGATAGTGGAACCAGTATAAATATTGTGTCTCTTTGTTTCTATGCTATAGTTATTTACTATTTTGTTGATGTAATAGAATAATTGCTATCAGATTAGATTGGTGTTCAATTGGCAAATCTAGATCCTATTTATTGCACTTCCGCATATGCTCAATTTTGCATAACATATTGGTATCGGAGCAAGGCGATTTGTTTTAAATTGTACACCAATTATTTCTACAAAGGTTGATAGATTCAGTGGTGATTATGCTATTACTATTTTGGAGAAAAGGATACTTTGATGGAGGAGATTATGTCGAGAGTGAAGGGCATTCCAATCTGGGAACTTTGACGTGATACGGAGTTTATTGTGAAGAAGCCCTCTGATATGGATGACGGAAGATGGAAGAAGACGAAGAAGGAGGCGGATGACGGTTGAAGAACCTAGTCCACAGCAAGGTGGAGAGGTTAATATGGTTACTGCTTATGGTCCTAAGGTGGAGGATCATGGTATCGACAAGGATCTAGATGTTGATGATGCTTGAGGGATCCCGGAGATGAAGAGATCATGTCAAACGGAAGACGAATGTCGATTTTTGAAATCCACAAAGACGATGGAGATCCTGTGGTATTGCAAGCACTTTTTAGACCGTTGGTTTTTGCACGGTGCAGCTCAGGTGGTAGATGCATCTTTTGCAGGCGATGGGTTGTGTTTGTAATTAAGGTGTGGTCATAGTCCTTTCAAATCGACTGGGTGTATCTCGTTGCCCTGAAATCGAGGTTGGTTTAATTGAGAGAATAATTTTTTGGTCTTGGTGGTGTTGAGATTACTTTGGAATCTGCCTTTTTTTTATTTTTATTTTGGATATTTGCAACATTTTGTTGGCGGGCGGGGACGTAGTCTGAGCTCGTTAACAATTGTGTGATGGGGGTGGCTTTGCTGGAACCCATTTGGTAAATATTCATTTTTTTGGTGTATCTCGTTGTGAGATTTTGATTGAAGGTAGAGTTCTGTTGAAGAGTTTTATGATGAGAAGAGAATTTGACGCAAGGTGGGGTGCTGGAGATATGTGATTCTGCATCAACGTGGATTGTTAAATTTAGTGATACAAAATCACAAATTGATTGGAATAAATTTGCAAAGAATGGAAAGTAAATATTTTTACAATGGGAATGCATTGATTGCATTTGATAAGGTGGTAGAGAAATAAATGAAGGGATTAATTTCTTCCATCTATGCTAAAGAAACAGATTGATTTACTTCCTATGTTTGCACATTTGTTGTTATGGTAATTTGCCTCCATTATATTATTACCATATGTTGGTAATTTAATTGATGGCTCACATAGATTTGCACTGGCTATATATTGAGGGGTAGACTTTAGTGTAAACCCATCCTGGCCTGGAGCCTTGATCATAGATTTGCCGTGCTTTGATCATCAACCACAAGACCTTGCTTTTCAACAGAAGCCTTGATCATTTGCCACTTAGGCGTGCCACACAGGCAATTCACTCCATACGACCGATGTCCATCGATATACAACCTCTGAGCTCGAACGTCTCAGAGAAGGGCGTTAAGTAAGAGAATAAATTCTTCGCCGCCAAACAGATGTATATTTAATAGAGATCAATCAACACAGAATAAAATCCAATGTTAGACACACAGTCCATTTACAAGTTCGTTCTGGATCTGAACGAAACCGGAGGCACTTTCCTCGCATATCCATCGATCTCCAAGTACGTCTGGACGATCACCAACTGATTCCCTCCTCTTGGGTGTGCAGCCCAATCAAGATCATCAATAATCGCCCAAACGATGTGAAGACTTCCGGTCTTCAACCACCGTCTTCATCTTTGACATATCGTCGAATCGGTTATTCAGAATGGGTATAAACCCAGCCTTTCTGAATAACCCGTGTATATAATAAACACGTGTTACACAAACACAACATGGGCCTCATTCCAATTTGGAAAGGAAAAATATATTCATTTGTTGAATAGAAGAAAATATATATTCATGTGTTGACAATATTCATGTGTTGAGTAAAATATTTTAACAATAAAATTTACATCTTTATCATATTTAAGATTAGAAACTAACTGGAAACTAGATAAGATGGGTGGTTTCCTAGGTATTGATCTGATGTTGGTTTCGGCCATCGGGGTTAATACTTAGGGAATCATTCTCTTACTACTTTACAGTTGGAGTCTGATTAAAAGTCAAAGGATAGATACCATATGTAACAACCCGTATTTTCAATAACCTGTTATAACATAAATGGAGGCAGAATTAAACTGTAAATTCTGAATCAAGAGAAACAGGCTATGCCATTGCGTTCGTCTCGGAAAAATACGCGAAATAGAGTCCGAGTTTTCGAAAATCGGAGTCCGTATGACCAAGATATGGCCTCGCGAAGTTTCACGAAAAATTCCCAAATTAAAGTATACTTAATTAAGTGAAATGGGTTGCGCAGAGAAATATATATATATTGATATATATATATATATATATATAATTGAAAATTAAATAAATAAATATGCAAAAATGTTCAAAACAGCGAATTGGGAGAGGGGAATAACCGAACCGGCCGATTTTTGAGGTCGACCCGAGCCCGCTGGGTCGACTAGGGGTTAATCCAGGGTGTTTGGCTGTCAACCCGTGGGCCGATTCGCTCAAATGCAGATTTTGCATTTGGATGGTTCATCTTTAATCTAAAGGCCCTAGATGGTTCCTACACTTGACTTCTTCCCCAAGACATGCTTTGATGGCTTGGATTGAATCTAGGTTTAATCCTATGGCCTAAAACACTTGCCTAATCTATAAATAAGACCCTAACCTATCCTAAATCCTCATTATTCATTCATGCAACTAAACTATGGCAAAATTTTACCTCTCATGGCCTCCACTCTCTTCATAAAATTTCTAAATGGTTTCTATGAGAGATTTTCCATGCATACAAGTGTTTTCAAGCTTGTATGAGTGTCATTAGCTTGCATTCAAGTCAAGTTTCTATCTTTGCATCATAAAGCAAGGGTTTTGATCATTTTGGCTCAAGGGTTTTTATGTTAGAGCTTGCATTTTGGGTCTATTTGATTGCATAAGGGCTTTGTCATATCTTTTGTGCCTTCATAGCAATGTAAGCCCTTTCCCTACTCTTAGAAATTAACTATGAAGTTAAATGTTCATGTTGCAAGTTTGGGTTTGATCATTGAGTATGATACATGCTATCATGTCATGCAAGTTTATGAAGTCATTATCTTGATCTTGTGAGCTAAAAGCTACAACCTTTATGTTGAAATGTTGCATTAGGCAACATGAGAACCCTCATAACCTTTATGTCAACTTGCATATGAAGTCATAACCCTTATATGATGATATATGCGAGTTACTAGTCATCATTCCATATCTTTTGTCACCATGATTCGCTTATGTGCCGAGTTTGGGTTTATGCATGTTTTGAGGCTTAAGAATGTAACATGCAAGTTAATGAACACATTTGTGCCTCATTTGCCACCATGATTAACTTGTGGCTTAATATCCATTTTTGTCATGCCTTTGCCAAGTCTCTTCTTTTAATCCATTACGTTGTCGCGAACGTATATGCGAGTTTAAAAGCGTTGGGTTATGTTATGGGTAATTTCTAATGACATGAAAATACAACTAGAAAACATGAGTTGAAATATAACATGGAAGTTGACATGTAAGTATGCATAAAAACATAAGCTTGGGAATTTACCTATTAAGTTAGGTCTACCCTTTGGGAATTTACCTATTAAGTTAGGTCTACCCAAATGCTTGAAAACTTGTAACATGTTTTGGGAAACATGATGGACATGACACTTAGATAATATAAGTGTGGCCAACTCGAGGTTGGGTTGAGTTTGCAACGTAAAACTACCCGGAACCGACCGGCCTAACTAGTAGTTGCAAACAATAGGACCCAATGTGAGAAGTTGGTCATGTTGTGCTTGAACCCGAGGTTAGACCAAGTTGTGGTGTAAAGCTACCCGGAACCGACCGGCTTAACTAGTAACCACAACAAAGTCTAATGTGAGAGGTGAAGGTGCATTAAGTAATTAATGCCACATGATAGGGTTAAGTTAATTTGACTAATGACTCTTAACCAAATATGACATGGACAAATGGGTTAAGTAATTTGATTAGGCTAATGATACTTAACAAAACATGACAAGGTTGGGTAGGTTAAGTAACTTGATTTGCCTAATGACACTTAACCATTTTTATATGACTAGTGGATGGGGTTAAGTTAACCAACACTTAATCAATCCAACGCGATAACTTGGTAAGGTTAAGTAAGTTTTCTTAATGACGCTTAACCGAAAAATACGGTTAACGAATGGGGTTAAGATTAGACTCAACTAGTCTAAACATGGAAATCGGATGGGGTTAAGTTAGCCTAGACTTAATTAATCCCACTTGGTAGTTTAATGGGGTTAAGTTAAACACTTAACTAATCTAAACATGATGAATTGATGTGGTTAAGTGACCTATACTTATCCAATCTAACTCGTTAATTTATTATGGTTAAGTTAACCAATACTTAACCAATATAACGTGAAAACATGATAAGGCTAAGTCACGAATCGCTTGAATACACTTGACCGATTTGACTAAGTAAATTGATAGGGTCAAGTTAATATATACTTAACCAATCTAGAATGATAATTGGACGAGGTTAAGTCGTGAATTGCTTAATATACTTAACCAACTTGAGCATGGTTTGTAGGGTTAAGCCTTGAACTTGGATACTTAGCCAATTTTGACAGGATTTGTAGACGGGTTAAGTCATGAACTTAAGTGACACTTAATCCATTATGTAAACCCTAGTTCTGAGGATTAGGTGGATAACCGTAGTTAACAAGGATAATGGGAACAATGCTAAGTGGTAAACCTTAGTTGAAGAATAACTAAGTAATGATTCTTAGTCAAGGAAATTTAGACCAGTTCATAGATAGATGAGTAACCTGATACGGTAGGTCATCGTTTAAGTATACGAGTAGGAGCAAGTATCTGATTTAGATAAAGGCTCCAGCGAACTGGGTAACGAAGCAGCGGCTTCGGGGAACGTGAGGATATTCTTGGTATCCCTCTATGAGCTGCCAGGTGATTATACTAGGCTCATGAGAGGTTAAGGTCTGCGTTAGAAGAACCAAGAGTATGCCTTGGTTGCTATACGAGCGACCTAAAGACGGGGATGGATAGGGGATAGTCGACGATACACGGTCGTACCCTAGATAGCATTTCGTCAGGCTACCTACCATCTTTGGTCAAGCGTGTACGTACGGAAAGGAAGAGAACACCCAAAAGACCATAATTGCTATCTAATTATGGTTGCGGTAAGGCTTGGATGTGGGTTGGCCAGTGTTGTGTTCTCATACAGGATTTATCATGTCTTGTCTTTCACTAGTTGAGGGAGTGGTCTCGTGGGACCATAGCCACGTATAAGAAAAACAGACCTTAGCATCTGCATCGGCAGATAAATCGAAAGCTCCCGACCGAGTCCTGTATTTCTTGATTTGCCCTGTGACAGGACTCGGATGGCACGATGTGATACATGTGCATACAGTCATGGAAAAGCGATTCACGATGAATGCGTGGGAAAAAGGGCGCGGTTGGCGGTTAGCGTAATCCCTAGTGGCCCTAGGTGGTTGAACCCAAACCGAGATACGAAAACGTGCAATAGGTAAGCATAATCCCTAGCAGCCCTAGGTAGCATAAGTCCTAGTTGTACAAACAATAATTCATGTTGGAAGACCCTAGCTAGGTTTTGGGTAACAGTCCAAACCGATCTTAAGGATCATGGAACTATGTTAAAGTAATATAGAATCTCATGGGAAAGCCCGTATGGTCTACGACAAGGGACTGAACATTTACATGGAATAAAACATACAAGTTGAGTAACCTATATATGCGATATATTAGGTTGACATGGACCATTACACGACTTTTGAGTGAGGGTCATTCTTGGTTAACACATGACACGGTGGGGATACTAGTACGGTAGGTGCAGAGCTAAAATACAGGATAGATATCACGGGGCGTTATACGTGACAGATATCTTGGGGATATTATACTTGATAGAAACCTGACGATGTGATACCTTGTTTTATCTTGACATCGTAATTTATCATGACACCTTAGTTTATCTGAGTTCAGTAGTTCATCCTGTTATTTTGATTTAGCTTATCTATCTTGTTATCATGCTTATGTTCATCTCAGTTTCTCATGTCAGTTAACTTTACTAGTTTTTATGCTAATAGTAGATAGGGCTTACTCAGTCTTTTTGACTGACCCGTTTTGTTTCGCCTCTTTTCTCCCGTTTCCCCCCTAGGTTACAGGGAGGAAATACTGTTGTTTAGTTCGGACTTCTTCTGCTTGAAGGTCATCATGGATGGCTTGGACTTTTCTTGGCTAATGGCTACTTTACTATTTTTACTTGGGGAATAATTTATGAAAATGTCTTTATGCTTCTTTACTATTGCAAGACAGGTTTTGATGTACTCTGATGTAAAAGGCTTTAGACCTTATTTATTCATGTTATGAAAGTTTGATTTTACTTCCGCTATTGTATATGTTCTGTCTTGTGATATTTCTGTGCATGTTTACCAATAATGCCCCTCTAAAGCTAGTGCATTCCTTTGCGAGTGACCCTAGCGGAGGCGGGGTGTTACACGTGGTATCAGAGCAGAAGGTTACCAGACTGGGCAAAAGTTTTTAAAGACCTTCTGAAAACTATTTGAAAAAAAACCGTTTACAAAGAAGCATTTTTCAAGAAAATTTTCTTTTAAAAGAAAAAGGCTATTCCCCAAAGGCCATTAGCACTATCCTTGTTTCCTTAATTGAGTCTCTTTTCCTTTCTTTCCTCCATCTGTAGTCACAGTAGTTTTAACTGCGACTAGTCTTTTCTACCTACGAAAGTGCTTTCCATACGATGGAGGTGGTTCTCGAGAGACCAGTGGCCGCGTTATAAGAAATGATCGTGAGAAAGAAGGATAAAGTATACGAGCTTAAGGATGAGCAACTTGTTGGTATGGCTTAGTCCTCAAAGGAGGGAGAAAGATGAACAATGAAACCCATGACGAGAGAGTACCTTTGGCATGGTAAAACGGGGCGGATAGTTAAGTATTATGGGACAAGGACAAGATCATCGGGAGGGCAATAGTATGCTCTCATTTCTAGAGTACCTCGGAAGGAGGGTAACGATCTTGTTAAAGGTTTAGCTTTTCTTCTCTATCATCCCGTTAGGACTTCGTTGTTCGTATCATTTAAGTCTGCTTCGATAGTTGAGTCTCTGCACCTTAAGTACTAGCGTAATAGAGAATCCCATTTTTGTCTCAAAGTCCTATTGGAGAATCAGTCCATTTATACATGACTTGTTTGGATTTGGGAATGTCTATGCCAAGTGTTGAGTTTGGAAATAATGCTTATGTTTATAAGCTATGGATGGATTCTAGGGATGAAGTGGTTATCCAGTAGGGGGTGCCACTCTCGGTTTTGATAGGAGGGTAGTTAGACCTTTTGACTAGCCTTGGTAATGCCCTCGAAGTATCGGGTAACCTTTTTGAGGTTCTGTCATGACTAGTTACTTAGAATCCCTTGATGCCTTTATTGGAAATTTGAAGCCCGATCGAGTGGTGTTCGCCAATAAGACGGATGGTTTACTTCATTTATGCATGGGTTATAGAGATCACCCTAGTAAGTGCGCATGATAACCTGATTGACATCTGTTTACTTTCAAGAGAAAGTTCTTCTACATGGAATGCCTTATAGTATATAAACGAGATCCAAGATTCACTAGTGAATTTTGGAAAGCTTGCATGAGATCATGAGTACGCAGTCATGTTTGCGTCAAGTATTCTAGGAAAAGGATAAGTGCAAGTGGAACGAGAGGCGACGAAGAAATGAGTTCGAGCTCATGTTATGGAAACAGGAATAAGAAGCTACAAAATCGCGAAGTTAAAAGACGACTTTGATGGTCAAAGACTAGATACGCGCATGATATCTCTTTTTGGGAGTATATCCTTGATCCCTGTTTTCTGTAGAGCTTACTTGTAGGCTATTTTTTGTGGACATCCTCTCGGTCCTATTCTCCGTTACAAACCCTGTAAGGAGTTTGTCCTGTTTATCTTCTCGACCCTGTTTCAGGGAATTCTAGGTAGAACCCTATGGATGTAAACATGTATTTGAAACATGTTATGATTGATATGGTTGCAAGTGGTTGCTCGTGGATGCGCGAATATACATTAGATACTAGCTCGACTCGGTCACATTTCATATTGCATATGCACGAGTATTTATACTTGTTTATGGATGAAATCGAATGTATTATCATGCGGTTGTTGCATATGAATGAATGATTGTGCACGCATATAGTATCTATATGACTAGGACTATTTGCATACATGTTGGATTCATGGCACTATACATATTTTGCATTAGAAAGATTATTCAGGCCTGATCATTAGCATTAGCTAAGGAACATGTACACACACGTTTTGCATATATTCATACAGCATTAGAAATCATCTAAGGACAATGGTTGCTTGTGGATGATGTTTTGAGTAGATGGATGATGGATGGTAGGATATGTTCTTCCTAACTTGGAGATTTCGGGGACGAAATCCTAAAAGGTGGGGAGAATGTAACAACCCGTATTTTCAATAACCTGTTATAACATAAATGGAGGCAGAATTAAACTGTAAAATCTGAATCAAGGGAAACGGGCTATGCCATTGCGTTCGTCTCGGAAAAATACGCGAAATAGAGTCCGAGTTTTCGAAAATCGGAGTCCGTATGACCAAGATATGGCCTCGCTAAGTTTCACGAAAAATTCCCAAATTAAAGTATACTTAATTAAGTGAAATGGGTTGCGCAGAGAAATATATATATATTGATATATATATATATATATATATAATTGAAAATTAAATAAATAAATATGCAAAAATGTTCAAAACAGCGAATTGGGAGACGGGAATAACCGAACCGGCCGATTTTTGAGGTCGACCCGAGCCTGCTGGGTCGACTAGGGGTTAATCCAGGGTGTTTGGCTGTCAACCCGTGGGCCGATTCGCTCAAATGCAGATTTTGCATTTGGATGGTTCTCATGGTTCATCTTTAATCTAAAGGCCCTAGATGGTTCCTACACTTGACTTCTTCCCCAAGACATGCTTTGATGGCTTGGATTGAATCTAGGTTTAATCCTATGGCCTAAAACACTTGCCTAATCTATAAATAAGACCCTAACCTATCCTAAATCCTCATTATTCATTCATGCAACTAAACTATGGCAAAATTTTACCTCTCATGGCCTCCACTCTCTTCATAAAATTTCTAAATGGTTTCTATGAGAGATTTTCCATGCATACAAGTGTTTTCAAGCTTGTATGAGTGTCATTAGCTTGCATTCAAGTCAAGTTTCTATCTTTGCATCATAAAGCAAGGGTTTTGATCATTTTGGCTCAAGGGTTTTTATGTTAGAGCTTGCATTTTGGGTCTATTTGATTGCATAAGGGCTTTGTCATATCTTTTGTGCCTTCATAGCAATGTAAGCCCTTTCCCTACTCTTAGAAATTAACTATGAAGTTAAATGTTCATGTTGCAAGTTTGGGTTTGATCATTGAGTATGATACATGCTATCATGTCATGCAAGTTTATGAAGTCATTATCTTGATCTTGTGAGCTAAAAGCTACAACCTTTATGTTGAAATGTTGCATTAGGCAACATGAGAACCCTCATAACCTTTATGTCAACTTGCATATGAAGTCATAACCCTTATATGATGATATATGCGAGTTACTAGTCATCATTCCATATCTTTTGTCACCATGATTCGCTTATGTGCCGAGTTTGGGTTTATGCATGTTTTGAGGCTTAAGAATGTAACATGCAAGTTAATGAACACATTTGTGCCTCATTTGCCACCATGATTAACTTGTGGCTTAATATCCATTTTTGTCATGCCTTTGCCAAGTCTCTTCTTTTAATCCATTACGTTGTCGCGAACGTATATGCGAGTTTAAAAGCGTTGGGTTATGTTATGGGTAATTTCTAATGACATGAAAATACAACTAGAAAACATGAGTTGAAATATAACATGGAAGTTGACATGTAAGTATGCATAAAAACATAAGCTTGGGAATTTACCTATTAAGTTAGGTCTACCCTTTGGGAATTTACCTATTAAGTTAGGTCTACCCAAATGCTTGAAAACTTGTAACATGTTTTGGGAAACATGATGGACATGACACTTAGATAATATAAGTGTGGCCAACTCGAGGTTGGTTTGAGTTTGCAACGTAAAACTACCCGGAACCGACCGGCCTAACTAGTAGTTGCAAACAATAGGACCCAATGTGAGAAGTTGGTCATGTTGTACTTGAACCCGAGGTTAGACCAAGTTGTGGTGTAAAGCTACCCGGAACCGACCGGCTTAACTAGTAACCACAACAAAGTCTAATGTGAGAGGTGAAGGTGCATTAAGTAATTAATGCCACATGATAGGGTTAAGTTAATTTGACTAATGACTCTTAACCAAATATGACATGGACAAATGGGTTAAGTAATTTGATTAGGCTAATGATACTTAACAAAACATGACAAGGTTGGGTAGGTTAAGTAACTTGATTTGCCTAATGACACTTAACCATTTTTATATGACTAGTGGATGGGGTTAAGTTAACCAACACTTAATCAATCCAACGCGATAACTTGGTAAGGTTAAGTAAGTTTTCTTAATGACGCTTAACCGAAAAATACGGTTAACGAATGGGGTTAAGATTAGACTCAACTAGTCTAAACATGGAAATCGGATGGGGTTAAGTTAGCATAGACTTAATTAATCCCACTTGGTAGTTTAATGGGGTTAAGTTAAACACTTAACTAATCTAAACATGATGAATTGATGTGGTTAAGTGACCTATACTTATCCAATCTAACTCGTTAATTTATTATGGTTAAGTTAACCAATACTTAACCAATATAACGTGAAAACATGATAAGGCTAAGTCACGAATCGCTTGAATACACTTGACCGATTTGACTAAGTAAATTGATAGGGTCAAGTTAATATATACTTAACCAATCTAGAATGATAATTGGACGAGGTTAAGTCGTGAATTGCTTAATATACTTAACCAACTTCAGCATGGTTTGTAGGGTTAAGCCTTGAACTTGGATACTTAGCCAATTTTGACAGGATTTGTAGACGGGTTAAGTCATGAACTTAAGTGACACTTAATCCATTATGTAAACCCTAGTTCTGAGGATTAGGTGGATAACCGTAGTTAACAAGGATAACGGGAACAATGCTAAGTGGTAAACCTTAGTTGAAGAATAACTAAGTAATGATTCTTAGTCAAGGAAATTTAGACCAGTTCATAGATAGATGAGTAACCTGATACGGTTGGTCATCGTTTAAGTATATGAGTAGGAGCAAGTATCTGATTTAGATAAAGGCTCCAGCGAACTGGGTAACGAAGCAGCGGCTTCGGGGAACGTGAGGATATTCTTGGTATCCCTCAATGAGCTGCCAGGTGATTATACTAGGCTCATGAGAGGTTAAGGTCTGCGTTAGAAGAACCAAGAGTATGCCTTGGTTGCTATACGAGCGACCTAAAGACGGGGATGGATAGGGGATAGTCGACGATACATGGTCGTACCCTAGATAGCATTTCGTCAGGCTACCTACCATCTTTGGTCAAGCGTGTACATACGGAAAGGCAGAGAACACCCAAAAGACCATAATTGCTATCTAATTATGGTTGCGGTAAGGCTTGGATGTGGGTTGGCCAGTGTTGTGTTCTCATACAGGATTTATCCTGTCTTGTCTTTCACTAGTTGAGGGAGTGGTCTCGTGGGACCATAGCCACGTATAAGAAAAACAGACCTTAGCATCTGCATCGGCAGATAAATCGAAAACTCCCGACGGAGTCCTGTATTTCTTGATTTGCCCTGTGACAGGACTCGGATGGCACGATGTGATACATGTGCATACAGTCATGGAAAAGCGATTCACGATGAATGCGTGGGAAAAAGGGCGCGGTTGGCGGTTAGCGTAATCCCTAGTGGCCCTAGGTGGTTGAACCCAAACTGAGATACGAAAACGTGCAATAGGTAAGCATAATCCCTAGCAACCCTAGGTAGCATAAGTCCTAGTTGTACAAACAATAATTCATGTTGGAAGACCCTAGCTAGGTTTAGGGTAACAGTCCAAACCGATCTTAAGGATCATGGAACTATGTTAAAGTAATATAGAATCTCATGGGAAAGCCCGTATGGTCTACGGCAAGGGACTGAACATTTACATGGAATAAAACATACAAGTTGAGTAACCTATATATGCGATATATTAGGTTGACATGGACCATTACACGACTTTTGAGTGAGGGTCATTCTTGGTTAACACATGACACGGTGGGGATACTAGTACGGTAGGTGCAGAGCTAAAATACAGGATAGATATCACGGGGCGTTATACGTGACAGATATCTTGGGGATATTATACTTGACAGAAACCTAACGATGTGATACCTTGTTTTATCTTGACATCGTAATTTATCATGACACCTTAGTTTATCTGAGTTCAGTAGTTCATCCTGTTATTTTGATTTAGCTTATCTATCTTGTTATCATGCTTATGTTCATCTTAGTTTCTCATGTCAGTTAACTTTACTAGTTTTTATGCTAATAGTAGATAGGGCTTACTCAGTCTTTTTGACTGACCCGTTTTGTTTCGCCTCTTTTCTCCCGTTTCCCCCCCAGGTTACAGGGAGGAAATACTGTTGTTTAGTTCGGACTTCTTCTGCTTGAAGGTCATCATGGATGGCTTGGACTTTTCTTGGCTAATGGCTACTTTACTGTTTTTACTTGGGGAATAATTTATGAAAATGTCTTTATGCTTCTTTACTATTGCAAGACAGGTTTTGATGTACTCTGATGTAAAAGGCTTTAGACCTTATTTATTCATGTTATGAAAGTTTGATTTTACTTCCGCTATTTTATATGTTCTGTCTTGTGATATTTCTGTGCATGTTTACCAATAATGCCCCTCTAAAGCTAGTGCATTCCTTTGCGAGTGACCCTAGCGGAGGCGGGGTGTTACACCATAATTTTATAAAATATATTAAATACTAGAAATAGTCATGTGTTGACAGTGCTCATGTGTTGAGAATATTCATGTGTTGAAAGAAATATAGATTCATGTGTTGAATAGAATAAATATTCATTTGCTGAATAGAATAACGAAGTTATTGAAATATATAAAGTTGTGTTGATTAGAGATGCGCCATTTTGATGCGAACGATATTTATATCGATTATATTCGTTTTTATAATGAATATAGAAAAGAAAGTGATTTCAAAATATAACGTTTTGAAAATATTATCATTTGTATATCGATGATGTGGAATATTCAATTTTGATTCGAAATTGAATATGAAGTTGAAATCGCTTCGAAAACGAATTTAAAACGATTTATAAAATACGGTTTTAAAAAGGAAATCGACGATATATATATAATATATATATATATATAATGGCCTGAATAGAAAGCGCCGCGCGGCGGCAGTTTGTGAATTTCGACCATTGACTTCGAATGGACATTACGGGAGATCCGAATGTCGGATTCTCCTGAAACCGGAACCGTTGGGTTCGTATCGAAAATAGATTTCCAATGAATATTAGAAATTTGAAATCTAACGGTTGGATTTGGAATTATGTCCAAATCAAATTTGGAAAAGGTCGCTGTAAGTGCAGTTCGATGGCCGTTGATGGAAATCGACTGTACGGGCCTTGATAAAATTATTAAAAATATCAATAATCTGTGTAAAATCATAAGAAATGATTTGTGAAGAACTGGGATGGAAATTTCCACATTTGAAAAGATAAAAATAGATTTTTATCGAAATGAACTAGTTTTGAACTAGAATTAAAATCCTATTTATTTTTAAGATAAATAAAGTGGATTTGAAATAGTTTTGAAAATAACCAGAATTTCCAATATATAAAGTGGAAATGGATTTGAATCAAAATTGTCTTTGGAATATTTCGATGTTGGATTTCGTGATTATATAGATACTGTTATGGGAATTTGAAAGATATATTAATATCGTTATTTTCAATACGATATTTGTTGGTCGTAGAATTTGATATTGAATAAAAGCCGATATATTTTCTGTTCATAGCCTTGTATTTAATATCAAATGTGATTTGGGTTTATCGTGAACCGTGTTTTAGGTGACATTGGTTCTTTAACCCAGTTAAAGACAGGATATTGATTTTTGAGAAGATTAAAACTAAGTGGAGTTTTATGAATCTGTAATTAGATTTAAATGTTAATTGATAATTTAAATTATCAAATTTGGAAAGTGATCGAGAATGGAGTATTACCAGTTGTGCTCCGAAGCGATAGTTAAATCTTTAATTAGATTTGAACGTGAAATGGTAATTAATTTTACCGATAACACCGTGGTGTTAGATATGGAGTATTACCAGTTTTTCTCCATGGGATGAACAGGTTGGGATTGGGAAATAAAATAAATAATTACTTCGGTGTGGTTCGCTAATCCCGACTAGTTTGGAAAACCTTAACATGGTTTGAAACGATATCCAAAGCAAGATTAAAGAATAAATTTAGAAGAATTTATCTTTGATAAAATTAATGGGAACCTTTCCCTAAGAGTGTGAAAATTTGAATAAAAGAATATTCTGGATTGGAATGAGGCGTATGTTGTGTTTGTGTAACACGTGTTTATTATATACGCAGGTTATTCGGAAAGGCCGGGTTTATATCCATTATGAATAACCGATTCGACGACATGTCGAAGACGAAGACGGTAATTGAAGACCGGAAGTCTTCACATCGTTTGGGCGATTACTGATGATATTGATTGGGCTGTACACCCAAGAGGAGGGAATCAGTTGTTGATCGTCCAAACGTACTTGGAGATCGATGGATATGCGAGGAAAGTGCCTCCAGTTCGTTCAGACCTAGAACGAACTTGTAAATGGACTGTGTGTCTGACATTGGATTTTATTCTGTGTTGATCGATCTCTATTAAATATACATCTGTTTGGCGGCGGAGAATTTATTCTCTTGCTTAACGCCCTTCTTTGAGACGTATGAGCTCAGAGGTTGTATATCGATGGACATCAGTCGCATGGAGTGAATTGCCTGTGTGGCACACCTAAGTGGCAAATGATCAAGGCTTCTGTTGAAAAGCAAGGTCTTGTGGTTGATGATCAAAGCACGGCCAGTGTGGCGCAGCTTTGTGTATGGCGTTAATTCGCGAGCCTCACACCTCAGTATGAGTCAAAAACGGGATAAGGACCCAAGGAGTGCACGACGTTTCTTTCTAGCTATGGGTGATGTCAGTGACCTACCAGCCCTGACATTTATATACTTTTCACCTGTGTGGTTGTTGGAATGCGAGGCGCCTCGAATATATGGTCGATAACTGGCACTATGTGAGCCGACGTACAGACCATTATGTATAGGTCCTATAGGACCGGGAAATGTGTGTTCAGGAATAACTAATCCTCAAAAGTAAGAGAGGACCGGCCTTGGAGGTTCCAAGGGATCGTTGTGTGTGGTCTTGAGGCATTAGCTCGTGTCTCGAATCGGAGAGGAGCTTGCCCCTTGCCTCGACTCATGATGGAATCCAATTTCCAATATGTGATTTGCTGTTTTATTTGTAGAGCCTAGTATGGCGACATGATAGATGGTATCCATGCCGCCTAGGATTGATATTTATGATTGAAATTATTTTGACACTATACATTTATAGTAATATCAAAATAATGTGTTTTGAAACGTATCAAGCATTCTTTGGCTATTATAAGGTAAAACCCTATCCTCCGGCTTGCGTTGCATTGTGTGATGGGACCTAGGTCTTATAATAGCTTCATTTTTCTTTATTTAGCATTACGCTGTTTGTTTTATGCACTGGTATTCCTGGGAGGAAACCCGTTCCGTGTATACGGCGTGATCCCTTGATTTACCTAACTTTAAAATGAAGATAATGATCGTTTTAGTTCTCACACCAGTCACATGACTGACCTGGAGTTTATTGTTTTAACCTAAACTCTGGGTGCCCTTATTTTTGACAGCTAGCAGTTTTGGTTTTGCAGATTTATATTCACAGGATCCTGGTTTACAGCTGGAATGATATTCGGAAAGCTCTGTATCCGTGTATTTCTTTCAGCTGTGTGTTGTATTATTTTTCCGCTGCTATGTATTTAAATGTAATCTAAGTCTCTGATGTATATCGATTGTGTAATATTTATTCATACTCTGTATATTCTTGCATCTGATGGAATTGTTGTAATAAACAATGAAATGTTCTTCTGTTTTCGTTCCGATGTGTGTTGTTCTCAACGCCATCCATGCTTTCCTTCACGGGAAAGTTCGGGTCGTGTCATAATATTTTTGAGGAATCCAGTTGGATTCCTCCAACCTGTTTCCCTGCATCCAAAGACGTTAGCCAGCATAAATAATACCCATCCTCCTTCGAGGCAGGATATCGCGGTATGAAGGTCATCCACTATCATAGCGTGGGGCGCATAGGGTAATCATCCGCTAATGGTACCGCGGGCATCCGCTAATGATACTACGGGAATCCAACCACCAATATATATATATATATATATATATATATATATATATAATAACCACAAACACCAATCCTAAATAACTAATATATATTTAATAATAGCCATAGTAATATTCTAATGTAAGCAAACAACCATCGAACAATTATTTTAACAGATAAAATAATTCTAAATTAAAATGAGTGAGATCTGCTCACCTAATTTTTGTTTGCCGAATACCCAATGAAGTTTATTATATAGATTTTTTAGTGATTCCTTCGTATGTCTGTTTTTCAATGTAAAACAATATTAATAAATTTTTAATTATCGTATTATACAAATTTAATTTAAATAATACCCACATGTGAACCGATTCCAAATTAATTCTCAATCTCATACTCAACTATTAGTTTACCATTAATTTACCTCACTAGCAAAAATATATAAGTTTATACCAATTAATTAAATCAACTTCTAATTATAAAACAAATCTCCATATAAGGTTTAAATTTCGAAACCAAAGAATGTACTACATTAACTATTTTCAATATAACTTAAGAAATTTATAAAACATCCTTAGTCTTTTTTTATTTAATTAAAAATTAATTTTACCTTAAGCCATTTTAATAGCCTTCTTCCCAGATTGAAAATGCAAAACCAACCTTCCCTTCTACAAAAGCCAAACTGTTGAGCCCTCTTTCCCTGTTCAGAACGCACCTGTCACAGGAATTGCTCCTACCTGCAGTCACCCTGCTTCCACCATTTTCTAATGATGCAAATCAAAATTTCCCCCAATATAATAGTTCGAACTCCTCGCTCATCAGCCCTAACCCCTTTGGAAACTCCACTAACATCAACTACTACAAACGCGAGCGCCCCCCACTCCTAAGTACGATCGCTCTGGGATCGGATTCCACCTCCGATGTTGCGAGACCCCCAAACTTCATCGCTCCCTCCCAGAGTCCATCGCCACCATATAGTAAACCACCGTCACGTTGAAAACATCGACACCTGCTTAGAACTCTAGCTCAACCATCAACGTCGCTCTCCAGATCATACGACTAACCCTCTTCCTGAATTCGAGTGCCTCAGACATGATGTCGACCCCCACCGAAGTCGCGGTCCTTGATCGCCAGTTAGATTTAGTCTCCTTTTTTTTATTTACGAACTGATTTTACTTTGAGGAAACAGAAGGGAAAATTTATTGATTTACTGAGTTGGTTTTCGAATGAGTATGTGGTGAGATATTTCAAAAGCCAATTCAACTGATTATTTTTCCTTCAGAACGAATTCATTTTGAACAGAATCGGCCATTTTTCTTTCGATTTACAGAGGTAGAATAAGGAGGAACTGCGTATGAATTTATAGAATGTGACTGGGAACCATTCGTACCAGTATTTAATTCTGGTCGGGTAAGTACATAGCAAATATATTTAAAAAGATTTGATTTTGATTTTAAATATAATTTAATTTGATTTGACTTAAAGAGATTTTATTCTTTTTAAAATGATATCGATTTGATTTCGAACCTATCCACAATCAAATATCTCGGGGTCCATTAATTTAAACCACGGACCGCTATTTTAACGTAACCATTGTTGTTTCAACAGTGTAACACTATTCTGAATTGAATTGAATATATTTTGATGTTTAATTCGAACGTATATAGAATAATCATTTTAAATTCATAAATAAATAAATTTCTCGATAATATATTATTATTATTGATTACGTTCACATAGAATTTATATTTATTATCTGAACTATTTTAACTCAGTTTTAAATCTTGTATTGAATTATTTTTTGTACTACGATAATTCAATATATTCGATATTAAATCGAAATTGATTGTTAAATCGACAACTCAATATAAAATCGATTTATATTACCAACTCGATACTTAAATCCATAATAAATCGATAAGAAATCCGGATCATTACATTATTACATATTCTTGCACAGATGAATGAATTTATATTGAATACAGTATCAATTTTTCTTCTTATTTGCATATATTAATGATTTAGTAACAAGATTCAAACATGCTAAATATCTGTACGTCAATTTTTCCATGTAAACTGATAATGTAGTACAGTATTATTTATTTTGGCATAGAATTGTGCAACTATTTTCATTATTCTCATGAATGTATTCAAAAATTTGGTTTCATGCATGCTCTATTATAACTTTTAATTCATTATACCTATATAAACTTGAATTATTTAACTTTAACATCAAAATCAAAAAAAATCACTCATTACTGCACAAATTTTATGCTCTTTAGTTTGTAAATTCCCTAGTTACTATTAAAAACAAATTCCAACAAGGCTGTACAATACTTTAGTACCAGTAAAAAAAATTCTACTGGAATACTGCTACAATAATGTTAAATTATCAACATTTTATATTCAGATTGATCAGTTGGATTATTACTGAAAAATATTTTCCAGTCCCTCTACTAATTATATGTAATACCACCACACAAGTAGTCAACTATTAACAAAAAAACTCTACAGAAGACAGCTTCAACTATAAGTTCATGTTAAACTAAAAAAAATTGATTTAGTGCCTAAAATAACAGAGTACTCAGTTCAAACAAAACATAACCATTTACACGTGGTCCAAAAATCAAAACAACAGTCAACATTTCCAAATCAAACTAAAAATCCCTATGCTTCCATTTTAAACAATACGTTTGTTAAATTCTGACTTCATATATTTCTGAGTTAGCCTACTGTCCTCAGTCCAGCTATAAAGTTTGTAGCTGAGTATTTCATGAGCCAACTCAGCACATTGTTTACTAATAGCTTCAGCACAAAATATTTCTTCATCTTTAACAATCCCTTTGTCCTCGAATCTTTGTTTCATTATGTTGAAACAAACATCCCACAATCGACACTGCATAAATTTATTAATCATTAACACTTTGTTCGATAAAACTTATTCACAAAAAATGCATACGTGTATATAATTATTCACATTATCTGCATACATGTATGAAACCATTAACAATTTTTGAAATAAATACCAGCATAAATGTATGAAAATTTTCAGATCTTATGCATGAACTTATGCTAGCATTTATGTTATATACGAAAATAAGTGAAACTTGTATACTTAAATGCAAATAAATGCATTATTTGCATACGAACATGTAGATATTCCAAATTTTGTTTACTAAAATGCAGATGAACTTATTTTATTTTCTTATGTGTGGCCTTGTTGTGGGCAATCCGCTATTTCAAGTTCTTTTGGTTCCTGAAATTTCTCCTTCTCCAATTTTTTCATCACATCACTGACGTAACTAATCTGCATACAAAAAAATTTATACACTCAAACATATATTAAAATATTTACACGTGCAAATATACATACATATATATATATATTCACTTTGTTACTGGTATAAACAACAACTTGCAAATGAAATATTTTCAAATTACATACCATATCTTTCGCAAATCTTTGATGTTCTCCTTCACGACGTGGTTTATTGAAATCGTAATGAATCCATCTTCTATCATCTTTAATGTATTCCAAAATAGATTTTTTTTTCTTTTGATGTATAGGAATTAATATTTTCCTGCACGCTTGGAATCCCTTTACAAGTGGTTCATCTATAAAATGCTGCAATTGTTCTACTGAATCCGTATTTACAAATGCCTGTAATTGCAATCAATTTAGTGGACAATTGTAATTATAAAAACAAAGTTATGCATAAAAAAAATATAAAAATACTTATAGAAGCAGAAACTCTAATGTATAAAATCTCGGGACGTTTTTCTCAAATTGTATCCCACAAAGTCAATTATCTAGTACAATAAATGGAATGAATGTGTTATAGACATGACAGTTAATTCTAAACATAGAAAATTTTACTGAAATTATTTTCACAACAATTGATTTTCAATATAGTATTACCTGTCCGTCGATAAATCTTCCGGCTAACAAATCACCCAATGAAGTTTCAATAATGCAAATAGAATCTTCACCATTCAAGTACGCGCTTTTTCTGATAATACACGTAATACGGTTAGATAATTTCCATCAACAAATTATAACTGATAAAAATAAATAAAATATTTTACTGCATATTGTCTGCAATAACTTATAATATTTTCTTAAAACAATCAACAGTGTATACTTGCTTTACATTCATATATTTTGTATTTTTTGCATAACAGTATGAGACAATAATTTACGTCAGCATATAAGCATGCAAACATTCTCATGATTTACAATATGAATTCAAACATAAACATTACGTTTTGATACATGACTGCATATACTGCCAATATATGCATACAAACCTGCATTTATATTACTTATCTGCATACAAGCAAGCGTATACTGTCAAATCATGTATACTAGAATGCAAATTTGACATAATTCTACATACATTTATGAACATTTTTAATAAACATTGCTTCTACAAACAAAACTAAAATTCAACAAAAATGAAAATAATGTAAATTTTGAAAACTTTTTACCTGAGGTTTGCATGTGTGAAAAATTGTTCAAAATTTTCTATTTGGTTCTCTTCTAATTCCCGAACGATCTTAAACTTCCTTATCTTCAGTTTAGCTTTCGTAGGCATTTCTTCATCTCTTGGTCCATTTTCATAATCTTCAAATTCCACCATTTCTGCCGCTTTCCTTTTTGCTTTTCCTACGACTACAAATAACATCACATTTACCATCCACGTAACACTGGAAATTATAGTTCATGAACATTAGTAAAACAATAACATATTGTGTACCTTTTCTGTTTCTTAAATTTATACTCCTTTGCATTTTTCCTGGTTCATCCATCCAGTCGTTCACATTAACTTTTCTATCTCATTTTTATTTTTTAAATTTTCAGTATTTTCATTCACTCTCTTCCTTGTTTCAACCATCCCCTGCTGCTTCTCCTTTACATTGCCTAGCTCTGTCTCATTCTTTCTGTTAACCATCTGCTCATTCTTCCTCATTTTTTCTTATTCAATTTTTTCTGTAGTCGTCCTATCATTCTCTGTCTGGACGAACTCATCCACCAAATTCTTCTGCTGTTCCTTCTCCAGATCATCAACTCCGTTGTCATTACCCTCAATAGCTTCGTCATTTGTTCCTTCATCATTTTTATCATTATTATCTGTTAACATTGTTTTTTTTCCTGCTTCTGCTTCTTCAGCGCATTCTTCTTGCCATGCTTCTTATCAATTTTCTCAACCAGATTATCAATCACCTGCTGAATGTTCTCATCGTTCACTTCTTTATCACATTCAGTTTTCTCATTATCTTCATCAATATTCATTTCATCATGACATTGATCTTCCTCTTCTTTACCTTTATCAATATCCTCAATGTCATCATCATCATTTTTATTACCTACATCATGATCATCTTCAGAACTTTCTGATATTGTGTCAGCAGTAAGCTCTTTTATTTGTATTTTTAACATTGTGTTCTCTTCTACTGACTGCCTTTTCTCTTGTTTCAATACGATTATCATATCCTTCAATTTTTGTTCCCTTTGTTTAAAATATGCGTCATATTGTTCATCTTTTTCAACAACTTGTTTCAGCAACTTTAATTCCTTTCCTTGCACATCCTGCAAACACAACAAGCAACAAATATTGTGTAAATAATGCATAATCAAGTTTTTGTATTATTGTACTCAAGTTTATGAAAAACCTGCACAGATGGCTGAAATTGTACAAATTACTTGAACTTCAGTTCATAAATATTACAAATAAATTTCCTATAATACTATATTACATTTTATATTTTATCCAATAAGATATGCAAAAATTCTTATTGTTTGCATTCACTTGATTAAGTATTCTGAGTAATAGTTCAATTTCACGAAACATGTCCTAATCCAAAAGACAATGCTGCAGCTTAAGACACAATATCTACATACATTTATGCAAATACTATTCAGTTTTTCACCCAAATATTCATCTTTTCATTTTATTAATTTTGACAAATATGTAAGATTCAGATTTACAACATAATTACAAATACGATAAAATTGATAATTTTTTAACACTTACATGCTAATATTGTGAGTACATGACTAAAACTTAAACAATATAGGTAACATCTGTAGAAAATATTGCATTTATTGCAAAAATCTACAAACATTGATGCAACTACACTTCGTATCTGCATACAAGTATGCAGTAATAGCTATTATTTGAATACAAGAATGTAAATAGTGTCATTATTAGTAAACAACCCCGCATATAATGTCTAACATCTATACAGTTATTTATAATACTTACTTCAATAGATATATATGTTTACAATTTACATGAGACTTACATTGTTGTATTTTATATCCACTAGCATCGATGGCTTTAGCAATTTAAGGTCCCATTTTCCTGCTCGTGGAAATACATCCTTATTGTACTCAAGCTTAGATGTTGGCAGAATATGAGTTTTGTCGCAAGCCCACCATTGCATAACCATAAAGTAAACAAAACATTATAAATAACATGAATAATAATTTTTAAACAAACTAAAATAGTAAGTATGAAATTATTACCAAAAACAGTGTCACACAACCAGTAATTTTCTATAGTGCCTCATAATATTTATCAACTTGGCTGATTAGATGGTGATGGACAGCTTTCGGCCAAGATATTATACTTAACTTCCTCTCGCACACACAATATGGTACCAAAGTCCACGGTAAAGAGTAGTTTGGAGTAGATATAAGGAATGTTGCTACTACATAGAGAAGCAAAAGCTTAACAGTATCAAAACATGCTACGTCTGACTCATCTTTAATTGTTGAGAAAATTTCTCGTTCGATATTTTTCTTGTTGATCGTAGCATCTCCATTAAAGTGTCTTTCTACAAAAGCTTTATAATCTTCATTATCTTTATCATCCTTTTTTAAATGTCTGCTTGTTTTAATCAAATCTCCTTCGACAAGAGCACCCAACAGCTTCCCAATATCTTCTTCCGTAAATGTCGGCAACAAATCTCCAAACTGAAAATACTCAGTTTACAAAATCTCCAAATAAGAAGGTGGGAATCAATTCTGAAATTCCCACAAGTGCAGAGGGGATTAACACTTCATATAATAACATAAACAAAGCAGAAGAGGGATCCTATTCTAAACAGGTCATTGAGCCCAACCCCCCTTCGATGGACTCAAGCATTATTACAAATTTATCAAAATTCTTATAAATTTTGATAATCAAATCTAAAGTTGTTGAATTTTTAATAGATTCTGCAGGAGAGATGACGCCATCAATGATCATGTCAATGAATCCACTCAATGGCAATTTTTCAAGAAAAACATAATGCTGATGTGTATACAAGTCATCCTTCTTCAGTTTCTCAATCAACTCTACGAATGCTTTCAGATTGTTCCTATAAACACTTTCCTTCTTCAGATTCTTTCTTAATTCTTCTATTTTTCTCTCTTTTACCACTCGGTCCACTTTACATGGCTGCTCAGTTACTACAATAGCTCGCTCTTTTTCAACATTTGAAATGTGGTCATCTTCGACCAAAGCTCTCTGTAATAAGAAAGAAAAATGTAATCACATATATGCATAATTCTATGCAAGTATTCTGAGTAAATTCACCAATGTATGCTTGTATTCTTAACACATGTACAAAATTTCCAAATTTTGTTATTTTAGTCACAAACATGTGCAACTAAACCTAATATTTGTACACAAATGTGAAACTATTACTAAAACTATCGGACAAACCATGAATCTGCAGTACTATCACATAGTTGTGCTAATATTTAGAAAAAATTAACACAAGTACGCAATTATTACATACATTAGCACACAACTGTCCAATCATTCATAATATCATCACAGAATTGTGCGAGTAATCATAAAACTTTCATTACACTCTGCAGTTAACATACTAATATATACATTATTTCCCAACAATCTTGAATAACTCAAATATTTGTCAACTAATTATAACGTGGAAAAATATATATTTCAAATTATACAGGAATTTTTATTTAATTTACTTATATATTCTAAATTTATACTTACTCCGGTATTTCTCCTTTTTTAAATTTGTTCATCCATCTATTCATCTTTCTTGCAGAATATTAATTCAAAACTGCAACCATTTCATAAATATGCACACCGACATGGAAATCTTCTGATTTTGTACATTTCTGCGGGCATCCATTTTTAATACATGCATTCAAACCTTAATTATGCATTCTTGGATACAATCATGCATATCAAATGTCATAAAAATCATACATTTACGCTAATATTCCATATAAATTCATGATGTTATTTATTAAGTAGGTTATAAATAACTTACACCTCCCTACGGGTATGCAGATTTTCTAAAAAAATTGTACAATCACATAATATTTCTAAAAAATATCTATATAAAACTTCAACAATTATTACGAACACTATACACTCAATCGCAAGGTTTATTTTACTATTACTACACTTTCATACAAGATGATATCATCCGCAGTCGATTATGAAAGAAAAAACTCAGATTTATACCTTTTTTTGCCATTACTTGTAATTTTACATCGACGTCTTCAAATTTGAAGCAAATAAGGACAATCTTCGAGAAAATAAAGAACGGCAGCTTTCGATTCTGAAACTCTAATGATTGTCTTAGGGTTTTCTCGAATCGTTCAGCTTGGGTTTTGGGAGATAATAAAGAAGCGATTTGACTGTTTAATTGTTTAACTCGTTTTTGGATGTTTTGAACGGTCTAAAGGGTATTCCTGGAATATATAGAGCGGTATTTCAAAAATAGGGAAGTTTTTTAGATTCTTTTTATCAACGGTTTTTTTTCCTATTTAGAAAGTTTATAGGGACCTATAAAAAATGCACCCATTTATTTATTTGATTCATATATTTAGACCGTATGTTATTTCCGTTATTTTTATAATAAACGCATCAAATGTGTCGTTATGGTAATATATATTGTATTACCATATTATTACAAATGTATTAAAAGCATTGGCTATTGTAAGTTAAATGATGTATGTTTGTGTTTGGAATAAGAATAGGCATTTAGTCAATGTATTTGGCAACTAATATCTAATGTAATGGAAAAAAGTTGTATAACTCAGATGTGAGACCTATAGTCCTGGATTATGGAAAACGAAACTTTTTTCGGTGAAGTTTACGGTTTGAAATCTTGACAATTAGCAAAAATGTAAAAGCTTCTATATTAGAAGTATGTTAAAAGGTTGAGAATCATAAGTTCGTCTTTAATTAATAAACTAGATATAATATGTATGTTTATATATATGCATAGGAAATTGAAGTTCCTTAATCAATGAACTTGAAATACTTCATAATATAAAAGCCTGAAGCTTTATTGAAACTGTGTGAAATAATAACATTAATAAAATTCATATCCAAAGATTTCACAATTTTCAAAATCAGTTGTATCTTGCTTATATATTTATTTTTACATATTATGTTGAAGAATAAATTTTAACAACTTGAAGTTGTTTATATATTTTATTTGAACCAGAAGTTCAATGCAGTTTAACAAACTTGAAATTGTTTATATATTATTTGAACCAGAAGTTCAATATGGATTAACAACTCAAAGTTGTTCATATATTTCATTTGAACCAGAATTTCAATACAGTTCCAAATCAGGTATTTTGGATATTATGAAATGATCTTTAAGATTCACGTTGACATTGCTTGATAAGAAAAAAATTAATGATTGGAATATTATAAACAATTTGTTCTAAAATCAATAACTTCAATGAGAGAGAATATGCAAATCAATTACATATGTAATACATGGACGCACATATATACACATATATGCGAATATTTAACTAACAACCTGAAGTTGTCATGAGCTCATATTATAAATTATGCATATATTATTTTATATTTCAGAAAGTCGATTGACATCAATATTAAATGACCTAAAGTCATGTGCATATTCAAATGATAGAAAATTCTTCCAAGTCATTAGATCATTGAAAGGGAATAATCAGTACAATATGAATGCATCTTATTAACTAATAAGAGCATTATCCTCCTACAATTGAAGTACATCTAATTTATTTGCTAGCCATGATGCTATAATGGATCAAAAATGAATCAAAGTAGGTTTATTATTTAAAGTGACAATGTTTGTCAACATTGAGGGGGAGGATAAAGGAATCATCGATGTTAAATATTTGCTAGCATATAGAATTATGCAAAGTATTAAGTAACTTGCATAAATTATCAATTATGTCCCTAATAGACTTTCTCCAATATACATTTGAATCCCTGAAGGATCAAAAGGCGTAAATCACAGCTGAAAATGTGGTATAAAAGTCAGTTCAAAATATCTTTGGAGTAAGTCATAAAGATGCAAAATAAAGGAGGTGAGTGTTCCTGAAGAAACACATAAAGGTGCTTTGAAAAAACACATGACATGATTGTCAAAATAACCCCAGAAGCGGTTTAGGTATCTAAAGCATGATAAGTTTTGTGATCTCAATAAGTTATGTATAGAACTGACAAGAAATAATCATTGATGATAAATTAATAAATAATAAAGCGCTTATATTTATAAATGGATTAAAAATCCCATGTTAGAGAGAAACATGATTGACCATCATGAAATTCTCCTAAATAAGATATATGGACATGTAGTCCACAAGATATGAACTGGTAGTTCATAAGATAAAAATAGAAATATATATAATGACGAAAGCACACGGAAGTTACTGAAGCACCATAGAGTGTCAGCAACATGTTAAGTGCCATGAGCACTGTGTTTTTAGAGATAATGGAAATTGATTAAAGTGTTTAAAACGCTTACAATACCCTGAAGGTATAAACGATGGAAGTATACAAATTCCAGAAGAATTTAAATAACTTTGATAGTGATAAAGAGCAAGAAATGTAGATTACAACATTCTTTTAAGTATTGTTGTGATGAAAATCTTAAATAATTCATGATGAGTAGATCACTTCCTGCTTTCAAGAATTGTTGTAATGAAACTCTTAATATCCATTGAAGTGGTAGTTGCGATATGCAAAAAATATTATAATATATAAGTTCTTGAAGAACATAAATAACATTTGTTATTATAAAGAATACCAAGAACATGGATGATAGATTACAACATTCTTCTAAGTATTGTTGTAACGAAAACCTTGATATACTTCAAGGTGAGTAGATTACTTCCTGCTTAGTGTCGTTGTAATAAAAATTTTGATATACTTCATGCTTCTAAGTATTGTTGTAATGAAAATCTTAATATACTACAAGATTAGTATATTACTTCCTGCTTAGTAATGAAAGGTGTCTTATTAATCAAATATGTATTGCAACATGCAAGTCCGATTGAAACAAAAAATTATAAGCACCTGAAGTGTATTCATAAATGAATATAACTATCATATAAATCATAAAAGGAAGGCGTTTTAAATAAGAAAACATGCCTGAAGCATGGAAATGCACATGAAGTTTTAAAAGAAAAAGTTCACTAAGAAGTATTTGTAAGAAATTTGAGTTATTGAAACAAGAATACGAATTCAGAGGAAATTATTAAATCAGGGGAAGCATCCATAAGTATGATATAATACACTCTTTTTCCTTAACTAAGTTCTTCCCATTGGGTTTTCTTAGTAAGGTTTTAATGAGGTATGGGTCATGATCTAGAAGTATCAACCCAAAAGTAACATACAAAAATAAGTTATAATTTACTCTTTTTCCTTATTCAAGTTTTTTCCCACTGGGTTTTTCTTATTAAGGTTTTTAACGAGGCATTGCATTGATCCATAAGTATCATACTACTTTTGACGTAGTAAATATGACATTGTATATTGTACTCTTTTTCCTTCACTAAGATTTTTCCCATCGGGTTTTTCTAAGTAAGTTTTTGACGAGGCAACATTTTGATCCAGAAGTATCAAACATCTTTTGATGCAGTAAACTATTATTTATGAAGAAGACAAGACAATTTGTGTGGCTCAGATTCAAGTGAATTATATCAAGGGTGATTGGATGGAGCAAATTTCTCTTCACACATGAATGAAAGGATAACAAGAATGAGGAGAAACAAATTCAGTTCAAGAAAAGCAGGTAGATCTGTTCTCAAAGGGAATTTCAAAATCAACATTCCAGAAGATGATATACAAAATTAGCATGCGTCGACTACATTAATAGACTAATTGAATAATGAGTTATAAATAAGCGGAAGCATATAAAAATATGCTATAATGTACTCTTTTCCTTCACTAATATTTTCCCCACTGGGTTTTTGTTAGTAATGTTTTTAATGAGGCATTATCTTGATCCTGAAGTATCAACCCTTATTGTAACATTGTAAAACATGTTACTTAAAGATGAAATGAATTTGCACTCTTTTCCTTGTTTATGATTTTTCCCATAGGGTTTTTCATTAAAAGGTTTTTAATAAGGCATTTTTTTGATCTTGAAGCATCAAACTCTTTTAAGGAATATCATTTTAGTATGATATTCATAATGTCAGACGTTGTACTCCTTTTCTCGTTCAAGGATTCTCCCATTGGGTTTTCCTGATAGATTTTGAAGGCAACATACAATAGTTGTATCAAATGAACAGATATATGCAAGCAAGGTAATTATTAGGGGTAGCAATCATCATATATGTAATAACCCGGAAAATCTGGGCCAGTTTAAAAATTTTATTTTGGCAATTTTAGCGAATTTTGAACATTTAAAATGAATTATTTTAAATAATATCGACGAGAAATTTATTTTGAATAGAATTCGAACGCATATATTATATACGCCGTCGTTGGAATATAAATAATTATATATAATTATAAAAGGAATTGAAAATGGCGCGGTAGTTCGATAATTCGATTTCAAACTTCAATTGAATGTACCGAGTGCAAAACAATCCGGATTTTAGTGAAACCAAAAACAATAGGATCTAATTGATGATATCTTCCCAACGAATCCGAAAAATTGAAATTTCATAGGGGGGATAAAAAGATATATCCAGTTGAAAATTCTGAATAGACGCTATAGAATTCAGGCCCTTTAAAAATTGACATTTTGCAAACGACCTCGGATTTCGACGAAACCACTTTTGTTGGGTCCGTGATGTCAATTTATTGCTAGATTCCAAATTTCATAATTTTTCGAATCAATATGTGAGCGTGGCAAAGGAAAACGCGTTTGACCAGTTTTAGTTGATTTTAATCGACTGGAAAATGGCCATTTTTCCAATGGTCTCAGAATTCGACGAAACTAGTTTTGTTAGGACCGTATCGTCAATACAAAGCTAGAAAATATTTTTCGGGAATTTTTAGAGTTCGTATGTGACCCCGGTAAACTGAAATGCGCGTTCAAATTCAATATATAGAGTTATATGTTGATTTTAACGAAAACTGATCGAAACGATCGAATCAGCATACGATACATATCCCATTGTGTTCGGAATGAGGGTAAAACGCTATGGACGACAGGCGGTGGGTTCGATTTAGAAGTCGATAGAAAAAGTTACTTTATGAGAATATAAATTAAAATTTAATAAAAAAAGGGGTCAACCCTTCATCCCCTTAACCCGTTCTACCCCCCCCCTTTCTTTTCTTTCTTCAGTTCGATTTAAACAAAAAAAAGAAAAAGAGAGAGGGACGATCGAGAGGGAGCCCCCCCCCCCCCCCCGGCGCCGACCACCGCAACAGGCAAACCCCCCTAATCGCGCCGCCGCTTGATGCAATCGACCCCCTCGATGGATCGCGCCACCGCGCGAGAGCCCCCCCCCCCCCCCCGATGAATCGCGCCGCCGCTCAGATAGCCCCTCCCCCTCCCCCTCCCCCGCCTACCCCTCCGCCTGCGCCACCTCAGCGCGCCTCCGACCCCCTCCAACCTTTAACAGTAAGCGTTTATTTTATTTTATTTACATTTATTTATTTTCAGTGTTTGAAACTGTAGGAATATGATTTTTAAATCATATAAAATACCATCGTTTTTAAAATATGATTTTTGTTTATGTAGAGAATTAAAAATATAGTTTTTACAAGATAGGGATATTAGAAATATCACCTTTATATGTGTAGCAAAATAAAAATGTGATTTTTATAATGATAAATTTGAAAAGGCGAAATCTTTATATTTGAAAAGGCGAAATCTTTATATAGAGAATAGCGAGGTAAAAATAGAATTTTTATCTATATAGTAGCGGTGTGAAAATAGAAAATTTTATCCATATAGCATGATTGTAAAAATTCGATTTTTATATATTGAATAGCGAAGT
The DNA here is from genome assembly GCA_030737875.1 of Allium sativum. Taxonomy (NCBI): domain Eukaryota; kingdom Viridiplantae; phylum Streptophyta; class Magnoliopsida; order Asparagales; family Amaryllidaceae; genus Allium; species Allium sativum. Next base: position 548,739,746 of record CM060916.1, read on the forward strand.
AAAAATTCGATTTTTATATATTGAATAGCGAAGTAAAAATTCAATTTTTATATATTGAATAGCGAAGTAAAAATGTGATTTTTATATATTGAATAGCAAAGTAAAAATTTGATTTTTATATATTGAATAGCGAAGTAAAAATTCGATTTTTATATATTGAATAGCGAAGTAAAAATGTGATTTTTATATATTGAATAGCAAAATAAAAATTCGATTTTTGTATATTGAATAGCGAAGTAAAAATGTGATTTTTATATATTGAATAGCAAAGTAAAAATTCGATTTTTATATATTGAATAGCAAAGTAAAAATTAGATTTTTACATATGTAGAGAATACGGGCAACGAAGGTGATAAAAAGGCGAGAACGATGAAGATTTCTATCGATGAAGAGTCGTGGTATTGGATAGCTATCGGTGAGAATTTCTCACTCTTCAATTTCTTTACTAGTTATATATATATATATATATACTAGGATGCCGACGGTGTTTAGTAGCACCCAACACAATCGTCCACAGACCATGGACTTGTTTGTTTGATTGCAAAAATTAGTTAGATTATTTGATTGAAATTGATTTTTTGGTGAAATGGAATGGATTTGATTGATGTGTGAATGGCGTGGGCCTTCACTAGACCGGGGATAAGGCTAGGCCTCGTCCCGTTTCTAGTATCGTGTCGTTATGCCGCCAAAATTTTCTAAAATAAGTTAGAAAAATAAAAATATCATTTTTATTTTGTAAATGAACTGAATAAAATTTCATGTGTTAAGATAAAATATTTTATCGTTAAAAATATAATTTTTAACGTGAATGTGAATAAATAAATATTCATTTACAAACCGGACGGTTTGTTTATGTACACCTATTTGAAGGACATTGTTTGGGACGATAAATTTTACACATCGCCCAACTGCACAAATAAAATCTGTGTTTGTTGATTTGAAACCCCACACGGGTGTTGGGATGAAATTGAAGTTCACTCATCCTGATTGATTAAATATGTCGATCGATGGATCGACAGGCTGCTATAAGCGTTAGATATCTATATTTGATGCTTATACAGTGTAGTGCACTTTGGATGATGGTTGATTATTTATCGTTGCTATTATATACGTGTGTTGTATGGAATCCATATAATTAACATTATATGGTGATTGATTGGGCCTCATTCCCATTTAGAAAATAAAGAATATTATAATATAAAGATTCATGTGTTGACTGTACTCATCCGTTGAGATTAGTCATGTGTTGAACGAAATATTTTAACAAAAATAATCACATGTGGACAGTACTCATCCGTTGAGATTAGTCATGTGTTGAACGAAATATTGTAATAATAAAATTTACATCTTTATCAATATAAAATAAAGGTTGATGTGTTGACCGTACTCATCCGTTGAGATTAGTCATGTGTTGAACGAAATATTTTAATAATAGAATATTTGAAAATAGAAATATATGAAGCCGTGTTGGTTAGATTGACGCCATTTTGACGTGAACGATATTTATATCGATTTTGTTCATTTTAAAATGAATATTGAAAAGTGATTTCGAAATCGAATATTTTAAAATGAAATTTGAATCGAATTGAATAGAAAACCAATTCGAAATGAATTGAATATAAAACGATTTCGAAACGAATTGATTATAAAACGATTTCGAAATGAACTGAATATAAAACGATTTCGAAATGAATTGAATATAAAACGAATTCGAAATGGATTGAATAGAAAACGAATTCGAAATGGATTGAATAGAAAACGAATTCGAAATGGATTGAATAGAAAACGAATTCGAAATGAATTGAATAGAAAACGAATTCGAAATGAATTGAATAGAAATCGAATTTGAAATGAATTGAATAGAAAACGAAATGGATTCGAATCGAATTAAAATCGATTTGAATTGAAATCAAATAGAAATGAAAGTAAAAAGGATTTAAAATAGAAAAATTCAATTTTGATTTGAATTTGAAATAAAGGTTGAAATTGTTTTTGAAACGAATTCAAAACTATTTATAAAATTCGTTTTAAATGGAAATCGACGAAATATATATTATATATATAATATAATGGCCTGAATAGAACGCGCCGCGCCGCGGCAGTTCACGAATTTCGACCATTAACTTCAAACAGACATTACAGGAGATCCGACCGTCGGATTCTCCTAAAACTGGAACCGTTGGGTTCGTATCGAAAAGAGCTTTCTAAAGAATATTAGAAATTTGAAATCTAACGGTTGGATTTGGAGATACGTCCAAATCAAATTTGAAAAAGGTCGTTGTAAGTGCAGTTCGATGGCCGTTGATGGAAATCGACTGTACGGACCTTGATAAAATTATTAAAAATAGTAATAATTTGTGTAAAATCATAAGAAATGATTTGGAAAAATTGGGATGAAAAACTCCATATTCGAAAAGATAAAAATAGATTTTTATCGAAATGAACTAGTTTTGAACCAAATTTAAAACCCAATTATTTTTAAATAAATAAATTAGATTTAAAAAGGGGTTTTAAATAATCGGAATTTCTAATATATTTGATTGGATATGAAATGGGTTTATCGTGAACGGTGTTTTAAATAACACTAGTTCTTTAACCCGATAATAAATAGAATGTGATTTGGGTTTGTCGTGAATTGTGTTTTAAATAACACTAGTTCTTTAACCCAGCAAAAGGAGTTTTAACGAATCTGCAATTAGATTGAAATGTGAATCTATAAATCTAAATTATCAAATTTAGAAGGTGAGCGAGAATGGAGTATCACCAGTTTTTCTCCAAAGCGGTAGTTAAATCTTTAATTAGATTTGAACGTGAAATGGTAATTAATTTTACCGACAACACTGAGGTGTTAGATATGGAGTATTACCAGTTTTGCTTCATGGGATGAATAGGTTGGGGTTGGGAAATAAAATAAATAATTACTTCGGTGTGGTTCGCTAATCTCGACTAGTTTAGAAAACCATAATTTGGTTTTGAAACGACATCCAAAGGAAGATTAAAGGATAAGTTTTAAAGAATTTATCTTGGATAAAATTAATGGGAACCTTTCCCTAAGAATGTGATTTCGTGAATAAAAGGATATTCTGCATTGGAATGAGGCGTATGTTGTGTTTGTGTAACATTCGTTTTTAATATACGCGGGTTGTTCGGAAAGGCCGGGTTTACACCAATTCTGAATAACCGATTCGACGATATGTCGAAGATGAAGACGGTGGTTGAAGACCGGAAGTCTTCACATCGTTTGGATTATTACTGACGATCCTGATTGGGCTGTACACCCAAGAGGATGGAAATAGTTGGTGGTCGTCCAGACGTACTTGGAGATGGATGGATATGCGAGGAAAGTGCCTCCGGTTTCGTTCAGACCCAGAACGGACTTGTAAATGGATTGTGTGTCTGACATTGGATTTTATTCTGTGTTGATTGATTTCTATTAAATATACATCTGTTTGGCGGCGGAGAATTTATTCTTTTGCTTAACGCCCTTCTCTGAGACGTACGAGCTCAGAGGTTGTATATCGATGGACATCAGTCGCATGGCATGAATTGCCTGTATGGCACGCTAAGATGCAACGATCAAGGCTTCTGTTGAAAAGCAAAGTCTTGTGGTTGATGATCAAAGCACGGCCTACGTGGCAGCTTTGTGTATAACGTGAATTCGCGAGCCTCACACCTCGGTATGAGTTAAAAACGGGATACAGGCCGTTGGGAGAACACGACGTTTCTTTCTAGCTTTGGTGGTGTCAGTGACTTACCAGCCCTGACATTTATATACTTTTCACCTTTGTGGTTATTGGAATGAGGCGCCTTGATTATAGGTCTGTAAGGACCGGGAAACGTGTGTTCATGCATAACTAATCCTCTAACGTAAGTGAGGACCGGCCCAACCGTTCCAGGGTTGCCCAGAGTGTGTAGTCCTGAGACGTTTGCTAGAGTGTCTCGAGTGCGGAGAGGAGCTTGCCCCTTGCCTCGACTCATGACGGAAATCCAATTTCCAATACGTGTATTGCGGTTTTAATTGTAGAACTAGTATGGCGACATGATAGATGGTACCCATGCCGCCTATGATTGATATTTATGATTGAAATGTTTTGACACTATACACTTATTATAGTATCAAATGATTTGTTTTAAACATACCAAGCATGTTTGGCTATTATAAGGGAAAACCCTATCCTCCGGCTTGCGTTGCATTGTGTGATGGGACCTGGGTCTTATAATAGCTTCATTTTTCGAAAAAGCATTCCGCTGTTTATTCTATGCACTGGTATTCTTGGGAGGAAACCCGTTCCGTGTTATACGGCGTGTTCCCTTGAATTACTCTCTTTTAAAGTAAAGTTTTAAATAACTGTTTTAGTTCTCACAACAGTCACATGACTGACCTGGAGTTTATTGTTTTAACCTAAACTCTGGGTGCCCCTATTTTCCGCACGGGCAGCTAGTAGTTTCGGTTTTGCAGATTTATATTCACAGGATCCTGGTTTACAGCTGGAATGATATCCGAAAAGCTCTGTATCCGTATATCACCTTCGGTTGTGCTTTGTATTATTTTTCCGCTGCCATGTAATTTATTGTAATCTCTGATATTCATCGAATGTAATTTATTCATTTATACTCTGTATATTCTTGTATCTGATGGAATTGTTGTAATAACAATGGAATGTTCTTCTGTTTGTGTTCTGATTTGTCCTATTCTCAAACGATCAGGGGTTTCGAACGGTCTAGATCGGTTTAACGACTGATTCAGATCGAGCGAAATTCCCGGCCGTCACATTTGGTATCAGAGCTTTGTTTTACAGAGCTCGAGAACAAGAAACATTAGAACCATACGAAAGAATTCACCAGATATTGGATTAGTAATATCCAATTAGAATGACTCGTTAGAGATAGGATCAGTAGTATCCTAGAACGAGTGTGAAGAGTATATTTTTCAAATGAAAACAATTTTGTTTTGAAAATTTAAATCGTTTTAAACGTATTTGAATATTTATTTATTTTGAATTTGGACAATCCGACATATAAAGGTTTTGCATATACGCGTCATGAACGTATATTCGAAGTTTTAATATACTGGATAGATATAGGATCACATTCTAGACACCCGGAGATGATTCTGATGATTGATATATCATCATCAGAATTTGTATTCGTGTTTTGAAGGTGGGATATCTATATATTTCCATTAGGCTGGTGTGAGAACCAAAACTTATATAGATAGGTTTATTGTTGTGAATTGGCATCAAAAACATGATTTTCAGTATATATATCAAAATTATGAATTTGAAACTATAATTCACTAATTGATTGATGTCTGTGTTGTTTGTTTAGTTGTTTGATAATTTTGAACCATTATGCCTAATTGAACCAAATATTGAATTGTATTGAAAATTGGTCGCATTTGCTTGCATATATATATACTTACATTGAACAGGTCATAGCAAGGAGGCTAGAGCCGAAGAATAAAATTTGTTTGCCCGACAAATAGGTACATGTTTACTATATAATTTACTGTTTTGTTTGGGTGATGATGATTTTATGAGCCTATTGGCTAGCCGCTTGGCGTTTTCTTTTTCTTTTTGAGATCAGAAGGCCTATATGGCAATTTCGGGATTTTCCCGTGGCTCCCGGTGCAGGGGAGGTTATGGAGAAATTTTTTGAAAATTTAGGGTGTTAGCCAAATTTGGAAATTCTCAGAAACTGAAAAGTTGGAGAATGGAAGCCAGATCGAACGTAGAGTTGATTAATCAAACCACTTTCGACTTTGTTCCTTTTCGGGGATGAAAAGTTTTAAGTGGGGGAGATTGTAATAACCCGGAAAATCTGGGCCAGTTCAAAATTTTTATTTTGGCAATTTTAGCGAATTTTGAACATTTAAAATGAATTATTTTAAATAATATCGACGAGAAATTTATTTTGAATAGAATTCGAACGCATATATTATATATGCCGTCGCTGGAATATAAATAATTATATATAATTATAAAAGGAATTGAAAAATGGCACGGTAGTTCGATAATTCGATTTCAAACTTCAATTGAATGTACCGAGTGCAAAACAATCCGGATTTTAGTGAAACCAAAAACAATAGGATCTAATTGATGATATCTTCCCAACGAATCCGAAAAATTGAAATTTCATAGGGGGGATAAAAAGATATGTCCAGTTGAAAATTCTGAATAGTCGTTATAGAATTCAGGCCCTTTAAAAATTGACATTTTGCAAACGACTTCAGATTTCGACGAAACCACTTTTGTTGGGTCCGTGATGTCAATTTATTGCTAGATTCCAAATTTCATAATTTTTCGAATCAATATGTGAGCGTGGCAAAGGAAAACGTGTTTGACCAGTTTTAGTTGATTTTAATCGACTGGAAAATGGCCATTTTTCCAACGGTCTCAGAATTCGACGAAACTAGTTTTGTTAGGACCGTATCGTCAATACAAAGATAGAAAATATTTTTCGGGAATTTTTAGAGTTCGTATGTGACCCCGGTAAATTGAAATGCGCATTCAAATTCAATATATAGAGTTATATGTTGATTTTAACGAAAACTGATCGAAATGATCGAATCAGCCTACGATACATATCCCATTGTGTTCGGAATGGGGGTAAAACGCTATGGACGACAGGCGGTGGGTTCGATTTAGAAGTCGATAGAAAAAGTTACTTTATGAGAATATAAATTAAAATTAAATAATAAAAAAAGGGGTCAACCCTTCATCCCCTTAACCCGTTCTGGCCCCCCTTTCTTTTCTTTCTTCAATTCGATTTAAACAAAAAAAGAGAGAGAGAGGGACGATCGAGAGGGAGACCCCCCCTCGGCGCCGACCACCGCAACAGGCAAACCCCCCTAATCGCGATGCAATCGACCCCCCCCCCCCGATGGATCGCGTCGCCGTGCGAGAGCCCCCCCTCCCGATGAATCGCGCCGCCGCTCAGATTGCCCCCCCTCTACCGCCTACCCCTCCGCCTGCGCCACCTCAGCGCGCCTCCAACCCCCTCCAACCTTTAACAGTAAGCGTTTATTTTATTTTATTTGCATTTATTTATTTTCAGTGTTTGAAACTGTAGGAATATGATTTTTAAATCATATAAAATACCATCGTTTTTAAAATATGATTTTTGTTTATGTAGAGAATTAAAAATATAATTTTTACATGATAGGGATATTAGAAATATCATCTTTATATGTGTAGCAAAATAAAAATGTGATTTTTATAATGATAAATTTGAAAAGGCGAAATCTTTATATTTGAAAAGGCAAAATCTTTATATTTGAAAAGGCGAAATCTTTATATAGAGAATAGCGAGGTAAAAATAGAATTTTTATCTATATAGTAGCGGTGTGAAAATAGAAAATTTTATCCATATAGCATGATTGTAAAAATTCGATTTTTATATATTGAATAGCGAAGTAAAAATTCGATTTTTATATATTGAATAGCGAAGTAAAAATTCGATTTTTATATATTGAATAGCGAAGTAAAAATGTTATTTTTATATATTGAATAGCAAAGTAAAAATTCGATTTTTATATATTGAATAGCGAAGTAAAAATTCGATTTTTATATATTGAATAGCGAAGTAAAAATGTGATTTTTATATATTGAATAGCAAAGTAAAAATTCGATTTTTGTATATTGAATAGCGAAGTAAAAATGTGATTTTTATATATTGAATAGCAAAGTAAAAATTCGATTTTTATATATTGAATAGCAAAGTAAAAATTAGATTTTTACATATGTAGAGAATACGGGCAACGAAGGTGATAAAAAGGCGAGAACGATGAAGATTTCTATCGATGAAGAGTCGTGGTATTGGATAGCTATCGGTGAGAATTTCTCACTCTTCAATTTCTTTTCCAGTTATATATATATATATACTAGGATGCAGACGGTGTTTAGTAGCACCCGACACAATCGTCCACAGACCATGGACTTGTTTGTTTGATTGCAAAAAATAGTTAGATTATTTGATTGAAATTGATTTTTTGGTGAAATGGAATGGATTTGATTGATGTGTGAATGGCGTGGGCCTTCACTAGACCGGGGATAAGGCTAGGCCTCGACCCGTTTCTAGTATCGTGCCGTTATGCCGCCGAAATTTTCTAAAATAAGTTAGAAAAATAAAAATATCATTTTTATTTTGTAAATGAACTGAATAAAATTTCATGTGTTAAGATAAAATATTTTATCGTTAAAAATATAATTTTTAACGTGAATGTGAATAAATAAATATTCATTTACAAACCGGACGGTTTGTTTATGTACACCTATTTGAAGGACATTGTTTGGGACGATAAATTTTACACATCGCCCAACTGCACAAATAAAATCTGTGTTTGTTGATTTGAAACCCCACACGGGTGTTGGGATGAAATTGAAGTAAACTCATCCTGATTGATTAAATATGTCGATCGATGGATCAACAGGCTGCTATAAGCGTTAGATATCTATATTTGATGCTTATACAGTGTAGTGCACTTTGGATGATGGTTGATTATTTATCGTTGCTATTATATACGTGTGTTGTATGGAATCCATATAATTAACATTATATGGTGATTGATTGGGCCTCATTCCCATTTAGAAAATAAAGAATATTATAATATAAAGGTTCATGTGTTGACTGTACTCATCCGTTGAGATTAGTCATGTGTTGAACGAAATATTTTAACAAAAATAGTCACATGTGGACAGTACTCATCCGTTGAGATTAGTCATGTGTTGAACGAAATATTGTAATAATAAAATTTACATCTTTATCAATATAAAATAAAGGTTCATGTGTTGACCGTACTCATCCGTTGAGATTAGTCATGTGTTGAACGAAATATTTTAATAACAGAATATTTGAAAATAGAAATATATGAAGCCGTGTTGGTTAGATTGACGCCATTTTGACGTGAACGATATTTATATCGATTTTGTTCATTTTAAAATGAATATTGAAAAGTGATTTCGAAATCGAATATTTTAAAATGAAATTTGAATCGAATTGAATAGAAAACCAATTCGAAATGAATTGAATATAAAACGATTTCGAAATGAATTGAATATAAAACGATTTCGAAATGAATTGAATATAAAACGATTTCGAAATGAATTGAATATAAAACGAATTCGAAATGGAATGAATAGAAAACGAATTCGAAATGGATTGTATAGAAAACGAATTCGAAATGGATTGAATAGAAAACGAATTCAAAATGAATTGAATAGAAAACGAATTCGAAATGAATTGAATAGAAATCGAATTTGAAATGAATTGAATAGAAAACGAAATGGATTCGAATCGAATTAAAATCGATTTGAATTGAAATCAAATAGAAATGAAAGTAAAAAGGATATATAATAGAAAAATTCAATTTTGATTTGAATTTAAAATAAAGGTTGAAATTGTTTTTGAAACGAATTCAAAACTATTTATAAAATTCGTTTTAAATGGAAATCGACGAAATGTATATTATATATATTATATATATAATATAATGGCCTAAATAGAACGCGCCGCGCTGCGGTAGTTCGCGAATTTCGACCATTAACTTCAAACAGACATTACAGGAGATCCGACCGTCGGATTCTCCTAAAACCGAAACCGTTGGGTTCGTATCGAAAAGAGCTTTCTAACGAATATTAGAAATTTGAAATCTAATGGTTGGATTTGGAGATACGTCCAAATCAAATTTGAAAAAGGTCGCTGTAAGTGTAGTTCGATGGCCGTTGATGGAAATCGACTGTACAGGCATTGATAAAATTATTAAAAATAGTAATAATTTGTGTAAAATCATAAGAAATGATTTGGGAAAAATTGGGATGAAAAACTCCATATTCGAAAAGATAAAAATAGATTTTTATCGAAATGAACTAGTTTTGAACCAAATTTAAAACCCAATTATTTTTAAATAAATAAATTAGATTTAAAAAGGGGTTTTAAATAATCGGAATTTCTAATATATTTGATTGGATATGAAATGGGTTTATCGTGAACGGTGTTTTAAATAACACTAGTTCTTTAACTCGATAATAAATAGAATGTGATTTGGGTTTGTCGTGAACTGTGTTTTAAATAACACTAGTTCTTTAAACCAGCAAAAGAAGTTTTAACGAATCTGCAATTAGATTGAAATGTGAATCTATAAATCTAAATTATCAAATTTAGAAGGTGAGCGAGAATGGAGTATCACCAATTTTGCTCCAAAGCGGTAGTTAAATCTTTAATTAGATTTGAACGTGAAATGGTAATTAATTTTACCGACAACACTGAGGTGTTAGATATGGAGTATTACCAGTTTTGCTTCATGGGATGAATAGGTTGGGGTTGGGAAATAAAATAAATAATTACTTCGGTGTGGTTCGCTAATCTCGACTAGTTTAGAAAACCATAATTTGGTTTTGAAACGACATCCAAAGGAAGATTAAAGGATAAGTTTTAAAGAATTTATCTTGGATAAAATTAATGGGAACCTTTCCCTAAGAATGTGATTTCGTGAATAAAAGGATATTCTGCATTGGAATGAGGCGTATGTTGTGTTTGTGTAACATTCGTTTTTAATATACGCGGGTTGTTCGGAAAGGTCGGGTTTACACCCATTCTGAATAACCGATTCGACGATATGTCGAAGATGAAGACGGTGGTTGAAGACCGGAAGTCATCACATCGTTTGGATTATTACTGACGATCCTGATTGGGCTGTACACCCAAGAGGATGGAAATAGTTGGTTGTCGTCCAAACGTACTTGGAGATGGATGGATTTGCGAGGAAAGTGCCTCCGGTTTCGTTCAGACCCAGAACAGACTTGTAAATGGATTGTGTGTCTGACATTGGATTTTATTCTGTGTTGATTGATTTCTATTAAATATACATCTGTTTGGCGGCGGAGAATTTATTCTTTTGCTTAACGCCCTTCTCTGAGACGTACGAGCTCAGAGGTTGTATATCGATGGACAACAGTCGCATGGCATGAATTGCCTGTGTGGAACGCTAAGATGCAACGATCAAGGCTTCTGTTGAAAAGCAAATTCTTGTGGTTGATGATCAAAGCACGGCCTACGTGGCAGCTTTGTGTATAACGTGAATTCGCGAGCCTCACACCTCGGTATGAGTTAAAAATGGGATACGGGCCGTTGGGAGAACACGACGTTTCTTTCTAGCTTTGGTGGTGTCAGTGACTTACCAGCCCTGACATTTATATACTTTTCACCTTTGTGGTTGTTGGAATGAGGCGCCTCGATTATAGGTCTGTAAGGACCGGGAAACGTGTGTTCAGGCATAACTAATCCTCTAACGTAAGTGAGGACCGGCCCAACCGATCCAGGGTTGCCCAGAGTGTGTAGTCCTGAGACATTTGCTAGAGTGTCTCGAGCGCGGAGCCCTTGCCTCGACTCATGACGGAAATCCAATTTCCAATACGTGTATTGCGTTTTTAATTGTAGAACTAGTATGGCGACATGAAAGATGGTACCCATGCCGCCTATGATTGATATTTATGATTGAAATGTTTTGACACTATACACTTATTATAGTATCAAATGATTTGTTTTAAACGTACCAAGCATGTTTGGCTATTATAAGGGAAAACCCTATCCTCCGGCTTGCGTTGCATTGTGTGATGGGACCTGGGTCTTATAATAGCTTCATTTTTCGAAAAAGCATTGCGCTGTTTATTCTATGCACTGGTATTCTTGGGAGGAAACCCGTTCCGTGTTATACGGCGTGGTCACATGAATTACTCTCTTTTAAAGTAAAGTTTTAAATAAATGTTTTAGTTCTCACACCAGTCACATGACTGACCTGGAGTTTATTGTTTTAACCTAAACTCTGGGTGCCCCTATTTTCCGCACGGGAAGCTAGTAGTTTCGGTATTGCAGATTTATATTCACAGGATCCTGGTTTACAGCTGGAATGATATCCGGAAAGCTCTGTATCCGTATATCACCTTCAGTTGTGCTTTGTATTATTTTTCCGCTGCCATGTAATTTATTGTAATCTCTGATATTCATCGAATGTAATTTATTCATTTATACTCTGTATATTCTTGTATCTGATGGAATTGTTGTAATAACAATGAAATGTTCTTCTGTTTGTGTTCTGATTTGTCCTGTTCTCAAACGATCAGGGGTTTCGAACCGTCTAGATCGGTTTAACGACTGATTCGGATCGAGCGAAATTACCGGCCGTCACAATATATGTTTTAAAAGGGACAAATTCAAGTTAGCAAAGCATTCAAGATTTTGATGACGCATATTCAAGGGGGATTGTTGTAATATATATGAGTGAATATGCTCTTGTCATATTCTATTTAGTCCCACATCATGGGAATAAGTCTAATATCAGTTCCAAAGCCTATATATAAAGGAGCCAATGTAATAGAAATTGTACACATTTGAAATAATAGAAATAAAAGTCTCTCCCCTATCTTTTCTGTTCTCTCTAATGGTTTCTTGTTTAACATATGTTCTGTTTTATTTTATAACATTATTTTAATTGTTCTTATATTTCTGTAGATTCTATATTATAGTTCCATTATATTTGCATATGACTATTGCACTACTGATGAGAGATAACATGCCATATACGTGACCTCATTTCAAGCATGCATCACCACCTCCTGTGTATGAACCGTATGGAGCATGCTAAGTTCCTCAAATATTATATGACTTCAGTAAATATTATAGCAGCAAAAAAGGTGTTCCTCAATTCAAGTATGCTTATTTGCACATTAATCTCCCCTATTATGTTCAGGTGTTTGATTTACATCATTGAAGTAAAGCTTAATCATACAAGATTTCTTACTTATGTATTTCTCTCTCTTTTTTGACAACTTTAGACCAACATTTCTAAGCATATGTTTACCAAGGATTGATCCATTAGTTTACTGCATGTGGGAATAGTTTGATACAAATCTGAAATAATTTTATTTCTGTTTGTCTTTGCTTATACTGATTTGAATAGTGATAGGAACTAGTAAATGTATTTATTTGTTGCACTTTCCCACAAATGCTAATTTTATTTTAGTTTTATTTTATTTTCTATGTTTTAGATCAATATTTATGCACAAAGTCTTTCCTAATGAATGGGGTTCATGGATAAGTTGAAAAGGTCCAACGATAGCCGTGAGAATTTGTGGTTTGCTTGTGGTCTAGGGGGTTTTATAGTGAGTTTGATGTGGAAAACAATATCAGAGCAGGTCGAAATAAATTTCAAACGTCTGAACCGGGCCTAGGAATTGCCTGAGATCGTCTTCTAACGCCTGAAATAAATTTCACACATCTAAAATAAATTTCAGACGTCTGAAATTGTCTCAGGGTATTGGCTGAAATCTATTTCAGACGTCTGAAACTTATTTTCAAACGTCTGAACCAGGTCAAACGTTTGAAAATAGGTTAAGACGTTTGAAATTTGCTGATGTTTCTAGTTCTCCTTCTATTGATTGATGGAGACCACAGTCAATAGTTTAGGTTGTTCTAGAAAAGAACTGACACTTGAAATGCACACTTTATGATAATATTTATTGTTTATTTGGGTCGATGAAAGTGAAGCTAAGTGACACAACATGTATATGAAGGCTCTGTGTTCAGTGATAAACAAATGGAGAGCATCGAAATTAACAACATTATAGGTCACTTAATTTGAATCATTGGTAATATTTGATAATATTTGGTCAATCTTTGGAAATAATGGAAAACATCGAAATTAACAACATCGTAGGTCACTTAATTTGAACACTGTAGCTATTCTGCAACAGTATATGTATCTTGACCGTGTGTCAAATTTAATGCATATGCATAATAGCAGTTTTGTAGCAATGGCATATATAATGATAGAAGGTTATAGAAGGATTGCAGTTGTACCTTAGGCATAGACAGGTTCTAGCGACAACTGATTATGGAGAAAGCGGTAACTTTTAGTTGTTCATTTTGTTGGTATTCGACACAAACTTGTTTTACGGGTATTGTGTTTTACTTATAGATATCATGACTTTGTTTGACGGATATTGCCCAAATTTAGTTTATGGTGTTATTTTTGTTTATATTAACCATGTAAACTTGGTTTATTGATGATGTCGTTGTGTATTAATATTGTATTATATAATTTATGTAAATGATGAAAGTTATATGTTTATAATATAGCTTTTGTATTTGGTTCGAACATGTTATTAATATTAGTTGATACTACAATATGCAAATGTTATGATAGATTAAAAAACATTGTGATATATGGCAGAATGCTGTAGAATAAAAAACATGTAAATTTCCTGAAACTTAAGGGAAGATGACAATATTTCTGAAACGATATGAAACGATGGACAAATATAAGAACAACACCATTTGAAACGTTGCAGTATGTTAATTTTCTACAGCGTTTTGGTAAATGTTGTGATATTTCCATGACCTATAACAACTTGTTGGTAGATAACGTTCATCAAAACGCTGTTAGTGGTTATTACAACATTTTTTTAAATGCTGTGAATGGGCAAATTTCTTGTAATGACATGTGAACCCCACAAAGATGAGTTTGTTGACACATCGTGACGGACATAAGGTAATGAAGGTAAAACAGGAGTCTTGGGTCCTTAGCAAACTATGCAAAAATAAAAAATAAACTTTTTTAAAGAGAAAAACATGGTTTAAAGCTAGCGAGAGTGGAGGATCGAGGTCAGAGAAATAGAGGTAAGGTCGGTTTCTGATTCAGCGATGCCAAGGAGGGTGCTAGGATCATAAAAGACAATGATTGATGAAGCAATAACAAAGTGATGAGGGTCAATTTTGGTGGTATATACAGAGAGAGCTAGGGTGGAGGAGCTTAAGAAGGTGTTGGGTACACGACTGCTTTGGTATTGAAGCACAACGGAAGTGAATGCTTGACTATGGGTGAGGAATTAGGATGGACGAAAGGAGATGGCATAAGCTAAATTAAAAAATGATGGCATCTTTCTTAAAAATAAAGAAGAATTATGTATCCTTTCAAAAAGTGAAAGAAAACTGAAGCTATATTAGTTTGCACTATGTTTGTAATGACCCGCCATTTCTAACCATTCAAATTGATGATAAAAAAAACTCAAATCGTTCGAAACAAAGGGTTGTTAATAAAATTTAAGGTAGATAAAAAAATCATATCACAGAATCACAGACATGTAATATTGCAACGGGGATAAAATGAAACATAATAGTTCATGAAGCTACTAGATAACCAAAAATGTTAATGTCAAACTAAAGAATCTCATCATTAACACCACAAAAATTCAGTTATGACAAGATCCCTAATTCATACTAGAATAAGTGTCCAAAAATAAAATAACTAAAGATAACAACAGCTGAATAATAGAAAGAGGAAGTGGTCCTCTGTAGTGTCTTTCTCCAAAGAGGAATCTTTAGGAACTGAAAGACTCGGGCTAACCCAAGCATAAAGTAAAATAAAGCACTCAAGTTAGGATTAACAATCTTATGTAAATGATTCAACTTAAGTGAAATGTTCGAGTAAATGCGCAAATAACTTAAAAGGTGTTTGTGGTGGGGATTGAGATGTTGATGATGATGGTTTTGATGACAACAACTTATTTCAATCATTATTGTTATAGAATATATAATAACACTATTATCCAGAATATATATATACAGGAAATCTATGTAGACGTTAATTATTGAAGACTGTACAATTCATATAATTAAGATATTCAAAGTAGAATAGTTCAAGATACAAGACTCGTGAGTAACAAGAATTCAAGAGTTCGAGAAATATGAAGTAATTGAGTCTAGATTTTTTTAAAGAAAACTCTAGTTAACACTGAAATCTAATTTCAAACTTCTCTCACTATGTTGATGTCAAAAGTTGGCCACTAGTGACAGTCAACCCCCAATCGTGAGAAGAGCACACGAATAACAATAAAAAAAATGCAGTAAAGTAAAGAAAATCAGGGAACACGCAAGAATTTTTATAGTGGTTCGGAAAAGATGGTGCCATTTCCACTTTGTATGTATTGATTTTCTTTTGATTACAAGTACAACACTTTTTCTATTTGAAGAAAAAAGGGGAATTGGCTATTTTTGTAATTAGCCGTAGGAAGAACTTAGAATCGAAATTCTTAGGTGGAGAATAGAGCATCCGAAAGAAGGTCTCCAGAAAGAGAGGTCCCTTTCTATTTTGAGCTTGGAGGTATTTATAAGTAAAGAAGTGGGCCGAGCGGTCCGCCACGTGGATGGCCTCTTTTGCGGAGCTCGGACACGTGGAGCCCGATCATTTGAAGTAGTTATGGTGGTAGGACCCAGTTTATTGTTTGTTAGTAGTATCCTCAAAAATTGTGGTTTACGTGACACTTGAGATGAGGTGTATCAAAAGTAGAGCTTTGTCCAGAAGTGGTTGACCTCCTTTAATGCCTTAAGAATTGAGCCGAGTATTGAATGTCTCAGTTAGATATTTCCATATAAAACCGGAGATATCAAGTCGATCCGAACTTTAAGGAAGTGCTTGTCTTGGTCGGTCCGGGAGAGCGATTATATTAGGGCATGAGATCCGTTGCTCGAAAGAAACTGATTCAGGTCAAATCTTTTGTGGACTTTCTGAAGTACAAGTCGTTATATCGGTTGATTGACCGATGCTGAAAAGTGAGTCTTCGGACATTGGGCTTCGATCCGTTGAACCGCGACAGCTTTTGACAGAAAGTTGGTCAACACTTAGCCCCTTAGAATACATCTTTCTTGGTAAAGGAGGTGTGTTTTGAATGTTGTATCGAAGCTCAATGTGCGGGTAGAGATGGTTGCGCTGAACCATATTAAGGCCATAAATCTGACGGTCCTGATGGTTGTATTAAGGCCAAAAAACTAACGATCGATACAGATCGTATTGTGACTAGGAAACCGACAACTATCGAAGATCGTATTAAGACTGAGAAGGTCATAAAAATAGTAGCAGCTTCCAATACCTGTAAAGACAATGTAAACCATTCTTGGTATAGAGATGGCTGTGAACTTGTTTGGACGAGTATTAACCATACTTGACATGAAGATAAGAGCAAGCAGTAATCACAGTTGGCTTAGAGAGGTGGCAAGTATTATCCATACTCGTCTTATAGAGACAGCGAGTATTATTCATACTCGGCTTACAGAGATGGCGAGTATTATCCATACTCGGCTTACAGAGAGGGGGAGTATTATCCATACACGGCTTATGGCAAGTGTTAATTGTACTCGGCGTATATAACTTCGTTCATATTTGGTCAATGGAACCAGACGTATGAAGTTATGTATAAATGATTTTATTACGTCATGGCGAGTGGATAGTGCACTCGGCTTAGAGAAGGGGCGAGTATAATCCATACTCGACTTAGGAAATTCCTACCATACTCGGCTCGAGGAGTAGGTTTAGTTATGGTGGCTGGCTTTGATCGTACGTTACGGACGATGGCTTAACACTGACCATATTCTATTTGGTGAGCGTCGTTCATGCTCGACTTAAATCATTCAAACATAATACATGTTTGCAAAAGAAAGTTCATTGTTGTTAAATAATTATTACAAGAAAATGGAAATAAATTCTAAGAGGACCACTGTTGATTACAGAGCATGCCTAGGAGCTAAATTCTAACCACGTACATGTGTACATCAACATATCCATTTTATAAAAATACATTGAAAATAAAAAAATTTAAATCTTATTAATTGATAATGATGCCGTGAGTGCTGAGCTCAGGGTCCTTTCCGTTTCTAGGAGCTCAAGGACCGGCTTGAGGAGCTTGGGTGGAAGATTGTGGTGGCATGGCCGGTGCGTTCTTCTTGACATACTCAGGAACTTCTCCTTGCTTGACCCTATCCTCGATGAGATCGCGCAGGTGTCTACATTCATTGGTGATGTGACCAGCAATGTTGTGGAATATACAGTGATTTCCAGAGTCAAGTTCTTTCTAGGTAGATTCTCTTCGAGGAGGTTTTGGGAAAGGTAGGTATCCTCGTACGTCAAGATAAATGTTGATCAGGGGAGAATTGAGCTCGGTATACTGATCGTACTTGTTCTCTCTCCGGGGTCGTACGTTGTGTACATTCTTTCCCGAGGGCTTTCCTCTTCCTTTATTCTGGCCATTGGTGTTGGATGGACCTCCTCCTTTGGTGGAAAGGACCTCAAGGCTCTCTATCTCAATGCTGGAGTCTTCTTATCGGAGGAATTGCTCGGCCTTTCCATATAAATGTTCAATGTCCTTGGGGGGATCTCTGGTCAAAGAGGTTGAGAATTCTAATCGGTTATGGACACCTACGATGGCGATCATAAGCATCATCGATGGCCCGGGTCGATTGTGACGACCCGAAATCCCCGTTATGGGAAATCGCGGATTGCTTTGAGAACAAACCACATCGGAACACAAACAGAAGAACATTTCATTGCTTATTACAACAATTCATCCGAATTCAAGAATATACAGAGTATGAATGAATAATATACATCAGAAAGACATCTTAGATTTAAATTACATTTAAATACATCGCAGCGGAAAAATAATACGAAACACAACTGAAGGAGATATATGGATACAGAGCTTTCCGAATATCATTCCAGTTGTAAACCAGGATCCTGTGGATATAAATCTGCAAAACCAAAAGTACTAGCTGCCCATGTCGAAAATAGGGGCACCCAGAGTTTAGGTTAAAACAATAAACTTCAGGTCAGTCATGTGACTGGTGTGAGAACTAAAACAGTTATTTAAAACTTTACTTTAAATCAGATATATCAAGGGACCACGCCATAAAACACGGAACGGGTTTCCTCCCAAGAATATCAGTGCATATAACAGAACAGCGCAACGCTTTTTGGAAAAATGAAGCTATTATAAGACCCAGGTCCCATCACACAATGCAACAGAAGCAGGAGGATAGGGTTTTCCTTATAATAGCCAGACATGCTTGGTACATTAAAAACAAATCATTTGATACTATTATAAGTGCATAGTGTATAAAACAACTTCAAATATAAATGTATCAATCCTAGACGGCATGGGTACCATATATCATGTCGCCAATACAAGGTTCTACAATCAAAACCGCAAAGTCACGTATTTGGAAGTTGGATTTCCATCATGAACCAAGGCAAAAGACAGTCCTTACCGAATTCGAGACGCTCTAGCCCACCCCTCAGGACCCAGACTCAGGAGGGCCCTTAGATCGTCAGGGTCGGTCCACCGATATGGATTAAAATGCCTAAACACTACGTTTCCCTTCCCTTTGGGGCGTCAATGAGCCAAATGACTCCATCAGCTCCACTTAGTCATTGATATATCCGAAGCGCCTCGCAATCCAACAACCAAACAGGTGAAAATAATATAAATGTCAGGGCTGGTAGGTCACTGACACCACCCTAACTAGAAGGAAACGCATGTCTTCCCTGAAGTCCTTCTCCCGTTTCCGGTTCACACCGGGGTGTGAGGCTCATGAATTAACACTACACAAATGTTAGGGCTGGTAGGTCACTGACACCACCCTAGCTAGAAGGAAACGCAAGTCCCCCCTGAAGTCCTTCTCCCGTTTATGGTTCACACCGGGGTGTGAGGCTCGCGAATTAACGCTACACAAAGCTGTGCCACACAGGCGGTGCTTTGATCATCAACCACAAGACTCTGCTTTTCAACAGAAGCCTTGATCATTTGCATCTTAGCGTGCCACACAGGCAAAGCACTCCATGCAACCGATATCCATCAATCACATAGAATGATGTCCAATGTCAGACACACAGTCCATTTACAAGTCCGTTCTGGGTCTGAACGAAACTGGACGCACCTTGTACCTTGCATATCCATCGATCTCCAAGTACGTATGGACGATCACCAACTGATTCCCTCCTCTTGGGTGTACATCCCAATCAAGATCATCAGTAATTATCCAAACGATGTGAAGACCTCCGGTCTTCGACCACCGTCTTCATCCTGGACACATCGTCGAATCAGTTATTCAGAATGGGATAAACCCGGTCTTTCTGAATAACTCGCGTATATAATAAACAAGTGTTACACAAACACAACATACGCCTCATTCCAATTCAGAATATTCTTTTATTTAAATATTCTTATACTTTGGGGAAGGTTCTCATTAATTTTATTAAAGATAAATTCTTTAAATTTATTCTTTAATCACCCTTTGAATATCAATTCAAACCAAATTATGGTTTATCTAAACTAGTTGGAATTAACGAACCTTACTGAAGTAATCATTTGTTTTAATTTCCCAATCCCAACCTATACATCCCATGAAGTAAAACTGGTAATACTTCATGTCTAACACCACTGTGTTATCGGTAAATTCAATTACCATTTCACGTTCAAATCTAATTAAAATTTTAACTATTGCCTGGAGCAAAACTGGTGATACACCATTCTCGATCATTTCAATCTAATTAAAGATTCATTAAAACCCCACTTGGTTTTATTCTTCCCAAAAATCAATACTAATGATTGTTTAACTTGGGAAATCATATCCTGTCTTTAACTGGGTTAAAGAACCAATGTCATTTAAAACACGGTTCACGATAAACCCAAAATAACATTCCATTCCATCAACCTTTAACCGTAAATTAGCAAGTGAACAATTCCCTAAGTATTAACCCCGAAGGCCGAAACCAACATCAGATCAATACCCAGGAAACCATTCAACTTAACTAATCTCCAGTTAGTTTCTGATTTTCTTAACTCCATTGGCTCTAAGAATAGTATTATTAAAGATACCATTCACGACAACCGAAATCACATTCCATTTATTATGGAATCTTCACGGAAAAACAAATCAATATATAATCCATATCTATTTCCAAATCCGACCAGTAATACAAATGGAATAACGACAACGCCTTTTAAATTCCATATGTATTAACAGTCTTCCTCCACAGAAGTTCACTTCGATTATTATCAAATCGAATTCCATTCAATTCCAATTTAATATGTTAAATTGGAAAACTTTACTTTGGAAAATCTCCTTTAAATCTTTACAAAAGATTTATAAATTCCAAACCTATTTGACTGTAAATCGGGATAAAGAACGAATGTCGCTAAAACACAGTTCACAACAAACCCAACTCACATTCCACTAATTATCGGGTTAAAGAACAAGTGTTATTTAAATCACTATTCACGATAAACCCAAAAATCAATTCAAATTCAATTCCAATTAAATACCATTCAATTGGTATACTTCATTAAATCTAAATAAAAAGATTTAATCTTTTTCTCAACTGGGTTTAAGAACAGTGTTAATGAAGACACCATTCACGACAAACCCAAATCCCATTTGATATTAAATACAAGGCTCTGAATAAAAAAAATATCGGCTTATATTCAATATCAAATTCTACGACCAACCAATATCATGTTGGAAATAACGATATAAATATATCTTTCAAATTTCCATAACAATATCTGTATAATCACGAAATCCAACATCAAAATATTCCGAAGACAATTTCAATTCAAATCCATTTCCAGTTTATATATTGGAAATTCTGGTTATTTTCAAAACCATTTCAAATCCAATTTATTTAATTTAAAAATAAATGGATTATCATTCTAGTTCAAAACTAGTTCATTTCGATAAAAATCTATTTTTATCTTTTCAAATATGGGATTTTTCATCCCAACTCTTTCCAAATCATTTCTTATGATTTTATACTAATTATTGATATTTTTAATAATTTTATCAAGGCCCGTACAGTCGATTCCCATAAACGGCCATCGAACTGCACTTACAACGACCTTTTCCAAATTTGATTTGGACATAATTCCAAATCCAACCATTAGATTTCTAATTTCTTGTATTCTTAGAAAACTTTTTTCGATACGAACCCAACAGTTCCGGTTTTAGGAGAATCCGACGGTCGCATCTCCCGTAATATCCATTCGAAGTCAATGGTCAAAATTCATGAACTGCCGCAGCGCGGCGCGTTCTATTCAGGCCATTATATATATATATAATATATATTTCGTCGATTTCCTTTTAAAATGTATTTTATAAATCGTTTTAAATTCGTTTTCAAAACGATTTCAACTTCCTTTTTAGTTTCTAATCAAAATTGAATATTCCATATCATCGATATATAAATGATAATATTTTCAAAACATTAGATTTTGAAATCAATTCATTTTCGATATTCATTGTAGAAATGAATAAAATCAATATAAATATAGTTCCGTCAAAATGGCGTCAATCTAATCAACATGACTTTATATATTTAGATATAATCGTGTCCTTCCCAAATCGGACATCAAAATCACATTTTGATCTATTACTGAATATTATTTTAAAATAATCATTATTTCAAAATATTCATCCTTTCTGAACTGGAATCAGACACCGTCAATTACCATATAATTTGATTTATATGGATTTCATACACACACGTACACTGCAACAATCAA
The DNA here is from genome assembly GCA_030737875.1 of Allium sativum. Lineage (NCBI taxonomy): Eukaryota > Viridiplantae > Streptophyta > Magnoliopsida > Asparagales > Amaryllidaceae > Allium > Allium sativum. Next base: position 548,762,131 of record CM060916.1, read on the forward strand.
ACACAGTCAACCATCATCCAAAGTGCATTCTACACTGCATAAGCATCAAATATAAATATTCAACGCTTATAGCAGCCTATCAATCAATCGATCGACATACAACTAATTATTGGGACTAGTGTATGTCATATATCATCCCAATACCCGTGTGGGGTTTCAAACAATCAAACACAGGTTTTATTTGTGCAGTTGGGCGATGTGTAAAATTTATCGTCCCAATCAATATCAGTCAAATGTGTGTACATAAACAAATCGTCCAATTTGTTTATAAATATTTATTTTATATACACGTTAAAAATTATATTTTTAACTATAAAATATTTATTCATTCCACATTACACAATCAATTTTCACAACACATCAATCAAACAAACAAGCTATCCATGGTCTGTGGACTACGGGTGTCGGGTGTTGCTAAGCACCATCTGCATCCTAGTATATATTTCAACTAGAAAACAAATTAAAAGTGAGAAGTTCTCACCGAGAGTTCCACTACGTCAATCTTTGGCGGACGATGGTTTGGATTTATCCCATATTCCAATTCAATCTTTTCACGCTGTTCATAATAAAAATCACATTTTTATTTCAGCGCTATACGGATAAAATCACATTTTTCTACCGATACTGTACAGATAAAAATTCTATTTTAATACTCTACTGTATAGATAAAAATTCTGTTTTATACCCCTACTATGTAGGTAAAAATTCTATTTTTAAACTGTTACTGTATAGATAAAAAAATCTATTTTTATACCGCTACTGTATAGATAAAAATTCTATTTTTATACCGCTACTGTATTGATAAAAATTCTATTTTTATACTCTATACAAATATATAAAAATTCTATTTTTATACTTGCTACTTATATATAAAAATCAAATTTTTATATTGATGATTATATTTTAAAAATCACATTTTTAAACCGCTATTATATATGAATAAAAATCATATTTTTATACAACTAAAAATCGTATTTTTATATAGATAAAAATATTTCTTATCTAACTAAAAATATAATCTTTTCTAAATCAAAGATCTAATCTTTTTAAAAGTAAAAATCATTTTTTTCTTAATAAAAACTCAAATCCTTTCATGCATAAAAATCGTTTCTTTATATGGATAAAAAATCACCTCTTTGTATACATAAAAATCTGAACTTCATCAACATAAAAATCTAAACTTCATATACATAAAAATTTGAACCTCATATTCATAAAAATCATAATTTTCAGAAATTAAAGATCTTCCTTTTATTCTAAGAAATTAAAATCAGCAAAAACTCAACAATCTTTAGGGTTTAGGTCGGAGGGGGCCCCACGGAGGTTGGTGGCGGTCGAGATGGTGCAAGGGGGTGGTTTCTATCGCCGGCGGCGGTTCTTTTTACGAATGTGGGGGTTTAAGGGGCTTGTAGGTCGAACGGAGGAAGGGAGGAAGAAGGGGACATGGCCGAGGAGGGGTGTCGGAGCTTGAGGGTCTGGCGATGGGCGGCGCTCCGTCGATTGCGGGGTGGTATGGCGGTCTCAGGCATTGGGTCGATGATAAGGAGGGCTTCGATTTGAGGAAGAGAAGGTTTATTTTCTTTTGTTTCGATCTGAGCGTTTAAGATGGAGAGAGAGAGTAAAAAGGGGGAAAGAGTTGACCAAGCTATTTTATATAATTATTTATTAATTTAATTCTCCAAAAAGTAAACTTTTATTTTGAACTCGAAATCGAACCCACCGACTGTCGCCCCTAGCTAATTACCCCCATTCCGAACACAATGGGATATGTCACATAAGCCTATTCCATCGTTTCGATGAGTTTCCATTTAAATTAACATTTAAATCCTTATATTAAATTTTAAACGTACATTTCAATTTACTGGGGTCATATACGGATCCCAAAAATTCCAGAAAAAATATTTCTAGCTTCGTATTGACGTTAAGGTCCTAACAAAACTAATTTCATCAAATTTGAAGACCGTTTGAAAAATGACCATTTTCTGGTCGATCGAAATTGACTGAAACTGGTCAAACGCGTTTAACTTCGCCACGCTCACATATTGATTCAGAAAATTATGCAAATTGGAATCTAGCAATAACTTGACATCTCGGATTCAACAAAAGTAGTTTCATTGAAAATTGAGGTTGTTTGCAAAATTTCCATTTTTAAGGGACAAAAATTCCATAGCGACTATTCTGAATTTTCAACTAGACGTAACTTTTTATTCCCACCATGAAATTTCAATTTTTCGGATTCGTTGGAAAGATATTCTCTAACAGATTCTAATATTTTTGGTTTCGCCAAAATCCGTTTTATTTTGAATCCTGTACACTCTTTTGAAATTTGAAATTTGAAATCGAATTTTCGAACTACCGCGCCATTTCTAATTCCTTTTATATTTAAATTAAAATATTTATACTCTAACGTCGATTCAAATAAATTTCTCGTCATTATTATTTAAAATAATTCATTTTAAATATTCAAAATTCATCAAAATTGCCAAAATAAAAATTTTAAGTTGGCTCAAATTTCCGGGTTATTACATCGATTTACTAATGCTACGTCTGCGTTGAATCTTTCGAGGAAAGATTGAAGTATCTCTCCCGGATGTTGCTTGATGGAGGTCAAGAACATGACACTTTTCGGTCGGGAGATGTGAATTCTGAACTACCCAATGAAGCGGGTGACTAGCGAGTTCCAGCTGTAGATCGACTCCGTTGTTAGCTGCCGAAACCACATGCCGGTTATATCTATGAGAAAAAGCGATAAGCATTTGGCCATAACATTGGTTGATGCAGAGAGTACATCCATATGGCATATGTATCGCACGAGATGGATGGTCGGGTTGGTCCGACCAATGAAGGGTTCAAAGGCTGGAAACTTAAAGTCCGGAGGATTACAAGAGTTTCTTATTTCCCTATGAAGGATCTACGGCGGATATTATCTATATCCTGCTAAGAAGAGGTTCCCCGGGTGAAGCGTCGGATGATGCTTGCAAGCTTGCTTCCATCTCCGAGAGTCGCTGCCATGAATCCAGCTTTGCATTCGGGAGAGCTCCAGCACCAGGGTCCGATGAAAGCATGCTCGGAAGGGCGACCGTTGGTTAGGCTCGACCTCCGAGAGTCGAGTGAAGGTGAGGGCGAGGGTGCATCACAGTTGTTGGTTCTGGGTAGACTAGCGCCTCCTGGACCTGATGATAATTGGTCTGAATCATGCCCGTGATGGAAGGTCCGGGCTGATCCAGCATAGCATGTGATGTTCGAAGCTCCCTGGTGGCCCCTCCCGAACTGATGTTAGAAGGATTCATGGTAGCATTTTCCTCCGCCGTGGTGAGAACCGGTATGGTAGAGTGAGTCTGTTGTAAGATGTTGGGTTTTAATGGGAATGGCATTGATCCTGATGGGCCCAGCGGTTACGATTGGTCCAGGGGGTCGAGCTAGTCCCCGAAGAGGTAGTAATACGGTCGAACGACCTAAATCTTGATCGCGGGCCTCCGGTGAATCTACGGCTGCGCTAGTTGCTGGAAGCGATACTCCTGACTGTGATTGGTTGGGAGGTGGAGTCGAGCCAAGAGGAAGTAAATGTGTAATCTGATCTGTGGCTTGCATTTGTCCAGACCGAAGATCAGTTACTGCCCCAGCCTCGCCTGGTGGAGGAATTGATGTTGAAGCGTTAAATCCCTTTTCCATCCAAGCGAGAAGGTGATCCATCAACAGTTGTTGTCGTTCGAGAAGTTTACCCTAAGGTGTCATCTGGCCTCTGAACTCGACCATGATCTTATCCATGTCGTCCCGAGTAAGATATCAGGACACGTCTTCAAGGAGGCTTCCTGACTTGCCTCTGCAGTGTTTGTCTCGGATGCATCAGCGTTTGTGGGCGAGAAGATATTGCATCTTTCTTCCGCTTGTTCGCCATGGGTCGGAACTTGCTGAAAGTCGTAGAGAATGCTGATGTGTGCCCCTTCCTGGTGCACCAAAGTGTTGACATCAAAAGTTGGTCACTAGTGACAGTCAACTCCCAATCGTGTGAAGAGCACACGAATAACAATCACAAAATGCAGTAAAAAAAGAAAATAGGGAATACGCAAGACTTTTTATAGTGGTTCGATAAAGATGGTACCTACATCCACTTTATATGTATTGATTTGCTTTTGATTACAAGTACAACACTTTTTCTATTTGAAGAAAGAAGAAGATTGGCTATTTTGGAGTTAGCTGTAGGAAGAGCTTAGAATCGGAAGTCTTTGGTGGAGAATAGAGCATCCGAAAGAAGGTCTCCAGAAAGAGAGGTTCGTTTCCATTTTGAGCTTGGAGGTATTTATAAGTGAAGAAGTGGGCTGAGGTATATCAAAAGTAGAGCTTTGTCCGAAAGTGGTTGACCGCCTTTAATGCTCTAAGAATTGGATCGAATATTGAATGGCTTAGCTAGATATTTCCACTTAGATTTGGAGTCATCAAGTCGATCCGAACTTTAAGAAATGCTTAACTTGGTTGGTCCACGAGAGCGATTATATTGGGGCATGAGATCCGCTGCTCGAAGGAAACTGATTCGGGTCAAATCTTTTTTGGACTTTCTGAAGTATAGGTCGTTCTATCGGTCGATCGACCGATGCTGAAAAGCGAGCTTTTGGACATTGGGCTTCGATCCGTTGAACCACGACTGCTTTTGCCAAAAGGTTGGTCAACACACTATTTTCGAAATGATTTCAAAATAACTAACTTTTTTTTAAATCGAGTTTCAAAATTACTTCCTTATTTTGAATATATATCTCTTTGTTCTTAAATTTGTTTTAAGTTCTGAAATTTAATTACTCCTATTTTGAAATTATACTTTATTTCCTAAAATATTTTATTTCTTTATTCAAATATTTATTACTTATAGATTTATACTAATTTTTTTATAATTATTTATGGTTTCAATTTCCTCATTTATATTTATTAAGTTTTAATATATTCCATATATTCATAGTTTTATATATACACACACATTCTATATCATTTTATATATTGTAACCCCTCACACTTTTCTTAGCTCAAATTTCATAAAAAATTGAAACCCAAACCCATCCAAGAATGGAGAGTGTAAATTTGGTACCTGCAATTAATGAGCATGAGCATAATTAGAGTAAAATAAAAATAACTCATAGCAGGAACAAGATAAGGTAATTAATACCGACTAAGACGATTACCTTAAAGCACATCGTCACATAGATTTTGAGTATGAGAGAACAAGAATTGAAAACCAAACTGAACACCTGTTGAGACCTGTCATTCCCGAGCTAAACCCGAGAGTTGTTATGTAGAGGGGGTCAGAACAACAAGTCCTTGTGAGTAGAAAATGTATAACCCTATCTACAATACACAAATGTATCCCGTTTGGTCATAATCAAAACATAACCTAACCTTGTAAAAATTTATGTACAATGACTAACGACCGTACCCAAGTTAGCATTCTCAAATGATAGCGATATTGAAATACAACGTTCACCCATAAATATGAAGCTTTTAAACCACCATTCAACTACTTACTATAAACTAAGAGGTGGATCCCCACTACTCATTATTGCATATGGAGGTTATTATTTCTGTATGGCCACTTAAAACTTCCTTTTCAATGATAATAAGGGTGGATCCTTTTGATCAATTAAGACCCAAGGCGGACCCATCGTGTAACACCCCGAATTTTAATAAATAATAACCAAATATAAACGATTAATAAACTAAATATTAATCAGAATAATAATCAGAATTATACAACGAGACTAGCACATTTGGAACCATTGTAATTTTATGATCAAAATGGACACTTGGTTTGTAAAAATCTGAGTTAAAATTAGTTAGTTATGGAGTAAAGAAGTATTCAAAAATTAAATAAATAAAACAGACAAATCCAACGTTCAGTGGGCGACCCATGCTAATCGGGTCGACATGTGTGTTGATCCAGTATAGCAGGTGAGCTGACCCAACTGCAGCGTGCCTTAGCCTGCACGCAAGCACACCAATCCTAACGGACGCTGCGTCAGACGCTAACAACTACGTTCCTAACGGCTGTTTTTCCCCATTCTTATAAAAATCTATCCTCTTCCACCATGTATCCTTCAATATTCCACACCTCAAACACCACATTTTTTCTCTATTTTGCCTTGACAATGGCTGAAGTAACTCGTGTGAAAGCAACATTTCGCCGACCTCTGAAAGTGTGGTCTCCGTTTGCAACTTCAGAGTTTCTCCATATAACCGTTGATGCTTACCAAGCAGCTGGAAAGAACAAAAAAGGAATTCATAAGAGGATTGCAACTGCTATGAACGAGGTTTAGCTACATCACCGACTGAGATACCGGTCATTGTTGAACAAGTAACAGTTGAATACGATGCTTACAAGAAGAAATGAACTGTATGTCGCAATTTGAGAGAGAAAACGGATGCCATATGGGATCATAAATACGGAATAATTAATGGAAGCGAAGCTTGGTGGTAATTCTCCCTTGTCTACCACAAGCCCACAGCCTCTTGAAATTCCGACTATGAAGCATGCAATAGACAATGTAAGAACATTTGACGGTAATGGCATAACCCACGCAATATCAATTCTCAAAAGCAAGGAAAACCAAGATTTGTTTATGGTTCTTCTTGACGACGAAGCAGAAAACTGGCTGCGTTTTGAAATCGAGGTTCGCAAGCAAGCAATCCGATACATGTAGTTTATGATGAATTGCAACGTCCCGCCTTTTTGATCGCCTCAAATTGGTGATTAAACCAACTTAAAACATTCAAATTGATGGATCGTTATTAGCTTACAGAGTTTAAAATAGAATCAGCACAACAAATACAGAATAAATAAATAACGCAGTACTGAACATTGGAATAAAACTTTTATTTATATTAATTAGAATTTTTTGATACAAAGATTTTTCTATACAGCGGAATGAAAATATCATTTGAATACAAGAAAATATTTACTGTTTGAAATCTTCAGAGTGCGCTCGACATCAAAATCCCCAGCTTCATCAGTCTTCGGATCTTAAGATGTAATCTCTAAATCTGTAACATTTGGGTCTCACCCGAGCATTCCATGCAAAAACATAAAACACTATCAAATCATAATTCAAGTAAAATAGTTTTAATATAAACTGAAATATAATAGTTAATCCTATAATTCACTGCATTTCGAGTACATTGAACCCATGAGAACTGCCGGAATATACCATAGCAATTTGGGACGAAACAAATCGGGATAGCATATGGATTCATATATACATGTGCCAATGACATATATATACATATACGATGGTATACATACATACGTGTACATAGCCACCACACACACACACACACACACATATATATACACACACACTAAAACATATATACGTATGCCGCTGACATGTATACATACACACAAACAATAGTATGTATATACACATGTGTCCATCGACCGCCACATATATACCAAGACCAAGCTTCGATAGATCAGGATACGCAACATACATTTTCAAAGAAATTTCAAGGACTGTCAAAACAAGCCAAGGAGCAATAAATGCAACCTTTCAAATTAAAGAGTACACCAGGCATGCACAACCAAAACTCGAGCAGGTGTATGGCTCAAGAAAAGGGTTCAAATATGGAAGCCAATATCATGATAATGAACTACAGCAAAAAGTTATTCAAAAGGGTGCATGCATTAGTGAAACAAATTTTGTCACATGACTAAAGAAAAGGCAAGATGTTCGACCAACACACTTTCAATTATGTAAGTATATATAATTTTCTTTTTTCCACTGGTAAATTGCTTCTATACTCAAAACATACAGTGTTAAATTCCAAGGTAACTTCATAACGAGGAGCTTATTTAAATACATATAAATGTGTAACAGTTTGGGTTTATATACATAACCAAGGAATAGATATGGCAAAAGGAACAATGGTGTTCATTTGTCTATGGTTCACTGTCCAAGTTTAAACAAAATGTACAAGGGTTATATATATATATTTATTTATGTGTGTGTGTGTGTATAAATCAGGTAAACAAAGGGGTATAAACCCACATACAAGTTAAATAATCACGTATGCAAGCTCAACTAAATAGGAATATGTTCCAGGAAAATAAATGAATAGGCTTCTTTTCCCATGAATGATATTAGAATTTAGAAATGGTGTATATGGTCATGTGTCCATTATCCTAAAGTAGCAATTATCATATATTGTTTCTAATTCATAACTAAGTATAATGTATAACACCCAAGAAACTACAAACTCAAATAATCGTTCATGCATACATATTACTGACAAAAACACATCTCAACAATTTTTCCTAAGTAGAACGCCACAGGTACTATTTGCACAACATCCCAATACCACTTTATGATCATGATAATTGCAGCTGCACATATGTAAACAACCTTCGACTTATGTTAATTCTTCAAAAGCTTCAAGAGATTGCAGAAACTACTAGCTAGTAGTACATTTCCTTATCTATCTGTTTCCATTCTCACTTATACATTGACATCAATTTGCCTTAATAGAATAATTATGACCAATATATTTTAGCTAAGAACCACATCATGTAGCTTCTTTTGGTTCTACTAGGGGCCTTCTTATCATTTGTCCACTTAACAAAATTTCAGCACTTGTGGGTACAATGTATTTAACAGTGACAACATTGATGACTTGATTTCAGTTTATAACAGCTATAAATTTCAGGTATTAAATGATGTTGTTTGAACCATGTTTACAGTAAAAGCCAACATAGTTTAGTATGCACAAATTTTCTGAACATTGACAACTAACCAAATCTCAAGACTGTAAATACCATAACACAACCCGGTTTCCAAATCGGCAAAGTAGGTTAAACATAACCCACATGTTCGAAACATGGACCAATATAGCAGTTAAGGTAGTGCACTCCTATTTAAATCTCTGCACATGTATATACATTCAATTATGTATACACACATGTCGACCCATTCCCAAAACAAAATCAGGTTAACACGATAAATGCCACACCATCATGTACAACTATTAAATGACCACCAGCTAAACAGCATGGTGCTAAGGCCATAAACTATCATACTTTAAGTTTACTGAAATTAAATTACTTGCAACAAGAATTAATCGTGAGTAACAATACTCACCTTTAATAGCGTGATTAAAAAGGAACAACTTGCAAAGGCTTAGGAGCAGGCGACGTCGATCGGTTTTCTTGAGCAATGACTTCGATTTGGCGGTTCTCAGAAGGAGCCTTCTACATTGGAACGAGCTAGCCTTCGATCTGCGAGAGCTTCAAGCTTGTGACGGAAGGAGAAGCATGATTTGAGGATAAAGGCTCGGTTTTTATTCGATGGACTATGGCTTTGTTGCTTACGGTGGCTCCAATGGGTAGCGACGGCTGCAAGCGCGGATGATTTGCGAATTGGGGTTTCCCCTTTCCTGGAATTGAAAGCAAAAGGACAGAGGAGAGAAGAGGTAAGGGCGCTTGCAGCTTCAAAGTGGGTGGCTTGAGATGATCTACGCGGCGACCAAGAGGAGGCAGCGATCGATTTGTTAAAAGGAGAAAGTCTTGATTTTTGGGGAGGAATCATTTTAGGGTTAAAGGTTTTTGGCAGAAGCCATTAACTTTAAGAAAGGGGAACTGATTTCGGCTTGGAAGCCATAAAAAAATGAAAAGAGGAAATCATTTGTGCTGGATAAAATTGTGGAGGAACAAGACGTTTATAGAAGAGGAATGCCAGGGATAAGAACAGAGTCCATCGAAAGGTTTTAGGTTAGCTGTGCGTTACAGGGATAGGTTGGCGTGAGATTAACTAAGGTAGATTATATTTGTTTTAATTTAAATTATAATTCTACCATGAATACCCCCGAACCGCTCTAAATACGTACCACCAACACAGTTTCTAAATGCTACAAAAATTATATGTATCTCCTCGTCTTTGCATTCTAAATGCAATAACATTTCCTGGTTGTAAACCGACTCTGTCTGTTTACAATGTTATTTTAAATTTTAAATTATTTATCGTTACACTGAGTTAATTCCGTTTGTTCACCAATGACTCTATTCGTTTTTGAATTTGAAATGTTAAATTCAAATTTTGAATTTAGGATTCAGAACAAAATTAAATAGAAATAATTTAGTTGATTTATATAAATATTTTTCGTTGAATTAGACTGATAACAATAATTTAAATTCGATTTATATTGATAGTTGGAATAATAAACACATATCCAAGCTAATTTTCAACAAATAAAATATCCAATTTATTTAACATCAATAGCGTTTATTTTAAAAATTCCACCATCTATATTTTCTAATCGAATTTCAAATCCAATTCAAATATCCAATCAAATTCAATTCCAATATTCAACCATACATATTTGATTCCAACCACCCATTCTGAATTAAATATTGAATTTTAATACATGCACAAACAATATATTTGATTTTTTTTAAACCCGAGTATCAATATAAAATTGATCATTAATAATTAAATCTCTAATTTATTCCTTATTTTAGTTGTCAAAATTTCTGGGTCGTTACAATCTCCCCTCTTTAAAACTTTTCATCCTCGAAAAGAAGAGATCGTTAGAGTTATACCAATGTATATTCCAAATTATCTTATTAATGTGAAATTCTAAACTAAATATCAATATTTATATTATTAATTCTCTTTATTTATCCGTCATACTCAATTAACTTTGAAAATCAATTTTTCTCAAAACTAATCTCTTAAATTTCAAACTCTGCATAAGTTGGATTTACGCATCTTGAATTATTCCAAATTCCTTTATAACCCTTATGTGATAACCCTAAACTCCCGCGCCACGGAAGCAAGGATAATCATTGGAATATAACACATTTATCACAACAATAGATTACAGATAACAACATAATACATGAAATCATAGAATAATATCATCATCATAGCAGCAGAATCATGAATGTCATCAACATCTGAGTTGCACAGACACAGGATACTACTTAGTACATAAATGTTCCCACAAATAGAAAACAAGTCTAGTACATCCTAAAATACAACATAGATAAAGTGATGTTTAAATGTCCCAAAAGATAAAAGATAAAGATGGTCTTTGTCTTCTGCCCAAAGAGCACACTATGCTGCGGTGAATATCCAAAGTAAGCATGTTACCTATTTACTTGGCTGTCCGTGTAAAAATAAGGGCACCCGAGTTTGCAAGTGAAAACAAACTACGAGTCACTCATGGGACTGGTATGAGAAATCTTACTTAACTTACCTAATAATAAGGTTAATCACAGGACCACGCCGCTAACGCGGAACGGGTTTATTCCATTGGATTGTCAGTGCATAAAATGAGTAAATCTTTTAAAACAACGCAATGCTTTTTAGAAAAATGAAACCGTTATAAGACTCAAGTCCCATCACACAATGCAACGCAAACCGAAGGATGGAGTTTTACCTTATAATGATCAAACATGATTGACACGTATAAAACAACAATCAGTTGATATTATTACTAGTGTCTAATCAATTTAAAACACTTTCAAAATAAATGTATCAATCCTAGACGGCATAGCTACCATATACTATGTCGCTATATATAGGTTTACAATCAAATTTGTAATGTGGTATTGGAAATTGGGTTTCCATCATGAGTCGAGGCTAGGAATCATCCTCACCGATTTCGAGACACTCTAGCAAATGCCTCAGGACTCGGATGCTGGCGATCCCTAGTTAGCAGCAGGGCCGGTCCACAAATACTTTTGCGGATTGATTATTCTTGAACAGTACGTTTTCTGGTCCTATTCGACCTATCACTTGGCCAGTAGCGACCAATATCCGAGGGCCCTCACAATCCATCATCCACATAAGTAAAAATGTATGGGCTCTATACCATGACACCACTTCTAGCTAGAAAGAAACGTATGCACTCCCTGCCGTCCTCTTTCCGTTTTTGACTCATACCGTGGTGTGAGGCTCGCGAAGTAACGCTATACACAAAGCTATACTAAATAAAGCTATGCTTTGATCATCAACCACAAGGCTCTGCTTTTAAGCAAAAGCCTTGATCATTTGCATCTTGGCATGCCACATTGGCAATCCACGCCATGCGACTGATGTCTATCAATATATAACCTCTAAGCTTGTATGTCTCAGAGAAGGGTGTTAAGCAAGAGAATAAATTCTCCGCCACCAAACAGATATATATTAAATAGAAATCAATTCACACAAAACGAAATCCAATGTCAAACATACATCCATTTACAAGTCCGTTCTGGGTCTGAACGAAACTGGAGACACCTTATTCCTCGTCCCGTGTCCAATACGGAAGAGAGGTTCTCGCATATCTGGACAATCAACAAGTACGTCCAGACAACTACCACTTTAACCCTTTCCTGAGAGAAAACCAATCCAGGGCATCAGTAGTCATCCATTCGATGTGAAGATCGTCGGTCTTCAACCACCGTCTTTAATGTCTTCGATTTTAAATCATCGTATAATTATTTGAAATGAGATTGAACTCGGTCTTTTCAAATAATTCTCGAATATATAAAATTCGAATCAGTTCATATCGTTAATATTATTTTATAACGATTTATCGCTATTTTTATTTATATACAAATAGCTCAATTAATTCGGACGACGTTTCAGGTCGTTACGTGGCCCTGGCGCTGTTTTTATCCAAATTTGAATTACACATTTCTCAAAATCTAACCGTTGGATCTTAACAAATTTAATATCGTTGGAAAGATCTTTCCAAAGCAAACCTAACGGTTCCAGTTTTGGGAAAATTCGACTGTCGGATCTTTCGGTATAATCGTTTAAAGTTCCGATTCCAAAACATGAACTACCGCTCGCGGTTCATTTAATTTATATATATATATATGTATATATATATATCGTTCGACGATTTAACTAACAAGTTAAAAATAATGTATTAACCAACAAGATCATTCTTTTTATTCTAATCAAACAGGTTGAATGTAACATTTTTAATGACAACACCTATTTTAACATATTATTCTTTTTAACTAAATAAACATGTCAAAAGAAACATTTTTAATGAACAACTCCTACTTTAACATATTATTCTTTTTAACTAAATAAACATGGTAAAAGAAACATTTTTAATGGCAACACCTATTTTAACATATTATTCTTTATAACTAAATAAACATGTTAAAAGAAACATTTTTAATGAATAACTCCTACTTTAACATATTATTCTTTTTAAATAAATAAACATGTTAAAAGAAACGTTTTTAATGAACAACTCCTACTTAAACATATTATTCTTTTAATTAAATAAACATGTTAAACGAAACATATTTAATGAATAACTCCTACTTTAACATATTATTTTTTTAACCTAAGTAAACATGTTAAAAGAAACATTTTTAATAGACAACTCCTACTTTAACATATTATTCTTTTTATCTAAATAAACATGTTAAAAGAAACATTTTTAATGCAAAATTCTTACTTTAACATGTAATCCATTTTATCTATCGAGTCAAAACATACACCAAAAATGTCATTTTTAATGTTTAAACAATTTCTAATGAACATATCATTTTTAATGGATAAATCATTTTTAATGAAACTAATCATACACTAAAAACGTCCTTTTTTTAATATCTAAACAATTTCTAATGAACATGTCATTTTTAATGATGAATCATTTTTAATGAAACTAATCATACACTAAAAATGTCTTTTTAATATCTAAACAATTTCTAATGAACATGTCATTTTTAATGATGAATTATTTTTAATGAAACTAATCATACACTAAAAATGTTCTTTTTAATATCTAAACAATTTCTAATGAACGTGTTATTTTTAATGATGAATCATTTTTAATGAAACTAATCATACACTAAAACTGTTCTTTTTAATATCTAAACAATTTCTAATGAACATGTCATTTTTAATGATGAATTATTTTTAATGAAACCAATCATACACTAAAAATGTCCTTTTTAATATCTAAACAATTTCTTATGAACATGTCATTTTTAACGATGAATCATTTTTAATGAAACTAATCATACACTAAAAAAGTCCTTTTTAATATCTAAACAATTTCTAATGAACATGTCATTTTTAATAATGAATCATTTTTAATGTTTAACTATTTTTCTCTAAAACATGATAAATTTGTGATTCATATATATTCAATAAAATGTAAATTTTTATTGTATAAACAATTATTTCCAACATGACAATTTCTATGATCCATATAAACAATAAAAAGGGAATTTTTATTGTGTAAACAATTATGACTAATTCTATGATTCATACGTACAATAAAAAGATAATTTTATTGTATAAATATTTTTGACAAATTCTGTGTTCACGTATACAATAAAAAGATATTTTTTATTGTATAAATATTTTTGACATATTCTATGTTCACATATACAATAAAAAGATATTTTTTATTGTATAAATATTTTTGATAAATTCTATGTTCACATATACAATAAAAATATAATTTTTATTTTATAAATATTTTTGACAAATTCTATGTTCACATAAACAATAAAAAGATAGTTTTTATTATATAAATATTTTTGACAAATTATATGTTCACATATAAAATAAAAAGATAATTTTTATTGTATAAATATTTTTGACAAATTTTTCTATGTTCACATATACAATAAAAAGATAATTTTTATTGTATAAATATTTTTGACAAATTCTATGTCCACATATACAATAAAAAGATAATTTTTATTGTATAAATATTTTTGACAAATTCTGTGTTCACATATAAAATAAAAAGATAATTTTTATTGTATAAATATTTTTGACAAATCCTATGTTCACATATACAATAAAAAAATAATTTTTATTGTATAAATATTTTTGACAAATTTTATGTTCACTTATACAATAAAAAGATAACTTTTACTGTACAAAAATTTTTGACAAATTTTTCTATGTTCACATATACAATAAAAAAATAGTTTTTATTGTATAAATATTTTTGACAAATTTTTCTACCCAATTCAATCCAATGGATCATGGCAATCAAAATCAATCAATCCAAATCTCGTACAACACACATATAAATTTTAACAGCGTATATATAAAAACTTCTTATCGCAATCATAATTAATTTCAATTTTAAATTAGAGATCTCACAGTGATTTTGAATTATTCAAAAAATTGTAGATCGTCTAAAATTTCACTGGTCACTGCTAAAATGTAGTAGACACTGCCACAATCCCGATGGTTCCTGTTTCATGTGATTCCGACATCGTATGAACAAGTTATGATTTTTATCTTGTTAATATTATTTTAAATTTAATTAATTAAATAATTTAAATAAGAAAAAGGATTACCTTCTTCTACACAGTTACACGGCCGACACCCTTTTCCGTTTATTCAAAAATTAGGTCAAAGCTTTTCGATCCACACACTTCACTTCGCGATGATCGGACGACGTCACGTCGGAGAGGGAGGAAGTGCGCGCCAGGGTGCCTGTAACACCCCTAAGTCCCACATGGTGAAAGCCTGTGTGAAGTGGGTACTTATATAGTAAAGCCCATCTCTTACTAATGCCGAGGCCTTTTGACGAACAAAACCCCACACCTATATGGTGGCTAAGTTGGGGACAATATCTTGCGTGAACGGAGGTGCGGGCTGTTATAGTGGTATCAGAGCCACTACCCAGCCGGAATTGTGGCTCTTGTGTGGACCACAGCGCCTGGGTGAGGTGTTTGTGAGCCAACGAGGACGTTGGGCTCTGTAGGAGGGGAGAATGTAACACCCCTAAGTCCCACATCGTGGAAGCCTGTGTGAAGTGGGTACTTATATAGTAAAGCCCATCTCTTACTAACGCCGAGGCCTTTTGAGGAACAAAACCCCACACCTATATGGTGGCTAAGTTGGGGACAATATCTTGCGTGAATGGAGGTGCGGGTTGTTACAGTGCCCATGATGGCGAACTCGATCGCACCCAGGAGGCGGGGCGGGGGTTGATACAACGACGGTTTGGGGAGGTGGTGCGATCAAAATACTCCATTACAGGGGGCATTGTCTTTATGGATGTGAAGATTGGATAGAGTACTACAATATTGTCCAAAGGATGGAATGATTTTACTGAGAGTATTGAGAGATTTTAATGGAGGAAGTTTTGAGATGTTCTGGTCATATACGATGATGGAGGCGGTGGCTATGAAATGAACTAGGGTTTTATGTCCTTTCGTGTTCTGGTCATCTACATCCCTGTGAATTACGATGATGGAGGCGGTGGCGGTGGCTATGAGATGTTCTGGTCATCTACATCCCTGTGAATTACGCTACACGGTCGTGTCCTTTCGGGAACAATGACAACTCGAGTTTTATGTCCGGACAACCTACCACCACCACCAACACATCTCAACTAAGCTCAAAATTCAAAGGAGAAGGAAGGTACTTTATTTATCTTGACTTGAAAACATATAGCATTTCATTCCTCACAAATCGTATTTACTATTTTCTTTCCAAATCATATTTCCAGATATCTCATTCTTATATAATTTCCCTTGTATAAAATTTCATTTCAAATCGATTACCTTCCAATCCAATAGTTTTCGAATTCGCTTTATTCACACACACACACACACACACACACACACACACACACACACACACATATATATATATATATATATATATATCTTCTCCATTTACGAACACTTTTATATCCAATATCTAAAATCGAATATCTTCACATTTTCATATAGATTTCAATTTTTTTTTGATCAATTCTGTTATCTTTTCAAACTCGAGTTATAAACCAAATTCTCTTCCAAATTTCCATTATTACATTCATCGCTTAACTCAAATCTTTATGTTATCAAAATTCCAGAATTTTCCCTTTTAATAACAAGTTTCTCATTC
This sequence comes from Allium sativum, assembly GCA_030737875.1. Taxonomy (NCBI): domain Eukaryota; kingdom Viridiplantae; phylum Streptophyta; class Magnoliopsida; order Asparagales; family Amaryllidaceae; genus Allium; species Allium sativum. The sequence goes on from CM060916.1 coordinate 548,778,981, forward strand.
CCACACAATTACTCTTCCATATTCACATTCATTGACTGTAAATTTGCAAGCGAACTACTCCCTAAGTATCGACCCCGAAGGTCGAAACCAACATCAGATCAACATTCAGAATGTTATACGACTTACTAATATCTAGTCAGTTTCTTAATTCCATTTTAAGCCATTTTAAATTTAATTATAAACTCATCTCAACAATATTAATTTATTTACCAACTTGATTTATCAAAACAAATAATGGCCTTCCCTATTCAAGATTCTCGAATAACTCCATACAATGAGATTAAAACAATAATCAAAATTATTTCTCATAACCATTTTATTTAAATAATTATACATAGTCTCAATTTATTCAAAACACGTACATAGGAGATTACAAAGGATAGTATTATAAAACAACATCAACTTAATTAGGTTCCACAATCATCGATGATTGTCTGCTTTTGATCAATAATTGACTACTTCACGATATTCATCACTCAGGAGTCTTCAAAAAGGATTAGTGCATTCCTTATCCACATGACCCCACTCCTTGCAGTTCTTACAATAATACGAGATAGAGCCATCTTCATCTACATACTTAATAAATGACATTATCATAGGGGCCAGCTGTCCATTTTTCTCTAATCCTCTTCTCATATTCTGAAAAAAACTCTTCCCTCCTTTTACGTTCCGTCGCCTTTTGTTCTTGACATGTGGCTTTTTGTTCTTCAGTTCTTGCCATTCTGATTTATCAAAACCCATTAGCCTCTCACGACCTTTTTTTTAATAATAATAATTTCAATTACCATATTTATTTGTCTATAATTCTAGAAAATTAATTATTACCATCGGAAAACATTTCCAACCACTCTCAAATCTTTATTTTCCATAGAAAATACTCTTTATTCTCAAGGGGAAACATTTCTAAATTCATTATTTGAATTAAAATAGATGTTAGATGAAACATCGCTATTTTCACTAAACTGTTGACACTCATTAACTTACTTTTCTTAATCAAATCTTGTAATCGAACCTTAACCATTTCTTAGTTAACAATGAAGTCAATCGAGTTGGGGTATATTTAACTCTCAGACCTTAACTGAACAACATTATTAACTTTAAAATAGATAAAATTCACAACTTTGAACATCAACAAAAACACTCATTCTTGTAATTTTCCATTTCAGGTAAAGATTTTTTTACAATAATTCATGCCTTAAAGATATGTAACTATAAAAATATACTTTATTCTTTAATCTGAATATATAAACAATTAATAAACAATATATTAAATTTTAAATTAAAATGGAAAGTAAATAGTGTTTTCCTGAAATTCGACATAACTACCTCCTATGAATTGCTTTCTTTCGAATAATCTTTTTTCCGATAATATATTCCGAACTTCGGAAAAATCTCATTTGATTTATATTCTGATCTTTAGAATAATTTCCCCGTACTGGTCAACTCAAATTCCTTTATCCTCAGTTCCATCTGCAATATTCTTGATTTCCTACGTTATTTACTTCTAGAAAGGTAAATATTATTCCTTCTATCGGAATCCGAACTCGTCACATCAAACTAGCTTCGATTTCATTTAAATACAGGTTCAAATCTTCACAATCTTCATTCGTATATCGCTTCGTTTACAATTCTCGTTTACAATTCACTTCTTATTAATCAATTAACAAGTTAATACATCACTATTGAATTCATATATATAATTTATTGGTTCGAAACCAATTATTAATTATCTTGCCAATAAACTTTGACACAATCGAATTCCAGTTATTCTTTTTTCAAATTTATTAATTTATTTCAAATTCAAAATAAAGTTTATTTTTTCATTTTTGAAACGATTACTATATTCCTCTTTCATTTACATTCCCATCGGAATTCTTATCTCCAATAAATTTTAGTCGTTTTTGATTGCTAAAATACGCAATTAGAGAAATCGATTTGTTGATTCTCTTATACTTATCTTCCTTAGGTATCATTCGATGATGGATTCGAGATTCAATTCTAAGAATTTTTCAATGAACAGCCCTGGCAAATCCGGATACGAAGACCGGAGATTCCTAATAAAATTAAATCTCAAAATAAATTTTTATTTCCGCTGTATCAAATCCAAAATACTAATTTTCAAAATATACAATATTTCCAAAATAATTCACCTTTTAAAATTTATTTTAAAATTATTCACTTTCCAAAAATTTATATTTAAAAACCTTTTTATTTTCAAAATCTGCTTTTTCTAGTGTCGGTCCTATTTATTTTAAACCCGATAAGCTTAGCTTTAAATAAACCAAAGCTTTGATACCACTTGTAACGTCCCGTCTTTTTGACCGCTTCAAATTGGCGATCAAACCAACTTAAAATGTTCGAATTGACGGATGTTCGAATTGACGGATCGTTATTAGCTTGCAGAGTTTAAAATAGAATCAATACAGAAAATAAATAACATGGTGCTGAACAGTGGAATAAAATTTATATTTATATTAATAAAAAAATTGATACAAAGATTTTTCTATACAACGGAATGAAAATATCATTTGAATACAAGAAAAATATTTACTGTCTGAAATCTTCAGAGTGCGCATGTCCTCGGAATCCCCAACTTTATCAGTTTCAGATCTTAAGTTGTAATCTCTAAATCTGTAACACTCGGGTCTGACCCGAGCGTTTCATGCAAAAACATAAAACACTCGAGCCAGGATTAAATCATAGTTCAAGTAAAATAATTTTAATATAAACTGAAATATAATAGTTAATCCTATAATTCACTAAATTTCGAGTACATTGAACTAGAACTGCAAGAATATATCAAAGCAACTTGGGACGAAACAAATCTGGACCGCGTATGGATTTATATATATGTATGCCAATGACATATATATACATATACAGTGGTATAGATATACATACATGTACACCGTCCACCACCACATACAAATATATATATATATATATATATATATATATATCCTAAAACATATATACGTATGGCGATGACATGTATATACACACACAATAGTATGTATATACACATGTGTCCATTGACCGCCACATATATACCAGGACCAAGCTTCAATAGTCAGGACATGCAACATACATTTTCAAAGAAATTTCAAGGACCGTCAAAACAAGTCAGGGAGCAATAAATGCAACCATTCAAGTTTAAGAGTACACAAGGCATGCGCAGCCAAAACTCGAGCAAGTGTATGGCTCAAGAACAGGGCTCAAAGATGGAAGCCAGTACCACGATATTGAACTACAACAAAAAGTTATTAGAAAGGGAGCATGCATTCCTGAAACAAATTTTGTCACATGCCTGAAGAAAAGGCAAGATGTTCGACCAACACACTTTCAATTATACCAGTATATATAATTTTCCTTTTTCCAACGGTAAACTGCTGCTATACTCAAAACAGACAGTGTTAAATTCCAAGGGTAACTTCATAACGAGGAGCTTATTTAAATATATATATAAATGTATATCAGTTTGGATTTATATACATAACCACGACATAGATTGGAAAAGAGGAATAATGGTGTTCATTCGTATATGGTTCACTGCCCAGGTTTAAACAAAATGCACAAGGTTATATATATATATATATATATATACGTATATATATATATATATATCAGGTAGACAAGGGGTACAAACCCACATACAAGTTAAATAATCACGTATGCAAGCTCAACCATATGGGAATATGTTCCAGGGAAAAAAAATGAATAGGTTTCTTTTCCCATGAATGATATTAGAATTTAGAAATGGTGTATCTGGTCACGTGTCCATTATTCTGAAGTAGCAATTATCATATATTGTTTCTAAGTCATAACTAAGTATAGTGTATAACACCCAAGAAACTACAAACTCAAATAATCGTTCTTGCATACATATTACTGACAAAAACACATCTCAAGAATTCTTCCTAAGTAGAACGCCACAGGTACTATCTGAACATCATCCCATTACCACTTTATGATCATGATAATCGTAGCTGCAGATAAAAAAACAACCTTCGACTTATGTTAATTCTTCAAAAGCTTCAAGTGATTGCAGAAACTACTAGCTAGTAATACATTTCCTTATCAGTCTGTTTCCATTCTCACTTATACATTAAAATCAACTTGCCGTAATAGAATAATTGTGACTAATATATTTTAGCTAAGAACCACATCATGTAGCATCTTTTGGTTCTACTAGGTACCTTCTTATCATTTGTCCACTTAAAAAAAATTCAGCACTTGTGGGTACAATGTATTTAACAGTGACAACATTGACGACTTGATTTCAGTTTATAACAGCTACAAATTTCATGTATTCAATGATGTTGTTTGAACCATGCTTACAGTAAAAGCCAACATAGTTTAGCATGCACAAATTTTCTGAACATTGACAACTATCCAAATCTCAAGACTGTAAATATCATAGCACAACCCGAGCAAAGTAGGTTAAACATAAGCCACGTGTTCGAAACATGGACCAATATAGCAGTTAAGGCAGTGCACTCCTATTTAAACCCAAGTATCAACAAAAAATTGATCATTAATAATTAGATCTCTAATTAATTCCTTATATTAGTTGTCGAAATTTCTGGGACGTTACATGAATCCATCTCAATAGCCTGTTTTCTGTATTTTAAATTTATGTAATTTTTATTCTGCAATTTGTATTCCATAAATTGGATTCTGCATTTTAAATTCTAAAATTTGTATTTTGCATTTTACTAATTTTTTTTCGATGATAAACACACACAAACAATAAAAATAATAAATACAAAACAATAAAATAACACTGCCCCTTCCAATTTTCCCCTTTCGTAAAATAAACACATCCTCGTTCACGACAGTTCATCTTCAAGTTCAAAATCATACGCACCCCAAGTGTCGAGTTGAAATTAACCTAAATGGTAGTACAATTAATTTCATGAATAGTTGAAATGTTAGCAAAAGATCCTACTAAAGCCAAAAAAATTCAGAATAAATTTCCATGAAGAATAAAATCAAAATTATCTATTTGAATTCCAAAATAAATCATTGGAAAGGAATGAACATAACTATGTATTTTCGCATAAAAAGCCAAAATATGCTAATCCCATCAACTCAAAACTCTAGCGAAAACAAATGAAAATCCAAGGAAAAACTTACGTAACAATCTTAATTAATGGTACAAATCATATAATAAAAGAACTGTTAGGAAATATCACTGAATGTAATACAAAAATACTTTGAACCGAAAATTTGATTGATGCCAATCTTGTTATAAATTTCATAATTGAAACTTCCATCATGTTGGTGGTATTTTTGCATGTGCATCCTGACCAATGATCAGATGGTACGGTGGAACTAAAAAATTGGTCTGCGTAATTCCAAAAAATCCCAATTTCCGAACATGGGAATCACTATGTCCAACTCATATGTATTATGTAGTAAGAGGAGAAGTGCTTGAGATTGAAGACATTGGCTTTAGATTTATGGATGAATGACTATGGTTTTGCGATGAATACAAGTAGAGAAGAACTAAATCTGTCTCATGAGATAGACTTACATGAAATTAATTAGAAGTTAAAAGAACAAATGATAGGGAAATATCAAAACTTTTTAGAAGTATTGACTACAAAGAACTTTATGCACATAACAACTTATATTACACAAATATTGTAATATGCTTCTATTAAATTAATAAACCGATGTACGTTTCGGCAAAATAAGTGCAAATATCAATACTCGTTTTTTTTTTCCATTCCTTTTCGCTCCGACTGATATTAGTTGTCAATCGGTTTTTATAGAAAAAAAATTCTGAAGTCTATTTGACATTTCATTTTCTCTTTTCGAAGTTTTCCACAACATTCAATACTTTGTACTATACAGTTTTTCCCCATTTCAAATATAAGGTATTACCTTTCGTTTCGTCCAATACAAACAATGACCACAATGTCGTTTACGTAAAATTTTAAATCTACAATCAAGTGAATACTATGAATTCTAATTATCACTTTCTTCCTTTTTATAGCTTTGGAATCCTTTTTTTTTTTTGTTTATTCACTTGATCCTTACTAACAGCATGATAAGAAGTACCATTTTTAAGTTTATAAAAATTCAAAGTCACTTTTTTTAGTCGGATGTATTCAAAAAATTAGAAAGTACACATATGAATAAAAATTGATAGTAGAGGATACTCCATCTCCAGATATTTGACCAACTGTAGCTCAGTTTTTGTGGTGGAACGTCACAACCTCGAGACTCAAAGCGGAAATGCAAACGAATTTGCATTTAGGGCCTGTTCTTTTGTGGATAACAGAACGTTTGGGTAACGGACGCGTTGGACGTGTCGACCCAGTGGTTGAAATTTGAGTCGTTGGCTCACACTCTTTAAATCCCCTCGTCTCCCTTTCTCCCCACTTCTCCCTGCTTACATCTCCTTCTGCTTCCTTCAGGTAATTTTTTTTCTTTCTATTTAATGTTTACGTTATTTTTTATTTTTTTTTTAATTCTTTTTTGCAGTCAAATGACACATTTTTCTGCTTCTGGTTCTGGATTATGTTTATAAGCTATCATTTTATAAATCTTATTTAATCGATATTGGTACTGTTGTAAAGGAAAATTATTTAATTTTAGGACGGAGGAAGTGTTTGGAGATTTAACATTGGGAATAGAAACTGCTCCATAATATCCGACATTCGACCAACTGTAGCTCAGTTTTGAGACTTAACTCATCAGAATAGTTCGGAACGTCACTTAAAGTTAAACTGCGAATGAATTTGCATTTAAGTTTCTTGGAGCAAGAGCCTTCAACTGCGAATGTTGTCCACAAAGCACGTGGTATTAAAAGTTAGAAAGGTCTCCTCCGTCACTTTCACTTTCACTTTCACTTCCACTTCCCCTTCCCACGCCTCACCAGTCACCACCGTACGATCCGCAGGGAGCAGCTCCACGGCCATCTACTAACCATCGACTGCATCATGTCTGGGTGCGCTAACTTGAGCTGCCGAATCAACTGGAATTGGGAGGTCTTCCATGCTGTGCCTGCCTTGCCCTGACTTCAATCGCGCGCTATGTTCATACCTTGCCGCCAGTAAACAACCACCTACTGCTAAGTGCTATTTTCATGCATGCCTTGCCCTGACTTAAACTTCATGTACCTTTAATTTGTTGCCCTCGTGTAGTAATTAGTGCCATTCTGCCAGTTCGCTGATTGCTAGCTAATTCAGAATGTAAGTCCTTTTTTTTTAATTAAGAATTTGTATCATCGGTTCAGTAATTGGTTGAAATGTGAATATGTTGAAAACCTAAATCAGCTGTGTATTTGGGGGAATGTTAATCAGTAGGGTGATCCCTAGTAAATGATATTTCAGTTGGGAGTGGAAGTAAGCTGAATCAACAAAAAAGATGCATGGTTCCATGTCGAACCGAGTAGCTATGTATCATATCATATGTGTGGACAACATATATATGATATGTCGTCGACTCTCTAGCCTGGATATGACTATGAGCTATTATAATTGATGATTCTTCAGTGTTTATTTTATGCAGCCTTCTTAAGTCCAGGGTACGTATAAATTGGGGAATGGCGATGTTAACTGGAAGTATATATATATTAGTGTAGAGCGGCAACGCGGCAGTAGCTTGAAACTTGATTTGGTGGAAATAATTAGGAGTTGTCCTTCTCATTAATAGTCGATCTAGGAATTGATCCAGTTGAGAAGAAGTTACGATACGTTAGGATTATATATCGAGAAATGTTAGCATTTGTAATTTTGCATATAGATGCAATACAAATGAGTAGCTAGTTGAAAGCATTTTGTGGTCAATGCTATATATAATATATATATGCCATGATAGAGCATTTGCCTGATAGAGAACCACCCTTGTCTTAGATTTGTTGGTCATGTCACATGCACGGTGTTTTATATCTACGTACATGATATATTTTCCTTTTGTTCGATGTGGGGTCGGTACCTAATTACAGTTTGCAGTGTGAGTCAAGTGAATGCCACATTTGATATATATTCAGTATGTTTTTGGGACGGTCGTTGAATGGAGGGTGTTGTGGTTAAATAGTTCGGAGGTAAGAGAGCGTACGAGTAGGTGAAAAAAGAAAAAGTTGCTCAAAAATGAAGACGGTAAAAGTGAAGGGTGAGCACTGTGTATATGTGCAGGCAGCAATGTGTATGTGGCAGCAGCAAGCTACTAGGTGGCAGAACAGAACAGAACAGAAGAGAAGAGAAGAGAAGTGAGGGGAAAGAAGGTAGCAGGAGGTAGAGTGTTGGATGATTACTAATTAGATGAGACATATGTTATTGGGAAGAATTATTGAACCATGCGAAGCTAACATGGATGGATGTCATATATAGATTACGCTATCCTATCCGTTGTTGATAGTAGTTAGTTAAGCGAACAGGAGACAAAAGGTTCTAGTCAACAACAGAGGTTAGTTTAGCAGCTGGAGCCTGGAGGTAGAAGGAATTTAATTAGTTAAAGCAGCTGAGAGCTGAAAGAAGATAACACAAAATAAATATATGTATACAAGGCAGCAGAAAACGGGGTGGGCTCATGAGCTAGCTGTAGAATTAAGAAGCATGGCCGCAGTTGCAGTTTGTTGTGGTATTATAGTGTCCATGTGTGTGTGATACAAAAATAGAAAAGATTGTAGTGATGATCAGCTGAGCCAAGTCCCACATCGCCTAATGGATGGAAAGTCGCTTGGTGATATACAAGGGTGCTGGGTAAGGAGTTGTCCCTTCGGGGACATCCGATAAAATTGGAACGATACAGAGAAGATTAGCATGGCCCCTGCGCAAGGATGACACGCACAAATCGAGAAATGGTCCAAATTTTTTTTTCTCCCCTTCCGCCCAACTCCAAGGCACTGCCAGGCTGCTCACGACTGCGCCTGGACATCAGCTGCTCTCCATCGCAGCGATCAAGCTTGCTTATATCACAGCGATCAAGCTTGTTCATATGAAAATTATTTTTAACTATGATGACTTTGTTTTTAACTATAAACTTGTTATGGCAACACTGCTACTTGCTGAACCCAGCTACTGGTGTATGGGCCTATGAGGTATATGGTGTATTATCCAATATTGTACGTACTGATTAATGAAATAATAAAGCATGTTTCTGAATATTGTGTATTATATACTGATTAATGAAACGATAAACCATCTCAATCTGACGGAGCAAGACTTACCTAAAGCTTGCTATTAAAATTTGTTTTCATTTTTGTCTTCATTAATCTCTCTTCCCTTTTTTTGCGTACTACACAGCTACTTATGTGCACGAATCTCTTCACTAATTATAACAGTAGTACCACACTTTAAAAAATTCTTATATTGTTAACCCTGCTAAAACATGCTCCTGCCATATACCAATATGATTCACCCACCCTATTCATATGTGAAATATGGATTTCCTAATAGGCATACATACAGAACTGAAGTAAAAGGTTATACATGACCTGCACCGTTGGGAGCAACAAAAAATTCAAAAGAAAAGAGAATTGGAAATTTATCTCATATCCCTTCATTCCAACTGAATTATGTAATTTTACTAAAGGTCTGGATGATCTAATTGGTCCTGTTTAATTAACAAAGCGAAACCGAATTCTTATATTGATGCAGAAAAATGATTTTTTTAGAGGAATCCAAGACGTATTTTACAATACAAGCTGGATGCTATATATAGACCAGAAAGAGATATTGGGCCAAATGCATTACAGCCCAACAAATAAAGAAAAAGATACAAAACGGGCAGGCAAGCACGAAGCGGGACAAACCAAGCAACGAAACCCAAAACGAATTATAAATATAGATTGCGCTCGTTATTAATGGTATGAAATAAAAGTGATTGCATACAAATTGATTGTCAATTAATAAAGGAATGCTTGTTTGGGAAATTTGATGATTGCACTCCAATTAATGTTGCAAAGTAGATGTTATTAATTTTATTAAATTGATTATAAAGATATAACTAATCAGTTGAATACTTATGTTTTTTCAACCATAAATTACCGTACCCATTAAGGTATATATATATATATATATATATATATTTTTTTTATCGTAATTGAATTATTTTAACTCTTTTCTGTTTTCCTTGTAGATAATAGCTTCATAAAAGTAGCATTAAAAAGGTACAATAATAGAAGGCAAGTGCAGTAATGGAACGACGTTTCAGTATTTAGTACATTACAAATTCAAAAGAACCAAATCTAGTGACCATATTTCATACGGATTTTTTTTCTAGGACATTGGTTTCAAAAGAATATTGTTAATGCCACTCCAAAAACGGTTAAGGGGAGGTCACTTTTTGCTTTTGTTTAAATTTACTAAGCGGAGGATCATTTAACATAGTCTCCCCTTAACAATTTATAATATATACATCAAAATGCCCTTTTATTATTTGATTCTAATTACATTATACTGTTCATTAAACCCTAATCATCTTTTTCTTCTCAGAGTAAACAACTAATCACTTTTTCATGGAGGAACCAATTTCTAACGAAATTTTTAACTTTGAAAAAGAAGGGAACATGATTTTTACTCAAAGAAGCGAATGACATGTTGAAATTGTTTAAGAAATCACCGAAAAGGTAACAAATTTACTGAAAAAACGAAGGCCTATTTCCGATTATTTATTTTCGGCATGTAATTTCCAAACTTTGTACTAAATTTCAGTATGTTCTTATCGATTTTTACCTTGTTATCGCTAATGTAACAATTTAATATTTAATGAAGTGAAAATAAAATATGACCCCTCTTATCTATTTTTGGAGTGACATTAATAATACTCTTTCAAAAAATAAGTTTACAGGCCACCGTATTTACACTACGTCTTTTTTTTCCACTATCCGTCCCTTTCGCGAACTCATCTCGACATTAACAAAAATAATTCCTCCATCTCGACAGTGGTTTCACACGGGTTTTTTTTTTGTTGCTGTTTTTCAAGACCGCATCTCGGAATCTTTAGGCTAACTTCAATTATCGATTATTGAAAGCCCAAAAAATAAAAATTTTGAGACTACATCGTTGGTTTTGTTAGCGTAAAGACAATATAGTATTTTGTTTTATGTTTTGCCTATACATAAAGGCCTCTTGTGTTATCTTAGGGTTAAGGCTTTCTCTTCGATCAGCCTCCGCTCTCAATGTATTTTGTTTTTCATTAATGTTATCATGGTATCATAGCCAATAAAATCCACAATCCTAATCTAATCTGGTTTTACCCTCTCGCTCAAGTTTCAGCAGTTTCAGCATCTCGATCTGGTAATCTCCTCTCAGCAGTTCTCCTTCTCAATCTCGGCAACCAGCAGATCCAGCAATCTCGGCCTCCATCCGAGCAACCTAAGCACGTTCATCCGATCTACAGCAGATCTGGTAATCTCCTCTCAGCAAATCCACGAAGTCCTTCTCAATCTCGGTAACCAGCAGATCCAGCACGTTCATCCGACCTCAGCACGCTCAATCTCAATATCTCAGCAGCCTTCAAATCTCAATCTAAAACCCAGCCTTCATAATTCTCAATCTAAAACCCAGCACGTTCAAATCTCAGCAGCCTTCAAATCTCAGCAGCCAAGACCGAAGTTTCCAGACTCCAAAACCGAACTTTCCCAAACCCAAAACCCAAACCGAAGATCTCCAGACCCAAAACCGAAATTCTCCCAAAACCAGACCCGAATTCTCCCAATCCCAGACCCGAATTCTCCCAATCCCAGACCCGAAGCAGACCCAAAACCGAAGTTTTCATCTCCAGACCCGAAGCCGTTGTCAGACCTGAAGTGTTTTGTTCTCGTTTGAGTTTCTCTGTGTTTGAGTTTGGTTTTCAGATCCGATTTCTGACCGATTTTAGATTTTGAGTTTGTGTTTGGGTTTCTCGGCTGATCTACGTTTTATTGAAGCAATGAGATGTTGAGATGAAAAGGCCACCCATTTATTGAAGCAGTGAATTCTTTTTGGGTTTGTTTTCTCCGTGTTGAGTTAAAGTTTGCTGACCAGAATTCCTTTTTTTTTTTTTGGGTTTGTTCTCTCTGTATTTTATTAAAATGGCAGTTAGTAGAGATAATTCGCTTCAAGCAGATGGTAAAAATTATGCGTATTGGAATTCTGTCTATTCTTCCTTGGATCCATCAATGATTGAACAATTTCAGAAGTTCCTTGCATCACAGCCACATGCCATATCAGCTTCGTCTCAAATAGATTTGTCATCTAGTTCATCAGGTATATCTTCCTCTACCTGGATTTTAGATTCTGGTGCTTCGAATCATATGTCACCTAATTTATCCTCTTTCACTTCTTTGGCTCCTAAAGTTTCTGTGCCTGTCATGAGTGCTAGTGCTACATCTATGCCCGTGCAAGGTGTTGGTTCAGTCAATACACCCTCTTTGTCCTTATCTAATGTCTATCACATTCCTAGACTTGCATTAAATTTTTGTTTCCAGGACATTGGTTTCAAAAGAATATTGTTAATGCCGCTCCAAAAACGGTTAAGGGGAGGTCACTTTTTACTTTTGTTTAAATTTACTAAGGGGAGGATCATTTTACATAGTCTCCCCTTAATAATTTATAATATATAGATCAAAATGTCATTTTATTATTTGATTCTAATTACATTATACTGTTCATTAAACCCTAATCATCTTTTTCTTCTCAGAGTAAACAATTAATCACTTTTTCATGGAGGAACCAATTTCTAACGAAAATTTTAACTTTGAAAAAGATGGGAACATGATTTTTACTCAAAGAAGCGAATGACATGTTGAAATTGTTTAAGAAATCACCGGAAAGGTAACAAATTTACTGAAAAAACGAAGGCCTGTTTCCGATTATTTATTTTCGGCATGTAATTTCCAAACTTTGTACTAAATTTCAGTATGTTCTTATCGATTTTTACCTTGTTATCGCTAATGTAACAATTTAATATTTAATGAAGTGAAAATAAAATATGACCCATCTTATCTATTTTTGGAGTGACATTAATAATACTCTTTCAAAAAATAAGTTTATAGGCCACCGTATTTACACTACGTCTTTTTTTTCCGCTATCCGTCCCTTTTGCGAACTTATCTCGACATTAACAAAAATAATTCCGCCATCTCGACATTGGTTTCACACTTTTTTTTTTTTTGCTGTTTTTCAAGACCGCATCTCGGAATCTTTAGGCTAACTTCAATTATCGATTATTGAAAGCCCAAAAAACAAAAGTTTTGAGACTACATCGTTGGTTTAACGTCAGATTATTGATTTCAGGTGATTCGATTAACGATTCAAAGTTTTTGATTACTGATTTCAGATAACGTTCGATTATTAATTTTAACATCAGATTTTAAAATCAAATTATCAATTCTCTTATAATTATCAATTAGTTCACATTTGTCATGCTATTTTTGATTGCTTCATACAAATTATTGATTTTGCTACTGTTAATGTGATTTTGGTGTAACGATAAATAGTTTTAACTCTTTTCTTTTTTTTTCTTTTTCTTTTTTTTACAATAGTCTTCCAACTGAGGTTCCAAGTGTTCTGGCTGTCGTCGATTTTAGGAAAAACAACTTTGAGATTTGGCTTTCTCTGGATTCTACCATTTTTTATTTGCGAAATAAGATATGGGAAGCTTGGGATCATCTTACTCCCTTATGCTTTGATATCTTTTATATTCGGGATTCCACGAGTACATTTGTTCAAACTGACAGTGATTTGCAGCCATTTTATGCTTAATATATTTCAAGAAAGAGGAGTTTTTAGTTATGTTTGTTAAGTTAAAGGAATAGTCTCGTCTTAATATTGGCAGCATCAGTAGATCTTTTTCTATTAGTAAGTCGCATTGTGTTGAAGTTACAACGAATAGTGAATATGATGGAGTAGACGACAAAGAATTTAGCTTTGACAAAGAATGTGATTTTAATGAGTTGATGAAGAAAGGTTCCAATTTAGAATTTTTTACGGGGATTTGTCAGAAATTTGGGTCTGCTTCTGATTTCCGTAAAACTGTGATTGCATATTGTGCTAAAAATGGATTCAAGCCAAAGTTTTGAAGAATTGTAAAAAGAGAATAACAGTTCAATGTGCTGTTGAGGATTGCACTTTTAATATTCATGCTTCTTGTAAGTTAAAACAGTTGGATCATTTTCTGGTTAGAATATTTGAATCTACTCATAGTTGTGGTGGTGGATTTCAATTAATTATTAGTCCTTTGATTAAAAGTGATCTTGTGAAAACTTTGATTTTAGATAAGTTTGGGATGAACCTACCAGAAAAACCAATGATATTATTGCAAGTTTCGAAAGGAATTATGATATTAATTTGAGTTATTATTATGTGTATATGGGTAAAAGTTGGTTTTAAAGGAAATTTTTGGCAACGTGGAGCATTCATACTATGATTTGGTTTGCTACTTGAAAGCAGTTGATAAAAGTAATCCCAATAGTCACTCTGCTATGGTGGTTGATGAGAATACTAATCAATTTGAAAAAGTATTTATATCATATGAAACTTGTATTCATGGATTCAAGCAACAGCTAAAAATGGAAATCAAGGTACATGAGTTGTTTTTTTATTTACTTGATTTATTTTCTTGTGCTTTGGGAAAATTTATGTTTTGCTACCTAATCTATTTTTCTTCGTAGATTACAGTATGTAACGATTGTGGGTGATAGGTTGAAATATGCATGTCAGCCAACTTCTACATGTACATAAATAGTAGTGACTATTTCATTTTTTTAATTTAAGATGTATTATAAAATGATAAACTTTTTTATCATTTTTGTTTATTTTTGGTTTAACAATTATATTGCAATACTGTGAATTATGTTATGTATACAGTTAGATAAATTGCTTATGTATTATGTAAAAACTGATAAAAGGTTTTATCATTTTGTGTTTCAGCCCAGTTAGCATTTTTAACACATCATTTTTGTTACATTAGCGCTATGGGATTTATGAATATTGGAGAAAAAAATAGTATGTGATCTTGCATGGTTGGTGAGTCCGATTCAGTTTTTTGTGTAATAATTTAATTTGTTGCTAAATTTATTTGTTCATTAAATTGTTTAATAAATTGATTATGTATGGTCAGTGAATTGATGCTTTAAATAGTATAAAGCTGTTTAATTTTGATGGTTCGTTGGATATTTAGAATTGATATGCAATGTATCATGCATAACATATGTTTAGAACACACTACTAACAATATGCAATAAACTTAGTACTAATAATGAAATAACATTCATTTTTTAAAAAAGAAAGGACATGAGTGGATATGAGAAATACTTTTATCATTTTAAATTAGGAGAATATTTATGTATATTTGTTTTGTATATTCTGTAACGGTTGTTTAATTTTAATTTTTAGGTTTTTTTCCTTTGGCAATGACTATTGTTGGGAAGGAAAACGAAGAAAACTAGTCTTGGTTTCTAGATCAATTAAAATGTTCAATTAGAGTTGATCGTCCTTTAGTTTTTATTTCTGATAGGCATTGGGGTTTGCTTTTAAGTATTCCCGAAAAATTTCCATCGGCTTTCCATTCATATTGTTTGCATCATATGCAAAATAATGTTGCTTCCATTGTAAAAAGTGGAAAAGGATTGTGGGTGGCTCAACTATTGGAACAGTGTGTTGTAGCTGTTACTCATCATGATTTTGAAAGAGCTATATCAAAATATAGGCAAATTGGAGATGAAAAGCTATTGAGTTTCTAAAGGATAAGCCTTTTGATCATTGGGCTGATTTATTTTTCCCTAGAAATAGGTACGATGAGAATAAATCAAATGTTGTTAAAAGCTTTAACTCTTGGATTTTGAAAATAAGACATCTTCTTATTACTTGTTGTTTAGATGGAATTTGGACTAAGCTTATGAATCAAATGTCAAAACGTAGAGAAGAAGCTTCTACTTGGTCCAGTGTACTTTGTCCTAAAATGGAGAATCGTCTATTGAAATTAAAAGAAGAAGGTTTTGGTTGGAATGTTTCCCGATCTTCTAAATTTCTTTTTGAAGTGCGTTCTCTTATTTCTCACAAAGTTGATCATGAAAATCGGATTTGCACTTGTAATCAGTGGAGAGTTACCGTTTTTCCTTGTGTACATGCTTTGAAGTGCATTACTATGTCAAGACTTAATGTTTATGATTTTATTGAATATTATTTCATGACCAAGGCTCATAGGGCTTCTTACTCACATGTCATCAATCATATTCCTACTATTGATAAGAAAGATATTATTTCCTCCTAAGACTATTTGTGGAGCTGTTAGACCTAGAATTAACAGACTTGGTGGATTGGATGTATTTCATGGGAAGCAGAACAAGTGCGGAAAGTGTAAGAAGTTAGGGCATAATCGTAAAAGTTGTCCATTGAGTGGTTGAACTGTTTTTATGATTGATTGTATGTCTATTTTATGGTGGATCTATAACTAATAAGCTTAATGTTTTTTTCTTTATCTTTGTTTGAGATACTGTTGGACTGTAAGAAATATTGAATCATAGTTTATTTTAGTTTTTTTATTGCACATATGTGATTTTTTGTTGCTGTGAATTATTATATGAGGAGTTTCATGTTTTATTTTTGATGATGTCTAGTTTTGGATATATTAGGAAGGTAGTTCCATTCTGGTGGTGTTGTTTTTAGCTTTTTGAAATGGATGATGGTTTTGTGAGCTGAAAACATGTAGTTGAAATTTCCATTATTTTCCAGATTTTTTCAGTTAATTTTTTTCCGTTTGAGATTTTTGAATGTTACAAAGTTGAAAACTCAAGTTGTGATTTGTGAAGTCATGGCTATTTAGTATATTTCATTTTTACTCTTTATCTTTTTTATATTGTTTTTATTTAATTTAATGAATTTATTTTATATATATATATATATATATTAATTTTTGTGTTTACATATGTGTACTATATATTGTTTATCTTTTTTTTTTTAAGTTTTGTTACATATTTTTAAAATTTTAGTTATGCTTTTATAAAATGATAATTTATTTTATCTTTTTTTCTAGTTATGTTTTAACAAGTATGTGGTAATATACTGTACTTGATTTCAATTAACAAGTTGCTCTTCTTTGTTTGAAAAAGATAAAATTATTTATCTTTGTCTAAAAAAGATAAAAGTATGTAAATATTTATTTGTATTTGAGTCAGCCCGTCTATGCATGAGACATCCCTTGTAATAGTTTCTTCGTTGTTCGCAATTTTAAATTTACTGAAGTACACAGTATAGAAAAAAAAAAGTTAAAGTATGTCAGTATGATATAGGTATAATGAGTTGATATTTTATTTGCTTATGTATAATGAGTTTATATATTGCTTGTGTATAATGTGGAAAGCAATAAAAGAATTTATCTTTTTTCTATTGTTTTTATTTTAGTTAGTGGTTTTATTGTTAGCATTTATTTATATTTATATTATATTAATATTTTTGTTCACATATTGAGTTAATATGTATATTAAGTTAATATTTTATTTGTATGTTTTGTGACAGGTTTTTAAATTTTAAGTTGTGTGGTTTTATAAAATGATAAATTATTTTATCTTTTTGGTTCTGTTGTGGTTTAATGATAAATTATTTATATTAAGTTAATATATCAAAAAATATCATTAATTCCATTCTGATATTCATCAAATACCAGCTGCCAAAGTGAATTTTCCTAGAGTGGGATCTGGAATCAACGTGCAGCTTCATATATACCTCCTCAAGATATGCCCTCACTCTTAAATTGAACACATAACGTTATCCACAAACTTGAAAAAAAGATAAGAGTAAATAGGTGGATATATACGTATTAACAAAGTAAATACATAACTGGTATGACAAAGCAATATGTTAAGGAGATTCCGTAAACCAAATAAGCAAAAGGTCATCTGTGTATCAACTGGACTCATGTAGAAAAAGAGTATTAGAACATTAAAACTCGTGCAGCCTTAAATTTTGTTATAGAAATACAGTATGCTTGATGGCAGTAAATTGCACAATCAAACGTTTGTCCCTTTTTGATACAATCTAATCAGGCACTTCTAGTTTTCTAAATCTTTCAGTCACATCCAAACTGCATAATTACGCTTAAAAGCCACTTCCTAGTTCCTACCGCTAACTGCCGAACGTTTTGTCCCTTCCTAAACTACCTCTTAAATAACCAAGTTCATACCTTTGCATGGAATAATATATGATACTTATAAAAAACATGAAACCCAACTGTAGAATGATCTAACTGTTAAATTTGGTGATACAAAATCACCAATTGATTGGAACAAATTTGCAAAGAAAGGAAAGTAAATATTTTTATAATAGGAATGCATTGATTGCATTTGATGAGGTAGTAGAGAAATAAATGAAGGGATTAGTTTCTTCCATCTATGCTAAAGAAACAGATTGATTTACTTCTTATGTTTGCACATTTGTTGTTATGGTAATTTTCCTCCATTATATTATTACCATATGTTGATAATTTAATTGATGACTCACATAGATTTGCACTGGCTATATATTGAGAGGTAAACTTTAGTGTAAACCCATCCTGGCCTGGAGCCAGTGATCCACAATGGTGTCTCTTCTTGTTAAACCTGATTGAGGTTTGGATATGTAAACTCTTATTTTGTAATCTCTTGTAATTCACTCATGTGGAATAAAATCTCTCTCTGTTGGACTGGACGTACACTATCTCGAGGATAGTGGAACCAGTATAAATATTGTGTCTCTTTGTTTCTATGCTATAGTTATTTACTATTTTGTTGATGTAATAGAATAATTGCTATCAGATTAGATTGGTGTTCAATTGGCAAATCTAGATCCTATTTATTGCACTTCCGCATATGCTCAATTTTGCATAACATATTGGTATCGGAGCAAGGCGATTTGTTTTAAATTGTACACCAATTATTTCTACAAAGGTTGATAGATTCAGTGGTGATTATGCTATTACTATTTTGGAGAAAAGGAGACTTTGATGGAGGAGATTATGTCGAGAGTGAAGGGCATTCCAATCTGGGAACTTTGACGTGATACGGAGTTTATTGTGAAGAAGCCCTCTGATATGGACGACGGAATATGGAAGAAGACGAAGAAGAAGGTGGATGACGGTTGAAGAACCTAGTCCACAGTAAGGTGGAGAGGTTAATATGGTTACTGCTTATGGTCCTAAGGTGGAGGATCATGGTATCGACAAGGATCTAGATGTTGATGATGCTTGAGGGATCCCGGAGATGAAGAGATCATGTCAAACGGAAGACGAATCTCGATTTTTGAAATCCACAAAGACGATGGAGATCTTGTGGTATTGCAAGCACTTTTTAGACCGTTGGTTTTTGCATGGTGCAGCTCAGGTGGTAGATGCATCTTTTGCAGGCGATGGGTTGTGTTTGTAATTAAGGTGTGGTCATAGTCCTTTCAAATCGACTGGGTGTATCTCGTTGCCCTGAAATCGAGGTTGGTTTAATTGAGAGAATAATTTTTTGGTCTTGGTGGTGTTGAGATTACTTTGGAATCTGCCTTTTTTTATTTTTATTTTGGATATTTGCAACATTTTGTTGGCGGGCGGGGACGTAGTCTGAGCTCGTTAACAATTGTGTGATGGGGGTGGCTTTACTGGAACCCATTTGGTAAATATTCATTTTTTGGTGTATCTCGTTGTGAGATTTTGATTGAAGGTAGAGTTCTGTTGAAGAGTTTTATGATGAGAAGAGAATTTGACTCAAGGTGGGGTGCTGGAGATATGTGATTCTGCATCAACGTGGATTGTTAAATTTGGTGATACAAAATCACAAATTGATTGGAATAAATTTGCAAAGAATGGAAAGTAAATATTTTTACAATGGGAATGCATTGATTGCATTTGATAAGGTGGTAGAGAAATAAATGAAGGGATTAATTTCTTCCATCTATGCTAAAGAAACCGATTGATTTACTTCCTATGTTTGCACATTTGTTGTTACGGTAATTTGCCTCCATTATATTATTACCATATGTTAGTAATTTAATTGATGACTCACATAGATTTGCACTGGCTATATATTGAGGGGTAGACTTTAGTGTAAACCCATCCTGGCCTGGAGCCTTGATCATAGATTTGTCGTGCTTTGATCATCAACCACAAGACCTTGCTTTTCAACAGAAGCCTTGATCATTTGCCACTTAGGCGTGCCACACAGGCAATTCACTCCATGCGACCGATGTCCATCGATATACAACCTCTGAGCTCGTACGTCTCAGAGAAGGGCGTTAAGTAAGAGAATAAATTCTCCACCGCCAAATAGATGTATATTTAATAGAGATCAATCAACACAGAATAAAATCCAATGTCAGACACACAGTCCATTTACAAGTTCGTTCTGGGTCTGAACGAAACCGGAGGCACTTTCCTCGCATATCCATCGATCTCCAAGTACGTCTGGACGATCACCAACTGATTCCCTCCTCTTGGGTGTGCAGCCTAATCAAGGTCATCAATAATCGCTCAAACGATGTGAAGACTTCCGGTCTTCAACCACCGTCTTCATCTTTGACATATCGTCGAATCGGTTATTCAGAATGTGTATAAACCCAGCCTTTCCGAATAACCCACGTATATATTAAACACATGTTACACAAACACAACATGGGCCTTATTCCAATTTGGAAAGGAAATATATATTCATTTGTTGAATAGAAGAAAATATATATTCATGTGTTGACAATATTCATGTGTTGAGTAAAATATTTTAACAATAAAATTTACATCTTTATCATATTTAAGATTAGAAACTAACTGGAAACTAGATAAGATGGGTGGTTTCCTAGGTATTGATCTGATGTTGGTTTCGGCCATCGGGGTTAATACTTAGGGAATCATTCTCTTACTACTTACCAGTTGGAGTCTGATTAAAAATCAAACGATAGATACCATAATTTTATAAAATATATTAAATACTAGAACTAGTCATGTGTTGACAGTGCTCATGTGTTGAGAATATTCATGTGTTGAAAGAAATATAGATTCATGTGTTGAATAGAATAAATATTCATTTGTTGAATAGAATAACGAAGTTATTGAAATATATAAAGCTGTGTTGATTAGAGATGCGCCATTTTGATGCGAACGATATTTATATCGATTATATTCGTTTTTATAATGAATATAGAAAAGAAAGTGATTTCAAAATATAACGTTTTGAAAATATTATCATTTGTATATCGATGATGTGGAATATTCAATTTTGATTCGAAATTGAATACGAAGTTGAAATCGCTTCGAAAACGAATTTAAAACGATTTATAAAATACGGTATTAAAAAGGAAATCGACGATATATATATAATATATATTATATATATATATAATGGCCTGAATAGAACGCGTCGCGCGGCGGCAGTTCGTGAATTTCGACCATTGACTTGGAATGGACATTACGGGAGATCCGACCGTCGGATTCTCCTGAAACCGGAACCGTTGGGTTCGTATCGAAAATAGATTTCCAATGAATATTAGAAATTTGAGATCTAATGGTTGGATTTGGAATTATGTCCAAATCAAATTTGGAAAAGGTCGCCGTAAGTGCAGTTCGATGGCCGTTGATGGAAATCGACTGTACGGGCCTTGATAAAATTATTAAAAATATCAATAATTTGTGTAAAATCATAAGAAATGATTTGTGAAGAACTGGGATGAAAATTTCCACATTTGAAAAGATAAAAATAGATTTTTATCGAAATGAACTAGTTTTGAACTAGAATTAAAATCCCATTTATTTTTAAGATAAATAAAGTGGATTTGAAATAGTTTTGAAAATAACCAGAATTTCCAATATATAAAGTGGAAAGGGATTTGAATCAAAATTGTCTTTGGAATATTTCGATGTTGGATTTCGTGATTATATAGATACTGTTATGGGAATTTGAAAGATATATTAATATCGTTATTTTCAATACGATATTTGTTGGTCGTAGAATTTGATATTGAATATAAGCCGATATATTTTCTATTCAGAGCCTTGAATTTAATATCAAATGTGATTTGGGTTTATCGTGAACCGTGTTTTAGGTGACATTGGTTCTTTAACCCAGTTAAAGACAGGATATTGATTTTTGAGAAGATTAAAACTAAGTGGAGTTTTAATGAATCAGTAATTAGATTGAAATGTGAATTGATAATTTAAATTATCAAATTTGGAAAGTGATCGAGAATGGAGTATCACCAGTTGTGCTCCGAAGCGATAGTTAAATCTTTAATTAGATTTGAACGTGAAATGGTAATTAATTTTACCGATAACACCGTGGTGTTAGATATGCAGTATTACCAGTTTTTCTCCATAGGATGAATAGGTTGGGATTGGGAAATAAAATAAATAATTACTTCGGTGTGGTTCGCTAATCCCGACTAGTTTGGAAAACCTTAATATGGTTTGAAACGATATCCAAAGCAAGATTAAAGAATAAATTTAGAAGAATTTATCTTTGATAAAATTAATGGGAACCTTTCCCTAAGAGTGTGAAATTTTGAATAAAAGAATATTCTGGATTGGAATGAGGCGTATGTTGTGTTTGTGTAACACGTGTTTATTATATACGCAGGTTATTCGGAAAGGCCGGGTTTATACCCATTCTGAATAACCGATTCGACGACATGTCGAAGATGAAGACGGTAATTGAAGACCGGAAGTCTTCACATCGTTTGGGCGATTACTGATGATATTGATTGGGCTGTACACCCAAGAGGAGGGAATCAGTTGGTGATCGTCCAAACGTACTTGGAGATCGATGGATATGCGAGGAAAGTCCCTCCAGTTCGTTCAGACCTAGAACGAACTTGTAAATGGACTGTGTGTCTGACATTGGATTTTATTCTATGTTGATTGATCTCTATTAAATATACATCTGTTTGGCGGCGGAGAATTTATTCTCTTGCTTTAACGCCCTTCTTTGAGACGTACAAGCTCAGAGGTTGTATATCGATGGACATCAGTCGCATGGAGTGAATTGCCTGTGTGGCACACCTAAGTGGAAAATGATCAAGGCTTCTGTTTAAAAGCAAGGTCTTGTGGTTGATGATCAAAGCACGGCCTGTGTGGCGCAGCTTTGTGTATGACGTTAATTCGCGAGCCTCACACCACGGTTTGAGTCAAAAACGGGATAAGGACCTAAGGAGTGCACGACGTTTCTTTATAGCTATGGGTGATGTCAGTGACCTACCAGCCCTGACATTTATATACTTTTCACCTGTGTTGTTGTTGGAATGCGAGGCGCCTCGAATATATGGTCGATAACTGGCACTATGTGAGCTGACGTACAAACCATTATGTATAGGTCCTATAGGACCGGGAAACGTGTGTTCAGGAATAACTAATCCTCAAAAGTAAGAGAGGACCAACCTTGGAGGTTCCAAGGGATCGTTGTGTGTGGTCTTGAGGCATTAGCTAGAGTGTCTCGAATCGGAGAGGAGCTTGCCCCTTGCCTCGACTCATGATGGAATCCAATTTCCAATATGTGATTTGCGGTTTTATTTGTAGAGCCTAGTATGGCGACATGATAGATTGTATCCATGCCGCCTAGGATTGATATTTATGATTGAAATTATTTTGACACTATACATTTATAGTAATATCAAAATAATGTGTTTTGAAACATATCAAGCATTCTTTGGCTATTATAAGGTAAAACCCTATCCTCCGGCTTGCGTTGCATTGTGTGATGGGACCTAGGTCTTATAATAGCTTCATTTTTCTTTATTTAGCATTGCGCTGTTTGTTTTATGCACTGGTATTCCTGGGAGGAAACCCGTTCCGTGTATATGGCGTGATCCCTTGATTTTCCTAACTTTAAAATGAAGATAATGATCGTTTTAGTTCTCACACCAGTCACATGACTGACCTGGAGTTTATTGTTTTAACCTAAACTCTGGGTGCCCTTATTTTTGACAGCTAGCAGTTTTGGTTTTGCAGATTTATATTCACAGGATCCTGGTTTACAGCTGGAATGATATTCGGAAAGCTCTGTATCCGTGTATTTCTTTCAGCTGTGTGTTGTATTATTTTTCCGCAGCTATGTATTTTAATGTAATCTAAGTCTCTGATGTATATCGATTGTGTAATATTTATTCATACTCTGTATATTCTTATATCTGATGGAATTGTTGTAATAAACAATGAAATGTTCTTCTGTTTTCGTTCCGATGTGTGTTGTTCTCAACGCCATCCGTGCTTTCCTTCACGGGGAAGTTCGGGTCGTGTCATAATATTTTTGAGGAATCCAGTTGGATTCCTCCAACCTGTTTCCCTGCATCCAAAGACGTTAGCCAGCATAAATAATACCCATCCTGCTTCGAGGCAGGATATCGCGGTATGAAGGTCATCCACTATCATAGCGTGGAGCGCATAGGGTAATCATCCGCTAATGGTACCGCGGGCATCCGCTAATGATACTGCGGGAATCCAACCACCAATATATATATATATATATATATATATATATATATATATATATAATAACCACAAACACCAATCCTAAATAACTAATATATATTTAATAATAGCCATAGTAATATTCTAATGTAAGCAAACAACCATCGAACAATTATTTTAACAGATAAAATAATTCTAAATAAAAATGAGTGAGATCTACTCACCTAATTTTTGTTTGCCGAATACCCAATGAAGTTTATTGTATAGATTTTTTAGTGATTCCTTCGTATGTCTGTTTTTCAATGTAAAACAATATTACTAAATTTTTAATTATCGTATTATACAAATTTAATTTAAATAATACCCACATGTGAACCGATTCCAAATTAATCCTCAATCTCATACTCAACTATTAGTTTACAATTAATTTACCTCACTAGCAAAAATATATAAGTTTATACCAATTAATTAAATCAACTTCTAATTATAAAACAAATCTCCATATAAGGTTTAAATTTCAAAACCAAAGAATATACTACATTAACTATTTTGAATATAACTTAAGAAATTTTTAAAACATCCTTAGTCTTTTTTTTATTTAATTAAAAATTAATTTTACCTTAAGCCATTTTAATAGCCTTCTTCCCAGATTGAAAATGCAAAACCATCCTTCCCTTCTACAAAAGCCAAACTGTTGAGCCCTCTTTCCCTGTTCAGAACGCACCTGTCACAGGAATTGCTCCTACCTGCAGTCACCCTGCTTCCACCATCTTCTAATGATGCAAATCAAAATTTTCGCCAATATAATAGTTCGAACTCCTCGCTCATCAGCCCTAACCCCTTTGGAAACTTCACTGACATCAACTACTACAAACGCGAGCGCCCCCACTCCTAAGTACGATCGCTCTGGGATCGGATTCCACCTCCGATGTTGCGAGACCCCCAAACTTCATCGCTCCCTCCCGGAGTCCATCGCCACCATATAGTAAACCACCGTCACGTTGAAAACATCGACACCTGCTTAGAACTCTAGCTCAACCATCAACTTCGCTCTCCAGATCATACGACTAACCCTCTTCCTGAATTCGAGTGCCTCAGACACGATGTCGACCCCCACCGAAGTCGCGGTCCTTGATTGCCAGTTAGATTTAGTCTCCTTTTTTTTATTTACGAACTGATTTTACTTTGAGGCAACAGAAGGGAAAATTTATTGATTTACTGAGTTGGTTTTCGAATGAGTATGTGGTGAGATATTTCAAAAGCCAATTCAACTGATTATTTTTCCTTCAGAACGAATTCATTTTGAACAGAATCGGCCATTTTTCTTTCGATTTACAGAGGTAGAATAAGGAGGAACTGCGTATGAATTTATAGAATGTGACTGGGAACCATTCGTACCAGTATTTAATTCTGGTCGGGTAAGTACATAGCAAATATATTTAAAAAGATTTGATTTTGATTTTAAATATAATATAATTTAATTTGATTTGACTTAAAGAGATTTTATTCTTTTTAAAATGATATCGATTTGATTTCGAACCTATCCACAATCAAATATCTCGGGGTCCATTAATTTAAACCACGGACCGCTATTTTAACGTAACCACTGTTGTTTCAACAGTGTAACACTATTCTGAATTGAATTGAATATATTTTGATGTTTAATTCGAACGTATATAGAATAATCATTTTAAATTCATAAATAAATAAATTTCTCGATAATATATTATTATTATTGATTACGTTCACATAGAATTTATATTTATTATCTGAACTATTTTAACTCAGTTTTAAATCTTGTATTGAATTATTTTTTGTACTACGATAATTTAATATATTCGATATTAAATCGAAATTGATTGTTAAATCGACAACTCAATATAAAATCGATTTATATTACCAACTCGATACTTAAATCCATAATAAATCGATAAGAAATCCGGATCGTTACATTATTACATATTCTTGCATAGATGAATGAATTTATATTGAATACAGCATCAATTTTTCTTCTTATTTGCATATATTAATGATTTAGTAACAAGATTCAAACATGCTAAATATCTGTACGTCAATTTTTCCATGTAAACTGATAATGTAGTATAGTATTATTTATTTTGGCATAGAATTGTGCAACTATTTTCATTATTCTCATGAATGTATTCAAAAATTTGGTTTCATGCATGCTCTGTTATAACTTTTAATTCATTATACCTATATAAACTTGAATTATTTAACTTTAACATCAAAATCAAAAAAAATCACTCATTCTTTACTGCACAAATTTTATGCTCTTTAGTTTGCGAATTCCCTAGTTACTATTAAAAACAAATTCCAACAAGGCTGTACAATACTTTAGTACTAATAAAAAAAATTCTACTGGAATACTGCTACAATAATGTTAAATTATCAACATTTTATATTCAGATTGATCAGTTGGATTATTACTGAAAAATATTTTCCAGTCCCTCTACTAATTATATGTAATACCACCACACAAGTAGTCAACTATTAACAAAAAAACTCTACAGAAGACAGCTTCAACTATAATTTCATGTTAAACTAAAAAAACTTGATTTAGTGCCTAAAATAACAGAGTACTTCAGTTCAAACAAAACATAACCATTTACACGTGGTCCAAAAATCAAAACAATAGTCAACATTTTCAAATCAAACTAAATATCCCTATGCTTCCATTTTAAATAATACGTTCGTTAAATTCTGACTTCAGATATTTCTGAGTTAGCCTACTGCCCTCAGTCCAGCTATAAAGTTTGCAGCTGAGTATTTCATGAGCCAACTCAGCACGTTGTTTACTAATAGCTTCAGCATAAAATATTTCTTCATCTTTAACAATCCCTTTGTCCTCGCATCTTTGTTTCATTATGTTGAAAACAAACATCCCACAATCGACACTGCAGAAATTTATTAATCATTAACACTTTGTTCGATAAAACTTATTCACAAAAAATGCATACGTGTATATAATTATTCACATTATCTGCATACATGTATGAAACCATTAACAATTTTTGAAATAAATACCGGCATAAATGTATGAAAATTTTCAGATCTTATGCATGAACTTATGCTAGCATTTACGTTATATACGAAAATAAGTGAAACTTGTATACTTAAATGCAAATAAATGCATTATTTGCATACGAACATGTAGATATTCCAAATTTTGTTTACTAAAATGCAGATGAACTTATTTTATTTTCTTACGTGTGGCCTTGTTGTGGGCAATCCGCTATTTCAAGTTCTTTTGGTTCCTGAAATTTCTCCTTCTCCAATTTTTTCATCACATCACTGACGTAACTAATCTGCATACAAAAAATATTTATACACTCAAACATATATTAAAATATTTACACGTGCAAATATATACATATATATACATATATATTCATTTTGTTACTGGTATAAACAACAACTTGCGAATGAAATATTTTCAAATTACATACCATATCTTTCGCAAATCTTTGATGTTTTCCTTCACGACGTGGTTTATTGGAATCGTAATGAATCCATCTTCTATCATCTTTAATGTATTCCAAAATAGATTTTTTTTTCTTTTGATGTATAGGAATTAATATTTTCCTGCACGCTTGGAATCCCCTTACAGGTGGTTCATCTATAAAATGCTGCAATTGTTGTACTGAATCCGTATTTACAAATGCCTGTAATTGCAATCAATTTAGTGGACAATTGTAATTATAAAAACAAAGTTATGCATAAAAAAATATAAAAATACTTATAGAAGCAGAAACTCTAATGTATAAAATCTCGGGACGTTTTTCTTCAAATTGTATCCCACAAAGTCAATTATCTTGTACAATAAATGGAATGAATGTGTTATAGACATGACAGTTAATTCTAAACATAGAAAATTTTACTGAAATTATTTTCACAACAATTGATTTTCAATATAGTATTACCCGTCCGTCGATAAATCTTCCGGCTAACAAATCACCCAATGAAGTTCCAATAATGCAAATAGAATCTTCACCATTCAAGTACGCGCTTTTTCTGATAATACACGTAATACAATTAGATAATTTCCATCAACAAATTATAACTGATAAAAATAAATAAAATATTTTACTGCATATTGTGTGCAATAACTTATAATATTTTCTTAAAACAATCAACAGTGTATACTTGCTTTACGTTCATATATTTTGTATTTTTTGCATAACAGTATGAGACAATAATTTACGTCAGCATATAAGCATGCAAACATTCTCACGATTTACAATATGAATTCAAACATAAACATTACGTTTTGATACATGACTGCATATACTGCCAATATATGCATACAAACCTGCATTTATATTACTTATCTGCATACAAGCAAGCGTATAATGTCAAAACATGTATACTAGAATGCAAATTTGACATAATTCTACATACATTTATGCACATTTTTAATAAACATTGCTTCTACAAACAAAACTAAAATTCAACAAAAATGAAAATAATGTAAATTTTGAAAACTTTTTACCTGAGGTTTGCATGTGTGAAAAATTGTTCAAATTTTTCTATTTGGTCCTCTTCTATTTCCCGAACGATCTTAAACTTCCTTATCTTCAGTTTAGCTTTCGTAGGCATTTCTTCATCTCTTGGTCCATTTTCATAATCTTCAAATTCCACCATTTCTGCCGCTTTCCTTTTTGCTTTTCCTACGACTACAAATAACATCACATTTACCATCCACGTAACACTGGAAATTATAGTTCATGAACATTAGTAAAACAATAACATATTGTGTACCTTTTCTGTTTCTTAAATTTATACGCCTTTGCATTTTTCCTGGTTCATCCATCCAGTCGTTCACACTAACTTTTCTATCTCATTTTTATTTTTAAAATTTTCAGTATTTTCATTCACTCTCTTCCTTGTTTCAACCATCCCCTGCTGCTTCTCCTTTACATTGCCTAGCTCTGTCTCATTCTTTCTGTTAACCATCTGCTCATTCTTCCTCATTTTTTCTTCTTCAATTTTTTCTGTAGTCGTCCTATCATTCTCTGTCTGGACGAACTCATCCACCAAATTCTTCTGTTGTTCCTTCTCCAGATCATCATCTCCGTTGTCATTACCCTCAATAGCTTCGTCATTTGTTCCTTCATCATTTTTATCATTATTATCTGTTAACATTGTTTTTTTTTCCTGCTTCTGCTTCTTCAGCGCATTCTTCTTGCTATGCTTCTAATCAATTTTCTCAACCAGATTATCAATCACCTGCTGAATGTTCTCATCGTCCACTTCTTTATCACTTTCAGTTTTCTCATTATCTTCATCAATATTCATTTCATCATGACATTGATCTTCCTCCTCTTTACCTTTATCAATATCCTCAATGTCTATATCAAAATCACCATCATTTTTATTACCTACATCATGATCATCTTCAGAACTTTCTGATATTGTGTCAGCAGTAAGCTCTTTTATTTGTATTTTTAACATTGTGTTCTCTTCTACTGACTGCCTTTTCTCTTGTTTCAATACGATTATCATATCCTTCAATTTTTGTTCCCTTTGTTTAAAATATGCGTCATATTGTTCATCTTTTTCAACAACTTGTTTCAGCAACTTTAATTCCTTTCCTTGCACATCCTGCAAACACAACAAGCAACAAATATTGTGTAAATAATGCATAATCAAGTTGTTGTATTATTGTACTCAAGTTTATGAAAAACTTGCACAGATGACTGAAATTGTACAAATTACTTGAACTTCAGTTCATAAATATTACAAATAAATTTCCTATAATACTATATTACATTTTATATTTTATCCAATAAGATATGCAAAAATTCTTATTGTTTGCATTCACTTGATTAAGTATTCTGAGTAATGGTTCAATTTCACGAAACATGTCCTAATCCAAAAGACAATACTGCAGCTTAAGACACAATATCTACATACATTTATGCAAATACTATTCAGTTTTTCACCCAAATATTCATCTTTTCATTTTATTAATTTTGACAAATATGTAAGATTCAGATTTACAACATAATTACAAATACGATAAAATTGATAATTTTTTAACACTTACATGCTAATATTGTGAGTACATGACTAAAACTTAAACAATATAGGTAACATCTGTAGAAAATATTGCATTTATTGCAAAAATCTACAAACATTGATGCAACTACACTTCGTATCTGCATACAAGTATGCAAATATAGCTATTATTTGAATACAAGAATGTAAGTAATGTCATTATTAGTAAACAACCCTGCATATAATGTCTAACATCTATACAGTTATTTAGAATACTTACTTCGATAGATATATATGTTTACAATTTACATGAGACTTACATTGTTGTATTTTATATCCACTAGCATCGATGGCTTTAGCAATTTAAGGTCCCATTTTCCTGCTCGTGGAAATACATCCTTATTGTACTCAAGCTTAGATGTTGGCAGAATATGAGTTTTGTCGCAAGCCCACCATTGCATAACCATAAAGTAAACAAAACATTATAAATAACATGAATAATAATTTTTAAACAAACTTAAATAGTAAGGGTCGTGCTAAATGCAGTAAAAATTTCCTTCATGCAGTAATTAAAAATTGGTCTAATTTACTGTAATATCCTTCACTTATTTTCTGTGCCCTTGCTAAATGCAGTAAAAATTTCCTCCATGCAGTAATCACCATCAGTGTTTTTTTGGGAAATAGTGTCGCTCCAATAATGAGCCATCGGGTCATTTAATATTAGCAAGGGCTAATCTGTAATTGTCGTTTACTGTATGGAGAAAAAATTTATTGCATTTAGCAGTCACGAATAGTAAGTATGAAATTATTACCAAAAACAGTGTCACACAACCAGTAATTTTCTATAGTGCCTCATAATATTTATCAACTTGGCTGATTAGATGGTGATGGACAACTTTCGGCCAAGATATTATACTTAACTTCCTCTCGCACACACAATATGGTACCAAAGTCCGCGGTAAAGAGTAGTTTGGAGTAGATATAAGGAATGTTGCTACTACATAGAGAAGCAAAAGCTTAACAGTATCAAAACATGCTACGTCTGACTCATCTTTAATTGTTGAGAAAATTTCTCGTTCGATATTTTTCTTGTTGATCGTAGCATCTCCATTAAAGTGTCTTTCTACAAAAGCTTTATAATCTTCATTATCTTTATCATCCTTTTTTAAATGTCTGCTTGTTTTAATCAAATCTCCTTCGACAGGAGCACCCAACAGCTTCCCAATATCTTCTTCCGTAAATGTCGGCAACAAATCTCCAAACTGAAAATACTCAGTTTACAAAATATCCAAATAAGAAAGTGGGAATCAATTCTAAAATTCCCACAAGTGCAGAGGGGATTAACACTTCATATAATAACATAAACAAAGCAGAAGAGGGATCCTATTCTAAACAGGTCATTGAGCCCAACCCCCCTTCGATGGACTCAAGCATTATTACAAATTTATCAAAATTATTATAAATTTTGATAATCAAATCTAAAGTTGTTGAATTTTTAATAGCTTCTGCAGGAGAGATGACGCCATCAATGATCATGTCAATGAATCCACTCAATGGCAATTTTTCAAGAAAAACATAATGCTGATGTGTATACAAGTCATCCTTCTTCAGTTTCTCAATCAACTCTACGAATGCTTTCAGATTGTTCCTGTAAACACTTTCCTTCTTCAGATTTTTTCTTAATTCTTCTATTTTTCTCTCTTTTACCACTAGGTCCACTTTACATGGCTGCTCAGTTACTACTATAGCTCGCTCTTTTTCAACATTTGAAATGTGGTCATCTTCGACCAAAGCTCTCTGTAATAAGAAAGAAAAATGTAATCACATATATGCATAATTCTATGCAAGTATTCTGAGTAAATTCACCAATGTATGCTTGTATTCTTAACACATGTACAAAATTTCCAAATTTTGTTATTTTAGTCACAAACATGTGCAACTAAACCTAATATTTGTACACAAATGTTAAAATATTACTAATACTATCGTACAAACCATGAATCTGCAGTACTATCACATAGTTGTGCTAATATTTAGAAAAAATTAACACAAGTACGCAATTATTACATACATTAGCACACAACTGTCCAATCATTCATAATATCATCACAGAATTGTGCGAGTAATCATAAAACTTTCATTACACTCTGCAGTTAACATACTAATATATACATTATTTCCCAACAATCTTGAATAACTCAAATATTTGTCAACTAATTATAACGTGGAAAAATATATATTTCAAATTATACAGGAATTTTTATTTAATTTACTTAAATATTCTAAATTTATACTTACTCCGGTATTTCTCCTTTTTTAAATTTGTTCATCCATCTATTCATCTTTCTTGCAGAATATTAATTCAAAACTGCAACCATTTCATAAATATGCACACCGACATGGAAATCTTCTGATTTTGTACATTTCTGCGGGCATCCATTTTTAATACATGCATTCAAACCTTTATTATGCATTCTTGGATACAATCATACATATCAAATGTCATAAAAATCATACATTTACGCTAATATTCCGTATAAATTCATGATGTTATTTATTAAGTAGGTTATAAATAACTTACACCTCCCCACGGGTATGCAGATTTTCTAAAAAAATTGTACAATCACATAATATTTCTAAAAAATATCTATATAAAACTTCAACAATTATTACGAACACTAAACACTCAATCGCAAGGTTTATTTTATTATTACTACACTTTCATACAAGATGATATCATCCGCAGTCGATTATGAAGGAAAAAACTCATATTTATACCTTTTTTTGCCATTACTTGTAATTTTACATCGACGTCTTCAAATTTGAAGCAAATAGGGATGATCTTCGAGAAAATAAAGAACGACAGCTTTCGATTCTGAAACTCGAATGATTGTCTTAGGGTTTTCTCGAATCGTTCAGCTTGGGTTTTGGGAGATATTAAAGAAGCGATTTGACTGCTTAATTGTTTAACTCGTTTTTGGATGTTTTGAACGGTCTAAAGGGTATTCCTGGAATATATAGAGCGGTATTTCAAAAATAGGGAAGTTTTTTAGATTCTTTTTATCAATGGGTTGTTTTCCTATTTAGAAAGGTTATAGGGACCTATAAAAAAATGCACCCATTTATTTATTTGATTCATATATTTAGACCGTATGTTATTTCCATTATTTTTATAATAAATGCATCAAATGTGTCGTTATGGTAATATATATTGTATTACCATATTATTACAAATGTATTAAAAGCATTGGCTATTGTAAGTTAAATGATGTATGTTTGTGTTTGGAATAAGAATAGGCATTTAGTCAATGTATTTGGCAAGTAATATCTAATGTAATGGAAAAAAGTTGTATAACTCAGATGTGAGACCTAAAGTCCTGGATTATGGAGAACGAAACTTTTTTGGGTGAAGTTTACGGTTTGAAATCTTGACAATTAGCAAGAATGTAAAAGCTTCTATATTAGAAGTATGTTAAAAGGTTGAGAATCATATGTTCGTCTTTAATTAATAAACTAGATATAATATGTATGGTTATATATATGCATAGGAAATTGAAGTTCCTTAATCAATGAACTTGAAATACTTCATAATATAAAATCCTGAAGCTTTATTGAAACTGTGTGAAATAATAACATTAATAAAATTGATATCCAAAGATTTCACAATTTTCAAAATCAGTTGTATCTTGCTTATATATTTATTTTTACATATTATGTTGAAGAATAAATTTTAACAACTTGAAGTTGTTTATATATTTTATTTGAACCAGAAGTTCAATGCAGTTTAACAAACTTGAAATTGTTTATATATTATTTGAACCAGAAGTTCAATATGGATTAATAACTCAAAGTTGTTCATATATTTCATTTGAACCAGAATTTCAATACAGTTCCAAATCAGATATTTTGGATATTATGAAATGATCTTTAAGATTCACGTTGACATTGCTTGATAAGCAAAAATTAATGATTGGAATATTATAAACAATTTGTTCTAAAACCAATAACTTCAATGAGAGAGAATATGCAAATCAATTACATATGTAATACATGGACGCACATATATACACATATATGCGAATATTTAACTAACAACCTGAAGTTGTCATGAGCTCATATTATAAATTATGCATATATTATTTTATATTTCAGAAAGTAGATTGACATCAATATTAAATGACCTAAAATCATGTGCATATTCAAATGATAGAAAATTCTTCCAAGTCATTAGATCATTGAAAGGGAATAAGCAGTACAATATGAATGCATTTTATCAACTAATAAGAGCATTATCCTCCTACAATTGAAGTACATCTAATGTATTTGCTAGCTATGATGCTATAATGGATCAAAAATGAATCAAAGTAGGTTTATTATTTAAAGTGACAATGTTTGTCAACATTGAGGGGGAGGATAAAGGAATCATCGATGTTAAATATTTGCTAGCATATAGAATTATGCAAAGTATTAAGTAACTTGCATAAATTATCAATTATGTCCCTAATAGACTTTCTCCAATATACATTTGAATCCCCGAAGGATCAAAAGGTGTAAATCACAGCTGAAAATGTAGTATAAAAGTCAGTTCAAAATATCTTTGGAGTAAGTCATAAAGATGCAAAATAAAGGAGGTGAGTGTTCCTGAAGAAACACATAAAGGTGCTTTGAAAGAAACACATGACATGATTGTCAAAATAACCCCAGAAGCGGTTTAGGTATCTAAAGCATGATAAGTTTTGTGATCTCAATAAGTTATGTATAGAACTGACAAGAAATAATCATTGATGATAAATTAATAAATAATAAAGCGCTTATATTTATAAATGGATTAAAAATCCCATGTTAGAGAGAAACATGATTGACCATCATGAAATTCTCCTAAATAAGATATATGGACATGTAGTCCATAAGATATGAACCGGTATTTCATAAGATAAAAATAGAAATATATATAATGACGAAAGCACACGGAAGTTACTGAAGCACCATAGAGTGTCAGCAACATGTTAAGTGCCATGAGCACTGTGTTTTTAGAGATAATGGAAATTGATTAAAGTGTTTAAAATGCTTACAATACCCTGAAGGTAAAAACGATGGAAGTATACAAATTCCAGAAGAGTTTAAATAACTTTGATAGTGATAAAGAGTAAGAAATGTAGATTACAACATTCTTTTAAGTATTGTTGTGATGAAAATCTTAAATAATTCATGATGTGTAGATCACTTCCTGCTTTCAAGAATTGTTGTAATGAAACTCTTAATATTCATTGAAGTGGTAGTTGCGATATGCAAAAAATATTATAATATATAAGTTCTTGAAGAACATAAATAACATTTGATATTATAAAGAATACCAAGAACATGGATGATAGATTACAACATTCTTCTAAGTATTGTTGTAACGAAAACCTTGATATACTTCAATGTGAGTAGATTACTTCCTGCTTAGTGTCGTTATAATAAAATTTTTGATATACTTCATGCTTCTAAGTATTGTTGTAATGAAAATCTTAATATACTACAAGATTAGTATATTACTTCCTACTTAGTAATGAAAGGTGTCTTATTAATCAAATATGTATTGCAACATGCAAGTCTGATTGAAACAAAAAATTATAAGCACCTGAAGTGTATTCATAAATGAATGTTACTAACATATAAATCACAAAAGGAAGGCGTTTTAAATAAGAAAACATGCCTGAAGCATGGAAATGCACATTAAGTTTTAAAAGAAAAACTTCACTAAGAAGTATTTGTAAGCAATTTGAGTTATTGAAACAAGAATACGAATTCAGAGGAAATTATTAAATCAGGGGAAGCATCCATAAGTATGATATAATACACTCTTTTTCCTTAACTAAGTTCTTCTCATTGGGTTTTCTTAGTAAGGTTTTAATGAGGTATGGGTCATGATCTAGAAGTATCAACCCAAAAGTAACATACAAAAATAAGTTATAATTTACTCTTTTTCCTTATTCAAGTTTTTTCCCACTGGGTTTTTCTTATTAAGGTTTTTAACGAGGCATTGCATTGATCCATAAGTATCATACTACTTTTGACGTAGTAAATAAGACATTGTATATTGTACTCTTTTTCCTTCACTAAGATTTTTCCCATCGGGTTTTTCTAAGTAAGTTTTTGACGAGGCAACATTTTGATCCAGAAGTATCAAACATCTTTTGATGCAGTAAACTATTATTTATGAAGAAGACAAGACAATTTGTGTGGCTTAGATTCAAGTGAATTATATCAAGGGTGATTGGATGGAGCAAATTTCTTCTAAATTTCTCTTCACACATGAATGAAAGGATAACAAGAATGAGGAGAAACAAATTCAGTTCAAGAAAAGCAGGTAGATCTGTTCTCAAAAGGAATTTCAAAACCAACATTCCAGAAGATGATATACAAAATTAGCATGCGTCGACTACATCAATAGACTAATTGAATAATGAGTTATAAATAAGCGGAAGCATATAAAAATATGCTATAATGTACTCTTTTCCTTCACTAATATTTTCCCCACTGGGTTTTTGTTAGTAATGTTTTTAATGAGGCATTATCTTGATCCTGAAGTATCAACCCTTATTGTAACATTGTAAAACATGTTACTTAAAGATGAAATGAATTTGCACTCTTTTCTTTGTTTATGATTTTTCCCATAGGGTTTTTCATTAAAAGGTTTTTAATAAGGCATTTTTTTGATCTTGAAGCATCAAACTCTTTTAAGGAATATCATTTTAGTATGATATTCATAATGTCAGACGTTGTACTCCTTTTCTCGTTCAAGGATTCTCCCATTGGATTTTCCTGATAGATTTTGAAGGCAACATACAATAGTTGTATCAAATGAACGGATATATGCAAGCAAGGTAATTATTAGGGGTAGCAATCATCATATATGTTTTAAAAGGGACAAATTCAAGTTAGCAAAGCATTCAAGATTTTGATGACGCATATTCAAGGGGGATTGTTGTAATATATATGAGTGAATATGCTCTTGTCATATTCTATTTAGTCCCACATCATGGGAATAAGTCTAACATCAGCTCCAAAGCCTATATATAAAGGAGCCAATGTAATAGAAATTGTACACATTTGAAATAATAGAAATAAAATTCTCTCCCTTATCTTTTCTGTTCTTTCTAATGGTTTCTTGTTTAACATATGTTCTGTTTTATTTTATAACATTATTTTAATTGTTCTTATATTTCTGTAGATTCTGTATTATAGTTCCATTATATTTGCATATGACTATTGCACTACTGATGAGAGATAACATGCCATATACGTGACCTCATTTCAAGCATGCATCACCACCTCCTGTGTATGAACCGTATGGAGCATGCTAAGTTCCTCAAATATTATATGACTTCAGTAAATATGATAGCAGCAAAAAAGGTGTTCCTCAATTCAAGTAGGCTTATTTGCACATTAATCTCCCCTATTGTGTTCAGGTGTTTGATTTACATCATTGAAGTAAAGCTTAATCATACAAGATTTCTTACTTATGTATTTCTCTCTTTTTTTTCACAACTTTAGACCAACATTTCTAAGCATATGTTTACCAAGGATTGAGCCATTAGTTTACTGCATGTGGGAATAGTTTGATACAAATCTGAAATAATTTTATTTCTGTTTGTCTTTGCTTATACTGATTTGAATAGTGATAGGAACTAGTAAATGTATTTATTTGTTGCACTTTCCCACAAATGCTAATTTTATTTTAGTTTTATTTTATTTTCTATGTTTTAGATAAATATTTATGCACAAAGTCTTTCCTAATGAATGGGGTTCATGGATAAGTTGAAAAGGTCCAACGATAGCCGTGAGAATTTGTGGTTTGCTTGTGGTCTAGGGGGTTTAATAGTGAGTTTGATGTGGAAAACAATATCAGAGCAGGTCGAAATAAATTTCAGACGTCTGAACCGGGCCTAGGAATTGCCTGAGATCGTCTTCTAAAGCCTGAAATAAATTTCACACATCTAAAATAAATTTCAGACGTTTGAAATTGTCTCAGGGTATTGGCTGAAATCTATTTCAGACGTCTGAAACTTATTTTCAAACGTCTGAACCAGGTCAGACGTTTGAAAATAGGTTAAGACGTTTGAAATTTGCTGATGTTTCTAGTTCTCCTTCTATTGATTGATGGAGACCACGGTCAATAGTTTAGGTTGTTGTAGAAAAGAACTGACACTTGAAATGCACACTTTATGATAATATTTATTGTTTATTTGGGTCGATGAAAGTGAAGCTAAGTGACACAACATGTATATGAAGGCTCTGTGTTCAGTGATAAACAAATGGAGAGCATCCAAATTAACAACATTATAGGTCACTTAATTTGAATCATTAGTAATATTTGATAATATTTGGTCAATCTTTGGAAATAATGGAAAACATCGAAATTAACAACATCGTAGGTCACTTAATTTGAACAATGTAGCTATTTTGCAACAGTATATGTATCTTGACCGTGTGTCAAATTTAATGCATATGCATAATAGCAGTTTTGTAGCAATGGCATATATAATGATAGAAGGTTATAGAAGGATTGCAGTTGTACCTTAGGCATAGACAGGTTCTAGCGACAACTGATTATGGAGAAAGCGGTAACTTTTAGTTGTTCATTTTGTTGGTATTCGACACAAACTTGTTTTATGGGTATTGTGTTTTACTTATAGATATCATGACTTTGTTTGACGGATATTGCCCAAATTTATTTTATGGTGTTATTTTTGTTTATATTAACCATGTAAACTTGGTTTATTGATGATGTCGTTGTGTATTAATATTGTATTATATAATTTATGTAAATGATGAAAGTTATATGTTTATAATATAGCTTTTGTATTTGGTTCGAACATGTTATTAATATTAGTTGATACTACAATATGCAAATGTTATGATAGATTAAAAAACATTGTGATATATGGCAGAATGCTGTAGAATAAAAAACATGTAAATTTCCTGAAACTTAAGGGAAGATGACAATATTTCTGAAACGATATAAAACGCTGGGCAAATATAAGAACAACACCATTTGAAACGTTGCAGTATGTTAATTTTCTACAGCGTTTTGGTATATGTTGTGATATTTCCATGACCTATAACAACTTGTTGGTAGATAACGTTCATCAAAACGCTGTTAGTGGTTATTACAACATTTTTTTTAATGCTGTGAATGGGCAAATTTCTTGTAATGACATGCGAACCCCACAAAGATGAGTTTGTTGACACATCGTGACGGACATAAGGTAATGAAGGTTAAACAGGAGTCTTGGGTCCTTAGCAAACTATGCAAAAATAGAAAATAAACTTTTTTAAAGAGAAAAACATGGTTTAAAGCTAGCGAGAGTGGAGGATCGAGGTCAGAGAAATAAAGGTAAGGTCGGTTTCTGATTCAGCGATGCCAAGGAGGGTGCTGGGATCATAAAAGACAATGATTGGTGAAGCAATAACAAAGTGATGAGGGTCAATTTTGGTGGTATATACAGAGAGAGCTAGGGTGGAGGAGCTTAAGAAGGTGTTGGGTACACGACTGCTTTGGTATTGAAGCACAACGGAAGTGAATGCTTGACTATGGGTGAGGAATTAGGATGGACGAAAGGAGATGGCATAAGCTAAATTAAAAAATGACGGCATCTTTCTTAAAAATAAAGAAGAATTATGTATCCTTTCAAAAAGTGAAAGAAAACTGAAGCTATATTAGTTTGCACTATGTTTGTAATGACCCGCCATTTCTAACCATTCAAATTAATGATAAAAAAAACTCAAATCGTTCGAAACAAAGGGTTGTTAATAAAATTTAAGGTAGATAAAAAATCATATCACAGAATCACAGACATATAATATTGCAACGGGGATAAAATGAAACATAATAGCTCATGAAGCTACTAGATAACCAAAAATGTTAATGTCAAACTAAAGAATCTCATCATTAACACCACAAAAATTCAGTTATGAAAAGATCCCTGATTCATACTAGAATAAGTGTCCAAAAATAAAATAACTAAAGATAACAATAGCTGAATAATAGAAAGTGGAAGTGGTCCTCTGTAGTGTCTTTCTCCAAAGAGGAATCTTTAGGAACTGAAAGACTCGGGCTAACCCAAGCATCAAGTAAAATAAAGCACTCAAGTTAGGATTAACAATCTTATGTAAATGATTCAACTTAAGTGAAATGTTCGAGTAAATGCGCAAATAACTTAAAAGGTGTTTGTGGTGGGGATTGAGATGTTGATGATGATGGTTTTGATGACAACAACTTATTTCAATCATTATTGTTATAGAATATATAATAACACTATTATCCAGAATATATATATACAGGAAATCTATGTAGATGTTAATTATTGAAGACTGTACATTCATATAATTAAGATATTCAAAGTAGAATAGTTCAAGATACAAGACTCGTGAGTAACAAGAATTCAAGAGTTCGAGAAATATGAAGTAATTGAGTCTAGATTTTTTTTAAAGAAAACTCTAGTTAACACTGAAATCTAATGTCAAACTTCTCTCACTATGTTGATGTCAAAAGTTGGCCACTAGTGACAGTCAACCCCCAATCGTGAGAAGAGCACACAAATAACAATAAAAAAAATGCAGTAAAGTAAAGAAAATTAGGGAACACGTAAGAATTTTTATAGTGGTTCGGAAAAGATGGTGCCATATCCACTTTGTATGTATTGATTTTCTTTTGATTACAAGTACAACACGTTTTCTATTTGAAGAAAAAAGGGGAATTGGCTATTTTTGTAATTAGCCGTAGGAAGAACTTAGAATCGAAAGTCTTAGGTGGAGAATAGAGCATCCGAAAGAAGGTCTCTAGAAAGAGAGGTCCCTTTCTATTTTGAGCTTGGAGGTATTTATAAGTAAAGAAGTGGGCCGAGCGGTCCGCCACGTGGGTGGCCTCTTTTGCGGAGCTCGGACACGTGGAGCCCGATCATTTGAAGTAGTTACGGTGGTGGGACCCGTTTATTGTTTGTTAGTAGTATCCTCAAAAATTGTGGTTTACGTGACACTTGAGATGAGGTGTATCAAAAGTAGAGCTTTGTCCAGAAGTGGTTGACCTCCTTTAATGCCTTAAGAATTGAGCCGAGTATTGAATGTCTCAGTTAGATATTTCCATATAAAACCGGAGATATCAAGTCGATCCGAACTTTAAGGAAGTGCTTGTCTTGGTCGGTCCGGGAGAGCGATTATATTAGGGCATGAGATCCGTTGCTCGAAAGAAACTGATTCAGGTCAAATCTTTTGTGGACTTTCTGAAGTACAAGTCACTATATCGGTTGATTGACCAATGCTGAAAAGTGAGTCTTCAGACATTGGGCTTCGATCCGTTGAACCGCGACAGCTTTTAACAGAAAGTTGGTCAACACTTAGCCCCTCAGAATACATATTTCTTGGTAAAGGAGGTGTGTTTTGAATGTTGTATCGAAGCTCAATGTGCGGGTAGAGATGGTTGCGCTGAACCATATTAAGGCCATAAATCCGACGGTCCTGATGGTTGTATTAAGGCCAAAAAACTAACGATCGATACAGATCGTATTGTGACTAGGAAACCGACAACTATCGAAGACCGTATTAAGACTGAGAAGGTCATAAAAATAGTAGCAGCTTCCAATACCTGTAAAGACAATGTAAACCATTCTTGGTATAGAGATGGCTGTGAACTTGTTTGGACGAGTATTAACCATACTTGACATGAAGATAAGAGCAAGCAGTAATCACAGTTGGCTTAGAGAGGTGGCGAGTATTATCCATACTCGTCTTATAGAGACAACGAGTATTATCCATACTCGGCTTATAGAAATGGCGAGTGTTATCCATACTCGGCTTACAGAGAGGGGAGTATTATCCATACACGGCTTATGGCAAGTGTTAATTGTACTCGGCGTATATAACTTCGTTCATATTTGGTCAATGGAACCAGACGTATGAAGTTATGTATAAATGATTTTATTAAGTCATGGCGAGTGGATAGTGCACTCGGCTTAGAGAAGGGGCGAGTATAATCCATACTCGACTTAGGAAATTCCTACCATACTCGGCTCGAGGAGTAGGTTTAGTTATGGTGGCTGGCTTTGATCGTACGTTACGGACGATGGCTTAACACTGACCAAATTCTGTTTGGTGAGCGTCGTTCATGCTCGACTTAAATCATTCAAACATAATACATGTTTGCAAAAGAAAGTTCATTGTTGTTAAATAATTATTACAAGAAAATGGAAATAAACTCTAAGAGGACCACTGTTGATTCCAGAGCATGCCTAGGAGCTAAATTCTAACCATGTACATGTGTACATCAACATATCCATTTTATAAATATACATTGAAAATAAAAAAAATCTAAATCTTATTAATTGATAATGATGCCGCGAGTGCTGAGCTCCGGGTCCTTTCCGTTTCTAGAGCTCAAGGACCGGCTTGAGGAGCTTGGGCGGAAGATTGTGGTGGCATGGCCGGTGCGTTCTTCTTGACATACTCAGGAACTTCTCCTTGCTTGACCCTATCCTCGATGAGATCACGCAGGTGTCTACATTCATTGGTGATGTGACCAGCAATGTTGTGGAATATACAGTGATTTCCAGAGTCAAGTTCTTTCTGGGTAGATTCTCTTCGAGGAGGTTTTCGGAAAGGTAGGTATCCTCGTACGTCAAGATAAATGTCGATCAGGGGAGAATTGAGCTCGGTATACTGATCGTACTTGTTCTCTCTCCGGGGTCGTACGTTGTGTACATTCTT
Source organism: Allium sativum (assembly GCA_030737875.1). Taxonomy (NCBI): domain Eukaryota; kingdom Viridiplantae; phylum Streptophyta; class Magnoliopsida; order Asparagales; family Amaryllidaceae; genus Allium; species Allium sativum. Next base: position 548,822,085 of record CM060916.1, read on the forward strand.
TCCCGAGGCCTTTCCTCTTCCTTTATTCTGGCCATTGGTGTTGGATGGACCTCCTCCTTTGGTGGCAAGGACCTCGAGGCTCTCTATCTCAATGCTGGAGTCTTCTTATTGGAGGAATTGCTCGGCCTTTCCATAGAAATGTTCTGTAACGACCCAGCGGTTTTCGGCCCCGAAAATCGATATAAATACCTTTCCCGTATCCTATACCGATCCTCCAAACACCGAAACACTGGAGCGTCTAGAAAGAAGTTAGAGGGTGAGATAAGAAAGAAAGAAATATTAGAATAGAAGAAGAAGAAGAACCAACACAGAGTCTCACATCGCAGCGGAACAAAATATAATACAGAAATAATGCTTTACTGAAAATTTCAAAATACTTACAATATCAGAGTACATCAACATCTCTGGACAGTTATAATAATCTGTCCTCATATATATAATCACACAGCGGAATATTATTCGTCTGAACATCTTCAGCTCGTCTCTGGACCCTGCAGTACCTGATAACCTGCACCTGTACACTCCGGGCTAACCCGAGCATTTACAAAACACCGGGTCGGTCTGGTGAACCAGAGTGAGAAAAAAACTCGCACAGCATTTAGAGTATCACACAACTTGATTTTAGAGTAAAAATCCTTTGGAAAGAAAAAGATAATCGTAAGACCGATCCACACATAAACACGGACGGTTTTTACCTTACGATAACCCAAACTAGTTTTCGAAATCAATATCTTGAATCTGATATTATGATAATGTCTAGATACAAATAATTAACAAATCTAGAGGAACGCTTGCATCTCACGCTTCCCGTATATAGTATGCAATTGAAAACCGCGGGCGCTTATTGGATATTGGATTTCCAACTTGACAAGGTATGGGACCACCTTCCGCACATGTATCTCTAGAGGCGAATACACTGGGTTCAACAAGAACATCTTGCAACCCGGCCCTCACATGTCCGACCACTCATTTCGCTTGAGTGTATCGAATGTATACCACCGACGGTTGGACTCAAACCACCGTCCCCGAATGGGCAGAATCGATAGATTTAGAAACAAAAGGAATTTCTCTAGATAGGTGATAATACACCCTAATGGGAGCGACCCACATAGCCATGCTGCCTGCCCGATTTTTGTCATCTCCCAGTTGATGAGGCTTGAGGTCAGAACACATCTGGTCATCATACACTTTGAATGCCACCTCGTCAGATCCGCCAGATCACACTTGATTGACGTCCACAAACATACTCTAGCTATCTGGCTAGAGAATAACCATTTCTCCGCCATCAACTATGGTACGTTTGGAGAAATCAACGCATGTAAATCCTTTTGGAAATACTCTGTCAGACATCCGTCCATACAAGTCATCCAGGAACAGGATGAACCGAAGGTACTCTCCTACTGCATCCAATATAGGAATCACCCCATGGATCGGTAGCGATAGCCCTTGCAATCCACAGATCCCAACCACGACAGAACCCCAGAATATCTCCGGCGCGAATCAGAGATTGTAAGTGGTTCTTCCGCTTCATGAAGATCTATGGTCTTCACATGCTCCATCTCGATCGTCGCTTGATCTTCTTATACTTTCGTATTTGTTGGTTGGAATGGTTTTCGAATATACATTCGATCCCGGACTTTCCATACCAACAATCGTAAAGGTCAGACTTGATAGTCGGTTATTTAACTATCAAGTAAACATCCATGAAAACAAAAGAAATACATTCACTGGTCTAGTACTCAGCATCCCTTGGCCTTTAAAGTCATCGCCCAATTTCTTTTTAGTTCCATTTCTAGGGAAATCTCATTTCCGCTATCTTGGAAATCTTCTCGCACACTCTCGTCATTACCAACTAGTATTATCTTTGGGTCGTCCCGAAGTCGTTCAAGTTGGGGTATTTTAATTACCTCTCAGACCTTGATCAACCACGTTCTTACCTTCAGGTAAATACGAGTCATAATTTAAAAACCCGATATTAATATCTCAATTTCCATTTCCAAATCTCGTTTACCAAGCTCACTTTTAAATCTTCTTTTTGGTAAATCTCTTTCCAAATTCATTTGGTTTATCTTAATTTCCTTCTTAAGTATTTGAATTCAAAAACGACACTTAAACTCATATTCCATTTATAAATTCTTATAAAATTCCAGGTTTAACATAAACCATTTTCATCTCCCTTTACTTAATTCAAAACATTAAGTAAAAATTCCTTTTAGCCTATCGTATTCGGTTTGAAGCCCTTTATTTCTTTATAAAGAATCCGAGTTCCAATCTATACCTGTTCATCTTTTCAAACTTACTTGGTTAATTCAAACCATAACCATTTCTTTAAACCCTTTTGGTTTAATTCCTCTTTTTAAATTAATGAAATTAATTTAAATAACTCTTTTTAATCATTTACAATTAACCAAATATCTAGTCACCAGATAATTCCCTGTCCTTTATTTAAAGTCCTTATCGACTTAAGAATTCATCTTATAAAACAAGTTTCCAATAAACTTTAAATAAATAATAATTTAATATTTTATTTCCTTTTTGAATAACTTCCAATGTAAAAATCTTTCAAATCCAATTCCCGTTATAACTTCAAATTTTATCGATTCACTGCTTATAAAAATCCATATTTTATAACTGTTTGACTTTTGGGTCCAGTGATGCTGATTACCCAACCAATTCTAGACAATTGTGAATATTAGAACAGATATGGAAATATGGTTTTACGACCATCAAAATCAATCATTCGTCATTCTTATAATGACTATCAATTCAAACAACAATCCATTCAACCAACTCAAACACGTTTTATAAACATGATCAAACCAAGGAGTTACTTTGTTATGGGTCATCCCCAACAGTGTATATTTCTAAATTTAAACCATCGTTGATCAACAGTATATACACCTAACAGTCAACCACAACAAGCAGAACACGCAAAAATAAAATACCCAGTTTATATAAAATATAAACTAGGAGGCTGAGTGAGTTTAACTCACCTGTATTTAGAATTGTCGATATCAGTCTGGTTCTACCCAATTAAACTGACGTTTTAATTCGAATAAAATTCCAGTCGCTCCAGATTCGGACTGCGCCTGCTCCATCTCGAAGTGCTCGCCTCCACGGTCCCAACGCACCTGACCGCGCGTGAATCTGACATCGTATGTGAACACTATCGTATAAACAATTTATAAATTAATTTAAATTAAATATAAAACATGGTTTGTTTAATTAAAATCGAATTGGGCTTTACCTTAATCAGCCGGCCCATCAATCTTCAAACCCGACCCACCTTTACATGTCAAAACCCTAAACCGAATCCTCTTTTGCTCATTTTCAATCGGCCGCCTCAAATCAAAAAGGAAAAAAAACCCTAATTCCTTTTCAATTTTCCGTCCGTTCGAGCTTATGGCTTCGCATCCTTCCTCTCGCCTGGCGATCCACCTTCAAGTCTCCGTCCAGACTTCGGTCATCCCCTTCAGCAACCGTCGATCAACTACTGGTCCTCGCAGACGAACCACGAGCCTTCCAGAATCATACGAGCGAGTCAAACCATATTAAGCTAAGTTTTCCCACTCGATTTTTAATTGCAGTATTTTTCCTTCTTACTGTAATTCTTTCCTTGCAGTTTTGAAATGTTTGGATTTATTGTGTTGCGAATGGTTTGACGAACACTTGTGCTTGGATACGTATTTATAGCGGTGTATGCTAGGATAAAATCAATGTTGAAATCGTATTGTTACTTCAATCAATATTCAGATCAGTACTTAGATTTTGCGTTCGGATCTTTGGTATATATTTTGATGTAACTTGGATAGGTTTTAGGTCTATGAATTGTTACTTTGATTACAGACATTCGGATCTGTATTTGGATTTTGGTTCGGATTTTTGGGTATATGATTTTGTTCACCGTGATTGACTCGAATGGATTTCTGATGTTACTGGTGATGGTAATTGATGGGTTGCGTGATATTTAAACAGAAAAATCTAGTTGATTTTTTTAGTATAGGACTGTATAAAAAATATGATCGAATCTTGTATTGCTGCCATGAGTTGTTTTATCAAATCCAGTGATTTGAAAAATGCATGCTAGCTTTTAAAACCTACAGTGTAGCTTAGTATGAATTACATGTATGAACCCAATGTGTACATTACCTATTATGCATTGAATTTTGATGTATATAAAATATATATACATATAGCTATGTCCTTAGCTGTTCTTAGCTCGACTGTTCAGTTTTTAATGCATGTTACAGTAAATTTGTACAAGAAATTTACTGTATGCATGTGATTTTTTTGTTTATTGTTTTCTTTTGTTGCCATTGATGGGTCTTCTTTTCTAGCTGTTCTCGTACCTCCCCTAGCTGTTTTTAGCTGGTGCACTTAGCTGTATGAATTATGTGTTGTCTTTTTTTTTTTTTTTTCTTTCTCTGTTCATGATTTCTACTTGGATTTGCTGATCCCATTTCCTGTTGAACCTATGATCCTAGTTCATGTATTTTATTTTCTTTTAACACTGATCTTTTCATTTTCTTTTCTGCTCAAATGATGTCATGAGTTTTCCCTATTTAATGGGTTTCCTTCTTTCTCGCAGATCAAGGCCGACAGGTTCACTCGTACTGGAAGGGACGAGACAAGGCAGAAATTTATTTGCCAATATTTCTTTCTTCCTTTTAGGTTTTGTATATTCTTTTGTATTTTTCTGTTGTTGTTGTAAATCGGGAGTTTATATATATAAATATATGTGTAAAATTTTCTTCTTTTTCTGCATTGGTACAAACAACCTTATCTATATATTTTCCCTTCTGTTCATTGATTATGTACATTAATCTTGGCTGTCACAAATACAATTTTGTATGCAAAGACTTGATGTATTAATATGTATCTAGATTCGCCGCACATAATTATGTATATATATTTGTTTTATCTCGTTAGCGGTTTCTTCTTGTACGAGTATAATCTATGTTTGGATTTTATTCATTTTGCCCGAACAATTGGGAATGTTAATGAATATATATATACATACTAAATTCAAACAAACTAAATTCAACGAGAATAAATACATAAAGGTCATTGTATTTACAACAACTTTAATTATATTTAGTATTCAACTTGACATTAAAACTCTAGGTTTTTAAATAATATTCCAACTCTATTCTAAATATATCAATATATATATTCGAACTCTAATCTAAATATATCAATATATATATTCGAACTCTAATCTAAATTAAATAAATTCGATAAAAATCCATTATATTTTAAATAAAATATATAAACAAATTTAAATATTCGAATTTAAATGGCCGAAAATTCTGGGACGTTACATTCTTCCCCCCTTAGAATAATTTCGTCCTCGAAATTGCTAAGTAAGAAGAATATCCTCCAACCAAATTATTATTTTCGCATTAAACTCAAAATAAATTCCGGACTCTAAAAATTTTCTATAATAATTAATTTTAATTTTTTTCCAACACCTTCTCTCCAAGGCTCGATCGACATAGCCAACTGCTATTCTAGGCCTCACCCTCTTTGAAACTTCCAAATCCAATCGGCAATCCACTTTATTTGAATCCCAATTTATTAATCCAACAAATTTTCAAACCCCAATTCATTCACTCAATCTGAATTCATTCTTGAATTGGTTTTACCTAACCATGTTCAGTTTCATTTCTCATATTTGCTTCAATTGACTAATTGATTTTTCTAATCAATTCAACTTTATTTCATAATTCAAATTTGATTTCAAATCAAATCAACCAGAACAAACAAACACTCCACATAATATAATATAGAAAATAAATTCCTTTTTCTATATAAAATGTACGTTGGGTCATTTATCCTCTTTTAAAACATACTGCGTCGGTTTATCGTACTTGAGTGTTTAGAAACCCCTATCGATACAGTGGATCAAACTGATCGACCAGAACTCATAAACAACCCAACCAATAAATCTCCACAATATAAAACAAATTTTTATAAAATCTACAAATACGTTCACTCGTATATATACTCTCACATTCAGTCTAGGGTATTGCTAACCCCATCTCTACTGAGTCACGCCACAGAGCCAAGGTTACTACTCAACCAATAGCTCTGATACCACTGTAACGACCCAGCGGTTTTCGGCCCCGAAAATCGATATAAATACCTTTCCCGTATCCTATACCGATCCTCCAAACACCGAAACACTGGAGCGTCTAGAAAGAAGTTAGAGGGTGAGATAAGAAAGAAAGAAATATTAGAATAGAAGAAGAAGAAGAACCAACACAGAGTCTCACATCGCAGCGGAACAAAATATAATACAGAAATAATGCTTTACTGAAAATTTCAAAATACTTACAATATCAGAGTACATCAACATCTCTGGACAGTTATAATAATCTGTCCTCATATATATAATCACACAGCGGAATATTATTCGTCTGAACATCTTCAGCTCGTCTCTGGACCCTGCAGTACCTGATAACCTGCACCTGTACACTCCGGGCTAACCCGAGCATTTACAAAACACCGGGTCAGTCTGGTGAACCAGAGTGAGAAAAAAACTCGCACAGCATTTAGAGTATCACACAACTTGATTTTAGAGTAAAAATCCTTTGGAAAGAAAAAGATAATCGTAAGACCGATCCACACATAAACACGGACGGTTTTTACCTTACGATAACCCAAACTAGTTTTCGAAATCAATATCTTGAATCTGATATTATGATAATGTCTAGATACAAATAATTAACAAATCTAGAGGAACGCTTGCATCTCACGCTTCCCGTATATAGTATGCAATTGAAAACCGCGGGCGCTTATTGGATATTGGATTTCCAACTTGACAAGGTATGGGACCACCTTCCGCACATGTATCTCTAGAGGCGAATACACTGGGTTCAACAAGAACATCTTGCAACCCGGCCCTCACATGACCGACCACTCATTTCGCTTGAGTGTATCGAATGTATACCACCGACGGTTGGACTCAAACCACCGTCCCCGAATGGGCAGAATCGATAGATTTAGAAACAAAAGGAATTTCTCTAGATAGGTGATAATACACCCTAATGGGAGCGACCCACATAGCCATGCTGCCTGCCCGATTTTTGTCATCTCCCAGTTGATGAGGCTTGAGGTCAGAACACATCTGGTCATCATACACTTTGAATGCCACCTCGTCAGATCCGCCAGATCACACTTGATTGACGTCCACAAACATACTCTAGCTATCTGGCTAGAGAATAACCATTTCTCCGCCATCAACTATGGTACGTTTGGAGAAATCAACGCATGTAAATCCTTTTGGAAATACTCTGTCAGACATCCGTCCATACAAGTCATCCAGGAACAGGATGAACCGAAGGTACTCTCCTACTGCATCCAATATAGGAATCACCCCATGGATCGGTAGCGATAGCCCTTGCAATCCACAGATCCCAACCACGACAGAACCCCAGAATATCTCCGGCGCGAATCAGAGATTGTAAGTGGTTCTTCCGCTTCATGAAGATCTATGGTCTTCACATGCTCCATCTCGATCGTCGCTTGATCTTCTTATACTTTCGTATTTGTTGGTTGGAATGGTTTTCGAATATACATTCGATCCCGGACTTTCCATACCAACAATCGTAAAGGTCAGACTTGATAGTCGGTTATTTAACTATCAAGTAAACATCCATGAAAACAAAAGAAATACATTCACTGGTCTAGTACTCAGCATCCCTTGGCCTTTAAAGTCATCGCCCAATTTCTTTTTAGTTCCATTTCTAGGGAAATCTCATTTCCGCTATCTTGGAAATCTTCTCGCACACTCTCGTCATTACCAACTAGTATTATCTTTGGGTCGTCCCGAAGTCGTTCAAGTTGGGGTATTTTAATTACCTCTCAGACCTTGATCAACCACGTTCTTACCTTCAGGTAAATACGAGTCATAATTTAAAAACCCGATATTAATATCTCAATTTCCATTTCCAAATCTCGTTTACCAAGCTCACTTTTAAATCTTCTTTTTGGTAAATCTCTTTCCAAATTCATTTGGTTTATCTTAATTTCCTTCTTAAGTATTTGAATTCAAAAACGACACTTAAACTCATATTCCATTTATAAATTCTTATAAAATTCCAGGTTTAACATAAACCATTTTCATCTCCCTTTACTTAATTCAAAACATTAAGTAAAAATTCCTTTTAGCCTATCGTATTCGGTTTGAAGCCCTTTATTTCTTTATAAAGAATCCGAGTTCCAATCTATACCTGTTCATCTTTTCAAACTTACTTGGTTAATTCAAACCATAACCATTTCTTTAAACCCTTTTGGTTTAATTCCTCTTTTTAAATTAATGAAATTAATTTAAATAACTCTTTTTAATCATTTACAATTAACCAAATATCTAGTCACCAGATAATTCCCTGTCCTTTATTTAAAGTCCTTATCGACTTAAGAATTCATCTTATAAAACAAGTTTCCAATAAACTTTAAATAAATAATAATTTAATATTTTATTTCCTTTTTGAATAACTTCCAATGTAAAAATCTTTCAAATCCAATTCCCGTTATAACTTCAAATTTTATCGATTCACTGCTTATAAAAATCCATATTTTATAACTGTTTGACTTTTGGGTCCAGTGATGCTGATTACCCAACCAATTCTAGACAATTGTGAATATTAGAACAGATATGGAAATATGGTTTTACGACCATCAAAATCAATCATTCGTCATTCTTATAATGACTATCAATTCAAACAACAATCCATTCAACCAACTCAAACACGTTTTATAAACATGATCAAACCAAGGAGTTACTTTGTTATGGGTCATCCCCAACAGTGTATATTTCTAAATTTAAACCATCGTTGATCAACAGTATATACACCTAACAGTCAACCACAACAAGCAGAACACGCAAAAATAAAATACCCAGTTTATATAAAATATAAACTAGGAGGCTGAGTGAGTTTAACTCACCTGTATTTAGAATTGTCGATATCAGTCTGGTTCTACCCAATTAAACTGACGTTTTAATTCGAATAAAATTCCAGTCGCTCCAGATTCGGACTGCGCCTGCTCCATCTCGAAGTGCTCGCCTCCACGGTCCCAACGCACCTGACCGCGCGTGAATCTGACATCGTATGTGAACACTATCGTATAAACAATTTATAAATTAATTTAAATTAAATATAAAACATGGTTTGTTTAATTAAAATCGAATTGGGCTTTACCTTAATCAGCCGGCCCATCAATCTTCAAACCCGACCCACCTTTACATGTCAAAACCCTAAACCGAATCCTCTTTTGCTCATTTTCAATCGGCCGCCTCAAATCAAAAAGGAAAAAAAACCCTAATTCCTTTTCAATTTTCCGTCCGTTCGAGCTTATGGCTTCGCATCCTTCCTCTCGCCTGGCGATCCACCTTCAAGTCTCCGTCCAGACTTCGGTCATCCCCTTCAGCAACCGTCGATCAACTACTGGTCCTCGCAGACGAACCACGAGCCTTCCAGAATCATACGAGCGAGTCAAACCATATTAAGCTAAGTTTTCCCACTCGATTTTTAATTGCAGTATTTTTCCTTCTTACTGTAATTCTTTCCTTGCAGTTTTGAAATGTTTGGATTTATTGTGTTGCGAATGGTTTGACGAACACTTGTGCTTGGATACGTATTTATAGCGGTGTATGCTAGGATAAAATCAATGTTGAAATCGTATTGTTACTTCAATCAATATTCAGATCAGTACTTAGATTTTGCGTTCGGATCTTTGGTATATATTTTGATGTAACTTGGATAGGTTTTAGGTCTATGAATTGTTACTTTGATTACAGACATTCGGATCTGTATTTGGATTTTGGTTCGGATTTTTGGGTATATGATTTTGTTCACCGTGATTGACTCGAATGGATTTCTGATGTTACTGGTGATGGTAATTGATGGGTTGCGTGATATTTAAACAGAAAAATCTAGTTGATTTTTTTAGTATAGGACTGTATAAAAAATATGATCGAATCTTGTATTGCTGCCATGAGTTGTTTTATCAAATCCAGTGATTTGAAAAATGCATGCTAGCTTTTAAAACCTACAGTGTAGCTTAGTATGAATTACATGTATGAACCCAATGTGTACATTACCTATTATGCATTGAATTTTGATGTATATAAAATATATATACATATAGCTATGTCCTTAGCTGTTCTTAGCTCGACTGTTCAGTTTTTAATGCATGTTACAGTAAATTTGTACAAGAAATTTACTGTATGCATGTGATTTTTTTGTTTATTGTTTTCTTTTGTTGCCATTGATGGGTCTTCTTTTCTAGCTGTTCTCGTACCTCCCCTAGCTGTTTTTAGCTGGTGCACTTAGCTGTATGAATCATGTGTTGTCTTTTTTTTTTTTTTCCTTTCTCTGTTCATGATTTCTTCTTGGATTTGCTGATCACATTTCCTGTTGAACCTATGATCCTAGTTCATGTATTTTATTTTCTTTTAACACTGATCTTTTCATTTTCTTTTCTGCTCAAATGATGTCATGAGTTTTCCCTATTTAATGGGTTTCCTTCTTTCTCGCAGATCAAGGCCGACAGGTTCACTCGTACTGGAAGGGACGAGACAAGGCAGAAATTTATTTGCCAATATTTCTTTCTTCCTTTTAGGTTTTGTATATTCTTTTGTATTTTTCTGTTGTTGTTGTAAATCGGGAGTTTATATATATAAATATATGTGTAAAATTTTCTTCTTTTTCTGCATTGGTACAAACAACCTTATCTATATATTTTCCCTTCTGTTCATTGATTATGTACATTAATCTTGGCTGTCACAAATACAATTTTGTATGCAAAGACTTGATGTATTAATATGTATCTAGATTCGCCGCACATAATTATGTATATATATTTGTTTTATCTCGTTAGCGGTTTCTTCTTGTACGAGTATAATCTATGTTTGGATTTTATTCATTTTGCCCGAACAATTGGGAATGTTAATGAATATATATATACATACTAAATTCAAACAAACTAAATTCAACGAGAATAAATACATAAAGGTCATTGTATTTACAACAACTTTAATTATATTTAGTATTCAACTTGACATTAAAACTCTAGGTTTTTAAATAATATTCCAACTCTATTCTAAATATATCAATATATATATTCGAACTCTAATCTAAATATATCAATATATATATTCGAACTCTAATCTAAATTAAATAAATTCGATAAAAATCCATTATATTTTAAATAAAATATATAAACAAATTTAAATATTCGAATTTAAATGGCCGAAAATTCTGGGACGTTACATGTTCAATGTCCTTAAGGGGATCTCTGGTCAAAGAGGTTGAGAATTCTAATCGGTTATGGACACCTACGATGTCATCATAAGCATCATCGATGGCCCGAGTCGATTGTGACGACCCGAAATCCCCGTTATGGGAAATCGCGGATTGCTTTGAGAACAAACCACATCGGAACACAAACAGAAGAACATTTCATTGCTTATTACAACAATTCATCCGAATTCAAGAATATACAGAGTATGAATGAATATTATACATCAGAAAGACATCTTAGATTTAGATTACATTTAAATACATCGCAGCGGAAAAATAATACGAAACACAACTGAAGGAGATATATGGATACAGAGCTTTCCGAATATCATTCCAGTTGTAAACCAGGATCCTATGGATATAAATATGCAAAACCAAAAGTACTAGCTGCCCGTGTCGAAAATAGGGGCACCCAGAGTTTAGGTTAAAACAATAAACTTCAGGTCAGTCATGTGACTGGTGTGAGAACTAAAACGGTTATTTAAAACTTCACTTTAAATCAGATATATTAAGGGACCACGCCTTAAAACACGGAACGGGTTTCCTCCCAAGAATATCAGTGCATATAACAGAACAGCGCAACGCTTTTTGGAAAAATGAAGCTATTATAAGACCCAGGTCCCATCACACAATGCAACAGAAGCAGGAGGATAGTGTTTTCCTTATAATAGCCAGACATGCTTCGTACATTAAAAACAAATCATTTGATACTATTATAAGTGCATAGTGTATAAAACAACTTCAAATATAAATTTATCAATCCTAGACAGCATGGGTACCATATATCATATCGCCAATACAAGGTTCTACAATCAAAACCGCAAAGTCACGTATTTGGAAGTTGGATTTCCATCATGAACCAAGGCAAAAGATAGTCCTTACCGAATTCGAGACGCTCTAGCCCGCCCCTCAGGACCCAGACTTAGGAGGGCCCTTAGATCGTCAGGGTCGGTCCACCGATATGGATTAAAATGCCTAAACACTACGTTTCCCTGCCCTCTGGGGCGTCAATGAGCCAAATGACACCATCAGCTCCACTTAGTCATCGATATATCTGAAGCGCCTCGCAATCCAACAACCAAACAGGTGAAAATAATATAAATGTCAGGGCTGGTAGGTCACTGACACCACCCTAACCAGAAGGAAACGCATGTCCTCCCTGAAGTCCTTCTCCCGTTTCCGGTTCACACCGGGGTGTGTGGCTCGTGAATTAACACTACATAAAGTTGGGCCACACAGGCGGTGCTTTGATCATCAACTAAAAGACTCTGCTTTTCAACAGAAGCCTTGATCATTTGCATCTTAGTGTGCCACACAGGAAAACCACTCCATGCAACTGATATCCATCAATCACTCAGAATGATATCCAATATCAGACACACAGTCCATTTACAAGTCCGTTCTGGGTCTGAATTAAACCGGAGGCACCTTGTACCTCGCATATCCATCGGCCTCCAAGTACGTCTGGACGATCACCAACTGATTCCCTCCTCTTGGGTGTACAGCCCAATCAAGATCATCAGTAATTATCCAAACGATGTGAAGACCTCTGGTCTTCGACCACCGTCTTCATCCTCGACACATCGCCGAATCAGTTATTCAGAATGGGATAAACCCGGTCATTCTGAATAACTAACGTATATAATAAACAAGTGTTACACAAACAAAACATATGCCTCATTCCAATTCAGAATATTCTTTTATTCAAAAATTCTTATACTTTGGGAAAGGTTCCCATTAATTTTATCAAAGATAAATTCTTTAAATTTATTCTTTAATCTTCCTTTGAATATCAATTCAAACCAAATTATGGTTTATCCAAACTAGTCGGGATTAACGAACCTTACCGAAGTAATCATTTTTTTAATTTCCCAATCCCAACCTATTCATCCCATGAAGTAAAACTGGTAATACTTCGTATCTAACACCACGTTGTTATCGGTAAATTCAATTACCATTTCATGTTCAAATCTAATTAAAGATTTAACTATTGCCTGGAGCAAAACTGGTGATACACCATTCTCGATCATTTCAATCTAATTAAAGATTCATTTAAACTCCACTTGGTTTTATTCTTCCCAAAAATCAATACTAATGATTGTTTAACTTGGGAAATCATATCCTGTCTTTAACTGGGTTAAAGAACCAATGTAATTTAAAACACGGTTCACGATAAACCCAAAATAACATTCCATTCCATCAGCCTTTCACTGTAAATTAGCAAGTGAACAATTCCCTAAGTATTAACCCCGAAGGCCGAAACCAACATCAGATCAATACCCAGGAAACCATTCAACTTAACTAATCTCCAGTTAGTTTCTGATTTTCTTAACTCCATTGGGTCTAAGAATAGTATTATTAAAGATATCATTCACGACAACCCAAATCACATTCCATTAACTATGGAATCTTCACGGAAAAACAAATCAATATACAATCAATATCTATTTCCATATCCGACCAATAATATAAATGGAATAACATTAATGCCTCTTAAATTCCATATGTATTAACAGCCTTCCTCTACAGAAGTTCACTTCGATTATTATCAAATCAAATTCTATTCAATTCCAATTTAATATGTAAAATTGGAAAACTTTACTTTGGAAAATATCCTTTAAATCTTAACCAAAGATTTATAAATTCCAAACCCATTTGACTGTAAATCGGGTTAAAGAATGAATGTCGCTAAAACACAGTTCACAACAAACCCAACTCATATTCCATTAATTATCAGGTTAAAGAACAAGTGTTATTTAAATCACTGTTTACGATAAACCCAAAAATCAATTCAAATTCAATTCCAATTAAATACCATTTAATTGGTATACTTCATTAAATCTAAATAAAAAGATTTAATCTTTTTCTCAACTGGGTTTAAGAACAGTGTTAATGAAGACACCATTAACGACAAACCCAAATCCCATCTGATATTAAATACAAGGCTCTGAATAAAAAATATATCGGCTTATATTCAATATCAAATTCTACGACCAACCAATATCATATTGGAAATAACGATATAAATATATCTTTCAAATTTCCATAACAATATCTGTATAATCACGAAATCCGACATCGAAATATTCCGAAGACAATTTTGATTCAAATCCATTTCCACTTTATATATTGGAAATTCTGGTTATTTTCAAAACCATTTCAAATCCAATTTATTTATTTTAAAAATAAATGGATTATCATTCTAGTTCAAAACTAGTTCATTTAGATAAAAAATCTATTTTTATCTTTTCAAATATGGGATTTTTCATCCTAACTCTTTCCAAATCATTTCTTATGATTTTACACTAATTATTGATATTTTTAATAATTTTATCAAGGCCTGTACAGTTGATTCCCATAAACGGCCATCGAACTGCACTTACAGCGACCTTTTCCAAATTTGATTTGGACATAATTCCAAATCCAACTTGTAATGTCCCGTATTTTCTGACCATTTATTGAAATATTTTATTTATTTAAAATATTGATTTGAGTTTAAATAATGGAATTTAACCATTTTAATTTGAATATTTATTTATTTTGAATATTATAATAATATTTTATTTTCGGCATATTTGGGTAAAATGTTGATTTTGCTGTATAATGTAAACGAGCAATTTAAAATGGTTTAAATATGGTATATATTAAATTATATTAATATATTCGTTATTAAAACGACGTTAGAACGTCTAATTTATAATTATAATATAAAACGAGTTGTAGCGGCGTGGTAGTTCGTAGTTTGGCGTTTTGAACTTTAAACGGCTGTACAGGGCCCAAAATAAGTCGAATTTTCTCAAAACAAGAAATGTCGAAATCTGTTGGATAATATCTTTCTAATGAAAGAGAAAAATCTAGTTTTCATAGCGTAGATTTTATTTTATGTCCAAATCAAATTTTGAAAAGATCGCTATGGCATTCCTTTGTATATGATAGCGATTATTTATATAAAATAAATGGTTTTTAAATATTTTAAATATCGATTTGGCTTCAAACTCAATCCGAGTTATTTTATTTTAGTAATATATGAAATTCTGGTCGTGTATGGCCCATTTCAATATTTTATTAATATTATATTAAGGTATTTTAAAATTGGTTTATTTTATTTGAATTGGGCAGTTATAAAAGGAACTTTATTCAAAAGACCTTCGTTTTCGATGAAACAAATTTTATTAGGACCACAACAGTAAATTATAGCTAGGTTTCAAGTTGGGCGTCAATCGGGGTTAATTTGTGAGCGCAGCAAAATAAAATACAAATAAAACGACTATTTGAACGTGGATGAGCGCCGTTTGAGCAAGCGGACTCGGAATTCGACGAAACAAGTTTCATTAGGACCTTATCATAAAATTATACTATGTTGTCCATTCGCATCTCGAACAGAGTCTTATGTGAGTACAGAAGCGAATAAACAGCGTTAAAAATAGTGATAGGTACGAAATAAAATATCGTTCGTCACATCGATATAAATAAATAGTATTTTCCCTTGTATATTCAGCCTACCATCAGCCTAACTTTTAGTCATTTCCGACCAAAACATTTTCCAACCACCACATTTTGCAAAAAAGTCTCTAAACACAAATCATTTTATTTCTCTCGATCTGTAAGGAATTTTCCATGGCAACCCGAAGCAAATTTGTAGATCGGGACCGTATATACCTACTGACAAAAATTGGGGACCTATGGTGGCCTGTGGTGGTCGGAAATCATCCAAAACCGACGAAATCCAATTTCGTTTTTCATGGTTTTGCATGCTACAGGGTCGATTTGAGAGGCCCAGACCTTGGGGGAATGGAAGAGGAGAGTTCAGGCTTCGATTTGGCTCTGATCTCGGGTCTTACGGTGGTCTGTGGAGAGAGAAATCAGGAGATGATTGGAGTTCGTATTTTTGGGGGTTTTCAATTGGATTTGCCTCGATTTGGGGGTGTTAGGTGGCAATTCAAGGTTGTGGTCTAAAGGGGTATTGAAGTGAGGGAGGAGGCGCACCTTTCGGTGCCAGTGCCATCGCCGCCGGTGATCTGTAGGGGGGGATTGGGTCCATGAACGGAATTCGTTCATGAAGATTTTCTGGTGACTGGAGTTGGCTTGGGGGTCATGGCTCTTGGCGATGGGGCACAGTGGAGAGGCGGTCGCCGCAGTCGGGTCACGGTGGTCCCAGGTAACGTACGGCGGCGGTGGTAGGAGGATTTGGGGGGCACGGTGTTTGTTTGGGGATGAAATCGGGTTTCAGAACGAAGGGAAGGAGAAAACGCATTTTTCTTTAAAGGGTGCTGACGTGGCATTTATTAGAGAAGTTTAAGGTAATTAATTATTTGTTAGTTAGGTGGTTAATTAATTTATATTTCTAATTTAGTTTAGATCTTGTAAATGCGATAACTTTCACATATGTTAACGAAATTCAGTGAAATTGGATCCGTTGGGATCGCAGGGACGAGACCTAGACAATGGCACTGACTAGGAGTCGGTTGGACGTAGTTGGAATTTCAGATAATTTTGACCGTTCGTCTCAAATTAAATGCAACAAACGCGTCAACCGTCAACCAGAATATAATCTGGTAAGTTAATTCTCACACCTTCTGAAACCCTGTGATGTGATAAATCCATAGAAAAATATAATTTACAGTTAACATTATAATTTGGTTGATTGGATGCGATGGATGCAAATTGGTTGTTTATTTTTTTTGGTTGCCGTTATTTCATTGTTTTAAATGCATTATATCTAATTCGATTTTTTTTTCAATTGGTATCTGTGATGTAGAGAAGGAAAGGTTGGAGGGATCCAACTGGATTCCTCAAATAAACTGTATTTTTATATTGTTATGCATATATGAATTGTTCACACTGTTTGACACCAAAATCTGTTTGAATACTGATGGTTGGATATATATTCATCATTGTTGTGATTAAGATTAATCGACAGTGCTGATTGGGAAATTGGCAGTAACAGGCCTAAAATGTATGGTTTTAACATCGTTCCACCGTCAGGTGGATCGACGGGGTTTTAAAGTTATAAATTGTTTTATAACTAGATTTAAAGTTTTCAGTTTTTTCATATAAATAATTAAATTATAAATTTATAAATACATTTTAAAATCAAGGATATAAAAGGAAATTATTTAAATGATTTAGACCAGTTTTTAAAAGTAGAAAGCCAAGAATTTATCTACGGGTTGGCAAAATAGAACAATTATTTTTAAAATAATTAAATAGTGTTTTTAAATTAATTAAATTAATTTAAAAAGGGGAAATGAAAATGCAATCAAGTTAATGGATAACTGACATGTACGGCTGACAAAATCAACCGTGTTTAACTAAAATTGATAATGGAATTAAACTGATAATGAAATTAATTGGATTTTCTAAATATTCGTTAAATTTAACAAATAGTGGAAAATATTAAGTTAATCCCTGATTAACTATAAATTAAGGAAATTTTTGAGTTGTTTAGAGTTAAATATTAGTTAATCTTCGATTAACTATTAATTTATGAATTAATGAATTATTTAGTGTTAATAAAATTAATGAGTATTTGATAAGCTTTTAAAGGGGATAATTCTATTTTTAGTTAATAGCAAGGTTAACTATTTTGAATATAGTTAGTGATAAAGTTAACTATCATAATGATTTAAGTAATTATCTGTAATTGGAATCCAAGTAAGGAATAATTAGCTATCGATAAGTTGGGTTAAGGGTTTATAAAGGAATCATAACCCAAGCGTTCAAACGAGATTGGAAAATGGATTTGGTAAGTAAATATAGCGATTTAAATAAGGTTTTTCTTAATTGCTAAATTAAGTAAAATAGAATTCAATTGGAGCGAAATGATTAAGAGAGATGATAAAAATATTAGTGAGAGACTGGATTATGGTAATAGGTTTAAAATAAAATATAAGGAGTTGTTTAAATTTTACTTTGGGATTATTATATGTAGGTAAGGAAAATCCAAGCGAGGTTTAGAAAAGGGTTTTCAAAACCAAAACGATAACCTCAGAAAGTTAAGAAATTGTTTAAACGAAACACTATAATTGAAATAAGGATTTCAAAGGCAAGGGGAAATACATATAGTGATTTTGGCTAAAAGCTGGTAAAGGGATTTTGGAAATAAAATCCAAATAAAGGGTTCTTGTGTAAAGGAGGTGAAAAGCGGATTTTTATCCAATATAAGCTTTAATATAGAAAGGCCCAAATGGATGAATTAAAAATATTTGACGAGGGATTTTCAATATAACTCAAAGTGTACAAGTAAAATAATTTTTTTGAGTTAAAAGTTATGTTTAGTGAATATTTACTTAATTGAAGTAATTAAGTAAAGGGATAATTGAACGAAGATTTCAAATATAAGAAACGAGTTTTTTTAAAACCAGATTTGAAATCAAAAGTGGAAATGAGATTTTAATAGTAGTGGTTAAGTGACAAACTAATAATGTTCTAAGGTAAGAATGTTGTCGATCAAGGTCTGGGAGGTAAATAAAATACCCCAACTTGAACGGCTTCACTATTATCGAGGAATGGTATTAGTTTGAAACGAGTGGAAGGTGTTGAAATTTGTGTGATGTTCCATACGAGGGATATTGAACATGAATACAAGATTTTGAATATAATTGCTAGTTACAAGATAAATAAGAATATTTGATTTAAGTTATATAAATTTGACCTTTGATTTGTCATATCAAAATTCGCAATTTGGTTTATACCATTTGGTATTATATATAGATAAGTATATATCGTGATGCCGGGATTTAAGGAAACGGGAAAGCGGTTTTGAAGAATATAACGATATTTCAAATAGTAATAGAAATGGAAAATTAGGTATGTATATTCATGTTCTAAAAACATATGAAATAGACTTTGTGATAATAATTAAGAATAAAGATAATATTTTAAATACATTGGAAGATTTAAAAGTAGATTTACCATTTGGTTAAATATATATATATTTTAAAATAGGCCAAGAAATGCCAAATACTGAATCAGCAGATCATTTCATTTACACGATTTAAATTTGATAGTTAAATCACCGACTATCAAAACTGACCATACGATCATTGGAATGGAAAGACCGGGATCGAATTCATATTCGAAAACCATTCCGACCAACAAATATGTGAAGATGTCGGAAGATGATCAAGATGGAGCGTTGAAGACTGTGGATTTTCATAAACGGAAGAACTGCTAAAAATCTCTGGGATTGCAACCAGAGACAAACTGTGGTTCTGTCGTGATTGGAATCTACGGGTTGCAAGGACTACTCGCTACTGATCCATGGGGTGATTCGTATATGAGATGCAGTAGGAGAGTACATTCGGTTCATCCTGTTCATGGATGATTTATATGGTCGAATGTTAGACAGAGTATTTCCTTAAAACCACGTACGTTGATTTTTACAAATATACCGAGTTGGTGGCAAAGAGGGGCACTTCTTCTATACCCAGAGTATATTTGTGGATGTCAATTAGTGATTTGACGGATCTGACAATGTGGCATTCAAAGTGTATGATGACCAGACGTGTTCAAGCCTCAAGCCTCATTAGCCGGGAAATGACAAAAATCGGGCAGGCAGCATGGCTATGTGGGTCACTTCCATTAGGGTGTATAATCACCTATCTAGAGAAATTCCATTTGCTTCTTTAATATATTTCGATGCTGTCACTTTTCGGGAGACAGTTGTTGATCCCAACTGTCGGTGATATACATTCGATACACTCAAGCGAAATGAGCGGTCGGTCATGTGTGGGCCGGGTTGCAAGACGTTCTTGTTGAACCTAGTGTATTAGCCTCTAGAGATACACGATCGGCAGGTGGTCCAATACCTTGTCCAAGTCGGAATCCAATTTCCAATAAGCGCCCGCGGTTTTGATTGTATACTATATATATGTGGAGGGTGAGATGTAAGCATTCCACTAGATTGTTATCTGTTTGTATTTAGACACTATTGTAATATCAGACTAAGTATGACTTTCAAAAATGGTTTGGGTTATAGTAAGGTAAAAACCGTCCGTGTTTATGTGTGGGCTGGTCTTACTATTATCCTTGTATTTCAAAAAGGTTTCCCAAAGTTAAATAAGTTGTTTTGTTCTATGAATTTATCACTGATAGTATTCCAGACTGACCCAGTGAATTTTGCTTTGCTTCAAATGTGCTCGGGTCAGACCGAGTGTATTTCCAGGTTAGGTTCGCTTTGAGTTTTCAGGAGCTGGAACCAGGAGGCTTCACCCCTAGTTATATAAAGTTAATTCCGCTATGCAGTTATATATTTTACTCTGATGATTGGTATGTTTATACAGTTCTTTGCATAAAGATATTTGATATTATATTTTATCTGTTCCACTAGGGGTTTCTGATGTGATGTTTCTTCTTCTTTCTTCTATTCTAATATTTCTTTCTTTCTTTTCTCACCCTCTAAATTCTTTCTAATAACAATCTGAGATTTGATACTTGGGTTTTTGGCAAGTGATACGGGTTATGTATTGTTGTCAAAAATTCGAGCGTCGAGTTTTTCCCGGATCGTTATGCAACTGTTAGATTTCTAATTTCTTGTATTCGTTAGAAAGCTATTTTCGATACGAACCCAAAGGTTCCGGTTTTAGGAGAATCCGACGGTCGGATCTCCCGTAATGTCCATTCAAAGTAAATGGTCGAAATTCGCGAACTGCCGCAGCGCGGCACGTTCTATTCAGGCCATTATATATATATATATAATATATATTATATTTCGTCGATTTCCTTTTAAAACGTATTTTATAAATTGTTTTAAATTCGTTTTCAAAACGATTTCAACTTCCTATTCAATTTCTAATCAAAATTGAATATTCCATATCATCGATATATAAATGATAATATTTTCAAAACATTTTATTTTGAAATCAATTCCTTTTCGATATTCATTATAGAAATGAATAAAATCGATATAAATATCGTTCACGTCAAAATGACGTCAATCTAATCAACACGGCTTTATATATTTAGATATAATCGTGTCCATCCCAAATCGGACATCAAAATCACATTTTGATCTATTACTGAATATTATTTTAAAATATTCTTTACTTTAAAACAATCATTATTTCAAAATATTCATTCTTTCTGAACTGGAATCAAACACTGTCAATTACCATATAATTTGATTTATATGGATTTCATACACACACGTACACTACACTAACCAAACACAGTCAACCATCATCCAAAGTCATTCTACACTGCATAAGCATCAAATATAAATATTCAACGCTTATAGCAGCCTGTCAATCAATCGATCGACATACAACTAATTATTGGGACTAGTGTATGTCATATATCATCCCAATACCCGTGTGGGGTTTCAAAGCAATCAAACACAGGTTTTATTTGTGCAGTTGGGCGATGTGTAAAATTTATCGTCCCAATCAATATCATTCAAACGTGTGTACATAAACAAATCGTCCGATTTGTTTATAAATATTTATTTTATATACACGTTAAAAATTATATTTTTAACTATAAAATATTTATTCATTCCACATCACACAATCAATTTTCACAACACATCAATCAAACAAACAAGTCATCCATGGTCTGTGGACTACGGGTGTCGGGTGCTACTAAGCACCATCTGCATCCTAGTATATATTTCAACTAGAAAACAAATTAAAAGTGAGAAGTTCTCACCGAGGGTTCCACTACGTCAATCTTTGGTGGACGATGGTTTGGATTTATCCCACATTCCAATTCAATCTTTTCACGCTGTTCATAATAAAAATCACATTTTTACTTCAGCGCTATATGGATAAAAATCACATTTTTCTACCGCTACTGTACAGATAAAAATTCTATTTTTATACTCTATTAAAATATATAAAAATTCTATTTTTATACTTGCTACTTATATATAAAAATAAAAATTTTGTATCGATGATTATATCTGAAAAATCGCATTTTTAAACCGCTACTATATATGAATAAAAATCGTATTTATATATAACTAAAAATCGTATTTTTATATGGCCAAAAATATTTTTTATCTAACTTAAAATCTTATCTTTTCTAAATCAAAGATCTAATCTTTTCAAAATTAAAAATTGTATCTTTTCTTAATAAAAAATAAATCCTTTCATGCATAAAAATCGTTTCTTTATATGGATAAAAAATCACCTCTTTATATACATAAAAATCTGAACTTCATCAACATAAAAATCTAAACTTCATATACATAAAAATTTGAACCTCATATTCATAAAAATCAAAATTTTCAGAAATTAAAGATCCTCCTTTTTTTCTAAGAAATTAAAATCAGTAAAAACTCACCAATCTTTAGGGTTTAGGTCGGAGGGGGCCCCACAGAGGTTGGTGGCAGTCGAGATGGCGCTAGGGGGTGGTTTCTGTCGCCGGTGGCGGTCCTTTTTCTGACTGTGGGGGTTTGAGGGGCTTGTACGTTGAACGGAGGAAGGGAGGGAGAAGGGGACAGGGCTGAGGAAGGGTGTCGGAGCTTGAGGGTCTGGCGATGGGCGGCGCTCTGTCAATTGCGAGGGGGGTTGGCGGTCTCAGGCGTTGGGTCGACAACAAGGAGGGCTTCGATTTGAAGAAGAGCTAGTTTTTTTTTCTTTTGTTTCGATCTGAGCGTTTAAGATGGAGAGAGAGAGAGAGAGAGTAAAAAGGGGGAAAGGGTTGACCAAGCTATTTTATATAATTATTTATTAATTTAATTCTCCAAAAAGTTAACTTTTATTTTGAACTCGAAATCGAACCCACCGACTGTCGTCCCTAGCTAATTACCCCCATTTCGAACACAATGGGATATGTCACATAAGTCAATTCCATCGTTTCGACGAGTTTCCATTTAAATTAACATTTAAATCCTTATATTGAATTTTAAACGTACATTTAATTTACTGGTGTCACATACGGATCCCAAAAATTCCAGAAAAATTATTTCTAGCTTCGTATTGACGATACTATCTAACAAAACTAATTTCGTCAAATTTGAAGACCGTTTGAAAAATGGTCATTTTCTGGTCGATCGAAATTGACTGAAACTGGTCAAATGTGTTTAACTTCGCCACACTCACATATTGATTCGGAAAATTATGCAAACTGGAATCTAGCAATAACTTGACATCCCGGATCTAACAAAAGTGGTTTCGTTGAAAACTGAGGTCATTTGCAAAATTTCCATTTTTAAGGGCCAAAAATTCCATAGCGACTATTCTGAATTTTCAACTGGACATAACTTTTTATTACCGCTATGAAATTTAAATTTTTCGGACTCGTTGGAAAGATATTCTCTAACAGATTCTAATATTTTTGGTTTCGCCGAAATACGATTTATTTTGAATCTTGTACACTCATTTGAAATTTGAAATCGAATTTTCGAACTACCGCGCCATTTCTAATTCCTTTTATATTTAAAATAAAATATTTATATTCTAACGTCGATTCAAATAAATTTCTCGTCGTTATTATTTAAAATAATTCATTTTAAATATTCAAAATTCATCAAAATTGCCAAAATAAAAATTTTAAATTGGCACAGATTTCCGGGTTATTACAATCTCCCCCACTTAAAAACTTTTCGTCCCCGAAAAGGAACGAAGCCGAAAGTTGTTTAACTAATCAACTCAACTTTCATTATTTCATTAAGGCTTAAGCTCTTCAACTTTTCAGTTTCTAAGAACTTTTCAAATTTTTCAAAAATTTGGCTAACACCCTAAATTTTCGAAAAATTTCGCCATAACCTCCCCTGCACGGGAGCACCGCGAAAATCTCGAAATTGCCATACATGCCTCTCCAATCCAAAAAGAAAAAGAAACAGCCAAGCTGCTAGCCAATCGGCTCATAAAATCATCCAAAACCCAAGAAATACAATAAACATGTACCTATTTGTCGGGCAAACAATTTTATTCCTCTTCTCTAGCCTCCTTGCCATGACCTGTTCAATGTAATTACATGTATATGCATGCAATTGCGACTAATTTTCAATACAACTCACTATTTGGTTCAATTTGGCTAAAGGTTCAACATTTAATTAATCGAACAATAATCAAATAACATAATCATCAATCAATTTGTTGATTATCATTTCAAATTCATAACTTTGATATATAGTCAAAAATCACATTTTTGGTGCCAAATCACAACCATAAACCCTATCTAGTTTTGGTTCTCACACTAGTCAATTGGAATGATATAGATATCTCACCTTCGAAACTCGAATATAGACACTGATGATGAGGCCTCATCATCAGAATCATCTCCGGGCGACTAGAGTGTGATTCTATATCTACCCAATATATTAAAACTTCAAATACCCGTGGATCAGACGTATATGCAAAATCTTTATGATTGTCCAAATTCAATAAAAATAAATATTCAAATACGTTGAATAAGGTTTAAATTTTCAAAACAAAAATTGTTTACATTTTAAAAATATACTGTTCATACTCGTTCTAGGATACTACTGATCCCATTTCTAACGAGTCATTCTCATTGGATATTACTAATCCAATCTCTGATGAATTCTTTCATATGGTTCTAATGTGTCTTGTTCTCGAACTCTGTAAACCAGAGCTCTGATACCAAGCTGTGACGACCCGAAATCCCCCTTACGGGAAATCACGGATTGCCTTGAGAACAAACCACATTGGAACACAAACAGAAGAACATTTCATTGCTTATTACAACAATTCATCATAATTTAAGAATATACAGAGTATGAATGAATATTATACATCAGAAAGAAATTAGAGATTTAAATTACATTTAAATACATCGTAGTGGAAAAATAATACAAAACACAATTGAAGGAGATATACGAATACAAAGCTTTCCGAATATCATTCCAGCTATAAACCAGGATCCTATGGATATAAATCTGCAAAACCAAAACTACTAGCTGCCCGTGTCGAAAATAGGAACACCCAGAGTGTAGGTTAAAACAATAAACTCCAGGTCAGTCATGTGACTGGTGTGAGAACTAAAATAGTTATTTAAAACTTTACTTTATATCAGATATATTAAGGGACCACGCCGTAAAACACGGAACGGGTTTCCTCCCAAGAATATCAATGCATATAATAAAACAGCGCAATGCTTTTTGTAAAAATGAAGCTATTATAAGACCCAGGTCCCATCACACAATGCAACACAAGACGGAGGATAGGGTTTTCCCTTATAATAGCCAAACATGCTCTATACGTTAAAAACAAATCATTTGATACTACTATAAGTGCATAGTTTATAAAACAACTTCAAATATAAATGTATCAATCCTAGACGACATGGGTACCATATATCATGTCGCCAATACTAGGTTCTACAATCAAAACCGCAAAGTCACGTATTTGGAAGTTGGATTTCCATCATGAACCAAGGAAAAAAATAGGCCTTACCGAATTCGAGACGCTCTAGCCCGCCCCTCAGGACCCAGACTCAGGTGGGCCCTTGGATCGTCAGGGCCGGTCCACCGATGTGGATTAAAATGCATGAACACTGCGTTTCCCCGCCCTTTGGGGCGTCAATGAGCCAAATGACTCCATCGGCTCCACATAGTCACCGATATATCCGTAGCACCTCGCAATCCAACAACCAAAAGGTGAAAATAATATAAATGTTAGGGCTGGTAGGTCACTGACACCACCCTAGCTAGAAGGAAACGCAAGTCCCCCCTGAAGTCCTTCTCCCGTTTATGGTTCACACCGGGGCGTGAGGCTCGCGAATTAACGCTACATAAAGCTGTGCCACACAGGCGATGCTTTGATTATCAACCACAAGACTCTGCTTTTCAACAGAAGCCTTGATCATTTGCATCTTAGCGTGCCACACAAGTAAAGCACTCCATGCAACCGATATCCATCAATCACACAAAATGATGTCCAATGTCAGACACACAGTCCATTTACAAGTCCGTTCTAGGTCTGAACGAAACTGGAGGCACCTTGCATATCCATAGATCTCCAAGTACGTCTGGATGATCACCAACTGATTCCCTCCACTTGGGTGTACAGCCCAATCAAGATCATCAGTAATTATCCAAACGATGTGAAGACCTCGGGTCTTCGACCACCGTCTTCATCCTCGACACATCGTCGAATCAGTTATTCAGAATGGGATAAACCCGGTCTTTCTGAATAACTCGTGTATATAATAAACAAGTGTTACACAAACACAACATACGCCTCATTCCAATTCAGAATATTCTTTTATTCAAATAGAAGGTTCTCATTAATTTTATTAAAGATAAATTCTTTAAATTTATTCTTTAATCACCCTTTGAATATCAATTCAAACCAAATTATGGTTTATCTAAACTAGTGAGACGACCCGATTTCCCGTTCTCACGGAAACAAGGTTATCTTTTGGAATATAACACAGAAACATATAATAGCAGAACAGAATTAAATAAATACACCAGAATGAACAACAAAATATACTGGATAAAAGTAATCATCAGAGTTACACAGTATACAGGATCTTACTTAGTACAAATACAGTTCAGCTATACATAAATGTCTACAGCGGAAATAAACAAAATATGTACAATAGGAGCTGAACAGCATAAAAAGAAATAAATGATAGAATCCATCTTCAGCTCCAGCTATCCAGAAAAAGAACCAGCTAAACCTGAATACAAGGCTGCCCGTGTAGAAAAAGGGGCACCCGAGTTTGAGAGTGAAACAAACTACGAGTCAGTCATGGGACTGGTATGAGAAATCCACTCAACACATATATAATTGGTCAATCACAGGACCACGCCACTTTCGTAGAACGGGTTTACTCCATTGGATTGCCAGTGCTTTAAAAACAAATCTTTCTTTTAAACATCGCTATGCTTTTTATAAAAATGAAGCCGTTATAAGACTCAGTTCCCATCACACAATGCAACGCAAACCGGAGGATAGAGTTTTTACCTTATAACGGCCAAGATATGCTTGATACGAATAAAACAAAGGCATTTGATATTATTGCTAGTGTTTATATGTT
Source organism: Allium sativum (assembly GCA_030737875.1). Classification (NCBI taxonomy): domain Eukaryota; kingdom Viridiplantae; phylum Streptophyta; class Magnoliopsida; order Asparagales; family Amaryllidaceae; genus Allium; species Allium sativum. Next base: position 548,849,345 of record CM060916.1, read on the forward strand.
TTGAAAACAATTTCAAATCATAACTATCAATCATAGACGGCATTAATGCCCCATACCACTATGTCGCCATATATAGGTATACAATCAAAATCGCATCGTCACGTATTTGGAAATTGGATTTCCGTCATGAACCAAGGCAAAAGATAGTCCTTACCGAATTCGAGACTGCCTAGCCCGAGTCTCAGGCAAGCGCGCAGGCAAGCCTTGGATCGTCAGGGCCGGTCCACACGGAGTGGATTAAAATGCCTGAGCACTACGTTTCGCCGCCCTTTGGGGCGTAAGCGAGCCAACGAATGACTCCATCGGACCCGGATCGTCCGATCTAACCGAGGCGCCTCGCAACAGCAACAACCACATAAGTCAAACTCGTCAGGGCGTGTAAAACCACTGACGCCACTTTTTAGCTAGGAGGAAACGTAGGCCCTCCCTGAGGTCCGTTCTCCCGTTTTAGGTTCATACCGGGGTGTGAGGCTCGCGAATTCACGTTATACACAAAGCTACGCCACAACAGGCGGTGCTTTGATCATCACCACAAGACTTTGCTTTTCAACAGAAGCCCTGATCACTGCATCTTAGCATGCCACACAGAATAAATCCTATGTCAGACACACAGTCCATTTACAAGTCCGTTCTGGGTCTGAACGAAACCGGAGGCACTAAATACCTCGCAAACCCTTCGACCAACACGTACGCCTGGACGATCACCACTCATTATCCATATTTCGGGATGCCTCCCAATCAGGACCTCGGTTACCATCCAAACGAGGTGAAGATCTCCGGTCTTCGACCATCGTCTTCATCTTCGAATTTCAATCGTCGGTCGATTATTCGAAATGAGAATTAACTCGGCCTTTCCAAATAATTCACGTATATTTAGAATTTTAAATCGATTTATTTCAATGGTTAAATTATTCTACAACACCCATTTTGTCCTTTAATGTAATTTTCACACCAAACACATTCAACCATCAAACATCACATAAATCAAGCAAATTCAGTTTATTTCCATTTCATATCGCTTATGATATTTTATAACTATTTATCGCTATTTTTATTTATTTTAAAATAGCCATTTTATTCAAAACGACGCTTCGGGCCATAAGGCGGCCGTGGCGCTGTTTTTCTTTAGATTTGATTTAAACATTTCTGAAAATCTAACCGTTGGATCTTCACAAAATTTACATCATTAGAAAGGTCTTTTCAAAACGAACCCAACGGTTCCAGTTTCGGGAAAATCCGACGGTCGGATCTCCCGGTACAATCGTTTGAATTTTCGATTTCAAAATACGAACTGCAGCGTCGTTATTCGATTAAATATAATTTTATTTATATATATAAATAAATATAATCGTTTCTGGCGCTGTTTTTCTTCAGATTTGAATTAAACATTCCAGACAATCCAACCGTTGAATTTTTACAAGGTTGGTGCCGTTGGAAAGATTATTCCAAGGCGAACCCGACGGTTGAGGTTTCGGGAAAATCCAATGGTCGGATTTCCCGTACTAGTCGTTTGAAATCACGGTTTCGAAATACGAACTGCACGGCTTCGTTTCGTTTTAATTTTATTTATATTTATATAGTTATATAAATATAGTTCATTCAATGATTTCTATATCGTTTTCACTTCAAAAATTTTTCTAACACCTTAAATTTTGGAAAAATTTCGCCATAACCTCCCCTGCACCGGGAGCGTCGGGAAATCGCAAATAGCGTCCCGGTCCTTCTAATCTCAAAAAGAAAATGAAAAAGCCAAGCGGCTAGCCAACAGGCTCAAAATCATCACCCAAACAAATCAGTAAATGTGTACCTATTTGTCGGGCACAAAATTTTATTCCTCTTCTCTAGCCCCTTTGCTATAACCTGTTCAATGAATATTGCATGTACATATATATACAGTTCATATCATTTTTCATTTTCTATTCAACTTCATATTTGATTTCTATTTGGTTTAAAAACTCCATTCATTCTAATGTTACATAAATAGGTGCAAATCATTTCATTAGCTAATTAATGAATATTTCAACTCATATATGTTTATTTTGAACAAGTGGCTATTTTTAACATTTCACATTTCAACGATTTATGCATACAATAAAAATGTGTTTTTTATTGTAAAACGATTCATTTCAAAACACTATTTTTCTATATAGTTCATATAGTCGATAAAAGGTGATTTTTATTATCAAACAGTTTATTTCAAAATATGAATACCATTCAACACATGAATTTCTAAACAACGAATGAATATCAATTCAACACATGAATGTTTTCAATAGTTTTTATATATAGATAAAAATGTGATTTTTATTATCGAACAATTTATTTCAAAATATGAATACCGTTCAACACATGAATTTCTAAACAACGAATGAATATCAATTCAACACATGAATGTTTTCAATAGTTTTTATATATAGATAAAGATGTGATTTTTATTATCGAACAATTTATTTCAAAATATGAATACCATTCAACACATGAATTTCTAAACAACGAATGAATATCAATTCAACACATGAATGTTTTCTATACAATGAATAAATATAGTTTAAGCATATGAAAATAATTCAAACACACAAATATTATTCAAAATTTCGGCAGCATAACGGCAGGGTAGTTACACCGGCACCGTCCCTAGTACGGCTCCTCGCTCTACCTTAAAACCTCGCGGTTTTTGACAATGGGAATCATGCATCTAGTTCGCACGCAGGCGGCATGTATATATTTATTTCATTTCCACAAACTAATCCTATGTGGTTTCAACCAAATATTTCACAACCACCAATGGGTATTTTTCAACCGCAATCAACCAATATCAATCACAAACAATCCCAAACAATCATTCAATTCTCACAACAATTTCAACCAATAAATATCGTCCATGGTTTGTGGACGAGGGGCGTATATATATATAGATATATATTTATAGATAGCAATTCACTTTCATTTCACACATATAAATTTATAAATTTTAAATCAGAAATCTCACCAATAGCTATCCAACTTCACGACTCTTCTTAATAGAAATCTTCGCCTATTTGTCGCTTTCACTCGTATTCTCTGCATATGTAAAAATAGAATTTTTACTATGCTATTCAATATATAAAAATCGAATTTTGACTTCGCTATTCAATATATAAAAATATGATTTTTACTTTCGCTTTCACATATAAAAAATATGATTTTTACCTTTGCTTTCACATATAAAAAATATGATTTTTGCTTTTGCTTTCAACATATAAAAATATGATTTTTACTTTTGCTTTCACATATAAAAAATATGATTTTTACTTTTGCTTTCACATATAAAAAATATGATTTTTACTTTTGCTTTCACATATAAAAATATGATTTTTACTTCGACTTTTAACATATAAAAATATGTTTTTTTACTTTTGCTTTTAAAATCAGTTTTTCTTTGTATCAAAAATCAGTTTTCCTTTACTTCAAAAACCAGTTTTTCTTTTACCTAAAAATCAGTTTTTCCTTTATCTAAAAATCAGTTTTTCCTTTATCTAAAAATCAGTTTTTCTTTTACTAAAAATCAGTTTTTCCTTTATCTAAAAATCAGTTTTTCCTTTATCTAAAAATCAGTTTTTCTTTTACTAAAAATCAGTTTTTCCTTTACTTCAAAAACCAGTTTTTATTTGTATCAAAAATCTGTTTTTCTTTTACAAAAACAGTTTTTCTTTTACTAAAAATCAGTTTTTCCTTTACTTCAAAAACCAGTTTTTATTTGTATCAAAAATCTGTTTTTCTTTTACAAAAACAGTTTTAACTTTTCTAAAAATTTCAGTTTTTATTTTATTTAAAAATCAGGTTTTTTTTTCCTTTTATACAAATGCAGTTTTTACTTTCTTTTTACAAAATCAGTTTTTTTTTTATATAAATTCTTTTATAAAAATCTGTTTTGTACTTTTAAAACTAAATCAGTTTTTAACTTTCAAAAATTTCAGTTTTTAATACTTTTAAAAAAATTCAGTTTCAGTTTTTATTATATTTTTTTTTTTAAACAGTTTCATACTAAAAAAAAAACCGTTTAACCCTTTAAACAAAAATCAGAATTAAAATAAATAAGTAAAATAAAACTTACAGAGACGGAGGGGGAAGGAGACGACGTCGGCGGCTCAGGTGGCGTTCGTGGAGGTGTTGCGGCAGGGCTCCAGGCTTCGACAGGGGGCTGCTTCGTCGGTGATGTCTCGAGGGGGGTCTGCTCCGTCGGTGATCGTGCGATGGGGGGGGGGGGGCTTCGTCGGAGTTCGTGCGAGGGGGGGGGGCTTCGTCGGAGTTCGTGCGAGGGGGGGGGGGCTGGCGATTTAGGTTTTCCTTTTCTTCTTTTTTTTTTCCTCTGTATAAATCGAAATGAGAAAGGGGGGGGGGGCCAGAACAAAGATAAAGGGGGGGAGGGAAATGATTTTTTTTTATTATTATTTAATTATTTAATTTAGCAAAGAGTTGACTTTTACATATGACCTCGAAACGAGGCCCACCGCCTGTCGTCCATAGCGTTTTACCCCCATTCCGAACACAATGGGATATGTATCGCAAGCTGATTTGATCGTTACAATCAGTTTCCTTTTGAATTTTCATTTAAATCATTATATTGAATTTTAAACGCACATTTCAAATTACCGGGGTCACATACTAACTAGAAAAATTCCAGAAAAATATTTTCTAGCTTCGTATTGACGCTACGGTCCTAACAAAACTAGTTTCGTCGAATTCTGAGACCGTTTGAAAAATGGCCAATTTCCAGTCGATTAAATTCAACAGAAACTGGTCAAACGCGTTTTCCTTTGCCACGCTCACATATTGATTCGAAAAATTATGAAATTTGAAACCTAACAATAACTTGACACTGCGGATCTAACAAAAGTGGTTTCGTCGAAATCCGAGGTCATTTGCAAAATATCCATTTTTAAGGGCCTGAATTCTAAAGCGACTATTCAGAATTTTCAACTGGACATATCCTTTGACTCCCGCTATCAAATTTCGCTTGGTCGAATTCGTTAGAAAGATATTCACTAACAGATTTAAATATTTTTGGTTTCACTAAAATCCGGATTGTTTTGCACCCGGTATATTCCAATGAAGTTTGAAATCGAATTATCGAACTACCGCGCCATTTTCAATTCTATATATAATTATAATTAATTATATTGGTTTTCAAATGTCGATTCAAACTCAGTTTTCATCGCCATTATCTAAAATATTTATTTTAAATATTTAAAATCCATTATTTTAGCCAATTTAAAAATTTTAAATTGGTTCAGATTTTCTGGGTCGTTACAATCTCCCCCACTTAAAACTTTTCGTCCCCGAAAAGGAATAAAGTCGAAAGTGGTTTGATAAATCTACAAATCCACAATACAACAACCAATTTGTTTCTAATATTCAGAGTATTGAATAAACAATGCACATCCATGGGAAGAAAATAGCAACAGAATAGAGAATTAAATGGTAATGCAAAGTAGGGTAAATGTACCTTGCACTAGAGTCAATCAGAGATATCTACTCGGCATCTTGGATAAGCTTTCTGAATGCTCTCCTCAGTTTCCCAAGTACAATCTCGCGGATCTCCACTCCATTGCACTTTGACTAAGTGAACCTTCTTGTTTCTCAGCTCTTTGGTTTCTTTGCCGATGATCTTTAGCGGCTCTCGCCTCACGACTAATTCTGGAGTAATTTCAATGTCCTGCTGAGCTGCTTCTTCCACGATCAAGTCTGGATCATGAACGTGCTTTCGAAGTTGAGATATGTGAAATACATCATGCACTCCAGGCAACCAGTCAGGCAGTTTGACCCTATATGCAAGAGTTCCAATCCGTTCCAGAATAGGAAACGGACCAATAATTTTGGGCGCTAACTTTCCAGTTTTACCGAACCGGATAACTCCTCTCATCGGCGATACTTTCAAATATACATAGTCGCCAACTTCAAAGGATATATCTCTTCTTCTTTTATCGGCATAGCTCTTTTGTCGGCTTTGAGCGGCGAGTAATCGCTTCTTAATAAAATCGACTTTGTCGGCGCATTTAACTTCAGCTTCATATTTGGTCAACCAGTCTAACCCCAAGATAAGATCAAACTCTTTAAAATTCATAACGGCTGCGATGGTAGGAAACCGATAACGAGAAAAGGAAACCGGCACTCCACAAATCCAACTGAGATCAATGGAACCCCCAACCGGATTCTGGACAGTCATTGGTTCCTTAAGCTTTTTCAAATTCAAATCCAGTTTCTTAGCTGCATCCTTTGCAATGAAGCTTCGTGACGCGCCTGTGTCAAACAGTACTTTAACTGGAATGTTTTTGACAGTAAGCGTGCCTTCTAAAACATCTGGCCTTTCTTGACTAGCTGAGGGCTCAGACATTTCTGCTACTTCATTTACTTGAACTATCTTGGTCGCTTTTAACAGCCGGCAATCTCGCTTTATATGACCGGCCTGATGACAAAGATTGCATTCTCGAGTCACAGGATACTTGCCCTTGGATTTAGACCCACCCTCCTTTCGCTTCTTCGAGGTTTTACACTTCCTAGTCAGATGCCCCTGTTTATTGCAGTTAGAGCATGTGGCAGTCGTGGCAGGTTCTTTTTCAGATCTTGCCCTTTTTCGATTTACTTCGGGCTCCTTACCGACTTCAGATATTGTACTGGCTTCAGGAATATCAGTTTCCGACTCTGTTTTGTCACTAGAACAGACTTCTTCTTCGTCGCGCAACATTCCTTTCTTATGGAGATCTTCATACTGATAGGCCATATATATCATTTCAGAAAAAGGAAGCTTCACATGCCCCAATACTTTATTCTGGTATTTCCTTTGAAGTCCGTAAATAAATCTCATATTTTTCCTCTTCGGATTTTGAATTAGATGAGGAGCAAAGTGAGCAAGTTCGTTGAATTTCCTATGATATTCTGGGATGGTCATATCTCCTTGTATTAGATAAGAAAATTCGTCACATAATCTCTCGGTTACTTCGGGAGGAGTAAATCTTCCTAGGAAAATTACTTTAAATCTGTCCCAGGTGATATCACCTTCTGGATTATCTTTGATGATGGTTTCCCACCAAATTAAAGCTTCTTCTTTAAGCGCCCAAGATGCTACTAACCGTTTCTGGTCATCTCTTAGCTGGATATGCTCAAAGATTCTTTCGACAGAACTCAACCAAGCTTGAGTTTGAATAATAGATTCATTGCCCGAGAATTGCGCTCCGTTCAGATTTCGATATTTTTTTAATAGAGCCTCTAGATCGGGTTCTGTATTTCTTCTGTTTCTGGCACTCATTTTTCTAGTACTTCTGCAATTAGCAGATCAAGTGTCAGGTCACAGAAAAGATAATTTTCAAACATAGAAACATATACTTCAAATGTAAATGTGTCTATCGAGGTGTAATCATTCTGCTTTACTCATACTAGGATATTGCTGATCCTATCTGTATTGAGTTGCCCGTCCTAGAACACTACTGGTTCTATTTCTGACGAGTTCGTTCAAATGTTATATTCCAGAACTAAGCTTAACCAAAGCTCTGATACCACGTTGAGACGACCCGATTTCCCGTTCTCACGGAAACAAGGTTATCTTTTGGAATATAACACAGAAACATATAATAGCAGAACAGAATTAAATAAATACACCAGAATGAACAACAAAATATACTGGATAAAAGTAATCATCAGAGTTACACAGTATACAGGATCTTACTTAGTACAAATACAGTTCAGCTATACATAAATGTCTACAGCGGAAATAAACAAAATATGTACAATAGGAGCTGAACAGCATAAAAAGAAATAAATGATAGAATCCATCTTCAGCTCCAGCTATCCAGAAAAAGAACCAGCTAAACTTGAATACAAGGCTGCCCGTGTAGAAAAAGGGGCACCCGAGTTTGAGAGTGAAACAAACTACGAGTCAGTCATGGGACTGGTATGAGAAATCCACTCAACACATATATAATTGGTCAATCACAGGACCACGCCACTTTCGTAGAACGGGTTTACTCCATTGGATTGCCAGTGCTTTAAAAAAAATCTTTCTTTTAAACATCGCTATGCTTTTTATAAAAATGAAGCCGTTATAAGACTCAGTTCCCATCACACAATGCAACGCAAACCGGAGGATAGAGTTTTTACCTTATAACGGCCAAGATATGCTTGATACGAATAAAACAAAGGCATTTGATATTATTGCTAGTGTTTATATGTTTTGAAAACAATTTCAAATCATAACTATCAATCATAGACGGCATTAATGCCCCATACCACTATGTCGCCATATATAGGTATACAATCAAAATCGCATCGTCACGTATTTGGAAATTGGATTTCCGTCATGAACCAAGGCAAAAGATAGTCCTTACCGAATTCGAGACTGCCTAGCCCGAGTCTCAGGCAAGCGCGCAGGCAAGCCTTGGATCGTCAGGGCCGGTCCACACGGAGTGGATTAAAATGCCTGAGCACTACGTTTCGCCGCCCTTTGGGGCGTAAGCGAGCCAACGAATGACTCCATCGGACCCGGATCGTCCGATCTAACCGAGGCGCCTCGCAACAGCAACAACCACATAAGTCAAACTCGTCAGGGCGTGTAAAACCACTGACGCCACTTTTTAGCTAGGAGGAAACGTAGGCCCTCCCTGAGGTCCGTTCTCCCGTTTTAGGTTCATACCGGGGTGTGAGGCTCGCGAATTCACGTTATACACAAAGCTACGCCACAACAGGCGGTGCTTTGATCATCACCATAAGACTTTGCTTTTCAACAGAAGCCCTGATCACTGCATCTTAGCATGCCACACAGAATAAATCCTATGTCAGACACACAGTCCATTTACAAGTCCGTTCTGGGTCTGAACGAAACTGGAGGCACTAAATACCTCGCAAACCCTTCGACCAACACGTACGCCTGGACGATCACCACTCATTATCCATATTTCGGGATGCCTCCCAATCAGGACCTCGGTTACCATCCAAACGAGGTGAAGATCTCCGGTCTTCGACCATCGTCTTCATCTTCGAATTTCAATCGTCGGTCGATTATTCGAAATGAGAATTAACTCGGCCTTTCCAAATAATTCACGTATATTTAGAATTTTAAATCGATTTATTTCAATGGTTAAATTATTCTACAACACCCATTTTGTCCTTTAATGTAATTTTCACACCAAACACATTCAACCATCAAACATCACATAAATCAAGCAAATTCAGTTTATTTCCATTTCATATCGCTTATGATATTTTATAACTATTTATCGCTATTTTTATTTATTTTAAAATAGCCATTTTATTCAAAACGACGCTTCGGGCCATAAGGCGGCCGTGGCGCTGTTTTTCTTCAGATTTGATTTAAACATTTCTGAAAATCTAACCGTTGGATCTTCACAAAATTTACATCATTAGAAAGGTCTTTTCAAAACGAACCCAACGGTTCCAGTTTCGGGAAAATCCGACGGTCGGATCTCCCGGTACAATCGTTTGAATTTTCGATTTCAAAATACGAACTGCAGCGTCGTTATTCGATTAAATATAATTTTATTTATATATATAAATAAATATAATCGTTTCTGGCGCTGTTTTTCTTCAGATTTGAATTAAACATTCCAGACAATCCAACCGTTGGATTTTTACAAGGTTGGTGCCGTTGGAAAGATTATTCCAAGGCGAACCCGACGGTTGAGGTTTCGGGAAAATCCAATGGTCGGATTTCCCGTACTAGTCGTTTGAAATCACGGTTTCGAAATACGAACTGCACGGCTTCGTTTCGTTTTAATTTTATTTATATTTATATAGTTATATAAATATAGTTCATTCAATGATTTCTATATCGTTTTCACTTCAAAAATTTTTCTAACACCTTAAATTTTGGAAAAATTTCGCCATAACCTCCCCTGCACCGGGAGCGTCGGGAAATCGCAAATAGCGTCCCGGTCCTTCTAATCTCAAAAAGAAAAAGAAAAAGCCAAGCGGCTAGCCAACAGGCTCAAAATCATCACCCAAACAAATCAGTAAATGTGTACCTATTTGTCGGGCACAAAATTTTATTCCTCTTCTCTAGCCCCTTTGCTATAACCTGTTCAATGAATATTGCATGTACATATATATACAGTTCATATCATTTTTCATTTTCTATTCAACTTCATATTTGATTTCTATTTGGTTTAAAAACTCCATTCATTCTAATGTTACATAAATAGGTGCAAATCATTTCATTAGCTAATTAATGAATATTTCAACTCATATATGTTTATTTTGAACAAGTGGCTATTTTTAACATTTCACATTTCAACGATTTATGCATACAATAAAAATGTGATTTTTATTGTAAAACGATTCATTTCAAAACACTATTTTTCTATATAGTTCATATAGTCGATAAAAGGTGATTTTTATTATCAAACAGTTTATTTCAAAATATGAATACCATTCAACACATGAATTTCTAAACAACGAATGAATATCAATTCAACACATGAATGTTTTCAATAGTTTTTATATATAGATAAAAATGTGATTTTTATTATCGAACAATTTATTTCAAAATATGAATACCGTTCAACACATGAATTTCTAAACAACGAATGAATATCAATTCAACACATGAATGTTTTCAATAGTTTTTATATATAGATAAAGATGTGATTTTTATTATCGAACAATTTATTTCAAAATATGAATACCATTCAACACATGAATTTCTAAACAACGAATGAATATCAATTCAACACATGAATGTTTTCTATACAATGAATAAATATAGTTTAAGCATATGAAAATAATTCAAACACACAAATATTATTCAAAATTTCGGCAGCATAACGGCAGGGTAGTTACACCGGCACCGTCCCTAGTACGGCTCCTCGCTCTACCTTAAAACCTCGCGGTTTTTGACAATGGGAATCATGCATCTAGTTCGCACGCAGGCGGCATGTATATATTTATTTCATTTCCACAAACTAATCCTATGTGGTTTCAACCAAATATTTCACAACCACCAATGGGTATTTTTCAACCGCAATCAACCAATATCAATCACAAACAATCCCAAACAATCATTCAATTCTCACAACAATTTCAACCAATAAATATCGTCCATGGTTTGTGGACGAGGGGCGTATATATATATATAGATATATATTTATAGATAGCAATTCACTTTCATTTCACACATATAAATTTATAAATTTTAAATCAGAAATCTCACCAATAGCTATCCAACTTCACGACTCTTCTTAATAGAAATCTTCGCCTATTTGTCGCTTTCACTCGTATTCTCTGCATATGTAAAAATAGAATTTTTACTATGCTATTCAATATATAAAAATCGAATTTTGACTTCGCTATTCAATATATAAAAATATGATTTTTACTTTCGCTTTCACATATAAAAAATATGATTTTTACCTTTGCTTTCACATATAAAAAATATGATTTTTGCTTTTGCTTTCAACATATAAAAATATGATTTTTACTTTTGCTTTCACATGTAAAAAATATGATTTTTACTTTTGCTTTCACATATAAAAAATATGATTTTTACTTTTGCTTTCACATATAAAAATATGATTTTTACTTCGACTTTTAACATATAAAAATATGTTTTTTTACTTTTGCTTTTAAAATCAGTTTTTCTTTGTATCAAAAATCAGTTTTCCTTTACTTCAAAAACCAGTTTTTCTTTTACCTAAAAATCAGTTTTTCCTTTATCTAAAAATCAGTTTTTCCTTTATCTAAAAATCAGTTTTTCTTTTACTAAAAATCAGTTTTTCCTTTATCTAAAAATCAGTTTTTCCTTTATCTAAAAATCAGTTTTTCTTTTACTAAAAATCAGTTTTTCCTTTACTTCAAAAACCAGTTTTTATTTGTATCAAAAATCTGTTTTTCTTTTACAAAAACAGTTTTTCTTTTACTAAAAATCAGTTTTTCCTTTACTTCAAAAACCAGTTTTTATTTGTATCAAAAATCTGTTTTTCTTTTACAAAAACAGTTTTAACTTTTCTAAAAATTTCAGTTTTTATTTTATTTAAAAATCAGGTTTTTTTTCCTTTTATACAAATGCAGTTTTTACTTTCTTTTTACAAAATCAGTTTTTTTTTTTATATAAATTCTTTTATAAAAATCTGTTTTGTACTTTTAAAACTAAATCAGTTTTTAACTTTCAAAAATTTCAGTTTTTAATACTTTTAAAAAAATTCAGTTTCAGTTTTTATTATATTTTTTTTTTTTTAAACAGTTTCATACTAAAAAAAAAACCGTTTAACCCTTTAAACAAAAATCAGAATTAAAATAAATAAGTAAAATAAAACTTACAGAGACGGAGGGGGAAGGAGACGACGTCGGCGGCTCAGGTGGCGTTCGTGGAGGTGTTGCGGCAGGGCTCCAGGCTTCGACGGGGGGCTGCTTCGTCGGTGATGTCTCGAGGGGGGTCTGCTCCGTCGGTGATCGTGCGATGGGGGGGGGGGGGCTTCGTCGGAGTTCGTGCGAGGGGGGGGGGGCTTCGTCGGAGTTCGTGCGAGGGGGGGGGCTGGCGATTTAGGTTTTCCTTTTCTTTTTTTTTTTTTTCCTCTGTATAAATCGAAATGAGAAAGGGGGGGGGGGGCAGAACAAAGATAAGGGGGGGGGAGGGAAATGATTTTTTTTTTTATTATTATTTAATTATTTAATTTAGCAAAGAGTTGACTTTTACATATGACCTCGAAACGAGGCCCACCGCCTGTCGTCCATAGCGTTTTACCCCCATTCCGAACACAATGGGATATGTATCGCAAGCTGATTTGATCGTTACAATCAGTTTCCTTTTGAATTTTCATTTAAATCATTATATTGAATTTTAAACGCACATTTCAAATTACCGGGGTCACATACTAACTAGAAAAATTCCAGAAAAATATTTTCTAGCTTCGTATTGACGCTACGGTCCTAACAAAACTAGTTTCGTCGAATTCTGAGACCGTTTGAAAAATGACCAATTTCCAGTCGATTAAATTCAACAGAAACTGGTCAAACGCGTTTTCCTTTGCCACGCTCACATATTGATTCGAAAAATTATGAAATTTGAAACCTAACAATAACTTGACACTGCGGATCTAACAAAAGTGGTTTCGTCGAAATCCGAGGTCATTTGCAAAATATCCATTTTTAAGGGCCTGAATTCTAAAGCGACTATTCAGAATTTTCAACTGGACATATCCTTTGACTCCCGCTATCAAATTTCGCTTGGTCGAATTCGTTAGAAAGATATTCACTAACAGATTTAAATATTTTTGGTTTCACTAAAATCCGGATTGTTTTGCACCCGGTATATTCCAATGAAGTTTGAAATCGAATTATCGAACTACCGCGCCATTTTCAATTCTATATATAATTATAATTAATTATATTGGTTTTCAAATGTCGATTCAAACTCAGTTTTCATCGCCATTATCTAAAATATTTATTTTAAATATTTAAAATCCATTATTTTAGCCAATTTAAAATTTTTAAATTGGTTCAGATTTTCTGGGTCGTTACAACTAGTTGGAATTAACGAACCTTACTGAAGTAATCATTTGTTTTGATTTCCCAATCCCAACCTATACATCCCATGAAGTAAAACTGGTAATACTTCATGTCTAACACCACAGTGTTATCGGCAAATTCAATTACCATTTCACGTTCAAATCTAATTAAAAATTTAACTATTGCCTGGAGCAAAACTGGTGATACTCCATTCTCGATCATTTCAATCTAATTAAAGATTCATTAAAACTCCACTTGGTTTTATTCTTCCCAAAAATCAATATTAATGATGGTTTAACTTGGGAAATCGTATCCTGTCTTTAACTGGGTTAAAGAACCAATGTCATTTAAAACACGGTTCACGATAAACCCAAAATAACATTCCATTCCATCAACCTTTAACCGTAAATTAGCAAGTGAATAGTTCCCTAAGTATTAACCCCGAAGGCCGAAACCAACATCATATCAATACCCAGGAAACCATTCAACTTAACTAATCTCCAATTAGTTTCTGATTTTCTTAACTTCATTGGCTCTAAGAATAGTATTATTAAAGATACCATTCACGACAACCGAAATCACATTCCATTAATTACGGAATCTTCACGGAAAAACAAATCAATATATAATCGATATCTATTTCCAAATCCGACCAGTAATACAAATGGAATAACGACAACGCCTTTTAAATTCCATATGTATTAACAGTCTTCCTCCACAGAAGTTCACTTCGATTATTATCAAATCGAATTCCATTCAATTCCAATTTAATATGTTAAATTGGAAAACTTTACTTTGGAAAATCTCCTTTAAATCTTAACAAAAGATTTATAAATTCCAAACCTATTTGACTGTAAATCGGGTTAAAGAACGAATGTCGCTAAAACACAGTTCACAACAAACCCAACTCACATTCCACTAATTATCGGGTTAAAGAACAAGTGTTATTTAAATCACTATTCACGATAAACCCAAAAATCAATTCAAATTCAATTCCAATTAAATACCATTCAATTGGTATACTTCATAAAATCTAAATAAAAAGATTTAATCTTTTTCTCAACTGAGTTTAAGAACAGTGTTAATGAAGATACCATTCACGACAAACCCAAATCCCATTTGATATTTAATACAAGGCTCTGAATAAAAAAAATATCGGCTTATATTCAATATCAAATTCTACAACCAACCAATATCATGTTGGAAATAACGATATAAATATATCTTTCAAATTTCCATAACAATATCTGTATAATCACGAAATCTAACATCAAAATATTCCGAAGACAATTTCAATTCAAATCCATTTCCACTTTATATGTTGGAAATTCTGGTTATTTTCAAAACCATTTCAAATCCAATTTATTTAATTTAAAAATAAATGGATTATCATTCTAGTTCAAAACTAGTTCATTTCGATAAAAATCTATTTTTATCTTTTCAAATATGGGATTTTTCATCCCAACTCTTTCCAAATCATTTCTTATGATTTTATACTAATTATTGATATTTTTAATAATTTTATCAAGGCCCGTACAGTCGATTCCCATAAACGGCCATCGAACTGCACTTACAACGACCTTTTCCAAATTTGATTTGGACATAATTCCAAATCCAACCATTAGATTTCTAATTTCTTGTATTCTTAGAAAGCTTTTTTCGATACGAACCCAATGGTTCTGGTTTTAGGAGAATCCGACGGTCGCATCTCCCGTAATGTCCATTCGAAGTCAATGGTCAAAATTCGCGAACTGCCGCAGCGCGGCGCGTTCTATTCAGACCATTATATATATATATATAATATATTATATATATTTCGTCGATTTCCTTTTAAAATGTATTTTATAAATCGTTTTAAATTCGTTTTCAAAACGATTTCAACTTCCTATTTAGTTTCTAATCAAAATTGAATATTCCATATCATCGATATATAAATGATAATATTTTCAAAACATTAGATTTTGAAATCAATTCATTTTCGATATTCATTGTAGAAATGAATAAAATCAATATAAATATAGTTCCGTCAAAATGGCGTCAATCTAATCAACATGACTTTATATATTTAGATATAATCGTGTCCTTCCCAAATCGGACATCAAAATCACATTTTGATCTATTACTGAATATTATTTTAAAATATTCTTTATTTTAAAATAATCATTATTTCAAAATATTCATCCTTTCTGAACTGGAATCAGACACCGTCAATTACCATATAATTTGATTTATATGGATTTCATACACACACGTACACTGCAACAATCAAACACAGTCAACCATCATCCAAAGTGCATTCTATACTGCATAAGCATCAAATATAAATATTCAACGCTTATAGTAGCCTGTCAATCAATCGATCGACATACAACTAATTATTGGGACTAGTGTATGTCATATATCATCCCAATACCCGTGTGGGGTTTCAAACAATCAAACACATGTTTTATTTGTGCAGTTGGGCGATGTGTAAAATTTATCGTCCCAATCAATATCAGTCAAATGTGTGTACATAAACAAATCATCCGATTTGTTTATAAATATTTATTTTATATACACGTTAAAAATTATATTTTTAACTATAAAATATTTATTCATTCCACATCACACAATCAATTTTCACAACACATCAATCAAACAAACAAGTCATCCATGGTCTGTGGACTACGGGTGTCGGGTGTTGCTAAGCACCATCTGCATCCTAGTATATATTTCAACTAGAAAACAAATTAAAAGTGAGAAGTTCTCACCGAGAGTTCCACTATGTCAATCTTTGGCGGACGATGGTTTGGATTTATCCCATATTCCAATTCAATCTTTTCACGCTGTTCATAATAAAATTCACATTTTTATTTCAGCGCTATACGGATAAAATCACATTTTTCTACCGATACTGTACAGATAAAAATTCTATTTTAACACTCTACTGTATAGATAAAAATTCTATTTTTATACCCCTACTATATAGGTAAAAATTCTATTTTTATACTGCAACTGTATAGATAAAAAATCTATTTTTATACCGCTACTGTATAGATAAAAATTCTATTTTTATACCGCTACTGTATTGATAAAAATTCTATTTTTATACTCTGTACAAATATATAAAAATTCTATTTTTATACTTGCTACTTATATATAAAAATCAAATTTTTATATCGATGATTATATTTTAAAAATCACATTTTTAAACCGCTATTATATATGAATAAAAATCATATTTTTATACAACTAAAAATCGTATTTTTATATAGCTAAAAATATTTCTTATCTAACTAAAAATATAATCTTTTCTAAATCAAAGATCTAATCTTTTTAAAAGTAAAAATCGTTTTTTTCTTAATAAAAACTCAAATCCATTCATGCATAAAAATCGTTTCTTTATATGGATAAAAAATCACCTCTTTGTATACATAAAAATCTGAACTTCATCAACATAAAAATCTAAACTTCATATGCATAAAAATTTGAACCTCATATTCATAAAAATCATAATTTTCAGAAATTAAAGATCTTCCTTTTATTCTAAGAAATTAAAATCAGCAAAAACTCAACCATCTTTAGGGTTTAGGTCGGAGGGGGCCCACGGAGGTTGGTGGCGGTCGAGATGGTGCAAGGGGGTGGTTTCTATCGCCGGCGGCGGTTCTTTTTACGAATGTGGGGGTTTAAGGGGCTTGTAGGTCGAACGGAGGAAGGGAGGGAGAAGGGGACAAGGCCGAGGAGGGGCGTCGGAGCTTGAGGGTCTGGCGATGGGCGGCGCTCCGTCGATTGCGGGGTGGTATGGCGGTCTCAGGCGTTGGGTCGATGACAAGGAGGGCTTCGATTTGAGGAAGAGAAGGTTTATTTTCTTTTGTTTTGATCTGAGCGTTTAAGATAGAGAGAGAGAGAGAGTAAAAAGGGGGAAAGAGTTGACCAAGCTATTTTATATAGTTATTTATTAATTTAATTCTCCAAAAAGTAAACTTTTATTTTGAACTCAAAATCGAACCCACCGACTGTCGCCCCTAGCTAATTACCCCCATTCCAAACACAATGGGATATGTCACGTAAGCCAATTCCATCGTTTCGATGAGTTTCAATTTAAATTAACATTTAAATCCTTATATTAAATTTTAAACGTACATTTCAATTTACTGGGGTCATATACAGATCCCAAAAATTCCAGAAAAAATATTTCTAGCTTCGTATTGACGATAAGGTCCTAACAAAACTAATTTCGTCAAATTTGAAGACCGTTTGAAAAATGACCATTTTCTTGTCTATCGAAATTGACTAAAACTGGTCAAACGCGTTTAACTTCGCCACGCTCACATATTGATTCAGAAAATTATGCAAATTGGAATCTAGCAATAACTTGACATCTCAGATTCAACAAAAGTAGTTTCATTGAAAATTGAGGTCGTTTGCAAAATTTCCATTTTTAAGGGACAAAAATTCCATAGCGACTATTCTGAATTTTCAACTAGACGTAACTTTTTATTCCCACCATGAAATTTCAATTTTTCGGATTCGTTGGAAAGATATTCTCTAACAGATTCTAATATTTTTGGTTTTGCCAAAATCCGGTTTATTTTGAATCCTGTACACTCATTTGAAATTTGAAATTTGAAATCGAATTTTCGAACTACCGCGCCATTTCTAATTCCTTTTATATTTAAATTAAAATATTTATATTCTAACGTCGATTCAAATAAATTTCTCATCATTATTATTTAAAATAATTCATTTTAAATATTCAAAATTCATTAAAATTGCCAAAATAAAAATTTTAAGTTGGCTCAAATTTCCGGGTTATTACAACGATCTACTAATGCTACGTCCGCGTTGAATCTTTCGAGGAAAGATTGAAGTATCTCTCTCGGATGTTGCTTGATGAAGGTCAAGAACATGACACTTTTCGGTCGGGAGATGTGAATTCTGAACTACCCAATGAAGCGGGTGACTAGCGAGTTCCAGCTGTAGATCGACTCCGTTGTTAGCTGCCGAAACCACATGCCAGTTATATCTATGAGAAAAAGCGATAAGCACTTGGCCATAACATTGGTTGATGCAAAGAGTACATCCATATGGCACATGTATCGCACGAGATGGATGGTCGGGTTGGTTCGACCAATGTAGGGTTCAAAGGCTGGAAACTTAAAGTCCGGAGGATTACAAGAGTTTCTTATTTCCCTATAAAGGAGCTACGGCGGATATTATCTATATCCTGCTGAGAAGAGGTTCCCCGGGTGAAGCGTCGGATGATGCTTGCAAGCTTGCTTCCATCTCCGAGAGTCGCTGCCATGAATCCAGCTTTGCATTCGGGAGAGCTCCAGCACCAGGGTCCGACGAAAGCATGCTCGAAAGGGCGACCGTTGGTTGGGCTCGACCTCCGAGAGTCGAGTGAAGGTGAGGGCGAGGGTGCATCGCAGTTGTTGGTTCTGTGTAGACTAGCGCCTCCTGGACCTGATGATAATTGGTCTGAATCATGCCCGCGATGGAAGGTCCGGGCTGATCCAGCATAGCATGTAATGTTCGAAGCTCCCTGGTGGCCCCTCCCGAACTGATGTTAGAAGGATTCATGGTAGCATTTTCCTCCGCCGTGGTGAGAACCGGTATGGTAGAGTGAGTCTGTTGTAAGATGTTGGGTTGTAATGGGAATGGCATTGATCCTGATGGGCCCAGCGGTTACGATTGGTCCAGGGGGTCGAGCTAGTCCCCGAAGAGGTAGTAATACGGTCGAATGACCTAAATCTTGATCGCGGGCCTCCGGTGAATCTACGGTTGCGTTAGTTGCTGGAAGCGATACTCCTGGCTGTAATTGGTTGGGAGGTGGAGTCGAGCCAAGAGGAAGTAAAAGTGTAATCTGATCTGTGGCTTGCATTTGTCCAGACCGAAGATCAGTTACTGCCCCAGCCTCGCCTGGTGGAGGAATTGATGTTGAAGCGTTAAATCCCTTTTCCATCCAAGCGAGAAGGTGATCCATCAACAGTTGTTGTCGTTCGAGAAGTTTACCCTAAGGTGTCATCTGTCCTCTGAACTCGACCATGATCTTATCCATGTTGTCCCGAGTAAGATATCAGTACACGTTTTCAAGGAGGCTTCCTGACTTGCCTCTGCAGTGTTTGTCTCGGATGCATCAGCGTTTGTGGGCGAGAAGATATTGCATCTTTCTTCCGCTTGTTCGCCATGGGTCAGAACTTGCTGAAAGTCGTAGAGAATGCTGATGTGTGCCCCTTCCTGGTGCACCAAAGTGTTGACATCAAAAGTTGGTCACTAGTGACAGTCAACTCCCAATCGTGTGAAGAGCACACGAATAACAATCACAAAATGCAGTAAAAAAAGAAAATAGGGAATACGCAAGACTTTTTATAGTAGTTCGATAAAGATGGTACCTACATCCACTTTATATGTATTGATTTGCTTTTGATTACAAGTACAACACTTTTTCTATTTGAAGAAAGAAGAAGATTGGCTATTTTGGAGTTAGCTGTAGGAAGAGCTTAGAATCGGAAGTCTTTGGTGGAGAATAGAGCATCCGAAAGAAGGTCTCCAGAAAGAGAGGTCCGTTTCCATTTTGAGCTTGGAGGTATTTATAAGTGAAGAAGTGGGATGAGGTATATCAAAAGTAGAGCTTTGTCCGAAAGTGGTTGACCGCCTTTAATGCTCTAAGAATTGGATCGAATATTGAATGACTTAGCTAGATATTTCCACATAGATCTGGAGTCATCAAGTCGATCCGAACTTTAAGAAAGTGCTTAACTTGGTTGGTCCGCGAGAGCGATTATATTGGGGCATGAGATCCGCTGCTCGAAGGAAACTGATTCGGGTCAAATCTTTTTTGGACCTTCTGAAGTATAGGTCGTTCTATCGGTCGATCGACCGATGCTGAAAAGCGAGCTTTTGGACATTGGGCTTCGATCCGTTGAACCACGACTGCTTTTGCTAAAAGGTTGGTCAACACACAATTTTTGAAATGATTTCAAAATAACTAACTTTTTTTTAAATTGAGTTTCAAAATTACTTCCTTATTTTGAATATATATCTCTTTGTTCTTAAATTTTTTTTAAGTTCGGAAATTTAATTACTCCTATTTTGAAATTATACTTTATTTCCTAATATATTTTATTTCTTAATTCAGATATTTATTACTTATAGATTTATACTAATTTTTTTATAATTATTTATGTTTTCAATTTCCTCATTTATAATTATTAAGTTTTAACATATCCCATATATTCATAGTTTTATATATACACACACTTTTTATATCATTTTATATATTGTAACCCCTCACTCTTTTCTTAGCTCAAATTTCATAAAAAATTGAAACCCAAACCCATCCAAGAATGGAGAGTGTAAATTTGGTACCTGCAATTAATGAGCATGAGCATAATTAGAGTAAAATAAAATAACTCATAGCAGGAACAAGATAAGGTAATTAATACCGACTAAGACGATTACCTTAAAGCACATCGTCACATAGATTTTGAGTATGAGAGAACAAGAATTGAAAACCAAACTGAACACCTGTTGAGACCTGTCATTCCCGAGCTAAACCCGAGAGTTGTTATGTAGAGGGGGTCAGAACAACAAGTCCTCGTGAGTAGAAAATGTATAACCCTATCTACAATACACAAATGTATCCCGTTTGGTCATAATCAAAACATAACCTAACCTTGTAAAAATTTATGTACAATGACTATCGACTGTACCCAAGTTAGCATTCTCAAATGATAGCGATACTGAAATACAACGTTCACCCATAAATATGAAGCTTTTAAACCACCATTCAACTACTTACTATAAACTAAGAGGTGGATCCCCACTACTCATTATTGCATATGGAGGTTATTATTTCTGTATGGCCACTTAAAACTTCCTTTTCAATGATAATAAGGGTGGATCCTTTTGATCAATTAAGACCCAAGGCGGATCCACCGTGTAACACCCCGAATTTTAATAAATAATAACTAAATATAAACGATTAATAAACTAAATATTAATCAGAATAATAATAAGAATTATACAACGAGACTAGCACATTTGGAACCATTGTAATTTTATGATCGAAATGGACACTTGGTTTGTAAAAATCTGAGTTAAAATTAGTTAGTTATGGAGTAAAGAAGTATTCAAAAATTAAATAAATAAAACAGACAAATCCAACGTTCAGTGGGCGACCCATGCTAATCGGGTCGACATGTGTGTTGATCCAGTATAGCGGGTGAGCTGACCCAACTGCAGCGTGCCTTAGCCTGCACGCAAGCACACCAATCCTAACGGACGCTGCGTCAGACGCTAACAACTACGTTCCTAACGACTGTTTTTCCCCATTCTTATAAAAATCTATCCTCTTCCACCATGTATCTTTCAATATTCCACACCTCAAACACCACATTTTTTCTCTATTTTGCCTTGACAATGGCTGAAGTAACTCGTGTGAAAGAAACATTTCTCCGACCTCCGAAAGTGTGGTCTCCGTTTGCAACTTCAGAGTTTCTCCATATAACCGTTGATGCTTACCAAGCAGTTGGAAAGAACAAAAAAGGAATTCATAAGAGGATTGCAACTGCTATGAACGAGGTTTAGCTACATCACCGATTGAGATACCGGTCATTGTTGAACAAGTAACAGTTGAACACGATGCTTACAAGAAGAAATGAACTGTATATCGCAATTTGAGTGAGAAAACGGAAGCCATATGGGATCATAAATACGGAATAATTAATGGAAGCGAAGCTTGGTGGTAATTCTCCCTTGTCTACCACAAGCCCACAGCCTCTTGAAATTCCGACTATGAAGCATGCAATGGACAATGTAAGAACATTAGACGGTAATGGCATAACCCACGCAATATCAATTCTCAAAAGCAAGGAAAACCAAGATATGTTCATGGTTCTTCTTGATGACGAAGCAGAAAACTGGCTGCGTTTTGAAATCGAGGTTCGCAAGCAAGCAATCTGATACATGTAGTTTATGATGAATTGCAATGTCCCGCCTTTTTGATCGCCTCAAATTGGTGATTAAACCAACTTAAAACATTCAAATTGATGGATCGTTATTAGCTTCCAGAGTTTAAAATAGAATCAACACAACAAATACAGAATAAATAAATAACGCAGTACTGAACGTTGGAATAAAACTTTTATTTATATTAATTAGAATTTTTTTGATACAAAGATTTTTCTATACAGCGGAATGAAAATATCATTTGAATACAAGAAAATATTTACTGTTTGAAATCTTCAGAGTGTGCTCGTCTTCAAAATCCCCAGCTTCGTCAGTCTTCAGATCTTAAGATGTAATCTCTAAATCTGTAACATTTGGGTCTCACCCGAGCATTCCATGCAAAAACATAAAACACTTTCAAATCATAGTTCAAGTAAAATAATTTTAATATAAACTGAAATATAATAGTTAATCCTATAATTCACTGCATTTCGAGTACATTGAACCCATGAGAACTGCCGGAATATACCATAGCAATTTGGGACGAAACAAATCGGGATAGCATATGGATTCATATATACATGTGCCAATGACATATATATACATATACGATGGTATACATACATACGTGTACATCGCCACCACACACACACACACACACACACACACATATATATATATATGTATATATACACGCACACACTAAAACATATATACGTATGTCGCTGACATGTATACATACACACACAATAGTATGTATATACACATGTGTCCATCGACCGCCACATATATACCAAGACCAAGCTTCGATAGATCAGGATATGCAACATACATTTTCAAAGAAATTTCAAGGACTGTCAAAACAAGCCAAGGAGCAATAAATGCAACCTTTCAAATTAAAGAGTACACCAGGCATGCACAACCAAAACTCGAGCAGGTGTATGGCTCTAGAAAAGGGTTCAAAAATGGAAGCCAATATCATGATAATGAACTACAGCAAAAAGTTATTCAAAAGGGTGCATGCATTAGTGAAACAAATTTTGTCACATGACTAAAGAAAAGGCAAGATGTTCGACCAACACACTTTCAATTATGTAAGTATATATAATTTTCCTTTTTCCACTGGTAAATTGCTTCTATACTCAAAACATACAGTGTTAAATTCCAAGGTAACTTCATAATGAGGAGCTTATTTAAATACATATAAATGTGTAATAGTTTGGGTTTATATACATAACCAAGGCATAGATATGGCAAAAGGAATAATGGTGTTCATTTGTCTATGGTTCACTGCCCAAGTTTAAACAAAATGTACAAGGGTTATATATATATATATATATATATATATTTATGTGTGTGTGTGTGTATATAAATCAGGTAAACAAAGGGGTATAAACCCACATACAAGTTAAATAATCACGTATGCAAGCTCAACTAAATAGGAATATGTTCCAGGAAAATAAATGAATAGGCTTCTTTTCCCATGAATGATATTAGAATTTAGAAATGGTGTATATGGTCATGTGTCCATTAGCCTAAAGTAGCAATTATCATATATTGTTTCTAATTCATAACTAAGTATAATGTATAACACCCAAGAAACTACAAACTCAAATAATCGTTCATGCATACATATTACTGACAAAAACACATCTCAACAATTTTTCCTAAGTAGAACGCCACAGGTACTATTTGCACAACATCCCAATACCACTTTATGATCATGATAATTGCAGCTGCACATATGTAAACAACCTTCGACTTATGTTAATTCTTCAAAAGCTTCAAGCGATTGCAGAAACTACTAGCTAGTAGTACATTTCCTTATCTATCTGTTTCCATTCTCACTTATACATTGACATCAATTTGCCTTAATAGAATAATTATGACCAATATTTTTTAGCTAAGAACCACATCATGTAGCATCTTTTGGTTCTACTAGGGGCCTTCTTATCATTTGTCCACTTAACAAAATTTCAGCACTTGTGGGTACAATGTATTTAACAGTGACAACATTGATGACTTGATTTCAGTTTATAACAGCTATAAATTTTAGGTATTAAATGATGTTGTTTGAACCATGTTTACAGTAAAAGCCAACATAGTTTAGTGTGCACAAATTTTCTGAACATTGACAACTAACCAAATCTCAAGACTGTAAATACCATAACACAACCCGGTTTCCAAATCGGCAAAGTAGGTTAAACATAACCCACATGTTCGAAACATGGACCAATATAGCAGTTAAGGTAGTGCACTCCTATTTAAATCTCTGCACATGTATATACATTCAATTATGTATACACACATGTCGACCCATTCCCAAAACAAAATCAGGTTAACACGATAAATGCCACACCATCATGTACAACTATTAAATGACCACCAGCCAAACAGCATGGTGCTAAGGCCATAAACTATCATACTTTAAGTTTACTGAAATTAAATTACTTGCAACAAGAATTAATCGTGAGTAACAATACTCACATTTAATAGCGTGATTAAAAAGGAACAACTTGCAAAGGCTTAGGAGCAGGCGACGACGATCGGTTTTCTTGAGCAATGACTTCGATTTGGCGGTTCTCAGAAGGAGCCTTCTACATTGGAACGAGCTAGCCTTCGATCTGCGAGAGCTTCAAGCTTGTGATGGAAGGAGAAGCATGATTTGGGGATAAAGGCACGGTTTTTATTCGATGGAATATGGCTTTGTTGCTTACGGTGGCTCCAATGGGTAGCGACGGCTGCAAGCGCGGATGATTTGCGAATTGGGGTTTCCCCTTTCCTGGAATTGAAAGCAAAAGGACAGAGGAGAGAAGAGGTAAGGGCGCTTGCAGCTTCAAAGTGGGCGGCTTGAGATGATCTACGCGGCGGCCAAGAGGAGGCAGCGATCGATTTGTTCAAAGGAGAAAGTCTTGATTTTTGGGGAGGAATCATTTTAGGGTTAAAGGTTTTTGGCAGAAGCCATTAACTTTAAGAAAGGGGAACTGATTTCGGCTTGGAAGCCATAAAAAAATGAAAAGAGGAAATCATTTGTGCTGGATAAAATTGTGGAGGAACAAGACGTTTATAGAAGAGGAATGTCAGGGATAAGAACAGAGTCCATCTAAAGGTTTTAGGT
Organism: Allium sativum; assembly: GCA_030737875.1. Lineage (NCBI taxonomy): Eukaryota > Viridiplantae > Streptophyta > Magnoliopsida > Asparagales > Amaryllidaceae > Allium > Allium sativum. Next base: position 548,874,885 of record CM060916.1, read on the forward strand.
TAGCTGTGCGTTACAGGGATAGGTTGGCGTGAGATTAACTAAGGTAGATTATATTTGTTTTAATTTAAATTATAATTCTACCATGAATACCCCCGAACCGCTCTAAATACGTACCACCAACACAGTTTCTAAATGCTACAAAAATTATATGTATCTCCTCGTCTTTGCATTCTGAATGCAATAACATTTCCTGGTTGTAAACCGACTCTGTCTGTTTACAATGTTATTTTAAATTTTAAATTATTTATCGTTACGCTGATTTAATTCCGTTTGTTCACCAATGACTCTATTCGTTTTCGAATTTGAAATGTTAAATTCAAATTTTGAATTTAGGATTCAGAACTAAAATTAAATAGAAATAATTTAGTTGATTTATATAAATATTTTTCGTTGAATTAGACTGATAACAATAATTTAAATTCGATTTATATTGATAGTTGGAATAATAAACACATATCCAAGCTAATTTTCAACAAATAAAATCTCCAATTTATTTAACATCAATAGCGTTTATTTTAAAAATTCCACCATCCATATTTTCTAATCGAATTTCAAATCCAATTCAAATATCCAATCAAATTCAATTCCAATATTCAACCATACATATTTGATTCCAACCACCCATTCTGAATTAAATATTTAATTTTAATACATGCACAAACAATATATTTGATTTTTTTAAACCCGAGTATCAATATAAAATTGATCATTAATAATTAAATCTCTAATTAATTCCTTATTTTAGTTGTCAAAATTTCTGGGTCGCTACAATCTCCCCTCTTTAAAACTTTTCATCCTCGAAAAGAAGAGATCGTTAGAGTTATACCAATGTATATTCCAAATTATCTTATTAATGTGAAATTCTAAACTAAATATCAATATTTATATTATCAATTCTATTTATTTATCCGTCATACTCAATTAACTTTGAAAATCAATTTTTCTCAAAACTAATCTCTTAAATTTCAAACTCTGCATAAGTTGGATTTACGCATCTCGAATTATTCCAAATTCCTCTATAACCCTTATGTGATAACCCTAAACTCCCGCGCCATGGAAGCAAGGATAATAATTGGAATATAACACATTTATCACAACAACAGATTACAGATAACAACATAATACATGAAATCATAGAATAATATCATCATCATAGCAGCAGAATCATGAATGTCATCAACATCTGAGTTGCACAGACACAGGATACTACTTAGTACATAAATGTTCCCACAAATAGAAAACAATTCTAGTACATCCTAAAATACAACATAGATAAAGTGATGTTTAAATGTCCCGAAAGATAAAAGATAAAGATGGTCTTTGTCTTCTGCCCAAAGAGCACACTATGCTTCGGTGAATATCCAAAGGAAGCATGTTACCTATTTGCTTGGCTGTCCGTGTAAAAATAAGGGCACCCGAGTTTGCAAGTGAAAACAAACTACGAGTCACTCATGGGACTAGTATGAGAAATCTTACTTAACTTACCTAATAATAAGGTTAATCACAGGACCACGCCGCTAACGCGGAACGGGTTTATTCCATTGGATTGTCAGTGCATAAAATGAGTAAATATTTTAAAACAACGCAATGCTTTTTAGAAAAATGAAACCGTTATAAGACTCAAGTCCCATCACACAATGCAACGCAAACCGAAGGATGGAGTTTTACCTTATAATGATCAAACATGATTGACACGTATAAAACAACAATCAGTTGATATTATTACTAGTGTCTAATCAATTTAAAACACTTTCAAAATAAATGTATCAATCCTAGACGGCATAGCTACCATATACTATGTCGCCATATATAGGTTTACAATCAAATTTGTAATGTGGTATTGGAAATTGGGTTTCCATCATGAGTCGAGGCTAGGAATCATCCTCACCGATTTCGAGACACTCTAGCAAATGCCTCAGGATTCAGATGCTGGCGATCCCTAGTTAGCAGCAGGTCCGGTCCACAAATACTTTTGCGGATTGGTTATTCTTGAACAGTACGTTTTCTGGTCCTATTCGACCTATCACTTGGCCAGTAGCGACCAATATCCGAGGGCCCTCACAATCCATCATCCACATAAGTAAAAATGTATGGGCTCTATACCATGACACCAAACGTATGCACTCCCTGCCGTCCTCTTTCCGTTTTTGACTCATACCGTGGTGTGAGGCTCGCGAAGTAATGCTATACACAAAGCTATGCTAAATAAAGCTATGCTTTGATCATCAACCACAAGGCTCTGCTTTTAAGCAAAAGCCTTGATTATTTGCATCTTGGCATGCCACATTGGCAATCCACGCCATGCGACTGATGTCTATCAATATATAACCTCTAAGCTTGTATGTCTCAGAGAAGGGTGTTAAGCAAGAGAATAAATTCTCCGCCACCAAACAGATATATATTAAATAGAAATCAATTCACACAAAATGAAATCCAATGTCAAACATACATCCATTTACAAGCCCGTTCTGGGTCTGAACGAAACTGGAGACACCTTATTCCTCATCCCGTATGTCCAATACAGAAGAGAGGTTCTCGCATATCTGGACAATCAACAAGTACGTCCAGACAACTACCACTTTAACCCTTTCCTGAGAGAAAACCAATCCAGGGCATCAATAGTCATCCATTCGATGTGAAGATCATCGGTCTTCAACCACCGTCTTTAATGTCTTCGATTTTAAATCACCGTATAATTATTTGAAATAAGATTTAACTCGGTCTTTTCAAATAATTCTCGAATATATAAAATTCGAATCAGTTCATATCGTTAATATTATTTTGTAATGATTTATCGCTATTTTTATTTATATACAAATAGCTCAATTAATTCGGACGACGTTTCAGGTCGTTACGTGGCCCTGGCGCTGTTTTTATCCAAATTTGAATTACACATTTCTCAAAATCTAACCGTTGGATCTTAACAAATTTAATATCGTTGGAAAGATCTTTCCAAAGCAAACCTAACGGTTCCAGTTTTGGGAAAATTCGACTGTCGGATCTTTCGGTATAATCATTTAAAGTTCCGATTCCGAAACATGAACTACCGCTCGCGGTTCATTTAATTTATATATATATATATATGTATGTATATATATATGTATGTATATATATATATGTATATATATATATCGTTCGACGATTTAACTAACAAGTTAAAAATAATGTATTAACCAACAAGATCATTCTTTTTATTCTAATCAAACAGGTTGAATGTAACATTTTTAATGACAACACCTATTTTAACATATTATTCTTTTTAACTAAATAAACATGTCAAAAGAAACATTTTTAATGAACAACTCCTACTTTAACATATTATTCTTTTTAACTAAATAAACATGGTAAAAGAAACATTTTTAATGGCAACACCTATTTTAACATATTATTCTTTATAACTAAATAAACATGTTAAAAGAAACATTTTTAATGAATAACTCCTACTTTAACATATTATTCTTTGTAAATAAATAAACATGTTAAAAGAAACGTTTTTAATGAACAACTCCTACTTAAACATATTATTCTTTTAACTAAATAAACATGTTAAACGAAACATATTTAATGAATAACTCCTACTTTAACATATTATTTTGTTAACCTAAGTAAACATGTTAAAAGAAACATTTTTAATAGACAACTCCTACTTTAACATATTATTCTTTTTATCTAAATAAACATGTTAAAAGAAACATTTTTAATGCAAAACTTTTTCTTTAACATGTAATCCATTTTATCTATCGAGTCAAAACATACACCAAAAATGTCATTTTTAATGTTTAAACAATTTCTAATGAACATATCATTTTTAATGGATAAATCATTTTTAATGAAACTAATCATACACTAAAAATGTCCTTTTTTTAATATCTAAACAATTTCTAATGAACATGTCATTTTTAATGATGAATCATTTTTAATGAAACTAATCATACACTAAAAATGTCTTTTTAATATCTAAACAATTTCTAATGAACATGTCATTTTTAATGATGAATTATTTTTAATGAAACTAATCATACACTAAAAATGTTCTTTTTAATATCTAAACAATTTCTAATGAACGTGTTATTTTTAATGATGAATCATTTTTAATGAAACTAATCATACACTAAAACTGTTCTTTTTAATATCTAAACAATTTCTAATGAACATGTCATTTTTAATGATGAATTATTTTTAATGAAACTAATCATACACTAAAAATGTACTTTTTAATATCTAAACAATTTCTTATGAACATGTCATTTTTAATGATGAATCATTTTTAATGAAACTAATCATACACTAAAAAAGTCCTTTTTAATATCTAAACAATTTCTAATGAACATGTCATTTTTAATAATGAATCATTTTTAATGTTTAACTATTTTTCTCTAAAACATGATAAATTTGTGATTCATATATATTCAATAAAATGTAAATTTTTATTGTATAAACAATTATTTCCAACATGACAATTTCTATGATCCATATAAACAATAAAAAGGGAATTTTTATTGTATAAACAATTAAGACTAATTCTATGATTCATACGTACAATAAAAAGATAATTTTATTGTATAAATATTTTTGACAAATTCTGTGTTCACGTATACAGTAAAAAGATATTTTTTATTGTATAAATATTTTTGACATATTCTATGTTCACATATACAATAAAAAGATAACTTTTATTGTATAAATATTTTTGATAAATTCTATGTTCACATATACGATAAAAAGATAATTTTTATTTTATAAATATTTTTGACAAATTCTATGTTCACATAAACAATAAAAAGATAGTTTTTATTGTATAAATATTTTTGACAAATTATATGTTCACATATAAAATAAAAAGATAATTTTTATTGTATAAATATTTTTGACAAATTTTTCTATGTTCACATATACAATAAAAAGATAATTTTTATTGTATAAATATTTTTGACAAATTCTATGTCCACATATACAATAAAAAGATAATTTTTATTGTATAAATATTTTTGACAAATTCTGTGTTCACATATAAAATAAAAAGATAATTTTTATTGTATAAATATTTTTGACAAATCCTATGTTCACATATACAATAAAAAAATAATTTTTATTGTCTAAATATTTTTGACAAATTTTATGTTCACATATACAATAAAAAGATAACTTTTACTATACAAAAATTTTTGACAAATTTTCTATGTTCACATATACAATAAAAAAATAGTTTTTATTGTATAAATATTTTTGACAAATTTTCCTACCCAATTCAATCCAATGGATCATCGCAATCAAAATCAATCAATCCAAATCTCGTACAACACACATATAAATTTTAACAGCGTTTATATAAAAACTTCTTATCGCAATCACAATTAATTTCAATTTTAAATTAGAGATCTCACAGTGATTTTGAATTATTCAAAAAATTGTAGATCGTCTAAAATTTCACTGGTCACTGCTAAAATGTAGTAGACACTACCACGATCCCGACGGTTCCTGTTTCATGTGATTCCGACATCGTATGAACAAGTTATGATTTTTATCTTATTAATATTATTTTAAATTTAATTAATTAAATAATTTAAATAAGAAAAAGGATTACCTTCTTCTACACAGTTACACGGCCGACACCCTTTTCCGTTTGTTCAAAAATTAGGTCAAAGCTTTTCGATCCACACACTTCACTTCGCGATGATAGGACGACGTCACGTCGGAGAGGGAGGAAGTGCGCGCCAGGGTGCCTGTAACACCCCTAAGTCCCACATGGTGAAAGCCTGTGTGAAGTGGGTACTTATATAGTAAAGCCCATCTCTTACTAACGCCGAGGCCTTTTGAGAAACAAAACCCCACACTTATATGGTGGCTAAGTTGGGGACAATATCTTGCGTGAACGGAGGTGCGGGCTGTTATAGTGGTATCAGAGCCACTACCCAGCCGGAATTGTGGCTCTTGTGTGGACCACAGCGCCTGGGTGAGGTGTTTGTGAGCCAACGAGGACATTGGGCTCTGTAGGAGGGGAGAATGTAACACCCCTAAGTCCCACATCGTGGAAGCCTGTGTGAAGTGGGTACTTATATAGTAAAGCCCATCTGTTACTAACGCCGAGGCCTTTTGAGGAACAAAACCCCACACCTATATGGTGGCTAAGTTGGGGACAATATCTTGCGTGAACGGAGGTGCGGGCTGTTACAGTGCCCATGATGGCGAACTCGATCGCACCCAGGAGGCGGGGCGGGGGTTGATACAACGGCGGTTTGGGGAGGTGGTGCGATCAAAATACTCCATTACAGGGGGCATTGTCTTTATGGATGTGAAGATTGGATAGAGTACTACAATATTGTCCAAAGGATGGAATTATTTTACTGAGAGTATTGAGAGATTTTAATGGAGGAAGTTTCGAGATGTTCTGGTCATATACGATGATGGAGGCGGCGGCTATGAAATGAACTAGGGTTTGTAAATCCTATATTTAATATTATTTATTTCTCTAATTTTCAAAAAAAGTCCGTTAACTCATACTAACTCCAAATCCAGCCCAACGACTGTCGCCCCTAGCCAAATACACCCATTCCAGACACAATGGACTTGGTTTCAGCCTGTTTTTCTTTAAATTAAAATATAAAACATTTAATATTAAATTTGATCGTACATTTTAATTTTCCGAGGCCACATACCAACTCCAAAAATTCCCAAAAAATAAATCTAGCTATATTTTGACATATAGTCATAACAAATTAATTTCGTCAAATTTGGAGACTGTAGATTACGCACTTATCACGACGGTAGATCGCATCAGACACAATGATTACGCTTGGTTCCCCCAAGAAACATCCATCTGCCTTAGGTCATCTACATCCCTGCGAATTACGCTACACGGTCGTGTCCTTTCGGGAACAATGACAACTCGAGTTTTATGTCCAGACAACCTACCACCACCACCAACACATCTCAACTAAGCTCAAAATTCAAAGGAGAAGGAAGGTACTTTATTTATCTTGACTTGAAAACATATAGCATTTCATTCCTCACAAATCGTATTTACTATTTTCTTTCCAAATCATATTTCCAGATATCTCATTCTTATATAATTTCCCTTGTATAAAATTTCATTTCAAATCGATTACCTTCCAATCCAATAGTTTTCGAATTCGCTTTATTCATACACACACACACACACACACACACATATATATATATATATCTTCTCCATTTACGAACACTTTTATATCCAATATCTAAAATCGAATATCTTCACATTTTCATATAGATTTCAATTTTTTTTTGATCAATTCTGTTATCTTTTCAAACTTGAGTTATAAACCAAATTCTCTTCCAAATTTCCATTATTACATTCATCGCTTAACTCAAATCTTTATGTTATCAAAATTCCAGAATTTTCCCTTTTAATAACAAGTTTCTCATTCCCACACAATTACTCTTCCATATTCACGTTCATTGACTGTAAATTTGCAAGCGAACTACTCCCTAAGTATTGACCCCGAAGGTCGAAACCAACATCAGATCAACATTCAGAATGTTATACGACTTACTAATATCTAGTCAGTTTCTTAATTCCATTTTAAGCCATTTTAAATTTAATTATAAACTCATCTCAACAATATTAATTTATTTACCAACTTGATTTATCAAAACAAATAATGGCCTTCCCTATTCAAGATTCTCGAATAACTCCATACAATGAGATTAAAACAATAATCAAAATTATTTCTCATAACCATTTTATTTAAATAATTATACATAGTCTCAATTTATTCAAAACACGTACATAGGAGATTACAAAGGATAGTATTATAAAACAACATCAACTTAATTAGGTTCCACAATCATCGATGATTGTTTGCTTTTGATCAATAATTGACTACTTCACGATATTCATCACTCAGGAGTCTTCAAAAAGGATTAGTGCATTCCTTATCCACATGACCCCACTCCTTGCAGTTCTTACAATAATACGAGATAGAGCCATCTTCAAATACATACTTAACAAATGACATTATCATAGGGGCCAGCTGTCCATTTTTCTCTAATCCTCTTCTCATATTCTGAAAAAAAACTCTTCCCTCCTTTTACGTTCCGTCGCCTTTTGTTCTTGACATGCGGCTTTTTGTTCTTCAGTTCTTGCCGTTCTGATTTATCAAAACCCATTAGCCTCTCACGACCTTTTTTTTTAATAATAATAATTTCAATTACCATATTTATTTGTCTATAATTCTAGAAAATTAATTATTACCATCGGAAAACATTTCCAACCACTCTCAAATCTTTATTTTCCATAGAAAATACTCTTTATTCTCAAGGGGAAACATTTCTAAATTCATTATTTGAATTAAAACAGATGTTAGATGAAACATCGCTATTTTCACTAAACTGTTGACACTCATTAACTTACTTTTCTTAATCAAATCTTGTAATCGAACCTTAACCATTTCTTAGTTAACAATGAAGTCAATCGAGTTGGGGTATATTTAACTCTCAGACCTTAACTGAACAACATTATTAACTTTAAAATAGATAAAATTCACAACTTTGAACATCAACAAAAACACTCATTCTTGTAATTTTCCATTTCAGGTAAAGATTTTTTACAATAATTCATGCCTTAAAGATATGTAACTATAAAAATATACTTTATTCTTTAATCTGAATATATAAACAATTAATAAACAATATATTAAATTTTAAATTAAAATGGAAAGTAAATAGTGTTTTCCTGAAATTCGACATAACTAACTCCTATGAATTGCTTTCTTTCGAATAATCTTTTTTCCGATAATATATTCCGAACTTCGGAAAAATCTCATTTGATTTATATTCTGATCTTTAGAATAATTTCCCCGTACTGGTCAACTCAAATTCCTTTATCCTCAGTTCCATCTGCAATATTCTTGATTTCCCACGTTATTTACTTCTAGAAAGGTAAATATTATTCCTTCTATCGGAATCCGAACTCGTCACATCAAACTAGCTTCGATTTCATTTAAATACAGGTTCAAATCTTCACAATCTTCATTCGTATATCGCTTCGTTTACAATTCTCGTTTACAATGCACTTGTTGTTAATCAATTAACAAGTTAATACATCACTATTGAATTCGTATATATAATTTATTGGTTCGAAACCAATTATTAATTATCTTGCCAATAAACTTTGACACAATCGAATTCCAATTATACTTTTTTCAAATTTATCAATTTATTTCAAATTCAAAATAAAGTTTATTTTTTCATTTTTGAAACGATTACTATCTTCCTCTTTCATTTACATTCCCATCGGAATTCTTATCTCCAATAAATTTTAGTCTTTTTGATTGCTAAAATACGCAATTAGAGAAATCGATTTCTTGATTCTCTTATACTTATCTTCCTTAGGTACCATTCGATGATGGATTCGAGATTCAATTCTAAGAATTTTTCAATGAACAGCCCTGGCAAATCCGGATTCGAAGACCGGAGATTCCTAAAAAAATTAAATCTCAAAATAAATTTTTATTTCCGCTATATCAAATCCAAAATACTAATTTTCAAAATATACAATATTTCCAAAATAATTCACCTTTTAAAATTTATTTTAAAATTATTCACTTTCCAAAAATTTATATTTAAAAACCTTTTTATTTTCAAAATCTGCTTTTTCTAGTGTCGGTCCTATTTATTTTAAACCCGATAAGCTTAGCTTTAAATAAACCAAAGCTTTGATACCACTTGTAACGTCCCGTCTTTTTGACCGCTTCAAATTGGCAATCAAACCAACTTAAAATGTTCGAATTGACGGATCGTTATTAGCTTGCAGAGTTTAAAATAGAATCAATACAGAAAATAAATAACATGGTGCTGAACAGTGGAATAAAATTTCTATTTATATTAATAAAAAAATTGATACAAAGATTTTTCTATACAACGGAATGAAAATATCATTTGAATACAAGAAAATATTTACTGTCTGAAATCCTCAGAGTGCGCATGTCCTCGGAATCCCCAACTTTATCAGTTTCAGATCTTAAGTTGTAATCTCTAAATCTGTAACACTCGGGTCTGACCCGAGCGTTTCATGCAAAAACATAAAACACTCGAGCCAGGATTAAATCGTAGTTCAAGTAAAATAATTTCAATATAAACTGAAATATAATAGTTAATCCTATAATTCACTAAATTTCGAGTACATTGAACTAGAACTGCAAGAATATATCAAAGCAACTTGGGACAAAACAAATCTGGACCGCGTATGGATTTATATATATGTATGCCAATGACATATATATACATATACAGTGGTATAGATATACATACATGTACATCGGCCACCACCACACACAAATATATATATATATATATCCTAAAACATATATACGTATGCCGATGACATGTATATACACACACAATAGTATGTATATACACATGTTTCCATCGACCGCCACATATATACCAGGACCAAGCTTCAATAGTCAGGACATGCAACATACATTTTCAAAGAAATTTCAAGGACCGTCAAAACAAGTCAGGGAGCAATAAATGCAACCATTCAAGTTTAAGAGTACACAAGGCATGCGCAGCCAAAACTCGAGCAAGTGTATGGCTCAAGAACAGGGCTCAAAGATGGAAGCCAGTACCACGATAATGAACTACAACAAAAAGTTATTAGAAAGGGAGCATGCATTCCTGAAACAAATTTTGTCACATGCCTGAAGAAAAGGCAAGATATTCGACCAACACACTTTCAATTATACCAGTATATATAATTTTCCTTTTTCCAACGGTAAACTGCTGCTATACTCAAAACAGACAGTGTTAAATTCCAAGGGTAACTTCATAACGAGGAGCTTATTTAAATATATATATAAATGTATATCAGTTTGGATTTATATACATAACCACGACATAGATTGGAAAAGAGGAATAAAGGTGTTCATTCATATATGGTTCACTGCCCAATTTTAAACAAAATGCACAAGGTTATATATATACGTATATATATATATATATATATATGGTAGACAAAGGGGTATAAACCCACATACAAGTTAAATAATCACGTATGCAAGCTCAACCATATGGGAATATGTTCCAGAGAAAAAAAATGAATAGGTTTCTTTTCCCATGAATGATATTAGAATTTAGAAATGGTGTATCTGGTCACGTGTCCATTATTCTGAAGTAGCAATTATCATATATTGTTTCTAAGTCATAACTAAGTATAGTGTATAACACCTAAGAAACTACAAACTCAAATAATCGTTCTTGCATACATATTACTGACAAAAACACATCTCAAGAATTCTTCCTAAGTAGAACGCCACAGGTACTATCTGAACATCATCCCATTACCACTTTATGATCATGATAATCGTAGCTGCAGATAAAAAAACAACCTTCGACTTATGTTAATTCTTCAAAAGCTTCAAGTGATTGCAGAAACTATTAGCTAGTAATACATTTCCTTATCAGTCTGTTTCCATTCTCACTTATACATTAAAATCAATTTGCCGTAATAGAATAATTGTGACTAATATATTTTAGCTAAGAACCACATCATGTAACATCTTTTGGTTCTACTAGGTACCTTCTTATCATTTGTCCACTTAAAAAAATTTCAGCACTTGTGGGTACAATGTATTTAACAGTGACAACATTGACGACTTGATTTCAGTTTATAACATCTACAAATTTCATGTATTCAATGATGTTGTTTGAACCATGCTTACAATAAAAGCCAACATAGTTTAGTATGCACAAATTTTCTGAACATTGACAACTATCCAAATCTCAAGACTGTAAATATCATAGCACAACCCGAGCAAAGTAGGTTAAACATAAGCCACGTGTTCGAAACATGGACCAATATAGCAGTTAAGGCAGTGCACTCCTATTTAAACCCAAGTATCAACAAAAAATTGATCATTAATAATTAGATCTCGAATTAATTCCTTATATTAGTTGTCGAAATTTCTGGGACGTTACATGAATCCATCTCAGTAGCCTGTTTTCTGTATTTTAAATTTATGTAATTTTTATTCTGCAATTTGTATTCCATAAATTGGATTCTGCATTTTAAATTCTAAAATTTGTATTTTTCATTTTACTATTTTTTTTCGATGATAAACACACACAAACAATAAAAATAATAAATACAAAGCAATAAAATAACACTACCCCTTCCAATTTTCCCCTTTCGTAAAAAAAACACATCCTCGTTCGCGATAATTCATCTTCAAGTTCAAAATCATACGCACCCCAAGTGTCGAGTTGAAATTAACCTAAATGGTAGTACAATTAATTTCATGAATAGTTGAAATGTTAGCAAAAGATCCTACTAAAGCCAAAAAAATTCAGAATAAATTTCCGTGAAGAATAAAATCAAAATTATCTATTTGAATTCCAAAATAAATCATTGGAAAGGAATTAACATAACTATGTATTTTCGCATAAAAAGCCAAAATATGCTAATCCCATCAACTCAAAACTCTAGCGAAAACAAATGAAAATCCAAGGAAAAACTTACGTAACAATCTTAATTAATGGTACAAATCATATAATAAAAGAACTGTCAGGAAATATCACTGAATGTAATACAAAAATACTTTGAACCAAAAATTTGATTGATGCCAATCTTGTTATAAATTTCATAATTGAAACTTCCATCATGTTGGTGGTATTCTTGCATGTGCATCCTGACCAATGATAAGATGGTACGGTGGAACTAAAAAATTGGTCTGCGTAATTCCAAAAAATCCCAATTTCCGAATATAGGAATCACTATGTCCAACTCATATGTATTATGTAGTAAGAGGAGAAGTGCTTGAGATTGAAGACATTGGCTTTAGATTTATGGATGAATGACTATGGTTTTGCGATGAATACAAGTAGAGAAGAACTAAATATGTCTCATGAGATAGACTTACATGAAATTAATTAGAAGTTAAAAGAACAAATGATAGGGAAATATCAAAACTTTTTAGAAGTATTGACTACAAAGAACTTTATGCACATAACAACTTATATTACACAAATATTGTAATATGCTTCTATTAAATTAATAAACCGATGTACGTTTCGGCAAAATAAGTGCAAATATCAATATTCGTTTTTTTTTTCATTCCTATTCGCTCCGACCGATATTAGTTGTCAATCGGTTTTTATAGATAAAAAAATCTGAAGTCTATTTGACATTTCATTTTCTCTTTTCGAAGTTTTCCACAACATTCAATACTTTGTACTATACAATTTTTCCCCATTTCAAATATAAGGTATTACCTTTCGTTTCGTCCAATACAAACAATGACCACAATGTCGTTTACGTAAAATTTTAAATCTACAATCAAGTGAATACTATGAATTCTAATTATCACTTTCTTCCTTTTTATAGCTTTGGAATCCTTTTTTTTTGTTTATTCACTTGATCCTTACTAACAGCATGATAAGAAGTACCATTTTTAAGTTTATAAAAATTCAAAGTCATTTTTTTTAGTCGGATGTATTCAAAAAATTAGAAAGTACACATATGAATAAAAATTGATAGTAGAGGATACTCCATCTCCAGATATTTGACCAACTGTAGCTCAGTTTTTGTGGTGGAACGTCACAACCTCGAGACTCAAAGCGGAAATACAAATGAATTTGCATTTAGGGCCTGTTCTTTTGTGGATAACAGAACGTTTGGGTAATGGACGCGTTGGACGTGTCGACCCAGTGGTTGAAATTTGAGTCGTTGGCTCACACTCTTTAAATCCCCTCGTCTCCCTTTCTCCCCACTTCTCCCTGCTTACATCTCCTTCTGCTTCCTTCAGGTAATTTTTTTTCTTTCTATTTAATGTTTACGCTATTTTTTATTTTTTTTTAAATTCTTTTTTGCAGTCAAATGACACATTCTTCTGCTTCTGGTTCTGGATCTTCTAACGCCCCCAATGCTACTTGGCCAGCGGATTGAACTGAGGCTTTCATTCTCAAACAAAATTATCGATTAATGAAGGCCAAAAAAAAAGTTTTGAGACTACATCGTTGTTTTAACGTCAGATTATTGATTTCAGGTGATTCGATTAACGATTCAAAGTTTTTGATTATTGATTTCAGATAACGTTCGATTATTAATTTTAACATCAGATTTTAAAGTCAAATTATCAATTCTTTTATAATTATCAATTAGTTCACATTTGTCATGCTATTTTTGATTGCTTCATACAGATTATTGATTTTGCTACTGTTAATGTGATTTTGGTGTAACAATAAGTAGTTTTATCTTCTATTTTTTTTTTTTTTTGCTTTTTTTTTTTTTACAGCAGTCTTCCAACTGAGGTTCCAAGTGTTCTGGCTGTCATCGATTTTAGGGAAAACAACTTTGGAATTAGGCTTTCTCTGGATTCTGCCATTTTTTATTTGCGAAATAAGATATGTGAAGTTTGGGATCATCTTACTCCCTTATGCTTTGATATATTTTATATTCGGGATTCCACGAGTACATTTGTTCAAACTGACAGTGATTTGCAGGCCATTCTATGCTTAATATATTTCAAGAAAGAAGAGTTTTTAGTTATGTTTGTTAAGCTAAAGGAATTGTCTCGTCTTACTGTTGGCAGCAGCATTAGATCTTGTTCTACTAGTAAGTCGCTTTGTGTTGAAGTTACAACGAATAGTGAATATGATGGAGTAGACCACAGAGAATTTAGCTTTGACAAAGAATGTGATTTTAATGAGTTGAAGAAAGGTTCCAATTTAGATTTTTTTACGGGGATTGGTCAGAAATTTGAGTCTGCTTCTGATTTCCGTAAAACTGTGATTGCATATTGTGCTAAAAATGGATTCAAGCCAAAGTTTTGAAGAATTGTAAAAAGAGAATAATAGTTCAATGTGCTGTTGAGGGTTGCACTTTTAATATTTTTGCTTCTTGTAAGTTAAAACAGTTGGATCATTTTCTGGTTAGAATATTTAAATCTACTCATAGTTGTGGTGGTGGATTTCAATTAATTAATGGTCCTTTGATTAAAAGTGATCTTGTGAAAACTTTGATTTTAGATAAGTTTGTGATGAACCTACCAGAAAAACCAATGATATTATTGCAAGTTTCAAAAGGAATTATGATATTAATTTGAGTTATTATTATGTGTATATGGGTAAAAGTTGGCTTTAAAGGAAATTTTTGGCAACGTGGAGCAATCATACAATGATTTGGTTTGCTAGTTGAAAGCAGTTGATAAAAGTAATCCCATTAGTCACTCTGCTATGGTGGTTGATGAGAATACTAATCAATTTGAAAAAGTATTTATATCATATGAAGCCTGTATTCATGGATTCAAGCATTGCCGACCAATGATATTTCTAGATGACACTTTTTTAAAAGGTTGAAATGGTTGTTTAATGGCTGCAACAACTAAAAATGGAAATCAAGGTATATGAGTTGTTTTTTTTATTTACTTGATTTATTTTCTTATGCTTTGGGAAAATTTATGTTTTACTACCTAATCTATTTTTCTTTGTACATTACAGTATGTAACTATTATGGGCGATAGGTTGAAATATGCATGTCAGCCAACTTCTACATGTACATAAATATTAGTGACTATTTCATTTTTTTTGTTTAAGATGTATTATAAAATGATAAACTTTTTTTTTATCATTTTTGTTAGTTTTGGTTTAACAATTATATTGCAATACTGTGAATTATGTTATGTCTACAGTTAGATAAATTGCTTGTGTATTATGTAAAAACTGATAAAAGGTTTTATCATTTTGTGTTTTAACCCAATTAGCATTTTTGACACATCATTTTTGTTACATTAGCGCTATGGGATTTATGAATATTGGAGAAAAAAATAGTATGTGATCATGCATGGTTGGTGAGTCCGATTCAGTTTTTTTGTGTAATAATTCAATTTGTTGCTAAATTTGTTTGTTCATTAAATTGTTTAATAAATTGATTATGTATGGTCAGTGAATTGATGCTTTAAATAGTATAAAGCTGTTTAATTTTGATTGTTTGTTGGATATTTAGAATTGATATGTAATGTATCATGCATAACATATGTTTAGAACACACTACAAATAATATGCAATAAACTTAGTACTAATAATGAAAAAACATTCATTTTTAAAAAAAGAAAGGACATGAGTGGATATGAGAAATACTTTTATCATTTTAAATTGGGAGAATATTTATGTGTATTTGTTTTGTATATTCTGTAACGGTTGTTTAATTTTAATTTTCAGGTTTTTTCCTTTGGTAATGGCTATTGTTGGGAAGGAAAACAAAGAAAATTAGTCTTGCTTTCTAGATCAATTAAAATGTTCAATTAGAGTTGATCGTCCTTTATTTTTTATTTCTGATAGGCATTGGGGTTTTCTTTTAAGTATTTCCGAAAAATTTCCATCGGCTTTCCATTCATATTGTTTGCATCATATGCAAAATAATGTTGCTTCCATTGTAAAAAGTGGAAAAGGATTGTGGGTGGCTCAACTATTGGAACGGTGTGTTGTAGCTGTTACTCATCATGATTTTGAAAGAGCTATATCAAAATATAGGCAAATTGGAGATGAAAAGCTATTGATTTTCTAAAGGATAAGCTTTTCGATCATTGGGCTAATTTATTTTTCCCTAGAAATAGGTACGGTGAGAATAAATTAAAGGTTGCGAAAATCTTTAACTCTTGGATTTTGAAAATAAGGCATCTTCTTATTACTTGTTGTTTAGATGGAATTCAGATTAAGCTTATGAATCAAATGTCAAAACGTAGAGAAGAAGCTTCTACTTGGTCCAGTGTACTTTGTCCTAAAATGGAGAATCGTCTATTGAAACTAAAAGAAGAAAGCTTTGGTTGGAATGTTTCTCGATCTTTTAAATTTATTTTTGAAGTGCGTGCTCTTATTTCTCACAAAGTTGATCTTGAAAATCGGATTTGCACTTGTAATCAGTGGAGAGTTACCGTTTTTCCTTGTGTACATGCTTTGAAGTGCATTACTATGTCAAGACTTAATGTTTATGATTTTATTGAATATTATTTCATGACTAAGGCTCATAGAGCTTCTTACTCACATGTCATCAATCATATTCCTACTTTTGATAAGAAAGATATTATTTCTGAATGGTCTTCTATTGATCACCCTCCTAAGACTATTTGTAGAGCTGGTAGACCTAGAATTAACAGACTTGGTGCGTTGGATGTATTTCATGGGAAGCAGAACAAGTGCGGAAAGTGTAAGAAGTTAGGGCATAATCGTAGAAGTTGTCCATTGAGTGGTTGAACTGTTTTTATGTTTGATTGTATGTTTGTTTTATGGTAGATCTATAACTAATTGGCTTAATGTTTTTTTTTCTTTGTCTTTGTTTGAGATACTGTTGGACTGTAAGAAATATTGAATCATAGTTTATTTTAGTTTTTTTGTATTGCACATATGTGATTTGTTGTTGCTGTGAATTATTATATGAGGAGTTTCATGTTTTATTTTTGATGATGTCTGGTTTTGGATATATTAGGAAGGTAGTTCCATTATGGTGGTGGTGTTTTTAGCTTTTTGAAATGGATGATGGTTTTGTGAGCTGAAAACATGTAGTTGAAATTTCCATTACTTTTCAGATTTTTTCAGTTAATTTTTTTCCGTTTGAAATTTATGAATGTTACAAAGTTGAAAACTCAAGTTGTGAAGTCATGGCTATTTAGTATATTTCATTTTTACTCTTTATCTTTTTTTTATTGTTTTTATTTAATTTAATGAATTTATTTTTTATATTATATATATATATATATATTAATTTTTATGTTTACATATGTGTACTATATATTGTTTATCTACTTTTTTTAAATGTTTTGTTACCTATTTTTAAAAATTTATTTATGCTTTTATAAAATGATAATTAATTTTATCTTTTTTTCTAGTTATGTTTTAACAAGTATGTGGTAATATACTGTACTTGATTTCAATTAACAAGTTGCTCTTCTTTGTTTGAAAAAGATAAAATTATTTATCTTTGTCTGAAAAAGATAAAAGTATGTAAATATTTAGTTGTATTCGAGTCAGCTCGTCTATTCATGAGACATCCCTTGTTATAGTTTTTCTATTGTTCGCAATTTTATTTGCACAGTATAGAAAAAAAAGTTAAAGTATGTTAGTATGATATAGGTATAATGAGTTGATATTTTATTTGCTTATGTATAATGAGTTTATATATTGCTTGTGTATGATGTGGAAGACAATAAAAGATTTTATCTTTTTTCTGTTGTTTTTATTTTAGTTAGTCGTTTTATTATTAGTACTTATTTATATTTATATTAGATTAATATTTTTGTTCACATATTGAGTTAATATGTACATTAAGTTAATATTTTATTTGTATGTTTTATGACAGGTTTTCAAATTTTAAGTTGTGTGGTTCTATAAAATGATAAATTATTTTATCTTTTTTGTTCAGTTGTTGTTTAATGATAAATTATTTATATTAAGTCAATATATCAAAAAATATCATTAATTCCATTTCGATATTCATCAAATACCAGCTGCCAAAGTGAATTTTCCTAGAGTGGGATCTTGAATCAACGTGCAGCTTCATATATACCTCCTTAAGATATGCCCTCACTCTTAAAATGAACACATAACGTTATCCACAAACTTTCAAAAAAAAAAAAAAAGAAAAAAAAAAAGGAAGATAAGAGTAAATAGGTGGATATATACGTATTACCAAAGTAAATACATAACTGGTATGACAAAGCAATATGTTAAGGAGATTCCGTAAACCAAATAAGCAAAAGGTCATCTGTGTATCAACTGCACTCATGTAGAAAAGGAGTATTAGAACATTAAAACTCGTGCACCCTTAAATTTTGTTATAGAAATACAGTATGCTTGATGGCAATAAATTGCACAATCAAACATTTGTCCCTTGTTGGAAAACAATGGCTGAGTCGCGGACTAGGTCGCTTTCTTGAAGACGATTCGGCGATTTGGTCAGAGGTGCAAACCAATTCGTTCCTTCGCCGCCGCCTCTAGGATAAAACAGCCTCTAAAATAGTAACTGATTTTCTTGCACAAACAAATCAGTGCAGATTTGCACTTTCGGGAAAAATATTGCTCGAAATTTCTTAGAAGTTTTAATGGCGGCTGAGAAGAAGAGAATATAAAATTCGGTGTTATTCTCGTCTCAGATAAAATAGTATATATAGAACGAGAATTAGGTTTCGGGAGAAAATATCGGATCTGCTAAAATTTCGGGGGGGGGGGGGATTAATTATTTTACCGTTGCAAAACTTTTCCGTTGCAGAATAAATATTGGTGCGCAAAATAATTTTTCCATAAAAAAACGGTTCGAAAACAACTAAGTTTTATGGTCCAAAAATATAAGTGCCTACACCACAAAGCCCAAGCCAAGCCCGAGCCCGAGCCCGAACCGGGCCGGGTCGGGTCGAGTCGAGTCGGTCGGTCGCGCGCGCTTGTGTGGTGGTCATGATGCATGGTCTCACTCCTCACAACAATGCATGTATTGGGAGCCCAAGGCCCCCACATGACTTCTTAGAAACAAGTATAAATCCTTGCCTCTTCCCTATAATCCCATGATGTGGGACTACTCAAACATAGGAGCCATTCATACACTTATTCATTCATTTTTAATAATTCACATAATGTTTGTAAAACATTTCCAACAATCCCCCACTTGAATTTTTAATAATATTTTCGAGCAGTTTCTTAAAAACATAAGATTGTGCATAAACAAAGGTGTCCAAGGACTTGAACCTTTGCATAGTGAGTAAGATTCAGTTTTTACTAGAGTGACACATAGTCTTGAACTCTATTCCTGACATCAAACCACACACAACCTTTTCTATAGTGCAATCAGATAAGCCCGTGCATTTATGGCCCTGCACGTCTATCCCAGTTTAGTGAATGCTCTAGAAGTTTTGCCCAAACTCCATAGGAAACGACCACATTTCCACATTCACAAAGATGAGTCTATCAAGAGCACTCCTGAAGGTAGGTACTCCACTCCAAATAGAGTATAGATCTCATTAAGAGTTTCTATTAACTCATCCTCTAATCACTTCAGAAATACATGCTTCTTGGTTTATTAAATAGCATGTTCAACTCATATCACTACACAACTTGTTATTACCCATTGAACCTAGTTCTTGGGATCTCCAGTCATTTAGGTCGGGTTACCATTGTGCGTGACTCAACAATCTAAGGGCAATAGTCCCATTCTTTTAGAAGAGTTATGGACTTTTTCTCTGGACAGTCCTTTCGTCAAAGGATCTGCCAAATTTTCCTCACTACGTACGTAATCCACTCTAACGGTACCTGTGGAAAGTAGTTCTCTAACAGTGCTGTGCTTACGACGTATTTGTCGTCTCTTACCGTTATAGTAACAGTTCTGAACTTTTGCAATAGCCGTGGTACTATCGCAGTGTATCAACACTGCTGGTATCGGTTTTTCCCATAAGGGAATCTCAGCTAGCAGATTTCTCAAATATTCTGCCTCTTCACTAGCTGTAGCTAGTGCTATCATCTCAGACTCCATAGTAGACTGAGCCAAAATAGTCTGTTTCTTGGATTTCCAAGAAACAACTCCTCCAGCGATGCTAAATATGTAGCCACTGGTCGCTTTAGAATCATCAGATAAGGTATTCCAGTCTGCATCAGAATATCCTTCAAGTACAGCTGGAAACCTTTCATAATGTAATCCAAGGTTCATGGTTCGTTTAAGGTATCTCATTACCCTTTCAATAGCTTGCCAGTGCTCTATACTAGGTCTACTGGTAAACCTGCACAATAATCCCACGACATAGGCAATGTCGGGTCTAGTACAATCAGTGGCATACCGAAGGCTGCCAATGATGCTCGCATAATCAGACTGTCTTACACCTTCACCAGTGTTCTTAAATAACTTTACACTGTGATCATATGGCGTACTTGCAGGTTTACAGTCAAAGTAATTATATTTCTTTAGTATCTTCTCAATGTAATGAGATTGGTCCAAAGAAATTCCCTTTTCTGACCTAGTAATCTTAATACCAAGGATTACACTCGCTTCACCTAGATCTTTCATATCAAAATTGACACTTAATAAGGATTTGACTGAGTTTATGGCATGAATATTTGACCCAAAAATGAGTAGGTCATCTACATAAAGGCATATAATAGTGCAAATGTCATTCTCAGATTTGTAATAAATGCATTTGTCACTTTCATTAACTTTAAAACCATTTGAAATGATTAAGTTATCAAATTTTTCATGCCATTGTTTAGGTGCTTGTTTTAAACCATATAATGATTTATCCAATTTACATACTTTATGTTCTTGACCATGTACTACAAATCCTTCAGGCTAGTCCATATAAATTTCTTCGTCTAATTCACCATTCAAAAAAGCAGTTTTAACATCCATTTGGTGTATAAGTAAATTATGAATGGAAGCAAGTGAGATTAATACCCGAATGGGTGTTATTCTAGTTACAGGTGAAAAAGTCAAAGAAGTCTATATTTTCCTTTTGTTTAAAACCTTTAGCTACTAGTCGTGCTTTATATTTATCTATAGTGCCATCAGGTTTTAATTTCTTTTTAAGTACCCATTTACAGCCTATAGACTTACAACCAGGGGGTAAGTCTACCAAGTGCCAAGTCTTATTGGATTCTAAAGAATCCATCTCATCGTTTATAGCCTCTTGCCAGAAATCGGCATCTAAAGAAGATAAGGCTTCTTGGAGGTTTATAGGATCCTCCTCAATAGTAAAAGCACAAAAATCTGAACCAAAGTCTTTTATGGTTCTTGCTCTTTTACTTCTTCTAGGTTCAGCTTCAGAATTTTCATTAAGTTCTGTTCTAATAGGCATATTTGAAGTGCCCCCACTATTCCTTAATTTGAAAGGAAATTTAGTTTCATAAAAGTCGGCATCATTTGATTCAATTATATTATGTGCATTAAGGTCATAAAATCTATATGCTTTGCTATTAATAGCATAGCCTATAAATGCACATTCATATGCTCTACTTGCCAATTTTATTCTCTTAGGGTCTGGAATGCGAACATATGCTAAACAACCCCAAGTTCTAAAGTATGAGACATTGGGTTTATGATTCTTTAAAATTTCATAAGGTGAAATTTTATTCTTAGATTTAGGGATTCTATTCAGAACGTAGCATACAGTCAATAAAATATCCCCCCACCAATGTTTTGCTGCACATGAATTTAATAATATGGCAACTACTAGCTCGGTAAAGGTCCTATTTTTCCTTTCTGCTTTACCGTTCATTTCAGGTGAGTAGGGTGCAGTTCTCTCATGTACTATACCATGTTGTTTATAGAAATCCAGAATAGAATTAGATTCATATTCTGTTCCTCTATCACTACAAAGTCTCTTAATTTTTCTATTTGCTTGATTCTCAATCTCAGTTTTGAATGTTTTAAACATGTCAAAAGCATCACTTTTATTTTTCATAAGATATACATATGTGAAATCAGAGCAGTCATCAATAAAAGTGATAAAATAACGATGTCCCTGTCTAGTTAAAGTGCCATCAAGTTCACATATGTCAGAATGAATCAAGTCTAATGGTTCAGAAACTCTATCAACAGATTTGTGAGGTTTCTTTGTGATTTTAGCTTGTGTACAGAATTCACATTTATCAGATTCAGATTCTGTCATTTTAGGTATCATATCTAGGGTGCTCATATTACGAATAATTCGATTATTAACATGACATAATCTAGAATGCTAGATATTAAAATCACACAACATGTAAGCAGAAGTAGTCACTTTATTAGATTCAACATTCAGTTTAAACATACCCTCACAAGCATAACCCTTTCCCACAAAAGTTCCCTTATAAGTAAGAGTGTACAAATCAGCCCCAATAACTTGAGTGAAACCAGCCTTATTAAGGAGGAAGCCAGAGACCAGATTCTTTCTTATCTCTGGCGTGTGCATAACATCTTTCAGAATTACAGTTTTTCCAGAGGTGAACTTGAGTTCCACGTTTCCAATCCCCGCAACTGTAGTGGTGTGAGAGTCTCCCAACAGCACTTTCTGATTTTCAGCAGCCGTGTATGTAGAGAACAAGGCACGATCATAGCAGACATGGCGTGAAGCACCAGTATCTACCCACCAGCCCTCTGATCCACCAACAAGGTGAATCTCAGTAACCATAGCCATAAGAGGCTCCTCAGTCAGGTTAGCCTGCGGTGCAGAGCTTGGCCTGTTCCGACACTTTCGTGCCATATGACCTGGTTTTCCACAGTTGTAACATAGAAACAACTGTCCAGAGTCATTCTTTTGGGCTGGTTTCTGCTGTCCTTTTGGGTTTCCTTGCGGATTCCCATTCTGTTTGTTGCGCCTGTTCTGATTCTTAAATGATTTCTGATTTGGTTTCAGAACAGCGGGAGTGGTCTTCTTAGTGCTGTTGTTATTGACAATCAGCACCTCTTCTTTCTGGTCTTGCTTGCGTGCTTCCTCCTCAATACGGAGGCGTGTAATCAAGCTCTCTAAGGAAAATTCCTTAGTCTTATGTCGCAAAGTGTTCTTAAAATCTTTCCAGCTAGGGGGTAATTTGTCAATGATAACAGCAATTTGAAATTGTTCGTCCAAGACCATACCTTCGGAGATGATCTCATGAGCTATTTTCTGAAGCTCATGAGACTGCATCTCTACCGATCTATCATCAGTCATCTGATACTTTAGGTAGCGACTTACAGCGTATTTCTTTGCCCCTGCCTCCTCTGTGTCATATTTCTTCTTTAGTGCTTCCCAGATCTCCTTTGCCGTCTTTTCATCTGAGTTATAATAATCATACAGATCATCGCTCAGTCCATTCAGTATAAAATTCTTGCATAAGTAATCCTGTTCAGTCCAGGTCTGCAGTTGCTTTGACTGTTCAGCCCATGATGCCATCTTTGCTGCGTCAGTCTCGTCAGGCTTGTCTGGTAGCTGCGGTTTTTCAGCAGTCAGAGCAGCCACCACCTTCCTGATCGTGAGGAAGAACTCCATCTTCTGACGCCAGCGCTTGAAATGCAAACCTTCGAACTTGAAAGGAGCAGCAATCACCAGAGGGCCGTGAAAAGCAGAGGGAGGAGCAGAATCGTCCATGGTTGAGTTCGAGGCCATTGTTTCAGTTCGTCTTCAAATTGTTGGAAAACAATGGCTGAGTCGCGGACTAGGTCGCTTTCTTAAAGATGATTCAGCGATTTGGTCAGAGGTGCAAACCAATTCGTTCCTTCGCCGCCGCCTCTAGGATAAAACAGCCTCTAAAATAGTAACTGATTTGCTTGCACAAACAAATCAGTGCAGATTTGCACTTTCGGGAAAAATACTGCTCGAAATTTCTTAGAAGTTTTAATGGCGGCTGAGAAGAAGAGAATATAAAATTCGGTGTTATTCTCGTCTCAGATAAAATAGTATATATAGAACGAAAATTAGGTTTTGGGAGAAAATATCGGATCTGCTAAAATTTCGGGAGGGGGGGGGATTAATTATTTTACCGTTGCAAAACTTTTCCGTTGCAGAATAAATATCGGTGCGCAAAATAATTTTTCCATAAAAAAAGGTTCGAAAACAACTAAGTTTTATGGTCCAAAAATATAAGTGCCTACACCACAAAGCCCAAGCCCAAGCCCGAACCGAACCGAACCGGGCCGGGTCGGGTCGGTCGCGCGCGCGTGTGTGGTGGTCATGATGCATGGTCTCCCTCCTCACAACAATGCATGTATTGGGAGCCCAAGGCCCCAACATGACTTCTTAGAAACAAGTATAAATCCTTGCCTCTTCCCTATAATCCCATGATGTGGGACTACTCAAACATAGGAGCCATTCATACACTTATTCAATCATTTTTAATAATTCACATAATGTTTGTAAAACATTTCCAACATCCCTTTTTGATACAATCTAATTAGGCACTTCTAGCTTTTTCTAAATCTTTCAGTCACATCCAAACTGCATAACTGCGCTTAAAAGCCACTTCCTAGTTCCTACCGCTAACTGCCAAACGTTTTGTCCCTTCCTAAACTACCTCTTAAATAACCAAGTTCATACCTGTGCATGGTATAATATATGATACTTATAAAAAGCATGAAACCCAACTGTAGAATGATTTAACCAATGGAAACGTACTATAATTCATCTTACACTGCCACCAAAGACTTAGTTGCACCTATAAACAATTATAACAATCTGATGCACAATGAACATAAATACTATAAATCAATACTGTAACATGAAAGCCAACAGTCAACAAAATGTCAAAAATGACAAAACATAAGTTGCATAGCTATCATTCCATTCAACCATCAACAAACATAGACAATCATTTAAAACAAACACAGACAATAGTTTAACACTTCAACAATAATAGTAACATTTGAATCAAAGATCAACTATGATGTCAACAATTTCAAATTACATCAATGTACCAGAACTGAAAATATTATTTAGAAGTACAAATAAATTCCTATATCAGACTGAAATCCCTAATTTTCCGGGGTAGTAAAGTCGTCCATGAAGTATCAACAAGATTAACAAAAAATAAATCCATCATGTGTTTAATAGTTGGCGTTCACTGTCCACTCTCCAACAATATGAATTACAAACAAAGCATTTAAGTTAAAGAGCAGAATTTATCCACTATCTAGCAGTATGGTTCATCATGTAATATACTGGACGCGATACTTGCTCTTATTTGGTCAACATGTTCCTGGGAAATGCTTGCAACAAGACCTCTTCCTTGCGCCAAATTTCTTAAGTTGATTATAACAAATAATCCATAGTCATATCTGTCGTAAGAAGAAAAAATTTGGGGAGTTTAAATGAGAATAAAAAGTGTAAGTAGTAACATTTTAACATAGAAAAACTGGAGGGGAAATGTATTGCAAGAATGAAACATAATAATGAAAGACTGTAGGAGCAACAATTGTCAATATGCACTCATATTGGAATTAATTACGTACAGATATTCATCTAGTCCTAAAGACAGACATATTTATTCAATTAATTAACTTAACATTACAACATGAATAATAATCAGAACTCAAAATTAACAAGTGTTATTAGGACATGAAAAGATTTTGCTTTTTTATAATAAAAGCAGATGAATGAAAGATGATGTCAATTGGGTATTCTACAATTATATATCAAATTGTTGCATACCCAATTAGGACATGATAAGATTTTCCAAAGGTCAATTGGGTATGCAGCTGGTTATGACAACATGAATGTTTGGCAAAACATGTCTCCAAGGTACCTTGCAGCATCGTACGACGTCCAATAGACAATTATGACAACATGAATGCTTCATTGTCATGAGTGTAATATCCCAAGATTTTGGGATAATTTAAATTAATAAATTCAATGTGCTTAGGAACAAAATTATTTTAAATATTAAATTTTTTAATTTGTTTATATTGATTAATAATGAAAAATTGAATTAACAATTAACAATAGTTGATTTATAAGTTAAATTAATTAATTTGTATTGATTTGAATAGAGTTCATAAACCTTGGAATTTAATTTAAAGGTGAATAAACAAAAATGAATATTTTAATATATTAACATAGCAGTTAAAAATGTCATTTTGCAAATGATCTCATAATTCGATTAAATTAATTTTATTGGATCCGGAATGGTAAATTATTTTATGATCTAAAATTTCGTACCCGCCTGAATTATCGTTTGATCGTAATAATTTAAATCAGCAAAAATTTGTGTGTATAATTTAATTAAATAGTCGATTTTTAGAAGGAACATCTGGAGTCTTTGGAATTTGGCTTTGAAACCGATTTCATTGTATTCAGAAGGTGTCTAAACATATTGTTAGGCAGTAAGCGAGCCTAATTACATTGTATTCATGGATTCAAGCAACAGCTAAAAATGGAAATCAAGGTATATGAGTTGTTTTTTTTTATTTACTTGATTTATTTTCTTGTGCTTTGGGAAAATTTATGTTTTGCTACCTAATCTATTTTTCTTCGTACATTACAGTATGTAACGATTGTGGGTAATAGGTTGAAATATGCATGTCAGCCAACTTCTACATGTACATAAATAGTAGTGACTATTTCATTTTTTTAATTTAAGATGTATTATAAAATGATAAACTTTTTTATCATTTTTCTTTATTTTTGGTTTAACAATTATATTGCAATACTGTGAATTATGTTATGTATACAGTTAGATAAATTGCTTGTGTATTATGTAAAAACTGATAAAAGGTTTTATCATTTTGTGTTTCAGCCCAGTTAGCATTTTTAACACATCATTTTTGTTACATTAGCGCTATGGGATTTATGAATATTGGAGAAAAAATAGTATGTGATCTTGCATGGTTGGTGAGTCCGATTCAGTTTTTTGTGTAATAATTTAATTTGTTGCTAAATTTATTGGTTCATTAAATTGTTTAATAAATTGATTATGTATGGTCAGTGAATTGATGCTTTAAATAATATAAAGCTGTTTAATTTTGATTGTTCGTTGGATATTTAGAATTGATATGCAATGTATCATGCATAACATATGTTTAGAACACACTACTAACAATATGCAATAAACTTAGTACTAATAATGAAATAACATTCATTTTAAAAAAAAGAAAGGACATGAGTGGATATGAGAAATACTTTTATCATTTTAAATTGGGAGAATATTTATGTATATTTGTTTTGTATATTCTGTAACAGTTGTTTAATTTTAATTTTTAGGTTTTTTTCCTTTGGCAATGACTATTGTTGGGAAGGAAAACGAAGAAAACTAGTCTTGGTTTCTAGATCAATTAAAATGTTCAATTAGAGTTGATCGTCCTTTAGTTTTTATTTCTGATAGGCATTGGGGTTTGCTTTTAAGTATTCCCGAAAAATTTCCATCGGCTTTCCATTCATGTTGTTTGCATCATATGCAAAATAATGTTGCTTCCATTGTAAAAAGTGGAAAAGGATTGTGGGTGGCTCAACTATTGGAACAGTGTGTTGTAGCTGTTACTCATCATGATTTTGAAAGAGCTATATCAAAATATAGGCAAATTGGAGATGAAAAGCTATTGAGTTTCTAAAGGATAAGCCTTTCGATCATTGGGCTGATTTATTTTTCCCTAGAAATAGGTACGATGAAAATAAATCAAATATTGTTAAAAGCTTTAACTCTTGGATTTTGAAAATAAGACATCTTCTTATTACTTGTTGTTTAGATGGAATTCGGATTAAGCTTATGAATCAAATGTCAAAACGTAGAGAAGAAGCTTCTACTTGGTCCAGTGTACTTTGTCCTAAAATGGAGAATCGTCTATTGAAATTAAAAGAAGAAGGTTTTGGTTGGAATGTTTCCCGATCTTCTAAATTTCTTTTTGAAGTGCGTTCTCTTATTTCTCACAAAGTTGATCATGAAAATCGGATTTGCACTTTTAATCAGTGGAGAGTTACCGTTTTTTCCTTGTGTACATGCTTTGAAGTGCATTACTATGTCAAGACTTAATGTTTATGATTTTATTGAATATTATTTCATGACCAAGGCTCATAGGGCTTCTTACTCACATGTCATCAATCATATTCCTACTATTGATAAGAAAGATATTATTTCCTCCTAAGACTATTTGTGGAGCTGTTAGACCTAGAATTAACAGACTTGGTGGATTGGATGTATTTCATGGGAAGCAGAACAAGTGCGGAAAGTGTAAGAAGTTAGGGCATAATCGTAGAAGTTGTCCATTGAGTGGTTGAACTGTTTTTATGATTGATTGTATGTCTATTTTATGGTGGATCTATAACTAATAGGCTTAATGTTTTTTTCTTTATCTTTGTTTGAGATACTGTTGGACTGTAAGAAATATTGAATCAAAGTTTATTTTAGTTTTTTTATTGCACATATGTGATTTTTTGTTGCTGTGAATTATTATATGAGGAGTTTCATGTTTTATTTTTGATGATGTCTGGTTTTGGATATATTAGGAAGGTAGTTCCATTCTGGTGGTGTTGTTTTTAGCTTTTTGAAATGGATGATGGTTTTGTGAGCTGAAAACATGTAGTTGAAATTTCCATTATTTTCCAGATTTTTTCAGTTAATTTTTTTCCGTTTGAGATTTTTGAATGTTACAAAGTTGAAAACTCAAGTTGTGATTTGTGAAGTCATGGTTATTTAGTATATTTCATTTTTACTCTTTATCTTTTTTATATTGTTTTTATTTAATTTAATGAATTTATTTTTTATATTATATATATATATATATATATATTAATTTTTATGTTTACATATGTGTACTATATATTGTTTATCTTTTTTTTTTAAGTTTTGTTACATATTTTTAAAATTTTAGTTATGCTTTTATAAAATGATAATTTATTTTATCTTTTTTTCTAGTTATGTTTTAACAAGTATGTGGTAATATACTATACTTGATTTCAATTAACAAGTTGCTCTTCTTTGTTTGAAAAGATAAAATTATTTATCTTTGTCTGAAAAAGATAAAAGTATATAAATATTTATTTGTATTTGAGTCAGCCCGTCTATGCATGAGACATCCCTTGTTATAGTTTCTTCGTTGTTCGCAATTTTAAATTTACTGAAGTACACAGTATAGAAAAAAAAAGTTAAAGTATGTCATTATGATATAGGTATAATGAGTTGATATTTTATTTGCTTATGTATAATGAGTTTATATATTGCTTGTGTATAATGTGGAAAACAATAAAAGATTTTATCTTTTTTCTATTGTTTTTATTTTAGTTAGTGGTTTTATTATTAGCATTTATTTATATTTATATTATATTAATATTTTTGTTCACATATTGAGTTAATATGTATATTAAGTTAATATTTTATTTGTATTTTTTGAGACAGGTTTTTAAATTTTAAGTTGTGTGGTTCTATAAAATGATAAATTATTTTATCTTTTTGGTTCTGTTGTGGTTTAATGATAAATTATTTATATTAAGTTAATATATCAAAAAATATCATTAATTCCATTCTGATATTCATTAAATACCCGCTGCCAAAGTGAATTTTCTTAGAGTGGGATCTGGAATCAACGTGCAGCTTCATATATATCTCCTCAAGATATGCCCTCACTTTTAAAATGAACACATAACGTTATCCACAAACTTAAAAAAAAGATAAGAGTAAATAGGTGGATATATACGTATTAACAAAGTAAATACATAACTGGTATGACAAAGCAATATGTTAAGGAGATTCCGTAAACCAATTAAGCAAAAGGTCATCTGTGTATCAACTGCACTCATGTAGAAAAGGAGTATTAGAACATTAAAACTCGTGCAGCCTTAAATTTTGTTATAGAAATACAGTATGCTTGATGGAAGTAAATTGCACAATCAAACGTTTGTCCCTTTTTGATACAATCTAATCAGGCACTTCTAGTTTTTCTAAATCTTTCAGTCACATCCAAACTGCATAATTACGCTTAAAAGCCACTTCCTAGTTCCTACCGCTAACTGCCGAATGTTTTGTCCCTTCCTAAACTACCTCTTAAACAACCAAGTTCATATCTGTGCATGGAATAATATATGATACTTATAAAAAACATGAAACCTAACTGTAGAATGATCTAACTGTTAAATTTGGTGATACAAAATCACCAATTGATTGGAACAAATTTGCAAAGAAAGGAAAGTAAATATTTTTATAATAGGAATGCATTGATTGCATTTGATGAGGTAGTAGAGAAATAAATGAAAGGATGAGTTTCTTCCATCTATGCTAAAGAAACGGATTGATTTACTTCTTATGTTTTCACATTTGTTGTTATGGTAATTTTCCTCCATTATATTATTACCATATGTTGGTAATTTAATTGATGACTCACATAGATTTGCACTGGCTATATATTGAGAGGTAAACTTTAGTGTAAACCCATCCTGGCCTGGAGCCAGTGATCCACAATGGTGTCTCTTCTTCTTAAACCTGATTGAGGTTTGGATATGTAAACTCTTATTTTGTAATCTCTTGTAATTCTCTCATGTGGAATAAAATCTCTCTCTGTTGGACTGGACGTACACTATCTCGAGGATAGTGGAACCCGTATAAATATTGTGTCTCTTTGTTTCTATGCTATAGTTATTTACTCTTTTGTCGATGTAATAGAATAATTGCTATCAGATTAGATTGGTGTTCAATTGGCAAATCTAGATCCTATTTATTGCACTTCCGCATATGCTCAATTTTGCATAACATATTGGTATCGGAGCAAGGCGATTTGTTTTAAATTGTACACCAATTATTTCTACAAAGGTTGATAGATTCAGTGGTGATTATGCTATTACTATTTTGGAGAAAAGGAGACTTTGATGGAGGAGATTATGTCGAGAGTGAAGGGCATTCCAATCTGGGAACTTTGACGTGATACGGAGTTTATTGTGAAGAAGCCCTCTGATATGGACAACGGAAGAAGGAAGAAGACGAAGAAGAAGGCGGATGACGGTTGAAGAACCTAGTCCACAGCAAGGTGGAGAGGTTAATATGGTTACTGCTTATGGTCCTAAGGTGGAGGATCATGGTATCGACAAGGATCTAGATGTTGATGATGCTTGAGGGATCCCGGAGATGAAGAGATCATGTCAAACGGAAGACGAATGTCGATTTTTGAAATCCACAAAGACGATGGAGATCTTGTGGTATTGGAAGCACTTTTTAGACCGTTGGTTTTTGCACGGTGCAGCTCAGGTGGTAAATGCATCTTTTGCAGGCGATGGGTTGTGTTTGTAATTAAGGTGTGGTCATAGTCCTTTCAAATCGACTGGGTGTATCTCGTTGCCCTGAAATCGAGGTTGGTTTAATTGAGAGAATAATTTTTTGGTCTTGGTGGTGTTGTGATTACTTTGGAATCTGCCTTTTTTTTATTTTTATTTTGGATATTTGCAACATTTTGTTGGCGGGCAGGGACGTAGTCTGAGCTCGTTAACAATTGTGTGATGGGGGTGGCTTTGCTGGAACCCATTTGGTAAATATTCATTTTTTTGGTGTATCTCGTTGTGAGATTTTGATTGAAGGTAGAGTTCTGTTGAAGAGTTTTATGATGAGAAGAGAATTTGACTCAAGGTGGGGTGCTGGAGATATGTGATTCTGCATCAACGTGGATTGTTAAATTTGGTGATACAAAATCACAAATTGATTGGAATAAATTTGCAAAGAATGGAAAGTAAATATTTTTACAATGGGAATGCATTGATTGCATTTGATAAGGTGGTAGAGAAATAAATGAAGGGATTAATTTCTTCCATCTATGCTAAAGAAACAGATTGATTTACTTCCTATGTTTGCACATTTGTTGTTATGGTAATTTGCCTCCATTATATTATTACCATATGTTGGTAATTTAATTGATGACTCACATAGATTTGCACTGGCTATATATTGAGGGGTAGACTTTAGTGTAAACCCATCCTGGCCTGGAGCCTTGATCATAGATTTGCCGTGCTTTGATCATCAACCACAAGACCTTGTTTTTCAACAGAAGCCTTGATCATTTGCCACTTAGGCGTGCCACACAGGCAATTCACTCCATGCGACCGATGTCTATCGATATACAACCTATGAGCTTGTACGTCTCAGAGAAGGGCGTTAAGTAAGAGAATAAATTCTCCGCCGCCAAACAGATGTATATTTAATAAAGATCAATCAACACAGAATAAAATCCAATGTTAGACACACAGTCCATTTACAAGTTCGTTCTGGGTCTGAACGAAACCGGAGGCACTTTCCTCGCATATCCATCGATCTCCAAGTACGTCTGGACGATCACCAACTGATTCCCTCCTCTTGGGTGTGCAGCCCAATCAAGATCATCAATAATCGCCCAAACGATGTGAAGACTTCCGATCTTCAACCACCGTCTTCATCTTTGACATATCGTCGAATCGGTTATTCAGAATGGGTATAAACCCAGCCTTTCCGAATAACCCGCGTATATAATAAACACGTGTTACACAAACACAACATGGGCCTCATTCCAATTTGGAAAGGAAAAATATATTCATTTGTTGAATAGAATAAAATATATATTCATGTGTTGACAATATTCATGTGTTGAGTAAAATATTTTAACAATAAAATTTACATCTTTATCATATTTAAGATTAGAAACTAACTGGAAACTAGATAAGATGGGTGGTTTCCCAGGTATTGATCTGATGTTGGTTTCGGCCATCGGGGTTAATACTTAGGGAATCATTCTCTTACTACTTTACAGTTGGAGTCTGATTAAAAATCAAACGATAGATACCATAATTTTATAAAATATATTAAATACTAGAAATAGTCATGTGTTGACAGTGCTCATGTGTTGATAATATTCATGTGTTGAAAGAAATATAGATTCATGTTTGTATAGAATAAATATTCATTTGTTGAATAGAATAACGAAGTTATTGAAATATATAAAGCTGTGTTGATTAGAGATGCGCCATTTTGATGCGAACGATATTTATATCGATTATATTCGTTTTTATAATGAATATAGAAAAGAAAGTGATTTCAAAATATAACGTTTTGAAAATATTATCATTTGTATATCGATGATGTGGAATATTCAATTTTGATTCGAAATTGAATATGAAGTTTAAATCGCTTCGAAAACGAATTTAAAACGATTTATAAAATACGGTTTTAAAAAGGAAATCGACGATATATATAATATATATATATATTATATATGTATATATTATATATATATATTATATATATAATGGCCTGAACAGAACGCGCCGCGCGGCGGCAGTTCGTGAATTTCGACCATTGACTTCGAATGGACATTACAGGAGATCCGACCGTCGGATTCTCCTGAAACCGGAACCGTTGGGTTCGTATCGAAAATAGATTTCCAATGAATATTAGAAATTTGAAATCTAACGGTTGGATTTGGAATTATGTCCAAATCAAATTTGGAAAAGGTCGCTGTAAGTGCAGTTCGATGGCCGTTGATGGAAATCGACTGTACGGGCCTTAATAAAATTATTAAAAATATCAATAATTTGTGTAAAATCATAAGAAATGATTTGTGAAGAACTGGGATGGAAATTTCCACATTTGAAAAGATAAAAATAGATTTTTATCGAAATGAACTAGTTTTGAACTAGAATTAAAATCCCATTTATTTTTAAGATAAATAAAGTGGATTTGAAATAGTTTTGAAAATAACCAGAATTTCCAATATATAAAGTGGAAATGGATTTGAATCAAAATTGTCTTTGGAATATTTCGATGTTGGATTTCGTGATTATAAAGATACTGTTATGGGAATTTGAAAGATATATTAATATCGTTATTTTCAATACGATATTTGTTGGTCGTAGAATTTGATATTGAATATAAGCCGATATATTTTCTATTCAGAGCCATGTATTTAATATCAAATGTAATTTGGGTTTATCGTGAACCGTGTTTTAGGTGACATTGGTTTTTTAACCCAGTTAAAGACAGGATATTGATTTTTGAGAAGATTAAAACTAAGTGGAGTTTTAATGAATCTGTAATTAGATTGAAATGTGAATTGATAATTTAAATTATCAAATTATGAAAGTGATCGAGAATGGAGTATCACCAGTTGTGCTCCGAAGCGATAGTTAAATCTTTAATTAGATTTGAACGTGAAATGGTAATTAATTTTACCAATAACACCGTGGTGTTAGATATGGAGTATTACCAGTTTTTCTCCATGGGATGAATAGGTTGGGATTGGGAAATAAAATAAATAATTACTTCGGTGTGGTTCGCTAATCCCGACTAGTTTGGAAAACCTTAACATGGTTTGAAGCAATATCCAAAGCAAGATTAAAGAATAAATTTAGAATAATTTATCTTTGATAAAATTAATGGGAACCTTTCCTTAAGAGTGTGAAAATTTGAATAAAAGAATATTCTGGATTGGAATGAGGCGTATGTTGTGTTTGTGTAACACGTGTTTATTATATACACAGGTTATTCGGAAAGGCCGGGTTTATACCCATTCTGAATAACCGATTCGACGACATGTCGAAGATGAAGACGGTAATTGAAGACCGGAAGTCTTCACATCGTTTGGGCGATTACTGATGATATTGATTGGGCTGTACACCCAAGAGGAGGGAATCAGTTGGTGATCGTCCAAACGTACTTGGAGATCGATGGATATGCGAGGAAAGTGCCTCCAGTTCGTTCAGACCTAGAATGAACTTGTTAATGGACTGTGTGTCTGACATTGGATTTTATTCTGTGTTGATTGATCTCTATTAAATATACATCTGTTTGGCGGCGGAGAATTTATTCTCTTGCTTAACGCCCTTCTTTGAGACGTACGAGCTCAGAGGTTGTATATCGATGGACATCAGTCGCATGGAGTGAATTTCCTGTGTGGCACACCTAAGTGGCAAATGATCAAGGCTTCTGTTGAAAAGCAAGGTCTTGTGGTTGATGATCAAAGCACGGCCAGTGTGGCGCAGCTTTATGTATGGCGTTAATTCGCGAGTCTCACACCTCAGTATGAGTCAAAAACGGGATAAGGACCCAAGGAGTGCACGACGTTTCTTTCTAGCTATGGGTGATGTCAGTGACCTACCAGCCCTGACATTTATATACTTTTCACCTGTGTGGTTGTTGGAATGCGAGGCGCCTCGAATATATGGTCGATAACTGGCACAATGTGAGCCGACGTACAGACCATTATGTATAGGTCCTATAGGACCGGGAAACGTGTGTTCAGGAATAACTAATCCTCAAAAGTAAGAGAGGACCGGCCTTGGAGGTTCCAAGGGATCGTTGTGTGTGGTCTTGAGGCATTAGCTAGAGTGTCTCGAATCGGAGAGGAGCTTGCCCCTTGCCTCGACTCATGATGGAATCCAATTTCCAATATGTGATTTGCTGTTTTATTTGTAGAGCCTAGTATGGCGACATGATAGATGGTATCCATGCCGCCTAGGATTGATATTTATGATTGAAATTATTTTGACACTATACATTTATAGTAATATCAAAATAATGTGTTTTGAAACGTATCAAGCATTCTTTGGCTATTATAAGGTAAAACCCTATCCTCCGACTTGCGTTGCATTATGTGATGGGACCTAGGTCTTATAATAGCTTCATTTTTCTTTATTTAGCATTGCGCTGTTTGTTTTATGCACTGGTATTCCTGGGAGGAAACCCGTTCCGTATATACGGCGTGATCCCTTGATTTAACTAACTTTAAAATGAAGATAATGATCGTTTTAGTTCTCACACCAGTCACATGACTGACTTGGAGTTTATTGTTTTAACCTAAACTCTGGGTGCCCTTATTTTTGACAGCTAGCAGTTTTGGTTTTGCAGATTTATATTCACAGGATCCTGGTTTACAGTTGGAATGATATTCGGAAAGCTGTGTATCCGTGTATTTCTTTCAGCTGTGTGTTGTATTATTTTTCCGCTGCTATGTATTTAAATGTAATCTAAGTCTCTGATGTATATCGATTGTGTAATATTTATTCATACTCTGTATATTCTTGTATCTGATGGAATTGTTGTAATAAACAATGAAATGTTCTTCTGTTTTCGTTCCGATGTGTGTTGTTCTCAACGCCATCCGTGCTTTCCTTCACGGGGAAGTTCGGGTCATGTCATAATATTTTTGAGGAATCCAGTTGGATTCCTCCAACCTGTTTCCCTGCATCCAAAGACGTTAGCCAGCATAAATAATACCCATCCTGCTTCGAGGCAGGATATCGCGGTATGAAGGTCATCCACTATCATAGCGTGGAGCGCATAGGGTAATCATCCGCTAATGGTACCGCGGGCATCCGCTAATGATACTGCGGGAATCCAACCACCAATATATATATATATATATATAATAACCACAAACACCAATCCTAAATAACTAATATATATTTAATAATAGCCATAGTAATATTCTAATGTAAGCAAACAACCATCGAACAATTATTTTAACAGATAAAATAATTCTAAATTAAAATGAGTGAGATCTACTCACCTAATTTTTGTTTGCCGAATACCCAATGAAGTTTATTATATAGATTTTTTAGTGATTCCTTCGTGTGTCTGTTTTTCAATGTAAAACAATATTAATAAATTTTTAATTATCGTATTATACAAATTTAATTTAAATAATACCCACATGTGAACCGATTCCAAATTAATCCTCAATCTCATACTCAACTATTAGTTTACAATTAATTTACCTCGCTAGCAAAAATATATAAGTTTATACCAATTAATTAAATCAACTTCTAATTATAAAACAAATCTCCATATAAGGTTTAAATTTCGAAACCAAAGAATGTACTACATTAACTATTTTGAATATAACTTAAGAAATTTTTAAAACATCCTTAGTCTTTTTTTTATTTAATTAAAAATTAATTTTACCTTAAGCCATTTTAATAGCCTTCTTCCCAGATTGAAAATGCAAAACCAACCTTCCCTTCTTCAACAGCCAAACTGTTGAGCCCTCTTTCCCTATTCAGAACGCACCTGTCACAGGAATTGCTCCTACCTGCAGTCACCCTGCTTCCACCATCTTCTAATGATGCAAATCAAAATTTCCCCCAATATAATAGTTCGAACTCCTCGCTCATCAGCCCTAACCCCTTTGGAAACTCCACTGACATCAACTACTACAAACGCGAGCGCCCCCCACTCCTAAGTACGATCGCTCTGGGATCGGATTCCACCTCCGTTGTTGCGAGACCCCCAAACTTCATCGCTCCCTCCCAGAGTCCATCGCAACTATATAGTAAACCACCGTCACGTTGAAAACATCGACACCTGCTTAGAACTCTAGCTCAACCATCAACGTCGCTCTCCAGATCATACGACTAACCCTCTTCCTAAATTCGAGTGTCTCAGACACGATGTCGACCCCCACCGAAGTCGTGGTCCTTGATCGCCAGTTAGATTTAGTCTCCTTTTTTATATTTACGAACTGATTTTACTTTGAGGCAACAGAAGGGAAAATTTATTGATTTACTGAGTTGGTTTTCGAATGAGTATGTGGTGAGATATTTCAAAAGCCAATTCAACTGATTATTTTTCCTTCAGAACGAATTCATTTTGAACAGAATCGGCCATTTTTCTTTCGATTTACAGAGGTAGAATAAGGAGGAACTGCGTATGAATTTATAGAATGTGACTGGGAACCATTCGTACCAGTATTTAATTCTGGTCGGGTAAGTACATAGCAAATATATTTAAAAAGATTTGATTTTTATTTTAAATTTATTTTAATTTAATTTGATTTGACTTAAAGAGATTTTATTCTTTTTAAAATGATATCGATTTGATTTCGAACCTATCCACAATCAAATATCTCGGGGTCCATTAATTTAAACCACGGACCGCTATTTTAACGTAACCACTGTTGTTTCAACAGTGTAACACTATTCTGAATTGAATTGAATATATTTTGATGTTTAATTCGAAAGTATATAGAATAATCATTTTAAATTCATAAATAAATAAATTTCTCGATAATATATTATTATTGATTACGTTCACATAGAATTTATATCTGAACTATTTTAACTCAGTTTTAAATCTTGTATTGAATTATTTTTTGTACTACGATAATTTAATATATTCGATATTAAATCGAAATTGATTGTTAAATCGACAACTCAATATAAAATCGATTTATATTACCAACTCGATACTTAAATCCATAATAAATCGATAAGAAATCCGGATCGTTACATTATTACATATTCTTGCACAGATGAATGAATTTATATTGAATACATTATCAATTTTTCTTCTTATTTGCATATATTAATGATTTAGTAACAAGATTCAAACATGCTAAATATATGTACGTCAATTTTTCCATGTAAACTGATAATGTAGTACAGTATTATTTATTTTGGCATAGAATTGTGCAACTATTTTCATTATTCTCATGAATGTATTTAGAAATTTGGTTTCATGCATGCTCTATTATAACTTTTAATTCATTATACCTATATAAACTTGAATTATTTAACTTTAACATCAAAATCAAAAAAAAATCACTCATTCTTTACTGCACAAATTTTATGCTCTTTAGTTTGTAAATTCCCTAGTTACTATTAAAAACAAATTCCAACAAGGCTGTACAATACTTTAGTACTAATAAAAAAAATTCTACTGGAATACTGCTACAATAATGTTAAATTATCAACATTTTATATTCAGATTGATCAGTTGGATTATTACTGAAAAATATTTTCCAGTCCCTCTACTAATTATATGTAATACCACCACACAAGTAGTCAACTATTAACAAAAAAACTCTATAGAAGACAGCTTCAACTATAATTTCATGTTAAACTAAAAAAACTTGATTTAGTGCCTAAAATAACAGAGTACTTCAGTTCAAACAAAACATAACCATTTACACGTGGTCCAAAAATCAAAACAACAGTCAACATTTCCAAATCAAACTAAAAATCCCTATGCTTCCATTTTAAACAATACATTTGTTAAATTCTGACTTCAGATATTTCTGAGTTAGCCTACTGTCCTCAGTCCAGCTATAAAGTTTGTAGCTGAGTATTTCATGAGACAACTCAGCACGTTGTTTACTAATAGCTTCAGCACAAAATATTTCTTCATCTTTAACAATCCCTTTGTCCTCGCATCTTTGTTTCATTATGTTGAAACAAACATCCCACAATCGACACTGCAGAAATTTATAAATCATTAACACTTTGTTCGATAAAACTTATTCACAAAAAATGCATACGTGTATATAATTATTCACATTATCTGCATACATGTATGAAACCATTAACAATTTTTGAAATAAATACCAACATAAATGTATGAAAATTTTCAGATCTTATGCATGAACTTATGCTAGCATTTATGTTATATACGAAAATAAGTGAAACTTGAATACTTAAATGCAAATAAATGCATTATTTGCAAAGAACATGTAGATATTCCAAATTTTGTTTACTAACATGCAGATGAACTTATTTTATTTTCTTACGTGTGGCCTTGTTGTGGGCAATCCGCTATTTCAAGTTCTTTTGGTTCCTGAAATTTCTCCTTCTCCAATTTTTTCATCACATCACTGACGTAACTAATCTGCATACAAAAAAATTTATACACTCAAACATATATTAAAATATTTACACGTGCAAATATACATATATATATATATATATATTCATTTTGTTACTGGTATAAACAACAACTTGCAAATGAAATATTTTCAAATTACATACCATATCTTTCGCAAATCTTTGATGTTCTCCTTCACGACGTGGTTTATTGGAATCGTAATGAATCCATCTTCTATCATCTTCCAAAATAGAATTTTTTTTCTTTTGATGTATAGGAATTAATATTTTCCTGCACGCTTGGAATCCCTTTACAAGTGGTTCATCTATAAAATGCTGCAATTGTTCTACTGAATCCGTATTTACAAATGCCTGTAATTGCAATCAATTTAGTGGACAATTGTAATTATAAAAACAAAGTTATGCATAAAAAAA
This sequence comes from Allium sativum, assembly GCA_030737875.1. NCBI lineage: Eukaryota > Viridiplantae > Streptophyta > Magnoliopsida > Asparagales > Amaryllidaceae > Allium > Allium sativum. Next base: position 548,915,288 of record CM060916.1, read on the forward strand.
ATATAAAAATACTTATAGAAGCAGAAACTCTAATGTATAAAATCTCGGGACGTTTTTCTTCAAATTGTATCCCACAAAGTCAATTATCTAGTACAATAAATGGAATGAATGTGTTATAGACATGACAGTTAATTCTAAACATAGAAAATTTTACTGAAATTATTTTCACAACAATTGATTTTCAATATAGTATTACCTGTCCGTCGATAAATCTTCCGGCTAACAAATCACCCAATGAAGTTCCAATAATGCAAATAGAATCTTCACCATTCAAGTACGCGCTTTTTCTGATAAAACACGTAATACGGTTAGATAATTTCCATCAACAAATTATAACTGATAAAAATAAATAAAATATTTTACTGCATATTGTCTGCAATAACTTATAATATTTGCTTAAAACAATCAACAGTGTATACTTGTTTTACGTTCATATATTTTGTATTTTTTGCATAACAGTATGAGACAATAATTTACGTCAGCATATAAGCATGCAAACATTCTCATGATTTACAGTATGAATTCAAACATAAACATTACGTTTTGATACATGACTGCATATACTGCCAATATATGCATACAAACCTGCATTTATATTACTTATCTGCATACAAGCAAGCGTATACTGTCAGAACATGTATTCTAGAATGCAAATTTGACATAATTCTACATACATTTATGAACATTTTTAATAAACATTGCTTCTACAAACAAAACTAAAATTCAACAAAAATGAAAATAATGTAAATTTTGAAAACTTTTTACCTGAGGTTTGCATGTGTGAAAAATTGTTCAAAATTTTCTATTTGGTTCTCTTCTAATTCCCGAACGATCTTAAACTTCCTTATCTTCAGTTTAGCTTTCGTAGGCATTTCTTCATCTCTTGGTCCATTTTCATAATCTTCAAATTCCACCATTTCTGCCGCTTTCCTTTTTGCTTTTCCTACGACTACAAATAACATCACATTTACCATCCACGTAACACTGGAAATTATAGTTCATGAACATTAGTAAAACAATAACATATTGTGTACCTTTTCTATTTCTTAAATTTATACGCCTTTGCATTTTTCCTGGTTCATCCATCCAGTCGTTCACACTAACTTTTCTATGTCATTTATATTTTTTAAATTTTCAGTATTTTCATTCACTCTCTTCCTTGTTTCAACCATCCCCTGCTGCTTCTCCTTTACATTGCCCAGCTCTGTCTCATTCTTTCTGTTAACCATCTGCTCATTCTTCCTCATTTTTTCTTCTTCAATTTTTTCTGTAGTCGTCCTATCATTCTCTGTCTGGACGAACTCATCCACCAAATTCTTCTGCTGTTCCTTCTCCAGATCATCAACTCCGTTGTCATTACCCTCAATAGCTTCGTCATTTGTTCCTTCATCATTTTTATCATTATTATCTGTTAACATTGTTTTTTTTTTCCTGCTTCTGCTTCTTCAGCGCATTCTTCTTGCTATGCTTCTTATCAATTTTCTCAACCAGATTATCAATCACCTGCTGAATGTTCTCATCATCCACTTCTTTATCACTTTCAGTTTTCTCATTATCTTCATCAATATTCATTTCATCATGACATTGATCTTCCTCTTCTTTACCTTTATCAATATCCTCAATGTCTATATCAAAATCACCATCATTTTTATTACCTACATCATGATCATCTTCAGAACTTTCTGATATTGTGTCAGCAGTAAGCTCTTTTATTTGTATTTTTAACATTGTGTTCTCTTCTACTGACTGCCTTTTCTCTTGTTTCAATACGATTATCATATCCTTCAATTTTTGTTCCCTTTGTTTAAAATATGCGTCATATTGTTCATCTTTTTCAATAACTTGTTTCAGCAACTTTAATTCCTTTCCTTGCACATCCTGCAAACACAACAAGCAACAAATATTGTGTAAATAATGCATAATCAAGTTTTTGTATTATTGTACTCAAGTTCATGAAAAACCTGCACAGATGACTGAAATTGTACAAATTACTTGAACTTCAGTTCATAAATATTACAAATAAATTTCCTATAATACTATATTACATTTTATATTTTATCCAATAAGATATGCAAAAATTCTTATTGTTTGCATTCACTTGATTAAGTATTCTGAGTAATGGTTCAATTTCACGAAACATGTCCTAATCCAAAAGACAATACTGCAACTCAAGACACAATATCTACATACATTTATGCAAATACTATTCAGTTTTTCACCCAAATATTCATCTTTTCATTTTATTAATTTTGACAAATATGTAAGATTCAAATTTACAACATAATTACAAATACGATAAAATTGATAATTTTTTAACACTTACATGCTAATATTGTGAGTACATGACTAAAACTTAAACAATATAGGTAACATCTGTGGAAAATATTGCATTTATTGCAAAAATCTACAAACATTGATGCAACTACACTTCGTATCTGCATACAAGTATGCAGATATAGCTATTATTTGAATACAAGAATGTAAATAGTGTCATTATTAGTAAACAACCCCGCATATAATGTCTAACATCTATACAGTTATTTATAATACTTACTTCGATAGATATATATGTTTACAATTTACATGAGACTTACATTGTTGTATTTTATATCCACTAGCATCGATGGCTTTAGCAATTTAAGGTCCCATTTTCCTGCTCGTGGAAATACATCCTTATTGTACTCAAGCTTAGATGTTGGCAGAATATGAGTTTTGTCGCAAGCCCACCATTGCATAACCATAAAGTAAACAAAACATTATAAATAACATGAATAATAATTTTTAAACAAACTAAAATAGGAAGTATGAAATTATTACCAAAAACAGTGTCACACAACCAGTAATTTTCTATAGTGCCTCATAATATTTATCAACTTGGCTGATTAGATGGTGATGGACAGCTTTCGGCCAAGATATTATACTTAACTTCCTCTCGCACACACAATATGGTACCAAAGTCCACGGTAAAGAGTAGTTTCGAGTAGATATAAGGAATGTTGCTACTACATAGAGAAGCAAAAGCTTAACAGTATCAAAACATGCTACGTCTGACTCATCTTTAATTGTTGAGAAAATTTCTCGTTCGATATTTTTCTTGTTGATCGTAGCATCTACATTAAAGTGTCTTTCTACAAAAGCTTTATAATCTTCATTATCTTTATCATCCTTTTTTAAATGTCTGCTTGTTTTAATCAAATCTCCTTCGACAGGAGCACCCAACAGCTTCCCAATATCTTCTTCCGTAAATGTCGGCAACAAATCTCCAAACTGAAAATACTCAGTTTACAAAATCTCCAAATAAGAAAGTGGGAATCAATTCTGAAATTCCTACAAGTGCAGAGAAGATTAACACTTCATATAATAACATAAACAAAGCAGAAGAGGGATCCTATTCTAAACAGGTCATTGAGCCCAACCCCACTTCGATGGACTCAAGCATTATTACAAATTTATCAAAATTCTTATAAATTTTGATAATCAAATCTAAAGTTGTTGAATTTTTAATAGCTTCTGCAGGAGAGATGACGCCATCAATGATCATGTCAATGAATCCACTCAATGGCAATTTTTCAAGAAAAACATAATGCTGATGTGTATACAAGTCATCCTTCTTCAGTTTCTCAATCAACTCTACGAATGCTTTCAGATTATTCCTATAAACACTTTCCTTCTTCAGATTCTTTCTTAATTCTTCTATTTTTCTCTCTTTTACCACTCGGTCCACTTTACATGGCTGCTCAGTTACTACTATAGCTCGCTCTTTTTCAACATTTGAAATGTGGTCATCTTCGACCAAAGCTCTCTGTAATAAGAAAGAAAAATGTAATCACATATATGCATAATTCTATGCAAGTATTCTGAGTAAATTCACCAATGTATGCTTGTATTCTTAACACATGTACAAAATTTCCAAATTTTGTTATTTTAGTCACAAACATGTGCAACTAAACCTAATATTTGTACACAAATGTGAAAATATTACTAATACTATCGGACAAACCATGAATCTGCAGTACTATCACATAGTTGTGCTAATATTTAGAAAAAATTAACACAAGTACGCAAGTATTACATACATTAGCACAGAACTGTCCAATCATTCATAATATCATCACAGAATTGTGCGAGTAATCATAAAACTTTCATTACACTCTGCAGTTAACATACTAATATATACATTATTTCCCAACAATCTTGAATAACTCAAATATTTTCAACTAATTATAACGTGGAAAAATATATATTTCAAATTATACAGGAATTTTTATTTAATTTACTTAAATATTCTAAATTTATACTTACTCCTGTATTTCTCCTTTTTTAAATTTGTCCATCCATCTATTCATGTTTCTTGCAGAATATTAATTCAAAACTGCAACCATTTCATAAATATGCACACCGACATGGAAATCTTCTGATTTTGTACATTTCTGCGGGCATCCATTTTTAATACATGCATTCAAACCTTAATTATGCATTCTTGGATACAATCATACATATCAAATGTCATAAAAATCATACATTTACGCTAATATTCCATATAAATTCATGATGTTATTTATTAAGTAGGTTATAAATAACTTACACCTCCCTACGGGTATGCAGATTTTCTAAAAAAATTGTACAATCACATAATATTTCTAAAAAATATCTATATAAAACTTCAACAATTATTACAAACACTATACACTCAATCGCAAGGTTTATTTTATTATTACTACACTTTCATACAAGATGATATCATCCGCAGTCGATTATGAAACAAAAAACTCAGATTTATACCTTTTTTGCCATTACTTGTAATTTTACATCGACGTCTTCAAATTTGAAGCAAATAAGGACGATCTTCGAGAAAAAAAAGAACGGAAGCTTTCGATTTTGAAACTCGAATGATTGTCTTAGGGTTTTCTCGAATCGTTCAACTTGGGTTTTGGGAGATATTAAAGAAGCGATTTGACTGCTCAATTGTTTAACTTGTTTTTGGATGTTTTGAACGGTCTAAAGGGTATTCCTGGAATATATAGAGCGGTATTTCAAAAATAGGGAAGTTTTTTAGATTCTTTTTATCAACGGTTTTTTTTCCTATTTAGAAAGTTTATAGGGACCTATAAAAAATGCACCCATTTATTTATTTGATTCATATATTTAGACCGTATGTTATTTCCGTTATTTTTATAATAAACTCATCAAATGTGTCGTTATGGTAATATATGTTGTATTACCATATTATTACAAATGTATTAAAAGCATTGGCTATTGTAAGTTAAATGATGTATGCTTGTGTTTGGAATAAGAATAGGCATTTAGTCAATGTATTTGGCAACTAATATCTAATGTAATGGAAAAAAGTTGTATAACTCAGATGTGAGACCTAAAGTCCTGGATTATGGAAAATGAAACTTTTTTCGGTGAAGTTTACGGTTTGAAATTTTGACAATTAGCAAGAATGTAAAAGCTCTATATTAGAAGTATGTTAAAAGGTTGAGAATCATAAGTTCGTCTTTAATTAATAAACTAGATATAATATGTATGTTTATATATATGCATAGGAAATTGAAGTTCCTTAATCAATGAACTTGAAATACTTCATAATATAAAAGCCTGAAGCTTTATTGAAACTGTGTGAAATAATAACATTAATAAAATTGATATCCAAAGATTTCACAATTTTCAAAATCAGTTGTATCTTGCTTATATATTTATTTTTACATATTATGTTGAGGAATAAATTTTAACAACTTGAAGTTGTTTATATATTTTATTTGAACCAGAAGTTCAATGCAGTTTAACAAACTTGAAATTGTTTATATATTATTTGAACCAGAAGTTCAATATGGATTAACAACTCAAAGTTGTTCATATATTTCATTTGAACCAGAATTTCAATACAGTTCCAAATCAGATATTTTGGATATTATGAAATGATCTTTAAGATTCACGTTGACATTGCTTGATAAGCAAAAATTAATGATTGGAATATTATAAACAATTTGTTCTAAAATCAATAACTTCAATGAGAGAGAATATGCAAATCAATTACATATGTAATACATGGACACACATATATACACATATATGCGAATATTTAACTAACAACCTGAAGTTGTCATGAGCTCATATTATAAATTATGCATATATTATTTTATATTTCAGAAAGTCGATTGACATCAATATTAAATGACCTAAAGTCATGTGCATATTCAAATGATAGAAAATTCTTCCAAGTCATTAGATCATTGAAAGGGAATAAGCAGTACAATATAAATGCATCTTATTAACTAATAAGAGCATTATCCTCCTACAATTGAAGTACATCTAATGTATTTGCTAGCCATGATGCTATAATGGATCAAAAATGAATCAAAGTAGGTTTATTATTTAAAGTGACAATGTTTGTCGACATTGAGGGGGAGGATAAAGGAATCATCGATGTTAAATATTTGCTAGCATATAGAATTATGCAAAGTATTAAGTAACTTGCATAAATTATCAATTATGTCCCTAATAGACTTTCTCCAATATACATTTGAATCCCCGAAGGATCAAAAGGTGTAAATCATAGCTGAAAATGTGGTATAAAAGTCAGTTCAAAATATCTTTGGAGTAAGTCATAAAGATGCAAAATAAAGGAGGTGAGTGTTCCTGAAGAAACACATAAAGGTGCTTTGAAAGAAACACATGACATGATTGTCAAAATAACCCCAGAAGCGGTTTAGGTATCTAAAGCATGATAAGTTTTGTGATCTCAATAAGTTATGTATAGAACTGACAAGAAATAATCATTGATGATAAATTAATAAATAATAAAGCGCTTATATTTATAAATGGATTAAAAATCCCATGTTAGAGAGAAACATGATTGACCATCATGAAATTCTCCTAAATAAGATATATGGACATGTAGTCCATAAGATATGAACTGGTAGTTCATAAGATAAAAATAGAAATATATATAATGACGAAAGCACACGGAAGTTACTGAAGCACCATAGAGTGTCAGCAACATGTTAAGTGCCATGAGCACTGTGTTTTTAGAGATAATGGAAACTGATTAAAGTGTTTAAAATGCTTACAATACCCTGAAGGTATAAACGATGGAAGTATACAAATTCCAGAAGAATTTAAATAACTTTGATAGTGATAAAGAGCAAGAAATGTAGATTACAACATTCTTTTAAGTATTGTTGTGATGAAAATCTTAAATAATTCATGATGAGTAGATCACTTCCTGCTTTCAAGAATTGTTGTAATGAAACTCTTAATATCCATTGAAGTGGTAGTTACGATATGCAAAAAATATTATAATATATAAGTTCTTGAAGAACATAAATAACATTTGTTATTATAAAGAATACCAAGAACATGGATGATAGATTACAACATTCTTCTAAGTATTGTTGTAACGAAAACCTTGATATACTTCAAGGTGAGTAGATTACTTCCTGCTTAGTGTCGTTGTAATAAAAATTTTGATATGCTTCATGCTTCTAAGTATTGTTGTAATGAAAATCTTAATATACTACAAGATTAGTATATTACTTCCTGCTTAGTAATGAAAGGTGTCTTATTAATCAAATATGTATTGCAACATGCAAGTCCGATTGAAACAAAAAATTATAAGCACCTGAAGTGTATTCATAAATGAATATTACTAACATATAAATCACAAAAGGAAGGCGTTTTAAATAAGAAAACATGCCTGAAGTATGGAAATGCACATGAAGTTTTAAAAGAAAAAGTTCACTAAGAAGTATTTGTAAGCAATTTGAGTTATTGAAACAAGAATACGAATTCAGAGGTAATTATTAAATCAGGGGAAGCATCCATAAGTATGATATAATACACTCTTTTTCCTTAACTATGTTCTTCCCATTGGGTTTTCTTAGTAAGGTTTTAATGAGGTATGGGTCATGATCTAGAAGTATCAACCCAAAAGTAACATACAAAAATAAGTTATAATTTACTCTTTTTCCTTATTCAAGTTTTTTCCCACTGGGTTTTTCTTATTAAGGTTTTTAACGAGGCATTACATTGATCCATAAGTATCATACTACTTTTGACGTAGTAAATATGACATTGTATATTGTACTCTTTTTCCTTCACTAAGATTTTTCCCATCGGGTTTTTCTAAGTAAGTTTTTGACGAGGCAACATTTTGATCCAGAAGTATCAAACATCTTTTGATGCAGTAAACTATTATTTATGAAGAAGACAAGACAATTTGTGTGGCTCAGATTCAAGTGAATTATATCAAGGGTGATTGGATGGAGCAAATTTCTTCTAAATTTCTCTTCACACATGAATGAAAGGATAACAAGAATGAGGAGAAACAAATTCAGTTCAAGAAAAGCAGGTAGATCTGTTCTCAAAGGGAATTTCAAAATCAACATTCCAGAAGATGATATACAAAATTTGCATGCGTCGACTACATTAATAGACTAATTGAATAATGAGTTATAAATAAGCGGAAGCATATAAAAATATGCTACAATGTACTCTTTTCCTTCACTAATATTTTCCCCACTGTGTTTTTGTTAGTAATGTTTTTAATGAGGCATTTACTTGATCCTGAAGTATCAACGCTTATTGTAACATTGTAAAACATGTTACTTAATGATGAAATGAATTTGCACTCTTTTCCTTGTTTATGATTTTTCCCATAGGGTTTTTCATTAAAAGGTTTTTAATAAGGCATTTTTTTGATCTTGAAGCATCAATCTCTTTTAAGGAATATCATTTTAGTATGATATTCATAATGTCAGACGTTGTACTCCTTTTCTCGTTCAAGGATTCTCCCATTGGGTTTTCCTGATAGATTTTGAAGGCAACATACAATAGTTGTATCAAATGAAATTTGAATCGAATTGAATAGAAAACCAATTCGAAATGAATTGAATATAAAACGATTTCGAAACGAATTGAATATAAAACGATTTCGAAATGAATTGAATATAAAAAGAATTCGAAATGGATTGAATAGAAAACGAATTCGAAATGGATTGAATAGAAAACGAATTCGAAATGGATTGAATAGAAAACGATTTCGAAATGAATTGAATAGAAAACGATTTCGAAATGAATTGAATAGAAATCGAATTTGAAATGAATTGAATAGAAAACGAAATGGATTCGAATCGAATTAAAATCGATTTGAATTGAAATCAAATAGAAATGAAAGTAAAAAGGATTTAAAATAGAAAAATTCAATTTTGATTTGAATTTGAAATAAAGGTTGAAATTGTTTTTGAAACGAATTCAAAACTATTTATAAAATTCATTTTAAATGGGAATCGACGAAATGTATATTATATATATATAATATAATGGCCTGAATAGAACGCGCCGCGCCGCGGCAGTTCGCGAATTTCGACCATTAACTTCAAACAGACATTACAGGAGATCCGACCGTCGGATTCTCCTAAAACCGGAACCGTTGGGTTCATATCGAAAAGAGCTTTCTAACGAATATTAGAAATTTGAAATCTAACGGTTGGATTTGGAGATACGTCCAAATCAAATTTGAAAAAGGTCGTTGTAAGTGCAGTTCGATGGCCGTTGATGGAAATCGACTGTACGGACGTTGATAAAATTATTAAAAATAGTAATAATTTGTGTAAAATCATAAGAAATGATTTGGGAAAAATTGGGATGAAAAACTCCATATTGGAAAAGATATAAATAGATTTTTATCGAAATGAACTAGTTTTGAACCAAATTTAAAACCCAATTATTTTTAAATAAATAAATTAGATTTAAAAAGGGGTTTTAAATAATCGGAATTTCTAATATATTTGATTGGATATGAAATGGGTTTATCGTGAACGGTGTTTTAAATAACACTAGTTCTTTAACCGATAATAAATAGAATGTGATTTGGGTTTGTCGTGAATTGTGTTTTAAATAACACTAGTTCTTTAACCCAGCAAAAGAAGTTTTAACGAATCTGCAATTAGATTGAAATGTGAATCTATAAATCTAAATTATCAAATTTAAAAGGTGAACGAGAATGGAGTATCACCAGTTTTTCTCCAAAGCGGTAGTTAAATCTTTAATTAGATTTGAACGTGAAATGGTAATTAATTTTACCGACAACACTGAGGTGTTAGATATGGAGTATTACCAGTTTTTCTTCATGGGATGAATAGGTTGGGGTTGGGAAATAAAATAAATAATTACTTCGGTGTGGTTCGCTAATCTCGACTAGTTTAGAAAACCATAATTTGGTTTTGAAACGACATCCAAAGGAAGATTAAAGGATAAGTTTTAAAGAATTTATCTTGGATAAAATTAATGGGAACCTTTCCCTAAGAATGTGATTTCGTGAATAAAAGGATATTCTGCATTGGAATGAGGCGTATGTTGTGTTTGTGTAACATTCGTTTTTAATATACGCGGGTTGTTCGGAAAGGCCGGGTTTACACCAATTCTGAATAACCGATTCGACGATATGTCGAAGATGAAGACGGTGGTTGAAGACCGGAAGTCTTCACATCGTTTGGATTATTACTAACAATCCTGATTGGGCTGTACACCCAAGAGAAATAGTTGGTGGTCGTCCAGACGTACTTGGAGATGGATGGATATGCGAGGAAAGTGCCTCCGGTTTCGTTCAGACCCAGAACGGACTTGTAAATGGATTGTGTGTCTGACATTGGATTTTATTCTGTGTTGATTGATTTCTATTAAATATACATCTATTTGGCGGCGGAGAATTTATTCTTTTGCTTAAGGCCCTTCTCTGAGACGTACGAGCTCAGAGGTTGTATACCGATGGACATCAGTCGCATGGCATGAACTGCCTGTATGGCACGCTAAGATGCAACGATCAAGGCTTCTGTTGAAAAGCAAAGTCTTGTGGTTGATGATCAAAGCACGGCCTACGTGGCAGCTTTGTGTATAACGTGAATTCACGAGCCTCACACCTCGGTATGAGTTAAAAACGGGATACGGGCCGTTGGGAGAACACGACGTTTCTTTCTAGCTTTGGTGGTGTCAGTGACTTATCAGCCCTGACATTTATATACTTTTCCCCTTTGTGGTTGTTGGAATGAGGCGCCTTGATTATAGGTCTGTAAGGACCGGGAAACGTGTGTTCATGCATAACTAATCCTCTAACGTAAGTGAGGACCGGCCCAACCGATCCAGGGTTGCCCAGAGTGTGTAGTCCTGAGACATTTGCTAGAGTGTCTCGAGCGCGGAGAGGAGCTTGCCTCTTGCCTCGACTCATGACGGAAATCCAATTTCCAATACGTGTATTGCGGTTTTAATTGTAGAACTAGTATGGCGACATGATAGATGGTACCCATGCCGCCTATGATTGATATTTATGATTGAAATGTTTTGACCCTATACACTTATTATAGTATCAAATGATTTGTTTTAAACGTACCAAGCATGTTTGGCTATTATAAGGGAAAACCCTATCCTTCAGCTTGCGTTGCATTGTGTGATGGGACCTGGGTCTTATAATAGCTTCATTTTTCGAAAAAGCATTGCGCTGTTTATTCTATGCACTGGTATTCTTGGGAGGAAACCCGTTCCGTGTTATACAGCGTGGTCCCTTGAATTACTCTCTTTTAAAGTAAAGTTTTAAATAACTGTTTTAGTTCTCACACCAGTCACATGACTAACCTGGAGTTTATTGTTTTAACCTAAACTCTGGGTGCCCCTATTTTCCGCACGAGCAGCTAGTAGTTTCGGTTTTGCAGATTTATATTCACAGGATCCTGGTTTACAACTGGAATGATATCCGGAAAGCTCTGTATCCGTATATCACCTTCAGTTGTGCTTTGTATTATTTTTCCGCTGCCATGTATTTATTGTAATCTCTGATATTCATCGAATGTAATTTATTCATTTATACTCTGTATATTCTTGTATCTGATGGAATTGTTGTAATAACAATGAAATGTTCTTCTGTTTGTGTTCTGATTTGTCCTATTCTCAAACGATCAGGGTTTTCGAACGGTCTAGATCGGTTTAACGACTGATTCGGATCGAACGAAATTCCCGGCCGTCACATTTGGTATCAGAGCTTTGGTTTACAGAGCTCCAGAACAAGACACATTAGAACCATACGAAAGAATTCATCAGATATTGGATTAGTAATATCCAATTAGAATGACTCGTTAGAGATAGGATCAGTAGTATCCTAGAATGAGTGTGAAGAGTATATTTTTCAAATGAAAACAATTTTGTTTTGAAAATTTAAATCGTTTTAAACGTATTTGAATATTTATTTATTTTGAATTTGGACAATCCGATATATAAAGGTTTTGCATATACGCGTCATGAACGTATATTCGAAGTTTTAATATACTGGGTAGTTATAGGATCACATTCTAGACACCCGGAGATGATTCTGATGATTGATATATCATCATCAGAATTTGTATTCGTGTTTTGAAGGTGGGATATCTATATATTTCCATTAGGCTGGTGTGAGAACCAAAACTTATATAGATAGGTTTATTGTTGTGAATTGGCATCAAAAACATGATTTTCAGTATATATATCAAAATTATGAATTTGAAACTATAATTCACTAATTGATTGATGTCTGTGTTGTTTGTTTAGTTGTTTGATAATTTTGAACCATTATGCCTAATTGAACCAAATATTGAATTGTATTGAAAATTGGTCGCATTTGCTTGCATATACATATACTTACATTGAACAGGTCATAGCAAGGAGGCTAGAGTCGAAGAATAAAATTTGTTTGCCCGACAAATAGGTACATGTTTACTATATAATTTACTGTTTTGTTTGGGTGATGATGATTTTATGAGCCTATTGGCTAGCCGCTTGGCTAGCCGCTTGCCTTTTTCTTTTTCTTTTTGAGATCAGAAGGCCTATATGGCAATTTCGGGATTTTCCCGTGGCTTCCGGTGCAGGGGAGGTTATGGCAAAAATTTTCGAAAATTTAGGGTGTTAGCCAAATTTTTGAAAATTTGGAAATTCTCAGAAACTGAAAAGTTGGAGAATGGAAGCCAGATCGAACGTAGACTTGATTAATCAAACCACTTTCGACTTTGTTCCTTTTCGGGGACAAAAAGTTTTAAGTGGGGGAGATTGTAATAACCCGGAAAATCTGGGCCAGTTTAAATTTTTTATTTTGGCAATTTTAGCGAATTTTGAACATTTAAAATGAATTATTTTAAATAATATCGACGAGAAATTTATTTTGAATAGAATTCGAATGCATATATTATATATGCCGTCGTTGGAATATAAATAATTATATATAATTATAAAAGGAATTGAAAAATGGCGCGGTAGTTCGATAATTCGATTTCAAACTTCAATTGAATGTACCGAGTGCAAAACAATCCGGATTTTAGTGAAACCAAAAACAATAGGATCTAATTGATGATATCTTCCCAACGAATCCGAAAAATTGAAATTTCATAGGGGGGATAAAAAGATATGTCCAGTTGAAAATTCTGAATAGTCGCTATAGAATCCAGGCCCTTTAAAAATTGACATTTTGCAAACGACCTCGGATTTCGACGAAACCACTTTTGTTGGGCCCGTGATGTCAATTTATTGCTAGATTCCAAATTTCATAATTTTTCGAATCAATATGTGAGCGTGGCAAAGGAAAACGCGTTTGACCAGTTTTAGTTGATTTTAATCGACTGGAAAATGGCCATTTTTCCAACGGTCTCAGAATTCGACGAAACTAGTTTTGTTAGGACCGTATCGTCAATACAAAGCTAGAAAATATTTTTCGGGAATTTTTAGAGTTCGTATGTGACCCCGGTAAATTGAAATGCGCGTTCAAATTCAATATATAGAGTTATATGTTGATTTTAACGAAAACTGATCGAAACGATCGAATCAGCCTACGATACATATCCCATTGTGTTCGGAATGGGGGTAAAACGCTATGGACGACAGGCGGTGGGTTCGATTTAGAAGTCGATAGAAAAAGTTATTTTATGAGAATATAAATTAAAATTAATTAATATAAAAAAAAGGGGTCAACCCTTCATCCCCTTAACCCGTTCTGGCCCCCCCTTTCTTTTCTTTTTTAATTCGATTTAAACAAAAAAAAAGAGAGCGGCGATCGAGAGGGACCCCCCCCTCGGCTCTGACCACCGCAACAGGCAAACCCCCCTAATCGCGCCGCCGCGCGATGCAATCGACCCCCCCCCCGATGGATCGCGTCGCAGCGCGAGAGCCCCCCCCCCCCCCCCCCCCCCGATGAATCGCGCCGCCGCTCAGATAGCCCCCCCTCCACCGCCTACCCCTCCGCCTACGCCACCTCAGCGCGCCTCCGACCCCCTCCAACCTTTAACAGTAAGCGTTTATTTTATTTTATTTGCATTTATTTATTTTCAGTGTTTGAAACTGTAGGAATATGATTTTTAAATCATATAAAATACCATCGTTTTTAAAATATGATTTTTGTTTATGTAGAGAATTAAAAATATAATTTTTACATGATAGGGATATTAGAAATATCATCTTTATATGTGTAGCAAAATAAAAATGTGATTTTTATAATGATAAATTTGAAAAGGCGAAATCTTTTTATTTGAAAAGGCGAAATCTTTATATTTGAAAAGGCGAAATCTTTATATAGAGAATAGCGAGGTAAAAATAGAATTTTTATCTATATAGTAGCGGTGTGAAAATAGAAAATTTTATCCATATAGCATGATTGTAAAAATTCGATTTTTATATATTGAATAGCGAAGTAAAAATTCGATTTTTATATATTGAATAGCGAAGTAAAAATTCGATTTTTATATATTGAATAGCGAAGTAAAAAATGTGATTTTTATATATTGAATAGCAAAGTAAAAATTCGATTTTTATATATTGAATAGCGAAGTAAAAATTCGATTTTTATATATTGAATAGCGAAGTAAAAATGTGATTTTTATATATTGAATAGCAAAGTAAAAAATTTGATTTTTGTATATTGAATAGCGAAGTAAAAATGTGATTTTTATATATTGAATAGCAAAGTAAAAATTCGATTTTTATATATTGAATAACAAAGTAAAAATAAGATTTTTACATATGTATAGAATACGGGCAACGAAGGTGATAAAAAGGCGAGAACGATGAAGATTTCTATCGATGAAGAGTCGTGGTATTGGATATCTATCGGTGAGAATTTCTCACTCTTCAATTTCTTTTCTAGTTATATATATATATATATATATATATATATATATATATATATTAGGATGCAGACGGTGTTTAGTAGCACCCGACACAATCGTCCACAGACCATGGACTTGTTTGTTTGATTGCAAAAATTAGTTAGATTATTTGATTGAAATTGATTTTTTGGTGAAATGGAATGGATTTGATTGATGTGTGAATGGCGTGGGCTTTCATTAGACCGGGGATAAGGCTAGGCCTCGTCCCGTTTCTAGTATCGTGCCGTTAAGCCGCCGAAATTTTCTAAAATAAGTTAGAAAAATAAAAATATCATTTTTATTTTGTAAATGAACTGAATAAAATTTCATGTGTTAAGATAAAATATTTTATCGTTAAAAATATAATTTTTAACGTGAATGTGAATAAATAAATATTCATTTACAAACCGGACGGTTTGTTTATGTACACCTATTTGAAGGACATTGTTTGGGACGATAAATTTTACATATCGCCCAACTGCACAAATAAAATCTGTGTTTGTGATTTTGAAACCCCACACGGGTGTTGGGATGAAATTGAAGTTCACTCATCCTGATTGATTAAATATGTCGATCGATGGATCGACAGGCTGCTATAAGAGTTAGATATCTATATTTGATGCTTATACAGTGTAGTGCACTTTGGATGATGGTTGATTATTTATCGTTGCTATTATATACGTGTGTTGTATGGAATCCATATAATTAACATTATATGGTGATTGATTCGGCCTCATTCCCATTTAGAAAATAAAGAATATTATAATATAAAGGTTCATGTGTTGACTGTACTCATCCGTTGAGATTAGTCATGTGTTGAACGAAATATTTTAACAAAAATAGTCACATGTGGACAGTACTCATCCGTTGAGATTAGTCATGTGTTGAACGAAATATTGTAATAATAAAATTTACATCTTTATCAATATAAAATAAAGGTTCATGTGTTGACCATACTCATCCGTTGAGATTAGTCATGTGTTGAACGAAATATTTAAATAATAGAATATTTGAAAATAGAAATATATGAAGCCGTGTTGGTTAGATTGACGCAATTTTGACGTGAACGATATTTATATCGATTTTGTTCATTTTAAAATGAATATAGAAAAGTGATTTCGAAATCGAATATTTTAAAATGAAATTTAAATCGAATTGAATAGAAAACCAATTCGAAATGAATTGAATATAAAACGATTTCGAAATGAATTGAATATAAAACGATTTCGAAATGAATTGAATATAAAACGATTTCGAAATGAATTGAATATAAAACGAATTCGAAATGGATTGAATAGAAAACGAATTCGAAATGGATTGAATAGAAAACGAATTCGAAATGGATTGAATAGAAAACGAATTCAAAATGAATTGAATAGAAAACGATTTCGAAATGAATTGAATAGAAATCGAATTCGAAATGAATTGAATAGAAAATGAAATGGATTCGAATCGAATTAAAATCGATTTGAATTGAAATCAAATAGAAATGAAAGTAAAAAGGATTTAAAATAGAAAAATTCAATTTTGATTTGAATTTGAAATAAAGGTTGAAATTGTTTTTGAAACGAATTCAAAACTATTTATAAAATTCGTTTTAAATGGAAATCGATGAAATATATATTATATATATATAATATAATGGCCTGAATAGAACGCGCCGCGCTGCGGTAGTTCGCAAATTTCGACCATTAACTTCAAACAGACATTACAGGAGATCCGACGGTCGGATTCTCCTAAAACTGGAACCGTTGGGTTCGTATCGAAAAGAGCTTTCTAACGAATATTAGAAATTTGAAATCTAACGGTTGGATTTGGAGATACGTCCAAATCAAATTTGAAAAAGGTCGTTGTAAGTGCAGTTCGATGGCCGTTGATGGAAATCGACTGTACGGGCCTTGATAAAATTATTAAAAATAGTAATAATTTGTGTAAAATCATAAGAAATGATTTGGGAAAAATTGGGATGAAAAACTCCATATTCGAAAAGATAAAAATAGATATTTATCGAAATGAACTAGTTTTGAACCAAATTTAAAACCCAATTATTTTTAAATAAATAAATTAGATTTAAAAAGGGGTTTTAAATAATCTGAATTTCTAATATATTTGATTGGATATGAAATGGGTTTATCGTGAACGGTGTTTTAAATAACACTAGTTCTTTAACCCGATAATAAATAGAATGTGATTTGGGTTTGTCGTGAACTGTGTTTTAAATAACACTAGTTCTTTAACCCAGCAAAAGGAGTTTTAACGAATCTGCAATTAGATTGAAATGTGAATCTATAAATCTAAATTATCAAATTTAGAAGGTGAGCGAGAATGGAGTATCACCAGTTTTGCTCCAAAGCGGTAGTTAAATCTTTAATTAGATTTGAACGTGAAATGGTAATTAATTTTACCAACAACACTGAGGTGTTAAATATGGAGTATTACCAGTTTTGCTTCATGGGATGAATAGGTTGGGGTTGGGAAATAAAATAAATAATTACTTCGGTGTGGTTCGCTAATCTCGATTAGTTTAGAAAACCATAATTTGGTTTTGAAACGACATCCAAAGGAAGATTAAAGGATAAGTTTTAAAGAATTTATCTTGGATAAAATTAATGGGAAGCTTTCCCTAAGAATGTGATTTCGTGAATAGAAGGATATTCTGCATTGGAATGAGGCGTATGTTGTGTTTGTGTAACATTCGTTTTTAATATACGCGGGTTGTTCGGAAAGGCCGGGTTTACACCCATTCTGAATAACCGATTCGACAATATGTCGAAGATCAAGACGGTGGTTGAAGACCGGAAGTCTTCACATCGTTTGGATTATTACTAACAATCCTGATTGGGCTGTACACCCAAGAGAAATAGTTGGTGGTCGTCCAGACGTACTTGGAGATGGATGGATATGCGAGGAAAGTGCCTCCGGTTTCGTTCAGACCCAGAACGGACTTGTAAATGGATTGTGTGTCTGACATTGGATTTTATTCTGTGTTGATTGATTTCTATTAAATATACATCTGTTTGGCGGCGGAGAATTTATTCTTTTGCTTAACGCCCTTCTCTGAGACGTACGAGCTCAGAGGTTGTATATCGATGGACATCAGTCGCATGGCATGAATTGCCTGTGTGGCACGCTAAGATGCAACGATCAAGGCTTCTGTTGAAAAGCAAAGTCTTGTGGTTGATGATCAAAGCACGGCCTACGTGGCAGCTTTGTGTATAACGTGACTTCACGAGCCTCACACCTCGGTATGAGTTAAAAACGGGATACGGGCCGTTGGGAGAACACGACGTTTCTTTCTAGCTTTGGTGGTGTCAGTGACTTACCAGCCCTGACATTTATATACTTTTCACCTTTGTGGTTGTTGGAATGAGGCGCCTCGATTATAGGTCTGTAAGGACCGGGAAACGTGTGTTCAGGCATAACTAATCCTCTAATGTAAGTGAGGACCGGCCCAACCGATCCAGGGTTGCCCAGAGTGTGTAGTCCTGAGACATTTGCTAGAGTGTCTCGAGCGCGGAGAGGAGCTTGCCCCTTGCCTCGACTCATGACGGAAATCCAATTTCCAATACGTGTATTGCGGTTTTAATTGTAGAACTAGTATGGCGACATGAAAGATGGTACCCATGCCGCCTATGATTGATATTTATGATTGAAATGTTTTGACACTATACACTTATTATAGTATCAAATGATTTGTTTTAAACGTACCAAGCATGTTTGGCTATTATAAGGGAAAACCCTATCCTCCGACTTGCGTTGCATTGTGTGATGGGACCTGGGTCTTATAATAGCTTCATTTTCCGAAAAAGCATTGCGCTGTTTATTCTATGCACTGGTATTCTTGGGAGGAACCCCGTTCCGTGTTATACGGCGTGGTCCCTTGAATTACTCTCTTTTAAAGTAAAGTTTTAAATAAATGTTTTAGTTCTCACACCAGTCACATGACTGACCTGGAGTTTATTGTTTTAACCTAAACTCTGGGTGCCCCTATTTTCCGCACGGGCAGCTAGTAGTTTCGGTTTTGCAGATTTATATTCACAGAATCCTGGTTTACAGCTGGAATGATATCCGAAAAGCTCTGTATCCGTATATCACCTTCAGTTGTGCTTTGTATTATTTTTCCGTTGCCATGTAATTTATTGTAATCTCTGATATTCATCGAATGTAATTTATTCATTTATACTCTGTATATTCTTGTATCTGATGGAATTGTTGTAATAACAATGAAATGTTCTTCTGTTTGTGTTCTGATTTGTCCTGTTCTCAAACGATCAGGGGTTTTGAACGGTCTAGATCGGTTTAACGACTGATTCGGATCGAGCGAAATTACCGGCCGTCACAATATATGTTTTAAAAGGGACAAATTCAATTTAGCAAAGCATTCAAGATTTTGATGACGCATATTCAAGGGGGATTGTTGTAATATATATGAGTGAATATGCTCTTTTCATATTCTATTTAGTCCCACATCATGGGAATAAGTCTAACATCAGCTCCAAAGCCTATATATAAAGGAGCCAATGTAATAGAAATTGTACACATTTGAAATAATAGAAATAAAAGTCTCTCCCCTATCTTTTCTGTTCTCTCTAATGGTTTCTTGTTTATCATATGTTCTGTTTTATTTTATAACATTATTTTAATTGTTCTTATATTTCTGTAGATTCTATATTATAGTTCCATTATATTTGCATATGACTATTGCACTACTGATGAGAGATAACATGCCATATACGTGACCTCATTTCAAGCATGCATCACCACCTCCTGTGTATGAACCGTATGGAGCATGCTAAGTTCCTTAAATATTATATGACTTCAGTAAATATGATAGCAGCAAAAAAGGTGTTCCTCAATTCAAGTAGGCTTATTTGCACATTAATCTCCCCTATTGTGTTCAGGTGTTTGATTTACATCATTGAAGTAAAGCTTAATCATACAAGATTTCTTACTTATGTATTTCTCTCTTTTTTTTGACAACTTTAGACCAACATTTCTAAGCATATGTTTACCAAGGATTGAGCCATTAGTTTACTGCATGTGGGAATAGTTTGATACAAATCTGAAATAATTTTATTTCTGTTTGTCTTTGCTTATACTGATTTGAATAGTGATAGGAACTAGTAAATGTATTTATTTGTTGCACTTTCCCACAAATGCTAATTTTATTTTAGTTTTATTTTATTTTCTATGTTTTAGATAAATATTTATGCACAAAGTCTTTCCTAATGAATGGGGTTCATGGATAAGTTGAAAAGGTCCAACGATAGCCGTGAGAATTTGTGGTTTGCTTGTGGTCTAGGGGGTTTAATAGTGAGTTTGATGTGGAAAACAATATCAGAGCAGGTCGAAATAAATTTCAGACGTCTGAACCGGGCCTAGGAATTGCCTGAGATCGTCTTCTAAAGCCTGAAATAAATTTCACACATCTAAAATAAATTTCAGACGTTTGAAATTGTCTCAGGGTATTGGCTGAAATCTATTTCAGACGTCTGAAACTTATTTTCAAACGTCTGAACCAGGTCAGACGTTTGAAAATAGGTTAAGACGTTTGAAATTTGCTGATGTTTCTAGTTCTCCTTCTATTGATTGATGGAGACCACGGTCAATAGTTTAGGTTGTTGTAGAAAAGAACTGACACTTGAAATGCACACTTTATGATAATATTTATTGTTTATTTGGGTCGATGAAAGTGAAGCTAAGTGACACAACATGTATATGAAGGCTCTGTGTTCAGTGATAAACAAATGGAGAGCATCCAAATTAACAACATTATAGGTCACTTAATTTGAATCATTAGTAATATTTGATAATATTTGGTCAATCTTTGGAAATAATGGAAAACATCGAAATTAACAACATCGTAGGTCACTTAATTTGAACACTGTAGCTATTTTGCAACAGTATATGTATCTTGACCGTGTGTCAAATTTAATGCATATGCATAATAGCAGTTTTGTAGCAATGGCATATATAATGATAGAAGGTTATAGAAGGATTGCAGTTGTACCTTAGGCATAGACAGGTTCTAGCGACAACTGATTATGGAGAAAGCGGTAACTTTTAGTTGTTCATTTTGTTGGTATTCGACACAAACTTGTTTTATGGGTATTGTGTTTTACTTATAGATATCATGACTTTGTTTGACGGATATTGCCCAAATTTAGTTTATGGTGTTATTTTTGTTTATATTAACCATGTAAACTTGGTTTATTGATGATGTCGTTGTGTATTAATATTGTATTATATAATTTATGTAAATGATGAAAGTTATATGTTTATAATATAGCTTTTGTATTTGGTTCGAACATGTTATTAATATTAGTTGATACTACAATATGCAAATGTTATGATAGATTAAAAAACATTGTGATATATGGCAGAATGCTGTAGAATAAAAAACATGTAAATTTCCTGAAACTTAAGGGAAGATGACAATATTTCTGAAACGATATAAAACGCTGGGCAAATATAAGAACAACACCATTTGAAACGTTGCAGTATGTTAATTTTCTACAGCGTTTTGGTATATGTTGTGATATTTCCATGACCTATAACAACTTGTTGGTAGATAACGTTCATCAAAACGCTGTTAGTGGTTATTACAACATTTTTTTTAATGCTGTGAATGGGCAAATTTCTTGTAATGACATGCGAACCCCACAAAGATGAGTTTGTTGACACATCGTGACGGACATAAGGTAATGAAGGTTAAACAGGAGTCTTGGGTCCTTAGCAAACTATGCAAAAATAGAAAATAAACTTTTTTAAAGAGAAAAACATGGTTTAAAGCTAGCGAGAGTGGAGGATCGAGGTCAGAGAAATAAAGGTAAGGTCGGTTTCTGATTCAGCGATGCCAAGGAGGGTGCTGGGATCATAAAAGACAATGATTGGTGAAGCAATAACAAAGTGATGAGGGTCAATTTTGGTGGTATATACAGAGAGAGCTAGGGTGGAGGAGCTTAAGAAGGTGTTGGGTACACGACTGCTTTGGTATTGAAGCACAACGGAAGTGAATGCTTGACTATGGGTGAGGAATTAGGATGGACGAAAGGAGATGGCATAAGCTAAATTAAAAAATGACGGCATCTTTCTTAAAAATAAAGAAGAATTATGTATCCTTTCAAAAAGTGAAAGAAAACTGAAGCTATATTAGTTTGCACTATGTTTGTAATGACCCGCCATTTCTAACCATTCAAATTGATGATAAAAAAACTCAAATCGTTCGAAACAAAGGGTTGTTAATAAAATTTAAGGTAGATAAAAAATCATATCACAGAATCACAGACATGTAATATTGCAACGGGGATAAAATGAAACATAATAGTTCATGAAGCTACTAGATAACCAAAAATGTTAATGTCAGACTAAAGAATCTCATCATTAACACCACAAAAATTCAGTTATGACAAGATCCCTGATTCATACTAGAATAAGTGTCCAAAAATAAAATAACTAAAGATAACAACAGCTGAATAATAGAAAGAGGAAGTGGTCCTATGTAGTGTCTTTCTCCAAAGAGGAATCTTTAGGAACTGAAAGACTCGGGCTAACCCAAGCATAAAGTAAAATAAAGCACTCAAGTTAGGATTAACAATCTTATGTAAATGATTCAACTTAAGTGAAATGTTCGAGTAAATGCGCAAATAACTTAAAAGGTGTTTGTGGTGGGGATTGAGATGTTGATGATGATGGTTTTGATGACAACAACTTATTTCAATCATTATTGTTATAGAATATATAATAACACTATTATCTAGAATATATATATACAGGAAATCTATGTAGATGTTAATTATTGAAGACTGTACAATTCATATAATTAAGATATTCAAAGTAGAATAGTTCAAGATACAAGACTCGTGAGTAACAAGAATTCAAGAGTTCGAGAAATATGAAGTAATTGAGTCTAGATTTTTTTTAAAGAAAACTCTAGTTAACACTGAAATCTAATTTCAAACTTCTCTCACTATGTTGATGTCAAAAGTTGGCCACTAGTGACAGTCAACCCCCAATCGTGAGAATAGCACACGAATAACAATAAAAAAAATGCAGTAAAGTAAAGAAAATCAGGGAACACGCAAGAATTTTTATAGTGGTTCGGAAAAGATGGTGCCATATCCACTTTGTATGTATTGATTTTCTTTTGATTACAAGTACAACACTTTTTCTATTTGAAGAAAAAAGGGGAATTGGCTATTTTTGTAATTAGCCGTAGGAAGAACTTAGAATCGAAAGTCTTAGGTGGAGAATAGAGCA
Organism: Allium sativum; assembly: GCA_030737875.1. Classification (NCBI taxonomy): domain Eukaryota; kingdom Viridiplantae; phylum Streptophyta; class Magnoliopsida; order Asparagales; family Amaryllidaceae; genus Allium; species Allium sativum. The sequence continues at coordinate 548,938,702 of CM060916.1, forward strand.
TCCGAAAGAAGGTCTCCAGAAAGAGAGGTCCCTTTCTATTTTGAGCTTGGAGGTATTTATAAGTAAAGAAGTGGGCCGAGCGGTCCGCCACGTGGATGGCCTCTTTTGCGGAGCTCGGACACGTGGAGCCCGATCATTTGAAGTAGTTACGGTGGTGGGACCCGGTTTATTGTTTGTTAGTAGTATCCTCAAAAATTGTGGTTTACGTGACACTTGAGATGAGGTGTATCAGAAGTAGAGCTTTGTCCAGAAGTGGTTGACCTCCTTTAATGCCTTAAGAATTGAGCCGAGTATTGAATGTCTCAGTTAGATATTTCCATATAAAACTGGAGATATCAAGTCGATCCGAACTTTAAGGAAGTGCTTGTCTTGGTCGGTCCGGGAGAGCGATTATATTAGGGCATGAGATCCGTTGCTCGAAAGAAACTGATTCAGGTCAAATCTTTTGTGGACTTTCTAAAGTACAAGTCGTTATATCGGTTGATTGACCGATGCTGGAAAAGTGAGTCTTCGGACATTGGGCTTCGATCCGTTGAACCGCGACAGCTTTTGACAGAAAGTTGGTCAACACTTAGCCCCTTAGAATACATCTTTCTTGGTAAAGGAGGTGTGTTTTGAATGTTGTATCGAAGCTCAATGTGTGGGTAGAGATGGTTACGCTGAACCATATTAAGGCCATAAATCCGACGGTCCTGATGGTTGTATTAAGGCCAAAAAACTAACGATCGATACAGATCGTATTGTGACTAGGAAACCGACAACTATCGAAGACCGTATTAAGACTGAGAAGGTCATAAAAATAGTAGCAGCTTCCAATACCTGTAAAGTCAATGTAAACCATTCTTGGTATAGAGATGGCTGTGAACTTGTTTGGACGAGTATTAACCATACTTGACATGAAGATAAGAGCAAGCAGTAATCACAGTTGGCTTAGAGTGGTGGCGAGGATTATCCATACTCGTCTTATAGAGACAGCGAGTATTATTCATACTCGGCTTACAGAGATGGTGAGTATTATCCATACTCGGCTTACAGAGAGGGGGAGTATTATCCATACACGGCTTATGGCAAGTGTTAATTGTACTCGGCGTATATAACTTCGTTCATATTTGGTCAATGGAACCAGACGTATGAAGTTATGTATAAATGATTTTATTAAGTCATGGCGAGTGGATAGTGCACTCGGCTTAGAGAAGGGGCGAGTATAATCCATACTCGACTTAGGAAATTCCTACCATACTCGGCTCGAGGAGTAGGTTTAGTTATGGTGGCTGGCTTTGATCGTGCGTTACGGACGATGGCTTAACACTGACCATATTCGGTTTGGTGAGCGTCGTTCATGCTCGACTTAAATCATTCAAACATAATACATGTTTGCAAAAGAAAGTTCATTGTTGTTAAATAATTATAACAAGAAAATGAAAATAAATTCTAAGAGGACCACTGTTGATTCCAGAGCATGCCTAGGAGCTAAATTCTAACCACGTACATGTGTACATCAACATATCCATTTTATAAAAATACATTGAAAATAAAAAAATTTAAATCTTATTAATTGATAATGATGCCGCGAGTGCTGAGCTCAGGGTCCTTTCCGTTTCTAGGAGCTCAAGGACCGACTTGAGGAGCTTGGGTGGAAGATTGTGGTGGCATGGCCGGTGCGTTCTTCTTGACATACTCAGGAACTTCTCCTTGCTTGACCCTATCCTCGATGAGATCGCGCAGGTGTCTACATTCATTGGTGATGTGACCAGCAATGTTGTGGAATATACAGTGATTTCCAGAGTCAAGTTCTTTCTGGGTGGATTCTCTTCGAGGAGGTTTTGGGAAAGGTAGGTATCCTCGTACGTCAAGATAAATGTCGATCAGGGGAGAATTGAGCTCGGTATACTGATCGTACTTGTTCTCTCTCCGGGGTCGTACGTTGTGTACATTCTTTCCCGAGGCCTTTCCTCTTCCTTTATTCTGTCCATTGGTGTTGGATGGACCTCCTCCTTTGGTGGCAAGGACCTCGAGGCTCTCTATCTCAATGCTGGAGTCTTCTTATCGGAGGAATTGCTCAGCCTTTCCATAGAAATGTTCAATGTCCTTGGGGGGGATCTCTGGTCAAAGAGGTTGAGAATTCTAATCGGTTATGGACACCTACGATGGCGATCATAAGCATCATCGATGGCCCGGGTCGATTGTGACGACCCGAAATCCCCGTTATGGGAAATCGCGGATTGCTTTGAGAACAAACCACATCGGAACACAAACAGAAGATCATTTCATTGCTTATTACAACAATTCATCCGAATTCAAGAATATACAGAGTATGAATAAATATTATACATCAGAAAGACATCTTAGATTTAAATTACATTTAAATACATCGCAGCGGAAAAATAATACGAAACACAACTGAAGGAGATATATGGATACAGAGCTTTCCGAATATCATTCCAGTTGTAAACCAGGATCCTGTTGATATAAATCTACAAAACCAAAAGTACTAGCTGCCCGTGTCGAAAATAGGGGCACCCAGAGTTTAGGTTAAAACAATAAACTTCAGGTCAGTCATGTGACTGGTGTGAGAACTAAAACAGTTATTTAAAACTTTACTTTAAATCAGATATATCAAGGGACCACGCCATAAAACACGGAACGGGTTTCCTCCAAAGAATATCAGTGCATATAACAGAACAGCGCAACGCTTTTTGGAAAAATGAAGCTATTATAAGACCCAGGTCCCATCACACAATGCAGCAGAAGCAGGAGGATAAGGTTTTCCTTATAATAGCCAGACATGCTTGGTACATTAAAAACAAATCATTTGATACTATTATAAGTGCATACGGTATAAAACAACTTCAAATATAAATGTATCAATCCTAGACGGCATGGGTACCATATATCATGTCGCCAATACAAGGTTCTACAATCAAAACCGCAAAGTCACGTATTTGGAAGTTGGATTTCCATCATGAACCAAGGCAAAAGATAGTCCTTACCGAATTCGAGACGCTCTAGCCCACCCCTCAGGACCCAGACTCAGGAGGGCCCTTAGATCGTCAGGGTCGGTCCACCGATATGGATTAAAATGGCTAAACACTACGTTTCCCTGCCCTTTGGGGCATCAATGAGCCAAATGACTCCATCAGCTCCACTTAGTCATCGATATATCCGAAAGCGGCTCGCAATCCAACAACCAAACAGGTGAAAATAATATAAATGTCAGGGCAGGTAGGTCACTGACACCACCCTAACTAGAAGGAAACGCATGTCTTCCCTGAAGTCATTCTCCCGTTTCCGGTTCACACCGGGGTGTGAGGCTCGTGAATTAACACTACACAAAGCTGTGCCACACAGGCGGTGCTTTGATCATCAACCAAAAGACTCTGCTTTTCAACAGAAGCCTTGATCATTTGCATCTTAGCGTGCCACACAGGAAAACCACTCCATGCAACCGATATCCATCAATCACTCAGAATGATATCCAATGTCAGACACACAGTCCATTTACAAGTCCGTTCTGGGTCTGAACGAAACCGGAGGCACCTTGTACCTCGCATATCCATCGGTCTCCAAGTACGTCTGGACGATCACCAACTGATTCCCTCCTCTTGGGTGTACATCCCAATCAAGATCATCAGTAATTATCCAAACGATGTGAAGACCTCTGGTCTTCGACCATCGTCTTCATCCTCGACACATCGCCGAATTAGTTATTCAGAATGAGATAAACCCGGTCATTCTGAATAACTAACGTATATAATAAACAAGTGTTACACAAACAAAATATACGCCTCATTCCAATTCAGAATATTCTTTTATTCAAATATTCTTATACTTTGGGAAAGGTTCCCACTAATTTTATCAAAGATAAATTCTTTAAATTTATTCTTTAATCTTCCTTTGAATATCAATTCAAACCAAATTATGGTTTATCCAAACTAGTCGGGATTAACGAACCTTACCGAAGTAATCATTTTTTTTAATTTCCCTATCCTAACCTATTCATCCCATGAAGTAAAACTGGTAATACTTCGTATCTAACACCACGTTGTTATCGGTAAATTCAATTACCATTTCATGTTCAAATCTAATTAAAGATTTAACTATCGCCTAGAGCAAAACTGGTGATACTCCATTCTCGATTATTTCAATCTAATTAAAGATTCATTAAAACTCCACTTGGTTTTAATCTTCCTAAAAATCAATATTAATGATTGTTTAACTTGGGAAATCATATCCTGTCTTTAATTGGGCTAAAGAACCAATGTCATTTAAAACACGGTTCAGGATAAACCCAAAATCACATTCCATTCCATCAGCCTTTAACTGTAAATTAGCAAGTGAACAATTCCCTAAGTATTAACCCCGAAGGCCGAAACCAACATCAGATCAATACCCAGGAAACCATTCAACTTAACTAATCTCCAGTTAGTTTCTGATTTTCTTAACTCCATTGGGTCTTAGAATAGTATTATTAAAGATATCATTTACGACAACCCAAATCACATTCCATTAACTATGGAATCTTCACAGAAAAACAAATCAATATACAATCGATATCTATTTCCATATCCGACCAATAATATAAATGGAATAACATTAATGCCTCTTAAATTCCATATGTATTAACAGACTTCCTCTACAGAAGTTCACTTCGATTATTATCAAATCGAATTCTATTCAATTCCAATTTAATATGTTAAATTGGAAAACTTTACTTTGGAAAATATCCTTTAAATCTTAACCAAAGATTTATAAATTCCAAACCCATTTGACTGTAAATCGGGTTAAAGAACGAATGTCGCTAAAACACAGTTCACAACAAACCCAACTCACATTCCATTAATTATCGGGTTAAAGAACAAGTGTTATTTAAATCACTGTTCACGATAAACCCAAAAATCAATTCAAATTCAATTCCAATTAAATACCATTTAATTGGTATACTTCATTAAATCTAAATAAAAAGATTTAATCTTTTTCTCAACTGGGTTTAAGAACAGTGTTAATGAAGACACCATTAACGACAAACCCAAATCCCATCTGATATTAAATACAAGGCTCTGAATAAAAAATATATCGGCTTATATTCAATATCAAATTTTACGACCAACCAATATCATATTGGAAATAACAATATAAATATATCTTTCAAATTTCCATAACAATATCTGTATAATCACGAAATCCGACATCGAAATATTCCGAAGACAATTTTGATTCAATCTATTTCCACTTTATATATTGGAAATTCTGGTTATTTTCAAAACCATTTCAAATCCAATTTATCTATTTTAAAAATAAATGGATTATCATTCTAGTTCAAAACTAGTTTATTTAGATACAAATCTATTTTTATCTTTTCAAATATGGGATTTTTCATCCTAACTCTTTCCAAATCATTTCTTATGATTTTACACTAATTATTGATATTTTTAATAATTTTATCAAGGCCTGTACAGTTGATTCCCATAAACGGCCATCGAACTGCACTTACAGCGACCTTTTCCAAATTTGATTTGGACATAATTCCAAATCCAACTTGTAATGTCCCGTATTTTCTGACCATTTATTGAAATATTTTATTTATTTAAAATATTGATTTGAGTTTAAATAATGGAATTTAACAATTTTAATTTGAATATTTATTTATTTTGAATATTATAATAATATTTTATTTTTGGCATATTTGGGGAAAATGTTGATTTTGCTGTATAATGTAAACGAGCAATTTAAAATAGTTTAAATATGGTATATATTAAATTATATTAATATATTCGTTATTAAAACAACGTTAGAACGTTTAATTTATAATTATAATATAAAACGAGTTGTAGCGGCGCGGTAGTTCGTAGTTTGGCGTTTTGAACTTTAAACGGCTGTACAGGGCCCAAAATAAGTCGAATTTTATCAAAACAAGAAATGTCGAAATCTGTTGGATAATATCTTTCTAATGAAAGAGAAAAATCTAGTTTCCATAGCGTAGATTTTATTTTATGTCCAAATCAAATTTTGAAAAGATCGCTATGGAATTCCTTTGTATATGATAGCGATTATTTATATAAAATAAATGGTTTTTAAATATTTTAAATATCGATTTGGCTTCAAACTCAATCCGAGTTATTTTATTTTAGTAATATATGAAATTCTGGTCGTGTATGGCCCATTTCAATATTTTATTAATATTATATTGAGGTATTTTAAAATTGATTTATTTTTTTTGAATTGGGAAGTTATAAAAGGAACTTTATTCAAAAGACCTTCGTTTTCGACGAAACAAATTTTATTAGGACCGCAACAGTAAATTATAGCTAGGTTTCAAGTTGCGCGTCAATCGGGGTTAATTTGTGAGCGCAGCAAAATAAAATACAAATAAAACGACCATTTGAACGTGAACGAGCGCCGTTTGAGCAAACGGACTCGGAATTCGACGAAACAAGTTTCATTAGGACCTTATCGTAAAATTATACTATGCTGTCCATTCGCATCTCGAACAGAGTTTTATGTGAGTACAGAAGCGAACAAACAGCGTTAAAAATAGTGATAGGTACGAAATAAAATATCGTTCGTCACATCGATATAAATAAATAGTATTTTCCCTTGTATATTCAGCTTACCATCAGCCTAACTTTTAGTCATTTCCGACCAAAACATTTTCCAGCCATCACATTTTGCAAAAAAGTCTCTAAACATAAATCATTTTATTTCTCTCGATCTGTAAGGAATTTTCCATGGCAACCCGAAGCAAATTTGTAGATCGAGACCGTATATACCTACTGACAAAAATTGGGGACCTATGGTGGCCTGTGGTGGTCGGAAATCATCCAAAACCGACGAAATCCAGTTTCGTTTTTCATGGTTTTGCATGCTACAGGGTCGATTTGAGAGGCCGGGACCTGGGGGGAATGGAAGAGGAGAGTTCAGGCTTCGATTTGGCTCTGATCTCGGGTCTTACGGTGGTTTGTGAAGAGAGAAATCAGGAGATGATTGGAGTTCGTATTTTTGGGGGTTTGCAATTGGATTTGCCTCGATTTGGGGGTGTTAGGTGGCGATTCAGGGTTGTGGTCTAAAGGGGAATTGAAGTGAGGGAGGAGGCGCACCTTTCGGTGCCAGTGCCATCGCCGTCGGTGATCTGTAGGGGGGATTGGGTCCATGAACGGAATTCGGTCATGAGGATTTTCTGGTGACTGGAGTTGGCTTGGGGGGTCATGGTTCTTGGCGATGGGGCACGGTGGAGAGGCGGTCGCCGCAGTCGGGTCACGGTGGTCCCAGGTAGCGTACGGCGGTGGTGGTAGGAGGATTTGGGGGGCACGGTGTTTGTTTGGGGATGAAATCGGGTTTCAGAACGAAGGGAAGGAGAAAACGCATTTTTCTTTAAAGGGTGCTGACGTGGCATTGATTAGAGAAGTTTAAGGTAATTAATTATTTGTTAGTTAGGTGGTTAATTAATTTATATTTCTAATTTAGTTTAGATCTTGTAAATGCGATAACTTTCACATACGTTAACGAAATTCAGTGAAATTGGATCCGTTGGGATCGCAGGGACGAGACCTAGACAATGGCACTGACTAGGAGTCGATTGGACGCAGTTGGAATTTCGAATAATTTTGACCGTTCGTCTCAAATTAAATGCAACAAACGCGTCAACCGTCAACCAGAATATAATCTGGTAAGTTAATTCTCACACCTTCTGGAATCCTGTGATGTGATAAATCCATAGAAAATATAATTTATAGTTAACAGTATAATTTGGTTGATTGGATGCGATGGATGCAAATTGGTTGTTTATTTTTTTTTGGTTGCCGTTATTTCGTTGTTTTAAATGCATTATATCTAATTCGATTTTTTTTTCAATTGGTATCTGTGATGCAGAGAAGGAAAGGTTGGAGGGATCCAACCAGATTCCTCAAATAAACTGTATTTTTATATTGTTATGCATATATGAATTGTTCACACTGTTTGACACCAAAATCTGTTTGAATGTTGATGGTTGGATATATATTCATCATTGTTGTGATTAAGATTAATCGACAGTGCTGATTGGGAAATTGGCAGTAACGGGCCTAAAATGTATGGTTTTAACATCGTTCCACCGTCAGGTGGATCGACGGGGTTTTAAAGTTATAAATTGTTTTATAACTAGATTTAAAGTTTTCAGTTTTTTCATATAAATAATTAAATTAGAAATTTATAAATACATTTTAAAATCAAGGATATAAAAGGAAATTATTTCAATGATTTAGACCAGTTTTAAAACGTAGAAAGCCAAGAATTTATCTACGGGTTGGCAAAATAGAACAATTATTTTTAAAATAATTAAATAGTGTTTTTAAATTAATTAAATTAATTAAAAAAGGGGAAATGAAAATGCAATCCAGTTAATGGATAACTGACATGTACGGCTGACAAAATCAACCGTGTTTAACTAAAATTGATAATGGAATTAAACTGATAATGAAATTAATTGGATTTTCTAAATATTCGTTAAATTTAACAAATAGTGGAAAATATTAAGTTAATCCCTGATTAACTATAAATTAAGGAAAATATTAGTTAATCTTCGATTAACTATTAATTTATGAATTAATGAATTATTTAGTGTTAATAAAATTAATGAGTATCTGATAAGCTTTTAAAGGGGATAATTCTATTTTTAGTTAATAGCAAGGTTAACTATTTTGAATATAGTTAGTGATAAAGTTAACTATCACAATGATTTAAGTAATTATCTGTAATTGGAATCCAAGTAGGGAATAATTAGCTATCGATAAGTTGGGTTAAGGGTTTATAAAGGAATCATAACCCAAGCGTTCAAACGAGATTGGAAAATGGATTTGGTAAGTAAATATAGCGATTTAAATAAGGTTTTTCTTAATTGCTAAATTAAGTAAAATAGAATTCAATTAGAGCGAAATGATTAAGAGAGATGATAAAAATATTAGTGAGAGACTGGATTATGGTAATAGGTTTAAAATAAAATATAAGGAGTTGTTTAAATTTTACTTTGGGATTATTATATGTAGGTAAGGAAAAATCCAAGCGAGGTTTAGAAAAGGGTTTTCAAAACTAAAACGATAACCTCAGAAAGTTAAGAAATTGTTTAAACGAAACACTATAATTGAAATAAGGATTTCAAAGGCAAGGGGAAATACATATAGTGATTTTGGCTAAAAGCTGGTAAAGGGATTTTGGAAATAAAATCCAAATAAAGGGTTCTTGTGTAAAGGAGGTGAAAAGCGGATTTTTATCCAATATAAGCTTTAATATAGAAAGGCCCAAATGGATGAATTAAAAATATTTGACGAGGGATTTTCAATATAACTCAAAGTGTACAAGTAAAATAAATGTTTTGAGTTAAAGTTATGTTTAGTGAATATTTACTTAATTGAAGTAATTAAGTAAAGGGATAATTGAACGAAGATTTCAAATATAAGAAACGGGTTTTTAAAAAACCAGATTTGAAATCAAAAGTGGAAATGAGATTTTAATAGTAGTGGTTAAGTGACAAACTAATAATGTTCTAAGGTAAGAATGTTGTCGATCAAGGTCTGGGAGGTAAATAAAATACCCCAACTTGAACGGCTTCACTATTATCGAGGAATGGTATTAGTTTGAAACGAGTGGAAGGTGTTGAAATTAGTGTGATGTTCCATACGAGGGATATTGAACATGAATACAAGATTTTTGAATATAATTTCTAGTTACAAGATAAATAAGAATATTCGATTTAAGTTATATAAATTTAACCTTTGATTTGTCATATCAAAATTCTCAATTTGGTTTATACCATTTGGTATTATATATAGATAAGTATATATCGTGATGCAAGGATTTAAGGAAATGGGAAAGCGGTTTTGAAGAATATAACGATATTTCAAATAGTAATAGAAATGGAAAATTAGGTATGTATATTCATGTTCTAAAAACATATGAAATAGACTTTGTGATAATAATTAAGAATAAAGATAATATTTTAAATACATTGGAAGATTTAAAGTAGATTTACCATTTGGTTAAATATATATATTTTAAAATAGGCCAAGAAATGCCAAATACTGAATCAGCAGATCATTTCATTTACACGATTGAAATTTGATAGTTAAATCACCGACTATCAAAACTGACCATACGATCATTGGTATGGAAAAACCGGGATCGAATTCATATTCGAAAACCATTCCGACCAAAAAATATGTGAAGATGTCGGAAGATGATCAAGATGGAGCGTTGAAGACTGTGGATTTTCATAAACGGAAGAACTGCTAAAAATCTCTGGGATTGCAACCAGAGACAAACTGTGGTTCTGTCGTGATTGGAATCTACGGGTTGCAAGGACTACTCGCTACTGATCCATGGGGTGATTCGTATATGAGATGCAGTAGGAGAGTACATTCGGTTCATCCTGTTCCTGGATGATTTATATGGTCGAATGTTAGACAGAGTATTTCCTTAAAACCACGTACGTTGATTTTTACAAATATATCGAGTTGGTGGCAAAGAGGGGCACTTCTTCTATACCTAGAGTATATTTGTGGATGTCAATTAGTGATTTGACGGATCTGACAATGTGGCATTCAAAGTGTATGATGACCAGACGTGTTCAAGCCTCAAGCCTCATCAGCCGGGAAATGACAAAAATCGGGCAGGCAGCATGGCTATGTGGGTCACTTCCATTAGGGTGTATAATCACCTATCTAGAGAAATTCCATTTGCTTCTTTACTCTATTTCGATGCTGTCACTTTTCGGGAGACAGTTGTTGATCCCAACTGTCGGTGATATACATTCGATACACTCAAGCGAAATGAGTGGTCGGTCATGTGTGGGCCGGGTTGCAAGACGTTCTTGTTAAACCCAGTGTATTCGCCTCTAGAGATACACGATCGGCAGGTGGTCCAATACCTTGTCCAAGTCGGAATCCAATTTCCAATAAGCGCCCGCGGTTTTGATTGTATACTATATATATGTGGAGGGTGAGATGTAAGCATTCCACTAGATTGTTATCTGTTTGTATTTAGACACTATTGTAATATCAGACTAAGTATGACTTTCAAAAATGGTTTGGGTTATAGTAAGATAAAAACCGTCCGTGTTTATGTGTGGGCTGGTCTTACTATTATCCTTGTATTTCAAAAAGGTTTCCCAAAGTTAAATAAGTTGTTTTGTTCTGTGAATTTATCACTGATAGTATTCCAGACTGACCCAGTGAATTTTGCTTTGCTTCAAATGTGCTCGGGTCAGACCGAGTGTATTTCCAGGTTAGGTTCGCTTGGAGTTTTTAGGAGCTGGAACCAGGAGGCTTCACCCCTAGTTATATAAAGTTAATTCAGCTATGCAGTTATATATTTTACTCTGATGATTGGTATGTTTATACAGTTCTTTGCATAAAGATATTTGATATTATATTTTATCTGTTCCGCTAGGGGTTTCTGATGTGATGTTTCTTCTTCTTTCTTCTATTCTAATATTTCTTTCTTTCTTTTCTCACCCTCTAAATTCTTTCTAATAACAACCTGGGATTTGATACTTGGGTTTTTGGCAAGTGATACGGGTTATGTATTGTTGTCAAAAATTCGAGCATCGAGTTTTTCCCGGATCGTTACGCAACTGTTAGATTTCTAATTTCTTGTATTCGTTAGAAAGCTCTTTTCGATACGAACCCAAATGTTCCGGTTTTAGGAGAATCCGACGGTCGGATCTCCCGTAATGTCCATTCAAAGTAAATGGTCGAAATTCGCGAACTGCCGCAGCGCGGCGCGTTCTATTCAGGCCATTATATATATATATATATATATATATATATATAATATAATGTATTATATATATTTCGTCGATTTCCTTTTAAAACGTATTTTATAAATCGTTTTAAATTCGTTTTCAAAACGATTTCAACTTCCTATTCAATTTCTAATCAAAATTGAGTATTCCATATCATCGATATATAAATGATAATATTTTCAAAACATTTGATTTTGAAATCAATTCCTTTTCGATATTCATTATAGAAATGAATAAAATCGATATAAATATCTTTCACGTCAAAATGGCGTCAATCTAATCAACACGGCTTTATATATTTAGATATAATCGTGTTCATCCCAAATCGGACATCAAAATCACATTTTGATCTATTACTGAATATTATTTTAAAATATTCTTTATTTTAAAACAATCATTATTTCAAAATATTCATTCTTTCTGAACTGGAATCAAACACTGTCAATTACCATATAATTTGATTTATATGGATTTCATACACACACGTACACTACACTAACCAAACACAGTCAACCATCATCCAAAGTGCATTCTACACTGCATAAGCATCAAATATAAATATTCAACTCTTATAGCAGCCTGTCAATCAATCGATCAACATACAACTAATTATTGGGACTAGTGTATGTCATATATCATCCCAATACCCGTGTGGGGTTTCAAACAATCAAACACAGGTTTTATTTGTGCAGTTGGGCGATGTGTAAAATTTATCGTCCCAATCAATATCATTCAAATGTGTGTCCATAAACAAATTTCCGATTTGTTTATAAATATTTATTTTATATACACGTTAAAACTTATATTTTTAACTATAAAATATTTATTCATTCCACATCACACAATCAATTTTCACAACACATCAATCAAACAAACAAGTCATCCATGGTCTGTGGACTACGGGTGTCGGGTGCTGCTAAGCACCATCTGCATCCTGGTATATATTTCAACTAGAAAACAAATTAAAAGTGAGAAGTTCTCACCGAGGGTTCCACTACGTCAATCTTTGGCGGACGATGGTTTGGATTTATCCCACATTCCAATTCAATCTTTTCACGCTGTTCATAATAAAAATCACATTATAATTTCAGTGCTATATGGATAAAAATCACATTTTTCTACCACTACTGTACAGATAAAAATTCTATTTTTATACTCTATTAAAATATATAAATATTCTATTTTTATACTTGCTACTTATATATAAAAATAAAATTTTTATATCGATGATTATATCTGAAAAATCGCATTTTTAAACCGCTACTATATATGAATAAAATTCGTATTTATATATAACTAAAAATCGTATTTTTATATGGCTAAAAATATTTTTTATCTAACTTAAAATCTTATCTTTTCTAAATCAAAGATCTAATCTTTTTAAAATCAAAAATTGTATCTTTTCTTAATAAAAAATTAATCCTTTCATGCATAAAAATCGTTTCTTTATATGGATAAAAAATCACCACCTTATATACATAAAAATCTGAACTTCATCAACATAAAAATCTAAACTTCATATACCTAAAAATTTGAACCACATATTCATAAAAATCAAAATTTTCGGAAATTAAAGATCCTCCTTTTATTCTAAGAAATTAAAATCAGTAAAAACTCACCAATCTTTAGGGTTTAGGTCGGAGGGGGCCCCACAGAGGTTGGTGGCAGTCGAGATGGCGCTAGGGGGTGGTTTCTGTCGCCGGTGGCGGTCCTTTTTCTGACTGTGGGGGTTTGAGGGGCTTGTACGTCGAACGGAGGAAGGGAGGGAGAAGGGGACAGGGCTGAGGAGGGGTGTCGGAGCTTAAGGGTCTGGCGATGGGCGGCGCTCTGTCGATTGCGAGGGGGTTGGCGGTCTCAGGCGTTCGGTCGACAACAAGGAGGGCTTCGATTTGAGGAAGAGCAGGTTTTTTTTCTTTTGTTTCGATCTGAGCGTTTAAGATGGAGAGAGAGAGTAAAAAGGGGGAAAGGGTTGACCAAGCTATTTTATATAATTATTTATAAATTTAATTCTCCAAAAAGTAAACTTTTATTTTGAACTCGAAATCGAACCCACCGACTGTCGTCCCTAGCTAATTACCCCCATTTCGAACACAATGGGATATGTCACATAAGTCAATTACATCGTTTCGATGAGTTTCCATTTAAATTAACATTTAAATCCTTATATTGAATTTTAAACGTACATTTAATTTACTGGTGTCACATACGGATCCCAAAAATTCCAGAAAAATTATTTCTAGCTTTGTATTGACGATACTGTCTAACAAAACTAATTTCGTCAAATTTGAAGACCGTTTGAAAAATGGTCATTTTCTGGTCGATCGAAATTGACTGAAACAGGTCAAATGTGTTTAACTTCGCCACACTCACATATTGATTCGGAAAATTATGCAAACTGGAATCTAGCAATAACTTGACATCTCGGATCCAACAAAAGTGGTTTCGTCGAAAACTGAGGTCGTTTGCAAAATTTCCATTTTTAAGGGCCAAAAATTCCATAGCGACTATTCTGAATTTTCAACTGGACGTAACTTTTTATTCCCGCTATGAAATTTAAATTTTTCGGACTCGATGGAAAGATATTCTCTAACAGATTCTAATATTTTTGGTTTCGCCGAAATACGATTTATTTTGAATCTTGTACACTCATTTGAAATTTGAAATCGAATTTTCAAACCACCGCGCCATTCTAATTCCTTTTATATTTAAAATAAAATATTTATATTCTAACGGCGATTCAAATTAATTTCTCGTCGTTATTATTTAAAATAATTCATTTTAAATATTCAAAATTCATCAAAATTGCCAAAATAAAAATTTTAAATTGGCACAGATTTCCGGGTTATTACAATCTCCCCCACTTAAAAACTTTTCGTCCCCGAAAAGGAACGAAGTCGAAAGTTGTTTAACTAATCAACTCAACTTTCATTATTTCATTATGGCTTAAGCTCTTCAACTTTTCATTTTCTAAGAACTTTTCAAATTTTTCAAAAATTTGGCTAACACCCTAAATTTTCGAAAAATTTCGCCATAACCTCCCCTGCACGGGAGCACCGCGAAAATCCCGAAATTGCCATACATGCCTCTCCAATCCAAAAAGAAAAAGAAACAGCCAAGCGGCTAGCCAATCGGCTCATAAAATCATCCAAAACCCAAGAAATACAATAAAAATGTACCTATTTGTCGGGCAAACAATTTTATTCCTCTTCTCTAGCCTCCTTGCCATGACCTGTTCAATGTAATTACATGTATATGCATGCAATTGCGACTAATTTTCAATACAACTCACTATTTGGTTCAATTTGGCTAAAGGTTCAACATTTAATTAATCAAACAATAATCAAACAACATAATCATCAATCAATTTGTTGATTATCATTTCAAATTCATAACTTTGATATATAGTCAAAAATCACATTTTTGGTGCCAAATCACAACCATAAACCCTATCTAGTTTTGGTTCTCACACCAGTCAATTGGAATGATATAGATATCTCACCTTCGAAACTCGAATACAGACACTGATGATGAGGCCTCATCATCAGAATCATCTCCGGGCGACTAGAGTGTGATTCTATATCTACCCAATATATTAAAACTTCAAATACCCGTGGATCAGACGTATATGCAAAATCTTTATGATTGTCCAAATTCAATAAAAATAAATATTCAAATACGTTGAATAAGGTTTAAATTTTCAAAACAAAAATTGTTTACATTTTAAAAATATACTGTTCATACTCGTTCTAGGATACTACTGATCCCATCTCTAACGAGTCATTCTCATTGGATATTACTAATCCAATCTCTGATGAATTCTTTCATATGGTTCTAATGTGTCTTGTTCTCGAACTCTGTAAACCAGAGCTCTGATACCAAGCTGTGACGACCCAAAATCCCCCTTACGGGAAATCGCGGATTGCCTTGAGAACAAACCACATTGGAACACAAACAGAAGAACATTTCATTGCTTATTACAACAATTCATCATAATTTAAGAATATACAGAGTATGAATGAATATTATACATCAGAAAGACATCAGAGATTTAAATTACATTTAAATACATCGTAGTGGAAAAATAATACAAAACACAATTGAAGGAGATATACGAATACAAAGCTTTCCGAATATCATTCCAGTTGTAAACCAGGATCCTATGGATATAAATCTGCAAAACCAAAACTACTAGCTGCCCGTGTCGAAAATAGGAACACCCAGAGTGTAGGTTAAAACAATAAACTCCAGGTCAGTCATGTGACTGGTGTGAGAACTAAAATAGTTATTTAAAACTTTACTTTATATCAGATATATCAAGGGACCACGCCGTAAAACACGGAACGGGTTTCCTCCAAAGAATATCAATGCATATAATAAAACAGCGCAATGCTTTTTGTAAAAATGAAGCTATTATAAGACCCAGTTCCCATCACATAATGCAACACAAGCCGGAGGATAGGGTTTTCCCTTATAATAGCCAAACATGCTCTATACGTTAAAAACAAATCATTTGATACTACTATAAGTGCATAGTTTATAAAACAACTTCAAATATAAATGTATCAATCATAGACGACATGGGTACCATATATCATGTCGCCAATACTAGGTTCTACAATCAAAACCGCAAAGTCACGTATTTGGAAGTTGAATTTCCATCATGAACCAAGGAAAAAATAGTCCTTACCGAATTCGAGATGCTCTAGCCCGCCCCTCAGGACCCAGACTCAGGTGGGCCCTTAGATCGTCAGGGTCGGTCCACCGATGTGGATTAAAATGCCTGAACACTGCGTTTCCCCGCCCTTTGGGGCGTCAATGAGCCAAATGACTCCATCGGCTCCACATAGTCACCGATATATCTATAGCACCTCGCAATCCAACAACCACAAGGTGAAAATAATATAAATGTTAGGGCTGGTATGTCACTGACACCACCCTAGCTAGAAGGGAACGCAAGTCCCCCCTGAAGTCCTTCTCCTGTTTATGGTTCACACCGGGGTGTGAGGCTCGCGAATTAACGCTACACAAAGCTGTGCCACACAGGCGGTGCTTTGATCATCAACCACAAGACTCTGCTTTTCAACAGAAGCCTTGATCATTTGCATCTTAGCATGCCACACAGGCAAAGCACTCCATGCAACCGATATCCATCAATCACACAGAATGATGTCCAATGTCAGACACACAGTCCATTTACAAGTCCGTTCTGGGTCTGAACGAAACTCGAGGCACCTTGTACCTTGCATATCCATCGATCTCCAAGTACGTCTGGACGATCACCAACTGATTCCCTCCTCTTGGGTGTACATCCCAATCAAGATCATCAGTAATTATCCAAACGATGTGTAGACCTCCGGTCTTCGACCACCGTCTTCATCCTCGACACATCGTCGAATCAGTTATTCAGAATGGGATAAACCCGGTCTTTCTGAATAACTCGCGTATATAATAAACAAGTGTTACACAAACACAACATACGCCTCATTCCAATTCAGAATATTCTTTTATTCAAATATTCTTATACTTTTGGGGAAGGTTCTCATTAATTTTGTTAAAGATAAATTCTTTAAATTTATTCTTTAATCACCCTTTGAATATCAATTCAAACCAAATTATGGTTTATCTAAACTAGTTGGAATTAACGAACCTTACTGAAGTAATCATTTGTTTTAATTTCCCAATCCCAACCTATACATCCCATGAAGTAAAACGAGTAATACTTCATGTCTAACACCACGGTGTTATCGGTAAATTCAATTACCATTTCATGTTCAAATCTAATTAAAAATTTAACTATTGCCTGGAGCAAAACCGGTGATACACCATTCTCGATCATTTCAATCTAATTAAAGATTCATTAAAACTCCACTTGGTTTTATTCTTCCCAAAAATCAATACTAATAATTGTTTAACTTGGGAAATCATATCCTGTCTTTAACTGGGTTAAAGAACCAATGTCATTTAAAACACGGTTCACGATAAACCCAAAATAACATTCCATTCCATCAACCTTTAACCGTAAATTAGCAAGTGAACAATTCCCTAAGTATTAACCCCGAAGGCCGAAACCAACATCAGATCAATACCCAGGAAAACATTCAACTTAACTAATCTCCAGTTAGTTTCTGATTTTCTTAACTCCATTGGCTCTAAGAATAGTATTATTAAAGATACCATTCACGACAACCGAAATCACATTCCATTTATTATGGAATCTTCACGGAAAAACAAATCAATATATAATCGATATCTATTTCCAAATCCGACCAGTAATACAAATGGAATAACGACAACGCCTTTTAAATTCCATATGTATTAACAGTCTTCCTCCACAGAAGTTCACTTCGATTATTATCAAATCGAATTCCATTCAATTCCAATTTAATGTGTTAAATTGGAAAACTTTACTTTGGAAAATCTCCTTTAAATCTTAACAAAAGATTTATAAATTCCAAACCTATTTGACTGTAAATCGGGTTAAAGAACGAATGTCGCTAAAACACTGTTCACAACAAACCCAACTCACATTCCACTAATTATCGGGTTAAAGAACAAGTGTTATTTAAATCACTATTCACGATAAACCCAAAAATCAATTCAAATTCAATTCCAATTAAATACCATTCAATTGGTATACTTCATTAAATCTAAATAAAAAGATTTAATCTTTTTCTCAACTGGGTTTAAGAACAGTGTTAATGAAGACACCATTCACGACAAACCCAAATCCCATTTGATATTAAATACAAGGCTCTGAATAAAAAAATATCGGCTTATATTCAATATCAAATTCTACGACCAACCAATATCATGTTGGAAATAACGATATAAATATATCTTTCAAATTTCCATAACAATATCTGTATAATCACGAAATCCAACATCAAAATATTCCGAAGACAATTTCAATTCAAATCCATTTCCAGTTTATATATTGGAAATTCTGGTTATTTTCAAAACCATTTCAAATCCAATTTATTTAATTTAAAAATAAATGGATTATCATTCTAGTTCAAAACTAGTTCATTTCGATAAAAATCTATTTTTATCTTTTCAAATATGGGATTTTTCATCCCAAGTCTTTCCAAATCATTTCTTATAATTTTATACTAATTATTGATATTTTTAATAATTTTATCAAGGCCCGTACAGTCGATTCCCATAAACGGCCATCGAACTGCACTTACAACGACCTTTTCCAAATTTGATTTGGACATAATTCCAAATCCAACCATTAGATTTCTAATTTCTTGTATTCTTAGAAATCTTTTTTCGATACGAACCCAACGGTTCCGGTTTTAGGAGAATCCGACGGTCGCATCTCCCGTAATATTCATTCGAAGTCAATGGTCAAAATTCGCGAACTGCCGCAGCGCGGCGCGTTCTATTCAGGCTATTATATATACAATATATTTTATATATATTTCGTCGATTTCCTTTTAAAATGTATTTTATAAATCGTTTTGAATTCGTTTTCAAAACGATTTCAACTTCCTATTTAGTTTCTAATCAAAATTGAATATTCCATATCATCGATATATAAATGATAATATTTTCAAAACATTAGATTATGTAATCGATTCATTTTCGATATTCATTGTAGAAATGAATAAAATCAATATAAATATAGTTCCGTCAAAATGGCGTCAATCTAATCAACATGACTTTATATATTTAGATATAATCGTGTCCTTCCCAAATCGGACATCAAAATCACATTTTGATCTATTACTGAATATTATTTTAAAATATTCTTTATTTTAAAATAATCATTATTTCAAAATATTCATCCTTTCTGAACTGGAATCAGACACCGTCAATTACCATATAATTTGATTTATATGGATTTCATACACACACGTACACTGCAACAATCAAACACAGTCAACCATCATCCAAAGTGCATTCTACGCTGCATAAGCATCAAATATAAATATTCAACGCTTATAGCAGTCTGTCAATCAATCGATCGACATACAACTAATTATTGGGACTAGTGTATGTCATATATCATCCCAATACCCGTGTGGGGTTTCAAACAATCAAACACTGGTTTTATTTGTGTAGTTGGGCGATGTGTAAAATTTATCGTCCCAATCAATATCAGTCAAATGTGTGTACATAAACAAATCGTCCGATTTGTTTATAAATATTTATTTTATATACACGTTAAAAATTATATTTTTAACTATAAAATATTTATTCATTCCACATCACACAATCAATTTTCACAACACATCAATCAACAAACAAGTCATCCATGGTCTGTGGACTACGGGTGTCGGGTGTTGCTAAGCACCATCTGCATCCTAGTATATATTTCAACTAGAAAACAAATTAAAAGTGAGAAGTTCTCACCGAGAGTTCCACTACGTCAATCTTTGGCGGACGATGGTTTGGATTTATCCCATATTCCAATTCAATCTTTTCACGCTGTTCATAATAAAAATCACATTTTTATTTCAGCGCTATACGGATAAAATCACATTTTTCTACCGATACTGTACAGATAAAAATTCTATTTTAATACCCTACTGTATAGATAAAAATTCTATTTTTATACCCCTACTATATAGGTAAAAATTCTATTTTTAAACTGTTACTGTATAGATAAAAAATCTATTTTTATACCGCTACTGTATAGATAAAAATTCTATTTTTATACCGCTACTGTATTGATAAAAATTCTATTTTTATACTCTGTACAAATATATAAAAATTCTATTTTTATACTTGCTACTTATATATAAAAATCAAATTTTTATATCGATGATTATATTTTAAAAATCACATTTTTAAACCGCTATTATATATGAATAAAAATCATATTTTTATACAACTAAAAATCGTATTTTTATATAGCTAAAAATATTTCTTATCTAACTAAAAATATAATCTTTTCTAAATCAAAGATCTAATATTTTTAAAAGTAAAAATCATTTTTTTCTTAATAAAAACTCAAATCCTTTCATGCATAAAAATCGTTTCTTTATATGGATAAAAAATCACCTCTTTGTATACATAAAAATCTGAACTTCATCAACATAAAAATCTAAACTTCATATACATAAAAATTTGAACCTCATATTCATAAAAGTCATAATTTTCAGAAATTAAAGATCTTCCTTTTATTCTAAGAAATTAAAATCAGCAAAAACTCAACAATCTTTAGGGTTTAGGTCGGAGGGGGCCCCACGGAGGTTGGTGGCGGTCGAGATGGTGCAAGGGGGTGGTTTCTATCGCCGGTGGCGGTTCTTTTTACGAATGTGGGGGTTTAAGGGGCTTGTAGGTCGAACGAAGGAAGGGAGGGAGAAGGGGACAAGGCCGAGGTGGGGCGTCGGAGCTTGAGGGTCTGGCGATGGGCGGCGCTCCGTCGATTGCGGGGTGGTATGGCGGTCTTAGGCATTGGGTCGATGACAAGGAGGGCTTCGATTTGAGGAAGAGAAGGTTTATTTTCTTTTGTTTCGATCTGAGCGTTTAAGATGGAAAGAGAGAGTAAAAAGGGGGAAAGAGTTGACCAAGCTATTTTATATAATTATTTATTAATTTAATTCTCCAAAAAGTAAACTTTTATTTTGAACTCGAAATCGAACCCACCGACTGTCGCCCCTAGCTAATTACCCCCATTTCGAACACAATGGGATATGTCACGTAAGCCAATTCCATCGTTTCGATGAGTTTCCATTTAAATTAACATTTAAATCCTTATATTAAATTTTAAACGTACATTTCAATTTACTGGGGTCATATACGGATCCCAAAAATTCCAGAAAAAATATTTCTAGCTTCGTATTGACGTTAAGGTCCTAACAAAACTAATTTCGTCAAATTTGAAGACTGTTTGAAAAATGACCATTTTCTGGTCGATCGAAATTGACTGAAACTGGTCAAACGCGTTTAACTTCGCCACGCTCACATATTGATTCAGAAAATTATGCAAATTGGAATCTAGCAATAACTTGACATCTCGGATTCAACAAAAGTAGTTTCATTGAAAATTGAGGTCGTTTGCAAAATTTCCATTTTTACGGGACAAAAATTCCATAGCGACTATTCTGAATTTTCAACTAGACGTAACTTTTTATTCCCTCCATGAAATTTCAATTTTTCGGATTCGTTGGAAAGATATTCTCTAACAGATTCTAATATTTTTGGTTTCGCCAAAATCCGGTTTATTTTGAATCCTGTACACTCATTTGAAATTTGAAATCGAATTTTCGAACTACCGCGCCATTTCTAATTCCTTTTATATTTAAATTAAAATATTTATATTCTAACGTCGATTCAAATAAATTTCTCATCATTATTATTTAAAATAATTCATTTTAAATATTCAAAATTCATCAAAATTGCCAAAATAAAAATTTTAAGTTGGCTCAAATTTCCGGGTTATTACATCGATCTACTAATGCTACGTCCGCGTTGAATCTTTCGAGGAAAGATTGAAGTATCTCTCCCGGATGTTGCTTGATGGAGGTTAAGAACATGACACTTTTCGGTCGGGAGATGTGAATTCTGAACTACCCAATGAAGCGGGTGACTAGCGAGTTCCAGCTGTAGATCGACTTTGTTGTTAGCTGCCGAAACCACATGCCGGTTATATCTATGAGAAAAAGCGATAAGCACTTGGCCATAACATTGGTTGATGCAGAGAGTACATCCATATGGCATATGTATCGCACGAGATGGATGGTCAGGTTGGTCCGACCAATGTAGGGTCCAAAGGCTGGAAACTTAAAGTCCGGAGGATTACAAGAGTTTCTTATTTCCCTATAAAGGAGCTACGGCGGATATTATCTATATCCTGCTAAGAAGAGGTTCCCCGGGTGAAGCGTCGGATGATGCTTGCAAGCTTGCTTCCATCTCCGAGAGTCGCTGCCATGAATCCAGCTTTGCATTCGGGAGAGCTCCAGCACCAGGGTCCGACGAAAGCATGCTCGGAAGGGCGACCGTTGGTTGGGCTCGACCTCCGAGAGTCGAGTGAAGGTGAGGGCGAGGGTGCATCGCAGTTGTTGGTTCTGGGTAGACTAGCGCCTCCTGGACCTGATGATAATTGGTCTGAATCATGCCCGCGATGGAAGGTCCGGGCTGATCCAGCATAGCATGTGATGTTCGAAGCTCCCTGGTGGCCCCTCCCGAACTGATGTTAGAAGGATTCATGGTAGCATTTTCCTCCGCCGTGGTGAGAACCGGTATGGTAGAGTGAGTCTGTTGTAAGATGTTGGGTTGTAATGGGAATGGCATTGATCCTGATGGGCTCAGCAGTTACGATTGGTCCAGGGGGTCGAGCTAGTCCCCGAAGAGGTAGTAATACGGTCGAACGACCTAAATCTTGATCGCGGGCCTCCGGTGAATCTACGGCTGCGTTAGTTGCTAGAACCGATACTCCTGGCTGTGATTGGTTGGGAGGTGGAGTCGAGCCAAGAGGAAGTAAAAGTGTAATCTGATCTGTGGCTTGCATTTGTCCAGACCGAAGATCAGTTACTGCCCCAGCCTCGCCTGGTGGAGGAATTGATGTTGAAGCGTTAAATCCCTTTTCCATCCAAGCGAGAAGGTGATCCATCAACAGTTGTTGTCGTTCGAGAAGTTTACCCTAAGGTGTCATCTGGCCTCTGAACTCGACCATGATCTTATCCATGTCGTCCCGAGTAAGATATCAGGACACGCCTTCAAGGAGGCTTCCTGACTTGCCTCTACAGTGATTGTCTCGGATGCATCAGCGTTTGTGGGCGAGAAGATATTGCATCTTTCTTCCGCTTGTTCGCCATGGGTCGGAACTTGCTGAAAGTCGTAGAGATTGCTGATGTATGCCCCTTCTTGGTGCACCAAAGTGTTGACATCAAAAGTTGGTCACTAGTGACAGTCAACTCCCAATCGTGTGAAGAGCACACGAATAACAATCACAAAATGCAGTAAAAAAAGAAAATAGGGAATACTCAAGACTTTTTATAGTGGTTCGATAAAGATGGTACCTACATCCACTTTATATGTATTGATTTGCTTTTGATTACAAGTACAACACTTTTTCTATTTGAAGAAAGAAGAAGATTGGCTATTTTGGAGTTAGCTGTTGGAAGAGCTTAGAATCGGAAGTCTTTGGTGGAGAATAGAGCATCTGAAAGAAGGTCTCCAGAAAGAGAGGTTCGTTTCCAATTTGAGCTTGGAGGTATTTATAAGTGAAGAAGTGGGCTGAGGTATATCAAAAGTAGAGCTTTGTCCGAAAGTGATTGATCGCCTTTAATGCTCTAAGAATTGGATCGAATATTGAATGGCTTAGCTAGATATTTCCACATAGATCTGGAGTCATCAAGTCGATCCGAACTTTAAGAAAGTGCTTAACTTGGTTGGTCCACGAGAGCGATTATATTGGGGCATGAGATCCGCTGCTCGAAGGAAACTGATTCGGGTCAAATCTTTTTTGGACTTTCTGAAGTATAGGTCGTTCTATCGGTCTATCGACCGATGCTGAAAAGCGAGCTTTTGGACATTGGGCTTCGATCCGTTGAACCACGACTGCTTTGGCCAAAAGGTTGGTCAACACACTATTTTCGAAATGATTTCAAAATAACTAACTTTTTTTTAAATCGAGTTTCAAAATTACTTCCTTATTTTGAATATATATCTCTTTGTTCTTAAATTTGTTTTAAGGTCTGAAATTTAATTACTCCTATTTTGAAATTATACTTTATTTCCTAAAATATTTTATTTCTTAATTCAGATATTTATTACTTATAGATTTATATTAATTTTGTTATAATTATTTATGTTTTCAATTTCCTCATTTATATTTATTAAGTTTTAATATATTCCATATATTCATAGTTTTATATATACACACACATTCTATATCATTTTATATATTGTAACCCCTCACACTTTTCTTAGCTCAAATTTCATAAAAAATTGAAACCCAAACCCATCCAAGAATGGAGAGTGTAAATTTGGTACCTGCAATTAATGAGCATGAGCATAATTAGAGTAAAATAAAAATAACTCATAGCAGGAACAAGATAAGGTAATTAATACCGACTAAGACGATTACCTTAAAGCACATCGTCACATAGATTTTGAGTATGAGAGAACAAGAATTGAAAACCAAACTGAACACCTGTTGATACCTGTCATTCCCGAGCTAAACCCGAGAGTTGTTATGTAGAGGGGGTCGGAACAACAAGTCCTCGTGAGTAGAAAATGTATAACCCTATCTACAATACACAAATGTATCCCGTTTGGTCATAATCAAAACATAACCTAACCTTGTAAAAATTTATGTACAATGACTAACGACCGTACCCAAGTTAGCATTCTCAAATGATAGCGATACTGAAATACAACGTTCACCCATAAATATGAAGCTTTTAAACCACCATTCAACTACTTACTATAAACTAAGAGGTGGATCCCCACTACTCATTATTGCATATGGAGGTTATTATTTCTGTATGGCCACTTAAAACTTCCTTTTCAATGATAATAAGGGTGGATCCTTTTGATCAATTAAGACCCAAGGCGGACCCATCGTGTAACATCCCGAATTTTAATAAATAATAACCAAATATAAACGATTAATAAACTAAATATTAATCAGAATAATAGTCAGAATTACACAACGAGACTAGCACATTTGGAACCATTGTAATTTTATGATCAAAATGGACACTTGGTTTGTAAAAATCCGAGTTAAAATTAGTTAGCTATGGAGTAAAGAAGTATTCAAAAATTAAATAAATAAAACAGACAAATCCAACGTTCAGTGGGCGACCCATGCTAATCGGGTCGACATGTGTGTTGATCCAGTATAGCGGGTGAGCTGACCCAACTGCAGCGTGCCTTAGCCTGCACGCAAGCACACCAATCCTAACGGACGCTGCGTCAGACGCTAACAACTACGTTCCTAACGGCTGTTTTTCCCCATTCTTATAAAAATCTATCCTCTTCCACCATGTATCCTTCAATATTCCACACCTCAAACACCACATTTTTTCTCTATTTTGCCTTGACAATGGCTGAAATAACTCGTGTGAAAGCAACATTTCGCCGACCTCCGAAAGTGTGGTCTCCGTTTGCAACTTCAGAGTTTCTCCATATAACCGTTGATGCTTACCAAGCAGCTGGAAAGAACAAAAAAGGAATTCATAAGAGGATTGCAACTGCTATGAACGAGGTTTAGCTACATCACCGAATGAGATACCGGTCATTGTTGAACAAGTAACAGTTGAATACGATGCTTACAAGAAGAAATGAACTGTATGTCGCAATTTGAGTGAGAAAACGGATGCCATATGGGATCATAAATACGGAATAATTAATGGAAGCGAAGCTTGGTGGTAATTCTCCCTTGTCTACCACAAGCCCACAGCCTCTTGAAATTCCGACTATGAAGCATGCAATAGACAATGTAAGAACATTTGACAGTAATGGCATAACCCATGCAATATCAATTCTCAAAAGCAAGGAAAACCAAGATATGTTCATGGTTCTTCTTGATGATGAAGCAGAAAACTGGCTGCGTTTTGAAATCGAGGTTCGCAAGCAAGCAATCTGATACATGTAGTTTATGATGAATTGCAATGTCCCGCCTTTTTGATCGCCTCAAATTGGTGGTTAAACCAACTTAAAACATTCAAATTGATGGATCGTTATTAGCTTACAGAGTTTAAAATAGAATCAACACAACAAATACAGAATAAATAAATAACGCAGTACTGAACATTGGAATAAAACTTTTATTTATATTAATTAGAATTTTTTTGATACAAAGATTTTTCTATATAGCGGAATGAAAATATCATTTGAATACAAGAAAATATTTACTGTTTGAAATCTTCAGAGTGCGCTCGTCATCAAAATCCCCAGCTTCATCAGTCTTCGGATCTTAAGATGTAATCTCTAAATCTGTAACATTTGGGTCTCACCCGAGCATTCCATGCAAAAACATAAAACACTATCAAATCATAGTTTAAGTAAAATAATTTTAATATAAACTGAAATATAATAGTTAATCCTATAATTCACTGCATTTCGAGTACATTGAACCCATGAGAACTGCCGGAATATACCATAGCAATTTGGGACGAAACAAATCGGGATAGCATATGGATTCATATATACATGTGCCAATGACATATATATACATATACGATGGTATACATACATACGTGTGCATCGCCACCACACACACACACACACATATATATATATATATACACACACTAAAACATATATACGTATGCCGCTGACATGTATACATACACACACAATAGTATGTATATACACATGTGTCCATCGACCGCCACATATATACCAAGACCAAGCTTCGATAGATCAGGATACGCAACATACATTTTCAAAGAAATTTCAAGGACTGTCAAAACAAGCCAAGGAGCAATAAATGCAACCTTTCAAATTAAAGAGTACACCAGGCATGCACAACCAAAACTCGAGCAGGTGTATGGCTCAAAAAAAGGGTTCAAATATGGAAGCCAATATCATGATAATGAACTACAGCAAAAAGTTATTCAAAAGGGTGCATGCATTAGTGAAACAAATTTTGTCACATGACTAAAGAAAAGGCAAGATGTTCGACCAACACACTTTCAATTATGTAAGTATATATAATTTTCCTTTTTCCACTGGTAAATTGCTTCTATACTCAAAACATACAGTGTTAAATTCCAAGGTAACTTCATAACGAGGAGCTTATTTAAATACATATAAATGTGTAACAGTTTGGGTTTATATACATAACCAAGGCATAGATATGGCAAAAGGAATAATGGTGTTCATTTGTCTATGGTTCACTGCCCAAGTTTAAACAAAATGTACAAGGGTTATATATATATATATATATATATATATATGTGTGTGTGTGTGTGTGTGTGTGTGTGTGTATAAATCAGGTAAACAAAGGGGTATAAACCCACATACAAGTTAAATAATCACGTATGCAAGCTCAACTAAATAGGAATATGTTCCAGGAAAATAAATGAATAGGCTTCTTTTCCCATGAATGATATTAGAATTTAGAAATGGTGTATATGGTCATGTGTCCATTAGCCTAAAGTAGCAATTATCATATATTGTTTCTAATTCATAACTAAGTATAATGTATAACACCCAAGAAATTACAAACTCAAATAATCGTTCATGCATACATATTACTGACAAAAACACATCTCAACAATTTTTCCTAAGTAGAACGCCACAGGTACTATTTGCACAACATCCCAATACCACTTTATGATCATGATAATTGCAGCTGCACATATGTAAACAACCTCCGACTTATGTTAATTCTTCAAAAGCTTCAAGCGATTGCAGAAACTACTAGCTAGTAGTACATTTCCTTATCTATCTGTTTCCATTCTCACTTATACATTGACATCAATTTGCCTTAATAGAATAATTATGACCAATATATTTTAGCTAAGAACCACATCATGTAGCATCTTTTGGTTCTACTAGGGGCCTTCTTATCATTTGTCCACTTAACAAAATTTCAGCACTTGTGGGTACAATGTATTTAACAGTGACAACATTGATGACTTGATTTCAATTTATAACAGCTATAAATTTCAGGTATTAAATGATGTTGTTTGAACCATGTTTACAGTAAAAGCCAACATAGTTTAGTATGCACAAATTTTCTGAACATTGACAACTAACCAAATCTCAAGACTGTAAATGCCATAACACAACCCGGTTTCCAAATCGGCAAAGTAGGTCAAACATAACCCAAATGTTCGAAACATGGACCAATATAGCAGTTAAGTTAGTGCACTCCTATTTAAATCTCTGCACATGTATATACATTCAATTATGTATACACACATGTCGACCCATTCCCAAAACAAAATCAGGTTAACACGATAAATGCCAAACCATCATGTACAACTATTAAATGACCACCAGCCAAACAGCATGGTGCTAAGGCCATAAACTATCATACTTTAAGTTTACTGAAATTAAATTACTTGCAACAAGAATTAATCGTGAGTAACAATACTCACCTTTAATAGCGTGATTAAAAAGGAATAACTTGCAAAGGCTTAGGAGCAGGCGACGACGATCGGTTTTCTTGAGCAATGACTTCGATTTGGCGGTTCTCAGAAGGAGCCTTCTACATTGGAACGAGCTAGCCTTCGATCTGCGAGAGCTTCAAGCTTGTGACGGAAGGAGAAGCATGATTTGAGGATAAAGGCTCGGTTTTTATTCGATGGACTATGGCTTTGTTGCTTACGGTGGCTCCAATGGGTAGCGACGGCTGCAAGCGCGGATGATTTGCGAATTGGGGTTTCCCCTTTCCTGGAATTGAAAGCAAAAGGACAGAGGAGAGAAGAGGTAAGGGCGCTTGCAGCTTCAAAGTGGGTGGCTTGAGATGATCTACGCGGCGGCCAAGAGGAGGCAGCGATCGATTTGTTAAAAGGAGAAAATCTTGATTTTTGGGGAGGAATCATTTTAGGGTTAAAGGTTTTTGGCAGAAGCCATTAACTTTAAGAAAGGGGAACTGATTTTGGCTTGGAAGCCATAAAAAAATGAAAAGAGGAAGTCATTTGTGCTGGATAAAATTGTGGAGGAACAAGACGTTTATAGAAGAGGAATGTCAGGGATAAGAACAGAGTCCATCGAAAGGTTTTAGGTTAGCTGTGCGTTACAGGGATAGGTTGGCCTGAGATTAACTAAGGTAGATTATATTTGTTTTAATTTAAATTATAATTCTACCATGAATACCCCCGAACCGCTCTAAATACGTACCACCAACACAGTTTCTAAATGCTACAAAAATTATATGTATCTCCTCGTCTTTGCATTCTAAATGCAATAACATTTCCTGGTTGTAAACCGACTCTGTCTGTTTACAATGTTATTTTAAATTTTAAATTATTTATCGTTACACTGATTTAATTCCGTTTGTTCACCAATGACTCTATTCGTTTTTGAATTTGAAATGTTAAATTCAAATTTTGAATTTAGGATTCAGAACTAAAATTAAATAGAAATAATTTAGTTGATTTATATAAATATTTTTCGTTGAATTAGACTGATAACAATAATTTAAATTCGATTTATATTGATAGTTGGAATAATAAACACATATCCAAGCTAATTTTCAACAAATAAAATCTCCAATTTATTTAACATCAATAGCGTTTATTTTAAAAATTCCACCATCTATATTTTCTAATCGAATTTCAAATCCAATTCAAATATCCAATCAAATTCAATTCCAATATTCAACCATACATATTTGATTCCAACCACCCATTCCGAATTAAATATTGAATTTTAATACATGCACAAACAATATATTTGATTTTTTTAAACCCGAGTATCAATATAAAATTGATCATTAATAATTAAATCTCTAATTAATTCCTTATTTTAGTTGTCAAAATTTCTGGGTCGTTACAATCTCCCCTCTTTAAAACTTTTCATCCTCGAAAAGAAGAGATCGTTAGAGTTATACCAATGTATATTCCAAATTATCTTATTAACGTGAAATTCTAAACTAAATATCAATATTTATATTATCAATTCTCTTTATTTATCCGTCATACTCAATTAACTTTGAAAATCAATTTTTCTCAAAACTAATCTCTTAAATTTCAAACTCTGCATAAGTTGGATTTACGCATCTCGAATTATTCCAAATTCCTTTATAACCCTTATGTGATAACCCTAAACTCCCGCGCCACGGAAGCAAGGATAATCATTGGAATATAACACATTTATCACAACAACAGATTACAGATAACAACATAATACATGAAATCATAGAATAATATCATCATCATAGCAGCAGAATCATGAATGTCATCAACATCTGAGTTGCGCAGACACATGATACTACTTAGTACATAAATGTTCCCACAAATAGAAAACAAGTCTAGTACATTCTAAAATACAACATAGATAAAGTGATGTTTAAATGTCCCAAAAGATAAAAGATAAAGATGGTCTTTGTCTTCTGCCCAAAGAGCACATTATGCTGCGGTGAATATCCAAAGTAAGCATGTTACCTATTTACTTGGCTGTCCGTGTAAAAATAAGGGCACCCGAGTTTGCAAGTGAAAACAAACTACGAGTCACTCATGGGACTGGTATGAGAAATCTTACTTAACTTACCTAATAATAAGGTTAATCACAGGACCACGCTGCTAACGCGGAACGGGTTTATTCCATTGGATTGTCAGTGCATAAAATGAGTAAATCTTTTAAAACAATGCAATGCTTTTTAGAAAAATGAAACCGTTATAAGACTCACACACAATGCAATGCAAACCGAAGGATGGAGTTTTACCTTATAATGATCAAACATGATTGACACGTATAAAACAACAATCAGTTGATATTATTACTAGTGTCTAATCAATTTAAAACACTTTCAAAATAAATGTATCAATCCTAGACGGCATAGCTACCATATACTATGTCGCCATATATAGGTTTACAATCAAATTTGTAATGTGGTATTGGAAATTGGGTTTCCATCATGAGTCGAGGTTAGGAATCATCTTCATCGATTTCGAGACACTCTAGCAAATGCCTCAGGACTCGGATGTTGGCGATCCCTAGTTAGCAGCAGGGCAGGTCCACAAATACTTTTGCGGATTGGTTATTCTTGAACAGTACGTTTTCTGGTCCTATTCGACCTATCACTTGGCCAGTAGCGACCAATATCCGAGGGCCCTCACAATCCATCATCCACATAAGTAAAAATGTATGGGCTCTATACCATGACACCACTTCTAGCTAGAAAGAAACGTATGCACTCCCTGTCGTCCTCTTTCCGTTTTTGACTCATACCGTAGTGTGAGGCTCGCGAAGTAACGCTATACACAAAGCTACGCTAAATAAAGCTATGCTTTGATCATCAACCACAAGGCTCTGCTTTTAAGCAAAAGCCTTGATCATTTGCATCTTGGCATGCCACATTGGCAATCCACGCCATGCGACTGATGTCTATCAATATATAACCTCTAAGCTTGTATGTCTCAGAGAACGGTGTTAAGCAAGAGAATAAATTCTCCGCCACCAAACAGATATATATTAAATAGAAATCAATTCACACAAAACGAAATCCAATGTCAAACATACATCCATTTACAAGTCCGTTCTGGGTCTGAACGAAACTGGAGACACCTTATTCCTCGTCACGTGTCCAATACGGAAGAGAGGTTCTCGCATATCTGGACAATCAACAAGTACGTCCAGACAACTACCACTTTAACCCTTTCCTGAGAGAAAACCAATCCAGGGCATCAGTAGTCATCCATTCGATGTGAAGATCGTCGGTCTTCAACCACCGTCTATAATGTCTTCGATTTTAAATCATCGTATAATTATTTGAAATGAGATTGAACTCGGTCTTTTCAAATAATTCTCGAATATATAAAATTCGAATCAGTTCATATCGTTAATATTATTTTATAACGATTTATCGCTATTTTTATTTATATACAAATAGCTCAATTAATTCGGACGACGTTTCAGGTCGTTACGTGGCCCTGGCGCTGTTTTTATCCAAATTTGAATTACACATTTCTCAAAATCTAACCGTTGGATCTTAACAAATTTAATATATTGGAAAGATCTTTCCAAAGCAAACCTAACGGTTCCAGTTTTGGGAAAATTCGACTGTCGGATCTTTCGGTATAATCGTTTAAAGTTCCGATTCTGAAACATGAACTACCGCTCGCGGTTCATTTAATTTATATATATATATATATATGTATATATATATATATGTGTATATATATGTATATATATATATCGTTCGACGATTTAACTAACAAGTTAAAAATAATGTATTAACCAACAAGATCATTCTTTTTATTCTAATCAAACAGGTTGAATGTAACATTTTTAATGACAACGCCTATTTTAACATATTATTCTTTTTAACTAAATAAACATGTCAAAAGAAACATTTTTAATGAACAACTCCTACTTTAACATATTATTCTTTTTAACTAAATAAACATGGTAAAAGAAACATTTTTAACGGCAACACCTATTTTAACATATTATTCTTTATAACTAAATAAACATGTTAAAAGAAACATTTTTAATGAATAACTCCTACTTTAACATATTATTCTTTTTAAATAAATAAACATGTTAAAAGAAACGTTTTTAATGAACAACTCCTACTTAAACATATTATTCTTTTAATTAAATAAACATGTTAAACGAAACATATTTAATGAATAACTCCTACTTTAACATTTTTTTAAACCTAAGTAAACATGTTAAAAGAAACATTTTTAATAGACAACTCCTACTTTAACATATTATTCTTTTTATCTAAATAAACATGTTAAAAGAAACATTTTTAATGCAAAACTCTTACTTTAACATGTAATCCATTTTATCTATCGAGTCAAAACATACACCAAAAATGTCATTTTTAATGTTTAAACAATTTCTAATGAACATATCATTTTTAATGGATAAATCATTTTTAATGAAACTAATCATACACTAAAAATGTCCTTTTTTTAATATCTAAACAATTTCTAATGAACATGTCATTTTTAATGATGAATCATTTTTAATGAAACTAATCATACACTAAAAATGTCTTTTTAATATCTAAACAATTTCTAATGAACATGTCATTTTTAATGATGAATTATTTTTAATGAAACTAATCATACACTAAAAATGTTCTTTTTAATATCTAAACAATTTCTAATGAACGTGTTATTTTTAATGATGAATCATTTTTAATGAAACTAATCATACACTAAAACTGTTCTTTTTAATATCTAAACAATTTCTAATGAACATGTCATTTTTAATGATGTATTATTTTTAATGAAACTAATCATGAACTAAAAATGTCCTTTTTAATATCAAAATAATTTCTTATGAACATGTCATTTTTAACGATGAATCATTTTTAATGAAACTAATCATACACTAAAAAAGTCCTTTTTAATATCTAAACAATTTCTAATGAACATGTCATTTTTAATAATGAATCATTTTTAATGTTTAACTATTTTTCTCTAAAACATGATAAATTTGTGATTCATATATATTCAATAAAATGTAAATTTTTATTGTATAAACAATTATTTTCAACATGACAATTTCTATGATCCATATAAACAATAAAAAGGGAATTTTTATTGTGTAAACAATTATGACTAATTCTATGATTCATACGTAGAATAAAAAGACAATTTTATTGTATAAATATTTTTGACAAATTCTGTGTTCACGTATACAATAAAAAGATATTTTTTATTGTATAAATATTTTTGACATATTCTATGTTCACATATACAATAAAAAGATAATTTTTATTGTATAAATATTTTTGATAAATTCTATGTTCACATATACAATAAAAAGATAATTTTTATTTTATAAATATTTTTGACAAATTCTATGTTCACATAAACAATAAAAAGATAGTTTTTATTGTATAAATATTTTTAACAAATTATATGTTCACATATAAAATAAAAAGATAATTTTTATTGTATAAATATTTTTGACAAATTTTTCTATGTTCACATATACAATAAAAAGATAATTTTTATTGTATAAATATTTTTGACAAATTCTATGTCCACATATACAATAAAAAGATAATTTTTA
The DNA here is from genome assembly GCA_030737875.1 of Allium sativum. Classification (NCBI taxonomy): domain Eukaryota; kingdom Viridiplantae; phylum Streptophyta; class Magnoliopsida; order Asparagales; family Amaryllidaceae; genus Allium; species Allium sativum. Next base: position 548,973,083 of record CM060916.1, read on the forward strand.
TTGTTTAAATATTTTTGACAAATTCTGTGTTCACATATAAAATAAAAAGATAATTTTTATTGTATAAATATTTTTGACAAATCCTATGTTCACATATACAATAAAAAAATAATTTTTATTGTATAGATATTTTTGACAAATTTTATGTTCACATATACAATAAAAAGATAACTTTTACTGTACAAAAATTTTTGACAAATTTTTCTATGTTCACATATACAATAAAAAAATAGTTTTTATTGTATAAATATTTTTGACAAATTTTTCTACCCAATTCAATCCAATGGATCATCGCAATCAAAATCAATCAATCCAAATCTCGTACAACACATATATAAATTTTAACAGCGTATATATAAAAACTTCTTATCGCAATCACAATTAATTTCAATTTTAAATTAGAGATCTCACAGTGATTTTGAATTATTCAAAAAATTGTAGATCGTCTAAAATTTCACTGGTCACTGCTAAAATGTAGTAGACACTACCACAATCCCGATGGTTCCTGTTTCATGTGATTCCGACATCGTATGAACAAGTTATGATTTTTATCTTGTTAATATTATTTTAAATTTAATTAATTAAATAATTTAAATAAGAAAAAGGATTACCTTCTTCTACACAGTTACACGGCCGACACCCTTTTCCGTTTGTTCAAAAATCAGGTCAAAGCTTTTCGATCCACACACTTCACTTCGCGATGATCGGACGACGTCACGTCGGAGATGGAGGAAGTGCGCGCCAGGGTGCCTGTAACACCCCTAAGTCCCACATGGTGAAAGCCTGTGTGAAGTGGGTACTTATATAGTAAAGCCCATCTCTTACTAATGCCGAGGCCTTTTGATGAACAAAACCCCACACCTATATGGTGGCTAAGTTGGGGACAATATCTTGCGTGAACGGAGGTGCGGGCTGTTATAGTGGTATCAGAGCCACTACCCAGCCGGAATTGTGACTCTTGTGTGGACCACAGCGCCTGGGTGAGGTGTTTGTGAGCCAACGAGGACGTTGGGCTCTGTAGGAGGGGAGAATGTAACACCCCTAAGTCCCACATCATGGAAGCCTGTGTGAAGTGGGTACTTATATAGTAAAGCCCATCTCTTACTAACGCCGAGGCCTTTTGAGGAACAAAACCCCACACCTATTTGGTGGCTAAGTTGGGGACAATATCTTGCGTGAATGGAGGTGCGGGCTGTTACAGTGCCCATGATGGCGAACTCGATCGCACCCAGGAGGTGGGGCGGGGGTTGATACAACGGCGGTTTGGGGAGGTGGTGCGATCAAAATACTCCATTACAGGGGGCATTGTCTTTATGGATGTGAAGATTGGATATTGTACTACAATATTGTCCAAAGGATGGAATGATTTTACTGAGAGTATTGAGAGATTTTAATGGAGGAAGTTTCGAGATGTTCTGGTCATATACGATGATGGAGGCGGCGGCTATGAAATGAACTAGGTTTTGTAAATCCTATATTTAATATTATTTATTTCTCTAATTTTCAAAAAAAGCCCGTTAACTCATACTAACTCCAAATCCAGCCCAACGACTGTCGCCCCTAGCCAAATACACCCATTCCAGACACAATGGACTTGGTTTCAGCCTGTTTTTCTTTAAATTAAAATATAAAACATTTAATATTAAATTTGATCGTACATTTTAATTTACCGAGGCCACATACCAACTCCAAAAAATCCCAAAAAATAAATCTAGCTATATTTTGACATATAGTCATAACAAAATTAATTTCGTCAAATTTGGAGACTGTAGATTACACACTTATCACGACGGTAGATCGCATCAGACACAATGATTACGCTTGGTTCCCCCAAGAAACATCCATCTGCCTTAGGTCATCTACATCCCTGTGAATTCGCTACACGGTCGTGTCCTTTCGGGAACAATGACAACTCGAGTTTTATGTCCGGACAACCTACCACCACCACCACCAACACATCTCAACTAAGCTCAAAATTCAAAGGAGAAGGAAGGTACTTTATTTATCTTGACTTGAAAACATATAGCATTTCATTCCTCACAAATCATATTTACTATTTTCTTTCCAAATCATATTTCCAGATATCTCATTCTTATATAATTTCCCTTGTATAAAATTTCATTTCAAATCGATTACCTTCCAATCCAATAGTTTTCGAATTCGCTTTATTCATACACACACACACACACACACACATATATATATATATATATCTTCTCCATTTACGAACACTTTTATATCCAATATCTAAAATCGAATATCTTCACATTTTCATATAGATTTCAATTTTTTTTGATCAATTCTGTTATCTTTTCAAACTCGAGTTATAAACCAAATTCTCTTCCAAATTTCCATTATTACATTCATCGCTTAACTCAAATCTTTATGTTATCAAACTTCCAGAATTTTCCCTTTTAATAACAAGTTTCTCATTCCCACACAATTACTCTTCCATATTCACATTCATTGACTGTAAATTTGCAAGCGAACTACTCCCTAAGTATCGACCCTGAAGGTCGAAACCAACATCAGATCAACATTCAGAATGTTATACGACTTACTAATATCTAGTCAGTTTCTTAATTCCATTTTAAGCCATTTTAAATTTAATTATAAACTCATCTCAACAATATTAATTTATTTACCAACTTGATTTATCAAAACAAATAATGGCCTTCCCTATTCAAGATTCTCGAATAACTCCATACAATGAGATTAAAACAATAATCAAAATTATTTCTCATAACCATTTTATTTAAATAATTATACATAGTCTCAATTTATTCAAAACATGTACATAGGAGATTATAAAGGATAGTATTATAAAACAACATCAACTTAATTAGGTTCCACAATCATCGATGATTGTCTGCTTTTGATCAATAATTGACTACTTCACGATATTCATCACTCAGGAGTCTTCAAAAAGGATTAGTGCATTCCTTATCCACATGACCCCACTCCTTGCAGTTCTTACAATAATACGAGATAGAGCCATCTTCATCTACATACTTAACAAATGACATTATCATAGGGGCAGCTGTCCATTTTTCTCTAATCCTCTTCTCATATTCTGAAAAAAAACTCTTCCCTCCTTTTACGTTCCATCGCCTTTTGTTCTTGACATGCGGCTTTTTGTTCTTCAGTTCTTGCCATTCTGATTTATCAAAACCCATTAGCCTCTCACGACCTTTTTTTTTTAATAATAATAATTTCAATTACCAAATTTATTTGTCTATAATTTTAGAAAATTAATTATTACCATCGGAAAACATGTCCAACCACTCTCAAATCTTTATTTTCCATAAAAAATACTCTTTATTCTCAAGGGGAAACATTTCTAAATTCATTATTTGAATTAAAATAGATGTTAGATGAAACATCGCTATTTTCACTAAACTGTTGACACTCATTAACTTACTTTTCTTAATCAAATCTTGTAATCGAACCTTAACCATTTCTTAGTTAACAATGAAGTCAATCGAGTTGGGGTATATTTAACTCTCAGACCTTAACTGAACAACATTATTAACTTTAAAATAGATAAAATTCACAACTTTGAAAATCAACAAAAACACTCATTCTTGTAATTTTCCATTTCAGGTAAAGATTTTTTTACAATAATTCATGCCTTAAAGATATGTAACTATAAAAATATACTTTATTCTTTAATCTGAATATATAAACAATTAATAAACAATATATTAAATTTTAAATTAAAATGGAAAGTAAATAGTGTTTTCCTGAAATTCGACATAACTAACTCCTATGAATTGCTTTCTTTCGAATAATCTTTTTTCCGATAATATATTCCAAACTTCGGAAAAATCTTATTTGATTTATATTCTGATCTTTAGAATAATTTCCCCGTACTGGTCAACTCAAATTCCTTTATCCTCAGTTGCATCTGCAATATTCTTGATTTCCTACGTTATTTACTTCTAGAAAGGTAAATATTATTCCTTCTATCGGAATCCGAACTCGTCACATCAAACTAGCTTCGATTTCATTTAAATACAGGTTCAAATCTTCACAATCTTCATTCGTATATCGCTTCGTTTACAATTCTCGTTTACAATTCACTTCTTGTTAATCAATTAACAAGTTAATACATCACTATTGAATTCATATATATAATTTATTGGTTCGAAACCAATTATTAATTATCTTGCCAATAAACTTTGACACAATCGAATTCCAATTATACTTTTTTCAAATTTAGTAATTTATTTCAAATTCAAAATAAAGTTTATTTTTTCATTTTTGAAACGATTACTATCTTCCTCTTTCATTTACATTCCCATCGGAATTCTTATCTCCAATAAATTTTAGTCGTTTTTTATTGCTAAAATACGCAATTAGAGAAATCGATTTGTTGATTCTCTTATACTTATCTTCCTTAGGTATCATTCGATGATGGATTCGAGATTCAATTCTAAGAATTTTTCAATGAACAGCCCTGGCAAATCCGGATTCGAAGACCGGAGATTCGTAAAAAAATTAAATCTCAAAATAAATTTTTATTTCCGCTATATCAAATCCAAAATACTAATTTTCAAAATATACAATATTTCCAAAATAATTCACCTTTTAAAATTTATTTTAAAATTATTCACTTTCCAAAAATTTATATTTAAAAACCTTTTTATTTTCAAAATCTGCTTTTTCTAGTGTCGGTCCTATTTATTTTAAACCCGATAAGCTTAGCTTTAAATAAACCAAAGCTATGATACCACTTGTAATGTCCCGTCTTTTTGACCGCTTCAAATTGGCGATCAAACCAACTTAAAATGTTTGAATTGACGGATCGTTATTAGCTTGCAGAGTTTAAAATAGAATCAATACAGAAAATAAACAACATGGTGCTGAACAGTGGAATAAAATTTCTATTTATATTAATAAAAAAATTGATACAAAGATTTTTCTATACAACGGAATGAAAATATCATTTGAATACAAGAAAATATTTACTGTCTGAAATCTTCAGAGTGCGTGTAACAACCCGTATTTTTCGATAACGTGTTAAGACGAGAATCAAGGAAGAATTTAATTTTAAATTCTGAATCAAGTAAAACGGGCTATGCCATTGCGTTCGTCTCGGAAAAATACGCGAAATAGAGTCTGAGTTTTCGAGAATCGGAGTCCGTATGACCAAGATATGGCCTCGCGAAGTTTCACGAAAAATTCCCAAATTAAAGTATACTTAATTAAGTGAAATGGGTTGCGCAGAGAAATATATATATATTGATATATATATATAATTGAAAATTAAATAAATAAATATGTAAAAATGTTCAAAACAGCGAATTGGGAGAGGGGAATAACCGAACCGGCCGATTTTTGAGGTCGACCCGAGCCTGCTGGGTCGATTAGGGGTTAATCCAGGGTGTTTGGCTGTCAACCCGTGGGCCGATTCGCTCAAATGCAGATTTTGCATTTGGATGGTTCTCATGGTTCATCTTTAATCTAAAGGCCCTAGATGGTTCCTACACTTGACTTCTTCCCCAAGACATGCTTTGATGGCTTGGATTGAATCTAGGTTTAATCCTATGGCCTAAAACACTTGCCTAATCTATAAATAAGACCCTAACCTATCCTAAATCCTCATTATTCATTCATGCAACTAAACTATGGCAAAATTTTACCTCTCATGGCCTCAACTCTCTTCATAAAATTTCTAAATGGTTTCTATGAGAGATTTTCCATGCATACAAGTGTTTTCAAGCTTGTATGAGTGTCATTAGCTTGCATTCAAGTCAAGTTTCTATCTTTGCATCATAAAGCAAGGGTTTTGATCATTTTGGCTCAAGGGTTTTTATGTTAGAGCTTGCATTTTGGGTCTATTTGATTGCATAAGGGCTTTGTCATATCTTTTGTGCCTTCATAGCAATGTAAGCTCTTTCCCTACTCTTAGATATTAACTATGAAGTTAAATGTTCATGTTGCAAGTTTGGGTTTGATCATTGAGTATGATACATGCTATCATGTCATGCAAGTTTATGAAGTCATTATCTTGATCTTGTGAGCTAAAAGCTACAACCTTTATGTTGAAATGTTGCATTAGGAAACATGAGAACCCTCATAACCTTTATGTCAACTTGCATATGAAGTCATAACCCTTATATGATGATATATGCGAGTTACTAGTCATCATTCCATATCTTTTGTCACCATGATTCGCTTATGTGCCAAGTTTGGGTTTATGCATGTTTTGAGGCTTAAGAATGTAACATGCAAGTTAATGAACACATTTGTGCCTCATTTGCCACCATGATTAACTTGTGGCTTAATATCCATTTTTGTCATGCCTTTGCCAAGTCTCTTCTTTTAATCCATTACGTTGTCGCGAACGTATATGCGAGTTTAAAAGGGTTGGGTTATGTTATGGGTAATTTCTAATGACATGAAAATACAACTTGAAAACATGACTTGAAATATAACATGGAAGTTGACATGTAAGTATGCATAAAAACATAAGCTTGGGAATTTACCTATTAAGTTAGGTCTACCCTTTGGGAATTTACCTATTAAGTTAGGTCTACCCAAATGCTTGAAAACTTGTAACATGTTTTGGGAAACATGATGGACATGACACTTAGATAATATAAGTGTGGCCAACTCGAGGTTGGGTTGAGTTTGCAACGTAAAACTACCCGGAACCGACCGGCCTAACTAGTAGTTGCAAACAATAGAACCCAATGTGAGAAGTTGGTCATGTTGTGCTTGAACCCGAGGTTAGACCAAGTTGTGGTGTAAAACTACCCGGAACCGACCGGCTTAACTAGTAACCACAACAAAGTCTAATGTGAGAGGTGAAGGTGCATTAAGTAATTAATGCCACATGATAGGGTTAAGTTAATTTGATTAATGACTCTTAACCAAATATGACATGGACAAATGGGTTAAGTAATTTGATTAGGCTAATGATACTTAACAAAACATGACAAGGTTGGGTAGGTTAAGTAACTTGATTTGCCTAATGACACTTAACCATTTTTATATGACTAGTGGATGGGGTTAAGTTAACCAACACTTAATCAATCCAACGCGATAACTTGGTAAGGTTAAGTAAGTTTTCTTAATGACGCTTAACCGAAAAATACGGTTAACGAATGGGGTTAAGATTAGACTCAACTAGTCTAAACATGGAAATCGGATGGGGTTAAGTTAGCCTAGACTTAATTAATCCCACTTGGTAGTTTAATGGGGTTAAGTTAAACACTTAACTAATCTAAACATGATGAATTGATGTGGTTAAGTGACCTATACTTAACCAATCTAACTCGTGAATTTATTGAGGTTAAGTTAACCTATACTTAACCGATCTAACGTGAAAACATGATAAGGCTAAGTCACGAATCGCTTGAATACACTTGACCGATTTGACTGAGTAAATTGATAGGGTCAAGTTAATATATACTTAACCAATCTAGAATGATAATTGGACGAGGTTAAGTCGTGAATTGCTTAATACATAGTTAACCAACGTGAGCATGGTTTGTAGGGTTAAGTCTTGGACTTGGATACTTAGCCAATTTTGACATGATTTGATGACGGGTTAAGTCTTGGACTTGGATACTTAGCCAATTTTGACATGATTGGTAGACGGGTTAAGTCATGAACTTAAGTGACACTTAATCCATTATGTAAACCCTAGTTCTGAGGATAGGGGATAACCGTAGTTAACAAGGATAACGGGAATAAGGCTAAGTGGTAAACCTTAGTTGAGGAATAACTAAGTAATGAATCTTAGTCAAGGAAATTTAGACCAGTTCATAGATAGATGAGTAACCTGATACGGTAGGTCATCGTTTAAGTATACGAGTAGGAGCAAGTATTTGATTTAGATAAAGGCTCCAGCGAACTGGGTAACGAAGCAGCGGCTTCGGGGAACGTGAGGGTATTCTTGGTATCCCTCTATGAGCTGCCAGGTGATTATACTAGGCTCATGAGAGGTTAAGGTCTGCGTTAGAAGAACCAAGAGTATGCCTTGGTTGCTATGCGAGCGACCTAAAGACGGGGATGGATAGGGGATAGTCGACGATACACGGTCGTACCCTAGATAGCATTTCGTCAGACTACCTACCATCTTTGGTCAAGCGTGTACGTACGGAAAGGCAGAGAACACCCAATAGACCATAATTGCTATCTAATTATGGTTGCGGTAAGGCTAGGATTGTGGGTTGGCCAGTAGTGTGTTCTCATACAGGATTTATCCTGTCTTGTCTTTCACTAGTTGAGGGAGGGGTCGCGTGGGACCATAGCCACGTATAGAAAAACAGACCTTAGCATCTGCATCGGCAGATAAATCGAAAGCTCCCGACCGAGTCCTGTATTTCTCGATCGGCCCTGTGACAGGACTCGGATGGCACGATGTGATACATGTGCATACAGTCATGGAAAACGATTCACGATGAATGCGTGGGAAAAAGGGCGCGGTTGACGGTTAGCGTAAATCCCAGTGGCCCTGGGTGGTTGAACCAAAACCGAGATACGAAAACGTGCAATAGGTAAGCGTAATCCCTAGTGGCCCTAGGTAGCATAAGTCCTAGTTGTACAAACGATAATTCATGTTGGAAGACCCTAGCTAGGTTTAGGGTAACAGTCCAAACCGATCTTAAGGATCATGGAACTATGTTAAAGTAATATAGAATCTCATGGGAAAGCCCGTATGGTCTACGGCAAGGGACTGAACATTTACATGGAATAAAACATACAAGTTGAGTAACCTATATATGCGATATATTAGGTTGACATGGACCATTACACGACTTTTGAGTGAGGGTCATTCTTGGTTAACACATGACACGGTGGGGATACTAGTACGGTAGGTGCAGAGCTAAAATACTGGATAGATATCACGGGGCGTTATACGTGACAGATATCTTGGGGATATTATACTTGATAGAAACCTGACGATGTGATACCTTGTTTTATCTTGACATCGTAATTTATCATGACACCTTAGTTTATCTGAGTTCAGTAGTTCATCCTGTTATTTTGATTTAGCTTATCTATCTTGTTATCATGCTTATGTTCATCTCAGTTTCTCATGTCAGTTAACTTTACTAGTTTTTATGCTAATAGTAGATAGGGCTTACTCAGTCTTTTTGACTGACCCGTTTTGTTTCGCCTCTTTTCTTCCGTTTCCCCCCCCCCCCCAAGGTTACAGGGAGGAAATACTGTTGTTTAGTTCGGACTTCTTCTGCTTGAAGGTCATCATGGATGGCTTGGACTTTTCTTGGCTAATGGCTACTTTACTGTTTTTACTTGGGGAATAATTTATGAAAATGTCTTTATTCTTCTTTACTATTGCAAGACAGGTTTTGATGTACTCTGATGTAAAAGGCTTTAGACCTTATTTATTCATGTTATGAAAGTTTGATTTTACTTCCGCTATTTTATATGTTCTGTCTTGTGATATTTCTGTGCATGTTTACCAATAATGCCCCTCTAAAGCTAGTGCATTCCTTTGCGAGTGACCCTAGCGGAGGCGGGGTGTTAAACGTGGTATCAGAGCAGAAGGTCACCAGACTGGGCAAAAGTTTTTAAAGACCTTCTGAAAACTATTTGAAAAAAAAAAAACCGTTTACAAAGAAGCATTTTTTAAGAAAATTTTCTTTTAAAAGAAAAAGGCTATTCCCCAAAGGCCATTAGCACTATCCTTGTTTCCTTAATTGAGTCTCTTTTCCTTTCTTTCCTCCATCTGTAGTCACAGTAGTTTTAACTGCGACTATTCTTTTCTACCTACGAAAGTGCTTTCCATACGATGGAGGTGGTTCTCGAGAGACCAGTGGCCGCGTTATAAGAAAGGATCGTGAGAAAGAAGGATAAAGGATACGAGCTTAAGGATGAGCGACATGTTTGTATGGCTTAGTCCTCAAAGGAGGGAGAAAGATGAACAATGAAACCCATGACGAGAGAGTACCTTTGGCATGGTAAAACGGGGCGGATAGTTAAGTATTATGGGACAAGGACAAGATCATCGGGAGGGCAGTAGTATGCTCTCATTTCTAGAGTACCTCGGAAGGAGGGTAACGATCTTGTTAAAGGTTTAGCTTTTCTTCTCTATCATCCCGTTAGGACTTCGTTGTTCGTATCATTTAAGTCTGCTTCGATAGTTGAGTCTCTGCACCTTAAGTACTAGCGTAATAGAGAATCCCATTTTTGTCTCAAAGTCCTATTGGAGAATCAATCCATTTATACATGACTTGTTTGGATTTGGGAATGTCTATGCCAAGTGTTGAGTTTGGAAATAATGCTTATGTTTATAAGCTATGGATGGATTCTAGGGATGAAGTGGTTATCCAGTAGGGGGTGCCACTCTCGGTTTTGATAGGAGGGTAGTTAGACCTTTTGACTAGCCTTGGTAATGCCCTCGAAGTATCGGGTAACCTTTTTGAGGTTCTGTCATGACTAGTTACTTAGAATCCCTTGATGCCTTTATTGGAAATTTGAAGCCCGATCGAGTGGTGTTCGCCAATAAGACGGATGGTTTACTTCATTTATGCATGGGTTATAGAGATCACCCTAGTAAGTGCGCATGATAACCTGATTGACATCTGTTTACTTTCAAGAGAAAGTTCTTCTACATGGAATGCCTTATAGTATATAAACGAGATCCAAGATTCACTAGTGAATTTTGGAAAGCTTGCATGAGATCATGAGTACGCAGTCATGTTTGCGCCAAGTATTCTAGAAAAAGGATAAGTGCAAGTGGAACGAGAGGCGATGAAGAAATGAGTTTCAGCTCATGTTATGGAAGCAGGAAATAAGAAGCTACGAAATCGCGAAGTTAAAGGGCGGTCAAGGCACAATGGAAGTAAGCCCGAGGAAATACGACTTTGATGGTCAAAGACTAGATACGCGCATGATATCTCTTTTTGGGAGTATATCCTTGATCCCTGTTTCTGTAGAGCTTACTTGTAGGTTATCTTTTGTGGACATCCTCTCGGTCCTACTTTCTGTTACAAACCCCGTAAGGAGTTTGTCTGGTTTATCTTCTCGGCCCTGTTTCAGGGAATTCTAGGTAGAACCGTATGGATGTAAACATGTTATGATTGATATGGTTGCAAGTGGTTGCTCGTGGATGCGCGAATACACATTAGATACTAGCTCGACTCGGTCACATTTCATATTGCATATGCACGAGTATTTATACTTGTTTATGGATGAAATCGAATGTATTATCATGTGGTTGTTGCATATGAATGAATGATTGTGCACGCATATAGTATCTATATGACTAGGATTATTTGCATACATGTTGGATTCATGGCACTATACATATTTTGCATTAGAAAGATCATTCAGGCCTGATCATTAGCATTAGCTAAGGAACATATACACACACTTTCTGCGTGTGTTCATTCGGCATTAGAAATCGTATAAGGACAATGGTTGCCTGTGGATGATGTTTTGAGTAGATGGATGATGGATGGTAGGATACGTTCTTCCTAACTTGGAGATTTCGGGGACGAAATCCTTAAAGGTGGGGAGAATGTAACAACCCGTATTTTTCGATAACGTGTTAAGACGAGAATCAAGGCAGAATTTAATTTTAAATTCTGAATCAAGTAAAACGGGCTATGCCATTGCGTTCGTCTCGGAAAAATACGCGAAATAGAGTCTGAGTTTTCGAGAATCGGAGTCCGTATGACCAAGATATGGCCTCGCGAAGTTTCACGAAAAATTCCCAAATTAAAGTATACTTAATTAAGTGAAATGGGTTGCGCAGAGAAATATATATATATTGATATATATATATATAATTGAAAATTAAATAAATAAATATGCAAAAATGTTCAAAACAGCGAATTGGGAGAGGGGAATAACCGAACCGGCCGATTTTTGAGGTCGACCCGAGCTCGCTGGGTCGACTAGGGGTTAATCCAGGGTGTTTGGCTGTCAACCCGTGGGCCGATTCGCTCAAATGCAGATTTTGCATTTGGATGGTTCTCATGGTTCATCTTTAATCTAAAGGCCCTAGATGGTTCCTACACTTGACTTCTTCCCCAAGACATGCTTTGATGGCTTGGATTGAATCTAGGTTTAATCCTATGGCCTAAAACACTTGCCTAATCTATAAATAAGACCCTAACCTATCCTAAATCCTCATTATTCATTCATGCAACTAAACTATGGCAAAATTTTACCTCTCATGGCCTCCACTCTCTTCATAAAATTTCTAAATGGTTTCTATGTGAGATTTTCCATGCATACAAGTGTTTTCAAGCTTGTATGAGTGTCATTAGCTTGCATTCAAGTCAAGTTTCTATCTTTGCATCATAAAGCAAGGGTTTTGATCATTTTGGCTCAAGGGTTTTTATGCTAGAGCTTGCATTTTGGGTCTATTTGATTGCATAAGGGCTTTGTCATATCTTTTGTGCCTTCATAGCAATGTAAGCCCTTTCCCTACTCTTAGATATTAACTATGAAGTTAAATGTTCATGTTGCAAGTTTGGGTTTGATCATTGAGTATGATACATGCTATCATGTCATGCAAGTTTATGAAGTCATTATCTTGATCTTGTGAGCTAAAAGCTACAACCTTTATGTTGAAATGTTGCATTAGGCAACATGAGAACCCTCATAACCTTTATGTCAACTTGCATATGAAGTCATAACCCTTATATGATGATATATGCGAGTTACTAGTCATCATTCCATATCTTTTGTCACCATGATTCGCTTATGTGCCAAGTTTGGGTTTATGCATGTTTTGGGGCTTAAGAATGTAACATGCAAGTTAATGAACACATTTGTGCCTCATTTGCCACCATGATTAACTTGTGGCTTAATATCCATTTTTGTCATGCCTTTGCCAAGTCTCTTCTTTTAATCCATTACGTTGTCGCGAACGTATATGCGAGTTTAAAAGCGTTGGGTTATGTTATGGGTAATTTCTAATGACATGAAAATACAACTTGAAAACATGACTTGAAATATAACATGGAAGTTGACATGTAAGTATGCATAAAAACATAAGCTTGGGAATTTACCTATTAAGTTAGGTCTACCCTTTGGGAATTTACCTATTAAGTTAGGTCTACCCAAATGCTTGAAAACTTGTAACATGTTTTGGGAAACATGATGGACATGACACTTAGATAATATAAGTGTGGCCAACTCGAGGTTGGGTTGAGTTTGCAACGTAAAACTACCCGGAACCGACCGGCCTAACTAGTAGTTCCAAACAATAGGCCCCAATGTGAGAAGTTGGTCATGTTGTGCTTGAACCCGAGGTTAGACCAAGTTGTGGTGTAAAGCTACCCGGAACCGACCGGCTTAACTAGTAACCACAACAAAGTCTAATGTGAGAGGTGAAGGTGCATTAAGTAATTAATGCCACATGATAGGGTTAAGTTAATTTGATTAATGACTCTTAACCAAATATGACATGGACAAATGGGTTAAGTAATTTGATTAGGCTAATGATACTTAACAAAACATGACAAGGTTGGGTAGGTTAAGTAACTTGATTTGCCTAATGACACTTAACCATTTTTATATGACTAGTGGATGGGGTTAAGTTAACCAACACTTAATCAATCCAACGCGATAACTTGGTAAGGTTAAGTAAGTTTTCTTAATGACGCTTAACCGGAAAATACGGTTAATGAATGGGGTTAAGATTAGACTCAACTAGTCTAAACATGGAAATCAGATGGGGTTAAGTTAGCCTAGACTTAATTAATCCCACTTGGTAGTTTAATGGGGTTAAGTTAAACACTTAACTAATCTAAACATGATGAATTGATGTGGTTAAGTGACCTATACTTAACCAATCTAACTCGTGAATTTATTGAGGTTAAGTTAACCTATACTTAACCGATCTAACGTGAAAACATGATAAGGATAAGTCACGAATCGCTTGAATACACTTGACCGATTTGACTGAGTAAATTGATAGGGTCAAGTTAATATATACTTAACCAATCTAGAATGATAATTGGACGAGGTTAAGTCGTGAATTGCTTAATACATAGTTAATCAACGTGAGCATGGTTTGTAGGGTTAAGTCTTGGACTTGGATACTTAGCCAATTTTGACATGATTTGAAGACGGGTTAAGTCTTGGACTTGGATACTTAGCCAATTTTGACATGATTGGTAGACGGGTTAAGTCATGAACTTAAGTGACACTTAATCCATTATGTAAACCCTAGTTCTGAGGATAGGGGATAACCGTAGTTAACAAGGATAACGGGAATAAGGCTAAGTGGTAAACCTTGGTTGAGGAATAACTAAGTAATGATTCTTAGTCAAGGAAATTTAGACCAGTTCATAGATAGATGAGTAACCTGATACGGTAGGTCATCGTTTAAGTATACGAGTAGGAGCAAGTATCTGATTTAGATAAAGGCTCCAGCGAACTTGGTAACGAAGCAGCGGCTTCGGGGAACGTGAGGGTATTCTTGGTATCCCTCTATGAGCTGCCAGGTGATTATACTAGGCTCATGAGAGGTTAAGGTCTGCGTTAGAATAACCAAGAGTTTGTCTTGGTTGCTATGCGAGCGACCTAAAGACGGGGATGGATAGGGGATAGTCGACGATACACGGTCGTACCCTAGATAGCATTTCGTCAGACTACCTACCATCTTTGGTCAAGCGTGTACGTACGGAAAGGCAGAGAACACCCAATAGACCATAATTGCTATCTAATTATGGTTGCGGTAAGGCTAGGATTGTGGGTTGGCCAGTAGTGTGTTCTCATACAGGATTTATCCTGTCTTGTTTTTCACTAGTTGAGGGAGGGGTCGCGTGGGACCATAGCCACGTATAGAAAAACAGACCTTAGCATCTGCATCGGCAGATAAATCGAAAGCTCCCGACCGAGTCCTGTATTTCTCGATCGGCCCTGTGACAGGACTCGGATGGCACGATGTGATACATGTGCATACAGTCATGGAAAACGATTCACGATGAATGCGTGGGAAAAAGGGCGCGGTTGACGGTTAGCGTAAATCCCAGTGGCCCTGGGTGGTTGAACCAAAACCGAGATACGAAAACGTGCAATAGGTAAGCGTAATCCCTAGTGGCCCTAGGTAGCATAAGTCCTAGTTGTACAAACGATAATTCATGTTGGAAGACCCTAGCTAGGTTTAGGGTAACAGTCCAAACCGATCTTAAGGATCATGGAACTATGTTAAAGTAATATAGAATCTCATGGGAAAGCCCGTATGGTCTACGGCAAGGGACTGAACATTTACATGGAATAAAACATACAAGTTGAGTAACCTATATATGCGATATATTAGGTTGACATGGACCATTACACGACTTTTGAGTGAGGGTCGTTCTTGGTTAACACATGACACGGTGGGGATACTAGTACGGTAGGTGCAGAGCTAAAATACAGGATAGATATCACGGGGCGTTATACGTGACAGATATCTTGGGGATATTATACTTGATAGAAACCTGACGATGTGATACCTTGTTTTATCTTGACATCGTAATTTATCATGACACCTTAGTTTATCTGAGTTCAGTAGTTCATCCTGTTATTTTGATTTAGCTTATCTATCTTGTTATCATGCTTATGTTCATCTCAGTTTCTCATGTCAGTTAACTTTACTAGTTTCTATGCTAATAGTAGATAGGGCTTACTCAGTCTTTTTGACTGACCCGTTTTGTTTCGCCTCTTTTCTTCCGTTTCCCCCCCCCCCCAGGTTACAGGGAGGAAATACTGTTGTTTAGTTCGGACTTCTTCTTCTTGAAGGTCATCATGGATGGCTTGGACTTTTCTTGGCTAATGGCTACTTTACTGTTTTTACTTGGGGAATAATTTATGAAAATGTCTTTATGCTTCTTTACTATTGCAAGACAGGTTTTGATGTACTCTGATGTAAAAGGCTTTAGACCTTATTTATTCATGTTATGAAAGTTTGATTTTACTTCCGCTATTTTATATGTTCTGTCTTGTGATATTTCTGTGCATGTTTACCAATAATGCCCCTCTAAAGCTAGTGCATTCCTTTGCGAGTGACCCTAGCGGAGGCGGGGTGTTATAGTGTGCATGTCCTCGGAATCCCCAACTTTATCAGTTTCAGATCTTAAGTTGTAATCTCTAAATCTGTAACGCTCGGGTCTGACCCGAGCATTTCATGCAAAAACATAAAACACTCGAGCCAGGATTAAATCATAGTTCAAGTAAAATAATTTCAATATAAACTGAAATATAATAGTTAATCCTATAATTCACTAAATTTCGAGTACATTGAACTAGAACTGCAAGAATATATCAAAGCAACTTGGGACGAAACAAATCTGGACCGCGTATGGATTTATATATATGTATTCCAATGACATATATATACATATACAGTGTTATAGATATACATACATGTACATCGGCCACCACCACACATAAATATATATATATATATATATATATATATATATATATATATCCTAAAACATATATACGTATGCCGATGACATGTATATACACACACAATAGTATGTATATACACATGTGTCCATCGACCGCCACATATATACCAGGACCAAGCTTCAATAGTCAGGACATGCAGCATACATTTTCAAAGAAATTTCAAGGACCGTCAAAACAAGTCAGGGAGTAATAAATGCAACCATTCAAGTTTAAGAGTACACAAGGCATGCGCAGCCAAAACTCGAGCAAGTGTATGGCTCAAGAACAGGGCTCAAAGATGGAAGCCAGTACCACGATAATGAACTACAACAAAAAGTTATTAGAAAAGGAGCATGCATTCCTGAAACAAATTTTGTCACATGCCTGAAGAAAAGGCAAGATGTTCGACCAACACACTTTCAATTATACCAGTATATATAATTTTCCTTTTTCCAACGGTAAACTGCTGCTATACTCAAAACAGACAGTGTTAAATTCCAAGAGTAACTTCATAACGAGGAGCTTATTTAAATATATATATATATATATAAATGTATATCAGTTTGGATTTATATACATAACCACGACATAGATTGGAAAAGAGGAATAATGGTGTTCATTCGTATATGGTTCACTGCCCAGGTTTAAACAAAATGCACAAGGTTATATATATACGTATATATATATATATATATATATATTAGGTAGACAAAGGGGTATAAACCCACATACAAGTTAAATAATCACGTATGCAAGCTCAACCATATGGGAATATGTTCCAGGGAAAAAAATGAATAGGTTTCTTTTCCCATGAATGATATTAGAATTTAGAAATGGTGTATCTGGTCACGTGTCCATTATTCTGAAGTAGCAATTATCATATATTGTTTCTAAGTCATAACTAAGTATAGTGTATAACACCCAAGAAACTACAAACTCAAATAATCGTTCTTGCATACATATTACTGACAAAAACACATCTCAAGAATTCTTCCTAAGTAGAACGCCACAGGTACTATCTGAACATCATCCCATTACCACTTTATGATCATGATAATCGTAGCTGCAGATAAAAAACAACCTTCGACTTATGTTAATTCTTCAAAAGCTTCAAGTGATTGCAGAAACTACTAGCTAGTAATACATTTCCTTATCAGTCTGTTTCCATTCTCACTTATACATTAAAATCAATTTGCCGTAATAGAATAATTGTGACTAATATATTTTAGCTAAGAACCACATCATGTAGCATCTTTTGGTTCTACTAGGTACCTTCTTATCATTTGTCCACTTAAAAAAATTTTAGCACTTGTGGGTACAATGTATTTAATAGTGACAACATTAACGACTTGATTTCAGTTTATAACAGCTACAAATTTCATGTATTCAATGATGTTGTTTGAACCATGCTTACAGTAAAAGCCAACATAGTTTAGTATGCACAAATTTTCTGAACATTGACAACTATCCAAATCTCAAGACTGTAAATATCATAGCACAACCCGAGCAAAGTAGGTTAAACATAAGCCACGTGTTCGAAACATGGACCAATATAGCAGTTAAGGCAGTGCACTCCTATTTAAACCCAAGTATCAACAAAAAATTGATCATTAATAATTAGATCTCCAATTAATTCCTTATATTAGTTGTCGAAATTTCTGGGACGTTACATGAATCCATCTCAATAGCCTGTTTTCTGTATTTTAAATTTATGTAATTTTTATTCTGCAATTTGTATTCCATAAATTGGATTCTGCATTTTAAATTCTAAAATTTGTATTTTGCATTTTACTATTTTTTTTCGATGATAAACACACACAAACAATAAAAATAATAAATACAAAACAATAAAATAACACTGCCCCTTCCAATTTTCCCCTTTCATAAAAAAAACACATCCTCATTCGCGACAATTCATCTTCAAGTTCAAAATCATACGCACCCCAAGTGTCGAGTTGAAATTAACCTAAATGGTAGTACAATTAATTTCATGAATAGTTGAAATGTTAGCAAAAGATCCTACTAAAGCCACAAAAAATCAGAATAAATTTCCGTGAAGAATAAAATCAAAATTATCTATTTGAATTCCAAAATAAATCATTGGAAAGGAATGAACATAACTATGTATTTTCGCATAAAAAGCCAAAATATGCTAATCCCATCAACTCAAAACTCTAGCGAAAACAAATGAAAATCCAAGGAAAAACTTACGTAACAATCTTAATTAATGGTACAAATCATATAATAAAAGAACTGTCAGGAAATATCACTGAATGTAATACAAAAATACTTTGAACCAAAAATTTGATTGATGCCAATCTTGTTATAAATTTCATAATTGAAACTTCCATCATGTTGGTGGTATTTTTGCATGTGCATCCTGACCAATGATCAGATGGTACGGTGGAACTAAAAAATTGGTCTGCGTAATTCCAAAAAATCCCAATTTCCGAACATAGGAATCACTATGTCCAACTCATATGTATTATGTAGTAAGAGGAGAAGTGCTTGAGATTGAAGACATTGGCTTTAGATTTATGGATGAATGACTATTGTTTTGCGATGAATACAAGTAGAGAAGAACTAAATCTGTCTCATGAGATAGACTTACATATTATTTTTAAGTTTGAATTTTATGAATTAACTTAAATTCGAGTAACATAAGTTAAGTTAGTTCAATATCAAATTTTGATTTTGATAATTGTTTAATTTCCACTATTAAATTGTTACTTATTTATGTTGGTATACAGAAATCAATTCATTTATTTCATGCAATTAAGAATTAATTGGATGTTAAAACTATAATTTAAAATTTCAATTAAACCATTAACGGGAAAATTTGTTTTAGAAATTCAGGTTGCTACGGTTTCGTTGTAGAAAATCTCTATTATGGTATCAAGTAGAAATATTGAAAACGAAGCACTATTAAATAAAGGATTTGTCTATTAAGTTATATGGGATTAGTATAGCAGTCGGTTTAAAGTATCAAAACATCGGCAAACGATATCATTAAACGAGATACAAAAAGGCATTGAAGTCAAAATTTAATCGATATTGGTACTGCTGTAA
Source organism: Allium sativum (assembly GCA_030737875.1). Lineage (NCBI taxonomy): Eukaryota > Viridiplantae > Streptophyta > Magnoliopsida > Asparagales > Amaryllidaceae > Allium > Allium sativum. The sequence continues at coordinate 548,992,529 of CM060916.1, forward strand.
AGGAAAATTATTTAATTTTAGGACAGAGGAAGTGTTTGGAGATTTAACACACATAATAGTTGGGAATAGAAACTGCTCCGTAGAAGAGGATACTCCATAATATCCGACATTCGACCAACTGTAGCTCAGTTTTGAGACTTAACTCATCAGAATAGTTCGGAACGTCACTTAAAGTTAAACTGCGAATGAATTTGCATTTAAGTTTCTTGGAGCAAGAGCCTTCAACTGCGAATGTTCTCCACAGAGCACGTGGCATTAAAAGTTAGAAAGGTCTCCTCCGTCACTTTCACTTTCACTTTCACTTCCACTTCCCCTTCCCACGCCTCACCAGTCACCACCGTACGATCCGCAGGGAGCAGCTCCACGGCCATCTACTAACCATCGACTGCATCATGTCTGGGTGCGCTAACTTGAGCTGCCGAATCAACTGGAATTGGGAGGTCTTCCATGCTGTGCCTGCCTTGCCCTGACTTCAATCGCGCGCTATGTTCATACCTTGCCGCCAGTAAACAACCACCTACTGCTAAGTGCTATTTTCATGCATGCCTTGCCCTGACTTAAACTTCATGTACCTTTAATTTGTTGCCCTCGTGTAGTAATTAGTGCCATTCTGCCAGTTCGCTGATTGCTAGCTAATTCAGAATGTAAGTCCTTTTTTTTTAATTAAGAATTTGTATCATCGGTTCAGTAATTGGTTGAAATGTGAATATGTTGAAAACCTAAATCAGCTGTGTATTTGGGGGAATGTTAATCAGTAGGGTGATCCCTAGTAAATGATATTTCAGTTGGGAGTGGAAGTAAGCTGAATCAACAAAAAAGATGCATGGTTCCATGTCGAACCGAGTAGCTATGTATCATATCATATGTGTGGACAACATATATATGATATGTCGTCGACTCTCTAGCCTGGATATGACTATGAGCTATTATAATTGATGATTCTTCAGTGTTTATTTTATGCAGCCTTCTTAAGTCCAGGGTACGTATAAATTGGGGAATGGCGATGTTAACTGGAAGTATATATATATTAGTGTAGAGCGGCAACGCGGCAGTAGCTTGAAACTTGATTTGGTGGAAATAATTAGGAGTTGTCCTTCTCATTAATAGTCGATCTAGGAATTGATCCAGTTGAGAAGAAGTTACGATACGTTAGGATTATATATCGAGAAATGTTAGCATTTGTAATTTTGCATATAGATGCAATACAAATGAGTAGCTAGTTGAAAGCATTTTGTGGTCAATGCTATATATAATATATATATGCCATGATAGAGCATTTGCCTGATAGAGAACCACCCTTGTCTTAGATTTGTTGGTCATGTCACATGCACGGTGTTTTATATCTACGTACATGATATATTTTCCTTTTGTTCGATGTGGGGTCGGTACCTAATTACAGTTTGCAGTGTGAGTCAAGTGAATGCCACATTTGATATATATTCAGTATGTTTTTGGGACGGTCGTTGAATGGAGGGTGTTGTGGTTAAATAGTTCGGAGGTAAGAGAGCGTACGAGTAGGTGAAAAAAGAAAAAGTTGCTCAAAAATGAAGACGGTAAAAGTGAAGGGTGAGCACTGTGTATATGTGCAGGCAGCAATGTGTATGTGGCAGCAGCAAGCTACTAGGTGGCAGAACAGAACAGAACAGAAGAGAAGAGAAGAGAAGTGAGGGGAAAGAAGGTAGCAGGAGGTAGAGTGTTGGATGATTACTAATTAGATGAGACATATGTTATTGGGAAGAATTATTGAACCATGCGAAGCTAACATGGATGGATGTCATATATAGATTACGCTATCCTATCCGTTGTTGATAGTAGTTAGTTAAGCGAACAGGAGACAAAAGGTTCTAGTCAACAACAGAGGTTAGTTTAGCAGCTGGAGCCTGGAGGTAGAAGGAATTTAATTAGTTAAAGCAGCTGAGAGCTGAAAGAAGATAACACAAAATAAATATATGTATACAAGGCAGCAGAAAACGGGGTGGGCTCATGAGCTAGCTGTAGAATTAAGAAGCATGGCCGCAGTTGCAGTTTGTTGTGGTATTATAGTGTCCATGTGTGTGTGATACAAAAATAGAAAAGATTGTAGTGATGATCAGCTGAGCCAAGTCCCACATCGCCTAATGGATGGAAAGTCGCTTGGTGATATACAAGGGTGCTGGGTAAGGAGTTGTCCCTTCGGGGACATCCGATAAAATTGGAACGATACAGAGAAGATTAGCATGGCCCCTGCGCAAGGATGACACGCACAAATCGAGAAATGGTCCAAATTTTTTTTTCTCCCCTTCCGCCCAACTCCAAGGCACTGCCAGGCTGCTCACGACTGCGCCTGGACATCAGCTGCTCTCCATCGCAGCGATCAAGCTTGCTTATATCACAGCGATCAAGCTTGTTCATATGAAAATTATTTTTAACTATGATGACTTTGTTTTTAACTATAAACTTGTTATGGCAACACTGCTACTTGCTGAACCCAGCTACTGGTGTATGGGCCTATGAGGTATATGGTGTATTATCCAATATTGTACGTACTGATTAATGAAATAATAAAGCATGTTTCTGAATATTGTGTATTATATACTGATTAATGAAACGATAAACCATCTCAATCTGACGGAGCAAGACTTACCTAAAGCTTGCTATTAAAATTTGTTTTCATTTTTGTCTTCATTAATCTCTCTTCCCTTTTTTTGCGTACTACACAGCTACTTATGTGCACGAATCTCTTCACTAATTATAACAGTAGTACCACACTTTAAAAAATTCTTATATTGTTAACCCTGCTAAAACATGCTCCTGCCATATACCAATATGATTCACCCACCCTATTCATATGTGAAATATGGATTTCCTAATAGGCATACATACAGAACTGAAGTAAAAGGTTATACATGACCTGCACCGTTGGGAGCAACAAAAAATTCAAAAGAAAAGAGAATTGGAAATTTATCTCATATCCCTTCATTCCAACTGAATTATGTAATTTTACTAAAGGTCTGGATGATCTAATTGGTCCTGTTTAATTAACAAAGCGAAACCGAATTCTTATATTGATGCAGAAAAATGATTTTTTTAGAGGAATCCAAGACGTATTTTACAATACAAGCTGGATGCTATATATAGACCAGAAAGAGATATTGGGCCAAATGCATTACAGCCCAACAAATAAAGAAAAAGATACAAAACGGGCAGGCAAGCACGAAGCGGGACAAACCAAGCAACGAAACTCAAAACGAATTATAAATATAGATTGCGCTCGTTATTAATGGTATGAAATAAAAGTGATTGCATACAAATTGATTGTCAATTAATAAAGGAATGCTTGTTTGGGAAATTTGATGATTGCACTCCAATTAATGTTGCAAAGTAGATGTTATTAATTTTATTAAATTGATTATAAAGATATAACTAATCAGTTGAATACTTATGTTTTTTCAACCATAAATTACCGTACCCATTAAGGTATATATATATATATTTTTTTTTATCGTAATTGAATTATTTTAACTCTTTTCTGTTTTCCTTGTAGATAATAGCTTCATAAAAGTAGCATTAAAAAGGTACAATAATAGAAGGCAAGTGCAGTAATGGAACGACGTTTCAGTATTTAGTACATTACAAATCCAAAAGAACCAAATCTAGTGACCATATTTCATACGGATTTTTTTTCTAGGACATTGGTTTCAAAAGAATATTGTTAATGCCACTCCAAAAACGGTTAAGGGGAGGTCACTTTTTGCTTTTGTTTAAATTTACTAAGCGGAGGATCATTTAACATAGTCTCCCCTTAACAATTTATAATATATAGATCAAAATGCCCTTTTATTATTTGATTCTAATTACATTATACTGTTCGTTAAACCCTAATCATCTTTTTCTTCTCAGAGTAAACAATTAATCACTTTTTCACGGAGGAACCAATTTCTAACGAAATTTTTAACTTTGAAAAAGAAGGGAACATGATTTTTACTCAAAGAAGCGAATGACATGTTGAAATTGTTTAAGAAATCACCGAAAAGGTAACAAATTTACTGAAAAAACGAAGGCCTATTTCCGATTATTTATTTTCGGCATGTAATTTCCAAACTTTGTACTAAATTTCAGTATGTTCTTATCGATTTTTACCTTGTTATCGCTAATGTAACAATTTAATATTTAATGAAGTGAAAATAAAATATGACCGCTCTTATCTATTTTTGGAGTGACATTAATAATACTCTTTCAAAAAATAAGTTTACAGGCCACCGTATTTACACTACGTCTTTTTTTTCCGCTATCCGTCCCTTTCGCGAACTCATCTCGACATTAACAAAAATAATTCCGCCATCTCGACAGTGATTTCACACGGGTTTTTTTTTTGTTGCTGTTTTTCAAGACCGCATCTCGGAATCTTTAGGCTAACTTCAATTATCGATTATTGAAAGCCCAAAAAATAAAAATTTTGAGACTACATCGTTGGTTTTGTTAGCGTAAGGACAATAAAGTCTTTTGTTTTATGTTTTGCCTATACATAAAGCCTCTTGTGTTATCTTAGGGTTAAGGCTTTCTCTTCGATCAGCCTCCGCTCTCAATGTATTTTGTTTTTCATTAATGTTATCATGGTATCATAGCCAATAAAATCCACAATCCTAATCTAATCTGGTTTTACCCTCTCGCTCAAGTTTCAGCAGTTTCAGCATCTCGATCTGGTAATCTCCTCTCAGCAGTTCTCCTTCTCAATCTCGGCAACCAGCAGATCCAGCAATCTCGGCCTCCATCCGAGCAACCTAAGCACGTTCATCCGATCTACAGCAGATCTGGTAATCTCCTCTCAGCAAATCCACGAAGTCCTTCTCAATCTCGGCAACCAGCAGATCCAGCACGTTCATCCGACCTCAGCACGCTCAATCTCAATATCTCAGCAGCCTTCAAATCTCAATCTAAAACCCAGCCTTCATAATTCTCAATCTAAAACCCAGCACGTTCAAATCTCAGCAGCCTTCAAATCTCAGCAGCCAAGACCGAAGTTTCCAGACTCCAAAACCGAACTTTCCCAAACCCAAAACCCAAACCGAAGATCTCCAGACCCAAAACCGAAATTCTCCCAAAACCAGACCCGAATTCTCCCAATCGCAGACCCGAATTCTCCCAATCCCAGACCCGAAGCAGACCCAAAACCGAAGTTTTCATCTCCAGACCCGAAGCCGTTGTCAGACCCGAAGTGTTTTGTTCTCGTTTGAGTTTCTCTGTGTTTGAGTTTGGTTTTCAGATCCGATTTCTGACCGATTTCAGATTTTGAGTTTGTGTTTGGGTTTCTCGGCTGATCTACGTTTTATTGAAGCAATGAGATGTTGAGATGAAAAGGCCACTCATTTATTGAAGTAGTGAATTCTTTTTGGGTTTGTTTTCTCCGTGTTGAGTTAAAGTTTGCTGACCAGAATTCCTTTTTTTTTTTGGGTTTGTTCTCTCTGTATTTTATTAAAATGGCAGTTAGTAGAGATAATTCGCTTCAAGCAGATGGTAAAAATTATGCGTATTGGAATTCTGTCTATTCTTCCTTGGATCCATCAATGATTGAACAATTTCAGAAGTTCCTTGCATCACAGCCACATGCCATATCAGCTTCGTCTCAAATAGATTTGTCATCTAGTTCATCTGGTATATCTTCCTCTACCTGGATTTTAGATTCTGGTGCTTCGAATCATATGTCACCTAATTTATCCTCTTTCACTTCTTTGGCTCCTAAAGTTTCTGTGCCTGTCATGAGTGCTAGTGGTACATCTATGCCCGTGCAAGGTGTTGGTTCAGTCAATACACCCTCTTTGTCCTTATCTAATGTCTATCACATTCCTAGACTTGCATTAAATCTTGCCTCTGTTGGTCAAATTTGTGATAATGGCTACTTGGTTTCTTTTTCTTCTTCTAAATGTTATGTTTAGGATCCAAAGTCTCAGAAAGTGATTGGGGCCGGCCATAGAGAAGGAGGACTTTATGTATTGGATCAGCTAAAAGATCCTAAGATTTCAGAGATTGCAGCTTCTGTTCCAGGTGTGGATGTTTAGTCTTTTCGTTTGAGTCAGTCATCTTCTATGTTTTATTTGTGGCATTCTCGTCTAGGCCATGTCTCTAAGTCTCGATTGCAATTCTTAGCGTCTACAGGAGTTTTGGGAGAATTGAAAACTCATGACATTTCTGATTGTAGTGGTTGTAAACTTGCAAAATTCTCTGCTTTACCTTTTCCCCAAAGTAATACAGTTTCTACTGCACCTTTTGATCTTATTCACTCTGATGTTTGGGGACCCTCTCCTGTTTCTACAAAGGGAGGCTCTCGTTATTATGTCTCTTTTATTGATGACTACACTCGTTATTGTTGGATTTATCTTATGAAACGTCGTTCAGAATTTTTTGGCATCTATAATGAGTTTCGATCTCTTATTAAAACTCAGCATGGAGCTGATATTAAATGTTTCAGATGTGACTTAGGGGGAGAATATACTTCTCATGCTTTTAAGGAACTTCTTGCTTTAGATGGCACAATTTATCAGACTTCTTGCACTGATACTCCTGAACAAAATGGGGTTGCTGAAAGGAAACATAGACATATTCTTGAGACTGCTCGATCTCTTTTATTGTCTGTTAGTGTTCCAAGTGAATTTTGGGGAGAGGCAGCTCTTACTTCTGTTTATTTGATTAATAGAATTCCTACTTCTCATAATTCTGGCTTGTCTCCCTATGAAAAGTTGTATGGTTGTTCACCAGATTATTCTTCTCTTCGTGTTTTTGGTTCCACATGCTTTGTTCTTCTTCCTCATGTCCAACGGAGTAAGCTAACTTCACGGTCTGCTATATGTGTTTTTCTTGGTTATGGTGCAGGACAAAAAGGATATCGTTGTTTTGATCCAGTCAGTCACAAGCTATATGTTTCTCGTCATGTTGTTTTTCTTGAACATATTCCTTATTTTACTATTCCTGATCGTACTCACAATATATCTATGTCTGATATTGTTCATATTGATCCTTTCACTGCTGATGATGATGAGCTACTTCCTGCTGAAAATCCAGACATTTCCATTGACTCAACAACCACCCAATCACCTTCTGAGACAGTAGATACTAGTGAACGTCGATATCCTATCCGAAATCGTCAGTCTACTAGGCGACCTGATTTTGAATATTCTTGTCTTTCCAGTTCATTTTCTTCATTTCTTGCTTCTATACATTGTCTCTCTGAGCCTTCATCTTTCAAAGATGCGGTTCGTGATCCTCTTTGGCAACGTGCTATGGCTGAGGAGCTGACTGCTCTTCATCAGACTCATACTTGGGATTTAGTACCTCTTCCTGTAGGAAAACGTGCTATTGGTTCTCGTTGGATCTATAAGATTAAAAATAAAGCTGATGGATCTATTGAAAGGTATAAAGCTCGCTTGGTTGCTAAAGGTTATTCTAAAAAATATGGTATGGATTATGAGGAGACTTTTGCTCCTGTTGCAAAAATGACTACAGTTCGAACTCTTATTGCGGTTGCTTCTGTTCGCCACTGGAATATTACTCAAATGGATGTTAAAAATGCCTTTTTGAATGGAGATCTTCATGAAGAAGTCTATATGGTTCCCCCTCCTGGTATTGATCATCAACCTGGTGAAGTCTGCAAACTTAGGAAAGCTCTTTATGGTCTCAAACAGGCTCCCCGTGCTTGGTTTGAGAAATTCTCTACTGTGATTACTTCTCTTGGTTTTTACCCGAGTAACCATGATTCTGCTTTGTTTGTCAAGTGTACCTCGGCTGGTCGAATTTTTCTTTCTCTTTATGTTGATGATATGATTATTACAGGCGATGATGTTGTTGGAATTACCTTGTTGAAGTCTGAGTTGACTTGATGTTTTGCTATGAAAGACTTGGGTCCCCTTCGTTACTTCTTGGGTATTGAAGTTGCTTCTTCTCCAAAAGGTTATCTTCTTTCTCAATCTAAGTATATTTCTGACATTTTTGAGCGCGCTCGTCTCTCAGATAATAAGACTGTCGATACTCCAATTGAGCTCAATGCTCGATACTCTATTACTGATGGATCTCCATTGTCAGATCCTACTCTTTATAGAACGATTGTTGGAAGTTTGGTTTATCTTACTATCACTCGTCCTGACATTGCATATGCTGTTCACATAGTCAGTCAGTTTGTTACTTCTCCTACTATAGTTCATTGGGCTGCTGTTATTTGCATTTTGAGATATCTCCGTGGCACTCAGTTTCAGACTCTTTTGCTTTCTTCTACTTCACCTTTAGAGTTATGTGCTTACTTTGACGCAGATTGGGCTGGTGATCCTACTGATCGCAAATCCACTACTGGCTTTTGTATTTTTCTAGGAGATTCTCTAATCTCTTGGAAAAGTAAGAAGCAGGATGTAATATCTCGGTCTTCAACAGAGGCAGAATATCGAGCTGTGGCTTCTACTACTTGTGAAATTGTTTGGCTACGATGGTTGCTTGCTGATATGGGTGTTTACTTGCGACGACCAACTCCGTTGTACTGTGATAATAAAAGTGCTATTCAGATTGCTCATAACTCCGTCTTTCATGAAAGGACCAAGCATATTGAGATTGACTGCCATATTACTCGCCACCATCTTCAGAATGGCACATTGACATTGCCATTTGTCTCTTCCTCCTTGCAACTTGCAGATTTGTTCACTAAATCTTTGTCGTCTTCACGCTTCCGGTTTTTGACTGACAAACTCTCGATGCTCATTGCTATCGCATCATGAGTTTGAGGGGGGATGTTAGCGTAAGGACAATATAGTCTTTTGTTTTATGTTTTGCCTATATATAAAGGCCTCTTGTGTTATCTTAGGGTTAAGGCTTTCTCTTCGATCAGCCTCCGCTCTCAATGTATTTTGTTTTTCATTAATGTTATCAGGTTTAACGTCAGATTATTGATTTCAGGTGATTCGATTAACGATTCATATTTTGATTACTGATTTCAGATAACGTTCGATTATTAATTTTAACATCAGATTTTAAAGTCAAATTATCAATTCTCTTATAATTATCAATTAGTTCACATTTGTCATGCTATTTTTGATTGCTTCATACAAATTATTGATTTTGCTAATGTTAATGTGATTTTGGTGTAACGATAAATAGTTTTAACTCTTTTCTTTTTTTTTTCTTTTTTTTTACAATAGTCTTCCAACTGAGGTTCCAAGTGTTCTGGCTGTCGTCGATTTTAGGAAAAACAACTTTGAGATTAGGCTTTCTCTGGATTCTACCATTTTTTATTTGCGAAATAAGATATGTGAAGCTTGGGATCATCTTACTCCCTTATGCTTTGGTATCTTTTATATTCGGGATTCCACGAGTACATTTATTCAAACTGACAGTGATTTGCAGCCATTCTATGCTTAATATATTTCAAGAAAGAAGAGTTTTTAGTTATGTTTGTTAAGTTAAAGGAATAGTCTCGTCTTAATGTTGGCAGCAGCAGTAGATCTTGTTCTATTAGTAAGTCGCATTGTGTTGAAGTTACAACGAATAGTGAATATGATGGAGTAGACAACAGAGAATTTAGCATTGACAAAGAATGTGATTTTAATGAGTTGATGAAGAAAGGTTCCAATTTAGAATTTTTTACGGGGATTGGTCAGAAATTTGGGTCTGCTTCTGATTTCCGTAAAACTGTGATTGCATATTGTGCTAAAAATGGATTCAAGCCAATGTTTTGAAGAATTGTAAAAAGAGAATAGCAGTTCAATGTGCTGTTAAGGATTGCACTTTTAATATTCATGCTTCTTGTAAGTTAAAACAGTTGGATCATTTTCTGGTTAGAATATTTGAATCTACTCATAGTTGTGGTGGTGGATTTCAATTAATTAATAGTCCTTTGATTAAAAGTGATCTTGTGAAAACTTTGATTTTAGATAAGTTTGGGATGAACCTACCAGAAAAACCAATGATATTATTGCAAGTTTCAAAAGGAATTATGATATTAATTTGAGTTATTATTATGTGTATATGGGTAAAAGTTGGTTTTAAAGGAAATTTTTGGCAACGTGGAGCATTCATACAATGATTTGGTTTGCTACTTGAAAGCAGTTGATAAAAGTAATCCCAATAGTCACTCTGCTATGGTGGTTGATGAGAATACTAATCAGTTTGAAAAAGTATTTATATCATATGAAACTTGTATTCATGGATTCAAGCAACAGCTAAAAATGGAAATCAAGGTATATGAGTTGTTTTTTTTATTTACTTGATTTATTTTCTTGTGCTTTGGGAAAATTTATGTTTTGCTACCTAATCTATTTTTCTTCGTACATTACAATATGTAACGATTGTGGGTGATAGGTTGAAATATGCATGTCAGCCAACTTCTACATGTACATAAATAGTAGTGACTATTTCATTTTTTTAATTTAAGATGTATTATAAAATGATAAACTTTTTTATCATTTTTGTTTATTTTTGGTTTAACAATTATATTGCAATACTGTGAATTATGTTATGTATACAGTTAGATAAATTGCTTGTGTATTATGTAAAAACTGATAAAAGGTTTTATCATTTTGTGTTTCAGCCCAGTTAGCATTTTTAACACATCATTTTTGTTACATTAGCGCTATGGGATTTATGAATATTGGAGAAAAAATAGTATGTGATCTTGCATGGTTGGTGAGTCCGATTCAGTTTTTTGTGTAATAATTTAATTTGTTGCTAAATTTATTTGTTCATTAAATTTTTTAATAAATTGATTATGTATGGTCAGTGAATTGATGCTTTAAATAATATAAAGCTGTTTAATTTTGATTGTTCGTTGGATATTTAGAATTGATATGCAATGTATCATGCATAACATATGTTTAGAACACACTACTAACAATATGCAATAAACTTAGTACTAATAATGAAATAACATTCATTTTAAAAAAAAGAAAGGACATGAGTGGATATGAGAAATACTTTTATCATTTTAAATTGGGAGAATATTTATGTATATTTGTTTTGTATATTCTGTAACAGTTGTTTAATTTTAATTTTTAGGTTTTTTTCCTTTGGCAATGACTATTGTTGGGAAGGAAAAGAAAACTAGTCTTGGTTTCTAGATCAATTAAAATGTTCAATTAGAGTTGATCGTCCTTTAGTTTTTATTTCTGATAGGCATTGGGGTTTGCTATTAAGTATTCCCGAAAAATTTCCAGCGGCTTTCCATTCATATTGTTTGCATCATATGCAAAATAATGTTGCTTCCATTGTAAAAAGTGGAAAAGGATTGTGGGTGGCTCAACTATTGGAACAGTGTGTTGTAGCTGTTACTCATCATGATTTTGAAAGAGCTATATCAAAATATAGGCAAATTGGAGATGAAAAGCTATTTAGTTTCTAAAGGATAAGCCTTTCGATCATTGGGCTGATTTATTTTTCCCTAGAAATAGGTACGATTAAAATAAATCAAATGTTGTTAAAAGCTTTAACTCTTGGATTTTGAAAATAAGACATCTTCTTATTACTTGTTGTTTAGATGGAATTCGGATTAAGCTTATGAATCAAATGTCAAAACGTAGAGAAGAAGCTTTTACTTAGTCCAGTGTACTTTGTCCTAAAATGGAGAATCGTCTATTGAAATTAAAAGAAGAAGGTTTTGGTTGGAATGTTTCCCGATCTTCTAAATTTCTTTTTGAAGTGCGTTCTCTTATTTCTCACAAAGTTGATCATGAAAATCGGATTTGCACTTGTAATCAGTGGAGAGTTACCGTTTTTCCTTGTGTACATGCTTTGAAGTGCATTACTATGTCAAGACTTAATGTTTATGATTTTATTGAATATTATTTCATGACCAAGGCTCATAGGGCTTCTTACTCACATGTCATCAATCATATTCCTACTATTGATAAGAAAGATATTATTTCCTCCTAAGACTATTTGTGGAGCTGTTAGACCTAGAATTAACAGACTTGGTGGATTGGATGTATTTCATGGGAAGCAGAACAAGTGCGGAAAGTGTAAGAAGTTAGGGCATAATCGTAGAAGTTGTCCATTGAGTGGTTGAACTGTTTTTATGATTGATTGTATGTCTATTTTATGGTGGATCTATAACTAATAGGCTTACTGTTTTTTTCTTTATCTTTGTTTGAGATACTGTTGGACTGTAAGAAATATTGAATCATAGTTTATTTTAGTTTTTTTATTGCACATATGTGATTTTTTGTTGTTGTGAATTATTATATGAGGAGTTTCATGTTTTATTTTTGATGATGTCTAGTTTTGGATATATTAGGAAGGTAGTTCCATTCTGGTGGTGTTGTTTTTAGCTTTTTGAAATGGATGATGGTCTTGTGAGCTGAAAACATGTAGTTGAAATTTCCATTATTTTCCAGATTTTTTCAGTTAATTTTTTTCCGTTTGAGATTTTTGAATGTTACAAAGTTGAAAACTCAAGTTGTGATTTGTGAAGTCATGGCTATTTAGTATATTTCATTTTTACTCTTTATCTTTTTTATATTGTTTTTATTTAATTTAATGAATTTATTTTTTATATTATATTATATATATATATTAATTTTTATGTTTACATATGTGTACTATATATTGTTTATCTTTTTTTTTAAGTTTTGTTACATATTTTTAAAATTTTAGTTATGCTTTTATAAAATGATAATTTATTTTATCTTTTTTTCTAGTTATGTTTTAACAAGTATGTGGTAATATACTGTACTTGATTTCAATTAACAAGTTGCTCTTCTTTGTTTGAAAAAGATAAAATTATTTATCTTTGTCTGAAAAAGATAAAAGTATATAAATATTTATTTGTATTTGAGTCAGCCCGTCTATGCATGAGACATCCCTTGTTATAGTTTCTTCGTTGTTCGCAATTTTGAATTTACTGAAGTACACAGTATAGAAAAAAAAAGTTAAAGTATGTCAGTATGATATAGGTATAATGAGTTGATATTTTATTTGCTTATGTATAATGAGTTTATATATTGCTTGTGTATAATGTGGAAAACAATAAAAGATTTTATCTTTTTTCTATTGTTTTTATTTTAGTTAGTGGTTTTATTATTAGCATTTATTTATATTTATATTATATTAATATTTTTGTTCACATATTGAGTTAATATGTATATTAAGTTAATATTTTATTTGTATGTTTTGTGACAGGTTTTTAAATTTTAAGTTGTGTGGTTCTATAAAATGATAAATTATTTTATCTTTTTGGTTCTGTTGTGGTTTAATGATAAATTATTTATATTAAGTTAATATATCAAAAAATATCATTAATTCCATTCTGATATTCATCAAATACCAGCTGCCAAAGTGAATTTTCCTAGAGTGGGATCTGAAATCAATGTGCAGCTTCATATATACCTCCTCAAGATATGCCCTCACTCTTAAAATGAACACATAACGTTATCCACAAACTTAAAAAAAAAGATAAGAGTAAATAGGTGGATATATACGTATTAACAAAGTAAATACATAACTGGTATGACAAAGCAATATGTTAAGGAGATTCCGTAAACCAAATAAGCAAAAGGTCATCTGTGTATCAACTGCACTCATGTAGAAAAGGAGTATTAGAACATTAAAACTCGTGCAGTCTTAAATTTTGTTATAGAAATAAAGTATGCTTGATGGCAGTAAATTGCACAATCAAACGTTTGTCCCTTTTTGATACAATCTAATCAGGCACTTCTAATTTTTCTAAATCTTTCAGTCACATCCAAACTGCATAATTACGCTTAAAAGCCACTTCCTAGTTCCTATCGCTAACTGCCGAATGTTTTGTCCCTTCCTAAACTACCTCTTAAATAACCAAGTTCATACCTGTGCATGGAATAATATATGATACTTATAAAAAACATGAAACCCAACTGTAGAATGATCTAACTGTTAAATTTGGTGATACAAAATCACCAATTGATTGGAACAAATTTGCAAAGAAAGGAAAGTAAATATTTTTATAATAGGAATGCATTGATTGCATTTGATGAGGTAGTAGAGAAATAAATGAAGGGATTAGTTTCTTCCATCTATGCTAAAGAAACGGATTGATTTACTTCTTATGTTTGCACATTTGTTGTTATGGTAATTTTCCTCCATTATATTATTACCATATGTTGGTAATTTAATTGATGACTCACATAGATTTGCACTGGCTATATATTGAGAGGTAAACTTTAGTGTAAACTCATCCTGGCCTGGAGCCAGTGATCCACAATGGTGTCTCTTCTTGTTAAACCTGATTGAGGTTTGGATATGTAAACTCTTATTTTGTAATCTCTTGTAATTCTCTCATGTGAAATAAAATCTCTCTCTGTTGGACTGGACGTACACTATCTCGAGGATAGTGGAACAAGTATAAATATTGTGTCTCTTTGTTTCTATGCTATAGTTATTTACTATTTTGTTGATGTAATAGAATAATTGCTATCAGATTAGATTGGTGTTCAATTGGCAAATCTAGATCCTATTTATTGCACTTCCGCATATGCTCAATTTTGCATAACATATTGGTATCGGAGCAAGGCGATTTGTTTTAAATTGTACACCAATTATTTCTACAAAGGTTGATAGATTCAGTGGTGATTATGCTATTACTATTTTGGAGAAAAGGAGACTTTGATGGAGGAGATTATGTCGAGAGTGAAGGGCATTCCAATCTGGGAACTTTGACGTGATACGGAGTTTATTGTGAAGAAGCCCTCTGATATGGACGACGGAAGATGGAAGAAGACGAAGAAGGAGGCGGATGACGGTTGAAGAACCTAGTCCACAGCAAGGTGGAGAGGTTAATATGGTTACTGCTTATGGTCCTAAGGTGGAGGATCATGGTATCGACAAGGATCTAGATGTTGATGATGCTTGAGGGATCCCGGAGATGAAGAGATCATGTCAAATGGAAGACGAATGTCGATTTTTGAAATCCACAAAGACGATGGAGATCTTGTGGTATTGCAAGCACTTTTTAGACCGTTGGTTTTTGCACGGTGCAGCTCAGGTGGTAGATGCATCTTTTGCGGGCGATGGGTTGTGTTTGTAATTAAGGTGTGGTCATAGTCCTTTCAAATCGACTGGGTGTATCTCGTTGCCCTGAAATCGAGGTTGGTTTAATTGAGAGAATAATTTTTTGGTCTTGGTGGTGTTGAGATTACTTTGGAATCTGCCTTTTTTTTTATTTTGGATATTTGCAACATTATGTTGGCGGGCGGGGACGTAGTCTGAGCTCGTTAACAATTGTGTGATGGGGGTGGCTTTGCTGGAACCCATTTGGTAAATATTCATTTTTTTGGTGTATCTCGTTGTGAGATTTTGATTGAAGGTAGAGTTCTGTTGAAGAGTTTTATGATGAGAAGAGAATTTGACTCAAGGTGGGGTGCTGCAGATATGTGATTCTGCATCAACGTGGATTGTTAAATTTGGTGATACAAAATCACAAATTGATTGGAATAAATTTGCAAAGAATGGAAAGTAAATATTTTTACAATGGGAACGCATTGATTGCATTTGATAAGGTGGTAGAGAAATAAATGAAGGGATTAATTTCTTCCATCTATGCTAAAGAAACAGATTGATTTACTTCCTATGTTTGCACATTTGTTGTTATGGTAATTTGCCTCCATTATATTATTACCATATGTTGGTAGTTTAATTGATGGCTCACATAGATTTGCACTGGCTATATATTGAGGGGTAGACTTTAGTGTAAACCCATCCTGGCCTGGAGCCTTGATCATAGATTTGCCGTGCTTTGATCATCAACGACAAGACCTTGCTTTTCAACAGAAGCCTTGATCATTTGCCACTTAGGCGTGCCACACAGGCAATTCACTCCATGCGACCGATGTCCATCGATATACAACCTCTGAGCTCGTACGTCTCAGAGAAGGGCGTTAAGTAAGAGAATAAATTCTCCGCCGCCAAACAGATGTATATTTAATAGAGATCAATCAACACATAATAAAATCCAATGTTAGACACACAGTCCATTTACAAGTTCGTTCTGGATCTGAACGAAACCGGAGGCACTTTCCTCGCATATCCATCGATCTCCAAGTACGTCTGGACGATCACCAACTGATTCCCTCCTCTTGGGTGTGCAGCCCAATCAAGATCATCAATAATCGCCCAAACGATGTGAAGACTTCCGGTCTTCAACCACCATCTTCATCTTTGACATATCGTCGAATCGGTTATTCAGAATGGGTATAAACCCAGCCTTTCCGAATAACCCGCGTATGTAATAAGCACGTGTTACACAAACACAACATGGGCCTCATTCCAATTTGGAAAGGAAAAATATATTCATTTGTTGAATAGAAGAAAATATATATTCATGTGTTGACAATATTCATGTGTTGAGTAAAATATTTTAACAATAAAATTTACATCTTTATCATATTTAAGATTAGAAACTAACTGGAAACTAGATAAGATGGGTGGTTTCCTAGGTATTGATCTGATGTTGGTTTCGGCCATTGGGGTTAATACTTAGGGAATCATTCTCTTACTACTTTACAGTTGGAGTCTGATTAAAAATCAAACGATAGATACCATAATTTTATAAAATATATTAAATACTAGAAATAGCCATGTGTTGACAGTGCTCATGTGTTGAGAATATTCATGTGTTGAAAGAAATATAGATTCACGTGTTGAATAGAATAAATATTCATTTGTTGAATAGAATAACGAAGTTATTGAAATATATAAAGCTGTGTTGATTAGAGATGCGCCATTTTGATGCGAACGATATTTATATCGATTATATTCGTTTTTATAATGAATATAGAAAAGAAAGTGATTTCAAAATATAACGTTTTGAAAATATTATCATTTGTATATCGATGATGTGGAATATTCAATTTTGATTCGAAATTGAATATGAAGTTGAAATCGCTTCGAAAACGAATTTAAAACGATTTATAAAATACGGTTTTAAAAAGGAAATCGACGATATATATAATATATATATATATATATTATATATAATGGCCTGAATAGAACGCGCCGCGCGGCGGCAGTTTGTGAATTTCGACCATTGACTTCGAATGGACATTACGGGAGATCCGACCGTCGGATTCTCCTGAAACCGGAACCGTTGGGTTCGTATCGAAAATAGATTTCCAAGGAATATTAGAAATTTGAAATCTAACGGTTGGATTTGGAATTATGTCCAATTCAAATTTGGAAAAGGTCGCCGTAAGTGCAGTTCGATGGCCGTTGATGGAAATCGACTGTACGGGCCTTGATAAAATTATTAAAAATATCAATAATTTGTGTAAAATCATAAGAAATGATTTGTGAAGAACTGGGATGGAAATTTCCCCATTTGAAAAGATAAAAATAGATTTTTATCGAAATGAACTAGTTTTGAACTAGAATTAAAATCCCATTTATTTTTAAGATAAATAAAGTGGATTTGAAATAGTTTTGAAAATAACCAGAATTTCCAATATATAAAGTGGAAATGGATTTGAATCAAATTTGTCTTTGGAATATTTCGATGTTGGATTTCGTGATTATATAGATACTGTTATGGGAATTTGAAAGATATATTAATATCGTTATTTTCAATACGATATTTGTTGGTCGTAGAATTTGATATTGAATAAAAGCCG
This sequence comes from Allium sativum, assembly GCA_030737875.1. Classification (NCBI taxonomy): domain Eukaryota; kingdom Viridiplantae; phylum Streptophyta; class Magnoliopsida; order Asparagales; family Amaryllidaceae; genus Allium; species Allium sativum. The sequence continues at coordinate 549,010,111 of CM060916.1, forward strand.
ATATATTTTCTATTCAGAGCCTTGTATTTAATATCAAATGTGATTTGGGTTTATCGTGAACCGTGTTTTAGGTGACATTGGTTCTTTAACCCAGTTAAAGACAGGATATTGATTTTTGAGAAGATTAAAACTAAGTGGAGTTTTAATGAATCTGTAATTAGATTGAAATGTGAATTGATAATTTAAATTATCAAATTTGGAAAGTGATCGAGAATGGAGTATCACCAGTTGTGCTCCAAAGCGATAGTTAAATCTTTAATTATATTTGAACGTGAAATGGTAATTAATTTTACCGATAACACCGTGGTGTTAGATATGGAGTATTACCAGTTTTTCTCCATGGGATGAATAGGTTGGGATTGGGAAATAAAATAAATAATTACTTCGGTGTAGTTCGCTAATCCCGACTAGTTTGGAAAACCTTAACATGGTTTGAAACGATATCCAAAGCAAGATTAAAGAATAAATTTAGAAGAATTTATCTTTGATAAAATTAATGGGAACCTTTCCCTAAGAGTGTGAAAATTTGAATAAAAGAATATTCTGGATTGGAATGAGGCGTATTTTGTGTTTGTGTAACACGTGTTTATTATATACGCAGGTTATTCGGAAAGGCCGGGTTTATATCCATTATGAATAACCGATTCGACGACATGTCAAAGATGAAGACGGTAATTGAAGACCGGAAGTCTTCACATCGTTTGGGCGATTACTGATGATATTGATTGGGCTGTACATCCAAGAGGAGGGAATCAGTTGTTGATCGTCCAAACGTACTTGGAGATCGATGGATATGCGAGGAAAGTGCCTCCAGTTCGTTCAGACCTAGAACGAACTTGTAAATGGACTGTGTGTCTGACATTGGATTTTATTCTGTGTTGATTGATCTCTATTAAATATACATCTGTTTGGCGGCGGAGAATTTATTCTCTTGCTTAACGCCCTTCTTTGAGACGTATGAGCTCAGAGGTTGTATATCGATGGACATCAGTCGCATGGAGTGAATTGCCTGTGTGGCACACCTAAGTGGCAAATGATCAAGGCTTCTGTTGAAAAGCAAGGTCTTGTGGTTGATGATCAAAGCACGGCCAGTGTGGCGTAGCTTTGTGTATGGCGTTAATTCGCGAGCCTCACACCTCAGTATGAGTCAAAAACGGGATAAGGACCCAAGGAGTGCACGACGTTTCTTTCTAGCTATGGGTGATGTCAGTGACCTACCAGCCCTGACATTTATATACTTTTCACCTGTGTGGTTGTTGGAATGCGAGGCGCCTCGAATATATGGTCGATAACTGGCACTATGTGAGCCGACGTACAGACCATTATGTATAGGTCCTATAGGACCGGGAAACGTGTGTTCAGGAATAACTAATCCTCAAAAGTAAGAGAGGACCGGCCTTGGAGGTTCCAAGGGATCGTTGTGTGTGGTCTTGAGGCATTAGCTCGTGTCTCGAATCGGAGAGGAGCTTGCCCCTTGCCTCGACTCATGATGGAATCCAATTTCCAATATGTGATTTGCTGTTTTATTTGTAGAGCCTAGTATGGCGACATGATAGATGGTATCCATGCCGCCTAGGATTGATATTTATGATTAAAATTATTTTGACACTATACATTTATAGTAATATCAAAATAATGTGTTTTGAAACGTATCAAGCATTCTTTGGCTATTATAAGGTAAAACCCTATCCTCCGGCTTGCGTTGCATTGTGTGATGGGACCTAGGTCTTATAATAGCTTCATTTTTCTTTATTTAGCATTACGCTGTTTGTTTTCCTGGGAGGAAACCCGTTCCGTGTATACAGCGTGATCCCTTGATTTACCTAACTTTAAAATGAAGATAATGATCGTTTTAGTTCTCACACCAGTCACATGACTGACCTGGAGTTTATTGTTTTAACCTAAACTCTGGGTGCCCTTATTTTTGACAGCTAGCAGTTTTGGTTTTGCAGATTTATATTCACAGGATCCTGGTTTACAGCTGGAATGATATTCGGAAAGCTCTGTATCCGTGTATTTCTTTCAGCTGTGTGTTGTATTATTTTTCCGCTGCTATGTATTTAAATGTAATCTAAGTCTCTGATGTATATCGATTGTGTAATATTTATTCATACTCTGTATATTCTTGTATCTGATGGAATTGTTGTAATAAACAATGAAATGTTCTTCTGTTTTCGTTCCGATGTGTGTTGTTCTCAACGCCATCCGTGCTTTCCTTCACGGGGAAGTTCGGGTCGTGTCATAATATTTTTGAGGAATCCAGTTGGATTCCTCCAACCTGTTTCCCTGCATCCAAAGACGTTAGCTAGCATAAATAATACCCATCCTCCTTCGAGGCAGGATATCACGGTATGAAGGTCATCCACTATCATAGCGTGGGCCGCATAGGGTAATCATCCGCTAATGGTACCGCGGGCATCCGCTAATGATACTGCGGGAATCCAACCACCAATATATATATATATATATATATATAATAACCACAAACACCAATCCTAAATAACTAATATATATTTAATAATAGCCATAGTAATATTCTAATGTAAGCAAACAACCATCGAACAATTATTTTAACAGATAAAATAATTCTAAATTAAAATGAGTGAGATCTGCTCACCTAATTTTTGTTTGCCGAATACCCAATGAAATTTATTATATAGATTTTTTAGTGATTCCTTCGTATGTCTGTTTTTCAATGTAAAACAATAGTAATAAATTTTTAATTATCGTATTATACAAATTTAATTTAAATAATACCCACATGTGAACCGATTCCAAATTAATCCTCAATCTCATACTCAACTATTAGTTTACAATTAATTTACCTCACTAGCAAAAATATATAAGTTTATACCAATTAATTAAATCAACTTCTAATTATAAAACAAATCTCCATATAAGGTTTAAATTTCGAAACCAAAGAATGTACTACATTAACTATTTTGAATATAACTTAAGAAATTTTTAAAACATCCTTAGTCTTTTTTTTATTTAATTAAAAATTAATTTTACCTTAAGCCATTTTAATAGCCTTCTTCCCAGATTGAAAATGCAAAACCAACCTTCCCTTCTAAAAAAGCCAAACTGTTGAGCCCTCTTTCCCTGTTCAGAACGCACCTGTCACAGGAATTGCTCCTACCTGCAGTCACCCTGCTTCCACCATTTTCTAATGATGCAAATCATAATTTCCCCCAATATAATAGTTCGAACTCCTCGCTCATCAGCCCTAATCCCTTTGGAAACTCCATTGACATCAACTACTACAAACGCTAGCGCCCCCCACTCCTAAGTACGATCGCTCTGGGATCGGATTCCACCTCCGATGTTGCGAGACCCCCAAACTTCATCGCTCCCTCCCAGAGTCCATCACCACCATATAGTAAACCACCGTCACGTTGAAAACATCGACACCTGCTTAGAACTCTAGCTCAACCATCAACGTCGCTCTCCAGATCATACGACTAACCCTCTTCCTGAATTCGAGTGCCTCAGACACGATGTCGACCCCCACCGAAGTCGCGGTCCTTGATCGCCAGTTAGATTTAGTCTCCTTTTTTTTATTTACGAACTGATTTTACTTTGAGGCAACAGAAGGGAAAATTTATTGATTTACTGAGTTGGTTTTCGAATGAGTATGTGGTGAGATATTTCAAAAGCCAATTCAACTGATTATTTTTCCTTCAGAACGAATTCATTTTGAACAGAATCGGCCATTTTTCTTTCGATTTACAGAGGTAGAATAAGGAGGAACTGCGTATGAATTTATAGAATGTGACTGGGAACCATTCGTACCAGTATTTAATTCTGGTCGGGTAAGTACATAGCAAATATATTTAAAAAGATTTGATTTTGATTTTAAATATAATTTAATTTGATTTGACTTAAAGAGATTTTATTCTTTTTAAAATGATATCGATTTGATTTCGAACCTATCCACAATCAAATATCTCGGGGTCCATTAATTTAAACCACGGACCGCTATTTTAATGTAACCACTGTTGTTTCAACAGTGTAACACTATTCTGAATTGAATTGAATATATTTTGATGTTTAATTCGAACGTATATAGAATAATCATTTTAAATTCATAAATAAATAAATTTCTCGATAATATATTATTATTATTGATTACGTTCACATAGAATTTATATTTATTATCTGAACTATTTTAACTCAGTTTTAAATCTTGTATTGAATTATTTTTTGTACTACGATAATTTAATATATTCGATATTAAATCGAAATTGATTGTTAAATCGACAACTCAATATAAAATCGATTTATATTACCAACTCGATACTTAAATCCATAATAAATCGATAAGAAATCCGGATCGTTACATTATTACATATTCTTGCACAGATGAATGAATTTATATTGAATACAGTATCAATTTTTCTTCTTATTTGCATATATTAATGATTTAGTAACAAGATTCAATCATGCTAAATATCTGTACGTCAATTTTTCCATGTAAACTGATAATGTAGTACAGTATTATTTATTTTGGCATAGAATTGTGCAACTATTTTCATTATTCTCATGAATGTATTCAAAAATTTGGTTTCATGCATGCTCTATTATAACTTTTAATTCATTATACCTATATAAACTTGAATTATTTAACTTTAACATCAAAATCAAAAAAAATCACTCATTACTGCACAAATTTTATGCTCTTTAGTTTGTAAATTCCCTAGTTACTATTAAAAACAAATTCCAACAAGGCTGTACAATACTTTAGTACTAATAAAAAAAATTCTACTGGAATACTGCTACAATAATGTTAAATTATCAACATTTTATATTCAGATTGATCAGTTGGATTATTACTGAAAAATATTTTCCAGTTCCTCTACTAATTATATGTAATACCACCACACAAGTAGTCAACTATTAACAAAAAAACTCTACAGAAGACAGCTTCAACTATAATTTCATGTTAAACTAAAAAAACTTGATTTAGTGCCTAAAATAACAGAGTACTTCATTTCAAACAAAACATAACCATTTACACGTGGTCCAAAAATCAAAACAACAGTCAACATTTCCAAATCAAACTAAAAATCCCTATGCTTCCATTTTAAACAACACGTTTGTTAAATTCTGACTTCAGATATTTCTGAGTTAGCCTACTGTCCTCAGTCCAGCTATAAAGTTTGTAGCTGAGTATTTCATGAGCCAACTCAGCACATTGTTTACTAATAGCTTCAGCACAAAATATTTCTTCATCTTTAACAATCCCTTTGTCCTCGCATCTTTGTTTCATTATGTTGAAACAAACATCCCACAATCGACACTGCAGAAATTTATTAATCATTAACACTTTGTTCGATAAAACTTATTCACAAAAAATGCATACGTGTATATAATTATTCACATTATCTGCATACATGTATGAAACCATTAACAATTTTTGAAATAAATACCAGCATAAATGTATGAAAATTTTCAGATCTTATGCATGAACTTATGCTAGCATTTATGTTATATACAAAAATAAGTGAAACTTGTATACTTAAATGCAAATAAATGCATTATTTGCATACGAACATGTAGATATTCCAAATTTTGTTTACTAAAATGCAGATGAACTTATTTTATTTTCTTACGTGTGGCCTTGTTGTGGGCAATCCGCTATTTCAAGTTCTTTTGGTTCCTGAAATTTCTCCTTCTCCAATTTTTTCATCACATCACTGACGTAACTAATCTGCATACAAAAAAATTTATACACTCAAACATATATTAAAATATTTACACGTGCAAATATACATATATATATATATATATATATTCACTTTGTTACTGGTATAAACAACAACTTGCAAATGAAATATTTTCGAATTACATACCATATCTTTCGCAAATCTTTGATATTCTCCTTCACGACGTGGTTTATTGGAATCGTAATGAATCCATCTTCTATCATCTTTAATGTATTCCAAAATAGATTTTTTTTTCTTTTGATGTATAGGAATTAATATTTTCCTGCACGCTTGGAATCCCTTTACAAGTGGTTCATCTATAAAATGCTGCAATTGTTCTACTGAATCCGTATTTACAAATGTCTGTAATTGCAATCAATTTAGTGGACAATTGTAATTATAAAAACAAAGTTATGCATAAAAAAAATATAAAAATACTTATAGAAGCAGAAACTCTAATGTATAAAATCTCGGGACGTTTTTCTCAAATTGTATCCCACAAAGTCAATTATCTAGTACAATAAATGGAATGAATGTGTTATAGACATGACAGTTAATTCTAAACATAGAAAATTTTACTGAAATTATTTTCAAAACAATTGATTTTCAATATAGTATTACCTGTCCGTTGATAAATCTTCCGGCTAACAAATCACCCAATGAAGTTTCAATAATGCAAATAGAATCTTCACCATTCAAGTACGCGCTTTTTCTGATAATACACGTAATACGGTTAGATAATTTCCATCAACAAATTATAACTGATTAAAATGAATAAAATATTTTACTGCATATTGTCTGCAATAACTTATAATATTTGCTTAAAACAATCAACAGTTTATACTTGCTTTACATTCATATATTTTGTATTTTTTGCATAACAGTATGAGACAATAATTTACGTCAGCATATAAGCATGCAAACATTCTCATGATTTACAATATGAATTCAAACATAAACATTACGTTTTGATACATGACTGCATATACTGCCAATATATGCATATAAACCTACATTAATATTACTTATCTGCATACAAGCAAGCGTATACTGTCAAAACATGTATACTAGAATACAAATTTGACATAATTCTACATACATTTATGAACATTTTTAATAAACATTGCTTCTACAAACAAAACTAAAATTCAACAAAAATGAAAATAATGTAAATTTTGAAAACTTTTTACCTGAGGTTTGCATGTGTGAAAAATTGTTCAAAATTTTCTATTTGGTTCTCTTCTAATTCCCGAACGATCTTAAACTTCCTTATCTTCAGTTTAGCTTTCGTAGGCATTTCTTCATCTCTTGGTCCATTTTCATAATCTTCAAATTCCACCATTTCTGCCGCTTTCCTTTTTTGCTTTTCCTACGACTACAAATAACATCACATTTACCATCCACGTAACACTGGAAATTATATTTCATGAACATTAGTAAAACAATAACATATTGTGTACCTTTTCTGTTTCTTAAATTTATACTCCTTTGCATTTTTCCTGGTTCATCCATCCAGTCGTTCACACTAACTTTTCTATCTCATTTTTATTTTTTAAATTTTCAGTATTTTCATTCACTCTCTTCCTTGTTTCAACCATCCCCTGCTGCTTCTCCTTTACATTGCCTAGCTCTGTCTCATTCTTTCTGTTAACCATCTGCTCATTCGTACTCATTTTTTCTTCTTCAATTTTTTCTGTAGTCGTCCTATCATTCTCTGTCTGGACGAACTCATCCACCAAATTCTTCTGCTGTTCCTTCTCCAGATCATCAACTCCGTTGTCATTACCCTCAATAGCTTCGTCATTTGTTCCTTCATCATTTTTATCATTATTATCTGTTAACATTGTTTTTTTTCCTGCTTCTGCTTCTTCAGCGCATTCTTCTTGCTATGCTTCTTATCAATTTTCTCAACCAGATTATCAATCACCTGCTGAATGTTCTCATCGTCCACTTCTTTATCACTTTCAGTTTTCTCATTATCTTCATCAATATTCATTTCATCATGACATTGATCTTCCTCTTCTTTACCTTTATCAATATCCTCAATGTCTATATCAAAATCACCATCATTTTTATTACCTACATCATGATCATCTTCAGAACTTTCTGATATTGTGTCAGCAGTAAGCTCTTTGATTTGTATTTTTAACATTGTGTTCTCTTCTACTGACTGCCTTTTCTCTTGTTTCAATACGATTATCATATCCTTCAATTTTTGTTCCCTTTGTTTAAAATATGCGTCATATTGTTCATCTTTTTCAACAACTTGTTTCAGCAACTTTAATTCCTTTCCTTGCACATCCTGCAAACACAACAAGCAACAAATATTGTGTAAATAATGCATAATCAAGTTTTTGTATTATTGTACTTAAGTTTATGAAAAACCTGCACAGATGACTGAAATTGTACAAATTACTTGAACTTCAGTTCATAAATATTACAAATAAATTTCCTATAATACTATATTACATTTTATATTTTATCCAATAAGATATGCAAAAATTCTTATTGTTTGCATTCACTTGATTAAGTATTCTGAGTAATAGTTCAATTTCACGAAACATGTCCTAATCCAAAAGACAATACTGCAGCTTAAGACACAATATCTACATACATTTATGCAAATACTATTCAGTTTTTCACCCAAATATTCATCTTTTCATTTTATTATTTTTGACAAATATGTAAGATTCAGATTTACAACATAATTACAAATACGATAAAATTGATAATTTTTTAACACTTACATGCTAATATTGTGAGTACATGACTAAAACTTAAACAATATAGGTAACATCTGTAGAAAATATTGCATTTATTGCAAAAATCTACAAACATTGATGCAACTACACTTCGTATCTGCATACAAGTATGCAGTAATAGCTATTATTTGAATACAAGAATGTAAATAGTTTCATTATTAGTAAACAACCCCGCATATAATGTCTAACATCTATACAGTTATTTATAATACTTACTTCAATAGATATATATGTTTACAATTTACATGAGACTTACATTGTTGTATTTTATATCCACTAGCATCGATGGCTTTAGCAATTTAAGGTCCCATTTTCCTGCTCGTGGAAATACATCCTTATTGTACTCAAGCTTAGATGTTGGCAGAATATGAGTTTTGTCGCAAGCCCACCATTGCATAACCATAAAGTAAACAAAACATTATAAATAACATGAATAATAATTTTTAAACAAACTAAAATAGTAAGTATGAAATTATTACCAAAAACAGTGTCACACAACCAGTAATTTTCTATAGTGCCTCATAATATTTATCAACTTGGCTGATTAGATGGTGATGGACAGCTTTCGGCCAAGATATTATACTTAACTTCCTCTCGCACACACAATATGGTACCAAAGTCCACGGTAAAGAGTAGTTTGGAGTAGATATAAGGAATGTTGCTACTACATAGAGAAGCAAAAGCTTAACAGTATCAAAACATGCTACGTCTGACTCATCTTTAATTGTTGAGAAAATTTCTCGTTCGATATTTTTCTTGTTGATCGTAGCATCTCCATTAAAGTGTCTTTCTACAAAAGCTTTATAATCTTCATTATCTTTATCATCCTTTTTTAAATGTCTGCTTGTTTTAATCAAATCTCCTTCGACAGGAGCACCCAACAGCTTCCCAATATCTTCTTCCGTAAATGTCGGCAACAAATCTCCAAACTGAAAATACTCATTTTACAAAATCTCCAAATAAGAAAGTGGGAATCAATTCTGAAATTCACACAAGTGCAGAGGGGATTAACACTTCATATAATAACATAAACAAAGCAGAAGAGGGATCCTATTCTAAACAGGTCATTGAGCCCAACCCCCTTTCGATGGACTCAAGCATTATTACAAATTTATCAAAATTCTTATAAATTTTGATAATCAAATCTAAAGTTGTTGAATTTTTAATAGCTTCTGCAGGAGAGATGACGCCATCAATGATCATGTCAATGAATCCACTCAATGGCAATTTTTCAAGAAAAACATAATGCTGATGTGTATACAAGTCATCCTTCTTCAGTTTCTCAATCAACTCTACGAATGCTTTCAGATTGTTCCTATAAACACTTTCCTTCTTCAGATTCTTTCTTAATTCTTCTATTTTTCTCTCTTTTACCACTCGGTCCACTTTACATGGCTGCTCAGTTACTACTATAGCTCGCTCTTTTTCAACATTTGAAATGTGGTCATCTTCGACCAAAGCTCTCTGTAATAAGAAAGAAAAATGTAATCACATATATGCATAATTCTATGCAAGTATTCTGAGTAAATTCACCAATGTATGCTTGTATTCTTAACACATGTACAAAATTTCCAAATTTTGTTATTTTAGTCACAAACATGTGCAACTAAACCTAATATTTGTACAAAAATGTGAAAATATTACTAATACTATCGGACAAACCATGAATCTGCAGTACTATCACATAGTTGTGCTAATATTTAGAAAAAATTAACACAAGTACGCAATTATTACATACATTAGCACACAACTGTCCAATCATTCATAATATCATCACAGAATTGTGCGAGTAATCATAAAACTTTCATTACACTCTGCAGTTAACATACTAATATATACATTATTTCCCAACAATCTTGAATAACTCAAATATTTGTCAACTAATTATAACGTGGAAAAATATATATTTCAAATTATACAGGAATTTTTATTTAATTTACTTAAATATTCTAAATTTATACTTACTCCGGTATTTCTCCTTTTTTAAATTTGTTCATCCATCTATTCATGTTTCTTGCAGAATATTAATTCAAAACTGCAACCATTTCATAAATATGCACACCGACATGGAAATCTTCTGATTTTGTACATTTCTGCGGGCATCCATTTTTAATACATGCATTCAAACCTTAATTATGCATTCTTGAATCATACATATCAAATGTCATAAAAATCATACATTTACGCTAATATTCCATATAAATTCATGATGTTATTTATTAAGTAGGTTATAAATAACTTACACCTCCCTACGGGTATGCAGATTTTCTAAAAAAATTGTACAATCACATAATATTTCTAAAAAATATCTATATAAAACTTCAACAATTATTACGAACACTATACACTCAATCGCAAGGTTTATTTTACTATTACTACACTTTCATACAAGATGATATCATCCGCAGTCGATTATGAAAGAAAAAACTCAGATTTATACCTTTTTTTTCCATTACTTGTAATTTTACATCGACGTCTTCAAATTTGAAGCAAATAAGGACGATCTTCGAGAAAATAAAGAACGGCAGCTTTCGATTCTGAAACTCGAATGATTGTCTTAGGGTTTTCTTGAATCGTTCAGCTTGGGTTTTGGGAGATAATAAAGAAGCGATTTGACTGCTTAATTGTTTAACTCGTTTTTGGATGTTTTGAACGGTCTAAAGGGTATTCCTGGAATATATAGAGCGGTATTTCAAAAATAGGGAAGTTTTTTAGATTCTTTTTATCAACGGGTTTTTTTCCTATTTAGAAAGTTTATAGGGACCTATAAAAAATGCACCCATTTATTTATTTGATTCATATATTTAGACCGTATGTTATTTCCGTTATTTTTATAATAAACGCATCAAATGTGTCGTTATGGTAATATATATTGTATTACCATATTATTACAAATGTATTAAAAGCATTGGCTATTGTAAGTTAAATGATGTAGGTTTGTGTTTGGAATAAGAATAGGCATTTAGTCAATGTATTTGGCAACTAATATCTAATGTAATGGAAAAAAGTTGTATAACTCAGATGTGAGACCTAAAGTCCTGGATTATGGAAAACGTAACTTTTTTCGGTGAAGTTTACGCTTTGAAATCTTGACAATTAGCAAGAATGTAAAAGCTTCTATATTAGAAGTATGTTAAAAGGTTGAGAATCATAAGTTCGTCTTTAATTAATAAACTAGATATAATATGTATGTTTATATATATGCATAGGAAATTGAAGTTCCTTAATCAATGATCTTGAAATACTTCATAATATAAAAGCCTGAAGCTTTATTGAAACTGTGTGAAATAATAACATTAATAAAATTGATATCCAAAGATTTCACAATTTTCAAAATCAGTTGTATCTTGCTTATATATTTATTTTTACATATTATGTTGAAGAATAAATTTTAACAACTTGAAGTTGTTTATATATTTTATTTGAACCAGAAGTTCAATGCAGTTTAACAAACTTGAAATTGTTTATATATTATTTGAACCAGAAGTTCAATATGGATTAACAACTCAAAGTTGTTCATATATTTCATTTGAACCAGAATTTCAATACAGTTCCAAATCAGGTATTTTGGATATTATGAAATGATCTTTAAAATTCACGTTGACATTGCTTGATAAGCAAAAATTAATGATTGGAATATTATAAACAATTTGTTCTAAAATCAATAACTTCAATGAGAGAGAATATGCAAATCAATTACATATGTAATACATGGACGCAAATATATACACATATATGCGAATATTTAACTAACAACCTGAAGTTGTCATGAGCTCATATTATAAATTATGCATATATTATTTTATATTTCAGAAAGTCGATTGACATCAATATTAAATGACCTAAAGTCATGTGCATATTCAAATGATAGAAAATTCTTCCAAGTCATTAGATCATTGAAAGGGAATAATCAGTACAATATGAATGCATCTTATTAACTAATAAGAGCATTATCCTCCTACAATTGAAGTACATCTAATGTATTTGCTAGCCATGATGCTATAATGGATCAAAAATGAATCAAAGTAGGTTTATTATTTAAAGTGACAATGTTTGTCAACATTGAGGGGGAGGATAAAGGAATCATCGATGTTAAATATTTGCTAGCATATAGAATTATGCAAAGTATTAAGTAACTTGCATAAATTATCAATTATGTCCCTAATAGACTTTCTCCAATATACATTTGAATCCCCGAAGGATCAAAATGTGTAAATCACAGCTGAAAATGTGGTATAAAAGTCAGTTCAAAATATCTTTGGAGTAAGTCATAAAGATGCAAAATAAAGGAGGTAAGTGTTCCTGAAGAAACACATAAAGGTGCTTTGAAAGAAACACATGACATGATTGTCAAAATAACCCCAGAAGCGGTTTAGGTATCTAAAGCATGATAAGTTTTGTGATCTCAATAAGTTATGTATAGAACTGACAAGAAATAATCATTGATGATAAATTAATAAATAATAAAGCGCTTATATTTATAAATGGATTAAAAAACCCATGTTAGAGAGAAACATGATTGACCATCATGAAATTCTCCTAAATAAGATATATGGACATGTAGTCCACAAGATATGAACTGGTAGTTCATAAGATAAAAATAGAAATATATATAATGACGAAAGCACACGGAAGTTACTGAAGCACCATAGAGTGTCAGCAACATGTTAAGTGCCATGAGCAATGTGTTTTTAGAGATAATGGAAATTGATTAAAGTGTTTAAAACGCTTACAATACCCTGAAGGTATAAACGATGGAAGTATACAAATTCCAGAAGAATTTAAATAACTTTGATAGTGATAAAGAGCAAGAAATGTAGATTACAACATTCTTTTAAGTATTGTTGTGATGAAAATCTTAAATAATTCATGATGAGTAGATCACTTCCTGCTTTCAAGAATTGTTGTAATGAAACTCTTAATATCCATTGAAGTGGTAGTTGCGATATGCAAAAAATATTATAATATATAAGTTCTTGAAGAACATAAATAACATTTGTTATTATAAAGAATACCAAGAACATGGATGATAGATTACAACATTCTTCTAAGTATTGTTGTAACGAAAACCTTGATATACTTCAAGGTGAGTAGATTACTTCCTGCTTAGTGTCGTTGTAATAAAAATTTTGATATACTTCATGCTTCTAAGTATTGTTGTAATGAAAATCTTAATATACTACAAGATTAGTATATTACTTCCTGCTTAGTAATGAAAGGTGTCTTATTAATCAAATATGTATTGCAACATGCAAGTCCGATTGAAACAAAAAATTATAAGCACCTGAAGTGTATTCATAAATGAATATTACTAACATATAAATCACAAAAGGAAGGCGTTTTAAATAAGAAAACATGCCTGAAGCATGGAAATGCACATGAAGTTTTAAAAGAAAAAGTTCACTAAGAAGTATTTGTAAGAAATTTGAGTTATTGAAACAAGAATACGAATTCAGAGGAAATTATTAAATTAGGGGAAGCATCCATAAGTATGATATAATACACTCTTTTTCCTTAACTAAGTTCTTCCCATTGGGTTTTCTTAGTAAGGTTTTAATGAGGTATGGGTCATGATCTAGAAGTATCAACCCAAAAGTAACATACAAAAATAAGTTATAATTTACTCTTTTCCTTATTCAAGTTTTTTCCCACTGGGTTTTTCTTATTAAGGTTTTTAACGAGGCATTGCATTGATCCATAAGTATCATACTACTTTTGACGTAGTAAATATGACATTGTATATTGTACTCTTTTTCCTTCACTAAGATTTTTCCCATCGGGTTTTTCTAAGTAAGTTTTTGACGAGGCAACATTTTGATCCAGAAGTATCAAACATCTTTTGATGCAGTAAACTATTATTTGTGAGGAAGACAAGACAATTTGTGTGGCTCAGATTCAAGTGAATTATATCAAGGGTGATTGGATGGAGCAAATTTCTTCTAAATTTCTCTTCACACATGATGAAAGGATAACAAGAATGAGGAGAAACAAATTCAGTTCAAGAAAAGCAGGTAGATCTGTTCTCAAAGGGAATTTCAAAATCAACATTCCAGAAGATGATATATAGCATGCGTCGACTACATTAATAGACTAATTGAATAATGAGTTATAAATAAGCGGAAGCATATAAAAATATGCTATAATGTACTCTTTTCCTTCACTAATATTTTCCCCACTGGGTTTTTGTTAGTAATGTTTTAAATGAGGCATTACCTTGATCCTGAAGTATCAACCCTTATTGTAGCGTTGTAAAACATGTTACTTAAAGATGAAATGAATTTGCACTCTTTTCCTTGTTTATGATTTTTCCCATAGGGTTTTTCATTAAAAGGTTTTTAATAAGGCATTTTTTTGATCTTGAAGCATCAAACTCTTTTAAGGAATATCATTTTAGTATGATATTCATAATGTCAGACGTTGTACTCCTTTTCTCGTTCAAGGATTCTCCCATTGGGTTTTCCTAATAGATTTTGAAGGCAACATACAATAGTTGTATCAAATGAACAGATATATGCGAGCAAGGTAATTATTAGGGGTAGCAATCATCATATATGTAATAACCCGGAAAATCTGGGCCAGTTTAAAATTTTTATTTTGGCAATTTTAGCGAATTTTGAACATTTAAAATGAATTATTTTAAATAATATCGACGAGAAATTTATTTTGAATAGAATTCGAACGCATATATTATATACGCCGTCGTTGGAATATAAATAATTATATATAATTATAAAAGGAATTGAAAATGGCGCGGTAGTTCGATAATTCGATTTCAAACTTCAATTGAATGTACCGAGTGCAAAACAATCCGGATTTTAGTGAAACCAAAAACAATAGGATCTAATTGATGATATCTTCCCAACGAATCCGAAAAACTGAAATTTCATAGGGGGGATAAAAAGATATATCCAGTTGAAAATTCTGAATAGACGCTATAGAATTCAAGCCCTTTAAAAATTGACATTTTGCAAACCACCTCGGATTTCGACGAAACCACTTTTGTTAGGTCCGTGATGTCAATTTATTGCTAGATTCCAAATTTCATAATTTTTCGAATCAATATGTGAGCGTGGCAAAGGAAAACGCGTTTGACCAGTTTTAGTTGATTTTAATCGACTGGAAAATGACCATTTTTCCAATGGTCTCAGAATTCGACGAAACTAGTTTTGTTAAGACCGTATCGTCAATACAAAGCTAGAAAATATTTTTCGGGAATTTTTAGAGTTCGTATGTGACCCCGGTAAACTGAAATGCGCGTTCAAATTCAATATATAGAGTTATATGTTGATTTTAACGAAAACTGATCGAAACGATCGAATCAGCCTACGATACATATCCCATTGTGTTCGGAATGGGGGTAAAACGCTATGGACGACAGGCGGTGGGTTCGATTTAGAAGTCGATAGAAAAAGTTACTTTATGAGAATATAAATTAAAATTAAATAAAAAAAAGGGGTCAAACCTTCATCCCCTTAACCCGTTCTGGCCCCCCCTTTCTTTTCTTTCTTCAGTTCGATTTAAACAAAAAAAAGAAAAAGAGAGAGGGACGATCGAGAGGGAGCCCCCCCTCGGCGCCGACCACCGCAACAGGCAAACCCCCCCTAATCGCGCCGCCGCGCGATGCAATCGACCCCCCCACCCGATGGATCGCGCCACCGCGCGAGAGCCCCCCCCCCCCCCCCCCCCCGATGAATCGCGTCGCCGCTCAGATAGCCCCTCCCACTCCACCGCCTACCCCTCCGCCTGCGCCACCTCAGCGCGCCTCCGACCCCCTCCAACCTTTAACAGTAAGCGTTTATTTTATTTACATTTATTTATTTTCAGTGTTTGAAACTATAGGAATATGATTTTTAAATCATATAAAATACCATCGTTTTTAAAATATGATTTTTGTTTATGTAGAGAATTAAAAATATAATTTTTACATGATAGGGATATTAGAAATATCACCTTTATATGTGTAGCAAAATAAAAATGTGATTTTTATAATGATAAATTTGAAAAGGCGAAATCTTTATATTTGAAAAGGCGAAATCTTTATATAGAGAATAGCGAGGTAAAAATAGAATTTTTATCTATATAGTAGCGGTGTGAAATTAGAAATTTTTATCCATATAGCATGATTGTAAAAATTCGATTTTTATATATTTAATAGCGAAGTAAAAATTCGATTTTTATATATTGAGTAGCGAAGTAAAAATTCAATTTTTATATATTGAATAGGGAAGTAAAAATGTGATTTTTATATATTGAATAGCAAAGTAAAAATTCGATTTTTATATATTGAATAGCGAAGTAAAAATTCGATTTTTATATGTTGAATAGCGAAGTAAAAATGTGATTTTTATATATTGAATAGCAAAATAAAAATTCGATTTTTGTATATTGAATAGCGAAGTAAAAATGTGATATTTATATATTGAATAGCAAAGTAAAAATTCGATTTTTATATATTGAATAGCAAAGTAAAAATTAGATTTTTACATATGTAGAGAATACGGGCAACGAAGGTGATAAAAAGGCGAGAACGATGAAGATTTCTATCGATGAAGAGTCGTGGTATTGGATAGCTATCGGTGAGAATTTCTCACTCTTCAATTTCTTTTCTAGTTATAAATATATATATATACTAGGATGTCGACGGTGTTTAGTAGCACCCAACACAATCGTCCACAGACCATGGACTTGTTTGTTTGATTGCAAAAATTAGTTAGATTATTTGATTGAAATTGTTTTTTTGGTGAAATGGAATGGATTTGATTGATGTGTGAATGGCGTGGGCCTTCACTAGACCGGGGATAAGGCTAGGCCTCGTCCCGTTTCTAGTATCGTGCCGTTATGCCGCCGAAATTTTCTAAAATAAGTTAGAAAAATAAAAATATCATTTTTATTTTGTAAATGAACTGAATAAAATTTCATGTGATAAGATAAAATATTTTATCGTTAAAAATATAATTTTTAACGTGAATGTGAATAAATAAATATTCATTTACAAACCGGACGGTTTGTTTATGTACACCTATTTGAAGGACATTGTTTGGGACGATAAATTTTACACATCGCCCAACTGCACAAATAAAATCTGTGTTTGTTGATTTGAAACCCAACAAAGGTGTTGGGATGAAATTGAAGTTCACTCATCCTGATTGATTAAATATATCGATCGATGGATCGACAGGCTGCTATAAGCGTTAGATATCTATATTTGATGCTTATACAGTGTAGTGCACTTTGGATGATGGTTGATTATTTATCGTTGCTATTATATACGTGTGTTGTATGGAATCCATATAACTAACATTATATGGTGATTGATTGGGCCTCATTCCCATTTAGAAAATAAAGAATATTATAATATAAAGATTCATGTGTTGACTGTACTCATCCGTTGAGATTAGTCATGTGTTGAACGAAATATTTTAACAAAAATAATCACATGTGGACAGTACTCATCCGTTGAGATTAGTCATGTGTTGAACGAAATATTGTAATAATAAAATTTACATCTTTATCAGTATAAAATAAAGGTTCATGTGTTGACCGTACTCATCCGTTGAGATTAGTCATGTGTTGAACGAAATATTTTAATAATAGAATATTTGAAAATAGAAATATATGAAGCCGTGTTGGTTAGATTGATGCCATTTTGACGTGAACGATATTTATATCGATTTTGTTCATTTTAAAATGAATATTGAAAAGTGATTTCGAAATCGAATATTTTAAAATGAAATTTGAATCGAATTGAATAGAAAACCAATTCGAAATGAATTGAATATAAAACGATTTCGAAACGAATTGAATATAAAACGATTTCGAAACGAATTGAATATAAAACGATTTCGAAATGAATTGAATATAAAACGATTTCGAAATGAATTGAATATAAAACGAATTCGAAATGGATTGAATAGAAAACGAATTCGAAATGGATTGAATAGAAAACGAATTCGAAATGGATTGAATAGAAAACGAATTCGAAATGAATTGAATAGAAAACGAATTTGAAATGAATTGAATAGAAATCGAATTTGAAATGAATTGAATAGAAAACGAAATGGATTCGAATCGAATTAAAATCGATTTGAATTGAAATCAAATAGAAATGAAAGTAAAAAGGATTTAAAATAGAAAAATTCAATTTTGATTTTAATTTGAAATAAAGGTTGAAATTGTTTTTGAAACGAATTCAAAACTATTTATAAAATTCGTTTCAAATGGAAATCGACGAAATATATATTATATATATATAATATAATGGCCTGAATAGAACGCGCCGCGCCGCGGCAGTTCACAAATTTCGACCATTAACTACAAACAGACATTACAGGAGATCCGACCGTCGGATTCTCCTAAAACTGGAACCGTTGGGTTCATATCGAAAAGAGCTTTCTGACGAATATTAGAAATTTGAAATCTAACGGTTGGATTTGGAGATACGTCCAAATCAAATTTGAAAAAGGTCGCTGTAAGTGCAGTTCGATGGGCGTTGATGGAAATCGACTGTACGGACCTTGATAAAATTATTAAAAATAGTAATAATTTGTGTAAAATCATAAGAAATGATTTGGGAAAAATTGGGATGAAAAACTCCATATTCGAAAAGATAAAAATAGATTTTTATCGAAATGAACTAGTTTTGAACCAAATTTAAAACCCAATTATTTTTAAATAAATAAATTAGATTTAAAAAGGGGTTTTAAATAATCGGAATTTCTAATATATTTGATTGGATATGAAATGGGTTTATCGTGAACGGTGTTTTAAATAACACTAGTTCTTTAACCCGATAATAAATAGAATGTGATTTGGGTTTGTCGTGAATTGTGTTTTAAATAACACTAGTTCTTTAACCCAGCAAAAGGAGTTTTAACGAATCTGCAATTAGATTGAAATGTGAATCTATAAATCTAAATTATCAAATTTAGAAGGTGAGCGAGAATGGAGTATCACCAGTTTTTCTCCAAAGCGGTAGTTAAATCTTTAATTAGATTTGAACGTGAAATGGTAATTAATTTTACCGACAACACTGAGGTGTTAGATATGGAGTATTACCAGTTTTGCTTCATGGGATGAATAGGTTGGGGTTGGGAAATAAAATAAATAATTACTTCGGTGTGGTTCACTAATCTCGACTAGTTTAGAAAACCATAATTTGGTTTTGAAACGACATCCAAAGGAAGATTAAAGGATAAGTTTTAAAGAATTTATCTTGGATAAAATTAATGGGAACCTTTCCCTAAGAATGTGATTTCGTGAATAAAAGGATATTCTGCATTGGAATGAGGCGTATGTTGTGTTGGTGTAACATTCGTTTTTAATATACGCGGGTTGTTCGGAAAGGCCGGGTTTACACCAATTCTGAATAACCGATTCGACGATATGTCGAAGATGAAGACGGTGGTTGAAGACCGGAAGTCTTCACATCGTTTGGATTATTACTGACGATCCTGATTGGGCTGTACACCCAAGAGGATGGAAATAGTTGGTGGTCGTCCAGACGTACTTGGAGATGGATGGATATGCGAGGAAAGTGCCTCCGGTTTCGTTCAGACCCAGAACGGACTTGTAAATGGATTATGTGTCTGACATTGGATTTTATTCTGTGTTGATTGATTTCTATTAAATATACATCTGTTTGGCGGCGGAGAATTTATTCTTTTGCTTAACGCCCTTCTCTGAGACGTACGAGCTCAGAGGTTGTATATCGATGGACATCAGTCGCATGGCATGAATTGCCTGTATGGCATGCTAAGATGCAACGATCAAGGCTTCTGTTGAAAAGCAAAGTATTGTGGTTGATGATCAAAGCACGGTCTACGTGGCAGCTTTGTGTATAACATGAATTCGCGAGCCTCACACCTCGGTATGAGTTAAAAACGGGATACAGGCCGTTGGGAGAACACGACGTTTCTTTCAAGCTTTGGTGGTGTCAGTGACTTACCAGCCCTAACATTTATATACTTTTCACCTTTGTGGTTGTTGGAATGAGGCGCCTTGATTATATGTCTGTAAGGACCGGGAAACGTGTGTTCATGCATAACTAATCCTCTAACGTAAGTGAGGACCGGCCCAACCGATCCAGGGTTGCCCAGAGTGTGTAGTCCTGAGACATTTGCTAGAGTGTCTCGAGTGCGGAGAGGAGCTTGCCCCTTGCCTCAACTCATGACGGAAATCCAATTTCCAATACGTGTATTGCGGTTTTAATTGTAGAACTAGTATGGCGACATGATAGATGGTACCCATGCCGCCTATGATTGATATTTATGATTGAAATGTTTTGACACTATACACTTATTATAGTATCAAATGATTTGTTTTAAACGTACCAAGCATGTTTGGCTATTATAAGGGAAAACCCTATCCTCCGGCTTGCGTTGCATTGTGTGATGGGACCTGGGTCTTATAATAGCTTCATTTTTCGAAAAAGCATTGCGCTGTTTATTCTATGCACTGGTATTCTTAGGAGGAAACCCGTTCCGTGTTATACGGCGTGTTCCCTTGAATTACTCTCTTTTAAAGTAAAGTTTTAAATAATTGTTTTAGTTCTCACACCAGTCACATGACTGACCTGGAGTTTATTGTTTTAACCTAAACTCTGGGTGCCCCTATTTTCCGCACAGGCAGCTAGTAGTTTCGGTTTTGCAGATTTATATTCACAGGATCCTGGTTTACAGCTGGAATGATATCCAGAAAGCTCTGTATCCGTATATCACCTTCAGTTGTGCTTTGTATTATTTTTCCGCTGCCATGTAATTTATTGTAATCTCTGATATTCATCGAATGTAATTTATTCATTTATACTCTGTATATTCTTGTATCTGATGGAATTGTTGTAATAACAATGGAATGTTCTTCTGTTTATGTTCTGATTTGTCCTATTCTCAAACGATCAGGGGTTTCGAACGGTCTAGATCGGTTTAACGACTGATTCAGATCGAGCGAAATTCCCGGCCGTCACATTTGGTATCAGAGCTTTGTTTTACAGAGCTCGAGAACAAGAAACATTAGAACCATACGAAAGAATTCACCAGATATTGGATTAGTAATATCCAATTAGAATGACTCGTTAGAGATAGGATCAGTAGTATCCTAGAACGAGTGTGAAGAGTATATTTTTCAAATGAAAACAATTTTGTTTTGAAAATTTAAATCGTTTTAAACGTATTTGAATATTTATTTATTTTGAATTTGGATAATCCGACATATAAAGGTTTTGCATATACGCGTCATGAACGTATATTCGAAGTTTTAATATACTGGATAGATATAGGATCACATTCTAGACACCCGGAGATGATTCTGATGATTGATATATCATCATCAGAATTTGTATTCGTGTTTTGAAGGTGGGATATCTATATATTTCCATTAGGCTGGTGTGAGAACCAAAACTTATATAGATAGGTTTATTGTTGTGAATTGGCATCAAAAACATGATTTTCAGTATATATATCAAAATTATGAATTTGAAACTATAATTCACTAATTGATTGATGTCTGTGTTGTTTGTTTAGTTGTTTGATAATTTTGAACCATTATGCCTAATTGAACCAAATATTGAATTGTATTGAAAATTGGTCGCATTTGCTTGCATATATATATACTTACATTGAACAGGTCATAGCAAGGAGGCTAGAGCCGAAGAATAAAATTTGTTTGCCCGACAAATAGGTACATGTTTACTATATAATTTACTGTTTTGTTTGGGTGATGATGATTTTATGAGCCTATTGGCTAGCCGCTTGGCTTTTTCTTTTTCTTTTTGAGATCAGAAGGCCTATATGGCAATTTCGGGATTTTCCCGTGGCTCCCGGTGCAGGGGAGGTTATGGCGAAATTTTTCGAAAATTTAGGGTGTTAGCCAAATTTTTGAAAATTTGGAAATTCTCAGAAACTGAAAAGTTGGAGAATGGAAGCCAGATCGAACGTAGAGTTGATTAATCAAACCACTTTCGACTTTGTTCCTTTTCGGGGACGAAAAGTTTTAAGTGGGGGTGATTGTAATAACCCGGAAAATCTAGGCCAGTTTAAAATTTTTATTTTGGCAATTTTAGCGAATTTTGAACATTTAAAATGAATTATTTTAAATAATATCAACGAGAAATTTATTTTGAATAGAATTCGAACGCATATATTATATATGCCGTCGTTGGAATATAAATAATTATATATAATTATAAAAGGAATTGAAAAATGGCGCGGTAGTTCGATAATATGATTTCAAACTTCAATTGAATGTGCCGAGTGCAAAACAATCCGGATTTTAGTGAAACCAAAAACAATAGGATCTAATTGATGATATCTTCCCAACGAATCCAAAAAATTGAAATTTCATAGGGGGGATAAAAAGATATGTCCAGTTGAAAATTCTGAATAGTCGCTATAGAATTCAGGCCCTTTAAAAATTGACATTTTGCAAACGACCTCGGATTTCGACGAAACCACTTTTGTTGGGTCCGTGATGTCAATTTATTGCTAGATTCCAAATTTCATAATTTTTCAAATCAATATGTGAGCGTGGCAAAGGAAAACGCGTTTGACCAGTTTTAGTTGATTTTAATCGACTGGAAAATGGCCATTTTTCCAACGGTCTCAGAATTCGACGAAACTAGTTTTGTTAGGACCGTATCGTCAATACAAAGATAGAAAATATTTTTCGGGAATTTTTATAGTTCGTATGTGACCCCGGTAAATTGAAATGCGCATTCAAATTCAATATATAGAGTTATATGTTGATTTTAACCAAAACTGATCGAAACGATCGAATCAGCCTACGATACATATCCCATTGTGTTCGGAATAGGGGTAAAACGCTATGGAAGACAGGCGGTGGGTTCGATTTAGAAGTCGATAGAAAAAGTTACTTTATGAGAATATAAATTAAAATTAAATAATAAAAAAAAGGGTCAACCCTTCATCCCCTTAACCCGTTCTGGCCCCCCCTTTCTTTTCTTTCTTCAATTCGATTTAAACAAAAAAAAGAGAGAGAGGGACGATCGAGAGGGAGACCCCCCCCCCCCCTCGGCGCCGACCACCGCAACAGGCAAACCCCCCCTAATCGCGCCGTCGCGCGATGCAATCGACCCCCCCCCCCCCCCCCCCCCGATGGATCGCGTCGCCGTGCGAGAGCCCCCCCCTCCCGATGAATCGCGCCGCCGCTCAGATAGCCCCCCCTCCACCGCCTACCCCTTCGCCTGCGCCACCTCAGCGCGCCTCCAACCCCCTCCAACCTTTAACAGTAAGCGTTTATTTTATTTTATTTGCATTTATTTATTTTCAGTGTTTGAAACTGTAGGAATATGATTTTTAAATCATATAAAATACCATCGTTTTTAAAATATGATTTTTGTTAATGTAGAGAATTAAAAATATAATTTTTACACGATAGGGATATTAGAAATATCATCTTTATATGTGTAGCAAAATAAAAATGTGATTTTTATAATGATAAATTTGAAAAGGCGAAATCTTTATATTTGAAAAGGCGAAATCTTTATATTTGAAAAGGCGAAATCTTTATATTTGAAAAGGCAAAATCTTTATATAGAGAATAGCGAGGTAAAAATAGAATTTTTATCTATATAGTAGCGGTGTGAAAATAGAAAATTTTATCCATATAGCATGATTGTAAAAATTCGATTTTTATATATTGAATAGCGAAGTAAAAATTCGATTTTTATATATTGAATAGCGAAGTAAAAATTCGATTTTTATATATTGAATAGCGAAGTAAAAATGTTATTTTTATATATTGAATAGCAAAGTAAAAATTCGATTTTTATATATTGAATAGCGAAGTAAAAATTCGATTTTTATATATTGAATAGCGAAGTAAAAATGTGATTTTTATATATTGAATAGCAAAGTAAAAATTCGATTTTTGTATATTGAATAGCTAAGTAAAAATGTGATTTTTATATATTGAATAGCAAAGTAAAAATTCGATTTTTATATATTGAATAGCAAAGTAAAAATTAGATTTTTACATATGTAGAGAATATGGGCAACGAAGGTGATAAAAAGGCGAGAACGATGAAGATTTATATCGATGAAGAGTCGTGGTATGGGATAGCTATCGGTGAGAATTTCTCACTCTTCAATTTCTTTTCTAGTTATATATATATACTAGGATGCAGACGGTGTTTAGTAGCACCCGACACAATCGTCCACAGACCATGGACTTGTTTGTTTGATTGCAAAAATTAGTTAGATTATTTGATTGAAATTGATTTTTTGGTGAAATGGAATGGATTTGATTGATGTGTGAATGGCGTGGGCCTTCACTAGACCGGGGATAAGGCTAGGCCTCGACCCGTTTCTAGTATCGTGCCGTTATGCCGCCGAAATTTTCCAAAATAAGTTAGAAAAATAAAAATATCATTTTTATTTTGTAAATGAACTGAATAAAATTTCATGTGTTAAGATAAAATATTTTATCGTTAAAAATATAATTTTTAACGTGAATGTGAATAAATAAATATTCATTTACAAACCGGACGGTTTGTTTATGTACACCTATTTGAAGGACATTGTTTGGGACGATAAATTTTACACATCGCCCAACTGCACAAATAAAATCTGTGTTTGTTGATTTGAAACCCCACACGGGTGTTGGGATGAAATTGAAGTTCACTCATCCTGATTGATTAAATATGTCGATCGATGGATCAACAGGCTGCTATAAGCGTTAGATATCTATATTTGATGCTTATACAGTGTAGTGCACTTTGGATGATGGTTGATTATTTATCGTTGCTATTATATACGTGTGTTGTATGGAATCCATATAATTAACATTATATGGTGATTGATTGGGCCTCATTCCCATTTAGAAAATAAAGAATATTATAATATAAAGGTTCATGTGTTGACTGTACTCATCCGTTGAGATTAGTCATGTGTTGAACGAAATATTTTAACAAAAATAGTCACATGTGGACAGTACTCATCCATTGAGATTAGTCATGTGTTGAACGAAATATTGTAATAATAAAATTTACATCTTTATCAATATAAAATAAAGGTTCATGTGTTGACCGTACTCATCCGTTGAGATTAGTCATGTGTTGAACGAAATATTTTAATAATAGAATATTTGAAAATAGAAATATATGAAGCTGTGTTGGTTAGATTGACGCCATTTTGACGTGAACGATATTTATATCGATTTTGTTCATTTTAAAATGAATATTGAAAAGTGATTTCGAAATCGAATATTTTAAAATGAAATTTGAATCGAATTGAATAGAAAACCAATTCGAAATGAATTGAATATAAAACGATTTCGAAATGAATTGAATATAAAACAATTTCGAAATGAATTGAATATAAAACGATTTCGAAATGAATTGAATATAAAACGAATTCGAAATGGATTGGATATAAAACGAATTCGAAATGGATTGAATAGAAAACGAATTCGAAATGGATTGAATAGAAAACGAATTCGAAATGAATTGAATAGAAAACGAATTCGAAATGAATTGAATAGAAATCGAATTCGAAATGAATTGAATAGAAAACGAAATGGATTCGAATCGAATTAAAATTGATTTGAATTGAAATCAAATAGAAATGAAAGTAAAAAGGATATAAAATAGAAAAATTCAATTTTGATTTGAATTTGAAATAAAGGTTGAAATTGTTTTTGAAACGAATTCAAAACTATTTATAAAATTCGTTTTAAATGGAAATCGACGAAATTTATATTATATATATTATATATATAATATAATGGCCTGAATAGAACGCGCCGCGCTGCGGCAGTTCGCGAATTTCGACCATTAACTTCAAACAGACATTACAGGAGTTCCGACCGTCGGATTCTCCTAAAACCGGAACCGTTGGGTTCGTATCGAAAAGAGCTTTCTAACGAATATTAGAAATTTGAAATCTAATGGTTGGATTTGGAGATACGTCCAAATCAAATTTGAAAAAGGTCGCTGTAAGTGCAGTTCGATGGCCGTTGATGGAAATCGACTGTACAGGCATTGATAAAATTATTAAAAATAGTAATAATTTGTGTAAAATCATAAGAAATGATTTGGGAAAAATTGGGATGAAAAACTCCATATTCGAAAAGATAAAAATAGATTTTTATCGAAATGAACTAGTCTTGAACCAAATTTAAAACCCAATTATTTTTAAATAAATAAATTAGATTTAAAAAGGGGTTTTAAATAATCGGAATTTCTAATATATTTGATTGGATATGAAATGGGTTTATCGTGAACGGTGTTTTAAATAACACTAGTTCTTTAACCCGATAATAAATAGAATGTGATTTGGGTTTGTCGTGAACTGTGTTTTAAATAACGCTAGTTCTTTAACCCAGCAAAAGGAGTTTTAACGAATCTGCAATTAGATTGAAATGTGAATCTATAAATCTAAATTATCAAATTTAGAAGGTGAGCGAGAATGGAGTATCACCAGTTTTGCTCCAAAGCGGTAGTTAAATCTTTAATTAGATTTGAACGTGAAATGGTAATTAATTTTACCAACAACACTGAGGTGTTAAATATGGAGTATTACCAGTTTTGCTTCATGGGATGAATAGGTTGGGGTTGGGAAATAAAATAAATAATTACTTCGGTGTGGTTCGCTAATCTCGATTAGTTTAGAAAACCATAATTTGGTTTTGAAACGACATCCAAAGGAAGATTAAAGGATAAGTTTTAAAGAATTTATCTTGGATAAAATTAATGGGAAGCTTTCCCTAAGAATGTGATTTCGTGAATAGAAGGATATTCTGCATTGGAATGAGGCGTATGTTGTGTTTGTGTAACATTCGTTTTTAATATACGCGGGTTGTTCGGAAAGGCCGGGTTTACACCCATTCTGAATAACCGATTCGACGATATGTCGAAGATGAAGACGGTGGTTGAAGACCGGAAGTCTTCACATCGTTTGGATTATTACTGACGATCCTGATTGGGCTGTACACCCAAGAGGATGGAAATAGTTGGTGGTCGTCCAGACGTACTTGGAGATGGATGGATATGCGAGGAAAGTGCCTCTGGTTTCGTTCAGACCCAGAACGGACTTGTAAATGGATTGTGTGTCTGACATTGGATTTTATTCTGTGTTGATTGATTTCTATTAAATATACATTTGTTTGGCAGCGGAGAATTTATTCTTTTGCTTAACGCCCTTCTCTGAGACGTACGAGCTCAGAGGTTGTATATCGATGGACATCAGTCGCATGGCATGAATTGCCTGTGTGGCACGCTAAGATGCAACGACCAAGGCTTCTGTTGAAAAGCAAAGTCTTGTGGTTGATGATCAAAGCACGGCCTACGTGGCAGCTTTGTGTATAACGTGAATTTGCGAGCCTCACACCTCGGTATGAGTTAAAAATGGGATACGGGCCGTTGGGAGAACACGATGTTTCTTTCTAGCTTTGGTGGTGTCAGTGACTTACCAGCCCTGACATTTATATACTTTTCACCTTTGTGGTTGTTGGAATGAGGCGCCTCGATTATAGGTCTGTAAGGACCGGGAAACGTGTGTTCAGGCATAACTTGTAATGACCCGCATTTTCTGCGGTATATAATTAATTTATTTAATTATATAAATGGTGGTTTAGAGAATTCAAATGGTCGTGGAATTAAATAACTGGGGATATTTAATTAAATTAAATAATTAAATAATATATTTAATTCAGAAATAATCAAAATTATTGGAAATCACAATATTCTGTGAACGGAGTCGTCCCTTAGATTTAATTCAGCTTAGAGTTGAATTATATTGACAAATATATTCAATCGACGACAGTTTGAACGTATAATTATATTATAATTAAAATCGAGCTCGAAATGGCGCTGTAGTTCGTAAATTGGCGATTCAAACTTCAACTGAATGTACAGGGTTTGTTTTAAGCCGGATTTCTGTGAAACAAGAAACGTGTGGAGCTGGTGGAGTATATCTTTCTAGTCGAAGAGAAAAATCGGGATTTCATCGTATAGGTTTTGATTTACGTCCAAATCAAATTTCAGAAAGGTCCCTGTAGAATTCCTTTATAATTTGCAACGCTTTAATTACGTTATAAAAGGGTTTTTCAATATAGACTGAATATCGAGGTAATCGGGAATCTGAAATATCAAACTGTATATTCTGATATGATATTCTGGAGTTGTACGATATCATATGTGAAGATATACGATAATATAAATTTATTTATATTTAATTTAATTATATTTAAATATATTTATATATTTAAATGGGTCATCCAAAGCTTTAAAAATAGCTGATTTTGCAAACGAAGTCGGAATTCGACGAAACTAATTTTGTTGGATTCGCAATATGAAATAGTTGTTAGATTTCCAGTTTCGTGATTTTTAGAGTCACTGTGTGGCCGTACGGATTTATAGAGTGAGAAACAGTCAGTATTTCGACAGTTAAAAATACGCTGTGTGAGCATACGGAGTCGGAATTCGACGAAACCAGTTTCGTTGGGACCGTAATGTCGAACTGTAGCTGTCTGTCCAGTTTGGTGATTTTTGGGTATCGTGTGTGATCACACGAATTTTTAGAAGGTAGAACGAATATTAAAATGAGAATATATTCATAAATATCTCCAACAAAATATCTAAAACAAACACCCTATAAATACCCCCCCTTACTTCCCTTAAAACCTAAATCAGAAGTCAACACAGCAAGAATGAGGCGTCGTTGGTTTTTCCCTCTTTCACTAGGATTTCGATCTTCAACAAATCAAAATAAACCCATGAAAATCGTATAAACATAATGTAAATATATTTACACTCTATTCAACTTCCTCTATCATCTGGTATCACTTAAGAGAGGTTCGGCCATTTCTTTAGTTCGCTGTAGATTTATAGCGAAGGGTAGTGAAAGCTAGGGCTGGAAATTGATGAATGCAGGAGTGTCGATTCGAGCTTTGGAGATCGTTCCCGAGTTTGGCATCGAGATTGGATTGGGTTTTGGAATTTTGGGAGGGTTCGACACCAAAAACGGTCGCGGGTTTACTGTTCACGCTGAAAAAGGCTCGGCGACGTTGTGGTTGATAAGGGCTCGAGTTCAGTTTCGACGTGCTAGGGGGGTGCGGATTTTGGAGAGAAGAAGTGTGGTGTTTTCGGTTGGTGAATTCGGTGATGGAAGGAGGTGAACGAGGCGTAGGAAGATCGGAAAATGGTGTTTGGTTTTGCAGCAGGTCACGGCAAAGAAGGATCGGGGAAGGTGGATTGTAAAGGAGCGGGCCTGGGTATTGAAAAGGGGGTTCGGGTTTTCAACGTGAGGAAGGATGGGCCAATAAAGGTTTAAAGCCCACTTCTTTTTATTATAAACCCAAGTTTATTTTTAATCTAAATAATGTATGAACTTGTAATGCTTATAACTTTGTCATACCTAATCAGAAATTCGAACCGTAAGTTGCGTTGGGACCGTATGGACGGACACTACACAATGGGACTGACCGCGAGTCGATTGGAGTCTGTCACAATTTATGGCGAAATAAATTGTCCAACTGAGTCAAATAACGCAAACCGATTATTTAACGGTTAACGCGTCAATGTGAGTAAAACTCACTAACTCTGAACAGTTATATTTTTATAATGTATCCTTAGAACTGTTAATCATCTGTTGATTGCTATGTGTTGATTGTTTGATTGAACTGCTAGTCAGTTAGTTAAATTTCTATATTGATTCTATTTAACAGAATATATCATATGGAACTGAAAGTGATGACAATCATGTTGTGTAACATCTGTGATGCAGGGAAACAGGTTGGAGGAATCCGACTGGATTCCTCAACAGTTATTTTATTGTTTTTCATATATTTTAATATATGATGTGAATTATAACCTGTTGTTGATTGTGTGTGTATGGACGAGATTAGACATCGTGATTTGATATGATTGAATACCATAACATAACGGAATGTTGATAAGGGAATTTTCAAAGTGATATTGAAAACAGAATATTTATAAATTGGAATATTTATAAATAAGAAATATTTATAAATTTAAATATTTATAAATAAGGAATATTTATAAATTGGGGTATTTATAAATAGGAGATATTTTAAAAAGGAAAATAAATTCAAAACATTTCTTTTTGAATGGAAAGGCCTGTGTGGCGAGTTTGGGGATTTTCCCGATGCTCCCGATACAAAAGAGGTTATGGCGAATTTTCCCGGGGATTTAAGGAGTTAGAATATTTTTAAGAATAAATCTGAAAAGGGAATATTTGCAAACCATTTGCAAATAGAATAAAATAGAGAAAGAAATATTTGTAAACCATTTACAAATAGAATTGAAAGGGGAATATTTAGAAAATAAATAGAGTTAAATAAAAGGGAAATTGGTTTATAAAGGAAACCGTTATAAAAAGGAAAACGTTATTAAAAGGACATTTATAAAGTGAAGAACCGTTACTAATAGTAAATCTTTATAAATGAATAAATGTGTTAAAAAGGAGATCTTTTTAAAATGGATAGACGTTATAAAAAGGGGTAATCGAATATGGTATTCGAAGTTAGTTAATCGAATATAGACATTCGAAAGGAGTTAATCGAATATGTTATTTCGAAAGGAGTTAATCGAATATGGTATTCGAAGTTAGTTAATCGAATATGGTATTCGAAAGTTAGTTAATCGAATATAGACATTCGAAAGGGGTTAATCGAATATGGTATTCGAAGTTAGTTAATCGAATATGGTATTCGAAAGTTAGTTAATCGAATATGTTATTTCGAAAGGGGTTAGTCAAGTCGAGTTAGTCAAATAGAGTTAACCAGTTAGAGTTAATCAGTTAGAGTTAACCAGTTGGAGTTAATTAGTTAGAGTTAATCGATTAGAGTTAAAACGAACTAGAGTTAATCAAATATAGTTATTTGAGACAGAGTTAGTCAAACATAGTATTCAGGGTAAGTTGCCATCTTGTACGACTGCTAGCGTAATTCGCAGGGCTGTAAATAGCCTACGGCGGTCGGATGTTTCCTGAGGGAGTCAGGCGTAACCATTGTGATCGCTGCGATATAGAGTCAAGCGAATGGAGTTTAATCGAAGATTAGTTATTCGATAGGAGTTAATCGAGTTGATCGAGTTGATCGAGTTGAGAAATAAGTTAAATAAGTTGAGTTGATCGGGTGGTTCGACCAAGTTAGTCGAGCCTAGTTAATCGAATCGAATTGGTCGAACCAAGTAAGTCGAGTTAAGTTAGTCAAGTTAGTCGAGCCTAGTTAATCGAATCGAATTGGTCGAACCAAGTAAGTCGAGTTAGTCGATTCTAGTTAAGTTAGTCGAGTTAAAGTTATCGATGTTAGTTTCATCGAAGGGAGTTATCGATTATAGTTTAATCGAAGTGAGATTTTCAAATATGAGATATTTGAAAAGGAAGAGTTATTGAATATTAGTTATTCGAAGAGAGATTATCGAATATCGTTTATTCGAGAAGAAGTTAATTGAATATAGCTTATTCGAAGTAGAGTTAATCAAATAGAGATTTCTCGAAGAGAGTTAATAGGCAAATTCGATTATATCGAATTCGAGAAAGTACTTATACTTTCCAGTGTTTAAATAGAGATTTATTTATTTATAAATAAATAAGTGTTAGGTTAATTATTCACTAATAAGAATAGAAGTTATAATTAAAGTTAGATAATTCGAAAGGAGGGATTATAACGTTATCGTTATAACCAATGTTTTAAATATAGAAGTAGATTAGTAAAATTGGATCCGAGAAAGGCGTAAAGAAGTTGTTAAAGATTAAAAGATAAACTTTGACCATTTTGAAGTTATAACGTTGTTCAGTTAAGGTCTGAGAGGTAATTATACCCCAACTTGAATGACTTCCTTCTTAACTAAGAAATGGTAAGGTTTGATCGTAAAGGAGTTTTGGAAATGTTTTCCAAACGAGAATCAGAAATGTTTTCTGATAAAAGAAAATAAGAATTTAGAATATAGGGAAACAGGAGATAAGTAAATAAATGAATTAAAGAGATTTATGTTAAATGATGTTTGTTCGATATAATTTCCATTTGGAAATAATATCGTTGTTTGCACACTTGTTTTTCTTTGATAGTTAACTCACCGACTATCGAAGTTTTGACCATTTTAACGTTGTTAATATGGAGAGACCGGTTGGATTATTATTCGAAGAACCACTCTGTATTGGCATAAGCGTTGCGAATCATATATGCCAAAGATAATTGAAGATGGAGTAAAATGCAAGGGCTGTTGTATAAGTCTTAGATAACCGTGACTAAGATGGATATACGGAATAGTGCCTTCGGTTTGTCCAGTCCCAGGACAACTTGTATGGACGAAGGTCTGACAGAGTATGTCTGGTAGATCACGTAAGTTGATCGTTTCAAACGTATTTACGTTGGTGGCGGAGGAATTCGTTTCTCTTAGCTTATACCCGTGGTATTTTTGGGGAAATCAATTTGTGATTTGGCGGGTATGACGATGTGACATTTCTAAGTGAATGAAGATGGATGTCTGACAGAGTATTTCCAGACGATCACGTACATTGATTTCTTCGACCGTACCAAGAGTGGAAGCGGAGAAGGAAACTTCTTTAGCTAACACGTAATGTACTGTTGTAGACGTCAATTAGTGATTTTCGATGGACCTAACAATGTGACATTCGAAGTGAATCTGATGTGATGATAAAGCGTAGCTTCTAGCCTCATCAACCGGTAAATGACAGAAATCGGGCAGGCAACATGGCTAAGTCGGTCGCACCGAAGTAGGGTGTATAATCACCTATCTAGAGAATATTCATTTGTTTCTTAAATCTATCAATGCTATCCCATATATATTACGGGAACGGTTGCTGATCCCAACCGTTGGTGGTGTACATTCGATACACTCAAGCGGAATGAGTGGTCGGTCATGTGTGGCTGAGCTACAAGATGTTCTTGTTGAACTCCAGTGTATCGTTCTTAGAGTACACTGATCGGAAGGTGGTTCCATACCTTGTCATAGTTGGAAATCCATTATCCAATACGTGCTTGCGATTTTGATTGTATACTATATATGTAGAACGTGAGATGAAAGCGTTTCTGCTAGTTGATATCTATTTGTACATAGACATTATTATAATATCAAAAGGTTTTTGATATAAAGATATTTTGGATTCTCATAAGGGAAAAACCCGTTCCGTTCTGCGGCGTGGTCTTATGAGATATCGTTTTACTTGTTCATATACATGTTTAAATTGTTTTACTCATACCAGTCCCGTGACTGACCCGGAGTTTACTTTGTTGTTTTCCATAAACTCTTGGGTGCCTAAATTTGTACGGGCAGTCAAGTAGTCAGGAATTTACAGATATACTGGAAGAGCGTGGAGCAGGAGGCTTCAAGATCATATAGCTATAGTTATTTCCGCTGTGTTGTAAGTGCTGTACTCTGATAAGTGCTATTGTATACATATCTGTTATATTTCAAAGTTATGTTATCTATCATATGTTATTCGTTCCGCTGTGAGGTTCGCGTTACTCTGATGTAAGTTCTTCTTTTCTTCTTCTATTCTAAGTTTCTATCTTATCTATTCTCACCCTCTAATTTCTTTCACTAATTACCAGGATTTTTCGATGTTTTGGTTATCGACATCGTGCTTATGTCGATAACCAAAGCCGCTCAAAATCCGGGTCGTTACATAACTAATCCTCTAACGTAAGTGAGGACCGGCCCAACCGATCCAGGGTTGCACAGAGTGTGTAGTCCTGAGACATTTGCTAGAGTGTCTCGAGCGCGGAGCCCTTGCCTCGACTCATGACGGAAATCCAATTTCCAATACGTGTATTGCGGTTTTAATTGTAGAACTAGTATGGCGACATGAAAGATGGTACCCATGCCGCCTATGATTGATATTTATGATTGAAATGTTTTGACACTATGCACTTATTACAGTATCAAATGATTTGTTTTAAACGTACCAAGCATGTTTGGCTATTATAAGGGAAAACCCTATCCTCCGGCTTGCGTTGCATTGCATTGTGTGATGGGACCTGGGTCTTATAATAGCTTCATTTTTCGAAAAAGTATTGCGCTGTTTATTCTATGCACTGGTATTCTTGGGAGGAAACCCGTTCCGTGTTATACGGCGTGGTCCCATGAATTACTCTCTTTTAAAGTAAAGTTTTAAATAAATGTTTTAGTTCTCACACCAGTCACATGACTGACCTGGAGTTTATTGTTTTAACCTAAACTCTGGGTGCCCCTATTTTCCGCACGGGAAGCTAGTAGTTACGGTTTTGCAGATTTATATTCACAGGATCCTGGTTTACAGCTGGAATGATATCCGGAAAGCTCTGTATCCGTATATCACCTTCAATTGTGCTTTGTATTATTTTTCCGCTGCCATGTAATTTATTGTAATCTCTGATATTCATCGAATGTAATTTATTCATTTATACTCTGTATATTCTTGTATCTGATGGAATTGTTGTAATAACAATGAAATGTTCTTCTGTTTGTGTTCTGATTTGTCCTGTTCTCAAATGATCAGGGGTTTCGAACGGTCTAGATCGGTTTAACGACTGATTCGGATCGAGCGAAATTCCCGGCCGTCACAATATATGTTTTAAAAGGGACAAATTCAAGTTAGCAAAGTATTCAAGATTTTGATGGCGAATATTCAAGGGGGATTGTTGTAATATATATGAGTGAATATGCTCTTGTCATATTCTATTTAGCCCACATCATGGGAATAAGTCTAACATCAGCTCCAAAGCCTATATATAAAGGAGCCAATGTAATAGAAATTGTACACATTTGAAATAATAGAAATAAAAGTCTCTCCCCTATCTTTTCTGTTCTCTCTAATGGTTTCTTGTTTAACATATGTTTTGTTTTATTTTATAACATTATTTTAATTGTTCTTATATTTCTTTAGATTCTATATTATAGTTCCATTATATTTGCATATGACTATTGCACTACTGATGAGAGATAACATGCCATATACGTGGCTCATTTCAAGCATGCATCACCACCTCCTTTGTATGAACCATATGGAGCATGCTAAGTTCCTCAAATATTATATGACTTCAGTAAATATGATAGCAGCAAAAAAGGTGTTCCTCAATTCAAGTATGCTTATTTGCACATTAATCTCCCCTATTGTGTTCAGGTGTTTGATTTACGTCATTGAAGTAAAGCTTAATCATACAAGAATTCTTACTTATGTATTTCTCTCTCTTTTTTGACAACTTTAGACCAACATTTCTAAGCATATGTTTACCAAGGATTGATCCACTAGTTTACTGCATGTGGGAATAGTTTGATACAAATCTGAAATAATTTTATTTCTGTTTGTCTTTGCTTATACTGATTTGAATAGTGATAGGAACTAGTAAATGTATTTATTTGTTGCACTTTCCCACAAATGCTAATTTTATTTTAGTTTTATTTTATTTTCTATGTTTTAGATCAATATTTATGCACAAAGTCTTTCCTAATGAATGGGGTTCATGGATAAGTTGAAAAGGTCCAACGATAGCCGTGCGAATTTGTGGTTTGCTTGTGGTCTAGGGGGTTTTATAGTGAGTTTGATGTGGAAAACAATATCAGAGCAGGTCGAAATAAATTTCAAACGTCTGAACCGGGCCTAGGAATTGCCTGAGATCGTCTTCTAACGCCTGAAATAAATTTCACACATCTAAAATAAATTTCAGACGTCTGAAATTGTCTCAGGGTATTGGCTGAAATCTATTTCAGACGTCTGAAACTTATTTTCAAACGTCTGAACCAGGTCAGACGTTTGAAAATAGGTTAAGACGTTTGAAATTTGCTGATGTTTCTAGTTCTCCTTCTATTGATTGATGGAGACCACGGTCAATAGTTTAGGTTGTTCTAGAAAAGAACTGACACTTGAAATGCACACTTTATGATAATATTTATTGTTTATTTGGGTCGATGAAAGTGAAGCTAAGTGACATAACATGTATATGAAGGCTCTGTGTTCAGTGATAAACAAATGGAGAGCATCGAAATTAACAACATTATAGGTCACTTAATTTGAATCATTGGTAATATTTGATAATATTTGGTCAATCTTTGGAAATAATGGAAAACATCGAAATTAACAACATCGTAGGTCACTTAATTTGAACACTGTAGCTATTCTGCAACAGTATATGTATCTTGACCGTGTGTCAAATTTAATGCATATGCATAATAGCAGTTTTGTAGCAATGGCATATATAATGATAGAAGGTTATAGAAGGATTGCAGTTGTACCTTAGGCATAGACAGGTTCTAGCGACAACTGATTATGGAGAAAGCGGTAACTTTTAGTTGTTCATTTTGTTGGTATTCGACACAAACTTGTTTTACGGGTATTGTGTTTTACTTATAGATATCATGACTTTGTTTGACGGATATTGCCCAAATTTAGTTTATGGTGTTATTTTTGTTTATATTAACCATGTAAACTTGGTTTATTGATGATGTCGTTGTGTATTAATATTGTATTATATAATTTATGTAAATGATGAAAGTTATATGTTTATAATATAACTTTTGTATTTGGTTCGAACATGTTATTAATATTAGTTGATTCTACAATATGCAAATGTTATGATAGATTAAAAAACATTGTGATATATGGCAGAATGCTGTAGAATAAAAAACATGTAAATTTCCTGAAACTTAAGGGAAGATGACAATATTTCTGAAACGATATAAAACGATGGACAAATATAAGAACAACACCATTTGAAACGTTGCAGTATGTTAATTTTCTACAGCGTTTTGGTATATGTTGTGATATTTCCATGACCTATAACAACTTGTTGGTAGATAACGTTCATCAAAACGCTGTTAGTGGTTATTACAACATTTTTTTAAATGCTGTGAATGGGCAAATTTCTTGTAATGACATGCGAACCCCACAAAGAAGAGTTTGTTGACACATCGTGACGGACATAAGGTAATGAAGGTAAAACAGGAGTCTAGGGTCCTTAGCAAACTATGCAAAAATAAAAAATAAACTTTTTTAAAGAGAAAAACATGGTTTAAAGCTAGCGAGAGTGGAGGATCGAGGTCAGAGAAATAGAGGTAAGGTCGGTTTCTGATTCAGCGATGCCAAGGAGGGTGCTGGGATCATAAAAGACAATGATTGATGAAGCAATAACAAAGTGATGAGGGTCAATTTTGGTGGTATATACAGAGAGAGCTAGGGTGGAGGAGCTTAAGAAGGTGTTGGATACACGACTGCTTTGGTATTGAAGCACAACGGAAGTGAATGCTTGACTATGGGTGAGGAATTAGGATGGACGAAAGGAGATGGCATAAGCTAAATTAAAAAATGACGGCATCTTTCTTAAAAATAAAGAAGAATTATGTATCCTTTCAAAAAGTGAAAGAAAACTGAAGCTATATTAGTTTGCACTATGTTTGTAATGACCCGCCATTTCTAACCATTCAAATTGATGATAAAAAAAACTCAAATCGTTCGAAACAAAGGGTTGTTAATAAAATTTAAGGTAGATAAAAAATCATATCACAGAATCACAGACATGTAATATTGCAACGGGGATAAAATGAAACATAATAGTTTATGAAGCTACTAGATAACCAAAAATGTTAATGTCAAACTAAAGAATCTCATCATTAACACCACAAAAATTCAGTTATGACAAGATCCCTGATTCATACTAGAATAAGTGTCCAAAAATAAAATAACTAAAGATAACAACAGCTGAATAATAGAAAGAGGAAGTGGTCCTCTGTAGTGTCTTTCTCCAAAGAGGAATCTTTAGGAACTGAAAGACTCGGGCTAACCCAAGCATAAAGTAAAATAAAGCACTCAAGTTAGGATTAACAATCTTATGTAAATGATTCAACTTAAGTGAAATGTTCGAGTAAATGCGCAAATAACTTAAAAGGTGTTTGTGGTGGGGATTGAGATGTTGATGATGATGGTTTTGATGACAACAACTTATTTCAATCATTATTGTTATAGAATATATAATAACACTATTATCCAGAATATATATATACAGGAAATCTATTTAGATGTTAATTATTGAAGACTGTACAATTCATATAATTAAGATATTCAAAGTAGAATAGTTCAAGATACAAGACTCGTGAGTAACAAGAATTCAAGAGTTCGAGAAATATGAAGTAATTGAGTCTAGATTTTTTTTAAAGAAAACTCTAGTTAACACTGAAATCTAATTTCAAACTTCTCTCACTATGTTGATGTCAAAAGTTGGCCACTAGTGACAGTCAACCCCCAATCGTGAGAAGAGCACACGAATAACAATAAAAAAAATGCAGTAAAGTAAAGAAAATCAGGGAACACGCAAGAATTTTTATAGTGGTTCGGAAAAGATGGTGCCATATCCACTTTGTATGTATTGATTTTCTTTTGATTACAAGTACAACACTTTTTCTATTTGAAGAAAAAAGGGGAATAGGCTATTTTTGTAATTAGCCGTAGGAAGAACTTAGAATCGAAAGTCTTAGGTGGAGAATAGAGCATCCGAAAGAAGGTCTCCAGAAAGAGAGGTCCCTTTCTATTTTGAGCTTGGAGGTATTTATAAGTAAAGAAGTGGGCCGAGCGGTCCGCCACGTGGATGGCCTCTTTTGCGGAGCTCGGACACGTGGAGCCCGATCATTTGAAGTAGTTACGGTGGTGGGACCCGGTTTATTGTTTGTTAGTAGTATCCTCAAAAATTGTGGTTTACGTGACACTTGAGATGAGGTGTATCAAAAGTAGAGCTTTGTCCAGAAGTGGTTGACCTGCTTTAATGCCTTAAGAATTGAGCCGAGTATTGAATGTCTCAGTTAGATATTTCCATATAAAACCGGAGATATCAAGTCGATCCGAACTTTAAGGAAGTGCTTGTCTTGGTCGGTCCGGGAGAGCGATTATATTAGGGCATGAGATCCGTTGCTCGAAAGAAACTGATTCAGGTCAAACCTTTTGTGGACTTTCTGAAGTACAAGTCGTTATATCGGTTGATTGACCGATGCTGAAAAGTGAGTCTTCGTACATTGGGCTTCGATCCGTTGAACCGCGACAGCTTTTGACAGAAAGTTGGTCAACACTTAGCCCCTCAGAATACATCTTTCTTAGTAAAGGAGGTGTGTTTTGAATGTTGTATTGAAGCTCAATGTGCGGGTAGAGATGGTTGCGCTGAACCATATTAAGGCCATAAATCCGACGGTCCTGATGGTTGTATTAAGGCCAAAAAACTAACGATCGATACAGATCGTATTGTGACTAGGAAACCGACAACTATCGAAGACCGTATTAAGACTGAGAAGGTCATAAAAATAGTAGCAGCTTCCAATACCTGTAAAGACAATGTAAACCATTCTTGGTATAGAGATGGCTGTGAACTTGTTTGGACGAGTATTAACCATACTTGACATGAAGATAAGAGCAAGCAGTAATCACAGTTGGCTTAGAGAGGTGGCGAGTATTATCCATACTCGTCTTATAGAGATAGCGAGTATTATTCATACTCGGCTTACAGAGATGGCGAGTATTATCCATACTCGGCTTACAGAGAGGGGGAGTATTATCCATACACGGCTTATGGCAAGTGTTAATTGTACTCGGCGTGTATAACTTCGTTCATATTTGGTCAATGGAACCAGACGTATGAAGTTATGTATAAATGATTTTATTAAGTCATGGCGAGTGGATAGTGCACTCGGCTTTGAGAAGGGGCGAGTATAATCCATACTCGACTTAGGAAATTCCTACCATACTCGGCTCGAGGAGTAGGTTTAGTTATGGTGGCTGGCTTTGATCGTACGTTACGGACGATGGCTTAACACTGACCAAATTCTGTTTGGTGAGCGTCGTTCATGCTTGACTTAAATCATTCAAACATAATACATGTTTGCAAAAGAAAGTTCATTGTTGTTAAATAATTATTACAAGAAAATGGAAATAAATTCTAAGAGGACCACTGTTGATTCCAGAGCATGCCTAGGAGCTAAATTCTAACCACGTACATGTGTACATCAACATATCCATTTTATAAAAATACATTGAAAATAAAAAAAAATTAAATCTTATTAATTGATAATGATGCCGCGAGTGCTGAGCTCAGGGTCCTTTCCGTTTCTAGGAGCTCAAGGACCGGCTTGAGGAGCTTGGGCGGAATATTGTGGTGGCATGGCCGGTGCGTTCTTCTTGACATACTCAGGAACTTCTCCTTGCTTGACCCTATCCTCGATGAGATCGCGCAGGTGTCTACATTCATTGGTGATGTGACCAGCAATGTTGTGGAATATACAGTGATTTCCAGAGTCAAGTTCTTTCTGGGTAGATTCTCTTCGAGGAGGTTTTGGGAAAGGTAGGTATCCTCGTACGTCAAGATAAATGTCGATCAGGGGAGAATTGAGCTCGGTATACTGATCGTACTTGTTCTCTCTCCGGGGTCGTACGTTGTGTACATTCTTTCCCGAGGCCTTTCCTCTTCCTTTATTCTGGCCATTGGTGTTGGATGGACATCCTCCTTTGGTGGCAAGGACCTCAAGGCTCTCTATCTCAATGCTGGAGTCTTCTTATCGGAGGAATTGCTCGGCCTTTCCATAGAAATGTTCAATGTCCTTGGGGGGATCTCTGGTCAAAGAGGTTGAGAATTCTAATCGGTTATGGACACCTACGATGGCGATCATAAGCATCATCGATGGCCCGGGTCGATTGTGACGACCCGAAATCCCCGTTATGGGAAATCGCGGATTGCTTTGAGAACAAACCACATCGGAACACAAACATAAGAACATTTCATTGCTTATTACAACAATTCATCCGAATTCAAGAATATACAGAGTATGAATGAATATTATACATCAGAAAGACATCTTAGATTTAAATTACATTTAAATACATCGCAGCGGAAAAATAATACGAAACACAACTGAAGGAGATATATGGATACAGAGCTTTCCGAATATCATTTCAGTTGTAAACCAGGATCCTGTGGATATAAATCTGCAAAACCAAAAGTACTAGCTGCCCATGTCGAAAATAGGGGCACCCAGAGTTTAGGTTAAAACAATAAATTTCAGGTCAGTCATGTGACTGGTGTGAGAACTAAAACAGTTATTTAAAACTTTACTTTAAATCAGATATATCAAGGGACCACGGCATAAAACACGGAACGGGTTTCTTCCCAAGAATATCAGTGCATATAACAGAACAGCGCAACGTTTTTTGGAAAAATGAAGCTATTACAAGACCCAGGTCCCATCACACAATGCAGCAGAAGCAGGAGGATAAGGTTTTCCTTATAATAGCCAGACATGCTTGGTACATTAAAAACAAATCATTTGATACTATTATAAGTGCATAGTGTATAAAACAACTTCAAATATAAATGTATCAATCCTAGACGGCATGGGTACCATATATCATGTCGCCAATACAAGGTTCCACAATCAAAACCGCAAAGTCACGTATTTGGAAGTTGGACTTCCATCATGAACCAAGGCAAAAGATAGTCCTTACCGAATTCGAGACGCTCTAGCCCACCCCTCAGGACCCAGACTCAGGAGGGCCCTTAGATCGTCAGGGTCGGTCCACCGATATGGATTAAAATGCCTAAACACTACGTTTCCCTTCCCTTTGGGGCGTCAATGAGCCAAATGACTCCATCAGCTCCACTTAGTCATCGATATATCCGAAGCGCCTCGCAATCCAACAACCAAACAGGTGAAAATAATATAAATGTCAGGGCTAGTAGGTCACTGACACCACCCTAACTAGAAGGAAACACATGTCTTCCCTGAAGTCCTTCTCCCGTTTCTGGTTCACACCGGGGTGTGAGGCTCGTGAATTAATACGACACAAAGCTGTGCCACACAGGCGGTGCTTTGATCATCAACCAAAAAACTCTGCTTTTCAATAGAAGCCTTGATCATTTGCATCTTAGCGTGCCACACAGGAAAACCACTCCATGCAACTGATATCCATCAATCACTCAGAATGATATCCAATGTCAGACACACAGTCCATTTACAAGTCCGTTCTTGGTCTGAACGAAACCGGAGGCACCTTGTACCTCGCATATCCATCGGTCTCCAAGTACGTCTGGACGATCACCAACTGATTCCCTCCTCTTGGGTGTACAGCCCAATCAAGATCATCAGTAATTATCCAAACGATGTGAAGACCTCTGGTCTTCGACCACCGTCTTCATCCTCGACACATCGCCGAATCAGTTATTCAGAATGGGATAAACCCGGTCATTCTGAATAACTAACGTATATAATAAACAAGTGTTACACAAACAAAACATACGCCTCATTCCAATTCAGAATATTCTTTTATTCAAATATTCTTATACTTTGGGAAAGGTTCCCATTAATTTTATTAAAGATAAATTCTTTAAATTTATTATTTAATCTTCCGTTGAATATCAATTCAAACCAAATTATGGTTTATCCAAACTAGTCGGGATTAATGAACCTTACCGAAGTAATCATTTGTTTTAATTTCCCAATCCCAACCTATTCATCCCATGAAGTAAAACTGGTAATACTTCGTATCTAACACCACGTTGTTATCGGTAAATTCAATTACCATTTCATGTTCAAATCTAATTAAAGATTTAACTATCGCCTGGAGCAAAACTGGTGATACTCCATTCTCGATTATTTCAATCTAATTAAAGATTCATTAAAACTCCACTTGGTTTTAATCTTCCTAAAAATCAATATTAATGATTGTTTAACTTGGGAAATCATATCCTATCTTTAATTGGGCTACAGAACCAATGTCATTTAAAACACGGTTCAGGATAAACCCAAAATCACATTCCATTCCATCAGCCTTTAACTGTAAATTAGCAAGTGAACAATTCCCTAAGTATTAACCCCGAAGGCCGAAACCAACATCAGATCAATACCCAGGAAACCATTCAACTTAACTAATCTCCAGTTAGTTTCTGATTTTCTTAACTCCATTGGG
This sequence comes from Allium sativum, assembly GCA_030737875.1. Taxonomy (NCBI): domain Eukaryota; kingdom Viridiplantae; phylum Streptophyta; class Magnoliopsida; order Asparagales; family Amaryllidaceae; genus Allium; species Allium sativum. The sequence continues at coordinate 549,053,488 of CM060916.1, forward strand.
TCTAAGAATAGTATTATTAAAGATATCATTCACGACAACCCAAATCACATTCCATTAACTATGGAATCTTCACGGAAAAACAAATCAATATACAATCGATATCTATTTCCATATCCGACCAATAATATAAATGGAATAACATTAATGCCTCTTAAATTCCATATGTATTAACAGTCTTCCTCTACAGAAGTTCACTTCGATTATTATCAAATCGAATTCTATTCAATTCCAATTTAATATGTTAAATTGGAAAACTTTACTTTGGAAAATATCCTTTAAATCTTAACCAAAGATTTATAAATTCCAAACCCATTTGACTGTAAATCGGGTTAAAGAACGAATGTCGCTAAAACACAGTTCACAACAAACCCAACTCACATTCCATTAATTATCGGGTTAAAGAACAAGTGTTATTTAAATCACTGTTCACGATAAACCTAAAAATCAATTCAAATTCAATTCCAATTAAATACCATTTAATTGGTATACTTCATTAAATCTAAATAAAAAGATTTAATCTTTTTCTCAACTGGGTTTAAGAACAGTGTTAATGAAGACACCATTCACGACAAACCCAAATCCCATATGATATTAAATACAAGGCTCTGAATAAAAAATATATCGGCTTATATCCAATATCAAATTCTACGACCAACCAATATCATATTGGAAATAACGATATAAATATATCTTTCAAATTTCCATAACAATATCTGTATAATCACGAAATCCGACATCGAAATATTCCGAAGACAATTTTGATTCAAATCCATTTCCACTTTATATATTGGAAATTCTGGTTATTTTCAAAACCATTTCAAATCCAATTTATTTATTTTAAAAATAAATGGATTATCATTCTAGTTCAAAACTAGTTTATTTAGATAAAAATTTATTTTTATCTTTTCAAATATGGGATTTTTCATCCTAACTCTTTCCAAATCATTTCTTATGATTTTACACTAATTATTGATATTTTTAATAATTTTATCAAGGCCTGTACAGTTGATTCCCATAAACGGCCATCGAACTGCACTTACAGCGACCTTTTCCAAATTTGATTTGGACATAATTCCAAATCCAACTTGTAATGTCCCGTATTTTCTGACCATTTATTGAAATATTTTATTTATTTAAAATATTGATTTGAGTTTAAATAATGGAATTTAACCATTTTAATTTGAATATTTATTTATTTTGAATATTATAATAATATTTTATTTTCGGCATATTTGGGAAAAATGTTGATTTTGCTGTATAATGTAAACGAGCAATTTAAAATGGTTTAAATATGGTATATATTAAATTATATTAATATATTCGTTATTAAAACGACGTTAGAACGTTTAATTTATAATTATAATATAAAACGAGTTGTAGCGGCGCGGTAGTTCGTAGTTTGGCGTTTTGAACTTTAAACGGCTGTACAGGGCCCAAAATAAGTCGAATTTTCTCGAAACAAGAAATGTCGAAATCAGTTGGATAATATCTTTCTAATGAAAGAGAAAAATCTAGTTTTCATAGCGTAGATTTTATTTTATGTCCAAATCAAATTTTGAAAAGATCGCTATGGAATTCCTTTGTATATGATAACGATTATTTATATAAAATAAATGGTTTTTAAATATTTTAAATATCGATTTGGCTTCAAACTCAATCCGAGTTATTTTATTTTAGTAATAAATGAAATTCTGGTCGTGTATGGCCCATTTCAATATTTTATTAATATTATATTGAGGTATTTTAAAATTGGTTTATTTTATTTGAATTGGGCAGTTATAAAAGGAACTTTATTCAAAAGACCTTTGTTTTCGACGAAACAAATTTTATTAGGACCGCAACAGTAAATTATAGCTAGGTTTCAAGTTGCACGTCACTCGGGGTTAATTTGTGAGCGTAGCAAAATAAAATACAAATAAAACGACCATTTGAACGTGAACGAGCGCCGTTTGAGCAAACGGACTCGGAATTCGACGAAACAAGTTCCATTAGGACCTTATCGTAAAATTATACTATGCTGTCCATTCGCATCTCGAACAGAGTTTTATGTGAGTATAGAAGCGAATAAACATCGTTAAAAATAGTGATAGGTACGAAATAAAATATCGTTCGTCACATCGATATAAATAAATAATATTTTCCCTTGTATATTCAGCCTACCATTAGCCTAACTTTTAGTCATTTCCAACCAAAACATTTTCCAGCCACCACATTTTGCAAAAAAGTCTCTAAACACAAATCATTTTATTTCTCTCGATCTGTAAGGAATTTTCCATGGCAACCCGAAGCAAATTTGTAGATCGGGACCGTATATACCTACTGACAAAAATTGGGGACCTATGGTGGCCTGTGGTGGTCGGAAATCATCCAAAACCAACGAAATCCAATTTCGTTTTTCATGGTTTTGCATGCTACAGGGTCGATTTGAGAGGCCGGGACCTGGGGGAATGGAAGAGGAGAGTTCAGGCTTCGATTTGGCTTTGATCCCGGGTCTTATGATGGTCTGTGGAAAGAGAAATCAGGAGATGATTGGAGTTCGTATTTTTGGGGGTTTGCAATTGGATTTGCCTCGATTTGGGGGTGTTAGGTGGCGATTCAGGGTTGTGGTCTAAAGGGGAATTGAAGTGAGGGAGGATGCGCACCTTTCGGTGCCAGTGCCATCGCCGCCGGTGATCTGTAGGGGGGGATTGGGTCCATGAACGGAATTCGGTCATGAGGATTTTTTGGTGACTGGAGTTGGCTTGGGGGGTCATGGCTCTTGGCGATGGGGCACGGTGGAGAGGCGGTCGCCGCAGTCGGGTCACGGTGGTCCCAGTTAGCGTACGGCGGCGGTGGTAGGAGGATTTGGGGGGCACGGTGTTTGTTTGGGGATGAAATCGGGTTTCAGAACGAAGGGAAGGAGAAAACGCATTTTTGTTTAAAGGGTGCTGACGTGGCATTGATTAGAGAAGTTTAAGGTAATTAATTATTTGTTAGTTAGGTGGTTAATTAATTTATATTTCTAATTTAGTTTAGATCTTGTAAATGCGATAACTTTCACATATGTTAACGAAATTCAGTGAAATTGGATCCGTTGGGATCGCAGGGACGAGACCTAGACAATGGCACTGACTAGGAGTCGATTGGACGCAGTTGGAATTTCAGATAATTTTGACCGTTCGTCTCAAATTAAATGCAACAAACGCGTCAACCGTCAACCAAAATATAATCTGGTAAGTTAATTCTCACACCTTCTGGAATCCTGTGATGTGATAAATCCATAGAAAATATAATTTACAGTTAACAGTATAATTTGGTTGATTGGATACGATGGATGCAAATTGGTTGTTTATTTTTTTTTTGGTTGTCGTTATTTCGTTGTTTTAAATGCATTATATCTTATTCGAATTTTTTTTCAATTGGTATCTGTGATGCAGAGAAGGAAAGGTTGGAGGGATCCAACCGGATTCCTCAAATAAACTGTATTTTTATATTGTTATGCATATATGAATTGTTCACACTGTTTGACACCAAAATCTGTTTGAATGTTGATGGTTGGATATATATTCATCATTGTTGTGATTAAGATTAATCGACAGTGCTGATTGGGAAATTGGCAGTAACGGGCCTAAAATGTATGGTTTTAACATCGTTCCACCGTCAGGTGGATTGACGGGGTTTTAAAGTTATGAATTGTTTTATAACTAGATTTAAAGTTTTCAGTTTTTTCATATAAATAATTAAATTAGAAATTTATAAATACATTTTAAAATCAAGGATATAAAAGGAAATTATTTAAATGATTTAGACCAGTTTTAAAAAGTAGAAAGCCAAGAATTTATCTACGGGTTGGCAAAATAGAACAATTATTTTTAAAATAATTAAATAGTGTTTTTAAATTAATTAAATTAATTAAAAAAGGGTAAATGAAAATGCAATCCAGTTAATGGGTAACTGACATGTACGGCTGACAAAATCAACCGTGTTTAACTAAAATTGATAATGGAATTAAACTGATAATGAAATTAATTGGATTTTCTAAATATTCGTTAAATTTAACAAATAGTGGAAAATATTAAGTTAATCCCTGATTAACTATAAATTAAGGAAAATATTAGTTAATCTTCGATTAACTATTAATTTATGAATTAATGAATTATTTAGTGTTAATAAAATTAATGAGTATCTGATAAACTTTTAAAGGGGATAATTCTATTTTTAGTTAATAGCAAGGTTAACTATTTTGAATATAGTTAGTGATAAAGTTAACTATCATAATGATTTAAGTAATTATCTGTAATTGGAATTCAAGTAGGGAATAATTAGCTATCGATAAGTTGGGTTAAGGGTTTATAAAGGAATCATAACCCAAGCGTTCAAACGAGATTGGAAAATGGATTTGGTAAGTAAATATAGCGATTTAAATAAGGTTTTTCTTAATTGCTAAATTAAGTAAAATAGAATTCAATTGGAGCGAAATGATTAAGAGAGATGATAAAAATATTAGTGAGAGACTGGATTATGGTAATAGGTTTAAAATAAAATATAAGGATTTGTTTAAATTTTACTTTGGGATTATTATATGTAGGTAAGGAAAAATCCAAGCGAGGTTTAGAAAAGGGTTTTCAAAACCAAAACGATAACCTCAGAAAGTTAAGAAATTGCTTAAACGAAACACTATAATTGAAATAAGGATTTCAAAGGCAAGGGGAAATACATATAGTGATTTTGGCTAAAAGCTGGTAAAGGGATTTTGGAAATAAAATCCAAATAAAGGGTTCTTGTGTAAAGGAGGTGAAAAGCGGATTTTTATCCAATATAAGCTTTAATATAGAAAGGCCCAAATGGATGAATTAAAAATATTTGACGAGGGATTTTCAATATAACTCAAAGTGTACAAGTAAAATAAATGTTTTGAGTTAAAAGTTATGTTTAGTGAATAATTACTTAATTGAAGTAATTAAGTAAAGGGATAATTGAACGAAGATTTCAAATATAAGAAACGGGTTTTTTTTAAAACCAGATTTGAAATCAAAAGTGGAAATGAGATTTTAATAGTAGTGGTTAAGTGACAAACTAATAATGTTCTAAGGTAAGAATGTTGTCGATCAAGGTCTGGGAGGTAAATAAAATACCCCAACTTGAACGGCTTCACTATTATCGAGGAATGGTATTAGTTTGAAACGAGTGGAAGGTGTTGAAATTTGTGTGATGTTCCATACGAGGGATATTGAACATGAATACAAGATTTTTGAATATAATTGCTAGTTACAAGATAAATAAGAATATTTGATTCAAGTTATATAAATTTGACCTTTGATTTGTCATATCAAAATTCGCAATTTGGTTTATACCATTTGGTATTATATATATATAAGTATATATCGTGATGCCGGGATTTAAGGAAATGAGAAAGCGGTTTTGAAGAATATAACGATATTTCAAATAGTAATAGAAATGGAAAATTAGGTATGTATATTCATGTTCTAAAAACATATGAAATAGACTTTGTGATTATAATTAAGAATAAAGATAATATTTTAAATACATTGGAAGATTTAAAGTAGATTTACCATTTGGTTAAATATATATATTTTAAAATAGGCCAAGAAATGCCAAATACTGAATCAGCAGATCATTTCATTTACAGGATTGAAATTTGATAGTTAAATCACCGACTATCAAAACTGACCATACGATCATTGGTATGGAAAGACCGGGATCGAATTCATATTCGAAAACCATTCTGACCAACAAATATGTGAAGATGTCGGAAGATGATCAAGATGGAGCGTTGAAGACTGTGGATTTTCATAAACGAAAGAACTGCTAAAAATCTCTGGGATTGCAACCAGAGACAAACTGTGGTTCTGTCTTGATTGGAATCTACGGGTTGCAAGGACTACTCGCTACTGATCCATGGGGTGATTCGTATATGAGATGCAGTAGGAGAGTACATTCGGTTCATCCTGTTCCTGGATGATTTATATGGTCGAATGTTAGACAGAGTATTTCCTTAAAACCACATACGTTGATTTTTACAAATATACCGAGTTGGTGGCAAAGAGGGGCACTTCTTCTATACCCAGAGTATATTTGTGGATGTCAATTAGTGATTTGACGGATCTGACAATGTGGCATTCAAAGTGTATGATGACCAGACGTGTTCAAGCCTCAAGCTTCATCAGCCGGGAAATGACAAAAATCGGGCAGGCAGCATGGCTATGTGGGTCACTTCCATTAGGGTGTATAATCACCTATCTAGAGAAATTCCATTTGCTTCTTTAATCTATTTCGATGCTGTCACTTTTCGGGAGACAGTTATTGATCCCAACTGTCGGTGATATACATTCGATACACTCAAGCGAAATGAGTGGTCGGTCATGTGTGGGCCGGGTTGCAAGACGTTCTTGTTAAACCCAGTGTATTCGCCTCTAGAGATACACGATCGGCAGGTGGTCCAATACCTTGTCCAAGTCGGAATCCAATTTCCAATAAGCGCCCACGGTTTTGATTGTATACTATATATATGTGGAGGGTGAGATGTAAGCATTCCACTAGATTGTTATCTGTTTGTATTTAGACACTATTGTAATATCAGACTAAGTATGACTTTCAAAAATGGTTTGGGTTATAGTAAGGTAAAAACCGTCTGTGTTTATGTGTGGGCTGGTCTTACTATTATCCTTGTATTTCAAAAAGGTTTCCCAAAGTTAAATAAGTTGTTTTGTTCTGTGAATTTATCACTGATAGTATTCCAGACTGACCCAGTGAATTTTGCTTTGCTTCAAATGTGCTCGGATCAGACCGAGTGTATTTCCAGGTTAGGTTCGCTTGGAATTTTCAGGAGCTGGAACCAGGAGGCTTCACCCCTAGTTATATAAAGTTAATTCCGCTATGCAGTTATATATTTTACTCTGATGATTGGTATGTTTATACAGTTCTTTGCATAAAGATATTTGATATTATATTTTATCTGTTCCGCTAGGGGTTTCTGATGTGATGTTTCTTCTTCTTTCTTCTATTCTAATATTTCTTTCTTTCTTTTCTCACCCTCTAAATTCTTTCTAATAACAATCTGGGATTTGATACTTGGGTTTTTGGCAAGTGATATGGGTTATGTATTGTTGTCAAAAATTCGAGCGTCAAGTTTTTCCCGGATCGTTACGCAACTGTTAGATTTCTAATTTCATGTATTCGTTAGAAAGCTTTTTTCGATACGAACCAAAGGTTCCGGTTTTAGGAGAATCCGACGGTCGGATCTCCCATAATGTCCATTCAAAGTAAATGGTCGAAATTCGCGAACTGCCGCAGCGTGGCGCGTTCTATTCAGGCCATTATATATATATATATATATATATAATGTATTATATATATTTCGTCGATTTCCTTTTAAAACGTATTTTATAAATCGTTTTAAATTCGTTTTCAAAACGATTTCAACTTCCTATTCAATTTCTAATCAAAATTGAGTATTCCATATCATCGATATATAAATGATAATATTTTCAAAACATTTGATTTTGAAATCGATTCCTTTTCGATATTCATTATAGAAATGAATAAAATCGATATAAATATCGTTCACGTCAAAATGGCGTCAATCTAATCAACACGGCTTTATATATTTAGATATAATCGTGTCCATCCCAAATCGGACATCAAAATCATATTTTGATCTATTACTGAATATTATTTTAAAATATTCTTTATTTTAAAACAATCGTTATTTCAAAATATTCATTCTTTCTGAACTGGAATCAAACACTGTCAATTACCATATAATTTGATTTATATGGATTTCATACACACACGTACACTACACTAACCAAACACAGTCAACCATCATCCAAAGTGCATTCTACATTGCATAAGCATCAAATATAAATATTCAACGCTTATAGTAGCCTGTCAATCAATCGATCGACATACAACTAATTATTGGGACTAGTGTATGTCATATATCATCCCAATACCCGTGTGGGGTTTCAAACAATCAAACACAGGTTTTATTTGTGCAGTTGGGCGATGTGTAAAATTTATCGTCCCAATCAATATCATTCAAATGTGTGTCCATAAACAAATTTCCGATTTGTTTATAAATATTTATTTTATATACACGTTAAAAATTATATTTTTAACTATAAAATATTTATTCATTCCACATCACACAATCAATTTTCACAACACATCAATCAAACAAACAAGTCATCCATGGTCTGTGGACTACGGGTGTCGGGTGCTGCTAAGCACCATCTGCATCCTAGTATATATTTCAAATAGAAAACAAATTAAAAGTGAGAAGTTCTCACCGAGGGTTCCACTACGTCAATCTTTGGCGGACGATGGTTTGGATTTATCCCACATTCCAATTCAATCTTTTCACGCTGTTCATAATAAAAATCACATTTTAATTTCAGCGCTATATGGATAAAAATCACATTTTTCTACCGCTACTGTACAGATAAAAATTCTATTTTTATACTCTATTAAAATATATAAAAATTCTATTTTTATACTTGCTACTTATATATAAAAATAAAATTTTTATATCGATGATTATATCTGAAAAATCGCATTTTAAACCGCTACTATATATGAATAAAAATCGTATTTATCTATAACTAAAAATCGTATTTTTATATGGCTAAAAATATTTTTTATCTAACTTAAAATCTTATCTTTTCTAAATCAAAGATCTAATCTTTTTAAAATTAAAAATTGTATCTTTTCTTAATAAAAAATAAATCCTTTCATGCATAAAAATCGTTTCTTTATATGGATAAAAAATCACCTCTTTATATACATAAAAATCTGAACTTCATCAACATAAAAATCTAAACTTCATATACATAAAAATTTGAACCACATATTCATAAAAATCAAAATTTTCAGAAATTAAAGATCCTCCTTTTATTCTAAGAAATTAAAATCAGTAAAAACTCACCAGTCTTTAGGGTTTAGGTCGGAGGGGGCCCCACGGAGGTTGGTGGCAGTCGAGATGGCGCTAGGGGGTGGTTTCTGTCGCTGGTGGCGGTCCTTTTTCTGACTGTGGGGGTTTGAGGGGCTTGTACGTCGAACGGAGGAAGGGAGGGAGAAGGGGACAGGGCTGAGGAGGGGTGTCGGAGCTTGAGGGTCTGGCGATGGGCGGCGCTCTGTCGATTGCAAGGGGGGGTTGGCGGACTCAGGCGTTGGGTCGACAACAAGGAGGGCTTCGATTTGAGGAAGAGCAGGTTTTTTTTCTTTTGTTCCGATCTGAGCGTTTAAGATGGAGAGAGAGAGTAAAAAGGGGGAAAGGGTTGACCAAGCTACTTTATATAATTATTTATAAATTTAATTCTCCAAAAAGTAAATTTTATTTTGAACTCGAAATCGAACCCACCGACTGTCGTCCCTAGCTAATTACCCCCATTTCGAACACAATGGGATGTGTCACATAAGTCAATTACATCGTTTCGATGAGTTTCTATTTAAATTAACATTTAAGTCAATCACATAAGTCAATTACATCGTTTCTAAGAACTTTTCAAATTTTTCAAAAATTTGGCTAACACCCTAAATTTTCGAAATTTTTTGCCATAACCTCCCCTGCACGGGAGCACCGCGAAAATCCCGAAATTGCCATACATGCCTCTCCAATCCAAAAAGAAAAAGAAACAGCCAAGCGGCTAGCCAATCGGCTCATAAAATCATCCAAAACCCAAGAAATACAATAAACATGTACCTATTTGTCGGGCAAACAATTTTATTCCTCTTCTCTAGCCTCCTTGCCATGACCTGTTCAATGTAATTACATGTATATGCATGCAATTGCGACTAATTTTCAATACAACTCACTATTTGGTTCAATTTGGCTAAAGGTTCAACATTTAATTAATCGAACAATAATCAAACAACATAATCATCAATCAATTTGTTGATTATCATTTCAAATTCATAACTTTGATATATAGTCAAAAATCACATTTTTGGTGCCAAATCACAACCATAAACCCTATCTAGTTTTGGTTCTCGCACCAGTCAATTGGAATGATATAGATATCTCACCTTCGAAACTCGAATACAGACACTGATGATGAGGCCTCATCATCAGAATCATCTCCGGGCGACTAGAGTGTGATTCTATATCTACCCAATATATTAAAACTTCAAATACCCGTGGATCAGACGTATATGCAAAATCTTTATGATTGTCCAAATTCAATAAAAATAAATATTCAAATACGTTGAATAAGGTTTAAATTTTCAAAACAAAAATTGTTTACATTTTAAAAATATACTGTTCATGCTCGTTCTAGGATACTACTGATCCCATCTCTAACGAGTCATTCTCATTGGATATTACTAATCCAATCTCTGATGAATTCTTTCATATGGTTCTAATGTGTCTTGTTCTCGAACTCTGTAAACCAGAGCTCTGATACCAAGCTGTGACGACCCGAAATCCCCCTTACGGGAAATCGCGGATTGCCTTGAGAACAAACCACATTGGAACACAAACAGAAGAACATTTCATTGCTTATTACAACAATTCATCATAATTTAAGAATATACAGAGTATGAATGAATATTATACATCAGAAAGACATCAGAGATTTAAATTACATTTAAATACATCGTAGTGGAAAAATAATACAAAACACAATTGAAGGAGATGTACGAATACAAAGCTTTCCGAATATCATTCCAGCTGTAAACCAGGATCCTATGGATATAAATCTGCAAAACCAAAACTACTAGATGCCCGTGTCGAAAATAGGAACACCCAGAGTGTAGGTTAAAACAATAAACTCCATGTCAGTCATGTGACTGGTGTGAGAACTAAAATAGTTATTTAAAACTTTACTTTATATCAGATATATCAAGGGACCACGCCGTAAAACACGGAACGGGTTTCCTCCCAAGAATATCAATGCATATAATAAAACAGCGCAATGCTTTTTGTAAAAATGAAGCTATTATAAGACCCAGGTCCCATCACACAATGCAACACAAGCCGGAGGATAGGGTTTTCCCTTATAATAGCCAAACATGCTCTATACGTTAAAAACAAATCATTTGATACTACTATAAGTGCATAGTTTATAAAAAAACTTCAAATATAAATGTATCAATCCTAGACGACATGGGTACCATATATCATGTCGCCAATACTAGGTTCTACAATCAAAACCGCAAAGTCACGTATTTGGAAGTTGAATTTCCATCATGAACCAAGGAAAAAAATAGTCCTTACCGAATTCGAGACGCTCTAGCCCGCCCCTCAGGACCCGGACTCAGGTGGGCCCTTGGATCGTCAGGGCCGGTCCACCGATGTGGATTAAAATGCCAGAACACTGCGTTTCCCCGCCCTTTGGGGCGTCAATGAGCCAAATGACTCCATCGGCTCCACATAGTCACCGATATATCCGTAGCACCTCGCAATCCAACAACCACAAGGTGAAAATAATATAAATGTTAGGGCTGGTAGGTCACTGACACCACCCTAGCTAGAAGGAAACGCAAGTCCCCCCTGAAGTCCTTCTCCCATTTATGGTTCACACCGGGGTGTGAGGCTCGCGAATTAACGCTACACAAAGCTGTGCCACACAGGCGGTGCTTTGATCATCAACCACAAGACTCTGCTTTTCAACAGAAGCCTTGATCATTTGCATCTTAGCGTGCCACACAGGCAAAGCACTCCATGCAACCGATATCCATCAAACACACAGAATGATGTCCAATGTCATACACACAGTCCATTTACAAGTCCGTTCTGGGTCTGAACGAAACTAGAGGCACCTTGTACCTTGCATATCCATCGATCTCCAAGTACGTATGGACGATCACCAACTGATTCCCTCCTCTTGGGTGTACATCCCAATCAAGATCATCAGTAATTATCCAAACGATGTGAAGACCTCCGGTCTTTGACCACCGTCTTCATCCTCGACACATCGTCGAATCAGTCATTCAGAATGGGATAAACCCGATCTTTCTGAATAACTCGCGTATATAATAAACAAGTGTTACACAAACACAACATACGCCTCATTCCAATTCAGAATATTCTTTTATTCAAATATTCTTATACTTTGGGGAAGGTTCTCATTAATTTTATTAAAGATAAATTCTTTAAATTTATTCTTTAATCACCCTTTGAATATCAATTCAAACCAAATTATGGTTTATCTAAACTAGTTGGAATTAACGAACCTTACTGAAGTAATCATTTGTTTTAATTTCCCAATCCCAACCTATACATCCCATGAAGTAAAACTGGTAATACTTCATGTCTAGCACCACGGTGTTATCGGTAAATTCAATTACCATTTCACGTTCAAATCTAATTAAAAATTTAACTATTGCCTGGAGCAAAACTGGTGATACACCATTCTCGATCATTTCAATCTAATTAAAGATTCATTTAAACTCCACTTGGTTTTATTCTTCCCAAAAATCAATACTAATGATTGTTTAACTTGGGAAATCATATCCTGTCTTTAACTGGGTTAAAAAACCAATGTCATTTAAAACACGGTTCACGATAAACCCAAAATAACATTCCATTCCATCAACCTTTAACCGTAAATTAGCAAGTGAACAATTCCCTAAGTATTAATCCCGAAGGCCGAAACCAACATCAGATCAATACCCAGGAAACCATTCAACTTAACTAATCTCCAGTTAGTTTCTGATTTTCTTAACTCCATTGGCTCTAAGAATAGTATTATTAAAGATACCATTCACGACAACCGAAATCACATTCCATTTATTATGGAATCTTCACGGAAAAACAAATCAATATATAATCCATATCTATTTCCAAATCCGACCAGTAATACAAATGGAATAACGACAACGCCTTTTAAATTCCATATGTATTAACAGTCTTCCTCCACAGAAGTTCACTTCGATTATTATCAAATCGAATTCCATTCAATTCCAATTTAATATGTTAAATTGGAAAACTTTACTTTGGAAAATCTCCTTTAAATCTTAACAAAAGATTTATAAATTCCAAACCTATTTGACTATAAATCGGGTTAAAGAACGAATGTCGCTAAAACACAGTTCACAACAAACCCAACTCACATTCCACTAATTATCGGGTTAAAGAACAAGTGTTATTTAAATCACTATTCACGATAAACCCAAAAATCAATTCAAATTCAATTCCAATTAAATACCATTCAATTGGTATACTTCATTAAATCTAAATAAAAAGATTTAATCTTTTTCTCAACTGGGTTTAAGAACAGTGTTAATGAAGACACCATTCACGACAAACTCAAATCCCATTTGATATTAAATACAAGGCTCTGAATAAAAAAAATATCGGCTTATATTCAATATCAAATTCTACGACCAACCAATATCATGTTGGAAATAACGATATAAATATATCTTTCAAATTTCCATAACAATATCTATATAATCACGAAATCCAACATCAAAATATTCCGAAGACATCAATTCAAATCCATTTCCAGTTTATATATTGGAAATTCTGGTTATTTTCAAAACCATTTCAAATCCAATTTATTTATTTAAAAATAAATGGATTATCATTCTAGTTCAAAACTAGTTCATTTCGATAAAAATCTATTTTTATCTTTTCAAATATGGGATTTTTCATCCCAACTCTTTCCAAATCATTTCTTATGATTTTATACTAATTATTGATATTTTTAATAATTTTATCAAGGCCCGTACAGTCGATTCCCATAAACGGCCATCGAACTGCACTTACAACGACCTTTTCCAAATTTGATTTGGACATAATTCCAAATCCAACCATTAGATTTCTAATTTCTTGTATTCTTAGAAAGCTTTTTTCGATACGAACCCAGCTGTTCCGGTTTTAGGAGAATCCGACGGTCGCATCTCCCGTAATATCCATTCGAAGTCAACGGTCAAAACTCGTGAACTGCCGTTGCGCGACGCGTTCTATTCAGGCCATTATATATATATATATATATATATATATATATATATATTATATATATATTTCGTCGATTTTCTTTTAAAATGTATTTTATAAATCGTTTTAAATTCGTTTTCAAAGCGATTTCAACTTCCTATTTAGTTTCTAATCAAAATTGAATATTCCATATCATCGATATATAAACGATAATATTTTCAAAACATTAGATTTTGAAATCAATTCATTTTCGATATTCATTGTAGAAATGAATAAAATCAGTATAAATATAGTTCCGTCAAAATGGCGTCAATCTAATCAACATTACTTTATATATTTAGATATAATCGTGTCCTTCCCAAATCGGACATCAAAATAACATTTTGATCTATTGCTGAATATTATTTTAAAATAATCATTATTTCAAACTATTCATCCTTTCTGAACTGGAATCAGACACCGTCAATTACCATATAATTTGATTTATATGGATTTCATACACACACGTACACTGCAACAATCAAACACAGTCAACCATCATCCAAAGTGCATTCTACACTGCATAAGCATCAAATATAAATATTCAACACTTATAGCAGCCTGTCAATCAATCGATCGACATACAACTAATTATTGGGACTAGTGTATGTCATATATCATCCCAATACCCGTGTGGGGTTTCAAACAATCAAACACAGGTTTTATTTGTGCAGTTGGGCGATGTGTAAAATTTATCATCCCAATCAATATCAGTCAAATGTGTGTACATAAACAAATCGTCCGATTTGTTTATAAATATTTATTTTATATACACGTTAAAAATTATATTTTTAACTATAAAATATTTATTCATTCCACATAACACAATCAATTTTCACAACACATCAATCAAACAAACAAGCCATCCATGGTCTGTGGACTACGGGTGTCGGGTGTTGCTAAGCACCATCTGCATCCTAGTATATATTTCAACTAGAAAACAAATTAAAAGTGAGAAGTTCTCACCGAGAGTTCCACTACGTCAATCTTTGGCGGATGATGGTTTGGATTTATCCCATATAACAATTCGATCTTTTCACGCCGTTCATAATAAAAATCACATTTTTATTTCAGCGCTATACGGATAAAATCACATTTTCTACCGATACTGTACAGATAAAAATTCTATTTTAATACTCTACTGTATAGATAAAAATTCTGTTTTTACACCCCTACTATATAGGTAAAAATTCTATTTTTAAACTGTTACTGTATAGATAAAAAATTTATTTTTATACCGCTACTGTATAGATAAAAATTCTATTTTTATACCGCTACTGTATTGATAAAAATTCTATTTTTATACTCTATACAAATATATAAAAATTCTATTTTTATACTTGCTACTTATATATAAAAATCAAATTTTTATATCGATGATTATATTTTAAAAATCACATTTTTGAACCGCTATTATATATGAATAAAAATCATATTTTTATACAACTAAAAATCGTATTTTTATATAGCTAAAAATATTTCTTATCTAACTAAAAATATAATCTTTTCTAAATCAAAGATCTAATCTTTTTAAAAGTAAAAATCGTTTTTTTCTTAATAAAAACTCAAATCCTTTCATGCATAAAAATCGTTTCTTTATATGGATAAAAAATCACCTCTTTGTATACATAAAATCTGAACTTCATCAACATAAAAATCTAAACTTCATATACATAAAAATTTGAACCTCATATTCATAAAAATCATAATTTTCAGAAATTAAAGATCTTCCTTTTATTCTAAGAAATTAAAATCAGCAAAAACTCAACAATCTTTAGGGTTTAGGTCGGAGGGGGCCCCACGGAGGTTGGTGGCGGTCGAGATGGTGCAAGGGGGTGGTTTCTATCGCCGGCGGCGGTTCTTTTTACGAATGTGGGGGTTTAAGGGGCTTGTAGGTCGAACGGAGGAAGGGAGGAAGAAGGGGACATGGCCGAGGAGGGGCGTCGGAGCTTGAGGGTCTGGCGATGGGCGGCGCTCCGTCGATTGTGGGGTGGTATGGCGGTCTCAGGCATTGGGTCGATGACAAGGAGGGCTTCGATTTGAGGAAGAGAAGGTTTATTTTCTTTTGTTTCGATCTGAGCGTTTAAGATGGAGAGAGAGAGTAAAAAGGGGGAAAGAGTTGACCAAGCTATTTTATATAATTATTTATTAATTTAATTCTCCAAAAAGTAAACTTTTATTTTGAACTCGAAATCGAACCCACCGACTGTCGCCCCTAGCTAATTACCCCCATTCCGAACACAATGGGATATGTCACGTAAGCCAATTCCATCGTTTCGATGAGTTTCCATTTAAATTAACATTTAAATCCTTATATTAAATTTTAAATGTACATTTCAATTTACTGGGGTCATATACGGATCCCAAAAATTCCAGAAAAAATATTTCTAGCTTCGTATTGACGTTAAGGTCCTAACAAAACTAATTTCATCAAATTTGAAGACCGTTTGAAAAATGACCATTTTCTTGTCGATCAAAATTGACTGAAACTGGTCAAACGCGTTTAACTTCGCCACGCTCACATATTGATTCAGAAAATTATGCAAATTGGAATCTAGCAATAACTTGACATCTCGGATTCAACAAAAGTAGTTTCATTGAAAATTGAGGTTGTTTGCAAAATTTCCATTTTTAAGGGACAAAAATTCCATAGCGACTATTCTGAATTTTCAACTAGACGTAACTTTTTATTCCCACCATGAAATTTCAATTTTTCGGATTTGTTGGAAAGATATTCTCTAACAGATTCTAATATTTTTGGTTTCGCCAAAATCCGGTTTATTTTGAATCCTGTACACTCATTTGAAATTTGAAATTTGAAATCGAATTTTCGAACTACCGCGCCATTTCTAATTCCTTTTATATTTAAATTAAAATATTTATATTCTAACGTCGATTCAAATAAATTTCTCGTCATTATTATTTAAAATAATTCATTTTAAATATTCAAAATTCATCAAAATTGCCAAAATAAAAAATTTAAGTTGGCTCAAATTTCCGGGTTATTACATCGATCTACTAATGCTACGTCTGCGTTGAATCTTTCGAGGAAAGATTGAAGTATCTCTCCCGGATGTTGCTTGATGGAGGTCAAGAACATGACACTTTTCGGTCGAGAGATGTGAATTCTGAACTACCCAATGAAGCGGGTGACTAGCGAGTTCCAGCTGTAGATTGACTCCGTTGTTAGCTGCCGAAACCACATGCCGGTTATATCTATGAGAAAAAGCGATAATCATTTGGCCATAACATTGGTTGATGCAGAGAGTACATCCATATGGCATATGTATCGCACGAGATGGATGGTCGGGTTGGTCCGACCAATGTAGGGTTCAAAGGCCGGAAACTTAAAGTCCGGAGGATTACAAGAGTTTCTTATTTCCCTATAAAGGAGCTACGACGGATATTATCTATATCCTGCTAAGAAGAGGTTCCCCGGGTGAAGTGTCAGATGATGCTTGCAAGCTTGCTTCCATCTCCGAGAGTCGCTGCCATGAATCCAGCTTTGCATTCGGGAGAGCTCCAGCACCAGGGTCCGACGAAAGCATGCTCGGAACGGCGACCGTTGGTTAGGCTCGACCTCCGAGAGTCGAGTGAAGGTGAGGGCGAGGGTGCATCGCAGTTGTGGGTTCTGGGTAGACTAGCGCCTCCTGGACCTGGTGATAATTGGTCTGAATCATGCCCGCGATGGAAGGTCCGGGCTGATCCAGCATAGCATGTGATGTTCGAAGCTCCCTGATGGCCCCTCCCGAACTGATGTTAGAAGGATTCATGGTAGCATTTTCCTCCGCCGTGGTGAGAACCGGTATGGTAGAGTGAGTCTGTTGTAAGATGTTGGGTTGTAATGGGAATGGCATTGATCCTGATGGGCCCAGCGGTTACGATTGGTCCAGGGGGTCGAGCTAGTCCCCGAAGAGGTAGTAATACGGTCGAAGGACCTAAATCTTGATCGCGGGCCTCCGGTGAATCTACGGCTGCGTTAGTTGCTGGAAGCGATACTCCTGGCTGTGATTGGTTGGGAGGTGGAGTCGAGCCAAGAGGAAGTAAATGTGTAATCTGATCTGTGGCTTGCATTTGTCCGGACCGAAGATCAGTTACTGCCCCAGCCTCGCCTGGTGGAGGAATTGATGTTGAAGCGTTAAATCCCTTTTCCATCCAAGCGAGAAGATGATCCATCAACAGTTGTTGTCATTCGAGAAGTTTACCCTAAGGTGTCATCTGGCCTCTAAACTCGACCATGATCTTATCCATGTCGTCCCGAGTAAGATATCAGGACACGTCTTCAAGGAAGCTTCCTGACTTGCCTCTGCAGTGTTTGTCTCGGATGCATCAGCGTTTGTGGGCGAGAAGATATTGCATCTTTCTTCTGCTTGTTCGCCATGGGTCGGAACTTGCTGAAAGTCATAGAGAATGCTGATGTGTGCCCCTTCCTGGTGCACCATAGTGTTGACATCAAAATTTGGTCACTAGTGACAGTCAACTCCCAATCGTGTGAAGAGCACACGAATAACAATCACAAAATGCAGTAAAAAAAGAAAATAGGGAATACGAAAGACTTTTTATAGTGGTTCGATAAAGATGGTACCTACATCCACTTTATATGTATTGATTTGCTTTTGATTACAAGTACAACACTTTTTCTATTTGAAGAAAGAAGAAGATCGGCTATTTTGGAGTTAGCTGTAGGAAGAGCTTAGAATCAGAAGTCTTTGGTGGAGAATAGAGCATCCGAAAGAAGGTCTCCAGAAAGAGAGGTTCGTTTCCATTTTGAGCTTGGAGGTATTTATAAGTGAAGAAGTGGGCTGAGGTATATCAAAAGTAGAGCTTTGTCCGAAAGTGGTTGACCGCCTTTAATGCTCTAAGAATTGGATCGAATATTGAATGGCTTAGCTAGATATTTCCACATAGATTTGGAGTCATCAAGTCGATCCGAACTTTAAGAAAGTGCTTAACTTGGTTGGTCCACGAGAGCAATTATATTGGGGCATGAGATCCGCTGCTCGAAGGAAACTGATTCGGGTCAAATCTTTTTTGGACTTTCTGAAGTATAGGTCGTTCTATCGGTCGATCGACCGATGCTGAAAAGCGAGCTTTTGGACATTGGGCTTCGATCCGTTGAACCACGACTTCTTTTGCCAAAAGGTTGGTCAACACACTATTTTCGAAATGATTTCAAAATAACTAACTTTTTTTTAAATTGAGTTTCAAAATTACTTCCTTATTTTGAATATATATCTCTTTGTTCTTAAATTTGTTTCAAGTTCTGAAATTTAATTACTCCTATTTTGAAATTATACTTTATTTCCTAAAATATTTTATTTCTTAATTCAGATATTTATTACTTATAGATTTATACTAATTTTTTTATAATTATTTATGGTTTCAATTTCCTCATTTATATTTATTAAGTTTTAATATATTCCATATATTCATAGTTTTATATACACACACACACATTCTATATCATTTTATATATTGTAACCCCTCACACTTTTCTTAGCTCAAATTTCATAAAAAATTGAAACCCAAACCCATCCAAGAATGGAGAGTGTAAATTTGGTACCTGCAATTAATGAGCATGAGCATAATTAGAGTAAAATAAAAATAACTCATAGAAGGAACAAGATAAGGTAATTAATACCGACTAAGACGATTACCTTAAAGCACATCGTCACATAGATTTTGAGTATGAGAGAACAAGAATTGAAAACCAAACTGAACACCTGTTGAGACCTGTCATTCCCGAGCTAAACTCGAGAGTTGTTATGTAGAGGGGGTCAGAACAACAAGTCCTTGTGAGTAGAAAATGTATAACCCTATCTACAATACACAAATGTATCCCGTTTGGTCATAATCAAAACATAACCTAACCTTGTAAAAATTTATGTACAATGACTAACGACCGTACCCAAGTTAGCATTCTCAAATGATAGCGATATTGAAATACAACGTTCACCCATAAATATGAAGCTTTTAAACCACCATTCAACTACTTACTATAAACTAAGAGGTGGATCCCCACTACTCATTATTGCATATGGAGGTTATTATTTCTGTATGGCCACTTAAAACTTCCTTTTCAATGATAATAAGGGTGGATCCTTTTGATCAATTAAGACCCAAGGCGGACCCATCGTGTAACACCCCGAATTTTAATAAATAATAACCAAATATAAACGATTAATAAACTAAATATTAATCAGAATAATAATCAGAATTATACAACGAGACTAGCACATTTGGAACCATTGTAATTTTATGATCAAAATGGACACTTGGTTTGTAAAAATCTGAGTTAAAATTAGTTAGTTATGGAGTAAAGAAGTATTCAAAAATTAAATAAATAAAACAGACAAATCCAACGTTCAGTGGGCGACCCATGCTAATCGGGTCGACATGTGTGTTGATCCAGTATAGCGGGTGAGCTGACCCAACTGCAGCGTGCCTTAGCCTGCACGCAAGCACACCAATCCTAACGGACGCTGCATCAAACGCTAACAACTACGTTCCTAACGGCTGTTTTTACCCATTCTTATAAAAATCTATCCTCTTCCACCATGTATCCTTCAATATTCCACACCTCAAACACCACATTTTTTCTCTATTTTGCCTTGACAATGGCTGAAGTAACTCGTGTGAAAGCAACATTTCGCCGACCTCTGAAAGTGTGGTCTCCGTTTGCAACTTCAGAGTTTCTCCATATAACCATTGATGCTTACCAAGCAGCTGGAAAGAACAAAAAAGGAATTCATAAGAGGATTGCAACTGCTATGAACGAGGTTTAGCTACATCACCGACTGAGATACCGGTCATTGTTGAACAAGTAACAGTTGAATACGATGCTTACAAGAAGAAATGAACTGAATGTCGCAATTTGAGTGAGAAAACGGATGCCATATGGGATCATAAATACGGAATAATTAATGGAAGCGAAGCTTGGTGGTAATTCTCCCTTGTCTACCACAAGCCCACAGCCTCTTGAAATTCCGACTATGAAGCATGCAATAGACAATGTAAGAACATTTGACGGTAATGGCATAACCCACGCAATATCAATTCTCAAAAGCAAGGAAAACCAAGATTTGTTCATGGTTCTTCTTGATGACGAAGCAGAAAACTGGCTGCGTTTTGAAATCGAGGTTCGCAAGCAAGCAATCTGATACGTGTAGTTTATGATGAATTGCAACGTCCCGCCTTTTTGATCGCCTCAAATTGGTGATTAAACCAACTTAAAACATTCAAATTGATGGATCGTTATTAGCTTACAGAGTTTAAAATAGAATCAGCACAACAAATACAGAATAAATAAATAACGCAGTACTGAACATTGGAATAAAACTTTTATTTATATTAATTAGAATTTTTTTGATACAAAGATTTTTCTATACAGCGGAATGAAAATATCATTTGAATACAAGAAAATATTTACTGTTTGAAATCTTCAGAGTGCGCTCGTCATCAAAATCCCCAGCTTCATCAGTCTTCGGATCTTAAGATGTAATCTCTAAATCTGTAACATTTGGGTCTCACCCGAGCATTCCATGCAAAAACATAAAACACTATCAAATCATAGTTCAAGTAAAATAATTTTAATATAAACTGAAATATAATAGTTAATCCTATAATTCACTGCATTTCGAGTACATTGAACCCATGAGAACTGCCGGAATATACCATAGCAATTTGGGACGAAACAAATCGGGATAGCATATGGATTCATATATACTTGAGCCAATGACATATATATACATATACGAGGGTATACATACATACGTGTACATCGCCACCACACACACACACACACACATATATATATATATACACACACACTAAAACATATATACGTATGCCGCTGACATGTATACATACACACACAATAGTATGTATATACACATGTGTCCATCGATCGCCACATATATACCAAGACCAAGCTTCGATAGATCAGGATACGCAACATACATTTTCAAAGAAATTTCAAGGGCTGTCAAAACAAGCCAAGGAGCAATAAATGCAACCTTTCAAATTAAAGAGTACACCAGGCATGCACAACCAAAACTCGAGCAGGTGTATGGCTCAAGAAAAGGGTTCAAATATGGAAGCCAATATCATGATAATGAACTACAGCAAAAAGTTATTCAAAAGGGTGCATGCATTAGTGAAACAAATTTTGTCACATGACTAAAGAAAAGGCAAGATGTTCGACCAACACACTTTCAATTATGTAAGTATATATAATTTTCTTTTTTCCACTGGTAAATTGCTTCTATACTCAAAACATACAGTGTTAAATTCCAAGGTAACTTCATAACGAGGAGCTTATTTAAATACATATAAATGTGTAACAGTTTGGGTTTATATACATAACCAAGGCATAGATATGGCAAAAGGAATATTGGTGTTCATTTGTCTATGGTTCACTGCCCAAGTTTAAACAAAATGTACAAGGGTTATATATATATATATTTATGTGTGTGTGTGTATAAATCAGGTAAACAAAGGGGTATAAACCCACATACAAGTTAAATAATCACGTATGCAAGCTCAACTAAATAGGAATATGTTCCAGGAAAATAAATGAATAGGCTTCTTTTCCCATGAATGATATTAGAATTTAGAAATGGTGTATATGGTCATGTGTCCATTAGCCTAAAGTAGCAATTATCATATATTGTTTCTAATTCATAACTAAGTATAATGTATTACACCCAAGAAACTACAAACTCAAATAATCGTTCATGCATACATATTACTGACAAAAACACATCTCAACAATTTTTCCTAAGTAGAACGCCACAGGTACTATTTGCACAACATCCCAATACCACTTTATGATCATGATAATTGCAGCTGCACATATGTAAACAACCTTCGACTTATGTTAATTCTTCAAAAGTTTCAAGAGATTGCAGAAACTACAAGCTAGTAGTACATTTCCTTATCTACCTGTTTCCATTCTCACTTATACATTGACATCAATTTGCCTTAATTGAATAATTATGACCAATATATTTTAGCTAAGAACCACATCATGTAGCATCTTTTGGTTCTACTAGGGGCCTTCTTATCATTTGTCCACTTAACAAAATTTCAGCACTTGTGGGTACAATGTATTTAACAGTGACAACATTGATGACTTGATTTCAGTTTATAACAGCTATAAATTTCAGGTATTAAATGATGTTGTTTGAACCATGTTTACAGTAAAAGCCAACATAGTTTAGTATGCACAAATTTTCTGAACATTGACAACTAACCAAATCTCAAGACTGTAAATACCATAACACAACCCGGTTTCCAAATCGGCAAAGTAGGTTAAACATAACCCACATGTTCGAAACATGGACCAATATAGCAGTTAAGGTAGTGCACTCCTATTTAAATCTCTGCACATGTATATACATTCAATTATGTGTAACACATGTCGACCCATTCCCAAAACAAAATCAGGTTAACACGATAAATGCCACACCATCATGTACAACTATTAAATGACCACCAGCCAAACAGCATGGTGCTAAGGCCATAAACTATCATACTTTAAGTTTATCGAAATTAAATTACTTGCAACAAGAATTAATCGTGAGTAACAATACTCACCTTTAATAGCGTGATTAAAAAGGAACAACTTGCAAAGGCTTAGGAGCAGGCGAGGACGATCGGTTTTCTTGAGCAATGACTTCGATTTGGCGGTTCTCAGAAGGAGCCTTCTACATTGGAACGAGCTAGCCTTCGATCTGCGAGAGCTTCAAGCTTGTGACGGAAGGAGAAGCATGATTTGAGGATAAAGGCTCGGTTTTTATTCGATGGACTATGGCTTTGTTGCTTACGGTGGCTCCAATGGGTAGCGACGGCTGCAAGCGCGGATGATTTGCGAATTGGGGTTTCCCCTTTCCTGGAATTGAAAGCAAAAGGACAGAGGAGAGAAGAGGTAAGGGCGCTTGCAGCTTCAAAGTGGGTGGCTTGAGATGATCTACGCGGCGGCCAAGAGGAGGCAGCGATCGATTTGTTAAAAGGAGAAAGTCTTGATTTTTGGGGAGGAATCATTTTAGGGTTAAAGGTTTTTGGCAGAAGCCGTTAACTTTAAGAAAGGGGAACTGATTTCGGCTTGGAAGCCATAAAAAAATGAAAAGAGGAAATCATTTGTGCTGGATAAAATTGTGGAGGAACAAGACGTTTATAGAAGAGGAATGTCAGGGATAAGAACAGAGTCCATCGAAAGGTTTTAGGTTAGCTGTGCGTTACAGGGATAGGTTGGCGTGAGATTAACTAAGGTAGATTATATTTGTTTTAATTTAAATTATAATTCTACCATGAATACCCCCGAACCGCTCTAAATACGTACCACCAACACAGTTTCTAAATGCTACAAAAATTATATGTATCTCCTCGTCTTTGCATTCTAAATGCAATAACATTTCCTGGTTGTAAACCGACTCTGTCTGTTTACAATGTTATTTTAAATTTTAAATTATTTATCGTTACACTGATTTAATTCCGTTTGTTCACCAATGACTCTATTCGTTTTTGAATTTGAAATGTTAAATTCAAATTTTGAATTTAGGATTCAGAACTAAAATTAAATAGAAATAATTTAGTTGATTTATATAAATATTTTTCGTTGAATTAGACTGATAACAATAATTTAAATTCGATTTATATTGATAGTTGGAATAATAAACACATATCCAAGCTAATTTTCAACAAATAAAATCTCTAATTTATTTAACATCAATAGTGTTTATTTTAAAAATTCCACCATCTATATTTTCTAATCGAATTTCAAATCCAATTCAAATATCCAATCAAATTCAATTCCAATATTCAACCATACATATTTGATTCCAACCACCCATTCTGAATTAAATATTGAATTTTAATACATGCACAAACAATATATTTGATTTTTTTAAACCCGAGTATCAATATAAAATTGATCATTAATAATTAAATCTCTAATTTATTCCTTATTTTAGTTGTCAAAATTTCTGGGTCGTTACAATCTCCCCTCTTTAAAACTTTTCATCCTCGAAAAGAAGAGATCGTTAGAGTTATACCAATGTATATTCCAAATTATCTTATTAATGTGAAATTCTAAACTAAATATCAATATTTATATTATCAATTCTCTTTATTTATCCGTCATACTCAATTAACTTTGAAAATCAATTTTTCTCAAAACTAATCTCTTAAATTTCAAACTCTGCATAAGTTGGATTTACGCATCTCGAATTATTCCAAATTCCTTTATAACCCTTATGTGATAACCCTAAACTTCCGCGCCACGGAAGCAAGGATAATCATTGGAATATAACACATTTATCACAACAACAGATTACAGATAACAACATAATACATGAAATCATAGAATAATATCATCATCATAGCAGCAGAATCATGAATGTCATCAACATCTGAGTTGCACAGACACAGGATACTACTTAGTACATAAATGTTCCCACAAATAGAAAACAAGTCTAGTACATCCTAAAATACAACATAGATAAAGTGATGTTTAAATGTCCCAAAAGATAAAAGATAAAGATGGTCTTTGTCTTCTGCCCAAAGAGCACACTATGCTGCGGTGAATATCCAAAGTAAGCATGTTACCTATTTACTTGGCTGCCGTGTAAAAATAAGGGCACCCGAGTGTGCAAGTGAAAACAAACTACGAGTCACTCATGGGACTGGTATGAGAAATCTTACTTAACTTACCTAATAATAAGGTTAATCACAGGACCACGCCGCTAACGCGGAACGGGTTTATTCCATTGGATTGTCAGTGCATAAAATGAGTAAATCTTTTAAAACAACGCAATGCTTTTTAGAAAAATGAAACCGTTATAAGACTCAAGTCCCATCACACAATGCAACGCAAACCGAAGGATGGAGTTGTACCTTATAATGATCAAACATGATTGACACGTATAAAACAACAATCAGTTGATATTATTACTAGTGTCTAATCAATTTAAAACACTTTCAAAATAAATGTATCAATCCTAGACGGCATAGCTACCATATACTATGTCGCTATATATAGGTTTACAATCAAATTTGTAATGTGGTATTGGAAATTGGGTTTCCATCATGAGTCGAGGCTAGGAATTATCCTCACCGATTTCGAGACACTCTAGCAAATGCCTCAGGACTCGGATGCTGGCGATCCCTAGTTAGCAGCAGGGCCGGTCCACAAATACTTTTGCGGATTGATTATTCTTGAACAGTACGTTTTCTGGTCCTATTCGACCTATCACTTGGCCAGTAGCGACCAATATCCGAGGGCCCTCACAATCCATTATCCACATAAGTAAAAATGTATGGGCTCTATACCATGACACCACTTCTAGCTAGAAAGAAACGTATGCACTCCCTGCCGTCCTCTTTCCGTTTTTGACTCATACCATGGTGTGAGGCTCGCGAAGTAACGCTATACACAAAGCTATACTAAATAAAGCTATGCTTTGATCATCAACCACAAGGCTCTGCTTTTAAGCAAAAGCCTTGATCATTTGCATCTTGGCATGCCACATTGGCAATCCACGCCATGCGACTGATGTCTATCAATATATAACCTCTAAGCTTGTATGTCTCAGAGAAGGGTGTTAAGCAAGAGAATAAATTCTCCGCCACTAAACAGATATATATTAAATAGAAATCAATTCACACAAAATTAAATCCAATGTCAAACATACATCCATTTACAATTCCGTTCTGGGTCTGAACGAAACTGGAGACACCTTATTCCTCGTCCCTTGTCCAATACGGAAGAGAGGTTCTCGCATATCTGGACAATCAATAAGTACGTCCAGACAACTACCACTTTAACCTTTTCCTGAGAGAAAACCAATCCAGGGCATCAGTAGTCATCCATTCGATGTGAAGATCGTCGGTCTTCAACCACCGTCTTTAATGTCTTCGATTTTAAATCATCGTATAATTATTTGAAATGAGATTGAACTCGGTCTTTCCAAATAATTCTCGAATATATAAAATTCGAATCAGTTCATATCGTTAATATTATTTTATAACGATTTATCGCTATTTTTATTTATATACAAATAGCTCAATTAATTCGGATGACGTTTCAGGTCGTTACGTGGCCCTGGCGCTGTTTTTATCCAAATTTGAATTACACATTTCTCAAAATCTAACCGTTGGATCTTAACAAATTTAATATCGTTGGAAAGATCTTTCCAAAGCAAACCTAATGGTTCTAGTTTTGGGAAAATTCGACTGTCGGATCTTTCAGTATAATCGTTTAAAGTTCCGATTCCAAAACATGAACTACCGCTTGCGATTCATTTAATTTATATATATATATATATATGTATATATATATATATCGTTCGACGATTTAACTAACAAGTTAAAAATAATGTATTAACCAACAAGATCATTCTTTTTATTCTAATCAAACAGGTTGAATGTAACATTTTTAATGACAACACCTATTTTAACATATTATTCTTTTTAACTAAATAAACATGTCAAAAGAGACATTTTTAATGAACAACTCCTACTTTAACATATTATTCTTTTTAACTAAATAAACATGGTAAAAGAAACATTTTTAATGGCAACACCTATTTTAACATATTATTCTTTATAACTAAATAAACATGTTAAAAGAAACATTTTTAATGAATAACTCCTACTTTAACATATTATTCTTTTTAAATAAATAAACATGTTAAAAGAAACGTTTTTAATGAACAACTCCTACTTAAACATATTATTCTTTTAACTAAATAAACATGTTAAATGAAACATATTTAATGAATAACTCCTACTTTAACATATTATTTTTTTAACCTAAGTAAACATGTTAAAAGAAACATTTTTAATAGACAACTCCTACTTTAACATATTATTCTTTTTATCTAAATAAACATGTTAAAAGAAACATTTTTAATGCAAAACTCTTACTTTAACATGTAATCCATTTTATCTATCGAGTCAAAACATACACCAAAAATGTCATTTTTAATGTTTAAACAATTTCTAATGAACATATCATTTTTAATGGATAAATCATTTTTAATGAAACTAATCATACACTAAAAACGTCCTTTTTTTAATATCTAAACCATTTCTAATGAACATGTCATTTTTAATGATGAATCATTTTTAATGAAACTAATCATACACTAAAAATGTCTTTTTAATATCTAAACAATTTCTAATGAACATGTCATTTTTAATGATGAATTATTTTTAATGAAACTAATCATACACTAAAAATGTTCTTTTTAATATCTAAACAATTTCTAATGAACGTGTTATTTTTAATGATGAATCATTTTTAATGAAACTAATCATACGCTAAAACTGTTCTTTTTAATATCTAAACAATTTCTAATGAACTTGTCATTTTTAATGATGAATTATTTTTAATGAAACCAATCATACACTAAAAATGTCCTTTTTAATATCTAAACAATTTCTTATGAACATGTCATTTTTAACGATGAATCATTTTTAATGAAACTAATCATACACTAAAAAAGTCCTTTTTAATATCTAAACAATTTCTAATGAACATGTCATTTTTAATAATGAATCATTTTTAATGTTTAACATTTTTTCTCTAAAACATGATAAATTTGTGATTCATATATATTCAATAAAATGTAAATTTTTATTGTATAAACAATTATTTCCAACATGACAATTTCTATGATCCATATAAACAATAAAAAGGGAATTTTTATTGTGTAAACAATTATGACTAATTCTATGATTCATACGTACAGTAAAAAGATAAGTTTATTGTATAAATATTTTTGACAAATTCTGTGTTCACGTATACAATAAAAAGATATTTTTTATTGTATAAATATTTTTGACATATTCTATGTTCACATATACAATAAAAAGATAATTTTTATTGTATAAATATTTTTGATAAATTCTATGTTCACATATACAATAAAAAGATAATTTTTATTTTATAAATATTTTTGACAAATTCTATGTTCACATAAACAATAAAAAGATAGTTTTTATTGTATAAATATTTTTGACAAATTATATGTTCACATATAAAATAAAAAGATAATTTTTATTGTATACATATTTTTGACAAATTTTTCTATGTTCACATATACAATAAAAAAGATAATTTTTATTATATAAATATTTTTGACAAATTCTATGTCCACATATACAATAAAAAGATAATTTTTATTGTATAAATATTTTTGACAAATTCTGTGTTCACATATAAAATAAAAAGATAATTTTTATTGTATAAATATTTTTGACAAATCCTATGTTCACATATACAACAAAAAAATAATTTTTATTGTATAAATATTTTTGACAAATTTTATGTTCACTTATACAATAAAAAGATAACTTTTACTGTACAAAAGTTTTTGACAAATTTTTCTATGTTCACATATACAATAAAAAAATAGTTTTTATTGTATAAATATTTTTGACAAATTTTTCTACCCAATTCAATCCAATGGATCATCGCAATCAAAATCAATCAATCCAAATCTCGTACAACACACATATAAATTTTAACAGCGTATATATAAAAACTTCTTATCGCAATCACAATTAATTTCAATTTTAAATTAGAGATCTCACAGTGATTTTGAATTATTCAAAAAATTGTAGATCGTCTAAAATTTCACTGGTCACTGCTAAAATGTAGTAGACACTGCCACAATCCCGATGGTTCCTGTTTCATGTGATTCCGACATCGTATGAACAAGTTATGATTTTTATCTTGTTAATATTATTTTAAATTTAATTAATTAAATAATTTAAATAAGTACACGGCCGACACCCTTTTCCGTTTATTCAAAAATTAGGTCAAAGCTTTTCGATCCACACACTTCACTTCGCGATGATCGGACGACGTCACGTCGGAGAGGGAGGAAGTGCGCGCCAGGGTGCCTGTAACACCCCTAAGTCCCACATGGTGAAAGCTTGTGTGAAGTGGGTACTTATATAGTAAAGCCCATCTCTTACTAATGCCGAGGCCTTTTGAGGAACAAAACCCCACACCTATATGGTGGCTAAGTTGGGGACAATATCTTGCGTGAACGGAGGTGCGGGCTATTATAGTGGTATCAGAGCCACTACCCAGCCGGAATTGTGGCTCTTGTGTGGACCACAGCGCCTGGGTGAGGTGTTTGTGAGCCAACGAGGACGTTGGGCTCTGTAGGAGGGGAGAATGTAACACCCCTAAGTCCCACATCGTGGAAGCCTGTGTGAAGTGGGTACTTATATAGTAAAGCCCATCTCTTACTAACGCCGAGGCCTTTTGAGGAACAAAACCCCACACCTATATGGTGGCTAAGTTGGGGACAATATCTTGTGTGAATGGAGGTGCGGGTTGTTACAGTGCCCATGATGGCGAACTCGATCGCACCCAGGAGGCGGGGCGGGGGTTGATACAACGGCGGTTTGGGGAGGTGGTGCGATCAAAATACTCCATTACAGGGGGCATTGTCTTTATGGATGTGAAGATTGGATAGAGTACTACAATATTGTCCAAAGGATGGAATGATTTTACTGAGAGTATTGAGAGATTTTAATGGAGGAAGTTTTGAGATGTTTTGGTCATATACGATGATTGAGGCGGTGGCTATGAAATGAACTAGGGTTTGTAAATCCTATATTTAATATTATTTATTTCTCTAATTTTCAAAAAAAGCCCGTTAACTCATACTAACTCCAAATCCAGCCCAACGACTGTCGCCCCTAGCCAAATACACCCATTCCAGACACAATGGACTTGGTTTCAGCCTGTTTTTCTTTAAATTAAAATATAAAACATTTAATATTAAATTTGATCGTATATTTTAATTTACCGAGGCCACATACCAACTCCAAAAATTCCCAAAAAATAAATCTAGCTATATTTTGACATAGTCATAACAAAATTAATTTCGTCAAATTTGGAGACTGTAGATTACGCACTTATCACGACGGTAGATCGCATCAGACACAATGATTACGCTTGGTTCCCCCAAGAAACATCCATCTGCCTTAGGTCATCTACATCCCTGTGAATTACGCTACACGGTCGTGTCCTTTCGGGAACAATGACAACTCGAGTTTTATGTCCGGACAACCTACCACCACCACCAACACATCTCAACTAAGCTCAAAATTCAAAGGAGGAAGGTACTTTATTTATCTTGACTTGAAAACATATAGCATTTCATTCCTCACAAATCGTATTTACTATTTTCTTTCCAAATCATATTTCCAGATATCTCATTCTTATATAATTTCCCTTGTATAAAATTTCATTTCAAATCGATTACCTTCCAATCCAATAGTTTTCGAATTCGCTTTATTCACACACACACACACACACACACACACACACACACACACACACATATATATATATATATATATATCTTTTCCATTTACGAACACTTTTATATCCAATATCTAAAATCGAATATCTTCACATTTTCATATAGATTTCAATTTTTTTTTGATCAATTCTGTTATCTTTTCAAACTCGAGTTATAAACCAAATTCTCTTCCAAATTTCCATTATTACATTCATCGCTTAACTCAAATCTTTATGTTATCAAAATTCCAGAATTTTCCCTTTTAATAACAAGTTTCTCATTCCCACACAATTACTCTTCCATATTCACATTCATTGACTGTAATTTGCAAGCGAACTACTCCCTAAGTATCGACCCCGAAGGTCGAAACCAACATCAGATCAACATTCAGAATGTTATACGACTTACTAATATCTAGTCAGTTTCTTAATTCCATTTTAAGCCATTTTAAATTTAATTATAAACTCATCTCAACAATATTAATTTATTTACCAACTTGATTTATCAAAACAAATAATGGCCTTCCCTATTCAAGATTCTCGAATAACTCCATACAATGAGATTAAAACAATAATCAAAATTATTTCTCATAACCATTTTATTTAAATAATTATACATAGTCTCAATTTATTCAAAACACGTACATAGGAGATTACAAAGGATAGTATTATAAAACAACATCAACTTAATTAGGTTCCACAATCATCGATGATTGTCTACTTTGATCAATAATTGACTACTTCACGATATTCATCACTCAGGAGTCTTCAAAAAGGATTAGTGCATTCCTTATCCACATGACCCCACTCCTTGCAGTTCTTACAATAATACGAGATAAAGCCATCTTCATCTACATACTTAATAAATGACATTATCATAGGGGCCAGCTGTCCATTTTTCTCTAATCCTCTTCTCATATTCTGAAAAAAAAACTCTTCCCTCCTTTTACGTTCCGTCGCCTTTTGTTCTTGACATGCGGCTTTTTGTTCTTCAGTTCTTGCCATTCTGATTTATCAAAACCCATTAGCCTCTCACGACCTTTTTTTTTAATAATAATAATTTCAATTACCATATTTATTTGTCTATAATTCTAGAAAATTAATTATTACCATCGGAAAACATTTCCAACCACTCTCAAATCTTTATTTTCCATAGAAAATACTCTTTATTCTCAAGGGGAAACATTTCTAAATTCATTATTTGAATTAAAATAGATGTTAGATGAAACATCGCTATTTTCACTAAACTGTTGACACTCATTAACTTACTTTTCTTAATCAAATCTTGTAATCGAACCTTAACCATTTCTTAGTTAACAATGAAGTCAATCGAGTTGGGGTATATTTAACTCTCAGACCTTAACTGAACAACATTATTAACTTTAAAATAGATAAAATTCACAACTTTGAACATCAACAAAAACACTCATTCTTGTAATTTTCCATTTCAGGTAAAGATTTTTTTACAATAATTCATGCCTTAAAGATATGTAACTATAAAAATATACTTTATTCTTTAATCTGAATATATAAACAATTAATAAACAATATATTAAATTTTAAATTAAAATGGAAAGTAAATAGTGTTTTCCTGAAATTCGACATAACTAACTCCTATGAATTGCTTTCTTTCGAATAATCTTTTTTCCGATAATATATTCCGAACTTCGGAAAAATCTCATTTGATTTATATTCTGATCTTTAGAATAATTTCCCCGTACTGGTCAACTCAAATTCCTTTATCCTCAGTTCCGTCTGCAATATTCTTGATTTCCTACGTTATTTACTTCTAGAAAGGTAAATATTATTCCTTCTATCGGAATCCGAACTCGTCACATCAAACTAGCTTCGATTTCATTTAAATACAGGTTCAAATCTTCACAATCTTCATTCGTATATCGCTTCGTTTACAATTCTCGTTTACAATTCACTTCTTGTTAATCAATTAACAAGTTAATACATCACTATTGAATTCATATATATAATTTATTGGTTTGAAACCAATTATTAATTATCTTGCCAATAAACTTTGACACAATCGAATTCCAGTTATACCTTTTTCAAATTTATTAATTTATTTCAAATTCAAAATAAAGTTTATTTTTTCATTTTTGAAACGATTACTATATTCCTCTTTCATTTACATTCCCATCGGAATTCTTATCTCCAATAAATTTTAGTCGTTTTTGATTGCTAAAATACGCAATGAGAGAAATCGATTTGTTGATTCTCTTATACTTATCTTCCTTAGGTATCATTCAATGATGGATTCGAGATTCAATTCTAAAAATTTTTCAATGAACAGCCCTGGCAAATCCGGATTCGAAGACCGGAGATTCCTAAAAAAATTAAATCTCAAAATAAATTTTTATTTCTGCTATATCAAATCCAAAATACTAATTTTCAAAATATACAATATTTCCAAAATAATTCACCTTTTAAAATTTATTTTAAAATTATTCACTTTCCAAAAATTTATATTTAAAAACCTTTTTATTTTCAAAATCTGCTTTTTCTAGTGTCGGTCCTATTTATTTTAAACCCGATAAGCTTAGCTTTAAATAAACCAAAGCTTTGATACCACTTGTAACGTCCCGTCTTTTTGACCGCTTCAAATTGGCGATCAAACCAACTTAAAATGTTCGAATTGACGGATCGTTATTAGCTTGCAGAGTTTAAAATAGAATCAATACAGAAAATAAATAACATGGTGCTGAATAGTGGAATAAAATTTCTATTTATATTAATAAAAAAATTGATACAAAGATTTTTCTATACAACAGAATGAAAATATCATTTGAATACAAGAAAATATTTACTGTCTGAAATCTTCAGAGTGTGCATGTCCTCGGAATCCCCAACTTTATCAGTTTCAGATCTTAAGTTGTAATCTCTAAATCTGTAACACTCGGGTCTGACCCGAGCGTTTCATGCAAAAACATAAAACACTCGAGCCAGGATTAAATCATAGTTCAAGTAAAATAATTTCAATATAAACTGAAATATAATAGTTAATCCTATAATTCACTAAATTTCGAGTACATTGAACTAGAACTGCAAGAA
This sequence comes from Allium sativum, assembly GCA_030737875.1. Classification (NCBI taxonomy): domain Eukaryota; kingdom Viridiplantae; phylum Streptophyta; class Magnoliopsida; order Asparagales; family Amaryllidaceae; genus Allium; species Allium sativum. The sequence goes on from CM060916.1 coordinate 549,087,798, forward strand.
TATATCAAAGCAACTTGGGACGAAACAAATCTGGACCGCGTATGGACACCACCACACACAAATATATATATATATATATATATATATATATATCCTAAAACATATATACGTATGCCGATGACATGTATATACACACACAATAGTATGTATATACACATGTGTCCATTGACCGCCACATATATACCAGGACCAAGCTTCAATAGTCAGGACATGCAACATACATTTTCAAAGAAATTTCAAGGACCGTCAAAACAAGTCAGGGAGCAATAAATGCAACCATTCAAGTTTAAGAGTACACAAGGCATGCGCAGCCAAAACTCGAGCAAGTGTATGGCTCAAGAACAGGGCTCAAAGATGGAAGCTAGTACCACGATATTGAACTACAACAAAAAGTTATTAGAAAGGGAGCATGCATTCCTGAAACAAATTTTGTCACATGCCTGAAGAAAAGGCAAGATGTTCGACCAACACACTTTCAATTATACCAGTATATATAATTTTCCTTTTTCCAATGGTAAACTGCTGCTATACTCAAAACAGACAGTGTTAAATTCCAAGGGTAACTTCATAACGAGGAGCTTATTTAAATATATATATAAATGTATATCAGTTTGGATTTATATACATAACCACGACATAGATTGGAAAAGAGGAATAATGGTGTTCATTCGTATATGGTTCACTGCCCAGGTTTAAACAAAATGCACAAGGTTATATATATATACGTATATATATATATATATATATATTAGGTAGACAAAGGGGTACAAACCCACATACAAGTTAAATAATCATGTATGCAAGCTCAACCATATGGGAATATGTTCCAGGGAAAAAAAATGAATAGGTTTCTTTTCCCATGAATGATATTAGAATTTAGAAATGGTGTATCTGGACACGTGTCCATTATTCTGAAGTAGCAATTATCATATATTGTTTCTAAGTCATAACTAAGTATAGTGTATAACACCCAAGAAACTACAAACTCAAATAATCGTTCTTGCATGCATATTACTGACAAAAACACATCTCAAGAATTCTTCCTAAGTAGAATGCCACAGGTACTATCTGAACATCATCCCATTACCACTTTATGATCATGATAATCGTAGCTGCAGATAAAAAAACAACCTTCGACTTATGTTAATTCTTCAAAAGCTTCAAGTGATTGCAGAAACTACTAGCTAGTAATACATTTCCTTATCAGTCTGTTTCCATTCTCACTTATACATTAAAATCAATTTGCCGTAATAGAATAATTGTGACTAATATATTTTAGCTAAGAACCACATCATGTAGCATCTTTTGGTTCTACTAGGTACCTTCTTATCATTTGTCCACTTAAAAAAATTTCAGCACTTGTGGGTACAATGTATTTAACAGTGACAACATTGACGACTTGATTTCAGTTTATAACAGCTACAAATTTCATGTATTCAATGATGTTGTTTGAACCATGCTTACAGTAAAAGCCAACATAGTTTAGTATGCACAAATTTTCTGAACATTGACAACTATCCAAATCTCAAGACTGTAAATATCATAGCACAACCCGAGCAAAGTAGGTTAAACATAAGCCACGTGTTCGAAACATGGACCAATATAGCAGTTAAGGCAGTGCACTCCTATTTAAACCCAAGTATCAACAAAAAATTGATCATTAATAATTAGATCTCTAATTAATTCCTTATATTAGTTGTCGAAATTTCTGGGACGTTACATGAATCCATCTCAATAACCTGTTTTCTGTATTTTAAATTTATGTAATTTTTATTCTGCAATTTGTATTCCATAAATTGGATTCTGCATTTTAAATTCTAAAATTTGTATTTTGCATTTTACTATTTTTTTTTCGATGATAAACACACACAAACAATAAAAATAATAAATACAAAACAATAAAATAACACTGCCCCTTCCAATTTTCCCCTTTCGTAAAAAAAACACATCCTCGTTCGCGACAATTCATCTTCAAGTTCAAAATCATACGCACCCCAAGTGTCGAGTTGAAATTAACCTAAATGGTAGTACAATTAATTTCATGAATAGTTGAAATGTTAGCAAAAGATCCTACTAAAGCCAAAAAAATTCAGAATAAATTTCCGTGAAGAATAAAATCAAAATTATCTATTTGAATTCCAAAATAAATCATTGGAAAGGAATGAACATAACTATGTATTTTCGCATAAAAAGCCAAAATATGCTAATCCCATCAACTCAAAACTCTAGTGAAAACAAATGAAAATCCAAGGAAAAACTTACGTAACAATCTTAATTAATGGTACAAATCATATAATAAAAGAACTGTCAGGAAATATCACTGAATGTAATACAAAAATACTTTGAACCGAAAATTTGATTGATGCCAATCTTGTTATAAATTTCATAATTGAAACTTCCATCATGTTGGTGGTATTTTTGCATGTGCATCCTGACCAATGATCAGATGGTACGGTGGAACTAAAAAATTGGTCTGCGTAATTCCAAAAAATCCCAATTTCCGAACATAGGAATCACTATGTCCAACTCATATGTATTATGTAGTAAGAGGAGAAGTGCTTGAGATTGAAGACATTGGCTTTAGATTTATGGATGAATGACTATGGTTTTGCGATGAATACAAGTAGAGAAGAACTAAATCTGTCTCATGAGATAGACTTACATGAAATTAATTAGAAGTTAAAAGAACAAATGATAGGGAAATATCAAAACTTTTTAGAAGTATTGACTACAAAGAACTTATGCACATAACAACTTATATTACACAAATATTGTAATATGCTTCTATTAAATTAATAAATTGATCTACGTTTCGGCAAAATAAGTGCAAATATCAATACTCGTTTTTTTTTTCCATTCCTATTCGCTCCGACCGATATTAGTTGTCAATCGGTTTTTATAGAAAAAAAATTCTGAAGTCTATTTGACATTTCATTTTCTCTTTTCGAAGTTTTCCACAACATTCAATGCTTTGTACTATACAGTTTTTCCCCATTTCAAATATAAGGTATTACCTTTCGTTTCGTCCAATACAAACAATGACCACAATGTCGTTTACGTAAAATTTTAAATCTACAATCAAGTGAATACTATGAATTCTAATTATCACTTTCTTCCTTTTTATAGCTTTGGAATCCTTTTTATTATTTTTTTGTTTATTCACTTGATCCTTACTAACCGCATGATAAGAAGTACCATTTTTAAGTTTATAAAAATTCAAAGTCACTTTTTTTAGTCGGATGTATTCAAAAAATTAGAAAGTACACATCTGAATAAAAATTGATAGTAGAGGATACTCCATCTCCAGATATTTGACCAACTGTAGCTCAGTTTTTGTGGTGGAACGTCACAACCTCGAGACTCAAAGCGGAAATGCAAACGAATTTGCATTTAGGGCCTGTTCTTTTGTGGATAACAGAACGTTTGGGTAACGGACGCGTTGGACGTGTCGACCCAGTGGTTGAAATTTGAGTCGTTGGCTCACACTCTTTAAATCCCCTCGTCTCCCTTTCTCCCCACTTCTCCCTGCTTACATCTCCTTCTGCTTCCTTCAGGTAATTTTTTTTCTTTCTATTTAATGTTTACGTTATTTTTTATTTTTTTTTTAATTCTTTTTTGCAGTCAAATGACACATTTTTCTGCTTCTGGTTCTGGATTATGTTTATAAGCTATCATTTTATAAATCTTATTTAATCGATATTGGTACTGTTGTAAAGGAAAATTATTTAATTTTAGGACGGAGGAAGTGTTTGGAGATTTAACATTGGGAATAGAAACTGCTCCATAATATCCGACATTCGACCAACTGTAGCTCAGTTTTGAGACTTAACTCATCAGAATAGTTCGGAACGTCACTTAAAGTTAAACTGCGAATGAATTTGCATTTAAGTTTCTTGGAGCAAGAGCCTTCAACTGCGAATGTTGTCCACAAAGCACGTGGTATTAAAAGTTAGAAAGGTCTCCTCCGTCACTTTCACTTTCACTTTCACTTCCACTTCCCCTTCCCACGCCTCACCAGTCACCACCGTACGATCCGCAGGGAGCAGCTCCACGGCCATCTACTAACCATCGACTGCATCATGTCTGGGTGCGCTAACTTGAGCTGCCGAATCAACTGGAATTGGGAGGTCTTCCATGCTGTGCCTGCCTTGCCCTGACTTCAATCGCGCGCTATGTTCATACCTTGCCGCCAGTAAACAACCACCTACTGCTAAGTGCTATTTTCATGCATGCCTTGCCCTGACTTAAACTTCATGTACCTTTAATTTGTTGCCCTCGTGTAGTAATTAGTGCCATTCTGCCAGTTCGCTGATTGCTAGCTAATTCAGAATGTAAGTCCTTTTTTTTTAATTAAGAATTTGTATCATCGGTTCAGTAATTGGTTGAAATGTGAATATGTTGAAAACCTAAATCAGCTGTGTATTTGGGGGAATGTTAATCAGTAGGGTGATCCCTAGTAAATGATATTTCAGTTGGGAGTGGAAGTAAGCTGAATCAACAAAAAAGATGCATGGTTCCATGTCGAACCGAGTAGCTATGTATCATATCATATGTGTGGACAACATATATATGATATGTCGTCGACTCTCTAGCCTGGATATGACTATGAGCTATTATAATTGATGATTCTTCAGTGTTTATTTTATGCAGCCTTCTTAAGTCCAGGGTACGTATAAATTGGGGAATGGCGATGTTAACTGGAAGTATATATATATTAGTGTAGAGCGGCAACGCGGCAGTAGCTTGAAACTTGATTTGGTGGAAATAATTAGGAGTTGTCCTTCTCATTAATAGTCGATCTAGGAATTGATCCAGTTGAGAAGAAGTTACGATACGTTAGGATTATATATCGAGAAATGTTAGCATTTGTAATTTTGCATATAGATGCAATACAAATGAGTAGCTAGTTGAAAGCATTTTGTGGTCAATGCTATATATAATATATATATGCCATGATAGAGCATTTGCCTGATAGAGAACCACCCTTGTCTTAGATTTGTTGGTCATGTCACATGCACGGTGTTTTATATCTACGTACATGATATATTTTCCTTTTGTTCGATGTGGGGTCGGTACCTAATTACAGTTTGCAGTGTGAGTCAAGTGAATGCCACATTTGATATATATTCAGTATGTTTTTGGGACGGTCGTTGAATGGAGGGTGTTGTGGTTAAATAGTTCGGAGGTAAGAGAGCGTACGAGTAGGTGAAAAAAGAAAAAGTTGCTCAAAAATGAAGACGGTAAAAGTGAAGGGTGAGCACTGTGTATATGTGCAGGCAGCAATGTGTATGTGGCAGCAGCAAGCTACTAGGTGGCAGAACAGAACAGAACAGAAGAGAAGAGAAGAGAAGTGAGGGGAAAGAAGGTAGCAGGAGGTAGAGTGTTGGATGATTACTAATTAGATGAGACATATGTTATTGGGAAGAATTATTGAACCATGCGAAGCTAACATGGATGGATGTCATATATAGATTACGCTATCCTATCCGTTGTTGATAGTAGTTAGTTAAGCGAACAGGAGACAAAAGGTTCTAGTCAACAACAGAGGTTAGTTTAGCAGCTGGAGCCTGGAGGTAGAAGGAATTTAATTAGTTAAAGCAGCTGAGAGCTGAAAGAAGATAACACAAAATAAATATATGTATACAAGGCAGCAGAAAACGGGGTGGGCTCATGAGCTAGCTGTAGAATTAAGAAGCATGGCCGCAGTTGCAGTTTGTTGTGGTATTATAGTGTCCATGTGTGTGTGATACAAAAATAGAAAAGATTGTAGTGATGATCAGCTGAGCCAAGTCCCACATCGCCTAATGGATGGAAAGTCGCTTGGTGATATACAAGGGTGCTGGGTAAGGAGTTGTCCCTTCGGGGACATCCGATAAAATTGGAACGATACAGAGAAGATTAGCATGGCCCCTGCGCAAGGATGACACGCACAAATCGAGAAATGGTCCAAATTTTTTTTTCTCCCCTTCCGCCCAACTCCAAGGCACTGCCAGGCTGCTCACGACTGCGCCTGGACATCAGCTGCTCTCCATCGCAGCGATCAAGCTTGCTTATATCACAGCGATCAAGCTTGTTCATATGAAAATTATTTTTAACTATGATGACTTTGTTTTTAACTATAAACTTGTTATGGCAACACTGCTACTTGCTGAACCCAGCTACTGGTGTATGGGCCTATGAGGTATATGGTGTATTATCCAATATTGTACGTACTGATTAATGAAATAATAAAGCATGTTTCTGAATATTGTGTATTATATACTGATTAATGAAACGATAAACCATCTCAATCTGACGGAGCAAGACTTACCTAAAGCTTGCTATTAAAATTTGTTTTCATTTTTGTCTTCATTAATCTCTCTTCCCTTTTTTTGCGTACTACACAGCTACTTATGTGCACGAATCTCTTCACTAATTATAACAGTAGTACCACACTTTAAAAAATTCTTATATTGTTAACCCTGCTAAAACATGCTCCTGCCATATACCAATATGATTCACCCACCCTATTCATATGTGAAATATGGATTTCCTAATAGGCATACATACAGAACTGAAGTAAAAGGTTATACATGACCTGCACCGTTGGGAGCAACAAAAAATTCAAAAGAAAAGAGAATTGGAAATTTATCTCATATCCCTTTATTCCAACTGAATTATGTAATTTTACTAAAGGTCTGGATGATCTAATTGGTCCTGTTTAATTAACAAAGCGAAACCGAATTCTTATATTGATGCAGAAAAATGATTTTTTTAGAGGAATCCAAGACGTATTTTACAATACAAGCTGGATGCTATATATAGACCAGAAAGAGATATTGGGCCAAATGCATTACAGCCCAACAAATAAAGAAAAAGATACAAAACGGGCAGGCAAGCACGAAGCGGGACAAACCAAGCAACGAAACCCAAAACGAATTATAAATATAGATTGCGCTCGTTATTAATGGTATGAAATAAAAGTGATTGCATACAAATTGATTGTCAATTAATAAAGGAATGCTTGTTTGGGAAATTTGATGATTGCACTCCAATTAATGTTGCAAAGTAGATGTTATTAATTTTATTAAATTGATTATAAAGATATAACTAATCAGTTGAATACTTATGTTTTTTCAACCATAAATTACCGTACCCATTAAGGTATATATATTTTTTTTTATCGTAATTGAATTATTTTAACTCTTTTTTGTTTTCCTTGTAGATAATAGCTTCATAAAAGTAGCATTAAAAAGGTACAATAATAGAAGGCAAGTGCAGTAATGGAACAACGTTTCAGTATTTAGTACATTACAAATTCAAAAGAACCAAATCTAGTGACCATATTTCATACGGATTTTTTTTCTAGGACATTGGTTTCAAAAGAATATTGTTAATGCCACTCCAAAAACGGTTAAGGGGAGGTCACTTTTTGCTTTTGTTTAAATTTACTAAGCGGAGGATCATTTAACATAGTCTCCCCTTAACAATTTATAATATATAGATCAAAATGCCCTTTTATTATTTGATTCTAATTACATTATACTGTTCGTTAAACCCTAATCATCTTTTTCTTCTCAGAGTAAACAATTAATCACTTTTTCATGGAGGAACCAATTTCTAACGAAATTTTTAACTTTGAAAAAGAAGGGAACATGATTTTTACTCAAAGAAGCGAATGACATGTTGAAATTGTTTAAGAAATCACCGAAAAGGTAACAAATTTACTGAAAAAACGAAGGCCTATTTCCGATTATTTATTTTCGGCATGTAATTTGCAAACTTTGTACTAAATTTCAGTATGTTCTTATCGATTTTTACCTTGTTATCGCTAATGTAACAATTTAATATTTAATGAAGTGAAAATAAAATATGACCCCTCTTATCTATTTTTGGAGTGACATTAATAATACTCTTTCAAAAAATAAGTTTACAGGCCACCGTATTTACACTACGTCTTTTTTTTCCGCTATCCGTCCCTTTCGCGAACTCATCTCGACATTAACAAAAATAATTCCGCCATCTCGACAGTGGTTTCACACGGGTTTTTTTTTTTTTTTTTTGTTGCTATTTTTCAAGACCGCATCTCGGAATCTTTAGGCTAACTTCAATTATCGATTATTGAAAGCCCAAAAAATAAAAATTTTGAGACTACATCGTTGGTTTTGTTAGCGTAAGGACAATATAGTCTTTTGTTTTATGTTTTGCCTATACATAAAGCCTCTTGTGTTATCTTAGGGTTAAGGCTTTCTCTTCGATCAGCCTCCGCTCTCAATGTATTTTGTTTTTCATTAATGTTATCATGGTATCATAGCCAATAAAATCCACAATCCTAATCTAATCTGGTTTTACCCTCTCGCTCAAGTTTCAGCAGTTTCAGCATCTCGATCTGGTAATCTCCTCTCAGCAGTTCTCCTTCTCAATCTCGGCAACCAGCAGATCCAGCAATCTCGGCCTCCATCCGAGCAACCTAAGCACGTTCATCCGATCTACAGTAGATCTGGTAATCTCCTCTCAGCAAATCCACGAAGTCCTTCTCAATCTCGGCAACCAGCAGATCCAGCACGTTCATCCGACCTCAGCACGCTCAATCCCAATATCTCAGCAGCCTTCAAATCTCAATCTAAAACCCAGCCTTCATAATTCTCAATCTAAAACCCAGCACGTTCAAATCTCAGTAGCCAAGACCGAAGTTTCCAGACTCCAAAACCGAACTTTCCCAAACCCAAAACCCAAACCGAAGATCTCCAGACCCAAAACCGAAATTCTCCCAAAACCAGACCCGAATTCTCCCAATCCCAGACCCGAATTCTCCCAATCCCAGACTCGAAGCAGACCCAAAACCGAAGTTTTCATCTCCAGACCCAAAGCCGTTGTCAGACCCGAAGTGTTTTGTTCTCGTTTGAGTTTCTCTGTGTTTGAGTTTGGTTTTCAGATCCGATTTCTGACCGATTTCAGATTTTGAGTTTGTGTTTGGGTTTCTCGGCTGATCTACGTTTTATTGAAGCAATGAGATGTTGAGATGAAAAGGCCACCCATTTATTGAAGCAGTGAATTCTTTTTGGGTTTGTTTTCTCCGTGTTGAGTTAAAGTTTGCTGACCAGAATTCCTTTTTTTTTTTGGGTTTGTTCTCTCTGTATTTTATTAAAATGGCAGTTAGTAGAGATAATTCGCTTCAAGCAGATGGTAAAAATTATGCGTATTGGAATTCTGTCTATTCTTCCTTGGATCCATCAATGATTGAACAATTTCAGAAGTTCCTTGCATCACAGCCACATGCCATATCGGCTTCGTCTCAAATAGATTTGTCATCTAGTTCATCAGGTATATCTTCCTCTACCTGGATTTTAGATTCTGGTGCTTCGAATCATATGTCACCTAATTTATCCTCTTTCACTTCTTTGGCTCCTAAAGTTTCTGTGCCTGTCATGAGTGCTAGTGGTACATCTATGCCCGTGCAAGGTGTTGGTTCAGTCAATACACCCTCTTTGTCCTTATCTAATGTCTATCACATTCCTAGACTTGCATTAAATCTTGCCTCTGTTGGTCAAATTTGTGATAATGGCTACTTGGTTTCTTTTTCTTCTTCTAAATGTTATGTTCAGGATCCAAAGTCTCAGAAAGTGATTGGGGCCGGCCATAGAGAAGGAGGACTTTATGTATTGGATCAGCTCAAAGATCCTAAGATTTCAGAGATTGCAGCTTCTGTTCCAGGTGTGGATGTTTCGTCTTTTCGTTTGAGTTAGTCATCTTCTATGTTTTATTTGTGGCATTCTCGTCTAGGCCATGTCTCTAAGTCTCGATTGCAATTCTTAGCGTCTACAGGAGTTTTGGGAGAATTGAAAACTCATGACATTTCTGATTGTAGTGGTTGTAAACTTGCAAAATTCTCTGCTTTACCTTTTCCCCAAAGTAATACAGTTTCTACTGCACCTTTTGATCTTATTCAGTCTGATGTTTGGGGACCCTCTCCTGTTTCTACAAAGGGAGGCTCTCGTTATTATGTCTCTTTTATTGATGACTACACTCGTTATTGTTGGATTTATCTTATGAAACGTCGTTCAGAATTTTTTGGCATCTATAATGAGTTTCGATCTCTTATTAAAACTCAGCATGGAGCTGATATTAAATGTTTCAGATGTGACTTAGGGGGAGAATATACTTCTCATGCTTTTAAGGAACTTCTTGCTTTAGATGGCACAATTTATCAGACTTCTTGCACTGATACTCCTGAACAAAATGGGGTTGCTGAAAGGAAACATAGACATATTCTTGAGACTGCTCGATCTCTTTTATTGTTTGCTAGTGTTCCAAGTGAATTTTGGGGAGAGGCAGCTCTTACTTCTGTTTATTTGATTAATAGAATTCCTGCTTCTCATAATTCGGGCTTGTCTCCCTATGAAAAGTTGTATGGTTGTTCACCAGATTATTCTTCTCTTCGTGTTTTTGGTTCCACATGCTTTGTTCTTCTTCCTCATGTCCAACGGAGTAAGCTAACTTCACGGTCTGCTATATGTGTTTTTCTTGGTTATGGTGCAGGACAAAAAGGATATCGTTGTTTTGATCCAGTCAGTCACAAGCTATATGTTTCTCGTCATGTTGTTTTTCTTGAACATATTCCTTATTTTACTATTCCTGATCGTACTCACAATATATCTATGTCTGATATTGTTCATATTGATCCTTTCACTGCTGATGATGATGAGCAACTTCCTGCTGAAAATCCAGACACTTCCATTGACTCAACAACCACCCAATCACCTTCTAAGACAGTAGATACTAGTGAACGTCGATATCCTATCCGAAATCGTCAGTCTACTAGGCGACCTGATTTTGAATATTCTTATCTTTCCAATTCAATTTCTTTATTTCTTGCTTCTATACATTGTCTCTCTGAGCCTTCATCTTTCAAAGATGCGGTTCGTGATCCTCTTTGGCAACGTGCTATGGCTGAGGAGCTGACTGCTCTTCATCAGACTCATACTTGGGATTTAGTACCTCTTCCTGCAGGAAAACGTGCTATTGGTTCTCGTTGGATCTATAAGATTAAAACTAAAGCTGATGGATCTATTGAAAGATATAAAGCTCGCTTGGTTGCTAAAGGTTATTCTCAAGAATATGGTATGGATTATGAGGAGACTTTTGCTCCTATTGCAAAAATGACTACAGTTCGAACTCTTATTGCGGTTGCTTCTGTTCGCCACTGGAATATTACTCAAATGGATGTTAAAAATGCCTTTTTGAATGGAGATCTTCATGAAGAAGTCTATATGGTTCCCCCTCCTGGTATTGATCATCAACCTGGTGAAGTCTGCAAACTTAGGAAAGCTCTTTATGGTCTCAAACAGGCTCCCCGTGCTTGGTTTGAGAAATTCTCTACTGTGATTACTTCTCTTGGTTTTTACCCGAGTAACCATGATTCTGCTTTGTTTGTCAAGTGTACCTCGGCTGGTCGAATTTTTCTTTCTCTTTATGTTGATGATATGATTATTACAGGCGATGATATTGTTGGAATTACCTTGTTGAAGTCTGAGTTGACTCGATGTTTTGCTATGAAAGACTTGGGTCCCCTTCGTTACTTCTTGGGTATTGAAGTTGCTTCTTCTCCAAAAGGTTATCTTCTTTCTCAATCTAAGTATATTTCTGACATTTTTGAGCGCGCTCGTCTCTCAGATAATAAGACTGTCCATACTCCAATTGAGCTCAATGCTCGATACTCTATTACTGATGGATCTCCATTGTCAGATCCTACTCTTTATAGAACGATTGTTGGAAGTTTGGTTTATCTTACTATCACTCGTCCTGACATTGCATATGCTGTTCACATAGTCAGTCAGTTTGTTACTTCTCCTACTACAGTTCATTGGGCTGCTGTTATTCGCATTTTGAGATATCTCCGTGGCACTCAGTTTTAGACTCTTTTGCTTTCTTCTACTTCACCTTTAGAGTTATGTGCTTACTCTGACGCAGATTGGGCTGGTGATCCTACTGATCGCAAATCCACTACTGGCTTTTGTATTTTTCTAGGAGATTCTCTAATCTCTTGGAAAAGTAAGAAGCAGGATGTTATATCTCGGTCTTCAACAGAGGCAGAATATCGAGCTATGGCTTCTACTACTTGTGAAATTGTTTGGCTACGATGGTTGCTTGCTGATATGGGTGTTTACTTGCGACGACCAACTCCGTTGTACTATGATAATAAAAGTGCTATTCAGATTGCTCATAACTCCGTCTTTCATGAAAGGACCAAGCATATTGAGATTGACTGCCATATTACTCGCCACCATCTTCAGAATGGCACATTGACATTGCCATTTGTCTCTTCCTCCTTGCAACTTGCAGATTTGTTCACTAAATCTTTGTCGTCTTCACGCTTCCGGTTTTTGACTGACAAACTCTCGATGCTCATTGCTATCGCATCATGAGTTTGAGGGGGGATGTTAGCGTAAGGACAATATAGTCTTTTGTTTTATGTTTTGCCTATATATAAAGGCCTCTTGTGTTATCTTAGGGTTAAGGCTTTCTCTTCGATCAGCCTCCGCTCTCAATGTATTTTGTTTTTCATTAATGTTATCAGGTTTAACGTCAGATTATTGATTTCAGGTGATTCGATTAACGATTCATATTTTGATTACTGATTTCAGATAACGTTCGATTATTAATTTTAACATCAGATTTTAAAGTCAAAATATCAATTCTCTTATAATTATCAATTAGTTCACATTTGTCATGCTATTTTTGATTGCTTCATACAAATTATTGATTTTGCTAATGTTAATATGATTTTGGTGTAACAATAAATAGTTTTAACTCTTTTCTTTTTTTTTCTTTTTTTTTACAATAGTCTTCCAACTGAGGTTCCAAGTGTTCTGGCTGTCGTCGATTTTAGGAAAAACAACTTTGAGATTAGGCTTTCTCTGGATTCTACCATTTTTTATTTGCGAAATAAGATATGTGAAGCTTGGGATCATCTTACTCCCTTATGCTTTGATATCTTTTATATTCGGGATTCCACGAGTACATTTGTTCAAACTGACAGTGATTTGCAGCCATTCTATGCTTAATATATTTCAAGAAAGAAGAGTTTTTAGTTATGTTTGTTAAGTTAAAGGAATAGTCTCGTCTTAATGTTGGTAGCAGCAGTAGATCTTGTTCTATTAGTAAGTCGCATTGTGTTGAAGTTACAACGAATAGTGAATATGATGGAGTAGACAACAGAGAATTTAGCATTGACAAAGAATGTGATTTTAATGAGTTGATGAAGAAAGGTTCCAATTTAGAATTTTTTACGGGGATTGGTCAGAAATTTGGGTCTGCTTCTGATTTCCGTAAAACTGTGATTGCATATTGTGCTAAAAATGGATTCAAGCCAATGTTTTGAAGAATTGTAAAAAGAGAATAGCAGTTCAATGTGCTGTTGAGGATTGCACTTTTAATATACATGCTTCTTGTAAGTTAAAACAGTTGGATCATTTTCTGGTTAGAATATTTGAATCTACTCATAGTTGTGGTGGTGGATTTCAATTAATTAATAGTCCTTTGATTAAAATTGATCTTGTGAAAACTTTGATTTTAGATAATTTTGGGATGAACCTACCAGAAAAACCAATGATATTATTGCAAGTTTCAAAAGGAATTATGATATTAATTTGAGTTATTATTATGTGTACATGGGTAAAAGTTGGTTTTAAAGGAAATTTTTGGCAACGTGGAGCATTCATACAATGATTTGGTTTGCTACTTGAAAGCAGTTGATAAAAGTAATCCCAATAGTCACTCTGCTATGGTGGTTGATGAGAATACTAATCAGTTTGAAAAAGTATTTATATCATATGAAACTTGTATTCATGGATTCAAGCAACAGCTAAAAATGGAAATCAAGGTATATGAGTTGTTTTTTTTATTTACTTGATTTATTTTCTTGTGCTTTGGGAAAATTTATGTTTTGCTACCTAATCTATTTTTCTTCGTACATTACAATATGTAACGATTGTGGGTGATAGGTTGAAATATGCATGTCAGCCAACTTCTACATGTACATAAATAGTAGTGACTATTTCATTTTTTTAATTTAAGATGTATTATAAAATGATAAACTTTTTTATCATTTTTGTTTATTTTTGGTTTAACAATTATATTGCAATACTGTGAATTATGTTATGTATACAGTTAGATAAATTGCTTGTGTATTATGTAAAAACTGATAAAAGGTTTTATCATTTTGTGTTTCAGCCCAGTTAGCATTTTTAACACATCATTTTTGTTACATTAGCGCTATGGGATTTATGAATATTGGAGAAAAAATAGTATGTGATCTTGCATGGTTGGTGAGTCCGATTCAGTTTTTTGTGTAATAATTTAATTTGTTGCTAAATTTATTTGTTTAATAAATTGATTATGTATGGTCAGTGAATTGATGCTTTAAATAATATAAAGCTGTTTAATTTTGATTGTTCGTTGGATATTTAGAATTGATATGCAATGTATCATGCATAACATATGTTTAGAACACACTACTAACAATATGCAATAAACTTAGTACTAATAACGAAATAACATTCATTTAAAAAAAAAAGGACATGAGTGGATATGAGAAATACTTTTATCATTTTAAATTTGGAGAATATTTATGTATATTTGTTTTGTATATTCTGTAACAGTTGTTTAATTTTAATTTTTAGGTTTTTTTCCTTTGGCAATGACTATTGTTGGGAAGGAAAACGAAGAAAACTAGTCTTGGTTTCTAGATCAATTAAAATGTTCAATTAGAGTTGATCGTCCTTTAGTTTTTATTTCTGATAGGCATTGGGGTTTGCTTTTAAGTATTCCCGAAAAATTTCCATCGGCTTTCCATTCATATTGTTTGCATCATATGCAAAATAATGTTGCTTCCATTGTAAAAAGTGGAAAAGGATTGTGGGTGGCTCAACTATTGGAACAGTGTGTTGTAGCTGTTACTCATCATGATTTTGAAAGAGCTATATCAAAATATAGGCAAATTGGAGATGAAAAGCTATTGAGTTTCTAAAGGATAAGCCTTTCGATCATTGGGCTGATTTATTTTTCCCTAGAAATAGGTACGATGAAAATAAATCAAATGTTGTTAAAAGCTTTAACTCTTGGATTTTGAAAATAAGACATCTTCTTATTACTTGTTGTTTAGATGGAATTCGGATTAAGCTTATGAATCAAATGTCAAAACGTAGAGAAGAAGCTTTTACTTGGTCCAGTGTACTTTGTCCTAAAATGGAGAATCGTCTATTGAAATTAAAAGAAGAAGGTTTTGGTTGGAATGTTTCCCGATCTTCTAAATTTCTTTTTGAAGTGCGTTCTCTTATTTCTCACAAAGTTGATCATGAAAATCGGATTTGCACTTGTAATCAGTGGAGAGTTACCGTTTTTCCTTGTGTACATGCTTTGAAGTGCATTAATATGTCAAGACTTAATGTTTATGATTTTATTGAATATTATTTCATGACCAAGGCTCATAGGGCTTCTTACTCACATGTCATCAATCATATTCCTACTATTGATAAGAAAGATATTATTTCCTCCTAAGACTATTTGTGGAGCTGTTAGACCTAGAATTAACAGACTTGGTGGATTGGATGTATTTCATGGGAAGCAGAACAAGTGCGGAAAGTGTAAGAAGTTAGGGCATAATCGTAGAAGTTGTCCATTGAGTGGTTGAACTGTTTTTATGATTGATTGTATGTCTATTTTATGGTGGATCTATAACTAATAGGCTTAATGTTTTTTTCTTTATCTTTGTTTGAGATACTGTTGGACTGTAAGAAATATTGAATCATAGTTTATTTTAGTTTTTTTATTGCACATATGTGATTTTTTGTTGTTGTGAATTATAATATGAGGAGTTTCATGTTTTATTTTTGATGATGTCTAGTTTTGGATATATTAGGAAGGTAGTTCCATTCTGGTGGTGTTGTTTTTAGCTTTTTGAAATGGATGATGGTTTTGTGAGCTGAAAACATGTAGTTGAAATTTCCATTATTTTCCAGATTTTTTCAGTTAATTTTTTTCCGTTTAAGATTTTTGAATGTTACAAAGTTGAAAACTCAAGTTGTGATTTGTGAAGTCATGGCTATTTAGTATATTTCATTTTTACTCTTTATCTTTTTTATATTGTTTTTATTTAATTTAATGAATTTATTTTTTATATTATATATATATATATATTAATTTTTATGTTTACATATGTGTACTATATATTGTTTATCTTTTTTTTTAAGTTTTGTTACATATTTTTAAAATTTTAGTTATGCTTTTATAAAATGATAATTTATTTTATCTTTTTTTCTAGTTATGTTTTAACAAGTATGTGGTAATATACTGTACTTGATTTCAATTAACAAGTTGCTCTTCTTTGTTTGAAAAAGATAAAATTATTTATCTTTGTCTGAAAAAGATAAAAGTATATAAATATTTATTTGTATTTGAGTCAGCCCGTCTATGCATGAGACATCCCTTGTTATAGTTTCTTCGTTGTTCGCAATTTTAAATTTACTGAAGTACACAGTATAGAAAAAAAAAGTTAAAGTATGTCAGTATGATATAGGTATAATGAGTTGATATTTTATTTGCTTATGTATAATGAGTTTATATATTGCTTGTGTATAATGTGGAAAACAATAAAAGATTTTATCTTTTTTCTATTGTTTTTATTTTAGTTAGTGGTTTTATTATTAGCATTTATTTATATTTATATTATATTAATATTTTTGTTCACATATTGAGTTAATATGTATATTAAGTTAATATTTTATTTGTATGTTTTGTGACAGGTTTTTAAATTTTAAGTTGTGTGGTTCTATAAAATGATAAATTATTTTATCTTTTTGGTTCTGTTGTGGTTTAATGATAAATTATTTATATTAAGTTAATATATCAAAAAATATCATTAATTCCATTCTGATATTCATCAAATACCAGCTGCCAAAGTGAATTTTCCTAGAGTGGGATCTGAAATCAACGTGCAGCTTCATATATACCTCCTCAAGATATGCCCTCACTCTTAAAATGAACACATAACGTTATCCACAAATTTAAAAAAAGATAAGAGTAAATAGGTGGATATATACGTATTAACAAAGTAAATAAATAACTGGTATGACAAAGCAATATGTTAAGGAGATTCCGTAAACCAAATAAGCAAAAGGTCATCTGTGTATCAACTGCACTCATGTAGAAAAGGAGTATTAGAACATTAAAACTCGTGCAGTCTTAAATTTTGTTATAGAAATAAAGTATGCTTGATGGCAGTAAATTGCACAATCAAACGTTTGTCCCTTTTTGATACAATCTAATCAGGCACTTCTAGTTTTTCTAAATCTTTCAGTCACATCCAAACTGCATAATTACGCTTAAAAGCCACTTCCTAGTTCCTACCGCTAACTGCCGAATGGTTTGTCCCTTCCTAAACTACCTCTTAAATAACCAAGTTCATACCTGTGCATGGAATAATATATGACACTTATAAAAAACATGAAACCCAACTGTAGAATGATCTAACTGTTAAATTTGGTGATACAAAATCACCAATTGATTGGAACAAATTTGCAAAGAAAGGAAAGTAAATATTTTTATAATAGGAATGCATTGATTGCATTTGATGAGGTAGTAGAGAAATAAATGAAGGGATTAGTTTCTTCCATCTATGCTAAAGAAACGGATTGATTTACTTCTTATGTTTGCACATTTGTTGTTATGGTAATTTTCCTCCATTATATTATTACCATATGTTGGTAATTTAATTGATGACTCACATAGATTTGCACTGGCTATATATTGAGAGGTAAACTTTAGTGTAAACCCATCCTGGCCTGGAGCCAGTGATCCACAATGGTGTCTCTTCTTGTTAAACCTGATTGAGGTTTGGATATGTAAACTCTTATTTTGTAATCTCTTGTAATTCTCTCATGTGAAATAAAATCTCTCTCTGTTGGACTGGACGTACACTATCTCGAGGATAGTGGAACCAGTATAAATATTGTGTCTCTTTGTTTCTATGCTATAGTTATTTACTATTTTGTTGATGTAATAGAATAATTGCTATCAGATTAGATTGGTGTTCAATTGGCAAATCTAGATCCTATTTATTGCACTTCCGCATATGCTCAATTTTGCATAACATATTGGTATCGGAGCAAGACGATTTGTTTTAAATTGTACACCAATTATTTCTACAAAGGTTGATAGATTCAGTGGTGATTATGCTATTACTATTTTGGAGAAAAGGAGACTTTGATGGAGGAGATTATGTCGAGAGTGAAGGGCATTCCAATCTGGGAACTTTGACGTGATACGGAGTTTATTGTGAAGAAGCCCTCTGATATGGACGACGGAAGATGGAAGAAGACGAAGAAGGAGGCGGATGACGGTTGAAGAACCTAGTCCACAGCAAGGTGGAGAGGTTAATATGGTTACTGCTTATGGTCCTAAGGTGGAGGATCATGGTATCGACAAGGATCTAGATGTTGATGATGCTTGAGGGATCCCGGAGATGAAGAGATCATGTCAAATGGAAGACGAATGTCGATTTTTGAAATCCACAAAGACGATGGATGTAACGTCCCGCATTTTTGATCGGTTTGAATTTGAATATTTAAATCAGTTTAAATATTGAATTCAGAATATAAGTGGATTTATATTTTAATTAAAACGAAGTTGAACGTATATAAATATATATCGAGCTCAGAACGACCCTGCAGTTCGTAATTTAACGTTCTGAACTTCAACTGAGTGTACCGGACTTGTTTTAAATCGGATTTCATCGAAACAAGAAGCGTTGGGATCTGTTAAACTGTATCTTTCTAATAGAAGTGAAAAATCAGGATTTCGTCGTATAAACTGCAAGATATGTCCAAATTAAATATTCAGAAAGTCGCTATATAATCGTATATCGACCGTAACGGTTATTTGAATATAACTTGATATCGGTTGCAAATCGGGACAAGGTTCTTTTGAGGCGCAGCGATAATTTAATTTTTAGGATTTTACTGTAATTTTTAATTAATTAAATATGCAACTTTTTATTTGAGGTATTGTGCATCCTGTATCGGTATTTCGGGATTTCAAAATATGAATCAATCTACCGGTATTATTATATTTTTGGGATCGTGGCACCTCGCAGGACACGACTGTAATCTTACTTCTGTCTGTAACAGTTCGAGGATAAAAGAAATTCCCCGGAACCGGTATTGCATATTACACTTTAACACATATACTTCCTACCAACATTTGCCTAAATCTAAAAGTATATTTTTGGGGACATACACGATTTTATCATATAGATAGATGACTTCACTACATATAAATTATGCAAATAAACAATCTACAGTAAATGAAACACATGCACTACTTGCGACATAAGGACAGACCCATACTTGAACGTGAAGACCATAACTTTCCCATGCTACTTACAGGAGGCTTAACCACTAAGTCTTAGATCCTAGCTAGCTAGACAGCATGAGTAATCACCATCAATGAACATGCATGTACTGTTTCCAATTAATGATGCATACCCCTAAACTATCGTACCACACCCTACATCACTATAGCAGCCTATTGTGCTAAGTTTAACTAAACGCCATACCCTATTCTGAAAACCATACGCTAAACCCTATGTTACAACCTATTACTTAACATTGAAGTGTTGTACCTAGCACAAATTAAGGAGGGCGTTTCTGGGTGGGTATGGATCTACATTTACTTGACAGCAAAGGAATTGTTACCTCTATAAATACACCTTCCAACCAACTATCGTTCATATTCCCAAATACATAATCAAAGCCACTTTTATTTCGGTGATAAAAAGAAAGAAAAAACGCACACTATCTTCATTTTACTTCTTGTTTTCTACTTCAAAAAAATCTCAAAATCTTCTTTCACTCCTCTATGTTTCGGAACATGCTGAAGCTTTCATCCTCTTGCGTTATTTTTCTGGAGCGCAGCTGTTCTTCTTTGTTTCCACACAACATGTTTAAACAACAAATGAGTACTTAGAAGCTGTTTTAAGATGGCTTTTGAAATTCGAAATGCAGCAGTACCCGACGTTTTACGGTGTCATAGAAATGGGGGGGACGGATCAGTTGAGAGGAGACAGATTCTTTTCATGGTTGGAGGATCGAACGTGAGTAGGTTGTTTTATTTAATGTATGTTTCAACATGAAGTATGTGTGATGAAGGAACTTGTACTGGAGGGTGGAAAATCATTTCGGCAAGGGGTAGAATAAGTATACAGGAGCATGCAGTTCTCAGAAGAGCAGTGTTTTTCATGGGATGTGCGTGTGTGGGGAGTATGGACGGCGAAGTGAGATGATGCGGAGAGGGTGCACGTCCGTTTTTATGGGGTTGCGGGCATTCTTCTTTTACGTGATATAAGTAGGTCCATTTTAGAAGTACATCTTCGTGGATATGCATGGATTACGTGGAGGTTCAAGTGGAGGCCTTTGGTGAAATGAAGATGAGATCCATTTCTGAGAGTATGGGGGGGTGCGAGAATTGTAGGGTGAAGACAAAGTTTTCGGGTTCAGCAAAATGGCCGGGGACGATGCATGCGGTTCTCATGGGTTGACTGCATAAACAAGATGGCATGAGGAAATAACGGTGAATGAGGGTGCATGGCATCCGGAAATTGGTGCAGCAAAGTGGATTGGTATTTAAGTGCGACTGGGCTTTTGTGAGCATCGTTGTGCTGAAGGGTTCGAGAAGGTGGAAGAATTTTGATACGAACTAGAGAGGACTGCAGGTTGTTTCGACACTGACGCTGGGTTCCTGGTAAGATGGCGCTGCACTGCTGTCGAGGAGTAGCACGGTTTGTCGAAGTTCGTTGTAACATGAAGTAAAAGTGGTCGGACTCATGTTGTAGATTTGCGAGTTAAAAAGGGAGATGAATACTATTTAAAAAAAGGAAGAGCTGAACGATGGTGTGTTGTTCGAAATATAGCACGTATGTCTGGAACAGTGATAAGTTTGAGGGGTTTCCATGGCATTGTAGCGCTGGGAACGCTGAAGAGTGATGGACATAGGGAGGTGGTGATGAACTCGGCTGTGTAGGCGCAGGAGGACGACGATAAGAAGCAGTGTTCAAAATCATGGATAGGAAGAAACTGGGCTATACGGGTTTCAAAAAGGAAACCGACTGACCCAAATCGTATTTAACGGTTAACACGCCAAGGTGAGTAAAATCACTAACTCTGATCTATTTAAAATATTTTAATTATATTTTAATGTTGGTTGAATGCTGTGTGATGGTCGATTAGGTAGATTACAATTAATTTGGTTGAATATTATATACCATTACATATGCACACATCATCGGTTGGACACTGATTCCATCGATTAGAATATCCTCTACTATAGAGTTAGTGTAAATTGTGTTGACTGACATCTGTGGATGGAGGAAACCGGTTGGAGGAATCCGACCGGATTCCTCGATATTTGTATGTACTGTTTGTTTGTATGCACTGTTGAACCCAATTTTATTTAAAACCCCGTCTGGATATTGATGTTGAACAAAGAATCAACATTTGTTTCGATAAATGATATCGATTAAGAAAGTGTTAACAGTCGACTGTAAAACCATCGTTTTGTTACGAAGTTGATTTGCCGTCAGGCAAATGAACAAAGTTAATTATAAAAATTATATTTTTATAATTAAAGTAAAATTTTAAATTTATAATAGAAGTTCTATTATAAACCATTAATTTAGAGTTCGTTTTTATAAAATAAATAAAAACGATTATTGACATAAGTTTATAAAGCAGAATTATACGACGATTAAATATTTGGATAAATAATTTAGAGATATCATTAGATTAATTAGATTAATCTAATGTTAAGAAGTAATTGAAATCAGTTAATGAATTTACTAATGGAATTAAGTTGATTTAATCAACTGTTATTTGGGAATATGATTTTAGATTAATTGGTCTTTAATTAATCTAATGAAAACAGGTTAGAAATAAGTTTATCGAAATTAATGAGATTTAATTACCATTTAAGAAGTTATAGATAAGAACTGTGGAATGGAGAAAGCAAAGAGTTAATGTTTAAAATAAATATTCAAAAACAACAGAGATTCCAAGGTAAGAATATGGTGTTGTAAAACCATATTCCAAAATAAAACAAGGAAATACGATTTAATAAACGTTATAAGTAATAAGGAATTATAATACAGACTTGTATCGGTTCTAAGGTAAGAACGTTGTCGATCAAGGTCTGAGAGGTAAATAAAATACCCCAACTTGAACGGCTTCGCTATTACCGAGGAACGATATCAGTTTGTAATGGAAAGAGATGTCAAGATTTTTGTAATGGAAAGAGAGGTCAAGACTTTTGTAACGGAAAGAGAGGTCAAAACTTTTGTGACGGGAATATGTGTCAAGACTAGTATAAAAGGAATATGGCAGCGTATGCAAGTCTTAGAATTATAGCGATAAAATAAACGCTGTTGATTAGGCTTAAGTGTGACTGTTATGTCAAGATTAGATATAACAAAGAATATTACAGCGTATGCCAAGTTGAACTATAGCAATAAAATAATGCTGTTGATAAGGTAAGTGTGACTTTAATGTTGAGATTAGCATAAGGAAAATATCACAGCGTATGACAAGTTGAGAACCATAGTGATAAATTTACTGCTGTAGATTTGACTTAGGTGTGACTTTTATATATGGCAGCACTTCCTAGGAAATGCTACAGTAGTTGAAATCCACTTATTCGAAAGTGACAAATAATGATGTCGTAAGAAAATATAAGAACCAGTTTTAGAAAGAGAAATTAGGAAATCGTGTTAGAAAACGATGGCAGCATTTCGATGTTCGAAATGTGATTAGAATCAAACCATTAGGATTTGGAACCAGAATTCGACGATGTCGAATATATTAAAGTAAATCATTTTTAGGAATTAGATTCTTATAGGATAATTAACATTTAGTTTTAAACAAATATATGTTAATAGGATAGGAATTAGTATTTAGTTATCAACTGGATATTATTGATAAGAAGTTGACTTAGAGAACAGAGTTTATAAAATGGATTGGAAATATAATGTGTGAAAGATATTTAGGTAAACGAGATAAGTGTAATTATTACTTGAATAAAGAGTAATGGATAAAGGTATTCAGGTTTCTATAACGGGAATGATATTCACCTTTTAAAATGAATAATGTCTTAAAAGTGAACGTGTGGCCGACTAAAAGGTTAAAAAGGAAATTTGAAATATTTCCAATACAAATAGGGTAGATTACCCCAGTATAGAAATAAAGGATGTGAAATTAATGGAAACAGTTCGAATGTAATAACGTATGTTTATGAAAACATGAAAGAATAAGAGTTTATAATAGCTGGAAATGTTTTCCAAGAAGTATGAAAAGGCTAAAACGGGAATTAAGAAATATCGGGTAAGATATGGGAATTCGAACCATAAAACGAATGTTAAATAAAAGGGCCGTGATTGTGTGATGTTTGGATGAATGTTTGTTTTACTTCGATAGTTAAATAACCGACTATCGAAGTGTTTTGACCATCGTTGTCAATATGGAGAGACCGGTTGGATACGTTATCCGAAAACCACTCCGTATAGGCATAAGCGCTGCGAATTTGATATGCTGAAGAAAATTGAAGACGGAGTTAAATGCAAGGGTCGTCCAGTTCTAGAATGATGTTTATTTGTTTGTCCAGTCCCAGGACAACTTGTATGGACGAGTGTCTGACAGAGTATTTCCAACGGTCACGCCGTTGATTTGTATGGATATACCAAGTTGGTGGGGAGAAGGTAACTTCTCTTTATTCTACACCCAGTGTACATTTGTGTAATCAATGTGTGATTACGGATTTGACGATGTGACATTCAAAGTGAATGGTGATCAGATGTTCTGAAGATAGACGTAGCCTCTAGCCTCACAACCAGGAAGTGACAGAAGTTGGGCTAGGCAGCATGGCTAGTTGGGTCATCCCCAAGCAGGGTGTATTGTCACCGATCTAGAGAAAATTCATATTTATACTTCTTTTCGATTCTGTATCTTCGGATGACGGTTGGATGGCCTGCAACCGTGGTGGCAATATATTCGCGACACTCAAGCTAAATGAGTGAGCGGTCATGTGTGGCCGGGTTGCAAGACGTTCTTGTTGAACCCTGAGTGTATCCCCTCTAGAGTACACTATTCAGAAGGTGCTCCCATACCTTGTTTGTTGAAATTCAATCCCCAATAAGTGCCCTGCGGTTTATGATTTTATACTATATATATGTGGAGCGTGAGATGCAAGCGTTCTGCTACTTGATGATTTAATTGAGTAGACATTATTATAATATCACTGAAGTTTGATATAAAAATATGTTGGGTTATAGTAAGGTAAAAACCGTCCATGTTTATGTGTGGGTTGGTCTTACTATTACCTTCTTGTTTGGAAAAGGATTTTCAAAGTTAAACAGTATGGTTGGAATTTACTCACACCAGTCCCATGACTGACCCAGAGTTTATTTTGTTTGTTTTCCCTAAACTCTTGGGTGCCCAAATTTGTACGGGCAGTCAAGTGTTTCAGGCTTTGCAGATTCACTTGGAGGAGCTCAAAAGCAGGAAGCTTCACCATTAGTTATGTAGAGTTATTTCCGCTGTGATATGATGTATTGTACTCTGATAATGGTATGTATATACAATACAGTTTTGTATTCAAAGTTATGTTATATAATACATCTTATTTTGTTCCGCTGCGAGTTTCGTGTTACTCTGATTTTGTTCAGTTGTGATCTTCTTCTTCTTCTATTCTATTAGTTCTATCTTTTCTTTCTCACCCTCTAAATTCTTCTACTAATGTCCCGGTATTTTTCGATGCTTGAATAGTCAACAGTGTGTTTTTATGTTGATTTTCTGGGTCGAAAATTCCATCCATTACAGATGGTATCAGAGCATAAGGTTAAGTGATTACCTTAGCTCTGTGGCGTAACTCAATAAAGATGGAGTTAGTAATACTCTAGATTGAGTTTGAGTGTACATATACGAGTGAACGTATTTGTAATGAATATAAAAACTATTTTATATTGTGTTGACTGGTCAGTCGAGTGGTTTATGAATTCTTGTCGAAACAGTAATGCAAACTGCGTCGATAGGTGTTTCTAAACTCTTAAACAGAGTAATTCGACACAGTATGTTTTGAAAGGAGGGTAAATGAAATAAATTTTACCCAAAATTATATTTCGATATAAAAAGAAATATATATCTTGGTATTATAACATATTGGATGTATGATCATTATTATGATCAAATAAGACTTATAGTTGAGTTGGTTATATAAATAACCAATCGAAATATTATATTTGTATAATATGAAAAACCAGATGAATAAAATCTAACTTTAAAACTAAAACTGGAATAAAACTCTAGGAATTTGAGAAGATGTTGTAAATAAATTTTGGATTAAAAATATGGAAATTTTAAGATCCTGGGTGAATTTAGAAATGTTTTCTAAACATTGTGAAGTATATTTTGAAGTGATTTCAAAATGAAAAGGTTGAAAATAAGTTTTGAAAGTGTTATAGTATTGAACTCACTTTGATCGCTGGGAAATAAATTCCGATGATGAAGTCGACCATTATCGGTGTTCATTTTCGAGTTCCTAAGTGACGGATTACTACCAAAGAATTTGTTTTGGATTGTTTTGAGAAAGTAAGTTGTTCAAAAAATCAAATGTTTTGAATTGCTATTATAACAGGTAATAATATATGATTTCAAACTGATTTGGAAAAATCGCAGGGATTTGAATTCTGAAATAAAAATTTAACTTATGGAGTTAAAATGGTAAAAGTGGAATTTAAACTAAGACAAAAAAAAATTGAATGGAAGTTGGAACGATCCAGAATGGAGATTGTAAAAGAGAAATATTGGACATTCGAGTTATTGAAATGAATTGATTATTGGAGAATAAGAATCGAATTTTCAGATGGTAGATGGAGATAACTGATTTGAGAAATAAATCAGTAAATGAAACTGGAGTTGAAATGGAATGTAACTTGGATATAAGCGGATGATTGAATTAGAGAATAAACTGATTGGAGATCGGTTAGAAATGCTTGGATATATGCTGGTTGGGTAGCAGATGGCAGAGATAGAGTTGAGTGCCCAACAGAGAAGGTACACGTTTATATACGAGTAAGAGATTTTTTTGAGTTGGTTTGGGCAAGCCGTTTGGCTGTTTGATTTTCTTTGGATTGGAGAAGGCCCAGAATGGCAAGTTGTTGTAGTACCGAGTGAGCCGTGCAGAGGAGATGCTGGCAAGATTATCTGAAAATTTAAGCTATTAGGAAATTTTCAGAATTTTGAAAATATTCGAAATAAGAAGAAATTAATATTTTAATTGGAATTAATCAGTTCAGTTGAAACTGAAATTATGAAGTAAACCAAAAATATTTTTACCTGTTTATAACAGAGATTGTAGCATTTTCCCTATCTTAGCAATTTCGAGGACGAAATTATTTTAAGGGGGAAGGACTGTAACGTCCCGCATTTTTGATCGGTTTGAATTTGAATATTTAAATCAGTTTAAATATTGAATTCAGAATATAAGTGGATTTATATTTTAATTAAAACGAAGTTGAACGTATATAAATATATATCGAGCTCAGAACGACCCTGCAGTTCGTAATTTAACGTTCTGAACTTCAACTGAGTGTACCGGACTTGTTTTAAATCGGATTTCATCGAAACAAGAAGCGTTGGGATCTGTTAAACTGTATCTTTCTAATAGAAGTGAAAAATCAGGATTTCGTCGTATAAACTGCAAGATATGTCCAAATTAAATATTCAGAAAGTCGCTATATAATCGTATATCGACCGTAACGGTTATTTGAATATAACTTGATATCGGTTGCAAATCGGGACAAGGTTCTTTTGAGGCGCAGCGATAATTTAATTTTTAGGATTTTACTGTAATTTTTAATTAATTAAATATGCAACTTTTTATTTGAGGTATTGTGCATCCTGTATCGGTATTTCGGGATTTCAAAATATGAATCAATCTACCGGTATTATTATATTTTTGGGATCGTGGCACCTCGCAGGACACGACTGTAATCTTACTTCTGTCTGTAACAGTTCGAGGATAAAAGAAATTCCCCGGAACCGGTATTGCATATTACACTTTAACACATATACTTCCTACCAACATTTGCCTAAATCTAAAAGTATATTTTTGGGGACATACACGATTTTATCATATAGATAGATGACTTCACTACATATAAATTATGCAAATAAACAATCTACAGTAAATGAAACACATGCACTACTTGCGACATAAGGACAGACCCATACTTGAACGTGAAGACCATAACTTTCCCATGCTACTTACAGGAGGCTTAACCACTAAGTCTTAGATCCTAGCTAGCTAGACAGCATGAGTAATCACCATCAATGAACATGCATGTACTGTTTCCAATTAATGATGCATACCCCTAAACTATCGTACCACACCCTACATCACTATAGCAGCCTATTGTGCTAAGTTTAACTAAACGCCATACCCTATTCTGAAAACCATACGCTAAACCCTATGTTACAACCTATTACTTAACATTGAAGTGTTGTACCTAGCACAAATTAAGGAGGGCGTTTCTGGGTGGGTATGGATCTACATTTACTTGACAGCAAAGGAATTGTTACCTCTATAAATACACCTTCCAACCAACTATCGTTCATATTCCCAAATACATAATCAAAGCCACTTTTATTTCGGTGATAAAAAGAAAGAAAAAACGCACACTATCTTCATTTTACTTCTTGTTTTCTACTTCAAAAAAATCTCAAAATCTTCTTTCACTCCTCTATGTTTCGGAACATGCTGAAGCTTTCATCCTCTTGCGTTATTTTTCTGGAGCGCAGCTGTTCTTCTTTGTTTCCACACAACATGTTTAAACAACAAATGAGTACTTAGAAGCTGTTTTAAGATGGCTTTTGAAATTCGAAATGCAGCAGTACCCGACGTTTTACGGTGTCATAGAAATGGGGGGGACGGATCAGTTGAGAGGAGACAGATTCTTTTCATGGTTGGAGGATCGAACGTGAGTAGGTTGTTTTATTTAATGTATGTTTCAACATGAAGTATGTGTGATGAAGGAACTTGTACTGGAGGGTGGAAAATCATTTCGGCAAGGGGTAGAATAAGTATACAGGAGCATGCAGTTCTCAGAAGAGCAGTGTTTTTCATGGGATGTGCGTGTGTGGGGAGTATGGACGGCGAAGTGAGATGATGCGGAGAGGGTGCACGTCCGTTTTTATGGGGTTGCGGGCATTCTTCTTTTACGTGATATAAGTAGGTCCATTTTAGAAGTACATCTTCGTGGATATGCATGGATTACGTGGAGGTTCAAGTGGAGGCCTTTGGTGAAATGAAGATGAGATCCATTTCTGAGAGTATGGGGGGGTGCGAGAATTGTAGGGTGAAGACAAAGTTTTCGGGTTCAGCAAAATGGCCGGGGACGATGCATGCGGTTCTCATGGGTTGACTGCATAAACAAGATGGCATGAGGAAATAACGGTGAATGAGGGTGCATGGCATCCGGAAATTGGTGCAGCAAAGTGGATTGGTATTTAAGTGCGACTGGGCTTTTGTGAGCATCGTTGTGCTGAAGGGTTCGAGAAGGTGGAAGAATTTTGATACGAACTAGAGAGGACTGCAGGTTGTTTCGACACTGACGCTGGGTTCCTGGTAAGATGGCGCTGCACTGCTGTCGAGGAGTAGCACGGTTTGTCGAAGTTCGTTGTAACATGAAGTAAAAGTGGTCGGACTCATGTTGTAGATTTGCGAGTTAAAAAGGGAGATGAATACTATTTAAAAAAAGGAAGAGCTGAACGATGGTGTGTTGTTCGAAATATAGCACGTATGTCTGGAACAGTGATAAGTTTGAGGGGTTTCCATGGCATTGTAGCGCTGGGAACGCTGAAGAGTGATGGACATAGGGAGGTGGTGATGAACTCGGCTGTGTAGGCGCAGGAGGACGACGATAAGAAGCAGTGTTCAAAATCATGGATAGGAAGAAACTGGGCTATACGGGTTTCAAAAAGGAAACCGACTGACCCAAATCGTATTTAACGGTTAACACGCCAAGGTGAGTAAAATCACTAACTCTGATCTATTTAAAATATTTTAATTATATTTTAATGTTGGTTGAATGCTGTGTGATGGTCGATTAGGTAGATTACAATTAATTTGGTTGAATATTATATACCATTACATATGCACACATCATCGGTTGGACACTGATTCCATCGATTAGAATATCCTCTACTATAGAGTTAGTGTAAATTGTGTTGACTGACATCTGTGGATGGAGGAAACCGGTTGGAGGAATCCGACCGGATTCCTCGATATTTGTATGTACTGTTTGTTTGTATGCACTGTTGAACCCAATTTTATTTAAAACCCCGTCTGGATATTGATGTTGAACAAAGAATCAACATTTGTTTCGATAAATGATATCGATTAAGAAAGTGTTAACAGTCGACTGTAAAACCATCGTTTTGTTACGAAGTTGATTTGCCGTCAGGCAAATGAACAAAGTTAATTATAAAAATTATATTTTTATAATTAAAGTAAAATTTTAAATTTATAATAGAAGTTCTATTATAAACCATTAATTTAGAGTTCGTTTTTATAAAATAAATAAAAACGATTATTGACATAAGTTTATAAAGCAGAATTATACGACGATTAAATATTTGGATAAATAATTTAGAGATATCATTAGATTAATTAGATTAATCTAATGTTAAGAAGTAATTGAAATCAGTTAATGAATTTACTAATGGAATTAAGTTGATTTAATCAACTGTTATTTGGGAAAATGATTTTAGATTAATTGGTCTTTAATTAATCTAATGAAAACAGGTTAGAAATAAGTTTATCGAAATTAATGAGATTTAATTACCATTTAAGAAGTTATAGATAAGAACTGTGGAATGGAGAAAGCAAAGAGTTAATGTTTAAAATAAATATTCAAAAACAACAGAGATTCCAAGGTAAGAATATGGTGTTGTAAAACCATATTCCAAAATAAAACAAGGAAATACGATTTAATAAACGTTATAAGTAATAAGGAATTATAATACAGACTTGTATCGGTTCTAAGGTAAGAACGTTGTCGATCAAGGTCTGAGAGGTAAATAAAATACCCCAACTTGAACGGCTTCGCTATTACCGAGGAACGATATCAGTTTGTAATGGAAAGAGATGTCAAGATTTTTGTAATGGAAAGAGAGGTCAAGACTTTTGTAACGGAAAGAGAGGTCAAAACTTTTGTGACGGGAATATGTGTCAAGACTAGTATAAAAGGAATATGGCAGCGTATGCAAGTCTTAGAATTATAGCGATAAAATAAACGCTGTTGATTAGGCTTAAGTGTGACTGTTATGTCAAGATTAGATATAACAAAGAATATTACAGCGTATGCCAAGTTGAACTATAGCAATAAAATAATGCTGTTGATAAGGTAAGTGTGACTTTAATGTTGAGATTAGCATAAGGAAAATATCACAGCGTATGACAAGTTGAGAACCATAGTGATAAATTTACTGCTGTAGATTTGACTTAGGTGTGACTTTTATATATGGCAGCACTTCCTAGGAAATGCTACAGTAGTTGAAATCCACTTATTCGAAAGTGACAAATAATGATGTCGTAAGAAAATATAAGAACCAGTTTTAGAAAGAGAAATTAGGAAATCGTGTTAGAAAACGATGGCAGCATTTCGATGTTCGAAATGTGATTAGAATCAAACCATTAGGATTTGGAACCAGAATTCGACGATGTCGAATATATTAAAGTAAATCATTTTTAGGAATTAGATTCTTATAGGATAATTAACATTTAGTTTTAAACAAATATATGTTAATAGGATAGGAATTAGTATTTAGTTATCAACTGGATATTATTGATAAGAAGTTGACTTAGAGAACAGAGTTTATAAAATGGATTGGAAATATAATGTGTGAAAGATATTTAGGTAAACGAGATAAGTGTAATTATTACTTGAATAAAGAGTAATGGATAAAGGTATTCAGGTTTCTATAACGGGAATGATATTCACCTTTTAAAATGAATAATGTCTTAAAAGTGAACGTGTGGCCGACTAAAAGGTTAAAAAGGAAATTTGAAATATTTCCAATACAAATAGGGTAGATTACCCCAGTATAGAAATAAAGGATGTGAAATTAATGGAAACAGTTCGAATGTAATAACGTATGTTTATGAAAACATGAAAGAATAAGAGTTTATAATAGCTGGAAATGTTTTCCAAGAAGTATGAAAAGGCTAAAACGGGAATTAAGAAATATCGGGTAAGATATGGGAATTCGAACCATAAAACGAATGTTAAATAAAAGGGCCGTGATTGTGTGATGTTTGGATGAATGTTTGTTTTACTTCGATAGTTAAATAACCGACTATCGAAGTGTTTTGACCATCGTTGTCAATATGGAGAGACCGGTTGGATACGTTATCCGAAAACCACTCCGTATAGGCATAAGCGCTGCGAATTTGATATGCTGAAGAAAATTGAAGACGGAGTTAAATGCAAGGGTCGTCCAGTTCTAGAATGATGTTTATTTGTTTGTCCAGTCCCAGGACAACTTGTATGGACGAGTGTCTGACAGAGTATTTCCAACGGTCACGCCGTTGATTTGTATGGATATACCAAGTTGGTGGGGAGAAGGTAACTTCTCTTTATTCTACACCCAGTGTACATTTGTGTAATCAATGTGTGATTACGGATTTGACGATGTGACATTCAAAGTGAATGGTGATCAGATGTTCTGAAGATAGACGTAGCCTCTAGCCTCACAACCAGGAAGTGACAGAAGTTGGGCTAGGCAGCATGGCTAGTTGGGTCATCCCCAAGCAGGGTGTATTGTCACCGATCTAGAGAAAATTCATATTTATACTTCTTTTCGATTCTGTATCTTCGGATGACGGTTGGATGGCCTGCAACCGTGGTGGCAATATATTCGCGACACTCAAGCTAAATGAGTGAGCGGTCATGTGTGGCCGGGTTGCAAGACGTTCTTGTTGAACCCTGAGTGTATCCCCTCTAGAGTACACTATTCAGAAGGTGCTCCCATACCTTGTTTGTTGAAATTCAATCCCCAATAAGTGCCCTGCGGTTTATGATTTTATACTATATATATGTGGAGCGTGAGATGCAAGCGTTCTGCTACTTGATGATTTAATTGAGTAGACATTATTATAATATCACTGAAGTTTGATATAAAAATATGTTGGGTTATAGTAAGGTAAAAACCGTCCATGTTTATGTGTGGGTTGGTCTTACTATTACCTTCTTGTTTGGAAAAGGATTTTCAAAGTTAAACAGTATGGTTGGAATTTACTCACACCAGTCCCATGACTGACCCAGAGTTTATTTTGTTTGTTTTCCCTAAACTCTTGGGTGCCCAAATTTGTACGGGCAGTCAAGTGTTTCAGGCTTTGCAGATTCACTTGGAGGAGCTCAAAAGCAGGAAGCTTCACCATTAGTTATGTAGAGTTATTTCCGCTGTGATATGATGTATTGTACTCTGATAATGGTATGTATATACAATACAGTTTTGTATTCAAAGTTATGTTATATAATACATCTTATTTTGTTCCGCTGCGAGTTTCGTGTTACTCTGATTTTGTTCAGTTGTGATCTTCTTCTTCTTCTATTCTATTAGTTCTATCTTTTCTTTCTCACCCTCTAAATTCTTCTACTAATGTCCCGGTATTTTTCGATGCTTGAATAGTCAACAGTGTGTTTTTATGTTGATTTTCTGGGTCGAAAATTCCATCCATTACAATGGAGATCTTGTGGTATTGCAAGCACTTTTTAGACCG
Organism: Allium sativum; assembly: GCA_030737875.1. Classification (NCBI taxonomy): domain Eukaryota; kingdom Viridiplantae; phylum Streptophyta; class Magnoliopsida; order Asparagales; family Amaryllidaceae; genus Allium; species Allium sativum. The sequence goes on from CM060916.1 coordinate 549,120,657, forward strand.
TTGGTTTTTGCACGGTGCAGCTCAGGTGGTAGATGCATCTTTTGCAGGCGATGGGTTGTGTTTGTAATTAAGGTGTGGTCATAGTCCTTTCAAATCGACTGGGTGTATCTCGTTGCCCTGAAATCGAGGTTGGTTTAATTGAGAGAATAATTTTTTGGTCTTGGTGGTGTTGAGATTACTTTGGAATCTGCCTTTTTTTTATTTTTATTTTGGATATTTGCAACATTTTGTTGGCGGGCGGGGACGTAGTCTGAGCTCGTTAACAATTGTGTGATGGGGGTGGCTTTGCTGGAACCCATTTGGTAAATATTCATTTTTTTGGTGTATCTCGTTGTGAGATTTTGATTGAAGGTAGAGTTCTGTTGAAGAGTTTTATGATGAGAAGAGAATTTGACTCAAGGTGGGGTGCTGGAGATATGTGATTCTGCATCAACGTGGATTGTTAAATTTGGTGATACAAAATCACAAATTGATTGGAATAAATTTGCAAAGAATGGAAAGTAAATATTTTTACAATGGGAATGCATTGATTGCATTTGATAAGGTGGTAGAGAAATAAATGAAGGGATTAATTTCTTCCATCTATGCTAAAGAAACAGATTGATTTACTTCCTATGTTTGCACATTTGTTGTTATGGTAATTTGCCTCCATTATATTATTACCATATGTTGGTAGTTTAATTGATGGCTCACATAGATTTGCACTGGCTATATATTGAGGGGTAGACTTTAGTGTAAACCCATCCTGGCCTGGAGCCTTGATCATAGATTTGCCGCGCTTTGATCATCAACCACAAGACCTTGCTTTTCAATAGAAGCCTTGATCATTTGCCACTTAGGCGTGCCACACAGGCAATTCACTCCATGCGACCGATGTCCATCGATATACAACCTCTGAGCTCGTACGTCTCAGAGAAGGGCGTTAAGTAAGAGAATAAATTCTCCGCCACCAAACAGATGTATATTTAATAGAGATCAATCAACACAGAATAAAATCCAATGTTAGACACACAGTCCATTTACAAGTTCGTTCTGGATCTGAACGAAACCGGAGGCACTTTCCTCGCATATCCATCGATCTCCAAGTACGTCTGGACGATCACCAACTGATTCCCTCCTCTTGGGTGTGCAGCCCAATCAAGATCATCAATAATCGCCCAAACGATGTGAAGACTTCCGGTCTTCAAACACCGTCTTCATCTTTGACATATCGTCGAATCGGTTATTCAGAATGGGTATAAACCCAGCCTTTCCGAATAACCCGCGTATGTAATAAGCACGTGTTACACAAACACAACATGGGCCTCATTCCAATTTGGAAAGGAAAAATATATTCATTTGTTGAATAGAAGAAAATATATATTCATGTGTTGACAATATTCATGTGTTGAGTAAAATATTTTAACAATAAAATTTACATCTTTATCATATTTAAGATTAGAAACTAACTGGAAACTAGATAAGATGGGTGGTTTCCTAGGTATTGATCTGATGTTGGTTTCGGCCATCGGGGTTAATACTTAGGGAATCATTCTCTTACTACTTTACAGTTGGAGTCTGATTAAAAATCAAACGATAGATACCATAATTTTATAAAATATATTAAATACTAGAAATAGTCATGTGTTGACAGTGCTCATGTGTTGAGAATATTCATGTGTTGAAAGAAATATAGATTCATGTGTTGAATAGAATAAATATTCATTTGTTGAATAGAATAACGAAGTTATTGAAATATATAAAGCTGTGTTGATTAGAGATGCGCCATTTTGATGCGAACGATATTTATATCGATTATATTCGTTTTTATAATGAATATAGAAAAGAAAGTGATTTCAAAATATAACGTTTTGAAAATATTATCATTTGTATATCGATGATGTGGAATATTCAATTTTGATTCGAAATTGAATATGAAGTTGAAATCGCTTCGAAAACGAATTTAAAACGATTTATAAAATACGGTTTTAAAAAGGAAATCGACGATATATATATATAATATATATATATATATTATATATAATGGCCTGAATAGAACGCGCCGCGCGGCGGCAGTTTGTGAATTTCGACCATTGACTTCGAATGGACATTACGGGAGATCCGACCGTCGGATTCTCCTGAAACCGGAACCGTTGGGTTCGTATCGAAAATAGATTTCCAATGAATATTAGAAATTTGAAATCTAACGGTTGGATTTGGAATTATGTTAGAATCAAATTTGGAAAAGGTCGCCGTAAGTGCAGTTCGATGGCCGTTGATGGAAATCGACTGTACGGGCCTTGATAAAATTATTAAAAATATCAATAATTTGTGTAAAATCATAAGAAATGATTTGTGAAGAACTGGGATGGAAATTTCCACATTTGAAAAGATAAAAATAGATTTTTATCGAAATGAACTAGTTTTTAACTAGAATTAAAATCCCATTTATTTTTAAGATAAATAAAGTGGATTTGAAATAGTTTTGAAAATAACCAGAATTTCCAATATATAAAGTGGAAATGGATTTGAATCAAATTTGTCTTTGGAATATTTCGATGTTGGATTTCGTGATTATATAGATACTGTTATGGGAATTTGAAAGATATATTAATATCGTTATTTTCAATATGATATTTGTTGGTCGTAGAATTTGATATTGAATAAAAGCCGATATATTTTCTATTCAGAGCCTTGTATTTAATATCAAATGTGATTTGGGTTTATCGTGAACCGTGTTTTAGGTGACATTGGTTCTTTAACCCAGTTAAAGACAGGATATTGATTTTTGAGAAGATTAAAACTAAGTGGAGTTTTAATGAATCTGTAATTAGATTGAAATGTGAATTGATAATTTAAATTATCAAATTTGGAAAGTGATCGAGAATGGAGTATCACCAGTTGTGCTCCGAAGCGATAGTTAAATCTTTAATTATATTTGAACGTGAAATGGTAATTAATTTTACCGATAACACCGTGGTGTTAAATATGGAGTATTACCAGTTTTTCTCCATGGGATGAACAGGTTGGGATTGGGAAATAAAATAAATAATTACTTCGGTGTAGTTCGCTAATCCCGACTAGTTTGGAAAACCTTAACATGGTTTGAAATGATATCCAAAGCAAGATTAAAGAATAAATTTAGAAGAATTTATCTTTGATAAAATTAATGGGAACCTTTCCCTAAGAGTGTGAAAATTTGAATAAAAGAATATTCTGGATTGGAATGAGGCGTATGTTGTGTTTGTGTAACACGTGTTTATTATATACGCAGGTTATTCGGAAAGGCCGGGTTTATATCCATTATGAATAACCGATTCGACGACATGTCGAAGATGAAGACGGTAATTGAAGACCGGAAGTCTTCACATCGTTTGGGCGATTACTGATGATATTGATTGGGTTGTACATCCAAGAGGAGGGAATCAGTTGTTGATCGTCCAAACGTACTTGGAGATCGATGGATATGCGAGGAAAGTGCCTCCAGTTCGTTCAGACCTAGAACGAACTTGTAAATGGACTGTGTGTCTGACATTGGATTTTATTCTGTGTTGATTGATCTCTATTAAATATACATCTGTTTGGCGGCGGAGAATTTATTCTCTTGCTTAACGCCCTTCTTTGAGACGTATGAGCTCAGAGGTTGTATATCGATGGACATCAGTCGCATGGAGTGAATTGCCTGTGTGGCACACCTAAGTGGCAAATGATCAAGGCTTCTGTTGAAAAGCAAGGTCTTGTGGTTGATGATCAAAGCACGGCCAGTGTGGCGCAGCTTTGTGTATGGCGTTAATTCGCGAGCCTCACACCTCAGTATGAGTCAAAAACGGGATAAGGACCCAAGGAGTGCATGACGTTTCTTTCTAGCTATGGGTGATGTCAGTTACCTACCAGCCCTGACATTTATATACTTTTCACCTGTGTGGTTGTTGGAATGCGAGGCGCCTCGAATATATGGTCGATAACTGGCACTATGTGAGCCGACGTACAGACCATTATGTATAGGTCCTATAGGACCGGGAAACGTGTGTTCAGGAATAACTAATCCTCAAAAGTAAGAGAGGACCGGCCTTGGAGGTTCCAAGGGATCGTTGTGTGTGGTCTTGAGGCATTAGCTCGTGTCTCGAATCGGAGAGGAGCTTGCCCCTTGCCTCGACTCATGATGGAATCCAATTTCCAATATGTGATTTGCTGTTTTATTTGTAGAGCCTAGTATGGCGACATGATAGATGGTATCCATGCCGCCTAGGATTGATATTTATGATTGAAATTATTTTGACACTATACATTTATAGTAATATCAAAATAATGTGTTTTGAAACGTATCAAGCATTCTTTGGCTATTATAAGGTAAAACCCTATCCTCCGGCTTGCGTTGCATTGTGTGATGGGACCTAGGTCTTATAATAGCTTCATTTTTCTTTATTTAGCATTACGCTGTTTGTTTAATGCACTGGTATTCCTGGGAGGAAACCCGTTCCGTGTATACAGCGTGATCCCTTGATTTACCTAACTTTAAAATGAAGATAATGATCGTTTTAGTTCTCACACCAGTCACATGACTGACCTGGAGTTTATTGTTTTAACCTAAACTCTGGGTGCCCTTATTTTTGACAGCTAGCAGTTTTGGTTTTGCAGATTTATATTCACAGGATCCTGGTTTACAGCTGGAATGATATTCGGAAAGCTCTGTATCCGTGTATTTCTTTCAGCTGTGTGTTGTATTATTTTTCCGCTGCTATGTATTTAAATGTAATCTAAGTCTCTGATGTATATCGATTGTGTAATATTTATTCATACTCTGTATATTCTTGTATCTGATGGAATTGTTGTAATAAACAATGAAATGTTCTTCTGTTTTCGTTCCGATGTGTGTTGTTCTCAACGCCATCCGTGCTTTCCTTCACGGGGAAGTTTGGGTCGTGTCATAATATTTTTGAGGAATCCAGTTGGATTCCTCCAACCTGTTTTCCTGCATCCAAAGACGTTAGCTAGCATAAATAATACCCATCCTCCTTCGAGGCAGGATATCACGGTATGAAGGTCATCCACTATCATAGCGTGGGCCGCATAGGGTAATCATCCGCTAATGGTACCGCGGGCATCCGCTAATGATACTGCGGGAATCCAACCACCAATATATATATATATATATATAATAACCACAAACACCAATCCTAAATAACTAATATATATTTAATAATAGCCATAGTAATATTCTAATGTAAGAAAACAACCATCGAACAATTATTTTAACAGATAAAATAATTCTAAATTAAAATTAGTGAGATCTGCTCACCTAATTTTTGTTTGCCGATTACCCAATGAAGTTTATTATATAGATTTTTTAGTGATTCCTTCGTATGTCTGTTTTTCAATGTAAAACAATATTAATAAATTTTTAATTATCGTATTATACAAATTTAATTTAAATAATACCCACATGTGAACCGATTCCAAATTAATCCTCAATCTCATACTCAACTATTAGTTTACAATTAATTTACCTCACTAGCAAAAATATATAAGTTTATACCAATTAATTAAATCAACTTCTAATTATAAAACAAATCTCCATATAAGGTTTAAATTTCGAAACCAAAGAATGTACTACATTAACTATTTTGAATATAACTTAAGAAATTTTTAAAACATCCTTAGTCTTTTTTTTATTTAATTAAAAATTAATTTTACCTTAAGCCATTTTAATAGCCTTCTTCCCAGATTGAAAATGCAAAACCAACCTTCCCTTCTAAAAAAGCCAAACTGTTGAGCCCTCTTTCCCTGTTCAGAACGCACCTGTCACAGGAATTGCTCCTACCTGCAGTCACCATGCTTCCACCATTTTCTAATGATGCAAATCATAATTTCCCCCAATATAATAGTTCGAACTCCTCGCTCATCAGCCCTAACCCCTTTGGAAACTCCACTGACATCAACTACTACAAACGCGAGCGCCCCCCACTCCTAAGTACGATCGCTCTGGGATCGGATTCCACCTCCGATGTTGCGAGACCCCCAAACTTCATCGCTCCCTCCCAGAGTCCATCGCCACCATATAGTAAACCACCGTCACGTTGAAAACATCGACACCTGCTTAGAACTCTAGCTCAACCATCAACGTCGCTCTCCAGATCATACGACTAACCCTCTTCCTGAATTCGAGTGCCTCAGACACGATGTCGACCCCCACCGAAGTCGCGGTCCTTGATCGCCAGTTAGATTTAGTCTCCTTTTTTTTTATTTACGAACTGATTTTACTTTGAGGCAACAGAAGGGAAAATTTATTGATTTACTGAGTTGGTTTTCGAATGAGTATGTGGTGAGATATTTCAAAAGCCAATTCAACTGATTATTTTTCCTTCAGAACGAATTCATTTTGAACAGAATCGGCCATTTTTCTTTCGATTTACAGAGGTAGAATAAGGAGGAACTGCGTATGAATTTATAGAATGTGACTGGGAACCATTCGTACCAGTATTTAATTCTGGTCGGGTAAGTACATAGCAAATATATTTAAAAAGATTTGATTTTGATTTTAAATATAATTTAATTTGATTTGACTTAAAGAGATTTTATTCTTTTTAAAATGATATCGATTTGATTTCGAACCTATCCACAATCAAATATCTCGGGGTCCATTAATTTAAACCACGGACCGCTATTTTAATGTAACCACTGTTGTTTCAACAGTGTAACACTATTCTGAATTGAATTGAATATATTTTGATGTTTAATTCGAACGTATATAGAATAATCATTTTAAATTCATAAATAAATAAATTTCTCGATAATATATTATTATTATTGATTACGTTCACATAGAATTTATATTTATTATCTGAACTATTTTAACTCAGTTTTAAATCTTGTATTGAATTATTTTTTGTACTACGATAATTTAATATATTCGATATTAAATCGAAATTGATTGTTAAATCGACAACTCAATATAAAATCGATTTATATTACCAACTCGATACTTAAATCCATAATAAATCGATAAGAATTCCGGATCGTTACATTATTACATATTCTTGCACAGATGAATGAATTTATATTGAATACAGTATCAATTTTTCTTCTTATTTGCATATATTAATGATTTAGTAACAAGATTCAATCATGCTAAATATCTGTACGTCAATTTTTCCATGTTAACTGATAATGTAGTACAGTATTATTTATTTTGGCATAGAATTGTGCAACTATTTTCATTATTCTCATGAATGTATTCAAAAATTTGGTTTCATGCATGCTCTATTATAACTTTTAATTCATTATACCTATATAAACTTGAATTATTTAACTTTAACATCAAAATCAAAAAAAAAATCACTCATTACTGCACAAATTTTATGCTCTTTAGTTTGTAAATTCCCTAGTTACTATTAAAAACAAATTCCAACAAGGCTGTACAATACTTTAGTACTAATAAAAAAATTCTACTGGAATACTGCTACAATAATGTTAAATTATCAACATTTTATATTCAGATTGATCAGTTGGATTATTACTGAAAAATATTTTCCAGTCCCTCTACTAATTATATGTAATACCACCACACAAGTAGTCAACTATTAACAAAAAAACTCTACAGAAGACAGCTTCAACTATAATTTCATGTTAAACTAAAAAAACTTGATTTAGTGCCTAAAATAACAGAGTACTTCATTTCAAACAAAACATAACCATTTACACGTGGTCCAATAATCAAAACAACAGTCAACATTTCCAAATCAAACTAAAAATCCCTATGCTTCCATTTTAAACAATACGTTTGTTAAATTCTGACTTCAGATATTTCTGAGTTAGCCTACTATCCTCAGTCCAGCTATAAAGTTTGTAGCTGAGTATTTCATGAGCCAACTCAGCACATTGTTTACTAATAGCTTCAGCACAAAATATTTCTTCATCTTTAACAATCCCTTTGTCCTCGCATCTTTGTTTCATTATGTTGAAACAAACATCCCACAATCGACACTGCAGAAATTTATTAATCATTAACACTTTGTTCGATAAAACTTATTCACAAAAAATGCATACGTGTATATAATTATTCACATTATCTGCATACATGTATGAAACCATTAACAATTTTTGAAATAAATACCAGCATAAATGTATGAAAATTTTCAGATCTTATGCATGAACTTATGCTAGCATTTATGTTATATACAAAAATAAGTGAAACTTGTATACTTAAATGCAAATAAATGCATTATTTGCATACGAACATGTAGATATTCCAAATTTTGTTTACTAAAATGCAGATGAACTTATTTTATTTTCTTACGTGTGGCCTTGTTGTGGGCAATCCGCTATTTCAAGTTCTTTTGGTTCCTGAAATTTCTCCTTCTCCAATTTTTTCATCACATCACTGACGTAACTAATCTGCATACAAAAAAATTTATACACTCAAACATATATTAAAATATTTACACGTGCAAATATACATATATATATATATATTCACTTTGTTACTGGTATAAACAACAACTTGCAAATGAAATATTTTCGAATTACATACCATATCTTTCGCAAATCTTTGATGTTCTCCTTCACGACGTGGTTTATTGGAATCGTAATGAATCCATCTTCTATCATCTTTAATGTATTCCAAAATAGATTTTTTTTTCTTTTGATGTATAGGAATTAATATTTTCCTGCACGCTTGGAATCCCTTTACAAGTGATTCATCTATAAAATGCTGCAATTGTTCTACTGAATCCGTATTTACAAATGCCTGTAATTGCAATCAATTTAGTGGACAATTGTAATTATAAAAACAAAGTTATGCATAAAAAAAATATAAAAATACTTATAGAAGCAGAAACTCTAATGTATAAAATCTCGGGACGTTTTTCTCAAATTGTATCCCACAAAGTCAATTATCTAGTACAATAAATGGAATGAATGTGTTATAGACATGACAGTTAATTCTAAACATAGAAAATTTTACTGAAATTATTTTCAAAACAATTGATTTTCAATATAGTATTACCTGTCCGTCGATAAATCTTCCGGCTAACAAATCACCCAATGAAGTTTCAATAATGCAAATAGAATCTTCACCATTCAAGTACGCGCTTTTTCTGATAATACACGTAATACGGTTAGATAATTTCCATCAACAAATTATAACTGATTAAAATAAATAAAATATTTCACTGCATATTGTCTGCAATAACTTATAATATTTGCTTAAAACAATCAACAGTTTATACTTGCTTTACATTCATATATTTTGTATTTTTTGCATAACAGTATGAGACAATAATTTACGTCAGCATATAAGCATGCAAACATTCTCATGATTTACAATATGAATTCAAACATAAACATTACGTTTTGATACATGACTGCATATACTGCCAATATATGCACACAAACCTGCATTTATATTACTTATCTGCATACAAGCAAGCGTATACTGTCAAAACATGTATACTAGAATGCAAATTTGACATAATTCTACATACATTTATGAACATTTTTAATAAACATTGCTTCTACAAACAAAACTAAAATTCAACAAAAATGAAAATAATGTAAATTTTGAAAACTTTTTACCTGAGGTTTGCATGTGTGAAAAATTGTTCAAAATTTTCTATTTGGTTCTCTTCTAATTCCCGAACGATCTTAAACTTCCTTATCTTCAGTTTAGCTTTCGTAGGCATTTCTTCATCTCTTGGTCCATTTTCATAATCTTCAAATTCCACCATTTCTGCCGCTTTCCTTTTTGCTTTTCCTACGACTACAAATAACATCACATTTACCATCCACGTAACACTGGAAATTATATTTCATGAACATTAGTAAAACAATTACATATTGTGTACCTTTTCTGTTTCTTAAATTTATACTCCTTTGCATTTTTCCTGGTTCATCCATCCAGTCGTTCACACTAACTTTTCTATCTCATTTTTATTTTTTAAATTTTCAGTATTTTCATTCACTCTCTTCCTTGTTTCAACCATCCCCTGCTGCTTCTCCTTTACATTGCCTAGCTCTGTCTCATTCTTTCTGTTAACCATCTGCTCATTCTTACTCATTTTTTCTTCTTCAATTTTTTCTGTAGTCGTCCTATCATTCTCTGTCTGGACGAACTCATCCACCAAATTCTTCTGCTGTTCCTTCTCCAGATCATCAACTCCGTTGTCATTACCCTCAATAGCTTCGTCATTTGTTCCTTCATCATTTTTATCATTATTATCTGTTAACATTGTTTTTTTTCCTGCTTCTGCTTCTTCAGCGCATTCTTCTTGCTATGCTTCTTATCAATTTTCTCAACCAGATTATCAATCACCTGCTGAATGTTCTCATCGTCCACTTCTTTATCACTTTCAGTTTTCTCATTATCTTCATCAATATTCATTTCATCATGACATTGATCTTCCTCTTCTTTACCTTTATCAATATCCTCAATGTCTATATCAAAATCACCATCATTTTTATTACCTACATCATGATCATCTTCAGAACTTTCTGATATTGTGTCAGTAGTAAGCTCTTTGATTTGTATTTTTAACATTGTGTTCTCTTCTACTGACTGCCTTTTCTCTTGTTTCAATACGATTATCATATCCTTCAATTTTTGTTCCCTTTGTTTAAAATATGCGTCATATTGTTCATCTTTTTCAACAACTTGTTTCAGCAACTTTAATTCCTTTCCTTGCACATCCTGCAAACACAACAAGCAACAAATATTGTGTAAATAATGCATAATCAAGTTTTTGTATTATTGTACTTAAGTTTATGAAAAACCTGCACAGATGACTGAAATTGTACAAATTACTTGAACTTCAGTTCATAAATATTACAAATAAATTTCCTATAATACTATATTACATTTTATATTTTATCCAATAAGATATGCGAAAATTCTTATTGTTTGCATTCACTTGATTAAGTATTCTGAGTAATAGTTCAATTTCACGAAACATGTCCTAATCCAAAAGACAATACGGCAGCTTAAGACACAATATCTACATACATTTATGCAAATACTATTCAGTTTTTCACCCAAATATTCATCTTTTCATTTTATTAATTTTGACAAATATGTAAGATTCAGATTTACAACATAATTACAAATACGATAAAATTGATAATTTTTTAACACTTACATGCTAATATTGTGAGTACATGACTAAAACTTAAACAATATAGGTAACATCTGTAGAAAATATTGCATTTATTGCAAAAATCTACAAACATTGATGCAACTACACTTCGTATCTGCATACAAGTATGCAGTAATAGCTATTATTTGAATACAAGAATGTAAATAGTTTCATTATTAGTAAACAACCCCGCATATAATGTCTAACATCTATACAGTTATTTATAATACTTACTTCAATAGATATATATGTTTACAATTTACATGAGACTTACATTGTTGTATTTTATATCCACTAGCATCGATGGCTTTAGCAATTTAAGGTCCCATTTTCCTGCTCGTGGAAATACATCCTTATTGTACTCAAGCTTAGATGTTGGCAGAATATGAGTTTTGTCGCAAGCCCACCATTGCATAACCATAAAGTAAACAAAACATTATAAATAACATGAATAATAATTTTTAAACAAACTAAAATAGTAAGTATGAAATTATTACCAAAAACAGTGTCACACAACCAGTAATTTTCTATATTGCCTCATAATATTTATCAACTTGGCTGATTAGATGGTGATGGATAGCTTTCGGCCAAGATATTATACTTAACTTCCTCTCGCACACACAATATGGTACCAAAGTCCACGGTAAAGAGTAGTTTGGAGTAGATATAAGGAATGTTGCTACTACATAGAGAAGCAAAAGCTTAACAGTATCAAAACATGCTACGTCTGACTCATCTTTAATTGTTGAGAAAATTTCTCGTTCGATATTTTTCTTGTTGATCGTAGCATCTCCATTAAAGTGTCTTTCTACAAAAGCTTTATAATCTTCATTATCTTTATCATCCTTTTTTAAATGTCTGCTTGTTTTAATCAAATCTCCTTCGACAGGAGCACCCAACAGCTTCCCAATATCTTCTTCCGTAAATGTCGGCAACAAATCTCCAAACTGAAAATACTCAGTTTACAAAATCTCCAAATAAGAAAGTGGGAATCAATTCTGAAATTCCCACAAGTGCAGAGGGGATTAACACTTCATATAATAACATAAACAAAGCAGAAGAGGGATCCTATTCTAAACAGGTCATTGAGCCCAACCCCCCTTCTATGGACTCAAGCATTATTACAAATTTATCAAAATTCTTATAAATTTTGATAATCAAATCTAAAGTTGTTGAATTTTTAATAGCTTCTGCAGGAGAGATGACGCCATCAATGATCATGTCAATGAATCCACTCAACGGCAATTTTTCAAGAAAAACATAATGCTGATGTGTATACAAGTCATCCTTCTTCAGTTTCTCAATCAACTCTACGAATGCTTTCAGATTGTTCCTATAAACACTTTCCTTCTTCAGATTCTTTCTTAATTCTTCTATTTTTCTCTCTTTTACCACTCGGTCCACTTTACATGGCTGCTCAGTTACTACTATAGCTCGCTCTTTTTCAACATTTGAAATGTGGTCATCTTCGACCAAAGCTCTCTGTAATAAGAAAGAAAAATGTAATCACATATATGCATAATTCTATGCAAGTATTCTGAGTAAATTCACCAATGTATGCTTGTATTCTTAACACATGTACAAAATTTCCAAATTTTGTTATTTTAGTCACAAACATGTGCAACTAAACCTAATATTTGTACAAAAATGTGAAAATATTACTAATACTATCGGACAAACCATGAATCTGCAGTACTATCACATAGTTGTGCTAATATTTAGAAAAAATTAACACAAGTATGCAATTATTACATACATTAGCACACAACTGTCTAATCATTCATAATATCATCACAGAATTGTGCGAGTAATCATAAAACTTTCATTACACTCTGTAGTTAACATACTAATATATACATTATTTCCCAACAATCTTGAATAACTCAAATATTTGTCAACTAATTATAACGTGGAAAAATATATATTTCAAATTATATAGGAATTTTTATTTAATTTACTTAAATATTCTAAATTTATACTTACTCCGGTATTTCTCCTTTTTTAAATTTGTTCATCCATCTATTCATGTTTCTTGCAGAATATTAATTCAAAACTGCAACCATTTCATAAATATGCACACCGACATGGAAATCTTCTGATTTTGTACATTTCTGCGGGCATCCATTTTTAATACATGCATTCAAACCTTAATTATGCATTCTTGAATCATACATATCAAATGTCATAAAAATCATACATTTACGCTAATATTCCATATAAATTCATGATGTTATTTATTAAGTAGGTTACAAATAACTTACACCTCCCTACGGGTATGCAGATTTTCTAAAAAAATTGTACAATCACATAATATTTCTAAAAAATATCTATATAAAACTTCAACAATTATTACGAACACTATACACTCAATCGCAAGGTTTATTTTACTATTACTACACTTTCATACAAGATGATATCATCCGCAGTCGATTATGAAAGAAAAAACTCAGATTTATACCTTTTTTTGCCATTACTTGTAATTTTACATCGACGTCTTCAAATTTGAAGCAAATAAGGACGATCTTCGAGAAAATAAAGAACGGCAGCTTTCGATTCTGAAACTCGAATGATTGTCTTAGGGTTTTCTTGAATCGTTCAGCTTGGGTTTTGGGAGATAATAAAGAAGCGATTTGACTGCTTAATTGTTTAACTCGTTTTTGGATGTTTTGAACGGTCTAAAGGGTATTCCTGGAATATATAGAGCGGTATTTCAAAAATAGGGAAGTTTTTTAGATTCTTTTTATCAACGGGTTTTTTTCCTATTTAGAAAGTTTATAGGGACCTATAAAAAATGCACCCATTTATTTATTTGATTCATATATTTAGACCGTATGTTATTTCCGTTATTTTTATAATAAACGCATCAAATGTGTCGTTATGGTAATATATATTGTATTACCATATTATTACAAATGTATTAAAAGCATTGGCTATTGTAAGTTAAATGATGTATGTTTGTGTTTGGAATAAGAATAGGCATTTAGTCAATGTATTTGGCAACTAATATCTAATGTAATGGAAAAAAGTTGTATAACTCAGATGTGAGACCTAAAGTCCTGGATTATGGAAAACGAAACTTTTTTCGGTGAAGTTTACGGTTTGAAATCTTGACAATTAGCAAGAATGTAAAAGCTTCTATATTAGAAGTATGTTAAAAGGTTGAGAATCATAAGTTCGTCTTTAATTAATAAACTAGATATAATATGTATGTTTATATATATGCATAGGAAATTGAAGTTCCTTAATCAATGATCTTGAAATACTTCATAATATAAAAGCCTGAAGCTTTATTGAAACTGTGTGAAATAATAACATTAATAAAATTGATATCCAAAGATTTCACAATTTTCAAAATCAGTTGTATCTTGCTTATATATTTATTTTTACGTATTATGTTGAAGAATAAATTTTAACAACTTGAAGTTGTTTATATATTTTATTTGAACCAGAAGTTCAATGCAGTTTAACAAACTTGAAATTGTTTATATATTATTTGAACCAGAAGTTCAATATAGATTAACAACCCAAAGTTGTTCATATATTTCGTTTGAACCAGAATTTCAATACAGTTCCAAATCAGGTATTTTGGATATTATGAAATGATCTTTAAAATTCATGTTAACATTGCTTGATAAGCAAAAATTAATGATTGGAATATTATAAACAATTTGTTCTAAAATCAATAACTTCAATGAGAGAGAATATGCAAATCAATTACATATGTAATACATGGACGCACATATATACACATATATGCGAATATTTAACTAACAACCTGAAGTTGTCATGAGCTCATATTATAAATTATGCATATATTATTTTATATTTCAGAAAGTCGATTGACATCAATATTAAATGACCTAAAGTCATGTGCATATTCAAATGATAGAAAATTCTTCCAAGTCATTAGATCATTGAAAGGGAATAATCAGTACAATATGAATGCATCTTATTAACTAATAAGAGCATTATCCTCCTACAATTGAAGTACATCTAATGTATTTGCTAGCCATGATGCTATAATGGATCAAAAATGAATCAAAGTAGGTTTATTATTTAAAGTGACAATGTTTGTCAACATTGAGGGGGAGGATAAAGGAATCATCGATGTTAAATATTTGCTAGCATATAGAATTATGCAAAGTATTAAGTAACTTGCATAAATTATCAATTATGTCCCTAATAGACTTTCTCCAATATACATTTGAATCCCCGAAGGATCAAAAGGTGTAAATCACAGCTGAAAATGTGGTATAAAAGTCAGTTCAAAATATCTTTGGAGTAAGTCATAAAGATGCAAAATAAAGGAGGTGAGTGTTCCTGAAGAAACACATAAAGGTGCTTTGAAAGAAACACATGACATGATTGTCAAAATAACCCCAGAAGCGGTTTAGGTATCTAAAGCATGATAAGTTTTGTGATCTCAATAAGTTATGTATAGAACTGACAAGAAATAATCATTGATGATAAATTAATAAATAATAAAGCGCTTATATTTATAAATGGATTAAAAATCCCATGTTAGAGAGAAACATGATTGACCATCATGAAATTCTCCTAAATAAGATATATGGACATGTAGTCCACAAGATATGAACTGGTAGTTCATAAGATAAAAATAGAAATATATATAATGACGAAAGCACACGGAAGTTACTGAAGCACCATAGAGTGTCAGCAACATGTTAAGTGCCATGAGCACTGTGTTTTTAGATATAATGGAAATTGATTAAAGTGTTTAAAACGCTTACAATACCCTGAAGGTATAAACGATGGAAGTATACAAATTCCAGAAGAATTTAAATAACTTTGATAGTGATAAAGAGCAAGAAATGTAGATTACAACATTCTTTTAAGTATTGTTGTGATGAAAATCTTAAATAATTCATGATGAGTAGATCACTTCCTGCTTTCAAGAATTGTTGTAATGAAACTCTTAATATCCATTGAAGTGGTAGTTGCGATATGCAAAAAATATTATAATATATAAGTTCTTGAAGAACATAAATAACATTTGTTATTATAAAGAATACCAAGAACATGGATGATAGATTACAACATTCTTCTAAGTATTGTTGTAACGAAAACCTTGATATACTTCAAGGTGAGTAGATTACTTCCTGCTTAGTGTCGTTGTAATAAAAATTTGGATATACTTCATGCTTCTAAGTATTGTTGTAATGAAAATCTTAATATACTACAAGATTAGTATATTACTTCCTGCTTAGTAATAAAAGGTGTCTTATTAATCAAATATGTATTGCAACATGCAAGTCCGATTGAAACAAAAAATTATAAGCACCTGAAGTGTATTCATAAATGAATATTACTAACATATAAATCACAAAAGGAAGGCGTTTTAAATAAGAAAACATGCCTGAAGCATGGAAATGCACATGAAGTTTTAAAAGAAAAAGTTCACTACGAAGTATTTGTAAGAAATTTGAGTTATTGAAACAAGAATACGAATTCAGAGGAAATTATTAAATCAGGGGAAGCATCCATAAGTATGATATAATACACTCTTTTTCCTTAACTAAGTTCTTCCCATTGGGTTTTCTTAGTAAGGTTTTATTGAGGTATGGGTCATGATCTAGAAGTATCAACCCAAAAGTAACATACAAAAATAAGTTATAATTTACTCTTTTCCTTATTCAAGTTTTTTCCCACTGGGTTTTTCTTATTAAGGTTTTTAACGAGGCATTGCATTGATCCATAAGTATCATACTACTTTTGACGTAGTAAATATGACATTGTATATTGTACTCTTTTTCCTTCACTAAGATTTTTCCCATCGGGTTTTTCTAAGTAAGTTTTTGACGAGGCAACATTTTGATCCAGAAGTATCAAACATCTTTTGATGCAGTAAAACTATTATTTATGAAGAAGACAAGACAATTTGTGTGGCTCAGATTCAAGTGAATTATATCAAGGGTGATTGGATGGAGCAAATTTCTTCTAAATTTCTCTTCACACATGATGAAAGGATAACAAGAATGAGGAGAAACAAATTCAGTTCAAGAAAAGCAGGTAGATCTGTTCTCAAAGGGAATTTCAAAATCAACATTCCAGAAGATGATATATAGCATGCGTCGACTACATTAATAGACTAATTGAATAATGAGTTATAAATAAGCGGAAGCATATAAAAATATGCTATAATGTACTCTTTTCCTTCACTAATATTTTCCCCACTGGGTTTTTGTTAGTAATGTTTTTAATGAGGCATTATCTTGATCCTGAAGTATCAACCCTTATTGTAACGTTGTAAAACATGTTACTTAAAGATGAAATGAATTTGCACTCTTTTCCTTGTTTATGATTTTTCCCATAGGGTTTTTCATTAAAAGGTTTTTAATAAGGCATTTTTTTGATCTTGAAGCATCAAACTCTTTTAAGGAATATCATTTTAGTATGATATTCATAATGTCAGACGTTGTACTCCTTTTCTCGTTCAAGGATTCTCCCATTGGGTTTTCCTAATAGATTTTGAAGGCAACATACAATAGTTGTATCAAATGAACAGATATATGCAAGCAAGGTAATTATTAGGGGTAGCAATCATCATATATGTAATAACCCGGAAAATCTGGGCCAGTTTAAAATTTTTATTTTGGCAATTTTAGCGAATTTTGAACATTTAAAATGAATTATTTTAAATAATATCGACGAGAAATTTATTTTGAATAGAATTCGAACGCATATATTATATACGTCGTCGTTGGAATATAAATAATTATACATAATTATAAAAGGAATTGAAAATGGCGCGGTAGTTCGATAATTCGATTTCAAACTTCAATTGAATGTACCGAGTGCAAAACAATCCGGATTTTAGTGAAACCAAAAACAATAGGATCTAATTGATGATATCTTCCCAACGAATCCGAAAAATTGAAATTTCATAGGGGGGATAAAAAGATATATCCAGTTGAAAATTCTGAATAGACGCTATAGAATTCAGGCCCTTTAAAAATTGACATTTTGCAAACATCCTCGGATTTCGACAAAACCACTTTTGTTGGGTCCGTGATGTCAATTTATTGCTAGATTCCAAATTTCATAATTTTTCGAATCAATATGTGAGCGTGGCAAAGGAAAACGCGTTTGACCAGTTTTAGTTGATTTTAATCGACTGGAAAATGGCCATTTTTCCAATGGTCTCAGAATTCGACGAAACTAGTTTTGTTAAGACCGTATCGTCAATACAAAGCTAGAAAATATTTTTCGGGAATTTTTAGAGTTCGTATGTGACCCCGGTAAACAGAAATGCGCGTTCAAATTCAATATATAGAGTTATATGTTGATTTTAACGAAAACTGATCGAAACGATCGAATCAGCCTACGATACATATCCCATTGTGTTCGGAATGGGGGTAAAACGCTATGGACGACAGGCGGTGGGTTCGATTTAGAAGTCGATAGAAAAAGTTACTTTATGAGAATATAAATTAAAATTAAATAAAAAAAAGGGGTCAACCCTTCATCCCCTTAACCCATTCTGGCCCACCCCTTTCTTTTCTTTCTTCAGTTCGATTTAAACAAAAAAAAGAAAAAAAAAGAAAAAGAGAGAGGGACGATCGAGAGGGAGCCCCCCCTCGGCGCCGACCACCGCAACAGGCAAACCCCCCCTAATCGCGCCGCCGCGCGATGCAATCGACCCCCCCCCGATGGATCGCGCCACCGCGCGAGAGCCCCCACCCCTCCCCCCCCCCCCCTCCGATGAATCGCGCCGCCGCTCAGATAGCCCCTCCCACTCCACCGCCTACCCCTCCGCCTGCTGTAACACCCCGCGAATTCTATAACTGTGAAATGCACAAATTAAAGTATAATTAATGTTAATCAAAGAACTAAGGGAAACGGGATACGCCATTGCGTTCGTCTCGGAAAAATACGCGAAATAGAGTCCGAGTTTTCGAAAAACGGAGTCCGTATGAAGAAGATATGGCCTTCGGAAGTTTTGAATTAAATTTAAAATTCAAACAGAATAAAACAATTAAGAATTCCGAAGTGGGGCCCAATGGGCCAGGCCCGCCTGACGCACCCAGGTCGACTGGGCTGTCGACCTGGTCTAACCAGGTCGACAGGCCTGTCGACAGGGCTGTCGACAGGGGTGTCGACCTGGTCCAGACCAGGTCGAACCCAGTCTAACCCGGCTGGCCTATTCTATGTTGGTCGATTTTCTGTGGTCTGCTTTGTCATTAGGGCTAGGTGGCAGGCTCTCATTGGTCTCTCCTTAGGATGAATGGCTACGATCAATCCAAGCAACATCAATGGTTCTAATCAGTTCATTACCCCTATAAAAACAACCCTAGACTAAACCCTAATCTATTCATTCATAAATAAGAACAAAGCCGCCATGTTGCTGAGGAGCGTCTAGGAGTAGCCACCAAATTGGAGAGAAGATTAGGAGGAAAATTCTAAAGCCTAAAGCAATTCAAACAAAGCAAATCAACGCCTACGTCAAAAGGAGTCGCATCTCTAAATTCCTAAATTAGAGAATTCGCCGCAACGATTGTAAGTAGAGTATTACTTTGGTATGAACAAATGATTGTGTAGATATGTATACTTGATTTGTGGCGATAAAGTAATTCATATTTGTGCGTTGGAATATTGTATACGTTTGGATATTCTTGAATTATGTTGTTCATTATGAAAAACTACATGCGGTAGTTTTATGCAAGTATGACGTTTGGAATATTCGCAAATTATGTAATCCATGTTGAAGCTACATGTATGTAGTTGATTTAAATTCATGCAAGTTTGGGGCTTTGCTACTATGCCATCATAATGTGTATTTTTATACAAACGTCATTTTTATGAAGTAATTGGAATAGGTTTGGGTTATCATAATCCATATGAAATTATGTTGAAAATTGGGCATCATGTATTAAGCCATGCTTTTGTACTAGAAAACCTATTTGCAAACTTATGAATATGGCTAGGCTATGAATGATATTTGGCATAATTGAAATCCATGATTAAGTCTATCTTGTTTACAAGAATTTTATGATGACATATGTGGTACATAGCTAGGTTAGGCTCAAAAATCCCTTTTTGTAAGTTTACATGACTAAAGTAAGAATCATGATTTCATGTTAGAAATATTTATGCCATGGTTATGTGAACAAATTTAACTATACTTATGCCATGCTTATGTTTGATATTATGCCATGCTTATGTTTGACATTATGACATGCTTATGTTAGAGTTATTTATGCCATGCTTATGTTTGACATTATGCCTAAATAAAAATATAGGTTCATGTGTCAATAATGACACCTAATTTAGATTCTTATCTTAACTACAAGTTTACATGGTTTGATTCATGTCACCTATGCTTTATGACCAAAGTATATGTTACTACTATGCAAGTACACCAGTTTCTATTTCATATTTCCAACGTCATATTGCAAGTTCATGCGCTCACCTTCCCCTCTTTGTGTATGTAATCACGCTTTAAGCCTCCCCTTTTCGCATGGCTAAGTTGGGCTTTAAAAGGCTAAGCCCAATATATATATAATAAACGGACGTGTAAAACGGGGGAAAATAACGTTGGGTTAAAATTACTAATGAATAAAAATATAAAATAGAAGGGCCCAAATTCAAGCACGGGTTGGGCCCATGATTGGTGTAACCTTTACACCTTTAACTTAATAATTGGCCGCAAATATTTACATATAAGAAAATAAAGAAGAAAGACAAAATATGTAAATGTAGAACATACGATGTGTTTAACCCGAGGTTGGATTGAGTTGTGATGTAAACCTGCCCGGAACCGCCCGGCTGTCCAGTAGTCACAACAATACCTATCCAATGTGGGAGGTTAAACATGGAGCCCAATAAGGACCCGAGGTTAGACTGAGTTGTGGCGTAAGACTGCCCGGAACCAACTGGCAACAGGCAGCCACAACAATACCTGTCTAATGTGAGAGGTCAGGGCCTTAATAAGACAATTAAGGCTGAGTCAGGATTGTTAGGATTAAGTGAACTAAAGACTAAATCAAAATGGAACATGCTAAACTAAACGGACTGGTGGGGGTTAGGTTAGAAAACACTTAACCAACTTAGCATGTTGACTAGAGATAGAAAACCTAGTAACGGGGGACCCTTTTCAGCAGTAACCCTAGAAGGTGTATCAGGATACCCTGAAACTAGGCAGGGTGGGGCACGATTACTGGGCTGATTGTAAGAGGACAAATCGACGGCGGTGGTGTAGCAGTGTAGGTTCTAACGGGGTGCGGGCGTGCACACACTCCGGCGCAGAAAAATAAGGCACTGGACACCAGTAGCATACCTGTGCACTCTAGGATTGTGTCGGGTTGCCACTATGGGACTTGATACACCCCATGGTGGGACCATCATAGGTAACTACAACATCGGGGGCCGTAAGACACATGTAACTATGCGAGTAGGAGCCGATCATCATAGAATGGATCACATCACCCTGATTATGGGGTGCCAGTTGGAAACTAGTTTATATGGGTTCAGAGATTAACATGGGGTACGATAGTATATTCGACCCTGGACAACTTAACCAAGTTTATAGTGCTTGCCCACTTCTTGTTTATACTTACCATACCCAGTTCTTTATTCATAGACAAAATAGTACTAGACTTACTCAGGCTTTATGTCTGACTCTGCTTTTCTTTCGTCTTCTTTTCTTCCGTTTCCCCCCCCCCCCAGGTCCACAGGGAGGGAACACAGCAGCTTGACCAGCCTTACCATCCAGCTTGAAGAAGAGAAATGTAATGCTTGGACCTTTTCACTTTGAACTATGGCTTTGGACAATCCACTATGGGGCCTTTGCAGTTTATACATGTTTTATTTATGCTTCTTTAAAAGATGTAATCAAGACAGATTATGAAAGTGTTATGTTATGTTTTTGGAAAGGATGTTGTTGTAACACGTATTTGACTTTATGAAATAAAGTTTGTTGTTTTTCCGCTGTTTACAAATATGTGTTCTTATATCTGTCTTGTATATCTGTGACTTATACTTATAAACCTCCACCAAAATTAGGGCATTCCCTTTGAGAGTGACCCTAACAGAGGTGGGGTGTTTCACCTGCGCCACCTCAGCGCGCCTCCGACCCCCTCCAACCTTTAACAGTAAGCGTTTATTTTATTTACATTTATTTATTTTCAGTGTTTGAAACTATAGGAATATGATTTTTAAATCATATAAAATACCATCGTTTTTAAAATATGATTTTTGTATATGTAGAGAATTAAAAATATAATTTTTACATGATAGGGATATTAGAAATATCACCTTTATATGTGTAGCAAAATAAAAATGTGATTTTTATAATGATAAATTTGAAAGGCGAAATCTTTATATTTGAAAAGGCAAAATCTTTATATAGAGAATAGCGAGGTAAAAATAGAATTTTTATCTGTATAGTAGCGGTGTGAAATTAGAAATTTTTATCCATATAGCATGATTGTAAAAATTCGATTTTTATATATTTAATAGCGAAGTAAAAATTCGATTTTTATATATTGAGTAGCGAAGTAAAAATTCAATTTTTATATATTGAATAGCGAAGTAAAAATGTGATTTTTATATATTGAATAGCAAAGTAAAAATTCGATTTTTATATATTGAATAGCGAAGTAAAAATTCGATTTTTATATATTGAATAGCGAAGTAAAAATGTGATTTTTATATATTGAATAGCAAAATAAAAATTCGATTTTTGTATATTGAATAGCGAAGTAAAAATGTGATTTTTATATATTGAATAGCAAAGTAAAAATTCGATTTTTATATATTGAATAGCAAAGTAAAAATTAGATTTTTACATATGTAGAGAATACGGGCAACGAAGGTGATAAAAAGGCGAGAACGATGAAGATTTCTATCGATGAAGAGTCGTGGTATTGGATAGCTATCGGTGAGAATTTCTCACTCTTCAATTTCTTTTCTAGTTATAAATATATATATAGACTAGGATGCCGACGGTGTTTAGTAGCACCCAACACAATCGTCCACAGACCATGGACTTGTTTGTTTGATTGCAAAAATTAGTTAGATTATTTGATTGAAATTGTTTTTTTGGTGAAATGGAATGGATTTGATTGATGTGTGAATGGCGTGGGCCTTCACTAGACCGGGGATAAGGCTAGGCCTCGTCCCGTTTCTAGTATCGTGCCGTTATGCCGCCGAAATTTTCTAAAATAAGTTAGAAAAATAAAAATATCATTTTTATTTTGTAAATGAACTGAATAAAATTTCATGTGTTAAGATAAAATATTTTATCGTTAAAAATATAATTTTTAACGTGAATGTGAATAAATAAATATTCATTTACAAACCGGACGGTTTGTTTATGTACATCTATTTGAAGGACATTGTTTGGGACGATAAATTTTACACATCGCCCAACTGCACAAATAAAATATGTGTTTGTTGATTTGAAACCCAACACAGGTGTTGGGATGAAATTGAAGTTCACTCATCCTGATTGATTAAATATATCGATCGATGGATCGACAGGCTGCTATAAGCGTTAGATATCTATATTTGATGCTTATACAGTGTAGTGCACTTTGGATGATGGTTGATTATTTATCGTTGCTATTATATACGTGTGTTGTATGGAATCCATATAACTAACATTATATGGTGATTGATTGGGCCTCATTCCCATTTAGAAAATAAAGAATATTATAATATAAAGATTCATGTGTTGACTGTACTCATCCGTTGAGATTAGTCATGTGTTGAACGAAATATTTTAACAAAAATAATCACATGTGGACAGTACTCATCCGTTGAGATTAGTCATGTGTTGAACGAAATATTGTAATAATAAAATTTACATCTTTATCAGTATAAAATAAAGGTTCATGTGTTGACCGTACTCATCCGTTGAGATTAGTCATGTGTTGAACGAAATATTTTAATAATAGAATATTTGAAAATAGAAATATATGAAGCCGTGTTGGTTAGATTGACGCCATTTTGACGTGAACGATATTTATATCGATTTTGTTCATTTTAAAATGAATATTGAAAAGTGATTTCGAAATCGAATATTTTAAAATGAAATTTGAATCGAATTGAATAGAAAACCAATTCGAAATGAATTGAATATAAAACGATTTCAAAACGAATTGAATATAAAACGATTTCGAAATGAATTGAATATAAAACGATTTCGAAATGAATTGAATATAAAACGAATTCGAAATGGATTGAATAGAAAACGAATTCGAAATGGATTGAATAGAAAACGAATTCGAAATGGATTGAATAGAAAACGAATTTGAAATGAATTGAATAGAAAACGAATTCGAAATGAATTGAATAGAAATCGAATTTGAAATGAATTGAATAGAAAACGAAATGGATTCGAATCGAATTAAAATCGATTTGAATTGAAATCAAATAGAAATTAAAGTAAAAAGGATTTAAAATAGAAAAATTCAATTTTGATTTGAATTTGAAATAAAGGTTGAAATTGTTTTTGAAACGAATTCAAAACTATTTATAAAATTCGTTTCAAATGGAAATCGACGAAATATATATTATATATATAATATAATGGCCTGAATAGAACGCGCCGCGCCGCGGCAGTTCACGAATTTCGACCATTAACTTCAAACAGACATTACAGGAGATCCGACCGTCGGATTCTCCTAAAACTGGAACCGTTGGGTTCATATCGAAAAGAGCTTTCTAACGAATATTAGAAATTTGAAATCTAACGGTTGGATTTGGAGATACGTCCAAATCAAATTTGAAAAAGGTCGTTGTAAGTGCAGTTCGATGGGCGTTGATGGAAATCGACTGTACGGACCTTGATAAAATTATTAAAAATAGTAATAATTTGTGTAAAATCATAAGAAATGATTTGGGAAAAATTGGGATGAAAAACTCCATATTCGAAAAGATAAAAATAGATTTTTATCGAAATGAACTAGTTTTGAACCAAATTTAAAACCCAATTATTTTTAAATAAATAAATTAGATTTAAAAAGGGGTTTTAAATAATCGGAATTTCTAATATATTTGATTGGATATGAAATGGGTTTATCGTGAATGGTGTTTTAAATAACACTAGTTCTTTAACCCGATAATAAATAGAATGTGATTTGGGTTTGTCGTGAACTGTGTTTTAAATAACACTAGTTCTTTAACCCAGCAAAAGGAGTTTTAACAAATCTGCAATTAGATTGAAATGTGAATCTATAAATCTAAATTATCAAATTTAGAAGGTGAGCGAGAATGGAGTATCACCAGTTTTGCTCCAAAGCGGTAGTTAAATCTTTAATTAGATTTGAACGTGAAATGGTAATTAATTTTACCGACAACACTGAGGTGTTAGATATGGAGTATTACCAGTTTTGCTTCATGGGATGAATAGGTTGGGGTTGGGAAATAAAATAAATAATTACTTCGGTGTGGTTCGCTAATCTCGACTAGTTTAGAAAACCATAATTTGGTTTTGAAACGACATCCAAAGGAAGATTAAAAGATAAGTTTTAAAGAATTTATCTTGGATAAAATTAATGGGAACCTTTCCCTAAGAATGTGATTTCGTGAATAAAAGGATATTCTGCATTGGAATGAGGCGTATGTTGTGTTTGTGTAACATTCGTTTTTAATATACGCGGGTTGTTCGGAAAGTCCGGGTTTACACCCATTCTGAATAACCGATTCGACGATATGTCGAAGATGAAGACGGTGGTTGAAGACCGGAAGTCTTCACATCGTTTGGATTATTACTGACGATCCTGATTGGGCTGTACACCCAAGAGGATGGAAATAGTTGGTGGTCGTACAGACGTACTTGGAGATGGATGGATATGCGAGGAAAGTGCCTCCGGTTTCGTTCAGACCCAGAACGGACTTGTAAATGGATTGTGTGTCTGACATTGGATTTTATTCTGTGTTGATTGATTTCTATTAAATATACATCTGTTTGGCGGCGGAGAATTTATTCTTTTGCTTAACGCCCTTCTCTGAGACGTACGAGCTCAGAGGTTGTATATCGATGGACATCAGTCGCATGACATGAATTGCCTATATGGCACGCTAAGATGCAACGATCAAGGCTTCTGTTGAAAAGCAAAGTCTTGTGGTTGATGATCAAAGCACAGCCTACGTGGCAGCTTTGTGTATAACGTGAATTCGCGAGCCTCACACCTCGGTATGAGTTAAAAACGGGATACAGGCCGTTGGGAGAACACGACGTTTCTTTCTAGCTTTGGTGGTGTCAGTGACTTACCAGCCCTAACATTTTTATACTTTTCACCTTTGTGGTTGTTGGAATGAGGCGCCTTGATTATATGTCTGTAAGGACCGGAAAACGTGTGTTCATGCATAACTAATCCTCTAACGTAAGTGAGGACCGGCCCAACCGATCCAGGGTTGCCCAGAGTGTGTAGTCCTGAGACATTTGCCAGAGTGTCTCGAGTGCGGAGAGGAGCTTGCCCCTTGCCTCAACTCATGACGGAAATCCAATTTCCAATACGTGTATTGCGGTTTTAATTGTAGAACTAGTATGGCGACATGATAGATGGTACCCATGCCGCCTATGATTGATATTTATGATTGAAATGTTTTGACACTATACACTTATTATAGTATCAAATGATTTGTTTTAAACGTACCAAGCATGTTTGGCTATTATAAGGGAAAACCCTATCCTCCGGCTTGCGTTGCATTGTGTGATGGGACCTGGGTCTTATAATAGCTTCATTTTTCGAAAAAGCATTGCGCTGTTTATTCTATGCACTGGTATTCTTGGGAGGAAACCCATTCCGTGTTATACGGCGTGTTCCCTTGAATTACTCTCTTTTAAAGTAAAGTTTTAAATAATTGTTTTAGTTCTCACACCAGTCACATGACTGACCTGGAGTTTATTGTTTTAACCTAAACTCTGGGTGCCCCTATTTTCCGCACAGGCAGCTAGTAGTTTCGGTTTTGCAGATTTATATTCACAGGATCCTGGTTTACAGCTGGAATGATATCCGGAAAGCTCTGTATCCGTATATCACCTTCAGTTGTGCTTTGTATTATTTTTCCGCTGCCATGTAATTTATTGTAATCTCTGATATTCATCGAATGTAATTTATTCATTTATACTCTGTATATTCTTGTATCTGATGGAATTGTTGTAATAACAATGGAATGTTCTTCTGTTTATGTTCTGATTTGTCCTATTCTCAAACGATCAGGGGTTTCGAACGGTCTAGATCGGTTTAACGACTGATTCAGATCGAGCGAAATTCCCGGCCGTCACATTTGGTATCAGAGCTTTGTTTTACAGAGCTCGAGAACAAGAAACATTAGAACCATACGAAAGAATTCACCAGATATTGGATTAGTAATATCCAATTAGAATGACTCGTTAGAGATAGGATCAGTAGTATCCTAGAACGAGTGTGAAGAGTATATTTTTCAAATGAAAACAATTTTGTTTTGAAAATTTAAATCGTTTTAAACGTATTTGAATATTTATTTATTTTGAATTTGGACAATCCGACATATAAAGGTTTTGCATATACGCGTCATGAACGTATATTCGAAGTTTTAATATACTGGATAGATATAGGATCACATTCTAGACACCCGGAGATGATTCTGATGATTGATATATCATCATCAGAATTTGTATTCGTGTTTTGAAGGTGGGATATCTATATATTTCCATTAGGCTGGTGTGAGAACCAAAACTTATATAGATAGGTTTATTGTTGTGAATTGGCATCAAAAACATGATTTTCAGTATATATATCAAAATTATGAATTTGAAACTATAATTCACTAATTGATTGATGTCTGTGTTGTTTGTTTAGTTGTTTGATAATTTTGAACCATTATGCCTAATTGAACCAAATATTGAATTGTATTGAAAATTGGTCGCATTTGCTTGCATATATATATACTTACATTGAACAGGTCATAGCAAGGAAGCTAGAGCCGAAGAATAAAATTTGTTTGCCCGACAAATAGGTACATGTTTACTATATAATTTACTGTTTTGTTTGGGTGATGATGATTTTATGAGCCTATTGGCTAGCCGCTTGGCTTTTTCTTTTTCTTTTTGAGATCAGAAGGCCTATATGGCAATTTCGGGATTTTCCCGTGGCTCCCGGTGCAAGGGAGGTTATGGCGAAATTTTTCGAAAATTTAGGGTGTTAGCCAAATTTTTGAAAATTTGGAAATTCTCAGAAACTGAAAAGTTGGAGAATGGAAGCCAGATCGAACGTAGAGTTGATTAATCAAACCACTTTCAACTTTGTTCCTTTTCGGGGACGAAAAGTTTTAAGTGGGGGTGATTGTAATAACCCGGAAAATCTGGGCCAGTTTAAAATTTTTATTTTGGCAATTTTAGCGAATTTTGAACATTTAAAATGAATTATTTTAAATAATATCGACGAGAAATTTATTTTGAATAGAATTCGAACGCATATATTATATATGCCGTCGTTGGAATATAAATAATTATATATAATTATAAAAGGAATTGAAAAATGGCGCGGTAGTTCGATAATTCGATTTCAAACTTCAATTGAATGTACCGAGTGCAAAACAATCCGGATTTTAGTGAAACCAAAAACAATAGGATCTAATTGATGATATCTTCCCAACGAATCCAAAAAATTGAAATTTCATAGGGGGATAAAAAGATATGTCCAGTTGAAAATTCTGAATAGTCGCTATAGAATTCAGGCCCTTTAAAATTGACATTTTGCAAACGACCTCGGATTTCGACGAAACCACTTTTGTTGGGTCCGTGATGTCAATTTATTGCTAGATTCCAAATTTCATAATTTTTCGAATCAATATGTGAGCGTGGCAAAGGAAAACGCGTTTGACCAGTTTTAGTTGATTTTAATCGACTGGAAAATGGCCATTTTTCCAACGGTCTCAGAATTCGACGAAACTAGTTTTGTTAGGACCGTATCGTCAATACAAAGATAGAAAATATTTTTCGGGAATTTTTATAGTTCTATGTGACCCCGGTAAATTGAAATGCGCATTCAAATTCAATATATATAGTTTTATGTTGATTTTAACCAAAACTGATCGAAACGATCGAATCAGCCTACGATACATATCCCATTGTGTTCGGAATAGGGGTAAAACGCTATGGAAGACAGGCGGTGGGTTCGATTTAGAAGTCGATAGAAAAAGTTACTTTATGAGAATATAAATTAAAATTAAATAATAAAAAAAAGGGGTCAACCCTTCATCCCCTTAACCCGTTCTGGCCCCCCTTTCTTTTCTTTCTTCAATTCGATTTAAACAAAAAAAAAAAGTGAAAGAGGGACGATCGAGAGGGAGACCCCCCCCTCAGCGCCGACCACCGCAACAGGCAAACCCCCCCTAATCGCGCCGTCGCGCGATGCAATCGACCCCCCCCCCCCGATGGATCGCGTCGCCGTGCGAGAGCCCCCCCCTCCCGATGAATCGCGCCGCCGCTCAGATAGCCCCCCCTCCACCGCCTACCCCTTCGCCTACGCCACCTCAGCGCGCCTCCAACCCCCTCCAACCTTTAAAAGTAAGCGTTTATTTTATTTTATTTGCATTTATTTATTTTCAGTGTTTGAAACTGTAGGAATATGATTTTTAAATCATATAAAATACCATCGTTTTTAAAATATGATTTTTGTTAATGTAGAGAATTAAAAATATAATTTTTACATGATAGGGATATTAGAAATATCATCTTTATATGTGTAGCAAAATAAAAATGTGATTTTTATAATGATAAATTTGAAAAGGCGAAATCTTTATATTTGAAAAGGCGAAATCTTTATATTTGAAAAGGCAAAATCTTTATATAGAGAATAGCGAGGTAAAAATAGAATTTTTATCTATATAGTAGCGGTGTGAAAATAGAAAATTTTATCCATATAGCATGATTGTAAAAATTCGATTTTTATATATTGAATAGCGAAGTAAAAATTCGATTTTTATATATTGAATAGCGAAGTAAAAATGTTATTTTTATATATTGAATAGCAAAGTAAAAATTCAATTTTTATATATTGAATAGCGAAGTAAAAATTCGATTTTTATATATTGAATAGCGAAGTAAAAATGTGATTTTTATATATTGAATAGCAAAGTAAAAATTCGATTTTTGTATATTGAATAGCTAAGTAAAAATGTGATTTTTATATATTGAATAGCAAAGTAAAAATTCGATTTTTATATATTGAATAGCAAAGTAAAAATTAGATTTTTACATATGTAGAGAATACGGGCAACGAAGGTGATAAAAAGGCGAGAACGATGAAGATTTCTATCGATGAAGAGTCGTGGTATTGGATAGCTATCGGTGAGAATTTCTCACTCTTCAATTTCTTTTCTAGTTATAAATATATATATATATAGACTAGGATGCCGACGGTGTTTAGTAGCACCCAACACAATCGTCCACAGACCATGGACTTGTTTGTTTGATTGCAAAAATTAGTTAGATTATTTGATTGAAATTGATTTTTTGGTGAAATGGAATGGATTTGATTGATGTGTGAATGGCGTGGGCCTTCACTAGACCGGGGATAAGGCTAGGCCTCGACCCGTTTCTAGTATCGTGCCGCCGAAATTTTCCAAAATAAGTTAGAAAAATAAAAATATCATTTTTATTTTGTAAATGAACTGAATAAAATTTCATGTGTTAAGATAAAATATTTTATCGTTAAAAATATAATTTTTAACGTGAATGTGAATAAATAAATATTCATTTACAAACCGGACGGTTTGTTTATGTACACCTATTTGAAGGACATTGTTTGGGACGATAAATTTTACACATCGCCCAACTGCACAAATAAAATCTGTGTTTGTTGATTTGAAACCCCACACGGGTGTTGGGATGAAATTGAAGTTCACTCATCCTGATTGATTAAATATGTCGATCGATGGATCAACAGGCTGCTATAAGCGTTAGATATCTATATTTGATGCTTATACAGTGTAGTGCACTTTGAATGATGGTTGATTATTTATCGTTGCTATTATATACGTGTGTTGTATGGAATCCATATAATTAACATTATATGGTGATTGATTGGGCCTCATTCCCATTTAGAAAATAAAGAATATTATAATATAAAGGTTCATGTGTTGACTGTACTCATCCGTTGAGATTAGTCATGTGTTGAACGAAATATTTTAACAAAAATAGTCACATGCGGACAGTACTCATCCATTGAGATTAGTCATGTGTTGAACGAAATATTGTAATAATAAAATTTACATCTTTATCAATATAAAATAAAGGTTCATGTGTTGACCGTACTCATCCGTTGAGATTAGTCATGTGTTGAACGAAATATTTTAATAATAGAATATTTGAAAATAGAAATATATGAAGCCGTGTTGGTTAGATTGACGCCATTTTGACGTGAACGATATTTATATCGATTTTGTTCATTTTAAAATGAATATTGAAAAGTGATTTCGAAATCGAATATTTTAAAATGAAATTTGAATCGAATTGAATAGAAAACCAATTCGAAATGAATTGAATATAAAACGATTTCGAAACGAATTGAATATAAAACGATTTCGAAATGAATTGAATATAAAACGATTTCGAAATGAATTGAATATAAAACGAATTCGAAATGGATTGAATAGAAAACGAATTCGAAATTGATTGAATAGAAAACGAATTCGAAATGGATTGAATAGAAAACGAATTCGAAATGAATTGAATAGAAAACGAATTCGAAATGAATTGAATAGAAATCGAATTCGAAATGAATTGAATAGAAAACGAAATGGATTCGAATCGAATTAAAATTGATTTGAATTGAAATCAAATAGAAATGAAAGTAAAAAGGATATAAAATAGAAAAATTCAATTTTGATTTGAATTTGAAATAAAGGTTGAAATTGTTTTTGAAACGAATTCAAAACTATTTATAAAATTCGTTTTAAATGGAAATCGACGAAATATATATTATATATATTATATATATAATATAATGGCCTGAATAGAACGCGCCGCGCTGCGGCAGTTCGCGAATTTCGACCATTAACTTCAAACAGACATTGCAGGAGTTCCGACCGTCGGATTCTCCTAAAACCGGAACCGTTGGGTTCGTATCGAAAAGAGCTTTCTAACGAATATTAGAAATTTGAAATCTAATGGTTGGATTTGGAGATACGTCCAAATCAAATTTGAAAAAGGTCGCTGTAAGTGCAGTTCGATGGCCGTTGATGGAAATCGACTGTACGGGCATTGATAAAATTATTAAAAATAGTAATAATTTGTGTAAAATCATAAGAAATGATTTGGGAAAAATTGGGATGAAAAACTCCATATTCGAAAAGATAAAAATAGATTTTTATCGAAATGAACTAGTTTTGAACCAAATTTAAAACCCAATTATTTTTAAATAAATAAATTAGATTTAAAAAGGGGTTTTAAATAATCGGAATTTCTAATATATTTGATTGGATATGAAATGGGTTTATCGTGAATGGTGTTTTAAATAACACTAGTTCTTTAACCCGATAATAATTAGAATGTGATTTGGGTTTGTCGTGAACTGTGTTTTAAATAACACTAGTTCTTTAACCCAGCAAAAGGAGTTTTAACGAATCTGCAATTAGATTGAAATGTGAATCTATAAATCTAAATTATCAAATTTAGAAGGTGAGCGAGAATGGAGTATCACCAGTTTTGCTCTAAAGCGGTAGTTAAATCTTTAATTAGATTTGAACGTGAAATGGTAATTAATTTTACTGACAACACTGAGGTGTTAGATATGGAGTATTACCAGTTTTGCTTCATGGGATGAATAGGTTGGGGTTGGGAAATAAAATAAATAATTACTTCGGTGTGGTTCGCTAATCTCGACTAGTTTAGAAAACCATAATTTGGTTTTGAAACGACATCCAAAGGAAGATTAAAAGATAAGTTTTAAAGAATTTATCTTGGATAAAATTAATGGGAACCTTTCCCTAAGAATGTGATTTCGTGAATAAAAGGATATTCTGCATTGGAATGAGGCGTATGTTGTGTTTGTGTAACATTCGTTTTTAATATACGCGGGTTGTTCGGAAAGGCCGGGTTTACACCCATTCTGAATAACCGATTCGACGATATGTCGAAGATGAAGACGGTGGTTGAAGACCGGAAGTCTTCACATCGTTTGGATTATTACTGACGATCCTGATTGGGCTGTACACCCAAGAGGATGGAAATAGTTGGTGGTCGTCCAGACGTACTTGGAGATGGATGGATATGCGAGGAAAGTGCCTCTGGTTTCGTTCAGACCCAGAACGGACTTGTAAATGGATTGTGTGTCTGACATTGGATTTTATTCTGTGTTGATTGATTTCTATTAAATATACATCTGTTTGGCGGCGGAGAATTTATTCTTTTGCTTAACGCCCTTCTCTGAGACGTACGAGCTCAGAGGTTGTATATCGATGGACATCAGTCGCATGGCATGAATTGCCTGTGTGGCACGCTAAGATGCAACGATCAAGGCTTCTGTTGAAAAGCAAAGTCTTGTGGTTGATGATCAAAGCACGGCCTACGTGGCAGCTTTGTGTATAACGTGAATTCGCGAGCCTCACGCCTCGGTATGAGTTAAAAATGGGATACGGGCCGTTGGGAGAACACGACGTTTCTTTCTAGCTTTGGTGGTGTTAGTGACTTACCAGCCCTGACATTTATATACTTTTCACCTTTGTGGTTGTTGGAATGAGGCGCCTCGATTATAGGTCTGTAAGGACCGGGAAACGTGTGTTCAGGCATAACTTGTAATGACCCGCATTTTCTACGGTATATAATTAATTTATTTAATTATATAAATGGTGGTTTAGAGAATTCAAATGGTCGTGGAATTAAATAACTGGGGATATTTAATTAAATTAAATAATTAAATAATATATTTAATTCAGAAATAATCAAAATTATTGGAAATCACAATATTCTGTGAATGGAGTCGTCCCTTTGATTTAATTCAGCTTAGAGTTGAATTATATTGACAAATATATTCAATCGACGACAGTTTGAACGTATAATTATATTATAATTAAAATCGAGCTCGAAATGGCGCTGTAGTTCGTAAATTGGCGATTCGAACTTCAACTGAATGTACAGGATTCGTTTTAAGCCAGATTTCTGTGAAACAAGAAACGTGTGGAGCTGGTGGAGTATATCTTTCTAGTCGAAGAGAAAAATCGGGATTTCGTCGTGTAGGTTTTGATTTACGTCCAAATCAAATTTCAGTAAGGTCGCTGTAGAATTCCTTTATAATTTGCAACGCTTTAATTACGTTATAAAAGGGTTTTTCAATATAGACTGAATATCGAGGTAATCGGGAATCTGAAATATCAAACTGTATATTCTGATATGATATTCTGGAGCTGTACGATATCATATGTGAAGATATACGATAATATAAATTTATTTATATTTAATTTAATTATATTTAAATATATTTATATATTTAAATGGGTCATCCAAAGCTTTAAAAATAGCTGATTTTGCAAACGAAGTCGGAATTCGACGAAACTAATTTTGTTGGATTCGCAATATCAAATAGTTGTTAGATTTCCAGTTTCGTGATTTTTAGAGTCACTGTGTGGCCGTACGGATTTATAGAGTGAGAAACAGTCAGTATTTCGACAGTTAAAAATACGCTGTGTGAGCATACGGAGTCGGAATTCGACGAAACCAGTTTCGTTGGGACCGTAATGTCGAACTGTAGCTGTCTGTCCAGTTTGGTGATTTTTGGGTATCGTGTGTGATCACACGAATTTTTAGAAGGTAGAACGAATATTAAAATGAGAATATATTCATAAATATCTCCAACAAAATATCTAAAACAAACACCCTATAAATACCCCCCCTTACTTCCCTTAAAACCTAAATCAGAAGTCAACACAGCAAGAATGAGGCGCCGTTGGTTTTTCCCTCTTTCACTAGGATTTCGATCTTCAACAAATCAAAATAAACCCATGAAAATCCTATAAATCATAATGTAAATATATTTACACTCTATTCAACTTCCTCTATCATCTGGTATCACTTAAGAGAGGTTCGGCCATTTCTTTAGTTCGCTGTAGATTTATAGCGAAGTGTAGTGAAAGCTAGGGCTGGAAATTGATGAATGCAGGAGTGTCGATTCGAGCTTTGGAGATCGTTCCCGAGTTTGGCATCGAGATTGGCTTGGGTTTTGGAATTTTGGGAGGGTTCGACACCAAAAACGGTCGCGGGTTTACTGTTCACGCTGAAAAAGGCTCGGCGACGTTGTGGTTGATAAGGGCTCGAGTTCAGTTTCGACGTGCTAGGGGGGTGCGGATTTTGGAGAGAAGAAGTGTGGTGTTTTCGGTTGGTGAATTCGGTGATGGAAGGAGGTGAACGAGGCGTAGGAAGATCGGAAAATGGTGTTTGGTTTTGCAGCAGGTCACGGCAAAGAAGGATCGGGGAAGGTGGATTGTAAAGGAGCGGGCCTGGGTATTGAAAAGGGGGTTCGGGTTTTCAACGTGAGGAAGGATGGGCCAAGAAAGGTTTAAAGCCCACTTCTTTTTATTATAAACCCAAGTTTATTTTTAATCTAAATAATGTATGAAATTGTAATGCTTATAACTTTGTCATACCTAATCAGAAATTCGAACCGTAAGTTGCGTTGGGACCGTATGGACGGACACTACACAATGGGACTGACCGCGAGTCGATTGGAGTCTGTCACAATTTATGGCGAAATAAATTGTCCAACTGAGTCAAATAACGCAAACCGATTATTTAACGGTTAACGCGTCAATCTGAGTAAAACTCACTAACTCTGAACAGTTATATTTTTATAATGTATCCTTAGAACTGTTAATCATCTGTTGATTGCTATGTGTTGATTGTTTGATTGAACTGCTAGTCAGTTAGTTAAATTTCTATATTGATTCTGTTTAACAGAATATATCATATGGAACTGAAAGTGATGACAATCATGTTGTGTAACATCTGTGATGCAGGGAAACAGGTTGGAGGAATCCGACTGGATTCCTCAACAGTTATTTTATTGTTTTTCATATATTTTAATATATGATGTGAATTATAACCTGTTGTTGATTGTGTGTGTATGGACGAGATTAGACATCGTGATTTGATATGATTGAATACCATAACATAACGGAATGTTGATAAGGGAATTTTCAAAGTGATATTGAAAACAGAATATTTATAAATTGGAATATTTATAAATAAGAAATATTTATAAATTTAAATATTTATAAATAAGGAATATTTATAAATTGGGGTATTTATAAATAGAAGATATTTTAAAAAGGAAAATAAATTCAAAACATTTCTTTTTGAATGGAAAGGCCTGTGTGGCGAGTTTGGGGATTTTCCCGATGCTCCCGATACAAAAGAGGTTATGGCGAATTTTCCCGGGGATTTAAGGAGTTAGAATATTTTTAAGAATAAATCTGAAAAGGGAATATTTGCAAACTATTTGCAAATAGAATAAAATAGAGAAAGAAATATTTGTAAACCATTTACAAATAGAATTGAAAGGGGAATATTTAGAAAATAAATAGAGTTAAATAAAAGGGAAATTGGTTTATAAAGGAAACCGTTATAAAAAGGAAAACGTTATTAAAAGGACATTTATAAAGTGAAGAACCGTTACTAATAGTAAATCTTTATAAATGAATAAACGTGTTAAAAAGGAGATCTTTTTAAAATGGATAGACGTTATAAAAAGGGGTAATCGAATATGGTATTCGAAGTTAGTTAATCGAATATAGACATTCGAAAGGAGTTAATCGAATATGTTATTTCGAAAGGAGTTAATCGAATATGGTATTCGAAGTTAGTTAATCGAATATGGTATTCGAAAGTTAGTTAATCGAATATAGACATTCGAAAGGGGTTAATCGAATATGGTATTCGAAGTTAGTTAATCGAATATGGTATTCGAAAGTTAGTTAATCGAATATGTTATTTCGAAAGGGGTTAGTCAAGTCGAGTTAGTCAAATAGAGTTAACCAGTTAGAGTTAATCAGTTAGAGTTAACCAGTTGGAGTTAATTAGTTAGAGTTAATCGATTAGAGTTAAAACGAACTAGAGTTAATCAAATATAGTTATTTGAGACAGAGTTAGTCAAACATAGTATTCAGGGTAAGTTTCCATCTTGTACGACTGCTAGCGTAATTCGCAGGGCTGTAAATAGCCTACGGCGGTCGGATGTTTCCTGAGGGAGTCAGGCGTAACCATTGTGATCGCTGCGATCTAGAGTCAAGCGAATGGAGTTTAATCGAAGATTAGTTATTCGATAGGAGTTAATCGAGTTGATCGAGTTGAGAAATAAGTTAAATAAGTTGAGTTGATCGGGTGGTTCGACCAAGTTAGTCGAGCCTAGTTAATCGAATCGAATTGGTCGAACCAAGTAAGTCGAGTTAAGTTAGTCAAGTTAGTCGAGCCTAGTTAATCGAATCGAATTGGTCGAACCAAGTAAGTCGAGTTAGTCGATTCAAGTTAAGTTAGTCGAGTTAAAGTTATCGATGTTAGTTTCATCGAAGGGAGTTATCGATTATAGTTTAATCGAAGTGAGATTTTCAAATATGAGATATTTGAAAAGGAAGAGATATCGAATATTAGTTATTCGAAGAGAGATTATCGAATATCGTTTATTCGAGAAGAAGTTAATCGAATATAGCTTATTCGAAGAAGAGTTAATCAAATAGAGATTTCTCGAAGAGAGTGAATAGGCAAATTCGATTATATCGAATTCGGGAAAGTACTTATACTTTCCAGTGTTTAAATAGAGATTTATTTATTTATAAATAAATAAGTGTTAGGTTAATTATTCACTAATAAGAATAGAAGTTATAATTAAAGTTAGATAATTCGAAAGGAGGGATTATAACGTTATCGTTATAACCAATGTTTTAAATATAGAAGTAGATTAGTAAAATTAGATCCGAGAAAGGCGTAAAGAAGTTGTTAAAGATTAAAAGATAAACTTTGACCATTTTGAAGTTATAACGTTGTTCAGTTAAGGTCTGAGAGGTAATTATACCCCAATTTGAGTGACTTCCTTCTTAACTAAGAAATGGTAAGGTTTGATCGTAAAGGAGTTTTAGAAATGTTTTCCAAACGAGAATCAGAAATGTTTTCTGATAAAAGAAAATAAGAATTTAGAATATAGGGAAACAGGAGATAAGTAAATAAATGAATTAAAGAGATTTATGTTAAATGATGTTTGTTCGATATAATTTCCATTTGGAAATAATATCGTTGTTTGCACACTTGTTTTTCTTTGATAGTTAACTCACCGACTATCGAAGTTTTGACCATTTTAACGTTGTTAATATGGAGAGACCGGTTGGATTATTATCCGAAGAACCACTCTGTATTGGCATAAGCGTTGCGAATCATATATGCCAAAGATAATTGAAGACGGAGTAAAATGCAAGGGCTGTTGTATAAGTCTTAGATAACCGTGACTAAGATGGATATACGGAATAGTGCCTTCAGTTTGTCCAGTCCCAGGACAACTTGTATGGACGAAGGTCTGACAGAGTATGTCTGGTAGATCACGTAAGTTGATCGTTTCAAACGTATTTACGTTGGTGGCGGAGGAATTCGTTTCTCTTAGCTTATACCCGTGGTATTTTTGGGGAAATCAATTTGTGATTTGGCGGGTATGACGATGTGACATTTCTAAGTGAATGAAGATGGATGTCTGACAGAGTATTTCCAGACGATCACGTACATTGATTTCTTCGACCGTACCAAGAGTGGAAGCGGAGAAGGAAACTTCTTTAGCTAACACGTAATGTACTGTTGTAGACGTCAATTAGTGATTTTCAATGGACCTAACAATGTGACATTCAAAGTGAATCTGATGTGATGATAAAGCGTAGCTTCTAGCCTCATCAACCGGTAAATGACAGAAATCGGGCAGGCAGCATGGCTAAGTCGGTCGCACCGAAGTAGGGTGTATAATCACCTATCTAGAGAATATTCATTTGTTTCTTAAATCTATCAATGCTGTCCCATATATATTACGGGAACGGTTGCTGATCCCAACCGTTGGTGGTGTACATTCGATACACTCAAGCGGAATGAGTGGTCGGTCATGTGTGGCTGAGTTACAAGATGTTCTTGTTGAACTCCAGTGTATCGTTCTTAGAGTACACTGATCGGAAGGTGGTTCCATACCTTGTCATAGTTGGAAATCCATTATCCAATACGTGCTTGCGATTTTGATTGTGTACTATATATGTAGAACGTGAGATGAAAGCGTTTCTGCTAGTTGATATCTATTTGTACATAGACATTATTATAATATCAAAAGGTTTTTGATATAAAGATATTTTGGATTCTCATAAGGGAAAAACCCGTTCCGTTCTACGGCGTGGTCTTATGAGATTTCGTTTTACTTGTTCATATACATGTTTAAATTGTTTTACTCATACCAGTCCCGTGACTGACCCGGAGTTTACTTTGTTGTTTTCCATAAACTCTTGGGTGCCTAAATTTGTACGGGCAGTCAAGTAGTCAGGAATTTACAGATATACTGGAAGAGCGTGGAGCAGGAGGCTTCAAGATCATATAGCTATAGTTATTTCTGCTGTGTTGTAAGTGCTGTACTCTGATAAGTGCTATTGTATACATATCTGTTATATTTCAAAGTTATGTTATCTATTATATGTTATTCGTTCCGCTGTGAGGTTCGTGTTACTCTGATGTAAGTTCTTCTTTTCTTCTTCTATTCTAAGTTTCTATCTTATCTATTCTCACCCTCTAATTTCTTTCACTAATTACCAGGATTTTTCGATGTTTTGGTTATCGACATCGTGCTTATGTCGATAACCAAAGCCGCTCAAAATCCGGGTCGTTACATAACTAATCCTCTAACGTAAGTGAGGACCGGCCCAACCGATCCAGGGTTGCACAGAGTGTGTAGTCCTGAGACATTTGCTAGAGTGTCTCGAGCGCGGAGCCCTTGCCTCGACTCATGACGGAAATCCAATTTCCAATACGTGTATTGCGGTTTTAATTGTAGAACTAGTATGGCGACATGAAAGATGGTACCCATGCCGCCTATGATTGATATTTATGATTGAAATGTTTTGACACTATGCACTTATTATAGTATCAAATGATTTGTTTTAAACGTACCAAGCATGTTTGGCTATTATAAGGGAAAACCCTATCCTCCGGCTTGCGTTGCATTGCATTGTGTGATGGGACCTGGGTCTTATAATAGCTTCATTTTTCGAAAAAGTATTGCGCTGTTTATTCTATGCACTGGTATTCTTGGGAGGAAACCCGTTCCGTGTTATACGGCGTGGTCCCATGAATTACTCTCTTTTAAAGTAAAGTTTTAAATAAATGTTTTAGTTCTCACACCAGTCACATGACTGACCTGGAGTTTATTGTTTTAACCTAAACTCTGGGTGCCCCTATTTTCCGCACGGGAAGCTAGTAGTTTCGGTTTTGCAGATTTATATTCACAGGATCCTGGTTTACAGCTGGAATGGTATCCGGAAAGCTCTGTATCCGTATATCACCTTCAATTGTGCTTTGTATTATTTTTCCGCTGCCATGTAATTTATTGTAATCTCTGATATTCATCGAATGTAATGTATTCATTTATACTCTGTATATTCTTGTATCTGATGGAATTGTTGTAATAACAATGAAATATTCTTCTGTTTGTGTTCTGATTTGTCCTGTTCTCAAATGATCAGGGGTTTCGAACGGTCTAGATCGGTTTAACGACTGATTCGGATCGAGCGAAATTCCCGGCCGTCACAATATATGTTTTAAAAGGGACAAATTCAAGTTAGCAAAGCATTCAAGATTTTGATGACGAATATTCAAGGGGGATTGTTGTAATATATATGAGTGAATATGCTCTTGTCATATTCTATTTAGTCCCACATCATGGGAATAAGTCTAACATCAGCTCCAAAGCCTATATATAAAGGAGCCAATGTAATAGAAATTGTACACATTTGAAATAATAGAAATAAAAGTCTCTCCCCTATCTTTTCTGTTCTCTCTAATGGTTTCTTGTTTAACATATGTTTTGTTTTATTTTATAACATTATTTTAATTGTTCTTATATTTCTGTTGATTCTATATTATAGTTCCATTATATTTGCATATGACTATTGCACTACTGATGAGAGATAACATGCCATATACGTGGCTCATTTCAAGCATGCATCACCACTTCCTTTGTATGAACCATATGGAGCATGCTAAGTTCCTCAAATATTATATGACTTCAGTAAATATGATAGCAGCAAAAAAGGTGTTCCTCAATTCAAGTATGCTTATTTGCACATTAATCTCCCCTATTGTGTTCAGGTGTTTGATTTACGTCATTGAAGTAAAGCTTAATCATACAAGATTTCTTACTTATGTATTTCTCTCTCTTTTTTGACAACTTTAGACCAACATTTCTAAGCATATGTTTACCAAGGATTGATCCATTAGTTTACTGCATGTGGGAATAGTTTGATACAAATCTGAAATAATTTTATTTCTGTTTGTCTTTGCTTATACTGATTTGAATAGTGATAGGAACTAGTAAATGTATTTATTTGTTGCACTTTCCCACAAATGCTAATTTTATTTTAGTTTTATTTTATTTTCTATGTTTTAGATCAATATTTATGCACAAAGTCTTTCCTAATGAATGGGGTTCATGGATAAGTTGAAAAGGTCCAACGATAGCCGTGAGAATTTGTGGTTTGCTTGTGGTCTAGGGGGTTTTATAATGAGTTTGATGTGGAAAACAATATCAGAGCAGGTCGAAATAAATTTCAAACGTCTGAACCGGGCCTAGGAATTGCCTGAGATCGTCTTCTAACGCTTGAAATAAATTTCACACATCTAAAATAAATTTTAGACGTCTGAAATTGTCTCAAGGTATTGGCTGAAATCTATTTCAGACGTCTGAAACTTATTTTCAAACGTCTGAACCAGGTCAGACGTTTGAAAATAGGTTAAGACGTTTGAAATTTGCTGATGTTTCTAGTTCTCCTTCTATTGATTGATGGAGACCACGGTCAATAGTTTAGGTTGTTCTAGAAAAGAACTGACACTTGAAATGCACACTTAATGATAATATTTATTGTTTATTTGGGTCGATGAAAGTGAAGCTAAATGACACAACATGTATATGAAGGCTCTGTGTTCAGTGATAAACAAATGGAGAGCATCGAAATTAACAACATTATAGGTCACTTAATTTGAATCATTGGTAATATTTGATAATATTTGGTCAATCTTTGGAAATAATGGAAAACATCGAAATTAACAACATCGTAGGTCACTTAATTTGAACACTGTAGCTATTCTGCAACAGTATATGTATCTTGACCGTGTCTCAAATTTAATGCATATGCATAATAGCAGTTTTGTAGCAATGGCATATATAATGATAGAAGGTTATAGAAGGATTGCAGTTGTACCTTAGGCATAGACAGGTTCTAGCGACAACTGATTATGGAGAAAGCGGTAACTTTTAGTTGTTCATTTTGTTGGTATTCGACACAAACTTGTTTTATGGGTATTGTGTTTTACTTATAGATATCATGACTTTGTTTGACGGATATTGCCCAAATTTAGTTTATGGTGTTATTTTTGTTTATATTAACCATGTAAACTTGGTTTATTGATGATGTCGTTGTGTATTAATATTGTATTATATAATTTATGTAAATGATGAAAGTTATATGTTTATAATATAGCTTTTGTATTTGGTTCGAACATGTTATTAATATTAGTTGATTCTACAATATGCAAATGTTATGATAGATTAAAAAACATTGTGATATATGGCAGAATGCTGTAGAATAAAAAACATGTAAATTTCCTGAAACTTAAGGGAAGATGACAATATTTCTGAAACGATATAAAACGATGGACAAATATAAGAACAACACCATTTGAAACGTTGCAGTATGTTAATTTTCTACAGAGTTTTGGTATATGTTGTGATATTTCCATGACCTATAACAACTTGTTGGTAGATAACGTTCATCAAAACGCTGTTAGTGGTTATTACAACATTTTTTTTAATGCTGTGAATGGGCAAATTTCTTGTAATGACATGCGAACCCCACAAAGAAGAGTTTGTTGACACATCGTGACGGACATAAGGTAATGAAGGTAAAACAGGAGTCTAGGGTCCTTAGCAAACTATGCAAAAATAAAAAACAAACTTTTTTAAAGAGAAAAACATGGTTTAAAGCTAGCGAGAGTGGAGGATCGAGGTCAGAGAAATAGAGGTAAGGTCGGTTTCTGATTCAGCGATGCCAAGGAGGGTGCTGGGATCATAAAAGACAATGATTGATGAAGCAATAACAAAGTGATGAGGGTCAATTTTGTTGGTATATACAGAGAGAGCTAGGGTGGAGGAGCTTAAGAAGGTGTTGGGTACACGACTGCTTTGGTATTGAAGCACAACGGAAGTGAATGCTTGACTATGGGTGAGGAATTAGGACGGACGAAAGGAGATGGCATAAGCTAAATTAAAAAATGACGGCATCTTTCTTAAAAATAAAGAAGAATTATGTATCCTTTCAAAAAGTGAAAGAAAACTGAAGCTATATTAGTTTGCACTATGTTTGTAATGACCCGCCATTTCTAACCATTCAAATTG
This sequence comes from Allium sativum, assembly GCA_030737875.1. Taxonomy (NCBI): domain Eukaryota; kingdom Viridiplantae; phylum Streptophyta; class Magnoliopsida; order Asparagales; family Amaryllidaceae; genus Allium; species Allium sativum. The sequence goes on from CM060916.1 coordinate 549,164,383, forward strand.
ATAATAAAAAAAACTCAAATCGTTCGAAACAAAGGGTTGTTAATAAAATTTAAGGTAGATAAAAAATCATATCACAGAATCACAGACATGTAATATTGCAACGGGGATAAAATGAAACATAATAGTTCATGAAGCTACTAGATAACCAAAAATGTTAATGTCAAACTAAAGAATCTCATCATTAACACCACAAAAATTCAGTTATGACAAGATCCCTGATTCATACTAGAATAAGTGTCCAAAAATAAAATAACTAAAGATAACAACAGCTGAATAATAGAAAGAGGAAGTGGTCCTCTGTAGTGTCTTTCTCCAAAGAGGAATCTTTAGGAACTGAAAGACTCGGGCTAACCCAAGCATAAAGTAAAATAAAGCACTCAAGTTAGGATTAACAATCTTATGTAAATGATTCAACTTAAGTGAAATGTTCGAGTAAATGCGCAAATAACTTAAAAGGTGTTTGTGGTGGGGATTGAGATGTTGATGATGATGGTTTTGATGACAACAACTTATTTCAATCATTATTGTTATAGAATATATAATAACACTATTATCCAGAATATATATATACAGGAAATCTATTTAGATGTTAATTATTGAAGACTGTACAATTCATATAATTAAGATATTCAAAGTAGAATAGTTCAAGATACAAGACTCGTGAGTAACAAGAATTCAAGAGTTCGAGAAATATGAAGTAATTGAGTCTAGATTTTTTTTTAAAGAAAACTCTAGTTAACGCTGAAATCTAATTTCAAACTTCTCTCACTATGTTGATGTCAAAAGTTGGCCACTAGTGACAGTCAACCCCCAATCGTGAGAAGAGCACACGAATAACAATAAAAAAAATGCAGTAAAGTAAAGAAAATCAGGGAACACGCAAGAATTTTTATAGTGGTTCGGAAAAGATGGTGCCATATCCACTTTGTATGTATTGATTTTCTTTTGATTAAAAGTACAACACTTTTTCTATTTGAAGAAAAAAGGGGAATTGGCTATTTTTGTAATTAGCCGTAGGAAGAACTTAGAATCGAAAGTCTTAGGTGGAGAATAGAGCATCCGAAAGAAGGTCTCCAGAAAGAGAGGTCCCTTTCTATTTTGAGCTTGGAGGTATTTATAAGTAAAGAAGTGGGCCGAGCGGTCCGCCACGTGGATGGCCTCTTTTGCGGAGCTCGGACACGTGGAGCCCGATCATTTGAAGTAGTTACGGTGGTGGGACCCGGTTTATTGTTTGTTAGTAGTATCCTCAAAAATTGTGGTTTACGTGACACTTGAGATGAGGTGTATCAAAAGTAGAGCTTTGTCCAGAAGTGGTTGACCTCCTTTAATGCCTTAAGAATTGAGCCGAGTATTGAATGTCTCAGTTAGATATTTCCATATAAAACCGGAGATATCAAGTCGATCCGAACTTTAAGGAAGTGCTTGTCTTGGTCGGTCCGGGAGAGCGATTATATTAGGGCATGAGATCCGTTGCTCGAAAGAAACTGATTCAGGTCAAATCTTTTGTGGACTTTCTGAAGTACAAGTCGTTATATCGGTTGATTGACCGATGCTGAAAAGTGAGTCTTCGGACATTGGGCTTCGATCCGTTGAACCGCGACAGCTTTTAACAGAAAGTTGGTCAACACTTAGCCCCTCATAATACATCTTTCTTAGTAAAGGAGGTGTGTTTTGAATGTTGTATTGAAGCTCAATGTGCGGGTAGAGATGGTTGCGCTGAACCATATTAAGGCCATAAATCCGACGGTCCTGATGGTTGTATTAAGGCCAAAAAACTAACGATCGATACAGATCGTATTGTGACTAGGAAACCGACAACTATCGAAGACCGTATTAAGACTGAGAAGGTCATAAAAATAGTAGCAGCTTCCAATACCTGTAAAGACAATGTAAACCATTCTTGGTATAGAGATGGCTGTGAACTTGTTTGGACGAGTATTAACCATACTTGACATGAAGATAAGAGCAAGCAGTAATCACAGTTGGCTTAGAGAGGTGGCGAGTATTATCCATACTCGTCTTATAGAGATAGCGAGTATTATTCATACTCGGCTTACAGAGATGGCGAGTATTATCCATACTCGGCTTACAGAGAGGGGGAGTATTATCCATACACGGCTTATGGCAAGTGTTAATTGTACTCGGCGTATATAACTTCGTTCATATTTGGTCAATGGAACCAGACGTATGAAGTTATGTATAAATGATTTTATTAAGTCATGGCGAGTGGATAGTGCACTCGGCTTTGAGAAGGGGCGAGTATAATCCATACTCGACTTAGGAAATTCCTACCATACTCGGCTCGAGGAGTAGGTTTAGTTATGGTGGCTGGCTTTGATCGTACGTTACGGACGATGGCTTAACACTGACCAAATTCTGTTCGGTGAGCGTCGTTCATGCTCGACTTAAATCATTCAAACATAATACATGTTTGCAAAAGAAAGTTCATTGTTGTTAAATAATTATTACAAGAAAATGGAAATAAATTCTAAGAGGACCACTGTTGATTCCAGAGCATGCCTAGGAGCTGAATTCTAACCACGTACATGTGTACATCAACATATCCATTTTATAAAAATACATTGAAAATAAAAAAAATTAAATCTTATTAATTGATAATGATGCCGCGAGTGCTGAGCTCAGGGTCCTTTCCGTTTCTAGGAGCTCAAGGACCGGCTTGAGGAGCTTGGGCGGAAGATTGTGGTGGCATGGCCGGTGCGTTCTTCTTGACATACTCAGGAACTTCTCCTTGCTTGACCCTATCCTTGATGAGATCGCGCAGGTGTCTACATTCATTGGTGATGTGACCAGCAATGCTGTGGAATATACAGTGATTTCCAGAGTCAAGTTCTTTCTGGGTAGATTCTCTTCGAGGAGGTTTTGGGAAAGGTAGGTATCCTCGTACGTCAAGATAAATGTCGATCAGGGGAGAATTGAGCTCGGTATACTGATCGTACTTGTTCTCTCTCCGGGGTCGTACGTTGTGTACATTCTTTCCCGAGGCCTTTCCTCTTCCTTTATTCTGGCCATTGGTGTTGGATGGACCTCCTCCTTTGGTGGCAAGGTCCTCAAGGCTCTCTATCTCAATGCTGGAGTCTTCTTATCGGAGGAATTGCTCGGCCTTTCCATAGAAATGTTCAATGTCCTTGGGGGGATCTCTGGTCAAAGAGGTTGAGAATTCTAATCGGTTATGGACACCTACGATGGCGATCATAAGCATCATCGATGGCCCGGGTCGATTGTGACGACCCGAAATCCCCGTTATGGGAAATCGCGGATTGCTTTGAGAACAAACCACATCGGAACACAAACAGAAGAACATTCCATTGCTTATTACAACAATTCATCCGAATTCAAGAATATACAGAGTATGAATGAATATTATACATTAGAAAGACATCTTAGATTTAAATTACATTTAAATACATCGCAGCGGAAAAATAATACAAAACACAACTGAAGGAGATATATGGATACAGAGCTTTCCGAATATCATTCCAGTTGTAAACCAGGATCCTGTGGATATAAATCTGCAAAACCAAAAGTACTAGCTGCCCATGTCGAAAATAGGGGCACCCAGAGTTTATGTTAAAACAATAAATTTCAGGTCAGTCATGTGACTGGTGTGAGAACTAAAACAGTTATTTAAAACTTTACTTTAAATCAGATATATCAAGGGACCACGGCATAAAACACGGAACGGGTTTCCTCCCAAGAATATCAGTGCATATAACAGAACAGCGCAACGCTTTTTGGAAAAATGAAGCTATTACAAGACCCAGGTCCCATCACACAATGCAGCAGAAGCAGGAGGATAGGGTTTTCCTTATAATAGCCAGACATGCTTGGTACATTAAAAACAAATCATTTGATACTATTATAAGTGCATAGTGTATAAAACAACTTCAAATATAAATGTATCAATCCTAGACGGCATGGGTACCATATATCATGTCGCCAATACAAGGTTCTACAATCAAAACCGCAAAGTCACGTATTTGGAAGTTGGATTTCCATCATGAACCAAGGCAAAAGATAGTCCTTACCGAATTCGAGACGCTCTAGCCCACCCCTCAGGACCCAGACTCAGGAGGGCCCTTAGATCGTCAGGGTCGGTCCACCGATATGGATTAAAATGCCTAAACACTACGTTTCCCTTCCCTTTGGGGCGTCAATGAGCCAAATGACTCCATCAGCTCCACTTAGTCATCGATATATCCGAAGCGCCTCGCAATCCAACAACCAAACAGGTGAAAATAATATAAATGTCAGGGCTGGTAAGTCACTGACACCACCCTAACTAGAAGGAAACACATGTCTTCCCTGAAGTCCTTCTCCCATTTCCGGTTCACACCGGGGTGTGAGGCTCGTGAATTAATACTACACAAAGCTGTGCCACACAGGCGGTGCTTTGATCATCAACCAAAAGACTCTGCTTTTCAACAGAAGCCTTGATCATTTGCATCTTAGCGTGCCACACAGGAAAACCACTCCATGCAACTGATATCCATCAATCACTCAGAATGATATCCAATGTCAGACACACAGTCCATTTACAAGTCCGTTCTGGGTCTGAACGAAACCGGAGGCACCTTGTACCTCGCATATCCATCGGTCTCCAAGTACGTCTGGACGATCACCAACTGATTCCCTCCTCTTGGGTGTACAGCCCAATCAAGATCATCAATAATTATCCAAACGATGTGAAGACCTCTGGTCTTCGACCACCGTCTTCATCCTCGACACATCGCCGAATCAGTTATTCAGAATGGGATAAACCCGGTCATTCTGAATAACTAACGTACATAATAAACAAGTGTTACACAAACAAAACATACGCCTCATTCCAATTCAGAATATTCTTTTATTCAAATATTCTTAAACTTTGGGAAAGGTTCCCATTAATTTTATCAAAGATAAATTCTTTAAATTTATTCTTTAATCTTCCTTTGAATATCAATTCAAACCAAATTATGGTTTATCCAAACTAGTCGGGATTAACGAACCTTACCGAAGTAATCATTTGTTTTAATTTCCCAATCCCAACCTATTCATCCCATGAAGTAAAACTGGTAATACTTCGTATCTAACACCACGTTGTTATCGGTAAATTCAATTACCATTTCATGTTCAAATCTAATTAAAGATTTAACTATCGCCTGGAGCAAAACTGGTGATACTCCATTCTCGATTATTTCAATCTAATTAAAGATTCATTAAAACTCCACTTGGTTTTAATCTTCCTAAAAATCAATATTAATGATTGTTTAACTTGGGAAATCATATCCTGTCTTTAATTGGGCTAAAGAACCAATGTCATTTAAAACACGGTTCAGGATAAACCCAAAATCACATTCCATTCCATCAGCCTTTAACTGTAAATTAGCAAGTGAACAATTCCCTAAGTATTAACCCCGAAGGCCGAAACCAACATCAGATCAATACCCAGGAAACCATTCAACTTAACTAATCTCCAGTTAGTTTCTGATTTTCTTAACTCCATTGGGTCTAAGAATAGTATTATTAAAGATATCATTCACGACAACCCAAATCACATTCCATTAACTATGGAATCTTCACGGAAAAACAAATCAATATACAATCGATATCTATTTCCATATCCGACCAATAATATAAATGGAATAACATTAATGCCTCTTAAATTCCATATGTATTAACAGTCTTCCTCTACAGAAGTTCACTTCGATTATTATCAAATCGAATTCTATTCAATTCCAATTTAATATGTTAAATGAACTTTACTTTGGAAAATATCCTTTAAATCTTAACCAAAGATTTATAAATTCCAAACCCATTTGACTGTAAATCGGGTTAAAGAACGAATGTCGCTAAAACACAGTTCACAACAAACCCAACTCACATTCCATTAATTATCGGGTTAAAGAACAAGTGTTATTTAAATCACTGTTCACGATAAACCTAAAAATCAATTCAAATTCAATTCCAATTAAATACCATTTAATTGGTATACTTCATTAAGTCTAAATAAAAAGATTTAATCTTTTTCTCAACTGGGTTTAAGAACAGTGTTAATGAAGACACCATTCATGACAAACCCAAATCCCATATGATATTAAATACAAGGCTCTGACTAAAAAATATATCGGCTTATATCCAATATCAAATTCTACGACCAACCAATATCATATTGGAAATAACGATATAAATATATCTTTCAAATTTCCATAACAATATCTGTATAATCACGAAATCCGACATCGAAATATTCCGAAGACAATTTTGATTCAAATCCATTTCCACTTTATATATTGGAAATTCTGGTTATTTTCAAAACCATTTCAAATCCAATTTATTTATTTTAAAAATAAATGGATTATCATTCTAGTTCAAAACTAGTTTATTTAGATAAAAATCTATTTTTATCTTTTCAAATATGGGATTTTTCATCCTAACTCTTTCCAAATCATTTCTTATGATTTTACACTAATTATTGATATTTTTAATAATTTTATCAAGGCCTGTACAGTTGATTCCCATAAACGGCCATCGAACTGCACTTACAGCGACCTTTTCCAAATTTGATTTGGACATAATTCCAAATCCAACTTGTAATGTCCCGTATTTTCTGACCATTTATTGAAATATTTTATTTATTTAAAATATTGATTTGAGTTTAAATAATGGAATTTAACCATTTTAATTTGAATATTTATTTATTTTGAATATTATAATAATATTTTATTTTCGGCATATTTGGGGAAATGTTGATTTTGCTGTATAATGTAAACGAGCAATTTAAAATGGTTTAAATATGGTATATATTAAATTATATTAATATATTCGTTATTAAAACGACGTTAGAACGTTTAATTTATAATTATAATATAAAACGAGTTGTAGCGGCGCGGTAGTTCGTAGTTTGGCGTTTTGAACTTTAAACGGCTGTACAGGGCCCAAAATAAGTCGAATTTTCTCGAAACAAGAAATGTCGAAATCTGTTGGATAATATCTTTCTAATGAAAGAGAAAAATCTAGTTTTCATAGCGTAGATTTTATTTTATGTCCAAATCAAATTTTGAAAAGATCGCTATGGAATTCCTTTGTATATGATAACGATTATTTATATAAAATAAATGGTTTTTAAATATTTTAAATATCGATTTGGCTTCAAACTCAATCCGAGTTATTTTATTTTAGTAATATATGAAATTCTGGTCGTGTATGGCCCATTTCAATATTTTATTAATATTATATTGAGGTATTTTAAAATTGGTTTATTTTATTTGAATTGGGCAGTTATAAAAGGAACTTTATTCGAAAGACCTTTGTTTTCGACGAAACAAATTTTATTAGGATCGCAACAGTAAATTATAGCTAGGTTTCAAGTTGCGCGTCACTCGGGGTTAATTTGTGAGCGTATCAAAATAAAATACAAATAAAACGACCATTTGAACGTGAACGAGCGCCGTTTGAGCAAACGGACTCGGAATTCGACGAAACAAGTTTCATTAGGACCTTATCGTAAAATTATACTATGCTGTCCATTCGCATCTCGAACAGAGTTTTATGTGAGTATAGAAGCGAATAAACAGCGTTAAAAATAGTGATAGGTACGAAATAAAATATCGTTCGTCACATCGATATAAATAAATAATATTTTCCCTTGTATATTCAGCCTACCATCAGCCTAACTTTTAGTCATTTCCAACCAAAACATTTTCCAGCCAACACATTTTGCAAAAAAGTCTCTAAACACAAATCATTTTGTTTCTCTCGATCTGTAAGGAATTTTCCATGGCAACCCGAAGCAAATTTGTAGATCGGGACCGTATATACCTACTGACAAAAATTGGGGACCTATGGTGGCCTGTGGTGGTCGGAAATCATCCAAAACCAACGAAATCCAGTTTCGTTTTTCATGGTTTTGCATGCTACAGGGTCGATTTGAGAGGCCGGGACCTGGGGGGAATGGAAGGGGAGAGTTCAGGCTTCGATTTGGCTTTGATCTCGGGTCTTATGGTGGTCTATGGAGAGAGAAATCAGGAGATGATTGGAGTTCGTATTTTTGGGGGTTTGCAATTGGATTTGCCTCGATTTGGGGGTGTTAGGTGGCGATTCAGGGTTGTGGTCTAAAGGGGAATTGAAGTGAGGGAGGAGGCGCACCTTTCGGTGCCAGTGCCATCGCCGCCGGTGATCTGTAGAGGGGGATTGGGTCCATGAACGGAATTCGGTCATGAGGATTTTTTGGTGACTGGAGTTGGCTTGGGGGGTCATGGCTCTTGGCGATGGGGCACGGTGGAGAGGCGGTCGCCGCAGTCGGGTCACGGTGGTCCCAGTTAGCGTAAGGCGGCGGTGGTAGGAGGATTTGGGGGGCACGGTGTTTGTTTGGGGATGAAATCGGGTTTCAGAACGAAGGGAAGGAGAAAACGCATTTTTGTTTAAAGGGTGCTGACGTGGCATTGATTAGAGAAGTTTAAGGTAATTAATTATTTGTTAGTTAGGTGGTTAATTAATTTATATTTCTAATTTAGTTTAGATCTTGTAAATGCGATAACTTTCACATATGTTAACGAAATTCAGTGAAATTGGATCCGTTGGGATCGCAGGGACGAGACCTAGACAATGGCACTGACTAGGAGTCGATTGGACGCAGTTGGAATTTCAGATAATTTTGACCGTTCGTCTCAAATTAAATGCAACAAACGCGTCAACCGTCAACCAAAATATAATCTGGTAAGTTAATTCTCACACCTTCTGGAATCCTGTGATGTGATAAATCCATAGAAAATATAATTTACAGTTAACAGTATAATTTGGTTGATTGGATGCGATGGATGCAAATTGGTTGTTTATTTTTTTTTTGGTTGTCGTTATTTCGTTGTTTTAAATGCATTATATCTTATTCGAATTTTTTTTCAACTGGTATCTGTGATGCAGAGAAGGAAAGGTTGGAGGGATCCAACCGGATTCCTCAAATAAACTGTATTTTTATATTGTTATGCATATATGAATTGTTCATACTGTTTGACACCAAAATCTGTTTGAATGTTGATGGTTGGATATATATTCATCATTGTTGTGATTAAGATTAATCGACAGTGCTGATTGGGAAATTGGCAGTAACGGGCCTAAAATGTATGGTTTTAACATCGTTCCACTGCCAGGTGGATCGACGGGGTTTTAAAGTTATGAATTGTTTTATAACTAGATTTAAAGTTTTCAGTTTTTTCATATAAATAATTAAATTAGAAATTTATAAATACATTTTAAAATCAAGGATATAAAAGGAAATTATTTAAATGATTTAGAACAGTTTTAAAAAGTAGAAAGCCAAGAATTTATCTGCGGGTTGGCAAAATAGAACAATTATTTTTAAAATAATTAAATAGTGTTTTTAAATTAATTAAATTAATTAAAAAAGGGTAAATGAAAATGCAATCCAGTTAATGGATAACTGACATGTACGGCTGACAAAATCAACCGTGTTTAACTAAAATTGATAATGGAATTAAACTGATAATGAAATTAATTGGATTTTCTAAATATTCGTTAAATTTAACAAATAGTGGAAAATATTAAGTTAATCCCTGATTAACTATAAATTAAGGAAAATATTAGTTAATCTTCGATTAACTATTAATTTATGAATTAATGAATTATTTAGTGTTAATAAAATTAATGAGTATCTGATAAACATTTAAAGGGGATAATTCTATTTTTAGTTAATAGCAAGGTTAACTATTTTGAATATAGTTAGTGATAAAGTTAACTATCATAATGATTTAAGTAATTATCTGTAATTGGAATTCAAGTAGGGAATAATTAGCTATCGATAAGTTGGGTTAAGGGTTTATAAAGGAATCATAACCCAAGCGTTCAAACGAGATTGGAAAATGGATTTGGTAAGTAAATATAGCGATTTAAATAAGGTTTTTCTTAATTGCTAAATTAAGTAAAATAGAATTCAATTGGAGCGAAATGATTAAGAGAGATGATAAAAATATTAATGAGAGACTGGATTATGGTAATAGGTTTAAAATAAAATATAAGGAGTTGTTTAAATTTTACTTTGGGATTATTATATGTAGGTAAGGAAAAATCCAAGCGAGGTTTAGAAAAGGGTTTTCAAAACCAAAACGATAACCTCAGAAAGTTAAGAAATTGTTTAAACGAAACACTATAATTGAAATAAGGATTTCAAAGGCAAGGGGAAATACATATAGTGATTTTGGCTAAAAGCTGGTAAAGGGATTTTGGAAATAAAATCCAAATAAAGGGTTCTTGTGTAAAGGAGGTGAAAAGCGGATTTTTATCCAATATAAGCTTTAATATAGAAAGGCCCAAATGGATGAATTAAAAATATTTGACGAGGGATTTTCAATATAACTCAAAGTGTACAAGTAAAATAAATGTTTTGAGTTAAAAGTTATGTTTAGTGAATAATTACTTAATTGAAGTAATTAAGTAAAGGGATAATTGAACGAAGATTTCAAATATAAGAAACGGGTTTTTTTAAAACCAGATTTGAAATCAAAAGTGGAAATGAGATTTTAATAGTAGTGGTTAAGTGACAAACTAATAATGTTCTAAGGTAAGAATGTTGTCGATCAAGGTCTGGGAGGTAAATAAAATACCCCAACTTGAACGGCTTCACTATTATCGAGGAATGGTATTAGTTTGAAACGAGTGGAAGGTGTTGAAATTTGTGTGATGTTCCATACGAGGGATATTGAACATGAATACAAGATTTTTGAATATAATTGCTAGTTACAAGATAAATAAGAATATTTGATTTAAGTTATATAAATTTGACCTTTGATTTGTCATATCAAAATTCGCAATTTGGTTTATACCATTTGGTATTATATATAGATAAGTATATATCGTGATGCCGGGATTTAAGGAAATGAGAAAGCGGTTTTGAAGAATATAACGATATTTCAAATAGTAATAGAAATGGAAAATTAGGTATGTATATTCATGTTCTAAAAACATATGAAATCGACTTTGTGATTATAATTAAGAATAAAGATAATATTTTAAATACATTGGAAGATTTAAAGTAGATTTACCATTTGGTTAAATATATATATTTTAAAATAGGCCAAGAAATGCCAAATACTGAATCAGCAGATCATTTCATTTACAGGATTGAAATTTGATAGTTAAATCACCGACTATCAAAACTGACCATACGATCATTGGTATGGAAAGACCGGGATCGAATTCATATTCGAAAACCATTCTGACCAACAAATATGTGAAGATGTCGGAAGATGATCAAGATGGAGCGTTGAAGACTGTGGATGTTCATAAACGAAAGAACTGCTAAAAATCTCTGGGATTGCAACCAGAGACAAACTATGGTTCTGTCTTGATTGGAATCTACGGGTTGCAAGGACTACTCGCTACTGATCCATGGGGTGATTCGTATATGAGATGCAGTAGGAGAGTACATTCGGTTCATCCTGTTCCTGGATGATTTATATGGTCGAATGTTAAACAGAGTATTTCCTTAAAACCACGTACGTTGATTTTTACAAATATACCGAGTTGGTGGCAAAGAGGGGCACTTCTTCTATACCCAGAGTATATTTGTGGATGTCAATTAGTGATTTGACGGATCTGACAATGTGGCATTCAAAGTGTATGATGACCAGACGTGTTCAAGCCTCAAGCTTCATCAGCCGGGAAATGACAAAAATCGGGCAGGCAGCATGGCTATGTGGGTCACTTCCATTAGGGTGTATAATCACCTATCTAGAGAAATTCCATTTGCTTCTTTAATCTATTTCGATGCTGTCACTTTTCGGGAGACAGTTATTGATCCCAACTGTCGGTGATATACATTCGATACACTTAAGCGAAATGAGTGGTCGGTCATGTGTGGGCCGGGTTGCAAGACGTTCTTGTTAAACCCATTGTATTCGCCTCTAGAGATACACGATCGGCAGGTGGTCCAATACCTTGTCCAAGTCGGAATCCAATTTCCAATAAGCCCCCACGGTTTTGATTGTATACTATATATATGTGGAGGGTGAGATGTAAGCATTCCACTAGATTGTTATCTGTTTGTATTTAGACACTATTGTAATATCAGACTAAGTATGACTTTCAAAAATGGTTTGGGTTATAGTAAGGTAAAAACCGTCTGTGTTTATGTGTGGGCTGGTCTTACTATTATCCTTGTATTTCAAAAAGGTTTCCCAAAGTTAAATAAGTTGTTTTGTTCTGTGAATTTATCACTGATAGTATTCCAGACCGACCCAGTGAATTTTGCTTTGCTTCAAATGTGCTCGGATCAGACCGAGTGTATTTCCAGGTTAGGTTCGCTTGGAGTTTTCAGGAGCTGGAACCAGGAGGCTTCACCCCTAGTTATATAAAGTTAATTCCGCTATGCAGTTATATATTTTACTCTGATGATTGGTATGTTTATACAGTTATTTGCATAAAGATATTTGATATTATATTTTATCTGTTCCGCTAGGGGTTTCTGATGTGATGTTTCTTCTTCTTTCTTCTATTCTAATATTTCTTTCTTTCTTTTCTCACCCTCTAAATTCTTTCTAATAACAATCTGGGATTTGATACTTGGGTTTTTGGCAAGTGATATGGGTTATGTATTGTTGTCAAAAATTCGAGCGTCGAGTTTTTCCCGGATCGTTACGCAACTGTTAGATTTCTAATTTCTTGTATTCGTTAGAAAGCTCTTTTCGATACGAACCCAAAGGTTCCGGTTTTAGGAGAATCCGACGGTCGGATCTCCCGTAATGTCCATTCAAAGTAAATGGTCGAAATTCGCGAACTGCCGCAGCGTGGCGCGTTCTATTCAGGCCATTATATATATATATAATGTATTATATATATTTCGTCGATTTCCTTTTAAAACGTATTTTATAAATCGTTTTAAATTCGTTTTCAAAACGATTTCAACTTCCTATTCAATTTCTAATCAAAATTGAGTATTCCATATCATCGATATATAAATGATAATATTTTCAAAACATTTGATTTTGAAATCAATTCCTTTTCGATATTCATTATAGAAATGAATAAAATCGATATAAATATCGTTCACGTCAAAATGGCGTCAATCTAATCAACACGGCTTTATATATTTAGATATAATCGTGTCCATCCAAAATCGGACATCAAAATCATATTTTGATCTATTACTGAATATTATTTTAAAATATTCTTTATTTTAAAACAATCGTTATTTCAAAATATTCATTCTTTCTGAACTGGAATCAAACACTGTCAATTACCATATAATTTGATTTATATGGATTTCATACACACACGTACACTACACTAACCAAACACAGTCAACCATCATCCAAAGTGCATTCTACACTGCATAAGCATCAAATATAAATATTCAACGCTTATAGTAGCCTGTCAATCAATCGATCGACATACAACTAATTATTGGGACTAGTGTATGTCATATATCATCCCAATACCCGTGTGGGGTTTCAAACAATCAAACACAGGTTTTATTTGTGCAGTTGGGCGATGTGTAAAATTTATCGTCCCAATCAATATCATTCAAATATGTGTCCATAAACAAATTTCCGATTTGTTTATAAATATTTATTTTATATACACGTTAAAAATTATATTTTTAACTATAAAATATTTATTCATTCCACATCACACAATCAATTTTCACAACACATCAATCAAACAAACAAGTCATCCATGGTCTGTGGACTACGGGTGTCGGGTGCTGCTAAGCACCATCTGCATCCTAGTATATATTTCAACTAGAAAACAAATTAAAAGTGAGAAGTTCTCACCGAGGGTTCCACTACGTCAATCTTTGGCGGACGATGGTTTGGATTTATCCCACATTCCAATTCAATCTTTTCACGCTGTTCATAATAAAAATCACATTTTAATTTCAGCGCTATATGGATAAAAATCACATTTTTCTACCGCTACTGTACAGATAAAAATTCTATTTTTATACTCTATTAAAATATATAAAAATTCTATTTTTATACTTGCTACTTATATATAAAAATAAAATTTTTATATCGATGATTATATCTGAAAAATCGCATTTTTAAACCGCTACTATATATGAATAAAAATCGTATTTATCTATAACTAAAAATCGTATTTTTATATGGCTAAAAATATTTTTTATCTAACTTAAAATCTTATCTTTTCTAAATCAAAGATCTAATCTTTTTAAAATTAAAAATTGTATCTTTTCTTAATAAAAAATAAATCCTTTCATGCATAAAAATCGTTTCTTTATGTGGATAAAAAAACACCTCTTTATATACATAAAAATCTGAACTTCATCAACATAAAAATCTAAACTTCATATACAAAAAAATTTGAACCACATATTCATAAAAATCAAAATTTTCAGAAATTAAAGATCCTCCTTTTATTCTAAGAAAATAAAATCAGTAAAAACTCACCAATCTTTAGGGTTTAGGTCGGAGGGGGCCCCACGGAGGTTGGTGGCAGTCGAGATGGCGCTAGGGGGTGGTTTCTGTCGCTGGTGGCGGTCCTTTTTCTGACTGTGGGGGTTTGAGGGGCTTGTACGTCGAACGGAGGAAGGGAGGGAGAAGGGGACAGGGCTGAGGAGGGGTGTCGGAGCTTGAGGGTCTGGCGATGGGCGGCGCTCTGTCGATTGCAAGGGGGGGTTGGCGGACTCAGGCATTGGGTCGACAACAAGGAGGGCTTCGATTTGAGGAAGAGCGGGGTTTTTTTCTTTTGTTTCGATCTGAGCATTTAAGATGGAGAGAGAGAGTAAAAAGGGGGAAAGGGTTGACAAAGCTACTTTATATAATTATTTATAAATTTAATTCTCCAAAAAGTAAATTTTATTTTGAACTCGAAATCGAACCCACCGACTGTCGTCCCTAGCTAATTACCCCCATTTCGAACACAATGGGATGTGTCACATAAGTCAATTACATCGTTTCGATGAGTTTCTATTTAAATTAACATTTAAGTCAATCACATAAGTCAATTACATCGTTTCTAAGAACTTTTCAAATTTTTCAAAAATTTGGCTAACACCCTAAATTTTCGAAATTTTTTGCCATAACCTCCCCTACACGGGAGCACCGCGAAAATCCCGAAATTGCCATACATGCCTCTCCAATCCAAAAAGAAAAAGAAACAGCCAAGCGGCTAGCCAATCGGCTCATAAAATCATCCAAAACCCAAGAAATACAATAAACATGTACCTATTTGTCGGGCAAACAATTTTATTCCTCTTCTCTAGCCTCCTTGCCATGACCTGTTCAATGTAATTACATGTATATGCATGCAATTGCGACTAATTTTCAATACAACTCACTATTTGGTTCAATTTGGCTAAAGGTTCAACATTTAATTAATCGAACAATAATCAAACAACATAATCATCAATCAATTTGTTGATTATCATTTCAAATTCGTAACTTTGATATATAGTCAAAAATCACATTTCTGGTGCCAAATCACAACCATAAACCCTATCTAGTTTTGGTTCTCGCACCAGTCAATTGGAATGATATAGATATCTCACCTTCGAAACTCGAATACAGACACTGATGATGAGGCCTCATCATCAGAATCATCTCCAGGCGACTAGAGTGTGATTCTATATCTACCCAATATATTAAAACTTCAAATACCCGTGGATCAGACGTATATGCAAAATCTTTATGATTGTCCAAATTCAATAAAAATAAATATTCAAATACGTTGAATAAGGTTTAAATTTTCAAAACAAAAATTGTTTACATTTTAAAAATATACTGTTCATACTCGTTCTAGGATACTACTGATCCCATCTCTAACGAGTCATTCTCATTGGATATTACTAATCCAATCTCTGATGAATTCTTTCATATGGTTCTAATGTGTCTTGTTCTCGAACTCTGTAAACCAGAGCTCTGATACCAAGCTGTGACGACCCGAAATCCCCCTTACGGGAAATCGCGGATTGCCTTGAGAACAAACCACATTGGAACACAAACAGAAGAACATTTCATTGCTTATTACAACAATTCATCATAATTTAAGAATATACAGAGTATGAATGAATATTATACATCAGAAAGACATCAGAGATTTAAATTACATTTAAATACATCGTAGTGGAAAAATAATACAAAACACAATTGAAGGAGATATACGAATACAAAGCTTTCCGAATATCATTCCAGCTGTAAACCAGGATCCTATGGATATAAATCTGCAAAACCAAAACTACTAGATGCCCGTGTCGAAAATAGGAACACCCAGAGTGTAGGTTAAAACAATAAACTCCATGTCAGTCATGTGACTGGTGTGAGAACAAAAATAGTTATTTAAAACTTTACGTTATATCAGATATATCAAGGGACCACGCCGTAAAACACGGAACGGGTTTCCTCCCAAGAATATCAATGCATATAATAAAACAGCGCAATGCTTTTTGTAAAAATGAAGCTATTATAAGACCCAGGTCCCATCACACAATGCAACACAAGCCGGAGGATAGGGTTTTCCCTTATAATAGCCAAACATGCTCTATACGTTAAAAACAAATCATTTGATACTACTATAAGTGCATAGTTTATAAAACAACTTCAAATATAAATGTATCAATCCTAGACGACATGGGTACCATATATCATGTCGCCAATACTAGGTTCTACAATCAAAACCGCAAAGTCACGTATTTGGAAGTTGAATTTCCATCATGAACCAAGGAAAAAAATAGTCCTTACCGAATTCGAGACGCTCTAGCCCGCCCCTCAGGACCCAGACTCAGGTGGGCCCTTGGATCGTCAGGGCCGGTCCACCGATGTGGATTAAAATGCCAGAACACTGCGTTTCCCCGCCCTTTGGGGCGTCAATGAGCCAAATGACTCCATCGGCTCCACATAGTCACCGATATATCCGTAGCACCTCGCAATCCAACAACCACAAGGTGAAAATAATATAAATGTTAGGGCTGGTAGGTCACTGACACCACCCTAGCTAGAAGGAAACGCAAGTCCCCCCTGAAGCCCTTCTCCCATTTATGGTTCACACCGGGGTGTGAGGCTCGCGAATTAACGCTACACAAAGCTGTGCCACACGGGCGGTGCTTTGATCATCAACCACAAGACTCTGCTTTTCAACAGAAGCCTTGA
Source organism: Allium sativum (assembly GCA_030737875.1). NCBI lineage: Eukaryota > Viridiplantae > Streptophyta > Magnoliopsida > Asparagales > Amaryllidaceae > Allium > Allium sativum. The sequence continues at coordinate 549,181,500 of CM060916.1, forward strand.
TCATTTGCATCTTAGCGTGCCACACAGGCAAAGCACTCCATGCAACCGATATCCATCAAACACACAGAATGATGTCCAATGTCAGACACACAGTCCATTTACAAGTCCGTTCTGGGTCTGAACGAAAGTAGAGGCACCTTGTACCTTGCATATCCATCGATCTCCAAGTACGTATGGACGATCACCAACTGATTCCCTCCTCTTGGGTGTACATCCCAATCAAGATCATCAGTAATTATCCAAACGATGTGAAGACCTCCGGTCTTCGACCACCGTCTTCATCCTCGACACATCGTCGAATCAGTTATTCAGAATGGGATAAACCCGGTCTTTCTGAATAACTCGCGTATATAATAAACAAGTGTTACACAAACACAACATACGCCTCATTCCAATTCAGAATATTCTTTTATTCAAATATTCTTATACTTTGGGGAAGGTTCTCATTAATTTTATTAAAGATAAATTCTTTAAATTTATTCTTTAATCACCCTTTGAATATCAATTCAAACCAAATTATGGTTTATCTAAACTAGTTGGAATTAACGAACCTTACTGAAGTAATCATTTGTTTTAATTTCCCAATCCCAACCTATACATCCCATGAAGTAAAACTGGTAATACTTCATGTCTAGCACCACGGTGTTATCGGTAAATTCAATTACCATTTCACGTTCAAATCTAATTAAAAATTTAACTATTGCCTGGAGCAAAACTGGTGATACACCATTCTCGATCATTTCAATCTAATTAAAGATTCATTTAAACTCCACTTGGTTTTATTCTTCCCAAAAATCAATACTAATGATTGTTTAACTTGGGAAATCATATCCTGTCTTTAACTGGGTTAAAGAACCAATGTCATTTAAAACACGGTTCACGATAAACCCAAAATAACATTCCATTCCATCAACCTTTAACCGTAAATTAGCAAGTGAACAATTCCCTAAGTATTAACCCCGAAGGCCGAAACCAACATCAGATCAATACCCAGGAAACCATTCAACTTAACTAATCTCCAGTTAGTTTCTGATTTTCTTAACTCCATTGGCTCTAAGAATAGTATTATTAAAGATACCATTCACGACAACCGAAATCACATTCCATTTATTATGGAATCTTCACGGAAAAACAAATCAATATATAATCCATATCTATTTCCAAATCCGACCAGTAATACAAATGGAATAACGACAACGCCTTTTAAATTCCATATGTATTAACAGTCTTTCTCCACAGAAGTTCACTTCGATTATTATCAAATCGAATTCCATTCAATTCCAATTTAATATGTTAAATTGGAAAACTTTACTTTGGAAAATCTCCTTTAAATCTTAACAAAAGATTTATAAATTCCAAACCTATTTGACTGTAAATCGGGTTAAAGAACGAATGTCGCTAAAACACAGTTCACAACAAACCCAACTCACATTCCACTAATTATCGGGTTAAAGAACAAGTGTTATTTAAATCACTATTCACGATAAACCCAAAAATCAATTCAAATTCAATTCCAATTAAATACCATTCAATTGGTATACTTCATTAAATCTAAATAAAAAGATTTAATCTTTTTCTCAACTGGGTTTAAGAACAGTGTTAATGAAGACACCATTCACGACAAACCCAAATCCCATTTGATATTAAATACAAGGCTCTGAATAAAAAAAATATCGGCTTATATTCAATATCAAATTCTACGACCAACCAATATCATGTTGGAAATAACGATATAAATATATCTTTCAAATTTCCATAACAATATCTGTATAATCACGAAATCCAACATCAAAATATTCCGAAGACATCAATTCAAATCCATTTCCAGTTTATATATTGGAAATTCTGGTTATTTTCAAAACCATTTCAAATCCAATTTATTTAATTTAAAAATAAATGGATTATCATTCTAGTTCAAAACTAGTTCATTTCGATAAAAATCTATTTTTATCTTTTCAAATATGGGATTTTTCATCCCAACTCTTTCCAAATCATTTCTTGTGATTTTATACTAATTATTGATATTTTTAATAATTTTATCAAGGCCCGTACAGTCGATTCCCGTAAACGGCCATCGAACTGCACTTACAACGACCTTTTCCAAATTTGATTTGGACATAATTCCAAATCCAACCATTAGATTTCTAATTTCTTGTATTCTTAGAAAGCTTTTTTCGATACGAACCCAGCAGTTCCGGTTTTAGGAGAATCCGACGGTCGCATCTCCCGTAATATCCATTCGAAGTCAATGGTCAAAATTCGTGAACTGCCGTTGCGCGACGCGTTCTATTCAGGCCATTATATATATATATTATATATATTTCATCGATTTCCTTTTAAAATGTATTTTATAAATCGTTTTAAATTCGTTTTCAAAACGATTTCAACTTCCTATTTAGTTTCTAATCAAAATTGAATATTCCATATCATCGATATATAAATGATAATATTTTCAAAACATTAGATTTTGAAATCAATTCATTTTCGATATTCATTGTAGAAATGAATAAAATCAGTATAAATATAGTTCCGTCAAAATGGCGTCAATCTAATCAACATGACTTTATATATTTAGATATAATCGTGTCCTTCCCAAATCGGACATCAAAATAACATTTTGATCTATTACTGAATATTATTTTAAAATAATCATTATTTCAAACTATTCATCCTTTCTGAACTGGAATCAGACACCGTCAATTACCATATAATTTGATTTATATGGATTTCATACACACACGTATACTGCAACAATCAAACACAGTCAACCATCATCCAAAGTGCATTCTACACTGCATAAGCATCAATTATAAATATTCAACGCTTATAGCAGCCTGTCAATCAATCGATCGACATACAACTAATTATTGGGACTAGTGTATGTCATATATCATCCCAATACCCGTGTGGGGTTTCAAACAATCAAACACAGGTTTTATTTGTGCAGTTGGGCGATGTGTAAAATTTATCATCCCAATCAATATCAGTCAAATGTGTGTACATAAACAAATCGTCCGATTTGTTTATAAATATTTATTTTATATACACGTTAAAAATTATATTTTTAACTATAAAATATTTATTCATTCCACATCACACAATCAATTTTCACAACACATCAATCAAACAAACAAGCCATCCATGGTCTGTGGACTACGGGTGTCGGGTGTTGCTAAGCACCATCTGCATCCTAGTATATATTTCAACTAGAAAACAAATTAAAAGTGAGAAGTTCTCACCGAGAGTTCCACTACGTCAATCTTTGGCGGACGATGGTTTGGATTTATCCCATATTCCAATTCAATCTTTTCACGCTGTTCATAATAAAAATCACATGGTTATTTCAGCGCTATACGGATAAAATCACATTTTTCTACCGATACTGTACAGATAAAAATTCTATTTTAATACTCTACTGTATAGATAAAAATTCTGTTTTTACACCCCTACTATATAGGTAAAAATTCTATTTTTAAACTGTTACTGTATAGATAAAAAATCTATTTTTATACCGCTACTGTATAGATAAAAATTCTATTTTTATACCGCTACTGTATTGATAAAAATTCTATTTTTATACTCTATACAAATATATAAAAATTCTATTTTTATACTTGCTACTTATATATAAAAATCAAATTTTTATATCGATGATTATATTTTAAAAATCACATTTTTAAACCGCTATTATATATGAATAAAAATCATATTTTTATACAACTAAAAATCGTATTTTTATATAGCTAAAAATATTTCTTATCTAACTAAAAATATAATCTTTTCTAAATCAAAGATCTAATCTTTTTAAAAGTAAAAATCGTTTTTTTCTTAATAAAAACTCAAATCCTTTCATGCATAAAAATCGTTTCTTTATATGGATAAAAAATCACCTCTTTGTATACATAAAATCTGAACTTCATCAACATAAAAATCTAAACTTCATATACATAAAAATTTGAACCTCATATTCATAAAAATCATAATTTTCAGAAATTAAAGATCTTCCTTTTATTCTAAGAAATTAAAATCAGCAAAAACTCAACAATCTTTAGGGTTTAGGTCGGAGGGGGCCCCACGGAGGTTGGTGGCGGTCGAGATGGTGCAAGGGGGTGGTTTCTATCGCCGGCGGCGGTTCTTTTTACGAATGTGGGGGTCTAAGGGGCTTGTAGGTCGAACGGAGGAAGGGAGGAAGAAGGGGACATGGCCGAGGAGGGGCGTTGGAGCTTGAGGGTCTGGCGATGGGCGGCGCTCCGTCGATTGTGGGGTGGTATGACGGTCTCAGGCATTGGGTCGATGACAAGGAGGGCTTCGATTTGAGGAAGAGAAGGTTTATTTTCTTTTGTTTCGATCTGAGCGTCTAAGATGGAGAGAGAGAGAGTAAAAAGGGGGAAAGAGTTGACCAAGCTATTTTATATAATTATTTATTAATTTAATTCTCCAAAAAGTAAACTTTTATTTTGAACTCGAAATCGAACCCACCGACTGTCGCCCCTAGCTAATTACCCCCATTCCGAACACAATGGGATATGTCACGTAAGCCAATTCCATCGTTTCGATGAGTTTCCATTTAAATTAACATTTAAATCCTTATATTGAATTTTAAACGTACATTTCAATTTACTGGGGTCATATACGGATCCCAAAAATTCCAAAAAAAATATTTCTAGCTTCGTATTGACGTTAAGGTCCTAACAAAACTAATTTCGTCAAATTTGAAGACCGTTTGAAAAATGACCATTTTCTGGTCGATCGAAATTGACTGAAACTGGTCAAACGCGTTTAACTTCGCCACGCTCACATATTGATTCAGAAAATTATGCAAATTGGAATCTAGCAATAACTTGACATCTCGGATTCAACAAAAGTAGTTTCATTGAAAATTGAGGTTGTTTGCAAAATTTCCATTTTTAAGGGACAAAAATTCCATAGCGACTATTCTGAATTTTCAACTAGACGTAACTTTTTATTCCCACCATGAAATTTCAATTTTTCGGATTCGTTGGAAAGATATTCTCTAACAGATTCTAATATTTTTGGTTTCGCCAAAATCCGGTTTATTTTGAATCCTATACACTCATTTGAAATTTGAAATTTGAAATCGAATTTTCGAACTACCGCGCCATTTCTAATTCCTTTTATATTTAAATTAAAATATTTATATTCTAACGTCGATTCAAATAAATTTCTCGTCATTATTATTTAAAATAATTCATTTTAAATATTCAAAATTCATCAAAATTGCCAAAATAAAAAATTTAAGTTGGCTCAAATTTCTGGGTTATTACATCGATCTACTAATGCTACGTCTGCGTTGAATCTTTCGAGGAAAGATTGAAGTATCTCTCCCGGATGTTGCTTGATGGAGGTCAAGAACATGACACTTTTCGGTCGGGAGATGTGAATTCTGAACTACCCAATGAAGCGGGTGACTAGCGAGTTCCAGCTGTAGATCGACTCCGTTGTTAGCTGCCGAAACCACATGCCGGTTATATCTATGAGAAAAAGCGATAATCATTTGGCCATAACATTGGTTGATGCAGAGAGTACATCCATATGGCATATGTATCGCACGAGATGGATGGTCGGGTTGGTCCGACCAATGTAGGGTTCAAAGGCCGGAGGATTACAAGAGTTTCTTATTTCCCTATAAAGGAGCTACGGCGGATATTATCTATATCCTGCTAAGAAGAGGTTCCCCGGGTGAAGTGTCGGATGATGCTTGCAAGCTTGCTTCCATCTCCGAGAGTCGCTGCCATGAATCCAGCTTTGCATTCGGGAGAGCTCCAGCACCAGGGTCCGACGAAAGCATGCTCGGAACGGCGACCGTTGGTTAGGCTCGACCTCCGAGAGTCGAGTGAAGGTGAGGGCGAGGGTGCATCGCAGTTGTTGGTTCTGGGTAGACTAGCGCCTCCTGGACCTGATGATAATTGGTCTGAATCATGCCCGCGATGGAAGGTCCGGGCTGATCCAGCATAGCATGTGATGTTCGAAGCTCCCTGATGGCCCCTCCCGAACTGATGTTAGAAGGATTCATGGTAGCATTTTCCTCCGCCGTGGTGAGAACCGATATGGTAGAGTGAGTCTGTTGTAAGATGTTGGGTTGTAATGGGAATGGCATTGATCCTGATGGGCCCAGCGGTTACGATTGGTCCAGGGGGTCGAGCTAGTCCCCGAAGAGGTAGTAATACGGTCGAACGACCTAAATCTTGATCGCGGGCCTCCGGTGAATCTACGGCTGCGTTAGTTGCTGGAAGCGATACTCCTGGCTGTGATTGGTTGGGAGGTGGAGTCGAGCCAAGAGGAAGTAAAAGTGTAATCTGATCTGTGGCTTGCATTTGTCCGGACCGAAGATCAGTTACTGCCCCAGCCTCGCCTAGTGGAGGAATTGATGTTGAAGCGTTAAATCCCTTTTCCATCCAAGCGAGAAGGTGATCCATCAACAGTTGTTGTCATTCGAGAAGTTTACCCTAAGGTGTCATCTGGCCTCTGAACTCGACCATGATCTTATCCATGTCGTCCCGAGTAAGATATCAGGACACGTCTTCAAGGAAGCTTCCTAACTTGCCTCTGCAGTGTTTGTCTCGGATGCATCAGCGTTTGTGGGCGAGAAGATATTGCATCTTTCTTCCGCTTGTTCGCCATGGGTCGGAACTTGCTGAAAGTCATAGAGAATGCTGATGTGTGCCCCTTCCTGGTGCAACATAGTGTTGACATCAAAATTTGGTCACTAGTGACAGTCAACTCCCAATCGTGTGAAGAGCACACGAATAACAATCACAAAATGCAGTAAAAAAAGAAAATAGGGAATACGAAAGACTTTTTATAGTGGTTCGATAAAGATGGTACCTACATCCACTTTATATGTATTGATTTGCTTTTGATTACAAGTACAACACTTTTTCTATTTGAAGAAAGAAGAAGATTGGCTATTTTGGTGTTAGCTGTAGGAAGAGCTTAGAATCAGAAGTCTTTGGTGGAGAATAGAGCATCCGAAAGAAGGTCTCCAGAAAGAGAGGTTCGTTTCCATTTTGAGCTTGGAGGTATTTATAAGTGAAGAAGTGGGCTGAGGAATATCAAAAGCAGAGCTTTGTCCGAAAGTGGTTGACCGCCTTTAATGCTCTAAGAATTGGATCGAATATTGAATGGCTTAGCTAGATATTTCCACATAGATTTGGAGTCATCAAGTCGATCCGAACTTTAAGAAAGTGCTTAACTTGGTTGGTCCACGAGAGCGATTATATTGGGGCATGAGATCCGCTGCTCGAAGGAAACTGATTCAGGTCAAATCTTTTTTGGACTTTCTGAAGTATAGGTCGTTCTATCGGTCGATCGACCGATGCTGAAAAGCGAGCTTTTGGACATTAGGCTTCGATCCGTTGAACCACGACTGCTTTTGCCAAAAGGTTGGTCAACACACTATTTTCGAAATGATTTCAAAATAACTAACTTTTTTTTAAATCGAGTTTCAAAATTACTTCCTTATTTTGAATATATATCTCTTTGTTCTTAAATTTGTTTTAAGTTCTGAAATTTAATTACTCCTATTTTGAAATTATACTTTATTTCCAAAAATATTTTATTTCTTAATTCAGATATTTATTACTTATAGATTTATACTAATTTTTTTATAATTATTTATGGTTTCAATTTCCTCATTTATATTTATTAAGTTTTAATATATTCCATATATTCATAGTTTTATATACACACACACACATTCTATATCATTTTATATATTGTAACCCCTCACACTTTTATTAGCTCAAATTTCATAAAAAATTGAAACCCAAACCCATCCAAGAATGGAGAGTGTAAATTTGGTACCTGCAATTAATGAGCATGAGCATAATTAGAGTAAAATAAAAATAACTCATAGCAGGAACAAGATAAGGTAATTAATACCGACTAAGACGATTACCTTAAAGCACATCGTCACATAGATTTTGAGTATGAGAGAACAAGAATTGAAAACCAAACTGAACACCTGTTGAGACCTGTCATTCCCGAGCTAAACCCGAGAGTTGTTATGTAGAGGGGGTCAGAACAACAAGTCCTTGTGAGTAGAAAATGTATAACCCTATCTACAATACACAAATGTATCCCGTTTGGTCATTATCAAAACATAACCTAACCCTGTAAAAATTTATGTACAATGACTAACGACCGTACCCAAGTTAGCATTCTCAAATGATAGCGATATTGAAATACAACGTTCACCCATAAATATGAAGCTTTTAAACCACCATTCAACTACTTACTATAAACTAAGAGGTGGATCCCCACTACTCATTATTGCATATGGAGGTTATTATTTCTGTATGGCCACTTAAAACTTCCTTTTCAATGATAATAAGGGTGGATCCTTTTGATCAATTAAGACCCAAGGCGGACCCATCGTGTAACACCCCGAATTTTAATAAATAATAACCAAATATAAACGATTAATAAACTAAATATTAATCAGAATAATAATCAGAATTATACAACGAGACTAGCACATTTGGAACCATTGTAATTTTATGATCAAAATGGACACTTGGTTTGTAAAAATCTGAGTTAAAATTAGTTAGTTATGGAGTAAAGAAGTATTCAAAAATTAAATAAATAAAACAGACAAATCCAACGTTCAGTGGGCGACCCATGCTAATCGGGTCGACATGTGTGTTGATCCAGTATAGCGGGTGAGCTGACCTAACTGCAGCGTGCCTTAGCCTGCACGCAAGCACACCAATCCTAACGGTCGCTGCATCAAACGCTAACAACTACGTTCCTAACGGCTGTTTTTACCCATTCTTATAAAAATCTATCCTCTTCCACCATGTATCCTTCAATATTCCACACCTCAAACACCACATTTTTTCTCTATTTTGCCTTGACAATGGCTGAAGTAACTCGTGTGAAAGCAACATTTCGCCGACCTCTGAAAGTGTGGTCTCCGTTTGCAACTTCAGAGTTTCTCCATATAACCGTTGATGCTTACCAAGCAGCTGGAAAGAACAAAAAAGGAATTCATAAGAGGATTGCAACTGCTATGAACGAGGTTTAGCTACATCACCGACTGAGATACCGGTCATTATTGAACAAGTAACAGTTGAATACGATGCTTACAAGAAGAAATGAACTGTATGTCGCAATTTGAGTGAGAAAACGGATGCCATATGGGATCATAAATACGAAATAATTAATGGAAGCGAAGCTTGGTGGTAATTCTCCCTTGTCTACCACAAGCCCACAGCCTCTTGAAATTCCGACTATGAAGCATGCAATAGACAATGTAAGAACATTTGACGGTAATGGCATAACCTACGCAATATCAATTCTCAAAAGCAAGGAAAACCAAGATTTGTTCATGGTTCTTCTTGATGACGAAGCAGAAAACTGGCTGCGTTTTGAAATCGAAGTTCGCAAGCAAGCAATCTGATACATGTAGTTTATGATGAATTGCAACGTCCCGCCTTTTTGATCGCCTCAAATTGGTGATTAAACCAACTTAAAACATTCAAATTGATGGATCGTTATTAGCTTACAGAGTTTAAAATAGAATCAGCACAACAAATACAGAATAAATAAATAACGCAGTACTGAACATTGGAATAAAACTTTTATTTATATTAATTAGAATTTTTTTGATACAAAGATTTTTCTATACAGCGGAATGAAAATATCATTTGAATACAAGAAAATATTTACTGTTTGAAATCTTCAGAGTGCGCTCGTCATCAAAATCCCCAGCTTCATCAGTCTTCGGATCTTAAGATGTAATCTCTAAATCTGTAACATTTGGGTCTCACCCGAGCATTCCATGCAAAAACATAAAACACTATCAAATCATAGTTCAAGTAAAATAATTTTAATATAAACTGAAATATAATAGTTAATCCTATAATTCACTGCATTTCGAGTACATTGAACCCATGAGAACTGCCGGAATATACCATAGCAATTTGGGACGAAACAAATCGGGATAGCATATGGATTCATATATACATGAGCCAATGACATATATATACATATACGATGGTATACATACATACGTGTACATTGCCACCACACACACACACACACACACACACATATATATATATATACACACACACACTAAAACATATATACGTATGCCGCTGACATGTATACATACACACACAATAGTATGTATATACACATGTGTCCATCGATCGCCACATATATACCAAGACCAAGCTTCGATAGATCAGGATACGCAACATACATTTTCAAAGAAATTTCAAGGACTGTCAAAACAAGCCAAGGAGCAATAAATGCAACCTTTCAAATTAAAGAGTACACCAGGCATGCACAACCAAAACTCGAGCAGGTGTATGGCTCAAGAAAAGGGTTCAAATATGGAAGCCAATATCATGATAATGAACTACAGCAAAAAGTTATTCAAAAGGGTGCATGCATTAGTGAAACAAATTTTGTCACATGACTAAAGAAAAGGCAAGATGTTCGACCAACACACTTTCAATTATGTAAGTATATATAATTTTCTTTTTTCCACTGGTAAATTGCTTCTATACTCAAAACATACAGTGTTAAATTCCAAGGTAACTTCATAACGAGGAGCTTATTTAAATACATATAAATGTGTAACAGTTTGGGTTTATATACATAACCAAGGCATAGATATGGCAAAAGGAATATTGGTGTTCATTTGTCTATGGTTCACTGCCCAAGTTTAAACAAAATGTACAAGGGTTATATATATATATATATATATATATGTGTGTGTGTGTGTGTGTGTGTGTGTGTGTATAAATCAGGTAAACAAAGGGGTATAAACCCACATACAAGTTAAATAATCACGTATGCAAGCTCAACTATATAGGAATATGTTCCAGGAAAATAAATGAATAGGCTTCTTTTCCCATGAATGATATTAGAATTTAGAAATGGTGTATATGGTCATGTGTCCATTAGCCTAAAGTAGCAATTATCATATATTGTTTCTAATTCATAACTAAGTATAATGTATAACACCCAAGAAACTACAAACTCAAATAATCGTTCATGCATACATATTACTGACAAAAACACATCTCAACAATTTTTCCTAAGTAGAACGCCACAGGTACTATTTGCACAACATCCCAATACCACTTTATGATCATGATAATTGCAGCTGCACATATGTAAACAACCTTCGACTTATGTTAATTCTTCAAAAGTTTCAAGAGATTGCAGAAACTACAAGCTAGTAGTACATTTCCTTATCTATCTGTTTCCATTCTCACTTATACATTGACATCAATTTGCCTTAATAGAATAATTATGACCAATATATTTTAGCTAAGAACCACATCATGTAGCATCTTTTGGTTCTACTAGGGGCCTTCTTATCATTTGTCCACTTAACAAAATTTCAGCACTTGTGGGTACAATGTATTTAACAGTGACAACATTGATGACTTGATTTCAGTTTATAACAGCTATAAATTTCAGGTATTAAATGATGTTGTTTGAACCATGTTTATAGTAAAAGCCAACATAGTTTAGTATGCACAAATTTTCTGAACATTGACAACTAACCAAATCTCAAGACTGTAAATACCATAACACAACCCGGTTTCCAAATCGGCAAAGTAGGTTAAACATAACCCACATGTTCAAAACATGGACCAATATAGCAGTTAAGGTAGTGCACTCCTATTTAAATCTCTGCACATGTATATACATTCAATTATGTATACACACATGTCGACCCATTCCCAAAACAAAATCAGGTTAACACGATAAATGCCACACCATCATGTACAACTATTAAATGACCACCAGCCAAACAACATGGTGCTAAGGCCATAAACTATCATACTTTAAGTTTATTGAAATTAAATTACTTGCAACAAGAATTAATCGTGAGTAACAATACTCACCTTTAATAGTGTGATTAAAAAGGAACAACTTGCAAAGGCTTAGGAGCAGGCGAGGACGATCGGTTTTCTTGAGCAATGACTTCGATTTGGCGGTTCTCAGAAGGAGCCTTCTACATTGGAACGAGCTAGCCTTCGATCTGCGAGAGCTTCAAGCTTGTGACGGAAGGAGAAGCATGATTTGAGGATAAAGGCTCGGTTTTTATTCGATGGACTATGGCTTTGTTGCTTACGGTGGCTCCAATGGGTAGCGACGGCTGCAAGCGCGGATGATTTGCGAATTGGAGTTTCCCCTTTCCTGGAATTGAAAGCAAAAGGACAGAGGAGAGAAGAGGTAAGGGCGCTTGCAGCTTCAAAGTGGGTGGCTTGAGATGATCTACGCGGCGGCCAAGAGGAGGTAGCGATCGATTTGTTAAAAGGAGAAAGTCTTGATTTTTGGGGAGGAATCATTTTAGGGTTAAAGGTTTTTGGCAGAAGCCATTAACTTTAAGAAAGGGGAACTGATTTCGGCTTGGAAGCCATAAAAAATGAAAAGAGGAAATCATTTGTGCTGGATAAAATTGTGGAGGAACAAGACGTTTATAGAAGAGGAATGTCAGGGATAAGAACAGAGTCCATCGAAAGGTTTTAGGTTAGCTGTGCGTTACAGGGATAGGTTGGCGTGAGATTAACTAAGGTAGATTATATTTGTTTTAATTTAAATTATAATTCTACCATGAATACCCCCGAACCGCTCTAAATACGTACCACCAACACAGTTTCTAAATGCTACAAAAATTATATGTATCTCCTCGTCTTTGCATTCTAAATGCAATAACATTTCCTGGTTGTAAACCGACTCTGTCTGTTTACAATGTTATTTTAAATTTTAAATTATTTATCGTTACACTGATTTAATTCCGTTTGTTCACCAATGACTCTATTCGTTTTTGAATTTGAAATGTTAAATTCAAATTTTGAATTTAGGATTCAGAACTAAAATTAAATAGAAATAATTTAGTTGATTTATATAAATATTTTTCGTTGAATTAGACTGATAACAATAATTTAAATTCGATTTATATTGATAGTTGGAATAATAAACACATATCCAAGCTAATTTTCAACAAATAAAATCTCTAATTTATTTAACATCAATAGTGTTTATTTTAAAAATTCCACCATCTATATTTTCTAATCGAATTTCAAATCCAATTCAAATATCCAATCAAATTCAATTCCAATATTCAACCATACATATTTGATTCCAACCACCCATTCTGAATTAAATATTGAATTTTAATACATGCACAAACAATATATTTGATTTTTTTAAACCCGAGTATCAATATAAAATTGATCAATAATAATTAAATCTCTAATTTATTCCTTATTTTAGTTGTCAAAATTTCTGGGTCGTTACAATCTCCCCTCTTTAAAACTTTTCATCCTCGAAAAGAAGAGATCGTTAGAGTTATACCAATGTATATTCCAAATTATCTTATTAATGTGAAATTCTAAACTAAATATCAATATTTATATTATCAATTCTCTTTATTTATCCGTCATACTCAATTAACTTTGAAAATCAATTTTTCTCAAAACTAATCTCTTAAATTTCAAACTCTGCATAAGTTGGATTTACGCATCTCGAATTATTCCAAATTCCTTTATAACCCTTATGTGATAACCCTAAACTCCCGCGCCACGGAAGCAAGGATAATCATTGGAATATAACACATTTATCACAACAACAGATTACAGATAACAACATAATACATGAAATCATAGAATAATATCATCATCATAGCAGCAGAATCATGAATGTCATCAACATCTGAGTTGCACAGACACAGGATACTACTTAGTACATAAATGTTCCCACAAATAGAAAACAAATCTAGTACATCCTAAAATACAACATAGATAAAGTGATGTTTAAATGTCCCAAAAGATAAAAAGATAAAGATGGTCTTTGTCTTCTGCCCAAAGAGCACACTATGCTGCGGTGAATATCCAAAGTAAGCATGTTACCTATTTACTTGGTTGTCCGTGTAAAAATAAGGGCACCCGAGTGTGCAAGTGAAAACAAACTACGAGTCACTCATGGGACTGGTATGAGAAATCTTACTTAACTTACCTAATAATAAGGTTAATCACAGGACCACGCCGCTAACGCGGAACGGGTTTATTCCATTGGATTGTCAGTGCATAAAATGAGTAAATCTTTTAAAACAACGCAATGCTTTTTAGAAAAATGAAACCGTTATAAGACTCAAGTCCCACCACACAATGCAACGCAAACCGAAGGATGGAGTTTTACCTTATAATGATCAAACATGATTGACACGTATAAAACAACAATCAGTTGATATTATTACTAGTGTCTAATCAATTTAAAACACTTTCAAAATAAATGTATCAATCCTAGACGGCATAGCTACCATATACTATGTCGCTATATATAGGTTTACAATCAAATTTGTAATGTGGTATTGGAAATTGGGTTTCCATCATGAGTCGAGGCTAGGAATCATCCTCACCGATTTCGAGACACTCTAGCAAATGCCTCAGGACTCGGATGCTGGCGATCCCTAGTTAGCAGCAGGGCCGGTCCACAAATACTTTTGCGGATTGATTATTCTTGAACAGTACGTTTTCTGGTCCTATTCGACCTATCACTTGGCCAGTAGCGACCAATATCCGAGGGCCCTCACAATCCATTATCCACATAAGTAAAAATGTATGGGCTCTATACCATGACACCACTTCTAGCTAGAAAGAAACGTATGCACTCCCTGCCGTCCTCTTTCCGTTTTTGACTCATACCGTGGTGTGAGGCTCGCGAAGTAACGCTATACACAAAGCTATACTAAATAAAGCTATGCTTTGATCATCAACCACAAGGCTCTGCTTTTAAGCAAAAGCCTTGATCATTTGCATCTTGGCATGCCACATTGGCAATCCACGCCATGCGACTGATGTCTATCAATATATAACCTCTAAGCTTGTATGTCTCAGAGAAGGGTGTTAAGCAAGAGAATAAATTCTCCGCCACCAAACAGATATATATTAAATAGAAATCAATTCACACAAAACGAAATCCAATGTCAAACATACATCCATTTACAATTCCGTTCTGGGTCTGAACGAAACTGGAGACACCTTATTCCTCGTCCCGTGTCCAATACGGAAGAGAGGTTCTCGCATATCTAGACAATCAATAAGTACGTCCAGACAACTACCACTTTAACCCTTTCCTGAGAGAAAACCAATCCAGGGCATCAGTAGTCATCCATTCGATGTGAAGATCGTCGGTCTTCAACCACCGTCTTTAATGTCTTCGATTTTAAATCATCGTATAATTATTTGAAATGAGATTGAACTCGGTCTTTTCAAATAATTCTCGAATATATAAAATTCGAATCAGTTCATATCGTTAATATTATTTTATAACGATTTATCGCTATTTTTATTTATATACAAATAGCTCAACTAATTCGGATGACGTTTCTGGTCGTTACGTGGCCCTGGCGCTGTTTTTATCCAAATTTGAATTACACATTTCTCAAAATCTAACCGTTGGATCTTAACAAATTTAATATCGTTGGAAAGATCTTTCCAAAGCAAACCTAACGGTTCCAGTTTTGGGAAAATTCGACTGTCGGATCTTTCAGTATAATCGTTTAAAGTTCCGATTCGAAAACATGAACTACCGCTCGCGATTCATTTAATTTATATATATATATATATATATATATATATATATATATATCGTTCGACGATTTAACTAACAAGTTAAAAATAATGTATTAACCAACAAGATCATTCTTTTTATTCTAATCAAACAGGTTGAATGTAACATTTTTAATGACAACACCTATTTTAACATATTATTCTTTTTAACTAAATAAACATGTCAAAAGAGACATTTTTAATGAACAACTCCTACTTTAACATATTATTCTTTTTAACTAAATAAACATGGTAAAAGAAACATTTTTAATGGCAACACCTATTTTAACATATTATTCTTTATAACTAAATAAACATGTTAAAAGAAACATTTTTAATGAATAACTCCTACTTTAACATATTATTCTTTTTAAATAAATAAACATGTTAAAAGAAACGTTTTTAATGAACAACTCCTACTTAAACATATTATTCTTTTAACTAAATAAACATGTTAAACGAAACATATTTAATGAATAACTCCTACTTTAACATATTATTTTTTTAACCTAAGTAAACATGTTAAAAGAAACATTTTTAATAGACAACTCCTACTTTAACATATTATTCTTTTTATCTAAATAAACATGTTAAAAGAAACATTTTTAATGCAAAACTCTTACTTTAACATGTAATCCATTTTATCTATCGAGTCAAAACATACACAAAAATGTCATTTTTAATGTTTAAACAATTTCTAATGAACATATCATTTTTAATGGATAAATCATTTTTAATGAAACTAATCATACACTAAAAACGTCCTTTTTTTAATATCTAAACCATTTCTAATGAACATGTCATTTTTAATGATGAATCATTTTTAATGAAACTAATCATACACTAAAAATGTCTTTTTAATATCTAAACAATTTCTAATGAACATGTCATTTTTAATGATGAATTATTTTTAATGAAACTAATCATACACTAAAAATGTTCTTTTTAATATCTAAACAATTTCTAATGAACGTGTTATTTTTAATGATGAATCATTTTTAATGAAACAAATCATACACTAAAACTGTTCTTTTTAATATCTAAACAATTTCTAATGAACTTGTCATTTTTAATGATGAATTATTTTTAATGAAACTAATCATACACTAAAAATGTCCTTTTTAATATCTAAACAATTTCTTATGAACATGTCATTTTTAACGATGAATCATTTTTAATGAAACTAATCATACACTAAAAAAGTCCTTTTTAATATCTAAACAATTTCTAATGAACATGTCATTTTTAATAATGAATCATTTTTAATGTTTAACTATTTTTCTCTAAAACATGATAAATTTGTGATTCATATATATTCAATAAAATGTAAATTTTTATTGTATAAACAATTATTTCCAACATGACAATTTCTATGATCCATATAAACAATAAAAAGGGAATTTTTATTGTGTAAACAATTATGACTAATTCTATGATTCATACGTACAATAAAAAGATAAGTTTATTGTATAAATATTTTTGACAAATTCTGTGTTCACGTATACAATAAAAAGATATTTTTTATTGTATAAATATTTTTGACATATTCTATGTTCACATATACAATAAAAAGATAATTTTTATTGTATAAATATTTTTGATAAATTCTATGTTCACATATACAATAAAAAGATAATTTTTATTTTATAAATATTTTTGACAAATTCTATGTTCACATAAACAATAAAAAGATAGTTTTTATTGTATAAATATTTTTGACAAATTATATGTTCACATATAAAATAAAAAGATAATTTTTATTGTATACATATTTTTGACAAATTTTTCTATGTTCACATATACATTAAAAAGATAATTTTTATTGTATAAATATTTTTGACAAATTCTATGTCCACATATACAATAAAAAGATAATTTTTATTGTATAAATATTTTTGACAAATTCTGTGTTCACATATAAAATAAAAAGATAATTTTTATTGTATAAATATTTTTGACAAATCCTATGTTCACATATACAACAAAAAAATAATTTTTATTGTATAAATATTTTTGACAAATTTTATGTTCACTTATACAATAAAAAGATAACTTTTACTGTACAAAAGTTTTTGACAAATTTTTCTATGTTCACATATACAATAAAAAAATAGTTTTTATTGTATAAATATTTTTGACAAATTTTTCTAACCAATTCAATCCAATGGATCATTGCAATCAAAATCAATCAATCCAAATCTCGTACAACACACATATAAATTTTAACAGCGTATATATAAAAACTTCTTATCACAATCACAATTAATTTCAATTTTAAATTAGAGATCTCACAGTGATTTTGAATTATTCAAAAAATTGTAGATCGTCTAAAATTTCACTGGTCACTGCTAAAATGTAGTAGACACTGCCACAATCCCGATGGTTCCTGTTTCATGTGATTCCGACATCGTATGAACAAGTTATGATTTTTATCTTGTTAATATTATTTTAAATTTAATTAATTAAATAATTTAAATAAGAAAAAGGATTACCTTCTTCTACACAGTTACACGGCCGACACCCTTTTCCGTTTGTTCAACGAGGACGTTGGGCTCTGTAGGAGGGGAGAATGTAATACCCCTAAGTCCCACATCGTGGAAGCGTGTGTGAAGTGGGTACTTATATAGTAAAGCCCATCTCTTACTAACGCCGAGGCCTTTTGAGGAACAAAACCCCACACCTATATGGTGGCTAAGTTGGGGACAATATCTTGCGTGAATGGAGGTGCGGGTTGTTACAGTGCCCATGATGGCGAACTCGATCGCACCCAGGAGGCGGGGCGGGGGTTGATACAACGGCGGTTTGGGGAGGTGGTGCGATCAAAATACTCCATTACAGGGGGCATTGTCTTTATGGATGTGAAGATTGGATAGAGTACTACAATATTGTCCAAAGGATGGAATGATTTTACTGAGAGTATTGAGAGATTTTAATGGAGGAAGTTTTGAGATGTTCTGGTCATATACGATGATGGAGGTGGTGGCTATGAAATGAACTAGGGTTTGTAAATCCTATATTTAATATTATTTATTTATCTAATTTTCAAAAAAAGCCCGTTAACTCATACTAACTCCAAATCCAGCCCAACGACTGTCGCCCCTAGCCAAATACACCCATTCCAGACACAATGGACTTGGTTTCAGCCTGTTTTTCTTTAAATTAAAATATAAAACATTTAATATTAAATTTGATCGTATATTTTAATTTACCGAGGCCACATACCAACTCCAAAAATTCCCAAAAAATAAATCTAGCTATATTTTGACATATAGTCATAACAAAATTAATTTCGTCAAATTTGGAGACTGTAGATTACGCACTTATCACGACGGTAGATCGCATCAGACACAATGATTACGCTTGGTTCCCCCAAGAAACATCCATCTGCCTTAGGTCATCTACATCCCTGTGAGTTACGCTACACGGTCGTGTCCTTTCGGGAACAATGACAACTCGAGTTTTATGTCCGGACAACCTACCACCACCACCAACACATCTCAACTAAGCTCAAAATTCAAAGGAGGAAGGTACTTTATTTATCTTGACTTGAAAACATATAGCATTTCATTCCTCACAAATCGTATTTACTATTTTCTTTCCAAATCATATTTCCAGATATCTCATTCTTATATAATTTCCCTTGTATAAAATTTCATTTCAAATCGATTACCTTCCAATCCAATAGTTTTCGAATTCGCTTTATTCACACACACACACACACACACACACACACATATATATATATATATATATATCTTCTCCATTTACGAACACTTTTATATCCAATATCTAAAATCGAATATCTTCACATTTTCATATAGATTTCAATTTTTTTTGATCAATTCTGTTATCTTTTCAAACTCGAGTTATAAACCAAATTCTCTTCCAAATTTCCATTATTACATTCATCGCTTAACTCAAATCTTTATGTTATCAAAATTCCAGAATTTTCCCTTTTAATAACAAGTTTTTCATTCCCACACAATTACTCTTCCATATTCACATTCATTGACTGTAAATTTGCAAGCGAACTACTCAATAAGTATCGACCCCGAAGGTCGAAACCAACATCAGATCAACATTCAGAATGTTATACGACTTACTAATATCTAGTCAGTTTCTTAATTCCATTTTAAGCCATTTTAAATTTAATTATAAACTCATCTCAACAATATTAATTTATTTACCAACTTGATTTATCAAAACAAATAATGGCCTTCCCTATTCAAGATTCTCGAATAACTCCATACAATGAGATTAAAACAATAATCAAAATTATTTCTCATAACCATTTTATATAAATAATTATACATAGTCTCAATTTATTCAAAACACGTACATAGGAGATTACAAAGGATAGTATTATAAAACAACATCAACTTAATTAGGTTCCACAATCATCGATGATTGTCTACTTTGATCAATAATTGACTACTTCACGATATTCATCACTCAGGAGTCTTCAAAAAGGATTAGTGCATTCCTTATCCACATGACCCCACTCCTTGCAGTTCTTACAATAATACGAGATAGAGCCATCTTCATCTACATACTTAATAAATGACATTATCGTAGGGGCCAGCTGTCCATTTTTCTCTAATCCTCTTCTCATATTCTGAAAAAAAAAACTCTTCCCTCCTTTTACGTTCCGTCGCCTTTTGTTCTTGACATGCGGCTTTTTGTTCTTCAGTTCTTGCCATTCTGATTTATCAAAACCCATTAGCCTCTCACGACCTTTTTTTTTATAATAATAATTTCAATTACCATATTTATTTGTCTATAATTCTAGAAAATTAATTATTACCATCGGAAAACATTTCCAACCACTCTCAAATCTTTATTTTCCATAGAAAATACTCTTTATTCTCAAGGGGAAACATTTCTAAATTCATTATTTGAATTAAAATAGATGTTAGATGAAACATCGCTATTTTCACTAAATTGTTGACACTCATTAACTTACTTTTCTTAATCAAATCTTGTAATCGAACCTTAACCATTTCTTAGTTAACAATGAAGTCAATCGAGTTGGGGTATATTTAACTCTCAGACCTTAACTGAACAACATTATTAACTTTAAAATAGATAAAATTCACAACTTTGAACATCAACAAAAACACTCATTCTTGTAATTTTCCATTTCAGGTAAAGATTTTTTTACAATAATTCATGCCTTAAAGATATGTAACTATAAAAATATACTTTATTCTTTAATCTGAATATATAAACAATTAATAAACAATATATTAAATTTTAAATTAAAATGGAAAGTAAATAGTGTTTTCCTGAAATTCGACATAACTAACTCCTATGAATTGCTTTCTTTCGAATAATCTTTTTTCCGGTAATATATTCCGAACTTCGGAAAAATCTCATTTGATTTATATTCTGATCTTTAGAATAATTTCCCCGTACTGGTCAACTCAAATTCCTTTATCCTCAGTTCCATCTGCAATATTCTTGATTTCCTACGTTATTTACTTCTAGAAAGGTAAATATTATTCCTTCTATCGGAATCCGAACTCGTCACATCAAACTAGCTTCGATTTCATTTAAATACAGGTTCAAATCTTCACAATCTTCATTCGTATATCGCTTCGTTTACAATTCTCGTTTACAATTCACTTCTTGTTAATCAATTAACAAGTTAATACATCACTATTGAATTCATATATATAATTTATTGGTTCGAAACCAATTATTAATTATCTTGCCAATAAAATTTGACACAATCGAATTCCAGTTATACTTTTTTCAAATTTATTAATTTATTTCAAATTCAAAATAAACTTTATTTTTTCATTTTTGAAACGATTACTATATTCCTCTTTCATTTACATTCCCATCGGAATTCTTATCTCCAATAAATTTTAGTCGTTTTTGATTGCTAAAATACGCAATTAGAGAAATCGATTTGTTGATTCTCTTATACTTATCTTCCTTAGGTATCATTCGATGATGGATTCGAGATTCAATTCTAAGAATTTTTCAATGAACAGCCCTGGCAAATCCGGATCGAAGACCGGAGATTCCTAAAAAAATTAAATCTCAAAATAAATTTTTATTTCCGCTATATCAAATCCAAAATACTAATTTTCAAAATATACAATATTTCCAAAATAATTCACCTTTTAAAATTTATTTTAAAATTATTCACTTTCCAAAAATTTATATTTAAAAACCTTTTTATTTTCAAAATCTGCTTTTTCTAGTGTCGGTCCTATTTATTTTAAACCCGATAAGCTTAGCTTTAAATAAACCAAAGCTTTGATACCACTTGTAACGTCCCGTCTTTTTGACCGCTTCAAATTGGCGATCAAACCAACTTAAAATGTTCGAATTGACGGATCGTTATTAGCTTGCAGAGTTTAAAATTGAATCAATACAGAAAATAAATAACATGGTGCTGAATAGTGGAATAAAATTTCTATTTATATTAATAAAAAAATTGATACAAAGATTTTTCTATACAACGGAATGAAAATATCATTTGAATACAAGAAAATATTTACTGTCTGAAATCTTCAGAGTGTGCATGTCCTCGGAATCCCCAACTTTATCAGTTTCAGATCTTAAGTTGTAATCTCTAAATCTGTAACACTCGGGTCTGACCCGAGCGTTTCATGCAAAAATATAAAACACTCGAGCCAGGATTAAATCATAGTTCAAGTAAAATAATTTCAATATAAACTGAAATATAATAGTTAATCCTATAATTCACTAAATTTCGAGTACATTGAACTAGAACTGCAAGAATATATCAAAGCAACTTGGGACGAAACAAATCTGGACCGCGTATGGACACCACCACACACAAATATATATATATATATATATATATATCCTAAAACATATATACGTATGCCGATGACATGTATATACACACACAATAGTATGTATATACACATGTGTCCATTGACCGCCACATATATACCAGGACCAAGCTTCAATAGTCAGGACATGCAACATACATTTTCAAAGAAATTTCAAGGACCGTCAAAACAAGTCAGGGAGCAATAAATGCAACCATTCAAGTTTAAGAGTACACAAGGCATGCGCAGCCAAAACTCGAGCAAGTGTATGGCTCAAGAACAGGGCTCAAAGATGGAAGCCAGTACCACGATATTGAACTACAACAAAAAGTTATTAGAAAGGGAGCATGCATTCCTGAAACAAATTTTGTCACATGCCTGAAGAAAAGGCAAGATGTTCGACCAACACACTTTCAATTATACCAGTATATATAATTTTCCTTTTTCCAATGGTAAACTGCTGCTATACTCAAAACATACAGTGTTAAATTCCAAGGGTAACTTCATAACGAGGAGCTTATTTAAATATATATATAAATGTATATCAGTTTGGATTTATATACATAACCACGACATAGATTGGAAAAGAGGAATAATGGTGTTCATTCGTATATGGTTCACTGCCCAGGTTTAAACAAAATGCACAAGGTTATATATATACGTATACATATATATATATATATATATATTAGGTAGACAAAGGGGTACAAACCCACATACAAGTTAAATAATCACGTATGCAAGCTCAACCATATGGGAATATGTTCCAGGGAAAAAAATGAATAGGTTTCTTTTCCCATGAATGATATTAGAATTTAGAAATGGTGTATCTGGTCACGTGTCCATTATTCTGAAGTAGCAATTATCATATATTGTTTCTAAGTCATAACTAAGTATAGTGTATAACACCCAAGAAACTACAAACTCAAATAATCGTTCTTGCATACATATTACTGACAAAAACACATCTCAAGAATTCTTCCTAAGTAGAACGCCACAGGTACTATCTGAACATCATCCCATTACCACTTTATGATCATGATAATCGTAGCTGCAGATAAAAAAACAACCTTCGACTTATGTTAATTCTTCAAAAGCTTCAAGTGATTGCAGAAACTACTAGCTAGTAATACATTTCCTTATCAGTCTGTTTCCATTCTCACTTATACATTAAAATCAATTTGCCGTAATAGAATAATTGTGACTAATATATTTTAGCTAAGAACCACATCATGTAGCATCTTTTGGTTCTACTAGGTACCTTCTTATCATTTGTCCACTTAAAAAAATTTCAGCACTTGTGGGTACAATGTATTTAACAGTGACAACATTGACGACTTGATTTCAGTTTATAACAGCTACAAATTTCATGTATTCAATGATGTTGTTTGAACCATGCTTACAGTAAAAGCCAACATAGTTTAGTATGCACAAATTTTCTGAACATTGACAACTATCCAAATCTCAAGACTGTAAATATCATAGCACAACCCGAGCAAAGTAGGTTAAACATAAGCCACGTGTTCGAAACATGGACCAATATAGCAGTTAAGGCAGTGCACTCCTATTTAAACCCAAGTATCAACAAAAAATTGATCATTAATAATTAGATCTCTAATTAATTCCTTATATTAGTTGTCGAAATTTCTGGGACGTTACATGAATCCATCTCAATAACCTGTTTTCTGTATTTTAAATTTATGTAATTTTTATTCTGCAATTTGTATTCCATAAATTGGATTCTGCATTTTAAATTCTAAAATTTGTATTTTGCATTTTACTATTTTTTTTTCGATGATAAACACACACAAACAATAAAAATAATAAATACAAAACAATAAAATAACACTGCCCCTTCCAATTTTCCCCTTTCGTAAAAAAAACACATCCTCGTTCGCGACAATTCATCTTCAAGTTCAAAATCATACGCACCCCAAGTGTCGAGTTGAAATTAACCTAAATGGTAGTACAATTAATTTCATGAATAGTTGAAATGTTAGCAAAAGATCCTACTAAAGCCAAAAAAATTCAGAATAAATTTCCGTGAAGAATAAAATCAAAATTATCTATTTGAATTCCAAAATAAATCATTGGAAAGGAATGAACATAACTATGTATTTTCGCATAAAAAGCCAAAATATGCTAATCCCATCAACTCAAAACTCTAGCGAAAACAAATGAAAATCCAAGGAAAAACTTACGTAACAATCTTAATTAATGGTACAAATCATATAATAAAAGAACTGTCAGGAAATATCACTGAATGTAATACAAAAATACTTTGAACCGAAAATTTGATTGATGCCAATCTTGTTATAAATTTCATAATTGAAACTTCCATCATGTTGGTGGTATTTTTGCATGTGCATCCTGACCAATGATCAGATGGTACGGTGGAACTAAAAAATTGGTCTGCGTAATTCCAAAAAATCCCAATTTCCGAACATGGGAATCACTATGTCCAACTCATATGTATTATGTAGTAAGAGGAGAAGTGCTTGAGATTGAAGACATTGGCTTTAGATTTATGGATGAATGACTATGGTTTTGCGATGAATACAAGTAGAGAAGAACTAAATCTGTCTCATGAGATAGACTTACATGAAATTAATTAGAAGTTAAAAGAACAAATGATAGGGAAATATCAAAACTTTTTAGAAGTATTGACTACAAAGAACTTATGCACATAACAACTTATATTACACAAATATTGTAATATGCTTCTATTAAATTAATAAATTGATCTACGTTTCGGCAAAATAAGTGCAAATATCAATACTCGTTTTTTTTTTCCATTCCTATTCGCTCCGACCGATATTAGTTGTCAATCGGTTTTTATAGAAAAAAAATTCTGAAGTCTATTTGACATTTCATTTTCTCTTTTCGAAGTTTTCCACAACATTCAATGCTTTGTACTATACAGTTTTTCCCCATTTCAAATATAAGGTATTACCTTTCGTTTCGT
Organism: Allium sativum; assembly: GCA_030737875.1. NCBI lineage: Eukaryota > Viridiplantae > Streptophyta > Magnoliopsida > Asparagales > Amaryllidaceae > Allium > Allium sativum. Next base: position 549,206,879 of record CM060916.1, read on the forward strand.
CCAATACAAACAATGACCACAATGTCGTTTACGTAAAATTTTAAATCTACAATCAAGTGAATACTATGAATTCTAATTATCACTTTCTTCCTTTTTATAGCTTTGGAATCCTTTTTATTATTTTTTTGTTTATTCACTTGATCCTTACTAACCGCATGATAAGAAGTACCATTTTTAAGTTTATAAAAATTCAAAGTCACTTTTTTTAGTCGGATGTATTCAAAAAATTAGAAAGTACACATCTGAATAAAAATTGATAGTAGAGGATACTCCATCTCCAGATATTTGACCAACTGTAGCTCAGTTTTTGTGGTGGAACGTCACAACCTCGAGACTCAAAGCGGAAATGCAAACGAATTTGCATTTAGGGCCTGTTCTTTTGTGGATAACAGAACGTTTGGGTAACGGACGCGTTGGACGTGTCGACCCAGTGGTTGAAATTTGAGTCGTTGGCTCACACTCTTTAAATCCCCTCGTCTCCCTTTCTCCCCACTTCTCCCTGCTTACATCTCCTTCTGCTTCCTTCAGGTAAGTTTTTTTCTTTCTATTTAATGTTTACGTTATTTTTTAATTTTTTTTAAATTCTTTTTTGCAGTCAAATGACACATTCTTCTGCTTCTGGTTCTGGATCTTCTAACGCCCCCAATGCTACTTGGCCAGTGGATTGAACTGAGGCTTTCATTCTAAAACAAAATTATATGTTTACAAGCTATCATTTTATAAATCTTATTTATTTTCTTAATATAACATATATAAATTTCTTAAACATATTTTTAAGCTATTTCCACTTACAATTCCAATTATGTGTACTTTACACTAAACAAAGTTATAATTTTTCATTTAATTATCTTTCCATTCTAAAACAAAATTATATGTTTATAAGCTATCATTTTATAAATCTTATTTAATCGATATTGGTACTGTTGTAAAGGAAAATTATTTAATTTTAGGACGGAGGAAGTGTTTGGAGATTTAACATTGGGAATAGAAACTGCTCCATAATATCCGACATTCGACCAACTGTAGCTCAGTTTTGAGACTTAACTCATCAGAATAGTTCGGAACGTCACTTAAAGTTAAACTGCGAATGAATTTGCATTTAAGTTTCTTGGAGCAAGAGCCTTCAACTGCGAATGTTGTCCACAAAGCACGTGGTATTAAAAGTTAGAAAGGTCTCCTCCGTCACTTTCACTTTCACTTTCACTTCCACTTCCCCTTCCCACGCCTCACCAGTCACCACCGTACGATCCGCAGGGAGCAGCTCCACGGCCATCTACTAACCATCGACTGCATCATGTCTGGGTGCGCTAACTTGAGCTGCCGAATCAACTGGAATTGGGAGGTCTTCCATGCTGTGCCTGCCTTGCCCTGACTTCAATCGCGCGCTATGTTCATACCTTGCCGCCAGTAAACAACCACCTACTGCTAAGTGCTATTTTCATGCATGCCTTGCCCTGACTTAAACTTCATGTACCTTTAATTTGTTGCCCTCGTGTAGTAATTAGTGCCATTCTGCCAGTTCGCTGATTGCTAGCTAATTCAGAATGTAAGTCCTTTTTTTTTAATTAAGAATTTGTATCATCGGTTCAGTAATTGGTTGAAATGTGAATATGTTGAAAACCTAAATCAGCTGTGTATTTGGGGGAATGTTAATCAGTAGGGTGATCCCTAGTAAATGATATTTCAGTTGGGAGTGGAAGTAAGCTGAATCAACAAAAAAGATGCATGGTTCCATGTCGAACCGAGTAGCTATGTATCATATCATATGTGTGGACAACATATATATGATATGTCGTCGACTCTCTAGCCTGGATATGACTATGAGCTATTATAATTGATGATTCTTCAGTGTTTATTTTATGCAGCCTTCTTAAGTCCAGGGTACGTATAAATTGGGGAATGGCGATGTTAACTGGAAGTATATATATATTAGTGTAGAGCGGCAACGCGGCAGTAGCTTGAAACTTGATTTGGTGGAAATAATTAGGAGTTGTCCTTCTCATTAATAGTCGATCTAGGAATTGATCCAGTTGAGAAGAAGTTACGATACGTTAGGATTATATATCGAGAAATGTTAGCATTTGTAATTTTGCATATAGATGCAATACAAATGAGTAGCTAGTTGAAAGCATTTTGTGGTCAATGCTATATATAATATATATATGCCATGATAGAGCATTTGCCTGATAGAGAACCACCCTTGTCTTAGATTTGTTGGTCATGTCACATGCACGGTGTTTTATATCTACGTACATGATATATTTTCCTTTTGTTCGATGTGGGGTCGGTACCTAATTACAGTTTGCAGTGTGAGTCAAGTGAATGCCACATTTGATATATATTCAGTATGTTTTTGGGACGGTCGTTGAATGGAGGGTGTTGTGGTTAAATAGTTCGGAGGTAAGAGAGCGTACGAGTAGGTGAAAAAAGAAAAAGTTGCTCAAAAATGAAGACGGTAAAAGTGAAGGGTGAGCACTGTGTATATGTGCAGGCAGCAATGTGTATGTGGCAGCAGCAAGCTACTAGGTGGCAGAACAGAACAGAACAGAAGAGAAGAGAAGAGAAGTGAGGGGAAAGAAGGTAGCAGGAGGTAGAGTGTTGGATGATTACTAATTAGATGAGACATATGTTATTGGGAAGAATTATTGAACCATGCGAAGCTAACATGGATGGATGTCATATATAGATTACGCTATCCTATCCGTTGTTGATAGTAGTTAGTTAAGCGAACAGGAGACAAAAGGTTCTAGTCAACAACAGAGGTTAGTTTAGCAGCTGGAGCCTGGAGGTAGAAGGAATTTAATTAGTTAAAGCAGCTGAGAGCTGAAAGAAGATAACACAAAATAAATATATGTATACAAGGCAGCAGAAAACGGGGTGGGCTCATGAGCTAGCTGTAGAATTAAGAAGCATGGCCGCAGTTGCAGTTTGTTGTGGTATTATAGTGTCCATGTGTGTGTGATACAAAAATAGAAAAGATTGTAGTGATGATCAGCTGAGCCAAGTCCCACATCGCCTAATGGATGGAAAGTCGCTTGGTGATATACAAGGGTGCTGGGTAAGGAGTTGTCCCTTCGGGGACATCCGATAAAATTGGAACGATACAGAGAAGATTAGCATGGCCCCTGCGCAAGGATGACACGCACAAATCGAGAAATGGTCCAAATTTTTTTTTCTCCCCTTCCGCCCAACTCCAAGGCACTGCCAGGCTGCTCACGACTGCGCCTGGACATCAGCTGCTCTCCATCGCAGCGATCAAGCTTGCTTATATCACAGCGATCAAGCTTGTTCATATGAAAATTATTTTTAACTATGATGACTTTGTTTTTAACTATAAACTTGTTATGGCAACACTGCTACTTGCTGAACCCAGCTACTGGTGTATGGGCCTATGAGGTATATGGTGTATTATCCAATATTGTACGTACTGATTAATGAAATAATAAAGCATGTTTCTGAATATTGTGTATTATATACTGATTAATGAAACGATAAACCATCTCAATCTGACGGAGCAAGACTTACCTAAAGCTTGCTATTAAAATTTGTTTTCATTTTTGTCTTCATTAATCTCTCTTCCCTTTTTTTGCGTACTACACAGCTACTTATGTGCACGAATCTCTTCACTAATTATAACAGTAGTACCACACTTTAAAAAATTCTTATATTGTTAACCCTGCTAAAACATGCTCCTGCCATATACCAATATGATTCACCCACCCTATTCATATGTGAAATATGGATTTCCTAATAGGCATACATACAGAACTGAAGTAAAAGGTTATGCATGACCTGCACCGTTGGGAGCAACAAAAAATTCAAAAGAAAAGAGAATTGGAAATTTATCTCATATCCCTTCATTCCAACTGAATTATGTAATTTTACTAAAGGTCTGGATGATCTAATTGGTCCTGTTTAATTAACAAAGCGAAACCGAATTCTTATATTGATGCAGAAAAATGATTTTTTTAGAGGAATCCAAGACGTATTTTACAATACAAGCTGGATGCTATATATAGACCAGAAAGAGATATTGGGCCAAATGCATTACAGCCCAACAAATAAAGAAAAAGATACAAAACGGGCAGGCAAGCACGAAGCGGGACAAACCAAGCAACGAAACTCAAAACGAATTATAAATATAGATTGCGCTCGTTATTAATGGTATGAAATAAAAGTGATTGCATACAAATTGATTGTCAATTAATAAAGGAATGCTTGTTTGGGAAATTTGATGATTGCACTCCAATTAATGTTGCAAAGTAGATGTTATTAATTTTATTAAATTGATTATAAAGATATAACTAATCAGTTGAATACTTATGTTTTTTCAACCATAAATTACCGTACCCATTAAGGTATATATATATATATATATTTTTTTATCGTAATTGAATTATTTTAACTCTTTTCTGTTTTCCTTGTAGATAATAGCTTCATAAAAGTAGCATTAAAAAGGTACAATAATAGAAGGCAAGTGCAGTAATGGAACGACGTTTCAGTATTTAGTACATTACAAATCCAAAAGAACCAAATCTAGTGACCATATTTCATACGGATTTTTTTTCTAGGACATTGGTTTCAAAAGAATATTGTTAATGCCACTCCAAAAACGGTTAAGGGGAGGTCACTTTTTGCTTTTGTTTAAATTTACTAAGCGGAGGATCATTTAACATAGTCTCCCCATAACAATTTATAATATATAGATCAAAATGCCCTTTTATTATTTGATTCTAATTACATTATACTGTTCGTTAAACCCTAATCATCTTTTTCTTCTCAGAGTAAACAATTAATCACTTTTTCATGGAGGAACCAATTTCTAACGAAATTTTTAACTTTGAAAAAGAAGGGAACATGATTTTTACTCAAAGAAGCGAATGACATGTTGAAATTGTTTAAGAAATCACCGAAAAGGTAACAAATTTACTGAAAAAACGAAGGCCTATTTCCGATTATTTATTTTCGGCATGTAATTTCCAAACTTTGTACTAAATTTCAGTATGTTCTTATCGATTTTTACCTTGTTATCGCTAATGTAACAATTTAATATTTAATGAAGTGAAAATAAAATATGACCGCTCTTATCTATTTTTGGAGTGACATTAATAATACTCTTTCAAAAAATAAGTTTACAGGCCACCGTATTTACACTACGTCTTTTTTTTCCGCTATCCGTCCCTTTCGCGAACTCATCTCGACATTAACAAAAATAATTCCGCCATCTCGACAGTGATTTCACACGGGTTTTTTTTTTGTTGCTGTTTTTCAAGACCGCATCTCGGAATCTTTAGGCTAACTTCAATTATCGATTATTGAAAGCCCAAAAAATAAAAATTTTGAGACTACATCGTTGGTTTTGTTAGCGTAAGGACAATAAAGTCTTTTGTTTTATGTTTTGCCTATACATAAAGCCTCTTGTGTTATCTTAGGGTTAAGGCTTTCTCTTCGATCAGCCTCCGCTCTCAATGTATTTTGTTTTTCATTAATGTTATCATGGTATCATAGCCAATAAAATCCACAATCCTAATCTAATCTGGTTTTACCCTCTCGCTCAAGTTTCAGCAGTTTCAGCATCTCGATCTGGTAATCTCCTCTCAGCAGTTCTCCTTCTCAATCTCGGCAACCAGCAGATCCAGCAATCTCGGCCTCCATCCGAGCAACCTAAGCACGTTCATCCGATCTACAGCAGATCTGGTAATCTCCTCTCAGCAAATCCACGAAGTCCTTCTCAATCTCGGCAACCAGCAGATCCAGCACGTTCATCCGACCTCAGCACGCTCAATCTCAATATCTCAGCAGCCTTCAAATCTCAATCTAAAACCCAGCCTTCATAATTCTCAATCTAAAACCCAGCACGTTCAAATCTCAGCAGCCTTCAAATCTCAGCAGCCAAGACCGAAGTTTCCAGACTCCAAAACCGAACTTTCCCAAACCCAAAACCCAAACCGAAGATCTCCAGACCCAAAACCGAAATTCTCCCAAAACCAGACCCGAATTCTCCCAATCGCAGACCCGAATTCTCCCAATCCCAGACCCGAAGCAGACCCAAAACCGAAGTTTTCATCTCCAGACCCGAAGCCGTTGTCAGACCCGAAGTGTTTTGTTCTCGTTTGAGTTTCTCTGTGTTTGAGTTTGGTTTTCAGATCCGATTTCTGACCGATTTCAGATTTTGAGTTTGTGTTTGGGTTTCTCGGCTGATCTACGTTTTATTGAAGCAATGAGATGTTGAGATGAAAAGGCCACTCATTTATTGAAGTAGTGAATTCTTTTTGGGTTTGTTTTCTCCGTGTTGAGTTAAAGTTTGCTGACCAGAATTCCTTTTTTTTTTTGGGTTTGTTCTCTCTGTATTTTATTAAAATGGCAGTTAGTAGAGATAATTCGCTTCAAGCAGATGGTAAAAATTATGCGTATTGGAATTCTGTCTATTCTTCCTTGGATCCATCAATGATTGAACAATTTCAGAAGTTCCTTGCATCACAGCCACATGCCATATGTGACGGCAAAGAATTTCGCTCGGTCCGAACCAGTCGCTAAACCGATCCAGGCCGTTCGAAACGCCCTATCGTTTGAGAACACGACAAAACAGAACGCATACAGAAGAACATTTCATTGTATATTACAACAATGCATCAGATTACAAGAATATACAGAGTAAAAATGAATATTACACAGAAATATCAGAGATTTAAATTACATTTAAATACATAGCAGCGGAAAATAATACAATACACAACTAGAAGAGATATACGGATACAAAGCTTTCCGGATATCGTTCCAGCTGTAAACCAGGATCCTGTGAATATAAATCTGCAAAACCAAAACTACTAGCTGCCCGTGTCAAAATAGGGGCACCCAGAGTTTAGGTTAAAACAATAAACTCCAGGTCAGTCATGTGACTGGTGTGAGAACTAAAACAGTTAATCTTTATTTTGAAAGTTAGGTAAATCAAGGGACCACGCCGTATAACGCGGAACGGGTTTCCTCCCAAGAATACCAGTGCATAAAACAAACAGCGCAATGCTAAATAAAGAAAAATGAAGCTGTTATAAGACCCAGGTCCTATCACACAATGCAATCGCAAGCCGGGGGATAGGGTTTTCCCTTATAACAGCCAAAGCATGCTTGATACGTCTAAAACAAATCTTTTGATACTATTATAAGTGCATAGTGTATAAAACAACTTCAAATCATAAGTATCAATCATAGGCGGCATAAGCGCCCCATCCCACTATGTCGCCATATATAGGATTACAATTAAAACCGCAAATGTCACGTATTTGGAAATTGGATTTCCATCTATGAACCGAGGCAAAAGATAGTCCTCAACCGATTCGAGACTGCCTAGCCCGAGTCTCAGGATCAGAACGCATCGACCCTTGGATCGTCAGGGCCGGTCCACACGGAGTGGATTAAAAATGCCTGAGCACTACGTTTCGCCGCCCTTTGGGGCGTAAGCGAGCCAACTAAATGACTCCATCGGTTCGAGAACGACCGATCAATCCGAGGCGCCTCGCAACAGCAACAACCACATAAGTCAAACTCGTCAGGGCGTGTAAAACCACTGACGCCACTTCTAGCTAGGAGGAAACGCAGGCCCTCCCTGAGGTCCGTCTCCCGTTTTTGGTTCATACCTGGTGTGAAACACGCGAGGTAAACGTTACACAAAGCTACGCCACAAAGGCCGTGCTTTGATCATCACCACAAGACTTTGCTTTTCAACAGAAGCCTTGATCATTTGCATCTTAGCATGCCACACAGGCAAACCATTCTATGCAACCGATATCAGTCACACAGAATGAAATCCGATGTCAGACACACAGTCCATTTACAAGTCCGTTCTGGGTCTGAACGAAACCGGAGGCACCTAGTACCCCGCATATCCATCGATCTCCAAGTACGTCTGGACGATCACTAACTGTTTCCATCTTTTTGGGTGTACAGCCCAATCAAGATCATCAGTTATCACCCAAACGACGTGAAGACCTCCGGTCTTCGACCATCGTCTTCATCTTCGACTTATCGTCGTATCAGTTATTCAGAATGGGATAAACCCGGTCTTTCCGAATAACTCGTGTATATTTTAAATAAGTGTTACACAAACACAACATACGCCTCATTCCAATTCATTAGTCACTAACCGTAAATTAATCAAGAGAATAATTCCCCAAATATTAACCCCGAAGGCCGAAACCAACATCAGATCAATATCCAGAATACCATTCTGCTTGGCTAACCGACAGTTAGTTTCTAAATTTCACGTTCAAATCTAATTAAAGATTTAACTATCGCCTGGAGCAAAACTGGTGATACTCCATTCTCGATCTTTTCAATCTAATTAAAGATTCATTAAAACTCCACTTAGTTTTAATCTTTTGACTGGGTTAAAGAATCAGTGTCATTTAAAAACACGGTTCACGATAAACCCAAAATCACATTCATTAATCGTCGGGTTAAAGAACGAGTGTTATTTAAAACACTGTCCACGATAAACCCAAAAATCAATATCGATTCAATTCCAATTAAATGTTATTTAATTGGTACACTTCATTAAATCTGAATAAAAAGATTTAATCTTTTCTCACTTGGGTTCAAGAAGAGTGTTAGTGAAGACACCATTCACGACAAACCCAAATCACGTTCATTAATTATCGGGTTAAAGAACAAGTGTTATTTAAAACACTGTTCACGATAAACCCAAAAATCAATATCAATTCAATTCCAATTAAATGTTATTTAATTGGTACACTTCATTAAATCTATATAAAAAGATTTAATCATTTCTCAACTGGGTTCAAGAACAGTGTTAATGAAGACACCATTCACGACAAACCCAAATCACATTCGATATTCAATACAAGGCTCTGAATAGAAAATATATCGGCTTATATTCAATATCGAATTCTACGACTAACAAATGTCGTATTGGAAATAACGATATACATATATATCTTTCAAATTTCCATAACAACACCTGTATAATCACGAATTCCAACATCGAAATATTCCGAAGACAATTTCGATTCAAATCCACTCCAATGCAATCATTGGAATTTTGGTTACTTTTAAAACCCTTTTCGAATTCAATTTATTTATTTAAAAATAAATAGAATTATAATTCTAGTTCAAAACTAGTTCATTTCGATAAAAATCCATTTTTATCTTTTCAAATATGGAGTTTTTCATCCCAATTCTTCACAAATCATTTCTTATGATTTTACACAAATTATTACTATTTTTAATAATTTTATCAAGGCCCGTACAGTCGATTTCCATCAATGGCCATCGAACTGCACTTACAGCGACCTTTTTCGAATTTGATTTGGACATAATTCCAAATCCAACCGTTAGATTTCAAATTTCTAATCTTCGTTAGAAAGCTCTTTTCGATACGAACCCAACGGTTCCGGTTTTAGGAGAATCCGACGGTCGGATCTCCCGTAATGTCCGTTTGAAATAAATGGTCGAAATTCGCGAACTGCCGCGGCGCGGCGCGTTCTATTCAGGCCATTATATTATATATAATATATATATAATATATATATCGTCGATTTCTATTTAAAACGAATTATATAAATAGTTTTGAATTCGTTTCAAAAACATTTTCAACTTCCATTTCAGTTCAAATCAAAATTGAATTCTTCTTTATAAATTCGTTTTAAAATCCATTTCTATTCAATTCAAATTTCAATTCAATTTGAATTTATTTCACTTCGCTTTCAATTCAATTCGAATTCGTTTTCAATTCAATTCATTTCGAAATCGTTTTCAATTCAATTCATTTCGAAATCGTTTTCAATTCAATTCGAATTCGTTTTCAATTCAATTCATTTCGAAATCGTTTTCAATTCAATTCGAATTCGTTTTCAATTCAATTCATTTAAAAATCGTTTTCAATTCAATTCGAATTCGTTTTCAATTCAATTCATTTCGAAATCGTTTTCAATTCAATTCATTTCAAAATATTCGATTTCGAAATCACTTTTCAATATTCATTTTAAAATGAATAAAATCGATATAAATATCGTTCACGTCAAAATGGCGTCAATCTAATCCTCACGGCTTCACATATTTCTATTTTCAAATATTCTATTTCAAATATTTCTATTTCAAATATTTCTTTTTGTAACACCCCACTCCCGCTATGATCACTCACTAAGGGAATGCCATAGCATCGGTGGAGTATTTTAGTGAATATAGAACAGAAAAATTACAACAAGACAGATATAAATAGTACTTGAAATTTTAAAACATCATCTCATAACAGCGGAAGTAAAACATGTCTGGTTACATCATAAAACCACAATAAAGGTCAAGTACAATATCCATCAAAATAAAGAAGTACATAATCCCACTCTCATACAATAGCCAAACAAAAGAAAAGATAACTGGATAACTGGAGCTTTACATCTATCCAAGCTCCTAAAGACTGGAACAGCAATCCGGTCAAGCTCCACTACTGCTAGGATCCACCGTAGGACCTGAGGGTTGGGAAAAAGATAAAAACAACGGGGTCAGACATAAGTCTGAGCGAGTCCTATAACTTTAACAATACAATCGTTAAAGTAACCAGAGAAGACATAAACTGATATACGGTAACATATAGGGATGAATGGCTACCCTAAGCAGTCAACTAAACGAAGATAAAGGATAAAGACGCATCTACCCTCCCTAAGGTAAATTACTAAACTGCACCACACCAGTCGTTCCTAACTTAAAGGTTGATCCCACCCAAGGACTTATAAAATTTACTAATTAGTACTTGCGTACCCCTAGGTGACCAAGTAGGCGCCACGGGGCCCTACAATCCACTAGGTGTACACACTACTTCCCATTCGATCGGCTCCCTAACGTAGATACCCGTGCTGGCCCCACCGTGGGATGTATCATTCCCCAATGTGGCAACCTGATGAAACTAAAGGTGCACGGCTTATATCTACTCGATGCAACAACGGCTTACCTACCAGCCCGGGCCCACTCACGCATATGAAGCCCGTTGGACTTGCGTTGCCACCGCTAACCCGTTTGCCTCTTACAGTCAAGCCCAGTATGCGTGTCCCGTCCTCGACATGGGTCGAGCCCACAAAGATACGTATGGGTTACTGGTTGAAATGGGCCTCCACAAGCTACCCACCTAAGCTTGTCCCTTTTTCTAGTATATCCCACTTAACCCTTTAATCATGTTTTAATTACATGTTCCATTTTGGTTAAGTATTCTAATCGTATTTTCTATTGCCACCCAAGGCAACCACTAGATTTTCTCATGCCACCCGAGGCACCCACTTAACCCCTCATGTCCCTCTACATGCTAATGTGGTTAAGTGTTTCTTAATTAATTAATTAAGAACGTAACCTTTGTAAAGACCTCTCACATTAGACTGTCTTTTATGACCGCTGGTTAAGCCGGTTGGGTCCGGGCAGCCTTATGTCATAACAGAGTCTAACCTCGTGTCTTTACATTAATTACGTATTTAGTTTGTGCCTAAGACCTCTCACATTGGGCTAACATTTGTAGCAACTGGTTAAGCCGGTTGGGTCCGGGCAGTTTTACGCTACAACTGAGTCCAACCTCGTGTCTTAGTCAATTAATTACACCTAATTAATCACCCTCATAATTTTATATTAATTATCCCTAATTAATCAAGTTTTCTTAACATGGGTAGACCTAACTTAATAGGTAAATTCCCATGGGGTAGACCTAACTCAATAGGTAAATTCCCAACACATAGTATGGGTACACCTAACCAAATAGGCAAATTCCCATACTATGTTTATTTATTTTGTGTTATGCATAATTATATTAATTTCACACAATCTTATTAACTTATGCATTTAATTACCCCATCGTTCCCACGTAATTTCGTTCATGATATAACACATATAAAAGGTGTCAACTTGCATATGAATGAACATGTTTCAAAGGTGCCATCTTGCATATTAACAAACACATAACTTGCATATGAACTTGCATAACATGTCACATAACTTGCATATAATATGTCACATAACTTACATATTCATTTTGCATAACAAACTTGCATATTAGCTTATAGACTTGCATAATGTGTCATCATGAACTTGCATATTAATAAACATGTAACTTGCATATTTACATACATGTAACTCGCATATTAACAAACATGTAACTTGCATATAAAGAAACATGTAACTTGCATATTTACATACATGTAACTTGCATATTAACAAACATGTAACTTGCATATTAACAAACATGTAACTTGCATATTTACATACATGTAACTTGCATATTAACAAACATGTAACTTGCATATTTACATACATGTAACTTGCATAGCATATTACCATGAACTTGCATAACATGCATATGATTACATAGCCCACAACTTGCATATTTAGCATCATGCAAACATAACATACATCATATTAAACTTGCATAAGCTTACATACTCAACATGCATAAACATAAGATTAATGCTAACATCATATCATATGATTCAAAGCTCATTAACCCACATACAAAACCATAAATCTCATCACATCTCATCTAATTAGTTTACCAAAAGATCATCAAAGTGATAGAAACTCACAACTAGCAACTTTGCACACCAAATGAAGAAGATTAAGATGCTAAGAAGAGATTAGAGGTTGATTAGAGAGTGATTAGCATGCAACCCTCTTCATAAAATTAGTGGAGGCCATGAGAGCTAGCATTTTGCCATAGTTTAGTTACTAGGTTTAATTATGAATGAATTAGGGTAGGTTAGGGTCTTATTTATAGATTAGGCAAGTGTTTTAGGCCATAGGATTAACCCTAGATTCAATCCAAGCCATCAAAGCATGTCTTGGGGAAGAAGTCAAGTGTAGGAACCATCTAGGGCCTTTAGATTAAAGATGGACCATGAGAACCATTCAAATGCAAAATCTGCACTTGAGCGAATCGGCCCACGGGTTGACAGCCAAACACCCTGGATTAACCCCTAGTCGACCCAGCGGGCTCGGGTCGACTTCAAAAATCGGCCGGTTCGGTTATTCCCCTCTCCCAATTCGCTGTTTTGAGCATTTTTGCATATTTATTTATTAAATTTTCAATTATATATATATATATATCAATATATATATATATATCTACACAACCCATTTCACTTAATTAAGTATACTTTAATTTGGGAATTTTCGTGAAACTTCGCGAGGCCATATCTTGGTCATACGGACTCCGATTTTCGAAAACTCGGACTCTATTTCGCGTATTTTTCCGAGACGAACGCAATGGCATAGCCCGTTTCCCTTGATTCCCATTTTAGAATTAAATTCTGCCTCGATTTATGTTATTACAGGTTATTGAAAATACGGGTTGTTACATTCTCCCCTCCTTAAAGGATTTCGTCCCCGAAATCTTCAAGTTAGGAAGAACGTATCCTACCATCCAATCATCCATCTACTCAAAGCATCATCCATGAGCAATCATTGTCCTTACAAGATTCTAAATGCTGGATGGATATATGCAAAAGTGTGTGTATATGTACTTACCTAATGCGAAAATCAGGCGGTTACTGATACAGTAAACCTACTTAATGCAAACCATGATAGTGCCATGCATCCAATATGTATGCGAAACCCTATTGACACATACAAATTTCTACATGCGTGCACAACCATACACAAAAATGCATCATCCATATGATAACACAGCCATGATACATCCATCAATCTAACTACCACATCCATTTATGCAATATGCAACATGAAGTGACTGAGCCGATCTAGTGCCTAATGTGTGTGTATATGCATCCACGAGCAACCACTAGCAAACAATTGCATCCATATGCATCCATCAACCATAACATGTTTCAAACACATGTTTCAACCATAGGTTTTACCCTATCTAAAGGTCATAGGTATTAGCGAGAGGATATACTAAAGATAAGATAAGTACTAGACAAGCAATAAAGGAGAAGTTAAAAGACATACTCTCAAAAAGAAATGGATACAAAGAACGCATCTTTGCTTCCGTCTCCCAAGTAGCATTGCTTTCGTCATCTCCCCATTGCACTTTAACTAGCTGAACTTCTCTGTTCCTCAACTTCCTAGTTTCTGACCCAAGGATGCGAGTAGGAGCTCGTCGAATCGTCGCATCACGCTCTACCTCTACATCTCTAAGCAAGCTCGGCTCTACCACCTCCGCGGTCTCATGTAAGCACTTCCTCAAATGTGATACATGGAATACATCATGAACACCACTAAGTCTGTCGGGCAACTCCACCCTATATGCCATCCGTCCAATCCTTTCCTTAATAGGAAACGGCCCAACAAATCTCGGTGCTAACTTCCCTACGGACCCAAAGCGAACAACTTTTCTCAATGGAGATACTTTGACAAAAACCATGTCCCCAACCTCAAACTCAAGATCCGTCCTTCTCCGATCCGCATAAGATTTCTGTCTATCTTGTGCTGCCTTCATCCGTCTTCGAATCAAATCAATCTTCTCTGAAGTCTCTCTAACCATATCTGGCCCAAGCAAGATCTTATCCGTAGATTCCCACCAACATGTAGGAGATCGACAAGGCCTTCCATAAAGAGCTTCGAAAGGAGCCATACCAATACTGGACTGAAAGCTGTTATTATATGCGAACTCCACCAAAGGAAGATGTTCTTCCCATGTACCTCCAAAATCCAAGATACAAAGCCTCAAAAGATCTTCTAAGATACGGTTCACCCTCTCAGTCTGACCGTCCGTCTGAGGATGATATGCGGTGCTCAAACACAACTGAGTCCCTACCGCCTCTTGCAAACTTCTCCAAAACTCACTAGTGAAAATAGGATCTCGATCACTCACAATGCTGGATGGTACGCCATGCAATCTAACAATCTCTCTAACATAGACTGAAGCAAGCCATGGAGCGGTCCTCTTACTCTTTACGGGTATAAAATGGGCACTCTTGGTAAGTCTGTCTACCACAACCCAAATTCCCGTATTGCCCTTCCTCGATCTCGGTAACCCGTCGATGAAATCCATCGAGACACTATCCCACTTCCACTGTGGAACTTCCAATGGGTGTAGCAACCCACCGGGTTTCCTTTGCTCCACTTTAACTTGTTGGCACACTAAGCATCTAGCCACATACTCGGCCACATCTTTCTTCATACCGGCCCAGAAGAAAACTCTCTTCATGTCTTGGTACATTTTGTCTCCACCGGGATGAATAGTCATTCTTGAACGATGTGCATCATCCAAAATAGCCTTCTTCAAACCCTCATCTTGCGGTACACAAAGTCTACCGTCTCTATGCAACCATCCCTTATCATCTATGGTGTATCTACCCAAATGGCTGGACGACTCCCCTCTTATAAGCTTCTCTACCAACACAACCAACTGTGGGTCGTCTCCCTCCATAGGCTATTACCCTTCCCTCCTGCATCAAGACTGCGCCTAATCCTGTTCCACAAGCATCGGTATAAACAACAAACGGCTTACTCCCATCCGGGAGCACTAAAACTGGAGCGGTGGTCAAAGCTCTCTTTAACCGTCGGAAAGCATCATCACAATCTACATCCCACGAGAAAACCAGATTCTTTTTCGTCAAGCGGGTTAATGGGGCTGATATCTTCGCGAAGTCTTTGATGAACTTCCTATAATATCCTGCCAACCCCAAGAAACTTCTTACCTCGGTAGCATTTCTAGGAACTTTCCAATCCTGGATAGATACTATCTTTGCGGGATCCACAGCTATCCCTTCCTTAGAGACCACATGCCCTAAGAATCGCACTTCTCTTCTCCAAAAATGGCATTTAGAGAATTTAGCTTTAAGACTATGCGCTCGAAGAGTCTCCAACACTTCCTTGAGATGTAAGGCATGCTCTTCTTCATTCTTGGAAAAGACCAAGATGTCATCCACAAAAACTACTACAAACTTATTCAGATACTCTCTGAACACTCTACTCATGAGATCAACAAAGTATGCGGGGGCGTTTGTCAACCCAAATGGCATCACTAGCCACTCATAAAAACCATCCGGAGTCCGGAAAGCAGTCTTCTCTATACTGTCCTCCGCCACTCTTAACTGATGAAACCCTGTAGCTAAGTCCATCTGCGAAAATACTGACGCGCCAACCAACTGATCAAAGAGATCATCTATCCTCGGTAATGGGTGTCTATTCTTCTTCGTGAGCTTATTAAGTTCTCTATAATCCACACAAAGTCTGAGGGACCCATCCGCCTTCGTGGCAAACACTACTGGAGCTCCCCACTCCGATATACTTCGCCTTATGAACCCCTTCTCAAGCAACTCCCCTACTTGCTTATGAAGTTCTCTTCTCTCACGAGGAGCCATGTGGCGTACTGGCAAAGACACTGGTTTGGCATTATCCACCAAATAAATTCGGAAATCTATCTCCCGCTTCGGAGGCAAACCCTTTACTTCTTCAAACACATCCGGATATTCCCGGACTACTCTGACAGAACGTAGACTCTCGACCGAAGCATCGAGCGATTCAAGATAACTTAGCAAAACAGATTCCATGGGATTACAAGAGATCTCGAGAGTATTACCCAAGCGGGTCATAAGCCTGACAACTCTCCTTTCACAATCAAGAACGGCACCATTACTGGATAACCAGTCCATGCCCAAAATCAACCCATAGCCCGTGAAGCCCAATACAAAAGCATCACATCTAAACTCAACGCTAAGTATAGAAATCTTCAAACCCAAACATATCATAGACAGATATATGGAGCCCCCAATTGGGTTTGAGACAACCAAGGGATCATCAACTAGACTGGTGTCTAAGTGCAGTGACTCAACTAACGATGATGAGATAAAAGAATGCGATGCGCCAGAGTCAAACAAAGTACGAACTGGATGATCAAACAGAAAAACCAGACTTTCAACGGAAATAGTTCTACCTCTCTGCTGAATCGGTGGAACTGAGAGAACCTGAACTTGCCCCCCTGACTGAGGTGGTGCTATAAGAGCTTGCACCTGCCCTCCTGAGGTAGACCCCGTCTTCTGCCCCTTCTTTGGGCAGTTTTTCACAAGATGCCCTGCTTCACCACAATGAAAGCAACCGGTCTTCTTCTTTTTGCGACAATCCTTACTGAGGTGTCCTGGTGTTCCACAATTGAAGCACTTCTTCTTCGTCTTCTTTTTGTCACCATTGCCTTTTCCGCCCTTGCCTTGTTGTTGTTGTTGCGGTTTCTTCTGATCCCCCTTTTTCTCTGGTGCCTTAGAATTCTTATCATCCTCATGCATAAGTGCCATGTAGACAAGCTTCTCAAAAGTGGCCCCCATAGGAATGTGAGTCATAGCTATTCCTTGCAATGGTTCGTTCAAGCCTCTAACGAACCTCAAAGCCTTCTTCTCCGGTGTATTCACCAACTCTATGCCAAACCTTGCTAATTGATTGAATTTGTTGACATATTCTTTCACCGTGAGATTCCCTTGCTTCAAATTCAAGAACTTCTCCATAAACAGATTCTCTTCCGCCCTTGAGAGAAACTTAGCCCCAAACCTTTGCTTAAAATCTGCCCAAGAGTCAACAGGGCGTTCTCCATTAGTGACCTCCCACCAGAATGAGGCCTCTCCCTTCATTAACCAAGCCGCCAACTTGACTTTCTTTCCCTCTTCCACTTCAAAGATATCTAGCAACTCTTCCACTTCCTTAAGCCAATCTCTAGCCTCTACGAAAGTCTCTGAACCAAGAAAAGGTTTTCCTCCTATAGCCTTGAATTCCTTGCAAACCTTAGCAAAATTATCCACTCTAGGCTGAGGAGGAGGAGCGGTTGTCTCTGGTGTAGTAGCATTGGCCGGACCCGCAGCCGCGGCCCTAGCCTCTTGCAACCTCCTATACCATAGTGGTATAACTAAACCCTCCGGGATGTTAAGATCTTCAGCCATGCTGAAACGAAAGAGGAAAGATTCAAAAAGGAGATTCCGAAAGATAAAGATATGGCTATTGGGGATTATGCTTTTCTTTTTCAAAAACTCTTTCTCTTAGAAGACATGCTTTTAAAAATACTTTCTTCGAAAATACTCTTAGAAAATAGTTTTTCTCAAAAATTTTATCTGTTCTGGTAACCTTAAGCTCTGATACCACGTGTAACACCCCACTCCCGCTATGATCACTCACTAAGGGAATGCCATAGCATCGGTGGAGTATTTTAGTGAATATAGAACAGAAAAATTACAACAAGACAGATATAAATAGTACTTGAAATTTTAAAACATCATCTCATAACAGCGGAAGTAAAACATGTCTGGTTACATCATAAAACCACAATAAAGGTCAAGTACAATATCCATCAAAATAAAGAAGTACATAATCCCACTCTCATACAATAGCCAAACAAAAGAAAAGATAACTGGACAACTGGAGCTTTACATCTATCCAAGCTCCTAAAGACTGGAACAGCAATCCGGTCAAGCTCCACTACTGCTAGGATCCACCGTAGGACCTGAGGGTTGGGAAAAAGATAAAAACAACGGGGTCAGACATAAGTCTGAGCGAGTCCTATAACTTTAACAATACAATCGTTAAAGTAACCAGAGAAGACATAAACTGATATACGGTAACATATAGGGATGAATGGCTACCCTAAGCAGTCAACTAAACGAAGATAAAGGATAAAGACGCATCTACCCTCCCTAAGGTAAATTACTAAACTGCACCACACCAGTCGTTCCTAACTTAAAGGTTGATCCCACCCAAGGACTTATAAAATTTACTAATTAGTACTTGCGTACCCCTAGGTGACCAAGTAGGCGCCACGGGGCCCTACAATCCACTAGGTGTACACACTACTTCCCATTCGATCGGCTCCCTAACGTAGATACCCGTGCTGGCCCCACCGTGGGATGTATCATTCCCCAATGTGGCAACCTGATGAAACTAAAGGTGCACGGCTTATATCTACTCGATGCAACAACGGCTTACCTACCAGCCCGGGCCCACTCACGCATATGAAGCCCGTTGGACTTGCGTTGCCACCGCTAACCCGTTTGCCTCTTACAGTCAAGCCCAGTATGCGTGTCCCGTCCTCGACATGGGTCGAGCCCACAAAGATACGTATGGGTTACTGGTTGAAATGGGCCTCCACAAGCTACCCACCTAAGCTTGTCCCTTTTTCTAGTATATCCCACTTAACCCTTTAATCATGTTTTAATTACATGTTCCATTTTGGTTAAGTATTCTAATCGTATTTTCTATTGCCACCCAAGGCAACCACTAGATTTTCTCATGCCACCCGAGGCACCCACTTAACCCCTCATGTCCCTCTACATGCTAATGTGGTTAAGTGTTTCTTAATTAATTAATTAAGAACGTAACCTTTGTAAAGACCTCTCACATTAGACTGTCTTTTATGACCGCTGGTTAAGCCGGTTGGGTCCGGGCAGCCTTATGTCATAACAGAGTCTAACCTCGTGTCTTTACATTAATTACGTATTTAGTTTGTGCCTAAGACCTCTCACATTGGGCTAACATTTGTAGCAACTGGTTAAGCCGGTTGGGTCCGGGCAGTTTTACGCTACAACTAAGTCCAACCTCGTGTCTTAGTCAATTAATTACACCTAATTAATCACCCTCATAATTTTATATTAATTATCCCTAATTAATCAAGTTTTCTTAACATGGGTAGACCTAACTTAATAGGTAAATTCCCATGGGGTAGACCTAACTCAATAGGTAAATTCCCAACACATAGTATGGGTACACCTAACCAAATAGGCAAATTCCCATACTATGTTTATTTATTTTGTGTTATGCATAATTATATTAATTTCACACAATCTTATTAACTTATGCATTTAATTACCCCATCGTTCCCACGTAATTTCGTTCATGATATAACACATATAAAAGGTGTCAACTTGCATATGAATGAACATGTTTCAAAGGTGCCATCTTGCATATTAACAAACACATAACTTGCATATGAACTTGCATAACATGTCACATAACTTGCATATAATATGTCACATAACTTACATATTCATTTTGCATAACAAACTTGCATATTAGCTTATAGACTTGCATAATGTGTCATCATGAACTTGCATATTAATAAACATGTAACTTGCATATTTACATACATGTAACTCGCATATTAACAAACATGTAACTTGCATATAAAGAAACATGTAACTTGCATATTTACATACATGTAACTTGCATATTAACAAACATGTAACTTGCATATTAACAAACATGTAACTTGCATATTTACATACATGTAACTTGCATATTAACAAACATGTAACTTGCATATTTACATACATGTAACTTGCATAGCATATTACCATGAACTTGCATAACATGCATATGATTACATAGCCCACAACTTGCATATTTAGCATCATGCAAACATAACATACATCATATTAAACTTGCATAAGCTTACATACTCAACATGCATAAACATAAGATTAATGCTAACATCATATCATATGATTCAAAGCTCATTAACCCACATACAAAACCATAAATCTCATCACATCTCATCTAATTAGTTTACCAAAAGATCATCAAAGTGATAGAAACTCACAACTAGCAACTTTGCACACCAAATGAAGAAGATTAAGATGCTAAGAAGAGATTAGAGGTTGATTAGAGAGTGATTAGCATGCAACCCTCTTCATAAAATTAGTGGAGGCCATGAGAGCTAGCATTTTGCCATAGTTTAGTTACTAGGTTTAATTATGAATGAATTAGGGTAGGTTAGGGTCTTATTTATAGATTAGGCAAGTGTTTTAGGCCATAGGATTAACCCTAGATTCAATCCAAGCCATCAAAGCATGTCTTGGGGAAGAAGTCAAGTGTAGGAACCATCTAGGGCCTTTAGATTAAAGATGGACCATGAGAACCATTCAAATGCAAAATCTGCACTTGAGCGAATCGGCCCACGGGTTGACAGCCAAACACCCTGGATTAACCCCTAGTCGACCCAGCGGGCTCGGGTCGACTTCAAAAATCGGCCGGTTCGGTTATTCCCCTCTCCCAATTCGCTGTTTTGAGCATTTTTGCATATTTATTTATTAAATTTTCAATTATATATATATATATATCAATATATATATATATATCTACACAACCCATTTCACTTAATTAAGTATACTTTAATTTGGGAATTTTCGTGAAACTTCGCGAGGCCATATCTTGGTCATACGGACTCCGATTTTCGAAAACTCGGACTCTATTTCGCGTATTTTTCCGAGACGAACGCAATGGCATAGCCCGTTTCCCTTGATTCCCATTTTAGAATTAAATTCTGCCTCGATTTATGTTATTACAGGTTATTGAAAATACGGGTTGTTACACTTTTTTTTTTTCGAAACTGGAATGAGGCCCAATCAATTACCATATAATGTTAATTATATGGATTTTCTACAACACATGTATATATCAACAACGATGAATAATCAACCATCAACCAAAGTGCACTACACTGTATAAGCATCAAATATAGACATTTAACGCTTATAGCAGTTTGTCAATCTATCGATCGACATATTTAATCAATCAGGATGAGTGAACTTCAAATTTCATCCTAACACCCGTGTGGGGTTTCAAACAATCAAACACATATTTTATTTGTGCAGTTAGGCGATGTGTAAAATTTATCGACCCAATCAACGTCATTCAAATAGGTGTACATAAACAAACCGTCTGGTTTGTAAATGAATATTTATTTATTCACATTCACGTTAAAAATTATATTTTTAACGATAACACATTTTATTTTAACATATGAATTTCTATTCAGTTCATTCGTTAAATAAAATGCTATTTTTATTTTTCTAACTTATTTTAGAAAATTTCGGCGGCATAACGGCACGATACTAGAAACGGGACGAGGCCTAGCCTTATCCCCGGTCTAGTGAAGGCCCACGCCATTCACATATCAATCATATCAATTTCAATCTCACCAAACAATTCAATTCAAACAAATAACTCAACTAATCTATGCAACCAAACAAACAAGTCCATGGTCTGTGGACGATTGTGTCGGGTGCTACTAAGCACCGTCTGCATCCTAGTATATATATATAACTAGAAAATAAAATTGAGAGGTGAGAAATTCTCACATATAGCTATCCTAGCTCCACGGCTCTTCTTAGAAGAAAATCTTCTTCGTTCTCGCCCTTTGTCACTTTCTTCGCCCGTATTCTCTACATATGTAAAAATAAAATTTTTACTATGCTATCCAATATATAAAAATCGAATTTTTATTTCAAAGTTCAATGTATAAAAATCGAATTTTATTTCAAAGTTCAATATATAAAAATCGAATTTTTACTTCGCTATTCAATATATAAAAATCCATTTTTTCTATCGAAGTTCAATATATAAAAATTATATTTTTATCTCGACTTTCAATATCTAAAAATCTGATTTTTACTTCTAAAACAAAATCAGTTTTTATTACTTTTTTTTTAAAAATATCAGTTTTTACATCTCAAGATTTTCAGCTTTTACATCTAAAGATTTTCAGTTTTTTTTTACATCTAAAGATTTTTAGTTTTTATTTCTTTAACATAATCAGTTTTTACATCTAAAGATTTTCAGTTTTTATTTCTTTAACATAATCAGTTTTTACATCTAAAGATTTTCAGTTTTTATCTTTTAAAAGATTCAGTTTAAAAATACCTTTTAAAATTCAGTTTAAAAATACTTTTTAAAATTCAGTTTAAAAATACTTTTATTACCAAACCCTAAATTTTTTTATATATGTTTTAATGAAAATGAGAATAAAATAAAATAATTAAATAAAAATAAAAACATACCAGGGGGGGGGGGGTTTGCAGCGCCGTCGAGGTCGGGGGGGGGGGGGGGGGGGGCGGTCGGGCGAGAGGGGTAATGGCGAACGGTGGTGAGGAGGAGCGGGCTGGAGGGCGGTGGCGAGGTGGTGGTCGCGATTGCGTTCGGATTTGGGGGGGGGGCTGTCGGTTCCTCGATGGAGTGCGGGGAAGGAAGGGGAAACGATGCGGGGAGGGGAAGAAGAGGAAGAGGCGGCGGCAGCTCTGGGGGGGGCGCGATGTTCGGCGGCTGCTCCGTCTTCTTTCCCCCTTTTTTTTTTTTTTATTTGTTTTTTTTTTGTTTCCTGTTTGAATCGGGGGGGGGGGGCCTGGGATAAGGGAAGAAGAAATATTTTTTTTTTATTTAATTAAATATTTATTTAATTATTTTATTCCAACCTAAAGTTGACTTTCACATACGACCTCTAAACGAGGCCCACCGCCTGTCGCCCATAGCGTTTCACCCCCATTCCGAACACAATGGGATATGTACCGCAAGCTGAATCGACCGTCTTGATCAGTTTTCGTTGCATTTACATTTAAATCTTTATATTGCATTTTAAACGTACATTTCAATTTACCGGGGTCACATACTAACTAGAAAAATTCCCGAAAAATATTTTCTAGCTTCGTACTGACGATACGGTCCTAACAAAACTAGTTTCGTCGAATTCTGAGATCGTTTGAAAAATGGCCAATTTCCAGTCGATTAAAATCAACTGAAACCGGTCAAACGCGTTTTCCTTTGCCACGCTCACATATTGATTCGAAAAATTATGAAATTTGAAACCTAGCAATAACTTAACTTCACGGACCCAACAAAACTGGTTTCGTCGAAATCCGAGGTCGTTTGCAAAATTGCTATTTTTAAGGGCCTTATATATATAAAAATATATATAAATTCCACAGCGACTATTTCTAATTTTAAACTGGACATATCTTATCATTTCTAAGATGAAATCTCAGTTTGCTAACTTCGTTACAAAGATATAGTTATACAGATTCAAATATTTCTTGTTTCGTTCAATTCTGACTTATATTGAATTCTGTATATTCATTTGAAATTAGAAATCGAATTTTCGAACTACCGCGCCATTTTCAATTCTATTTATAATTATATATAAATATTTATATTCTAACGACGACGTATATAAATATATACGTCGAATTCTATTCAAAATAAGTTTCACGTCGATATTATTTAAAATAATTCATAATAAATAATCAAAATTCGCTAAAATTGCCAAAATAAAAAATTTTAAACTGGCCCAGAATTTCCGGGTTGTTACAATCTCCCCCACTTAAAACTTTTCGTCCCCGAAAAGGAACAAAGTCGAAAGTGGTTTGATTAATCAACTCTACGCTCGATCTGGCTTGCATTCTCTAACTTTTCAGTTTCTGAGAATTTTCAAAATCTCAAAAATTTGGCTAACACCCTAAACTTTTGAAAAATTTCGCCATAACCTCCCCTGCACCGGGAGCATCGGGGAATTTCAAATAGCTTCCCCGGTCCTTCAGATCTCAAAAAGAAAAAGAAAAAGCCAAGCGGCTAGCCAATAGGCTCACAAAATCATCATCACCCAAACAAAACAGTAAATTATGTAGTAAACATGTACCTATTTGTCGGGCAAACAAATTTTATTTTCTGGCTCTAGCCTCCTTGCTATGACCTGTTCAATGTAAGTATATGTATATGCAAGCAAATGCGACCAATTTTCAATACAATTCAATATTTGGTACAATTAGGCTAAATGGTTCAAAATTAGCAAACAACTAAACAAACAACACAAACATCAATCAATTAGTGAATTAGAGTTTGAAATTCATAATTTTGATACATATACAAAAATCATGTTTTTGATGCCAATTCACAACAATGTATTCTAGCTATATATAAGTTTTGGTTCTCACACCAGCTTAATGGAAATATATAGAAAATCACACCTTCGAAACACGAACATAAATGTTGATGATGCGATCGCTATCATCAATAATATCTCCGGGCGACTAGAGTGTGATGCTATATCTATCCAATATATTAAAACTTCGAATATACGTTCATGACGCGTATACGCGAAATCTATATATACTCGATTGTCCACATCCATATAAATAATCAAATACGAATAATTGATTTAAATTTTCAAAACAAAATTTGTTTTCACTTTAAAAATATACTCTTCACACTCGTTCTAGGATACTACTGATCCCATCTCTAACGAGTCATTCTAATTGGATATTGCTAATCCAATATCTGATGAATTCTTTCGTATGTTTCTAATGTGCCTTGTTCTCTGAGCTTTGTAAACCAAAGCTCTGATACCAACTGTGACGGCAAAGAATTTCGCTCGGTCCGAACCAGTCGCTAAACCGATCCAGGCCGTTCGAAACGCCCTATCGTTTGAGAACACGACAAAACAGAACGCATACAGAAGAACATTTCATTGTATATTACAACAATGCATCAGATTACAAGAATATACAGAGTAAAAATGAATATTACACAGAAATATCAGAGATTTAAATTACATTTAAATACATAGCAGCGGAAAATAATACAATACACAACTAGAAGAGATATACGGATACAAAGCTTTCCGGATATCGTTCCAGCTGTAAACCAGGATCCTGTGAATATAGATCTGCAAAACCAAAACTACTAGCTGCCCGTGTCAAAATAGGGGCACCCAGAGTTTAGGTTAAAACAATAAACTCCAGGTCAGTCATGTGACTGGTGTGAGAACTAAAACAGTTAATCTTTATTTTGAAAGTTAGGTAAATCAAGGGACCACGCCGTATAACGCGGAACGGGTTTCCTCCCAAGAATACCAGTGCATAAAACAAACAGCGCAATGCTAAATAAAGAAAAATGAAGCTGTTATAAGACCCAGGTCCTATCACACAATGCAATCGCAAGCCGGGGGATAGGGTTTTCCCTTATAACAGCCAAAGCATGCTTGATACGTCTAAAACAAATCTTTTGATACTATTATAAGTGCATAGTGTATAAAACAACTTCAAATCATAAGTATCAATCATAGGCGGCATAAGCGCCCCATCCCACTATGTCGCCATATATAGGATTACAATTAAAACCGCAAATGTCACGTATTTGGAAATTGGATTTCCATCTATGAACCGAGGCAAAAGATAGTCCTCAACCGATTCGAGACTGCCTAGCCCGAGTCTCAGGATCAGAACGCATCGACCCTTGGATCGTCAGGGCCGGTCCACACGGAGTGGATTAAAAATGCCTGAGCACTACGTTTCGCCGCCCTTTGGGGCGTAAGCGAGCCAACTAAATGACTCCATCGGTTCGAGAACGACCGATCAATCCGAGGCGCCTCGCAACAGCAACAACCACATAAGTCAAACTCGTCAGGGCGTGTAAAACCACTGACGCCACTTCTAGCTAGGAGGAAACGCAGGCCCTCCCTGAGGTCCGTCTCCCGTTTTTGGTTCATACCTAGTGTGAAACACGCGAGGTAAACGTTACACAAAGCTACGCCACAAAGGCCGTGCTTTGATCATCACCACAAGACTTTGCTTTTCAACAGAAGCCTTGATCATTTGCATCTTAGCATGCCACACAGGCAAACCATTCTATGCAACCGATATCAGTCACACAGAATGAAATCCGATGTCAGACACACAGTCCATTTACAAGTCCGTTCTGGGTCTGAACGAAACCGGAGGCACCTAGTACCCCGCATATCCATCGATCTCCAAGTACGTCTGGACGATCACTAACTGTTTCCATCTTTTTGGGTGTACAGCCCAATCAAGATCATCAGTTATCACCCAAACGACGTGAAGACCTCCGGTCTTCGACCATCGTCTTCATCTTCGACTTATCGTCGTATCAGTTATTCAGAATGGGATAAACCCGGTCTTTCCGAATAACTCGCGTATATTTTAAATAAGTGTTACACAAACACAACATACGCCTCATTCCAATTCATTAGTCACTAACCGTAAATTAATCAAGAGAATAATTCCCCAAATATTAACCCCGAAGGCCGAAACCAACATCAGATCAATATCCAGAATACCATTCTGCTTGGCTAACCGACAGTTAGTTTCTAAATTTCACGTTCAAATCTAATTAAAGATTTAACTATCGCCTGGAGCAAAACTGGTGATACTCCATTCTCGATCTTTTCAATCTAATTAAAGATTCATTAAAACTCCACTTAGTTTTAATCTTTTGACTGGGTTAAAGAATCAGTGTCATTTAAAAACACGGTTCACGATAAACCCAAAATCACATTCATTAATCGTCGGGTTAAAGAACGAGTGTTATTTAAAACACTGTCCACGATAAACCCAAAAATCAATATCGATTCAATTCCAATTAAATGTTATTTAATTGGTACACTTCATTAAATCTGAATAAAAAGATTTAATCTTTTCTCACTTGGGTTCAAGAAGAGTGTTAGTGAAGACACCATTCACGACAAACCCAAATCACGTTCATTAATTATCGGGTTAAAGAACAAGTGTTATTTAAAACACTGTTCACGATAAACCCAAAAATCAATATCAATTCAATTCCAATTAAATGTTATTTAATTGGTACACTTCATTAAATCTAAATAAAAAGATTTAATCATTTCTCAACTGGGTTCAAGAACAGTGTTAATGAAGACACCATTCACGACAAACCCAAATCACATTCGATATTCAATACAAGGCTCTGAATAGAAAATATATCGGCTTATATTCAATATCGAATTCTACGACTAACAAATGTCGTATTGGAAATAACGATATACATATATATCTTTCAAATTTCCATAACAACACCTGTATAATCACGAATTCCAACATCGAAATATTCCGAAGACAATTTCGATTCAAATCCACTCCAATGCAATCATTGGAATTTTGGTTACTTTTAAAACCCTTTTCGAATTCAATTTATTTATTTAAAAATAAATAGAATTATAATTCTAGTTCAAAACTAGTTCATTTCGATAAAAATCCATTTTTATCTTTTCAAATATGGAGTTTTTCATCCCAATTCTTCACAAATCATTTCTTATGATTTTACACAAATTATTACTATTTTTAATAATTTTATCAAGGCCCGTACAGTCGATTTCCATCAATGGCCATCGAACTGCACTTACAGCGACCTTTTTCGAATTTGATTTGGACATAATTCCAAATCCAACCGTTAGATTTCAAATTTCTAATCTTCGTTAGAAAGCTCTTTTCGATACGAACCCAACGGTTCCGGTTTTAGGAGAATCCGACGGTCGGATCTCCCGTAATGTCCGTTTGAAATAAATGGTCGAAATTCGCGAACTGCCGTGGCGCGGCGCGTTCTATTCAGGCCATTATATTATATATAATATATATATAATATATATATCGTCGATTTCTATTTAAAACGAATTATATAAATAGTTTTGAATTCGTTTCAAAAACATTTTCAACTTCCATTTCAGTTCAAATCAAAATTGAATTCTTCTTTATAAATTCGTTTTAAAATCCATTTCTATTCAATTCAAATTTCAATTCAATTTGAATTTATTTCACTTCGCTTTCAATTCAATTCGAATTCGTTTTCAATTCAATTCATTTCGAAATCGTTTTCAATTCAATTCATTTCGAAATCGTTTTCAATTCAATTCGAATTCGTTTTCAATTCAATTCATTTCGAAATCGTTTTCAATTCAATTCGAATTCGTTTTCAATTCAATTCATTTAAAAATCGTTTTCAATTCAATTCGAATTCGTTTTCAATTCAATTCATTTCGAAATCGTTTTCAATTCAATTCATTTCAAAATATTCGATTTCGAAATCACTTTTCAATATTCATTTTAAAATGAATAAAATCGATATAAATATCGTTCACGTCAAAATGGCGTCAATCTAATCCTCACGGCTTCACATATTTCTATTTTCAAATATTCTATTTCAAATATTTCTATTTCAAATATTTCTTTTTTTTTTCGAAACTGGAATGAGGCCCAATCAATTACCATATAATGTTAATTATATGGATTTTCTACAACACATGTATATATCAACAACGATGAATAATCAACCATCAACCAAAGTGCACTACACTGTATAAGCATCAAATATAGACATTTAACGCTTATAGCAGCTTGTCAATCTATCGATCGACATATTTAATCAATCAGGATGAGTGAACTTCAAATTTCATCCTAACACCCGTGTGGGGTTTCAAACAATCAAACACATATTTTATTTGTGCAGTTAGGCGATGTGTAAAATTTATCGACCCAATCAACGTCATTCAAATAGGTGTACATAAACAAACCGTCTGGTTTGTAAATGAATATTTATTTATTCACATTCACGTTAAAAATTATATTTTTAACGATAACACATTTTATTTTAACATATGAATTTCTATTCAGTTCATTCGTTAAATAAAATGCTATTTTTATTTTTCTAACTTATTTTAGAAAATTTCGGCGGCATAACGGCACGATACTAGAAACGGGACGAGGCCTAGCCTTATCCCCGGTCTAGTGAAGGCCCACGCCATTCACATATCAATCATATCAATTTCAATCTCACCAAACAATTCAATTCAAACAAATAACTCAACTAATCTATGCAACCAAACAAACAAGTCCATGGTCTGTGGACGATTGTGTCGGGTGCTACTAAGCACCGTCTGCATCCTAGTATATATATATAACTAGAAAATAAAATTGAGAGGTGAGAAATTCTCACATATAGCTATCCTAGCTCCACGGCTCTTCTTAGAAGAAAATCTTCTTCGTTCTCGCCCTTTGTCACTTTCTTCGCCCGTATTCTCTACATATGTAAAAATAAAATTTTTACTATGCTATCCAATATATAAAAATCGAATTTTTATTTCAAAGTTCAATGTATAAAAATCGAATTTTATTTCAAAGTTCAATATATAAAAATCGAATTTTTACTTCGCTATTCAATATATAAAAATCCATTTTTTCTATCGAAGTTCAATATATAAAAATTATATTTTTATCTCGACTTTCAATATCTAAAAATCTGATTTTTACTTCTAAAACAAAATCAGTTTTTATTACTTTTTTTTTTAAAATATCAGTTTTTACATCTCAAGATTTTCAGCTTTTACATCTAAAGATTTTCAGTTTTTTTTTACATCTAAAGATTTTTAGTTTTTATTTCTTTAACATAATCAGTTTTTACATCTAAAGATTTTCAGTTTTTATTTCTTTAACATAATCAGTTTTTACATCTAAAGATTTTCAGTTTTTATCTTTTAAAAGATTCAGTTTAAAAATACCTTTTAAAATTCAGTTTAAAAATACTTTTTAAAATTCAGTTTAAAAATACTTTTATTACCAAACCCTAAATTTTTTTATATATGTTTTAATGAAAATGAGAATAAAATAAAATAATTAAATAAAAATAAAAACATACCAGGGGGGGGGGTTTGCAGCGCCGTCGAGGTCGGGGGGGGGGGGGGGGGGGGCGGTCGGGCGAGAGGGGTAATGGCGAACGGTGGTGAGGAGGAGCGGGCTGGAGGGCGGTGGCGAGGTGGTGGTCGCGATTGCGTTCGGATTTGGGGGGGGGGGCTGTCGGTTCCTCGATGGAGTGCGGGGAAGGAAGGGGAAACGATGCGGGGAGGGGAAGAAGAGGAAGAGGCGGCGGCAGCTCTGGGGGGGGCGCGATGTTCGGCGGCTGCTCCGTCTTCTTTCCCCCTTTTTTTTTTTTTTTTTTTTTTTTTTTTTGTTTCCTGTTTGAATCGGGGGGGGGGGCCTGGGATAAGGGAAGAAGAAATATTTTTTTTTTATTTAATTAAATATTTATTTAATTATTTTATTCCAACCTAAAGTTGACTTTCACATACGACCTCTAAACGAGGCCCACCGCCTGTCGCCCATAGCGTTTCACCCCCATTCCGAACACAATGGGATATGTACCGCAAGCTGAATCGACCGTCTTGATCAGTTTTCGTTGCATTTACATTTAAATCTTTATATTGCATTTTAAACGTACATTTCAATTTACCGGGGTCACATACTAACTAGAAAAATTCCCGAAAAATATTTTCTAGCTTCGTACTGACGATACGGTCCTAACAAAACTAGTTTCGTCGAATTCTGAGATCGTTTGAAAAATGGCCAATTTCCAGTCGATTAAAATCAACTGAAACCGGTCAAACGCGTTTTCCTTTGCCACGCTCACATATTGATTCGAAAAATTATGAAATTTGAAACCTAGCAATAACTTAACTTCACGGACCCAACAAAACTGGTTTCGTCGAAATCCGAGGTCGTTTGCAAAATTGCTATTTTTAAGGGCCTTATATATATAAAAATATATATAAATTCCACAGCGACTATTTCTAATTTTAAACTGGACATATCTTATCATTTCTAAGATGAAATCTCAGTTTGCTAACTTCGTTACAAAGATATAGTTATACAGATTCAAATATTTCTTGTTTCGTTCAATTCTGACTTATATTGAATTCTGTATATTCATTTGAAATTAGAAATCGAATTTTCGAACTACCGCGCCATTTTCAATTCTATTTATAATTATATATAAATATTTATATTCTAACGACGACGTATATAAATATATACGTCGAATTCTATTCAAAATAAGTTTCACGTCGATATTATTTAAAATAATTCATAATAAATAATCAAAATTCGCTAAAATTGCCAAAATAAAAAATTTTAAACTGGCCCAGAATTTCCGGGTTGTTACACCATATCAGCTTCGTCTCAAATAGATTTGTCATCTAGTTCATCTGGTATATCTTCCTCTACCTGGATTTTAGATTCTGGTGCTTCGAATCATATGTCACCTAATTTATCCTCTTTCACTTCTTTGGCTCCTAAAGTTTCTGTGCCTGTCATGAGTGCTAGTGGTACATCTATGCCCGTGCAAGGTGTTGGTTCAGTCAATACACCCTCTTTGTCCTTATCTAATGTCTATCACATTCCTAGACTTGCATTAAATCTTGCCTCTGTTGGTCAAATTTGTGATAATGGCTACTTGGTTTCTTTTTCTTCTTCTAAATGTTATGTTTAGGATCCAAAGTCTCAGAAAGTGATTGGGGCCGGCCATAGAGAAGGAGGACTTTATGTATTGGATCAGCTAAAAGATCCTAAGATTTCAGAGATTGCAGCTTCTGTTCCAGGTGTGGATGTTTAGTCTTTTCGTTTGAGTCAGTCATCTTCTATGTTTTATTTGTGGCATTCTCGTCTAGGCCATGTCTCTAAGTCTCGATTGCAATTCTTAGCGTCTACAGGAGTTTTGGGAGAATTGAAAACTCATGACATTTCTGATTGTAGTGGTTGTAAACTTGCAAAATTCTCTGCTTTACCTTTTCCCCAAAGTAATACAGTTTCTACTGCACCTTTTGATCTTATTCACTCTGATGTTTGGGGACCCTCTCCTGTTTCTACAAAGGGAGGCTCTCGTTATTATGTCTCTTTTATTGATGACTACACTCGTTATTGTTGGATTTATCTTATGAAACGTCATTCAGAATTTTTTGGCATCTATAATGAGTTTCGATCTCTTATTAAAACTCAGCATGGAGCTGATATTAAATGTTTCAGATGTGACTTAGGGGGAGAATATACTTCTCATGCTTTTAAGGAACTTCTTGCTTTAGATGGCACAATTTATCAGACTTCTTGCACTGATACTCCTGAACAAAATGGGGTTGCTGAAAGGAAACATAGACATATTCTTGAGACTGCTCGATCTCTTTTATTGTCTGTTAGTGTTCCAAGTGAATTTTGGGGAGAGGCAGCTCTTACTTCTGTTTATTTGATTAATAGAATTCCTACTTCTCATAATTCTGGCTTGTCTCCCTATGAAAAGTTGTATGGTTGTTCACCAGATTATTCTTCTCTTCGTGTTTTTGGTTCCACATGCTTTGTTCTTCTTCCTCATGTCCAACGGAGTAAGCTAACTTCACGGTCTGCTATATGTGTTTTTCTTGGTTATGGTGCAGGACAAAAAGGATATCGTTGTTTTGATCCAGTCAGTCACAAGCTATATGTTTCTCGTCATGTTGTTTTTCTTGAACATATTCCTTATTTTACTATTCCTGATCGTACTCACAATATATCTATGTCTGATATTGTTCATATTGATCCTTTCACTGCTGATGATGATGAGCTACTTCCTGCTGAAAATCCAGACATTTCCATTGACTCAACAACCACCCAATCACCTTCTGAGACAGTAGATACTAGTGAACGTCGATATCCTATCCGAAATCGTCAGTCTACTAGGCGACCTGATTTTGAATATTCTTGTCTTTCCAGTTCATTTTCTTCATTTCTTGCTTCTATACATTGTCTCTCTGAGCCTTCATCTTTCAAAGATGCGGTTCGTGATCCTCTTTGGCAACGTGCTATGGCTGAGGAGCTGACTGCTCTTCATCAGACTCATACTTGGGATTTAGTACCTCTTCCTGTAGGAAAACGTGCTATTGGTTCTCGTTGGATCTATAAGATTAAAAATAAAGCAGATGGATCTATTGAAAGGTATAAAGCTCGCTTGGTTGCTAAAGGTTATTCTAAAAAATATGGTATGGATTATGAGGAGACTTTTGCTCCTGTTGCAAAAATGACTACAGTTCGAACTCTTATTGCGGTTGCTTCTGTTCGCCACTGGAATATTACTCAAATGGATGTTAAAAATGCCTTTTTGAATGGAGATCTTCATGAAGAAGTCTATATGGTTCCCCCTCCTGGTATTGATCATCAACCTGGTGAAGTCTGCAAACTTAGGAAAGCTCTTTATGGTCTCAAACAGGCTCCCCGTGCTTGGTTTGAGAAATTCTCTACTGTGGTTACTTCTCTTGGTTTTTACCCGAGTAACCATGATTCTGCTTTGTTTGTCAAGTGTACCTCGGCTGGTCGAATTTTTCTTTCTCTTTATGTTGATGATATGATTATTACAGGCGATGATGTTGTTGGAATTACCTTGTTGAAGTCTGAGTTGACTTGATGTTTTGCTATGAAAGACTTGGGTCCCCTTCGTTACTTCTTGGGTATTGAAGTTGCTTCTTCTCCAAAAGGTTATCTTCTTTCTCAATCTAAGTATATTTCTGACATTTTTGAGCGCGCTCGTCTCTCAGATAATAAGACTGTCGATACTCCAATTGAGCTCAATGCTCGATACTCTATTACTGATGGATCTCCATTGTCAGATCCTACTCTTTATAGAACGATTGTTGGAAGTTTGGTTTATCTTACTATCACTCGTCCTGACATTGCATATGCTGTTCACATAGTCAGTCAGTTTGTTACTTCTCCTACTATAGTTCATTGGGCTGCTGTTATTCGCATTTTGAGATATCTCCGTGGCACTCAGTTTCAGACTCTTTTGCTTTCTTCTACTTCACCTTTAGAGTTATGTGCTTACTTTGACGCAGATTGGGCTGGTGATCCTACTGATCGCAAATCCACTACTGGCTTTTGTATTTTTCTAGGAGATTCTCTAATCTCTTGGAAAAGTAAGAAGCAGGATGTAATATCTCGGTCTTCAACAGAGGCAGAATATCGAGCTGTGGCTTCTACTACTTGTGAAATTGTTTGGCTACGATGGTTGCTTGCTGATATGGGTGTTTACTTGCGACGACCAACTCCGTTGTACTGTGATAATAAAAGTGCTATTCAGATTGCTCATAACTCCGTCTTTCATGAAAGGACCAAGCATATTGAGATTGACTGCCATATTACTCGCCACCATCTTCAGAATGGCACATTGACATTGCCATTTGTCTCTTCCTCCTTGCAACTTGCAGATTTGTTCACTAAATCTTTGTCGTCTTCACGCTTCCGGTTTTTGACTGACAAACTCTCGATGCTCATTGCTATCGCATCATGAGTTTGAGGGGGGATGTTAGCGTAAGGACAATATAGTCTTTTGTTTTATGTTTTGCCTATATATAAAGGCCTCTTGTGTTATCTTAGGGTTAAGGCTTTCTCTTCGATCAGCCTCCGCTCTCAATGTATTTTGTTTTTCATTAATGTTATCAGGTTTAACGTCAGATTATTGATTTCAGGTGATTCGATTAACGATTCATATTTTGATTACTGATTTCAGATAACGTTCGATTATTAATTTTAACATCAGATTTTAAAGTCAAATTATCAATTCTCTTATAATTATCAATTAGTTCACATTTGTCATGCTATTTTTGATTGCTTCATACAAATTATTGATTTTGCTAATGTTAATGTGATTTTGGTGTAACGATAAATAGTTTTAACTCTTTTCTTTTTTTTTTCTTTTTTTTTACAATAGTCTTCCAACTGAGGTTCCAAGTGTTCTGGCTGTCGTCGATTTTAGGAAAAACAACTTTGAGATTAGGCTTTCTCTGGATTCTACCATTTTTTATTTGCGAAATAAGATATGTGAAGCTTGGGATCATCTTACTCCCTTATGCTTTGGTATCTTTTATATTCGGGATTCCACGAGTACATTTATTCAAACTGACAGTGATTTGCAGCCATTCTATGCTTAATATATTTCAAGAAAGAAGAGTTTTTAGTTATGTTTGTTAAGTTAAAGGAATAGTCTCGTCTTAATGTTGGCAGCAGCAGTAGATCTTGTTCTATTAGTAAGTCGCATTGTGTTGAAGTTACAACGAATAGTGAATATGATGGAGTAGACAACAGAGAATTTAGCATTGACAAAGAATGTGATTTTAATGAGTTGATGAAGAAAGGTTCCAATTTAGAATTTTTTACGGGGATTGGTCAGAAATTTGGGTCTGCTTCTGATTTCCGTAAAACTGTGATTGCATATTGTGCTAAAAATGGATTCAAGCCAATGTTTTGAAGAATTGTAAAAAGAGAATAGCAGTTCAATGTGCTGTTAAGGATTGCACTTTTAATATTCATGCTTCTTGTAAGTTAAAACAGTTGGATCATTTTCTGGTTAGAATATTTGAATCTACTCATAGTTGTGGTGGTGGATTTCAATTAATTAATAGTCCTTTGATTAAAAGTGATCTTGTGAAAACTTTGATTTTAGATAAGTTTGGGATGAACCTACCAGAAAAACCAATGATATTATTGCAAGTTTCAAAAGGAATTATGATATTAATTTGAGTTATTATTATGTGTATATGGGTAAAAGTTGGTTTTAAAGGAAATTTTTGGCAACGTGGAGCATTCATACAATGATTTGGTTTGCTACTTGAAAGCAGTTGATAAAAGTAATCCCAATAGTCACTCTGCTATGGTGGTTGATGAGAATACTAATCAGTTTGAAAAAGTATTTATATCATATGAAACTTGTATTCATGGATTCAAGCAACAGCTAAAAATGGAAATCAAGGTATATGAGTTGTTTTTTTTATTTACTTGATTTATTTTCTTGTGCTTTGGGAAAATTTATGTTTTGCTACCTAATCTATTTTTCTTCGTACATTACAATATGTAACGATTGTGGGTGATAGGTTGAAATATGCATGTCAGCCAACTTCTACATGTACATAAATAGTAGTGACTATTTCATTTTTTTAATTTAAGATGTATTATAAAATGATAAACTTTTTTATCATTTTTGTTTATTTTTGGTTTAACAATTATATTGCAATACTGTGAATTATGTTATGTATACAGTTAGATAAATTGCTTGTGTATTATGTAAAAACTGATAAAAGGTTTTATCATTTTGTGTTTCAGCCCAGTTAGCATTTTTAACACATCATTTTTGTTACATTAGCGCTATGGGATTTATGAATATTGGAGAAAAAATAGTATGTGATCTTGCATGGTTGGTGAGTCCGATTCAGTTTTTTGTGTAATAATTTAATTTGTTGCTAAATTTATTTGTTCATTAAATTTTTTAATAAATTGATTATGTATGGTCAGTGAATTGATGCTTTAAATAATATAAAGCTGTTTAATTTTGATTGTTCGTTGGATATTTAGAATTGATATGCAATGTATCATGCATAACATATGTTTAGAACACACTACTAACAATATGCAATAAACTTAGTACTAATAATGAAATAACATTCATTTTAAAAAAAAGAAAGGACATGAGTGGATATGAGAAATACTTTTATCATTTTAAATTGGGAGAATATTTATGTATATTTGTTTTGTATATTCTGTAACAGTTGTTTAATTTTAATTTTTAGGTTTTTTTCCTTTGGCAATGACTATTGTTGGGAAGGAAAAGAAAACTAGTCTTGGTTTCTAGATCAATTAAAATGTTCAATTAGAGTTGATCGTCCTTTAGTTTTTATTTCTGATAGGCATTGGGGTTTGCTATTAAGTATTCCCGAAAAATTTCCAGCGGCTTTCCATTCATATTGTTTGCATCATATGCAAAATAATGTTGCTTCCATTGTAAAAAGTGGAAAAGGATTGTGGGTGGCTCAACTATTGGAACAGTGTGTTGTAGCTGTTACTCATCATGATTTTGAAAGAGCTATATCAAAATATAGGCAAATTGGAGATGAAAAGCTATTTAGTTTCTAAAGGATAAGCCTTTCGATCATTGGGCTGATTTATTTTTCCCTAGAAATAGGTACGATTAAAATAAATCAAATGTTGTTAAAAGCTTTAACTCTTGGATTTTGAAAATAAGACTTATTACTTGTTGTTTAGATGGAATTCGGATTAAGCTTATGAATCAAATGTCAAAACGTAGAGAAGAAGCTTTTACTTGGTCCAGTGTACTTTGTCCTAAAATGGAGAATCGTCTATTGAAATTAAAAGAAGAAGGTTTTGGTTGGAATGTTTCCCGATCTTCTAAATTTCTTTTTGAAGTGCGTTCTCTTATTTCTCACAAAGTTGATCATGAAAATCGGATTTGCACTTGTAATCAGTGGAGAGTTACCGTTTTTCCTTGTGTACATGCTTTGAAGTGCATTACTATGTCAAGACTTAATGTTTATGATTTTATTGAATATTATTTCATGACCAAGGCTCATAGGGCTTCTTACTCACATGTCATCAATCATATTCCTACTATTGATAAGAAAGATATTATTTCCTCCTAAGACTATTTGTGGAGCTGTTAGACCTAGAATTAACAGACTTGGTGGATTGGATGTATTTTATGGGAAGCAGAACAAGTGCGGAAAGTGTAAGAAGTTAGGGCATAATCGTAGAAGTTGTCCATTGAGTGGTTGAACTGTTTTTATGATTGATTGTATGTCTATTTTATGGTGGATCTATAACTAATAGGCTTAATGTTTTTTTCTTTATCTTTGTTTGAGATACTGTTGGACTGTAAG
This sequence comes from Allium sativum, assembly GCA_030737875.1. NCBI lineage: Eukaryota > Viridiplantae > Streptophyta > Magnoliopsida > Asparagales > Amaryllidaceae > Allium > Allium sativum. Next base: position 549,244,887 of record CM060916.1, read on the forward strand.
AAATATTGAATCATAGTTTATTTTAGTTTTTTTATTGCACATATGTGATTTTTTGTTGTTGTGAATTATTATATGAGGAGTTTCATGTTTTATTTTTGATGATGTCTAGTTTTGGATATATTAGGAAGGTAGTTCCATTCTGGTGGTGTTGTTTTTAGCTTTTTGAAATGGATGATGGTTTTGTGAGCTGAAAACATGTAGTTGAAATTTCCATTATTTTCCAGATTTTTTCAGTTAATTTTTTTCCGTTTGAGATTTTTGAATGTTACAAAGTTGAAAACTCAAGTTGTGATTTGTGAAGTCATGGCTATTTAGTATATTTCATTTTTACTCTTTATCTTTTTTATATTGTTTTTATTTAATTTAATGAATTTATTTTTTATATTATATTATATATATATATATTAATTTTTATGTTTACATAAGTGTACTATATATTGTTTATCTTTTTTTTTAAGTTTTGTTACATATTTTTAAAATTTTAGTTATGCTTTTATAAAATGATAATTTATTTTATCTTTTTTTCTAGTTATGTTTTAACAAGTATGTGGTAATATACTGTACTTGATTTCAATTAACAAGTTGCTCTTCTTTGTTTGAAAAAGATAAAATTATTTATCTTTGTCTGAAAAAGATAAAAGTATATAAATATTTATTTGTATTTGAGTCAGCCCGTCTATGCATGAGACATCCCTTGTTATAGTTTCTTCGTTGTTCGCAATTTTAAATTTACTGAAGTACACAGTATAGAAAAAAAAAGTTAAAGTATGTCAGTATGATATAGGTATAATGAGTTGATATTTTATTTGCTTATGTATAATGAGTTTATATATTGCTTGTGTATAATGTGGAAAACAATAAAAGATTTTATCTTTTTTCTATTGTTTTTATTTTAGTTAGTGGTTTTATTATTAGCATTTATTTATATTTATATTATATTAATATTTTTGTTCACATATTGAGTTAATATGTATATTAAGTTAATATTTTATTTGTATGTTTTGTGACAGGTTTTTAAATTTTAAGTTGTGTGGTTCTATAAAATGATAAATTATTTTATCTTTTTGGTTCTGTTGTGGTTTAATGATAAATTATTTATATTAAGTTAATATATCAAAAAATATCATTAATTCCATTCTGATATTCATCAAATACCAGCTGCCAAAGTGAATTTTCCTAGAGTGGGATCTGAAATCAATGTGCAGCTTCATATATACCTCCTCAAGATATGCCCTCACTCTTAAAATGAACACATAACGTTATCCACAAACTTAAAAAAAAAGATAAGAGTAAATAGGTGGATATATACGTATTAACAAAGTAAATACATAACTGGTATGACAAAGCAATATGTTAAGGAGATTCCGTAAACCAAATAAGCAAAAGGTCATCTGTGTATCAACTGCACTCATGTAGAAAAGGAGTATTAGAACATTAAAACTCGTGCAGTCTTAAATTTTGTTATAGAAATAAAGTATGCTTGATGGCAGTAAATTGCACAATCAAACGTTTGTCCCTTTTTGATACAATCTAATCAGGCACTTCTAATTTTTCTAAATCTTTCAGTCACATCCAAACTGCATAATTACGCTTAAAAGCCACTTCCTAGTTCCTATCGCTAACTGCCGAATGTTTTGTCCCTTCCTAAACTACCTCTTAAATAACCAAGTTCATACCTGTGCATGGAATAATATATGATACTTATAAAAAACATGAAACCCAACTGTAGAATGATCTAACTGTTAAATTTGGTGATACAAAATCACCAATTGATTGGAACAAATTTGCAAAGAAAGGAAAGTAAATATTTTTATAATAGGAATGCATTGATTGCATTTGATGAGGTAGTAGAGAAATAAATGAAGGGATTAGTTTCTTCCATCTATGCTAAAGAAACGGATTGATTTACTTCTTATGTTTGCACATTTGTTGTTATGGTAATTTTCCTCCATTATATTATTACCATATGTTGGTAATTTAATTGATGACTCACATAGATTTGCACTGGCTATATATTGAGAGGTAAACTTTAGTGTAAACCCATCCTGGCCTGGAGCCAGTGATCCACAATGGTGTCTCTTCTTGTTAAACCTGATTGAGGTTTGGATATGTAAACTCTTATTTTGTAATCTCTTGTAATTCTCTCATGTGAAATAAAATCTCTCTCTGTTGGACTGGACGTACACTATCTCGAGGATAGTGGAACAAGTATAAATATTGTGTCTCTTTGTTTCTATGCTATAGTTATTTACTATTTTGTTGATGTAATAGAATAATTGCTATCAGATTAGATTGGTGTTCAATTGGCAAATCTAGATCCTATTTATTGCACTTCCGCATATGCTCAATTTTGCATAACATATTGGTATCGGAGCAAGGCGATTTGTTTTAAATTGTACACCAATTATTTCTACAAAGGTTGATAGATTCGGTGGTGATTATGCTATTACTATTTTGGAGAAAAGGAGACTTTGATGGAGGAGATTATGTCGAGAGTGAAGGGCATTCCAATCTGGGAACTTTGACGTGATACGGAGTTTATTGTGAAGAAGCCCTCTGATATGGACGACGGAAGATGGAAGAAGACGAAGAAGGAGGCGGATGACGGTTGAAGAACCTAGTCCACAGCAAGGTGGAGAGGTTAATATGGTTACTGCTTATGGTCCTAAGGTGGAGGATCATGGTATCGACAAGGATCTAGATGTTGATGATGCTTGAGGGATCCCGGAGATGAAGAGATCATGTCAAATGGAAGACGAATGTCGATTTTTGAAATCCACAAAGACGATGGAGATCTTGTGGTATTGCAAGCACTTTTTAGACCGTTGGTTTTTGCACGGTGCAGCTCAGGTGGTAGATGCATCTTTTGCGGGCGATGGGTTGTGTTTGTAATTAAGGTGTGGTCATAGTCCTTTCAAATCGACTGGGTGTATCTCGTTGCCCTGAAATCGAGGTTGGTTTAATTGAGAGAATAATTTTTTGGTCTTGGTGGTGTTGAGATTACTTTGGAATCTGCCTTTTTTTTTTATTTTGGATATTTGCAACATTATGTTGGCGGGCGGGGACGTAGTCTGAGCTCGTTAACAATTGTGTGATGGGGGTGGCTTTGCTGGAACCCATTTGGTAAATATTCATTTTTTTGGTGTATCTCGTTGTGAGATTTTGATTGAAGGTAGAGTTCTGTTGAAGAGTTTTATGATGAGAAGAGAATTTGACTCAAGGTGGGGTGCTGCAGATATGTGATTCTGCATCAACGTGGATTGTTAAATTTGGTGATACAAAATCACAAATTGATTGGAATAAATTTGCAAAGAATGGAAAGTAAATATTTTTACAATGGGAATGCATTGATTGCATTTGATAAGGTGGTAGAGAAATAAATGAAGGGATTAATTTCTTCCATCTATGCTAAAGAAACAGATTGATTTACTTCCTATGTTTGCACATTTGTTGTTATGGTAATTTGCCTCCATTATATTATTACCATATGTTGGTAGTTTAATTGATGGCTCACATAGATTTGCACTGGCTATATATTGAGGGGTAGACTTTAGTGTAAACCCATCCTGGCCTGGAGCCTTGATCATAGATTTGCCGTGCTTTGATCATCAATGACAAGACCTTGCTTTTCAACAGAAGCCTTGATCATTTGCCACTTAGGCGTGCCACACAGGCAATTCACTCCATGCGACCGATGTCCATCGATATACAACCTCTGAGCTCGTACGTCTCAGAGAAGGGCGTTAAGTAAGAGAATAAATTCTCCGCCGCCAAACAGATGTATATTTAATAGAGATCAATCAACACATAATAAAATCCAATGTTAGACACACAGTCCATTTACAAGTTCGTTCTGGATCTGAACGAAACCGGAGGCACTTTCCTCGCATATCCATCGATCTCCAAGTACGTCTGGACGATCACCAACTGATTCCCTCCTCTTGGGTGTGCAGCCCAATCAAGATCATCAATAATCGCCCAAACGATGTGAAGACTTCCGGTCTTCAACCACCATCTTCATCTTTGACATATCGTCGAATCGGTTATTCAGAATGGGTATAAACCCAGCCTTTTCGAATAACCCGCGTATGTAATAAGCACGTGTTACACAAACACAACATGGGCCTCATTCCAATTTGGAAAGGAAAAATATATTCATTTGTTGAATAGAAGAAAATATATATTCATGTGTTGACAATATTCATGTGTTGAGTAAAATATTTTAACAATAAAATTTACATCTTTATCATATTTAAGATTAGAAACTAACTGGAAACTAGATAAGATGGGTGGTTTCCTAGGTATTGATCTGATGTTGGTTTCGGCCATTGGGGTTAATACTTAGGGAATCATTCTCTTACTACTTTACAATTGGAGTCTGATTAAAAATCAAACGATAGATACCATAATTTTATAAAATATATTAAATACTAGAAATAGCCATGTGTTGACAGTGCTCATGTGTTGAAAGAAATATAGATTCATGTGTTGAATAGAATAAATATTCATTTGTTGAATAGAATAACGAAGTTATTGAAATATATAAAGCTGTGTTGATTAGAGATGCGCCATTTTGATGCGAACGATATTTATATCGATTATATTCGTTTTTATAATGAATATAGAAAAGAAAGTGATTTCAAAATATAACGTTTTGAAAATATTATCATTTGTATATCGATGATGTGGAATATTCAATTTTGATTCGAAATTGAATATGAAGTTGAAATCGCTTCGAAAACGAATTTAAAACGATTTATAAAATACGGTTTTAAAAAGGAAATCGACGATATATATAATATATATATATATTATATATAATGGCCTGAATAGAACGCGCCGCGCGGCGGCAGTTTGTGAATTTCGACCATTGACTTCGAATGGACATTACGGGAGATCCGACCGTCGGATTCTCCTGAAACCGGAACCGTTGGGTTCGTATCGAAAATAGATTTCCAAGGAATATTAGAAATTTGAAATCTAACGGTTGGATTTGGAATTATGTCCAATTCAAATTTGGAAAAGGTCGCCGTAAGTGCAGTTCGATGGCCGTTGATGGAAATCGACTGTACGGGCCTTGATAAAATTATTAAAAATATCAATAATTTGTGTAAAATCATAAGAAATGATTTGTGAAGAACTGGGATGGAAATTTCCCCATTTGAAAAGATAAAAATAGATTTTTATCGAAATGAACTAGTTTTGAACTAGAATTAAAATCCCATTTATTTTTAAGATAAATAAAGTGGATTTGAAATAGTTTTGAAAATAACCAGAATTTCCAATATATAAAGTGGAAATGGATTTGAATCAAATTTGTCTTTGGAATATTTCGATGTTGGATTTCGTGATTATATAGATACTGTTATGGGAATTTGAAAGATATATTAATATCGTTATTTTCAATACGATATTTGTTGGTCGTAGAATTTGATATTGAATAAAAGCCGATATATTTTCTATTCAGAGCCTTGTATTTAATATCAAATGTGATTTGGGTTTATCGTGAACCGTGTTTTAGGTGACATTGGTTCTTTAACCCAGTTAAAGACAGGATATTGATTTTTGAGAAGATTAAAACTAAGTGGAGTTTTAATGAATCTGTAATTAGATTGAAATGTGAATTGATAATTTAAATTATCAAATTTGGAAAGTGATCGAGAATGGAGTATCACCAGTTGTGCTCCAAAGCGATAGTTAAATCTTTAATTATATTTGAACGTGAAATGGTAATTAATTTTACCGATAACACCGTGGTGTTAGATATGGAGTATTACCAGTTTTTCTCCATGGGATGAATAGGTTGGGATTGGGAAATAAAATAAATAATTACTTCGGTGTAGTTCGCTAATCCCGACTAGTTTGGAAAACCTTAACATGGTTTGAAACGATATCCAAAGCAAGATTAAAGAATAAATTTAGAAGAATTTATCTTTGATAAAATTAATGGGAACCTTTCCCTAAGAGTGTGAAAATTTGAATAAAAGAATATTCTGGATTGGAATGAGGCGTATTTTGTGTTTGTGTAACACGTGTTTATTATATACGCAGGTTATTCGGAAAGGCCGGGTTTATATCCATTATGAATAACCGATTCGACGACATGTCAAAGATGAAGACGGTAATTGAAGACCGGAAGTCTTCACATCGTTTGGGCGATTACTGATGATATTGATTGGGCTGTACATCCAAGAGGAGGGAATCAGTTGTTGATCGTCCAAACGTACTTGGAGATCGATGGATATGCGAGGAAAGTGCCTCCAGTTCGTTCAGACCTAGAACGAACTTGTAAATGGACTGTGTGTCTGACATTGGATTTTATTCTGTGTTGATTGATCTCTATTAAATATACATCTGTTTGGCGGCGGAGAATTTATTCTCTTGCTTAACGCCCTTCTTTGAGACGTATGAGCTCAGAGGTTGTATATCGATGGACATCAGTCGCATGGAGTGAATTGCCTGTGTGGCACACCTAAGTGGCAAATGATCAAGGCTTCTGTTGAAAAGCAAGGTCTTGTGGTTGATGATCAAAGCACGGCCAGTGTGGCGTAGCTTTGTGTATGGCGTTAATTCGCGAGCCTCACACCTCAGTATGAGTCAAAAACGGGATAAGGACCCAAGGAGTGCACGACGTTTCTTTCTAGCTATGGGTGATGTCAGTGACCTACCAGCCCTGACATTTATATACTTTTCACCTGTGTGGTTGTTGGAATGCGAGGCGCCTCGAATATATGGTCGATAACTGGCACTATGTGAGCCGACGTACAGACCATTATGTATAGGTCCTATAGGACCGGGAAACGTGTGTTCAGGAATAACTAATCCTCAAAAGTAAGAGAGGACCGGCCTTGGAGGTTCCAAGGGATCGTTGTGTGTGGTCTTGAGGCATTAGCTCGTGTCTCGAATCGGAGAGGAGCTTGCCCCTTGCCTCGACTCATGATGGAATCCAATTTCCAATATGTGATTTGCTGTTTTATTTGTAGAGCCTAGTATGGCGACATGATAGATGGTATCCATGCCGCCTAGGATTGATATTTATGATTAAAATTATTTTGACACTATACATTTATAGTAATATCAAAATAATGTGTTTTGAAACGTATCAAGCATTCTTTGGCTATTATAAGGTAAAACCCTATCCTCCGGCTTGCGTTGCATTGTGTGATGGGACCTAGGTCTTATAATAGCTTCATTTTTCTTTATTTAGCATTACGCTGTTTGTTTTCCTGGGAGGAAACCCGTTCCGTGTATACAGCGTGATCCCTTGATTTACCTAACTTTAAAATGAAGATAATGATCGTTTTAGTTCTCACACCAGTCACATGACTGACCTGGAGTTTATTGTTTTAACCTAAACTCTGGGTGCCCTTATTTTTGACAGCTAGCAGTTTTGGTTTTGCAGATTTATATTCACAGGATCCTGGTTTACAGCTGGAATGATATTCGGAAAGCTCTGTATCCGTGTATTTCTTTCAGCTGTGTGTTGTATTATTTTTCCGCTGCTATGTATTTAAATGTAATCTAAGTCTCTGATGTATATCGATTGTGTAATATTTATTCATACTCTGTATATTCTTGTATCTGATGGAATTGTTGTAATAAACAATGAAATGTTCTTCTGTTTTCGTTCCGATGTGTGTTGTTCTCAACGCCATCCGTGCTTTCCTTCACGGGGAAGTTCGGGTCGTGTCATAATATTTTTGAGGAATCCAGTTGGATTCCTCCAACCTGTTTCCCTGCATCCAAAGACGTTAGCTAGCATAAATAATACCCATCCTCCTTCGAGGCAAGATATCGCGGTATGAAGGTCATCCACTATCATAGCGTGGGCCGCATAGGGTAATCATCCGCTAATGGTACCGCGGGCATCCGCTAATGATACTGCGGGAATCCAACCACCAATATATATATATATATATATATAATAACCACAAACACCAATCCTAAATAACTAATATATATTTAATAATAGCCATAGTAATATTCTAATGTAAGCAAACAACCATCGAACAATTATTTTAACAGATAAAATAATTCTAAATTAAAATGAGTGAGATCTGCTCACCTAATTTTTGTTTGCCGAATACCCAATGAAATTTATTATATAGATTTTTTAGTGATTCCTTCGTATGTCTGTTTTTCAATGTAAAACAATAGTAATAAATTTTTAATTATCGTATTATACAAATTTAATTTAAATAATACCCACATGTGAACCGATTCCAAATTAATCCTCAATCTCATACTCAACTATTAGTTTACAATTAATTTACCTCACTAGCAAAAATATATAAGTTTATACCAATTAATTAAATCAACTTCTAATTATAAAACAAATCTCCATATAAGGTTTAAATTTCGAAACCAAAGAATGTACTACATTAACTATTTTGAATATAACTTAAGAAATTTTTAAAACATCCTTAGTCTTTTTTTTATTTAATTAAAAATTAATTTTACCTTAAGCCATTTTAATAGCCTTCTTCCCAGATTGAAAATGCAAAACCAACCTTCCCTTCTAAAAAAGCCAAACTGTTGAGCCCTCTTTCCCTGTTCAGAACGCACCTGTCACAGGAATTGCTCCTACCTGCAGTCACCCTGCTTCCACCATTTTCTAATGATGCAAATCATAATTTCCCCCAATATAATAGTTCGAACTCCTCGCTCATCAGCCCTAATCCCTTTGGAAACTCCATTGACATCAACTACTACAAACGCTAGCGCCCCCCACTCCTAAGTACGATCGCTCTGGGATCGGATTCCACCTCCGATGTTGCGAGACCCCCAAACTTCATCGCTCCCTCCCAGAGTCCATCACCACCATATAGTAAACCACCGTCACGTTGAAAACATCGACACCTGCTTAGAACTCTAGCTCAACCATCAACGTCGCTCTCCAGATCATACGACTAACCCTCTTCCTGAATTCGAGTGCCTCAGACACGATGTCGACCCCCACCGAAGTCGCGGTCCTTGATCGCCAGTTAGATTTAGTCTCCTTTTTTTTATTTACGAACTGATTTTACTTTGAGGCAACAGAAGGGAAAATTTATTGATTTACTGAGTTGGTTTTCGAATGAGTATGTGGTGAGATATTTCAAAAGCCAATTCAACTGATTATTTTTCCTTCAGAACGAATTCATTTTGAACAGAATCGGCCATTTTTCTTTCGATTTACAGAGGTAGAATAAGGAGGAACTGCGTATGAATTTATAGAATGTGACTGGGAACCATTCGTACCAGTATTTAATTCTGGTCGGGTAAGTACATAGCAAATATATTTAAAAAGATTTGATTTTGATTTTAAATATAATTTAATTTGATTTGACTTAAAGAGATTTTATTCTTTTTAAAATGATATCGATTTGATTTCGAACCTATCCACAATCAAATATCTCGGGGTCCATTAATTTAAACCACGGACCGCTATTTTAATGTAACCACTGTTGTTTCAACAGTGTAACACTATTCTGAATTGAATTGAATATATTTTGATGTTTAATTCGAACGTATATAGAATAATCATTTTAAATTCATAAATAAATAAATTTCTCGATAATATATTATTATTATTGATTACGTTCACATAGAATTTATATTTATTATCTGAACTATTTTAACTCAGTTTTAAATCTTGTATTGAATTATTTTTTGTACTACGATAATTTAATATATTCGATATTAAATCGAAATTGATTGTTAAATCGACAACTCAATATAAAATCGATTTATATTACCAACTCGATACTTAAATCCATAATAAATCGATAAGAAATCCGGATCGTTACATTATTACATATTCTTGCACAGATGAATGAATTTATATTGAATACAGTATCAATTTTTCTTCTTATTTGCATATATTAATGATTTAGTAACAAGATTCAATCATGCTAAATATCTGTACGTCAATTTTTCCATGTAAACTGATAATGTAGTACAGTATTATTTATTTTGGCATAGAATTGTGCAACTATTTTCATTATTCTCATGAATGTATTCAAAAATTTGGTTTCATGCATGCTCTATTATAACTTTTAATTCATTATACCTATATAAACTTGAATTATTTAACTTTAACATCAAAATCAAAAAAAAATCACTCATTACTGCACAAATTTTATGCTCTTTAGTTTGTAAATTCCCTAGTTACTATTAAAAACAAATTCCAACAAGGCTGTATAATACTTTAGTACTAATAAAAAAAATTCTACTGGAATACTGCTACAATAATGTTAAATTATCAACATTTTATATTCAGATTGATCAGTTGGATTATTACTGAAAAATATTTTCCAGTTCCTCTACTAATTATATGTAATACCACCACACAAGTAGTCAACTATTAACAAAAAAACTCTACAGAAGACAGCTTCAACTATAATTTCATGTTAAACTAAAAAAACTTGATTTAGTGCCTAAAATAACAGAGTACTTCATTTCAAACAAAACATAACCATTTACACGTGGTCCAAAAATCAAAACAACAGTCAACATTTCCAAATCAAACTAAAAATCCCTATGCTTCCATTTTAAACAACACGTTTGTTAAATTCTGACTCCAGATATTTCTGAGTTAGCCTACTGTCCTCAGTCCAGCTATAAAGTTTGTAGCTGAGTATTTCATGAGCCAACTCAGCACATTGTTTACTAATAGCTTCAGCACAAAATATTTCTTCATCTTTAACAATCCCTTTGTCCTCGCATCTTTGTTTCATTATGTTGAAACAAACATCCCACAATCGACACTGCAGAAATTTATTAATCATTAACACTTTGTTCGATAAAACTTATTCACAAAAAATGCATACGTGTATATAATTATTCACATTATCTGCATACATGTATGAAACCATTAACAATTTTTGAAATAAATACCAGCATAAATGTATGAAAATTTTCAGATCTTATGCATGAACTTATGCTAGCATTTATGTTATATACAAAAATAAGTGAAACTTGTATACTTAAATGCAAATAAATGCATTATTTGCATACGAACATGTAGATATTCCAAATTTTGTTTACTAAAATGCAGATGAACTTATTTTATTTTCTTACGTGTGGCCTTGTTGTGGGCAATCCGCTATTTCAAGTTCTTTTGGTTCCTGAAATTTCTCCTTCTCCAATTTTTTCATCACATCACTGACGTAACTAATCTGCATACAAAAAAATTTATACACTCAAACATATATTAAAATATTTACACGTGCAAATATACATATATATATATATTCACTTTGTTACTAGTATAAACAACAACTTGCAAATGAAATATTTTCGAATTACATACCATATCTTTCGCAAATCTTTGATATTCTCCTTCACGACGTGGTTTATTGGAATCGTAATGAATCCATCTTCTATCATCTTTAATGTATTCCAAAATAGATTTTTTTTTCTTTTGATGTATAGGAATTAATATTTTCCTGCACGCTTGGAATCCCTTTACAAGTGGTTCATCTATAAAATGCTGCAATTGTTCTACTGAATCCGTATTTACAAATGTCTGTAATTGCAATCAATTTAGTGGACAATTGTAATTATAAAAACAAAGTTATGCATAAAAAAAATATAAAAATACTTATAGAAGCAGAAACTCTAATGTATAAAATCTCGGGACGTTTTTCTCAAATTGTATCCCACAAAGTCAATTATCTAGTACAATAAATGGAATGAATGTGTTATAGACATGACAGTTAATTCTAAACATAGAAAATTTTACTGAAATTATTTTCAAAACAATTGATTTTCAATATAGTATTACCTGTCCGTTGATAAATCTTCCGGCTAACAAATCACCCAATGAAGTTTCAATAATGCAAATAGAATCTTCACCATTCAAGTACGCGCTTTTTCTGATAATACACGTAATACGGTTAGATAATTTCCATCAACAAATTATAACTGATTAAAATGAATAAAATATTTTACTGCATATTGTCTGCAATAACTTATAATATTTGCTTAAAACAATCAACAGTTTATACTTGCTTTACATTCATATATTTTGTATTTTTTGCATAACAGTATGAGACAATAATTTACGTCAGCATATAAGCATGCAAACATTCTCATGATTTACAATATGAATTCAAACATAAACATTACGTTTTGATACATGACTGCATATACTGCCAATATATGCATATAAACCTACATTAATATTACTTATCTGCATACAAGCAAGCGTATACTGTCAAAACATGTATACTAGAATACAAATTTGACATAATTCTACATACATTTATGAACATTTTTAATAAACATTGCTTCTACAAACAAAACTAAAATTCAACAAAAATGAAAATAATGTAAATTTTGAAAACTTTTTACCTGAGGTTTGCATGTGTGAAAAATTGTTCAAAATTTTCTATTTGGTTCTCTTCTAATTCCCGAACGATCTTAAACTTCCTTATCTTCAGTTTAGCTTTCGTAGGCATTTCTTCATCTCTTGGTCCATTTTCATAATCTTCAAATTCCACCATTTCTGCCGCTTTCCTTTTTTGCTTTTCCTACGACTACAAATAACATCACATTTACCATCCACGTAACACTGGAAATTATATTTCATGAACATTAGTAAAACAATAACATATTGTGTACCTTTTCTGTTTCTTAAATTTATACTCCTTTGCATTTTTCCTGGTTCATCCATCCAGTCGTTCACACTAACTTTTCTATCTCATTTTTATTTTTTAAATTTTCAGTATTTTCATTCACTCTCTTCCTTGTTTCAACCATCCCCTGCTGCTTCTCCTTTACATTGCCTAGCTCTGTCTCATTCTTTCTGTTAACCATCTGCTCATTCTTACTCATTTTTTCTTCTTCAATTTTTTCTGTAGTCGTCCTATCATTCTCTGTCTGGACGAACTCATCCACCAAATTCTTCTGCTGTTCCTTCTCCAGATCATCAACTCCGTTGTCATTACCCTCAATAGCTTCGTCATTTGTTCCTTCATCATTTTTATCATTATTATCTGTTAACATTGTTTTTTTTCCTGCTTCTGCTTCTTCAGCGCATTCTTCTTGCTATGCTTCTTATCAATTTTCTCAACCAGATTATCAATCACCTGCTGAATGTTCTCATCGTCCACTTCTTTATCACTTTCAGTTTTCTCATTATCTTCATCAATATTCATTTCATCATGACATTGATCTTCCTCTTCTTTACCTTTATCAATATCCTCAATGTCTATATCAAAATCACCATCATTTTTATTACCTACATCATGATCATCTTCAGAACTTTCTGATATTGTGTCAGCAGTAAGCTCTTTGATTTGTATTTTTAACATTGTGTTCTCTTCTACTGACTGCCTTTTCTCTTGTTTCAATACGATTATCATATCCTTCAATTTTTGTTCCCTTTGTTTAAAATATGCGTCATATTGTTCATCTTTTTCAACAACTTGTTTCAGCAACTTTAATTCCTTTCCTTGCACATCCTGCAAACACAACAAGCAACAAATATTGTGTAAATAATGCATAATCAAGTTTTTGTATTATTGTACTTAAGTTTATGAAAAACCTGCACAGATGACTGAAATTGTACAAATTACTTGAACTTCAGTTCATAAATATTACAAATAAATTTCCTATAATACTATATTACATTTTATATTTTATCCAATAAGATATGCAAAAATTCTTATTGTTTGCATTCACTTGATTAAGTATTCTGAGTAATAGTTCAATTTCACGAAACATGTCCTAATCCAAAAGACAATACTGCAGCTTAAGACACAATATCTACATACATTTATGCAAATACTATTCAGTTTTTCACCCAAATATTCATCTTTTCATTTTATTATTTTTGACAAATATGTAAGATTCAGATTTACAACATAATTACAAATACGATAAAATTGATAATTTTTTAACACTTACATGCTAATATTGTGAGTACATGACTAAAACTTAAACAATATAGGTAACATCTGTAGAAAATATTGCATTTATTGCAAAAATCTACAAACATTGATGCAACTACACTTCGTATCTGCATACAAGTATGCAGTAATAGCTATTATTTGAATACAAGAATGTAAATAGTTTCATTATTAGTAAACAACCCCGCATATAATGTCTAACATCTATACAGTTATTTATAATACTTACTTCAATAGATATATATGTTTACAATTTACATGAGACTTACATTGTTGTATTTTATATCCACTAGCATCGATGGCTTTAGCAATTTAAGGTCCCATTTTCCTGCTCGTGGAAATACATCCTTATTGTACTCAAGCTTAGATGTTGGCAGAATATGAGTTTTGTCGCAAGCCCACCATTGCATAACCATAAAGTAAACAAAACATTATAAATAACATGAATAATAATTTTTAAACAAACTAAAATAGTAAGTATGAAATTATTACCAAAAACAGTGTCACACAACCAGTAATTTTCTATAGTGCCTCATAATATTTATCAACTTGGCTGATTAGATGGTGATGGACAGCTTTTGGCCAAGATATTATACTTAACTTCCTCTCGCACACACAATATGGTACCAAAGTCCACGGTAAAGAGTAGTTTGGAGTAGATATAAGGAATGTTGCTACTACATAGAGAAGCAAAAGCTTAACAGTATCAAAACATGCTACGTCTGACTCATCTTTAATTGTTGAGAAAATTTCTCATTCGATATTTTTCTTGTTGATCGTAGCATCTCCATTAAAGTGTCTTTCTACAAAAGCTTTATAATCTTCATTATCTTTATCATCCTTTTTTAAATGTCTGCTTGTTTTAATCAAATCTCCTTCGACAGGAGCACCCAACAGCTTCCCAATATCTTCTTCCGTAAATGTCGGCAACAAATCTCCAAACTGAAAATACTCATTTTACAAAATCTCCAAATAAGAAAGTGGGAATCAATTCTGAAATTCACACAAGTGCAGAGGGGATTAACACTTCATATAATAACATAAACAAAGCAGAAGAGGGATCCTATTCTAAACAGGTCATTGAGCCCAACCCCCTTTCGATGGACTCAAGCATTATTACAAATTTATCAAAATTCTTATAAATTTTGATAATCAAATCTAAAGTTGTTGAATTTTTAATAGCTTCTGCAGGAGAGATGACGCCATCAATGATCATGTCAATGAATCCACTCAATGGCAATTTTTCAAGAAAAACATAATGCTGATGTGTATACAAGTCATCCTTCTTCAGTTTCTCAATCAACTCTACGAATGCTTTCAGATTGTTCCTATAAACACTTTCCTTCTTCAGATTCTTTCTTAATTCTTCTATTTTTCTCTCTTTTACCACTCGGTCCACTTTACATGGCTGCTCAGTTACTACTATAGCTCGCTCTTTTTCAACATTTGAAATGTGGTCATCTTCGACCAAAGCTCTCTGTAATAAGAAAGAAAAATGTAATCACATATATGCATAATTCTATGCAAGTATTCTGAGTAAATTCACCAATGTATGCTTGTATTCTTAACACATGTACAAAATTTCCAAATTTTGTTATTTTAGTCACAAACATGTGCAACTAAACCTAATATTTGTACAAAAATGTGAAAATATTACTAATACTATCGGACAAACCATGAATCTGCAGTACTATCACATAGTTGTGCTAATATTTAGAAAAAATTAACACAAGTACGCAATTATTACATACATTAGCACACAACTGTCCAATCATTCATAATATCATCACAGAATTGTGCGAGTAATCATAAAACTTTCATTACACTCTGCAGTTAACATACTAATATATACATTATTTCCCAACAATCTTGAATAACTCAAATATTTGTCAACTAATTATAACGTGGAAAAATATATATTTCAAATTATACAGGAATTTTTATTTAATTTACTTAAATATTCTAAATTTATACTTACTCCGGTATTTCTCCTTTTTTAAATTTGTTCATCCATCTATTCATGTTTCTTGCAGAATATTAATTCAAAACTGCAACCATTTCATAAATATGCACACCGACATGGAAATCTTCTGATTTTGTACATTTCTGCGGGCATCCATTTTTAATACATGCATTCAAACCTTAATTATGCATTCTTGAATCATACATATCAAATGTCATAAAAATCATACATTTACGCTAATATTCCATATAAATTCATGATGTTATTTATTAAGTAGGTTATAAATAACTTACACCTCCCTACGGGTATGCAGATTTTCTAAAAAAATTGTACAATCACATAATATTTCTAAAAAATATCTATATAAAACTTCAACAATTATTACGAACACTATACACTCAATCGCAAGGTTTATTTTACTATTACTACACTTTCATACAAGATGATATCATCCGCAGTCGATTATGAAAGAAAAAACTCAGATTTATACCTTTTTTTTCCATTACTTGTAATTTTACATCGACGTCTTCAAATTTGAAGCAAATAAGGACGATCTTCGAGAAAATAAAGAACGGCAGCTTTCGATTCTGAAACTCGAATGATTGTCTTAGGGTTTTCTTGAATCGTTCAGCTTGGGTTTTGGGAGATAATAAAGAAGCGATTTGACTGCTTAATTGTTTAACTCGTTTTTGGATGTTTTGAACGGTCTAAAGGGTATTCCTGGAATATATAGAGCGGTATTTCAAAAATAGGGAAGTTTTTTAGATTCTTTTTATCAACGGGTTTTTTTCCTATTTAGAAAGTTTATAGGGACCTATAAAAAATGCACCCATTTATTTATTTGATTCATATATTTAGACCGTATGTTATTTCCGTTATTTTTATAATAAACGCATCAAATGTGTCGTTATGGTAATATATATTGTATTACCATATTATTACAAATGTATTAAAAGCATTGGCTATTGTAAGTTAAATGATGTATGTTTGTGTTTGGAATAAGAATAGGCATTTAGTCAATGTATTTGGCAACTAATATCTAATGTAATGGAAAAAAGTTGTATAACTCAGATGTGAGACCTAAAGTCCTGGATTATGGAAAACGAAACTTTTTTCGGTGAAGTTTACGCTTTGAAATCTTGACAATTAGCAAGAATGTAAAAGCTTCTATATTAGAAGTATGTTAAAAGGTTGAGAATCATAAGTTCGTCTTTAATTAATAAACTAGATATAATATGTATGTTTATATATATGCATAGGAAATTGAAGTTCCTTAATCAATGATCTTGAAATACTTCATAATATAAAAGCCTGAAGCTTTATTGAAACTGTGTGAAATAATAACATTAATAAAATTGATATCCAAAGATTTCACAATTTTCAAAATCAGTTGTATCTTGCTTATATATTTATTTTTACATATTATGTTGAAGAATAAATTTTAACAACTTGAAGTTGTTTATATATTTTATTTGAACCAGAAGTTCAATGCAGTTTAACAAACTTGAAATTGTTTATATATTATTTGAACCAGAAGTTCAATATGGATTAACAACTCAAAGTTGTTCATATATTTCATTTGAACCAGAATTTCAATACAGTTCCAAATCAGGTATTTTGGATATTATGAAATGATCTTTAAAATTCACGTTGACATTGCTTGATAAGCAAAAATTAATGATTGGAATATTATAAACAATTTGTTCTAAAATCAATAACTTCAATGAGAGAGAATATGCAAATCAATTACATATGTAATACATGGACGCACATATATACACATATATGCGAATATTTAACTAACAACCTGAAGTTGTCATGAGCTCATATTATAAATTATGCATATATTATTTTATATTTCAGAAAGTCGATTGACATCAATATTAAATGACCTAAAGTCATGTGCATATTCAAATGATAGAAAATTCTTCCAAGTCATTAGATCATTGAAAGGGAATAATCAGTACAATATGAATGCATCTTATTAACTAATAAGAGCATTATCCTCCTACAATTGAAGTACATCTAATGTATTTGCTAGCCATGATGCTATAATGGATCAAAAATGAATCAAAGTAGGTTTATTATTTAAAGTGACAATGTTTGTCAACATTGAGGGGGAGGATAAAGGAATCATCGATGTTAAATATTTGCTAGCATATAGAATTATGCAAAGTATTAAGTAACTTGCATAAATTATCAATTATGTCCCTAATAGACTTTCTCCAATATACATTTGAATCCCCGAAGGATCAAAATGTGTAAATCACAGCTGAAAATGTGGTATAAAAGTCAGTTCAAAATATCTTTGGAGTAAGTCATAAAGATGCAAAATAAAGGAGGTGAGTGTTCCTGAAGAAACACATAAAGGTGCTTTGAAAGAAACACATGACATGATTGTCAAAATAACCCCAGAAGCGGTTTAGGTATCTAAAGCATGATAAGTTTTGTGATCTCAATAAGTTATGTATAGAACTGACAAGAAATAATCATTGATGATAAATTAATAAATAATAAAGCGCTTATATTTATAAATGGATTAAAAAACCCATGTTAGAGAGAAACATGATTGACCATCATGAAATTCTCCTAAATAAGATATATGGACATGTAGTCCACAAGATATGAACTGGTAGTTCATAAGATAAAAATAGAAATATATATAATGACGAAAGCACACGGAAGTTACTGAAGCACCATAGAGTGTCAGCAACATGTTAAGTGCCATGAGCACTGTGTTTTTAGAGATAATGGAAATTGATTAAAGTGTTTAAAACGCTTACAATACCCTGAAGGTATAAACGATGGAAGTATACAAATTCCAGAAGAATTTAAATAACTTTGATAGTGATAAAGAGCAAGAAATGTAGATTACAACATTCTTTTAAGTATTGTTGTGATGAAAATCTTAAATAATTCATGATGAGTAGATCACTTCCTGCTTTCAAGAATTGTTGTAATGAAACTCTTAATATCCATTGAAGTGGTAGTTGCGATATGCAAAAAATATTATAATATATAAGTTATTGAAGAACATAAATAACATTTGTTATTATAAAGAATACCAAGAACATGGATGATAGATTACAACATTCTTCTAAGTATTGTTGTAACGAAAACCTTGATATACTTCAAGGTGAGTAGATTACTTCCTGCTTAGTGTCGTTGTAATAAAATTTTTGATATACTTCATGCTTCTAAGTATTGTTGTAATGAAAATCTTAATATACTACAAGATTAGTATATTACTTCCTGCTTAGTAATGAAAGGTGTCTTATTAATCAAATATGTATTGCAACATGCAAGTCCGATTGAAACAAAAAATTATAAGCACCTGAAGTGTATTCATAAATGAATATTACTAACATATAAATCACAAAAGGAAGGCGTTTTAAATAAGAAAACATGCCTGAAGCATGGAAATTCACATGAAGTTTTAAAAGAAAAAGTTCACTAAGAAGTATTTGTAAGAAATTTGAGTTATTGAAACAAGAATACGAATTCAGAGGAAATTATTAAATTAGGGGAAGCATCCATAAGTATGATATAATACACTCTTTTTCCTTAACTAAGTTCTTCCCATTGGGTTTTCTTAGTAAGGTTTTAATGAGGTATGGGTCATGATCTAGAAGTATCAACCCAAAAGTAACATACAAAAATAAGTTATAATTTACTCTTTTCCTTATTCAAGTTTTTTCCCACTGGGTTTTTCTTATTAAGGTTTTTAACGAGGCATTGCATTGATCCATAAGTATCATACTACTTTTGACGTAGTAAATATGACATTGTATATTGTACTCTTTTTCCTTCACTAAGATTTTTCCCATCGGGTTTTTCTAAGTAAGTTTTTGACGAGGCAACATTTTGATCCAGAAGTATCAAACATCTTTTGATGCAGTAAACTATTATTTGTGAGGAAGACAAGACAATTTGTGTGGCTCAGATTCAAGTGAATTATATCAAGGGTGATTGGATGGAGCAAATTTCTTCTAAATTTCTCTTCACACATGATGAAAGGATAACAAGAATGAGGAGAAACAAATTCAGTTCAAGAAAAGCAGGTAGATCTGTTCTCAAAGGGAATTTCAAAATCAACATTCCAGAAGATGATATATAGCATGCGTCGACTACATTAATAGACTAATTGAATAATGAGTTATAAATAAGCGGAAGCATATAAAAATATGCTATAATGTACTCTTTTCCTTCACTAATATTTTCCCCACTGGGTTTTTGTTAGTAATGTTTTAAATGAGGCATTACCTTGATCCTGAAGTATCAACCCTTATTGTAACGTTGTAAAACATGTTACTTAAAGATGAAATGAATTTGCACTCTTTTCCTTGTTTATGATTTTTCCCATAGGGTTTTTCATTAAAAGGTTTTTAATAAGGCATTTTTTTGATCTTGAAGCATCAAACTCTTTTAAGGAATATCATTTTAGTATTATATTCATAATGTCAGACGTTGTACTCCTTTTCTCGTTCAAGGATTCTCCCATTGGGTTTTCCTAATAGATTTTGAAGGCAACATACAATAGTTGTATCAAATGAACAGATATATGCGAGCAAGGTAATTATTAGGGGTAGCAATCATCATATATGTAATAACCCGGAAAATCTGGGCCAGTTTAAAATTTTTATTTTGGCAATTTTAGCGAATTTTGAACATTTAAAATGAATTATTTTAAATAATATCGACGAGAAATTTATTTTGAATAGAATTCGAACGCATATATTATATACGCCGTCGTTGGAATATAAATAATTATATATAATTATAAAAGGAATTGAAAATGGCGCGGTAGTTCGATAATTCGATTTCAAACTTCAATTGAATGTACCGAGTGCAAAACAATCCGGATTTTAGTGAAACCAAAAACAATAGGATCTAATTGATGATATCTTCCCAACGAATCCGAAAAACTGAAATTTCATAGGGGGGATAAAAAGATATATCCAGTTGAAAATTCTGAATAGACGCTATAGAATTCAAGCCCTTTAAAAATTGACATTTTGCAAACCACCTCGGATTTCGACGAAACCACTTTTGTTAGGTCCGTGATGTCAATTTATTGCTAGATTCCAAATTTCATAATTTTTCGAATCAATATGTGAGCGTGGCAAAGGAAAACGCGTTTGACCAGTTTTAGTTGATTTTAATCGACTGGAAAATGACCATTTTTCCAATGGTCTCAGAATTCGACGAAACTAGTTTTGTTAAGACCGTATCGTCAATACAAAGCTAGAAAATATTTTTCGGGAATTTTTAGAGTTCGTATGTGACCCCGGTAAACTGAAATGCGCGTTCAAATTCAATATATAGAGTTATATGTTGATTTTAACGAAAACTGATCGAAACGATCGAATCAGCCTACGATACATATCCCATTGTGTTCGGAATGGGGGTAAAACGCTATGGACGACAGGCGGTGGGTTCGATTTAGAAGTCGATAGAAAAAGTTACTTTATGAGAATATAAATTAAAATTAAATAAAAAAAAGTGGTCAAACCTTCATCCCCTTAACCCGTTCTGGCCCCCCCTTTCTTTTCTTTCTTCAGTTCGATTTAAACAAAAAAAAGAAAAAGAGAGAGGGACGATCGAGAGGGAGCCCCCCCTCGGCGCCGACCACCGCAACAGGCAAACCCCCCCTAATCGCGCCGCCGCGCGATGCAATCGACCCCCCCACCCGATGGATCGCGCCACCGCGCGAGAGCCCCCCCCCCCCCCCCCCCCCCCGATGAATCGCGTCGCCGCTCAGATAGCCCCTCCCACTCCACCGCCTACCCCTCCGCCTGCGCCACCTCAGCGCGCCTCCGACCCCCTCCAACCTTTAACAGTAAGCGTTTATTTTATTTACATTTATTTATTTTCAGTGTTTGAAACTATAGGAATATGATTTTTAAATCATATAAAATACCATCGTTTTTAAAATATGATTTTTGTTTATGTAGAGAATTAAAAATATAATTTTTACATGATAGGGATATTAGAAATATCACCTTTATATGTGTAGCAAAATAAAAATGTGATTTTTATAATGATAAATTTGAAAAGGCGAAATCTTTATATTTGAAAAGGCGAAATCTTTATATAGAGAATAGCGAGGTAAAAATAGAATTTTTATCTATATAGTAGCGGTGTGAAATTAGAAATTTTTATCCATATAGCATGATTGTAAAAATTCGATTTTTATATATTTAATAGCGAAGTAAAAATTCGATTTTTATATATTGAGTAGCGAAGTAAAAATTCAATTTTTATATATTGAATAGTGAAGTAAAAATGTGATTTTTATATATTGAATAGCAAAGTAAAAATTCGATTTTTATATATTGAATAGCGAAGTAAAAATTCGATTTTTATATATTGAATAGCGAAGTAAAAATGTGATTTTTATATATTGAATAGCAAAATAAAAATTCGATTTTTGTATATTGAATAGCGAAGTAAAAATGTGATATTTATATATTGAATAGCAAAGTAAAAATTCGATTTTTATATATTGAATAGCAAAGTAAAAATTAGATTTTTACATATGTAGAGAATACGGGCAACGAAGGTGATAAAAAGGCGAGAACGATGAAGATTTCTATCGATGAAGAGTCGTGGTATTGGATAGCTATCGGTGAGAATTTCTCACTCTTCAATTTCTTTTCTAGTTATAAATATATATATATACTAGGATGTCGACGGTGTTTAGTAGCACCCAACACAATCGTCCACAGACCATGGACTTGTTTGTTTGATTGCAAAAATTAGTTAGATTATTTGATTGAAATTGTTTTTTTGGTGAAATGGAATGGATTTGATTGATGTGTGAATGGCGTGGGCCTTCACTAGACCGGGGATAAGGCTAGGCCTCGTCCCGTTTCTAGTATCGTGCCGTTATGCCGCCGAAATTTTCTAAAATAAGTTAGAAAAATAAAAATATCATTTTTATTTTGTAAATGAACTGAATAAAATTTCATGTGATAAGATAAAATATTTTATCGTTAAAAATATAATTTTTAACGTGAATGTGAATAAATAAATATTCATTTACAAACCGGACGGTTTGTTTATGTACACCTATTTGAAGGACATTGTTTGGGACGATAAATTTTACACATCGCCCAACTGCACAAATAAAATCTGTGTTTGTTGATTTGAAACCCAACAAAGGTGTTGGGATGAAATTGAAGTTCACTCATCCTGATTGATTAAATATATCGATCGATGGATCGACAGGCTGCTATAAGCGTTAGATATCTATATTTGATGCTTATACAGTGTAGTGCACTTTGGATGATGGTTGATTATTTATCGTTGCTATTATATACGTGTGTTGTATGGAATCCATATAACTAACATTATATGGTGATTGATTGGGCCTCATTCCCATTTAGAAAATAAAGAATATTATAATATAAAGATTCATGTGTTGACTGTACTCATCCGTTGAGATTAGTCATGTGTTGAACGAAATATTTTAACAAAAATAATCACATGTGGACAGTACTCATCCGTTGAGATTAGTCATGTGTTGAACGAAATATTGTAATAATAAAATTTACATCTTTATCAGTATAAAATAAAGGTTCATGTGTTGACCGTACTCATCCGTTGAGATTAGTCATGTGTTGAACGAAATATTTTAATAATAGAATATTTGAAAATAGAAATATATGAAGCCGTGTTGGTTAGATTGATGCCATTTTGACGTGAACGATATTTATATTGATTTTGTTCATTTTAAAATGAATATTGAAAAGTGATTTCGAAATCGAATATTTTAAAATGAAATTTGAATCGAATTGAATAGAAAACCAATTCGAAATGAATTGAATATAAAACGATTTCGAAACGAATTGAATATAAAACGATTTCGAAACGAATTGAATATAAAACGATTTCGAAATGAATTGAATATAAAACGATTTCGAAATGAATTGAATATAAAACGAATTCGAAATGGATTGAATAGAAAACGAATTCGAAATGGATTGAATAGAAAACGAATTCGAAATGGATTGAATAGAAAACGAATTCGAAATGAATTGAATAGAAAACGAATTTGAAATGAATTGAATAGAAATCGAATTTGAAATGAATTGAATAGAAAACGAAATGGATTCGAATCGAATTAAAATCGATTTGAATTGAAATCAAATAGAAATGAAAGTAAAAAGGATTTAAAATAGAAAAATTCAATTTTGATTTTAATTTGAAATAAAGGTTGAAATTGTTTTTGAAACGAATTCAAAACTATTTATAAAATTCGTTTCAAATGGAAATCGACGAAATATATATTATATATATATAATATAATGGCCTGAATAGAACGCGCCGCGCCGCGGCAGTTCACAAATTTCGACCATTAACTACAAACAGACATTACAGGAGATCCGACCGTCGGATTCTCCTAAAACTGGAACCGTTGGGTTCATATCGAAAAGAGCTTTCTGACGAATATTAGAAATTTGAAATCTAACGGTTGGATTTGGAGAAACGTCCAAATCAAATTTGAAAAAGGTCGCTGTAAGTGCAGTTCGATGGGCGTTGATGGAAATCGACTGTACGGACCTTGATAAAATTATTAAAAATAGTAATAATTTGTGTAAAATCATAAGAAATGATTTGGGAAAAATTGGGATGAAAAACTCCATATTCGAAAAGATAAAAATAGATTTTTATCGAAATGAACTAGTTTTGAACCAAATTTAAAACCCAATTATTTTTAAATAAATAAATTAGATTTAAAAAGGGGTTTTAAATAATCGGAATTTCTAATATATTTGATTGGATATGAAATGGGTTTATCGTGAACGGTGTTTTAAATAACACTAGTTCTTTAACCCGATAATAAATAGAATGTGATTTGGGTTTGTCGTGAATTGTGTTTTAAATAACACTAGTTCTTTAACCCAGCAAAAGGAGTTTTAACGAATCTGCAATTAGATTGAAATGTGAATCTATAAATCTAAATTATCAAATTTAGAAGGTGAGCGAGAATGGAGTATCACCAGTTTTTCTCCAAAGCGGTAGTTAAATCTTTAATTAGATTTGAACGTGAAATGGTAATTAATTTTACCGACAACACTGAGGTGTTAGATATGGAGTATTACCAGTTTTGCTTCATGGGATGAATAGGTTGGGGTTGGGAAATAAAATAAATAATTACTTCGGTGTGGTTCACTAATCTCGACTAGTTTAGAAAACCATAATTTGGTTTTGAAACGACATCCAAAGGAAGATTAAAGGATAAGTTTTAAAGAATTTATCTTGGATAAAATTAATGGGAACCTTTCCCTAAGAATGTGATTTCGTGAATAAAAGGATATTCTGCATTGGAATGAGGCGTATGTTGTGTTGGTGTAACATTCGTTTTTAATATACGCGGGTTGTTCGGAAAGGCCGGGTTTACACCAATTCTGAATAACCGATTCGACGATATGTCGAAGATGAAGACGGTGGTTGAAGACCGGAAGTCTTCACATCGTTTGGATTATTACTGACGATCCTGATTGGGCTGTACACCCAAGAGGATGGAAATAGTTGGTGGTCGTCCAGACGTACTTGGAGATGGATGGATATGCGAGGAAAGTGCCTCCGGTTTCGTTCAGACCCAGAACGGACTTGTAAATGGATTGTGTGTCTGACATTGGATTTTATTCTGTGTTGATTGATTTCTATTAAATATACATCTGTTTGGCGGCGGAGAATTTATTCTTTTGCTTAACGCCCTTCTCTGAGACGTACGAGCTCAGAGGTTGTATATCGATGGACATCAGTCGCATGGCATGAATTGCCTGTATGGCATGCTAAGATGCAACGATCAAGGCTTCTGTTGAAAAGCAAAGTATTGTGGTTGATGATCAAAGCACGGTCTACGTGGCAGCTTTGTGTATAACATGAATTCGCGAGCCTCACACCTCGGTATGAGTTAAAAACGGGATACAGGCCGTTGGGAGAACACGACGTTTCTTTCAAGCTTTGGTGGTGTCAGTGACTTACCAGCCCTAACATTTATATACTTTTCACCTTTGTGGTTGTTGGAATGAGGCGCCTTGATTATATGTCTGTAAGGACCGGGAAACGTGTGTTCATGCATAACTAATCCTCTAACGTAAGTGAGGACCGGCCCAACCGATCCAGGGTTGCCCAGAGTGTGTAGTCCTGAGACATTTGCTAGAGTGTCTCGAGTGCGGAGAGGAGCTTGCCCTTGCCTCAACTCATGACGGAAATCCAATTTCCAATACGTGTATTGCGGTTTTAATTGTAGAACTAGTATGGCGACATGATAGATGGTACCCATGCCGCCTATGATTGATATTTATGATTGAAATGTTTTGACACTATACACTTATTATAGTATCAAATGATTTGTTTTAAACGTACCAAGCATGTTTGGCTATTATAAGGGAAAACCCTATCCTCCGGCTTGCGTTGCATTGTGTGATGGGACCTGGGTCTTATAATAGCTTCATTTTTCGAAAAAGCATTGCGCTGTTTATTCTATGCACTGGTATTCTTAGGAGGAAACCCGTTCCGTGTTATACGGCGTGTTCCCTTGAATTACTCTCTTTTAAAGTAAAGTTTTAAATAATTGTTTTAGTTCTCACACCAGTCACATGACTGACCTGGAGTTTATTGTTTTAACCTAAACTCTGGGTGCCCCTATTTTCCGCACAGGCAGCTAGTAGTTTCGGTTTTGCAGATTTATATTCACAGGATCCTGGTTTACAGCTGGAATGATATCCAGAAAGCTCTGTATCCGTATATCACCTTCAGTTGTGCTTTGTATTATTTTTCCGCTGCCATGTAATTTATTGTAATCTCTGATATTCATCGAATGTAATTTATTCATTTATACTCTGTATATTCTTGTATCTGATGGAATTGTTGTAATAACAATGGAATGTTCTTCTGTTTATGTTCTGATTTGTCCTATTCTCAAACGATCAGGGGTTTCGAACGGTCTAGATCGGTTTAACGACTGATTCAGATCGAGCGAAATTCCCGGCCGTCACATTTGGTATCAGAGCTTTGTTTTACAGAGCTCGAGAACAAGAAACATTAGAACCATACGAAAGAATTCACCAGATATTGGATTAGTAATATCCAATTAGAATGACTCGTTAGAGATAGGATCAGTAGTATCCTAGAACGAGTGTGAAGAGTATATTTTTCAAATGAAAACAATTTTGTTTTGAAAATTTAAATCGTTTTAAACGTATTTGAATATTTATTTATTTTGAATTTGGATAATCCGACATATAAAGGTTTTGCATATACGCGTCATGAACGTATATTCGAAGTTTTAATATACTGGATAGATATAGGATCACATTCTAGACACCCGGAGATGATTCTGATGATTGATATATCATCATCAGAATTTGTATTCGTGTTTTGAAGGTGGGATATCTATATATTTCCATTAGGCTGGTGTGAGAACCAAAACTTATATAGATAGGTTTATTGTTGTGAATTGGCATCAAAAACATGATTTTCAGTATATATATCAAAATTATGAATTTGAAACTATAATTCACTAATTGATTGATGTCTGTGTTGTTTGTTTAGTTGTTTGATAATTTTGAACCATTATGCCTAATTGAACCAAATATTGAATTGTATTGAAAATTGGTCGCATTTGCTTGCATATATATATATACTTACATTGAACAGGTCATAGCAAGGAGGCTAGAGCCGAAGAATAAAATTTGTTTGCTCGACAAATAGGTACATGTTTACTATATAATTTACTGTTTTGTTTGGGTGATGATGATTTTATGAGCCTATTGGCTAGCCGCTTGGCTTTTTCTTTTTCTTTTTGAGATCAGAAGGCCTATATGGCAATTTCGGGATTTTCCCGTGGCTCCCGGTGCAGGGGAGGTTATGGCGAAATTTTTCGAAAATTTAGGGTGTTAGCCAAATTTTTGAAAATTTGGAAATTCTCAGAAACTGAAAAGTTGGAGAATGGAAGCCAGATCGAACGTAGAGTTGATTAATCAAACCACTTTCGACTTTGTTCCTTTTCGGGGACGAAAAGTTTTAAGTGGGGGTGATTGTAATAACCCGGAAAATCTAGGCCAGTTTAAAATTTTTATTTTGGCAATTTTAGCGAATTTTGAACATTTAAAATGAATTATTTTAAATAATATCAACGAGAAATTTATTTTGAATAGAATTCGAACGCATATATTATATATGCCGTCGTTGGAATATAAATAATTATATATAATTATAAAAGGAATTGAAAAATGGCGCGGTAGTTCGATAATATGATTTCAAACTTCAATTGAATGTGCCGAGTGCAAAACAATCCGGATTTTAGTGAAACCAAAAACAATAGGATCTAATTGATGATATCTTCCCAACGAATCCAAAAAATTGAAATTTCATAGGGGGGATAAAAAGATATGTCCAGTTGAAAAATCTGAATAGTCGCTATAGAATTCAGGCCCTTTAAAAATTGACATTTTGCAAACGACCTCGGATTTCGACGAAACCACTTTTGTTGGGTCCGTGATGTCAATTTATTGCTAGATTCCAAATTTCATAATTTTTCAAATCAATATGTGAGCGTGGCAATGGAAAACGCGTTTGACCAGTTTTAGTTGATTTTAATCGACTGGAAAATGACCATTTTTCCAACGGTCTCAGAATTCGACGAAACTAGTTTTGTTAGGACCGTATCGTCAATACAAAGATAGAAAATATTTTTCGGGAATTTTTATAGTTCGTATGTGACCCCGGTAAATTGAAATGCGCATTCAAATTCAATATATAGAGTTATATGTTGATTTTAACCAAAACTGATCGAAACGATCGAATCAGCCTACGATACATATCCCATTGTGTTCGGAATAGGGGTAAAACGCTATGGAAGACAGGCGGTGGGTTCGATTTAGAAGTCGATAGAAAAAGTTACTTTATGAGAATATAAATTAAAATTAAATAATAAAAAAAAGGGTCAACCCTTCATCCCCTTAACCCGTTCTGGCCCCCCCTTTCTTTTCTTTCTTCAATTCGATTTAAACAAAAAAAAGAGAGAGAGGGACGATCGAGAGGGAGACCCCCCCCTCGGCGCCGACCACCGCAACAGGCAAACCCCCCCTAATCGCGCCGTCGCGCGATGCAATCGACCCCCCCCCCCCGATGGATCGCGTCGCCGTGCGAGAGCCCCCCCCCTCCCGATGAATCGCGCCGCCGCTCAGATAGCCCCCCCTCCACCGCCTACCCCTTCGCCTGCGCCACCTCAGCGTGCCTCCAACCCCCTCCAACCTTTAACAGTAAGCGTTTATTTTATTTTATTTGCATTTATTTATTTTCAGTGTTTGAAACTGTAGGAATATGATTTTTAAATCATATAAAATACCATCGTTTTTAAAATATGATTTTTGTTAATGTAGAGAATTAAAAATATAATTTTTACACGATAGGGATATTAGAAATATCATCTTTATATGTGTAGCAAAATAAAAATGTGATTTTTATAATGATAAATTTGAAAAGGCGAAATCTTTATATTTGAAAAGGCGAAATCTTTATATTTGAAAAGGCGAAATCTTTATATTTGAAAAGGCAAAATCTTTATATAGAGAATAGCGAGGTAAAAATAGAATTTTTATCTATATAGTAGCGGTGTGAAAATAGAAAATTTTATCCATATAGCATGATTGTAAAAATTCGATTTTTATATATTGAATAGCGAAGTAAAAATTCGATTTTTATATATTGAATAGCGAAGTAAAAATTCGATTTTTATATATTGAATAGCGAAGTAAAAATGTTATTTTTATATATTGAATAGCAAAGTAAAAATTCGATTTTTATATATTGAATAGCGAAGTAAAAATTCGATTTTTATATATTGAATAGCGAAGTAAAAATGTGATTTTTATATATTGAATAGCAAAGTAAAAATTCGATTTTTGTATATTGAATAGCTAAGTAAAAATGTGATTTTTATATATTGAATAGCAAAGTAAAAATTCGATTTTTATATATTGAATAGCAAAGTAAAAATTAGATTTTTACATATGTAGAGAATATGGGCAACGAAGGTGATAAAAAGGCGAGAACGATGAAGATTTATATCGATGAAGAGTCGTGGTATTGGATAGCTATCGGTGAGAATTTCTCACTCTTCAATTTCTTTTCTAGTTATATATATATACTAGGATGCAGACGGTGTTTAGTAGCACCCGACACAATCGTCCACAGACCATGGACTTGTTTGTTTGATTGCAAAAATTAGTTAGATTATTTGATTGAAATTGATTTTTTGGTGAAATGGAATGGATTTGATTGATGTGTGAATGGCGTGGGCCTTCACTAGACCGGGGATAAGGCTAGGCCTCGACCCGTTTCTAGTATCGTGCCGTTATGCCGCCGAAATTTTCCAAAATAAGTTAGAAAAATAAAAATATCATTTTTATTTTGTAAATGAACTGAATAAAATTTCATGTGTTAAGATAAAATATTTTATCGTTAAAAATATAATTTTTAACGTGAATGTGAATAAATAAATATTCATTTACAAACCGGACGGTTTGTTTATGTACACCTATTTGAAGGACATTGTTTGGGACGATAAATTTTACACATCGCCCAACTGCACAAATAAAATCTGTGTTTGTTGATTTGAAACCCCACACGGGTGTTGGGATGAAATTGAAGTTCACTCATCCTGATTGATTAAATATGTCGATCGATGGATCAACAGGCTGCTATAAGCGTTAGATATCTATATTTGATGCTTATACAGTGTAGTGCACTTTGGATGATGGTTGATTATTTATCGTTGCTATTATATACGTGTGTTGTATGGAATCCATATAATTAACATTATATGGTGATTGATTGGGCCTCATTCCCATTTAGAAAATAAAGAATATTATAATATAAAGGTTCATGTGTTGACTGTACTCATCCGTTGAGATTAGTCATGTGTTGAACGAAATATTTTAACAAAAATAGTCACATGTGGACAGTACTCATCCATTGAGATTAGTCATGTGTTGAACGAAATATTGTAATAATAAAATTTACATCTTTATCAATATAAAATAAAGGTTCATGTGTTGACCGTACTCATCCGTTGAGATTAGTCATGTGTTGAACGAAATATTTTAATAATAGAATATTTGAAAATAGAAATATATGAAGCTGTGTTGGTTAGATTGACGCCATTTTGACGTGAACGATATTTATATCGATTTTGTTCATTTTAAAATGAATATTGAAAAGTGATTTCGAAATCGAATATTTTAAAATGAAATTTGAATCGAATTGAATAGAAAACCAATTCGAAATGAATTGAATATAAAACGATTTCGAAATGAATTGAATATAAAACAATTTCGAAATGAATTGAATATAAAACGATTTCGAAATGAATTGAATATAAAACGAATTCGAAATGGATTGGATATAAAACGAATTCGAAATGGATTGAATAGAAAACGAATTCGAAATGGATTGAATAGAAAACGAATTCGAAATGAATTGAATAGAAAACGAATTCGAAATGAATTGAATAGAAATCGAATTCGAAATGAATTGAATAGAAAACGAAATGGATTCGAATCGAATTAAAATTGATTTGAATTGAAATCAAATAGAAATGAAAGTAAAAAGGATATAAAATAGAAAAATTCAATTTTGATTTGAATTTGAAATAAAGGTTGAAATTGTTTTTGAAACGAATTCAAAACTATTTATAAAATTCGTTTTAAATGGAAATCGACGAAATTTATATTATATATATTATATATATAATATAATGGCCTGAATAGAACGCGCCGCGCTGCGGCAGTTCGCGAATTTCGACCATTAACTTCAAACAGACATTACAGGAGTTCCGACCGTCGGATTCTCCTAAAACCGGAACCGTTGGGTTCGTATCGAAAAGAGCTTTCTAACGAATATTAGAAATTTGAAATCTAATGGTTGGATTTGGAGATACGTCCAAATCAAATTTGAAAAAGGTCGCTGTAAGTGCAGTTCGATGGCCGTTGATGGAAATCGACTGTACAGGCATTGATAAAATTATTAAAAATAGTAATAATTTGTGTAAAATCATAAGAAATGATTTGGGAAAAATTGGGATGAAAAACTCCATATTCGAAAAGATAAAAATAGATTTTTATCGAAATGAACTAGTCTTGAACCAAATTTAAAACCCAATTATTTTTAAATAAATAAATTAGATTTAAAAAGGGGTTTTAAATAATCGGAATTTCTAATATATTTGATTGGATATGAAATGGGTTTATCGTGAACGGTGTTTTAAATAACACTAGTTCTTTAACCCGATAATAAATAGAATGTGATTTGGGTTTGTCGTGAACTGTGTTTTAAATAACGCTAGTTCTTTAACCCAGCAAAAGGAGTTTTAACGAATCTGCAATTAGATTGAAATGTGAATCTATAAATCTAAATTATCAAATTTAGAAGGTGAGCGAGAATGGAGTATCACCAGTTTTGCTCCAAAGCGGTAGTTAAATCTTTAATTAGATTTGAACGTGAAATGGTAATTAATTTTACTGACAACACTGAGGTGTTAGATATGGAGTATTACCAGTTTTGCTTCATGGGATGAATAGGTTGGGGTTGGGAAATAAAATAAATAATTACTTGGGTGTGGTTCGCTAATCTCGACTAGTTTAGAAAACCATAATTTGGTTTTGAAACGACATCCAAAGGAAGATTAAAAGATAAGTTTTAAAGAATTTATCTTGGATAAAATTAATGGGAACCTTTCCCTAAGAATGTGATTTCGTGAATAAAAGGATATTCTACATTGGAATGAGGCGTATGTTGTGTTTGTGTAACATTCGTTTTTAATATACGCGGGTTGTTCGGAAAGGCCGGGTTTACACCCATTCTGAATAACCGATTCGACGATATGTCGAAGATGAAGACGGTGGTTGAAGACCAGAAGTCTTCACATCGTTTGGATTATTACTGACGATCCTGATTGGGCTGTACACCCAAGAGGATGGAAATAGTTGGTGGTCGTCCAGACGTACTAGGAGATGGATGGATATGCGAGGAAAGTGCCTCTGGTTTCGTTCAGACCCAGAACGGACTTGTAAATGGATTGTGTGTCTGACATTGGATTTTATTCTGTGTTGATTGATTTCTATTAAATATACATTTGTTTGGCGGCGGAGAATTTATTCTTTTGCTTAACGCCCTTCTCTGAGACGTACGAGCTCAGAGGTTGTATATCGATGGACATCAGTCGCATGGCATGAATTGCCTGTGTGGCACGCTAAGATGCAACGACCAAGGCTTCTGTTGAAAAGCAAAGTCTTGTGGTTGATGATCAAAGCACGGCCTACGTGGCAGCTTTGTGTATAACGTGAATTTGCGAGCCTCACACCTCGGTATGAGTTAAAAATGGGATACGGGCCGTTGGGAGAACACGATGTTTCTTTCTAGCTTTGGTGGTGTCAGTGACTTACCAGCCCTGACATTTATATACTTTTCACCTTTGTGGTTGTTGGAATGAGGCGCCTCGATTATAGGTCTGTAAGGACCGGGAAACGTGTGTTCAGGCATAACTTGTAATGACCCGCATTTTCTGCGGTATATAATTAATTTATTTAATTATATAAATGGTGGTTTAGAGAATTCAAATGGTCGTGGAATTAAATAACTGGGGATATTTAATTAAATTAAATAATTAAATAATATATTTAATTCAGAAATAATCAAAATTATTGGAAATCACAATATTCTGTGAACGGAGTCGTCCCTTAGATTTAATTCAGCTTAGAGTTGAATTATATTGACAAATATATTCAATCGACGACAGTTTGAACGTATAATTATATTATAATTAAAATCGAGCTCGAAATGGCGCTGTAGTTCGTAAATTGGCGATTCAAACTTCAACTGAATGTACAGGGTTTGTTTTAAGCCGGATTTCTGTGAAACAAGAAACGTGTGGAGCTGGTGGAGTATATCTTTCTAGTCGAAGAGAAAAATCGGGATTTCATCGTATAGGTTTTGATTTACGTCCAAATCAAATTTCAGAAAGGTCGCTGTAGAATTCCTTTATAATTTGCAACGCTTTAATTACGTTATAAAAGGGTTTTTCAATATAGACTGAATATCGAGGTAATCGGGAATCTGAAATATCAAACTGTATATTCTGATATGATATTCTGGAGTTGTACGATATCATATGTGAAGATATACGATAATATAAATTTATTTATATTTAATTTAATTATATTTAAATATATTTATATATTTAAATGGGTCATCCAAAGCTTTAAAAATAGCTGATTTTGCAAACGAAGTCGGAATTCGACGAAACTAATTTTGTTGGATTCGCAATATCAAATAGTTGTTAGATTTCCAGTTTCGTGATTTTTAGAGTCACTGTGTGGCCGTACGGATTTATAGAGTGAGAAACAGTCAGTATTTCGACAGTTAAAAATACGCTGTGTGAGCATACGGAGTCGGAATTCGACGAAACCAGTTTCGTTGGGACCGTAATGTCGAACTGTAGCTGTCTGTCCAGTTTGGTGATTTTTGGGTATCGTGTGTGATCACACGAATTTTTAGAAGGTAGAACGAATATTAAAATGAGAATATATTCATAAATATCTCCAACAAAATATCTAAAACAAACACCCTATAAATACCCCCCTTACTTCCCTTAAAACCTAAATCAGAAGTCAACACAGCAAGAATGAGGCGCCGTTGGTTTTTCCCTCTTTCACTAGGATTTCGATCTTCAACAAATCAAAATAAACCCATGAAAATCCTATAAATCATAATGTAAATATATTTACACTCTATTCAACTTCCTCTATCATCTGGTATCACTTAAGAGAGGTTCGGCCATTTCTTTAGTTCGCTGTAGATTTATAGCGAAGGGTAGTGAAAGCTAGGGCTGGAAATTGATGAATGCAGGAGTGTCGATTCGAGCTTTGGAGATCGTTCCCGAGTTTGGCATCGAGATTGGATTGGGTTTTGGAATTTTGGGAGGGTTCGACACCAAAAACAGTCGCGGGTTTACTGTTCACGCTGAAAAAGGCTCGGCGACGTTGTGGTTGATAAGGGCTCGAGTTCAGTTTCGACGTGCTAGGGGGGTGCGGATTTTGGAGAGAAGAAGTGTGGTGTTTTCGGTTGGTGAATTCGGTGATGGAAGGAGGTGAACGAGGCGTAGGAAGATCGGAAAATGGTGTTTGGTTTTGCAGCAGGTCACGGCAAAGAAGGATCGGGGAAGGTGGATTGTAAAGGAGCGGGCCTGGGTATTGAAAAGGGGGTTCGGGTTTTCAACGTGAGGAAGGATGGGCCAAGAAAGGTTTAAAGCCCACTTCTTTTTATTATAAACCCAAGTTTATTTTTAATCTAAATAATGTATGAACTTGTAATGCTTATAACTTTGTCATACCTAATCAGAAATTCGAACCGTAAGTTGCGTTGGGACCGTATGGACGGACACTACACAATGGGACTGACCGCGAGTCGATTGGAGTCTGTCACAATTTATGGCGAAATAAATTGTCCAACTGAGTCAAATAACGCAAACCGATTATTTAACGGTTAACGCGTCAATGTGAGTAAAACTCACTAACTCTGAACAGTTATATTTTTATAATGTATCCTTAGAACTGTTAATCATCTGTTGATTGCTATGTGTTGATTGTTTGATTGAACTGCTAGTCAGTTAGTTAAATTTCTATATTGATTCTGTTTAACAGAATATATCATATGGAACTGAAAGTGATGACAATCATGTTGTGTAACATCTGTGATGCAGGGAAACAGGTTGGAGGAATCCGACTGGATTCCTCAACAGTTATTTTATTGTTTTTCATATATTTTAATATATGATGTGAATTATAACCTGTTGTTGATTGTGTGTGTATGGACGAGATTAGACATCGTGATTTGATATGATTGAATACCATAACATAACGGAATGTTGATAAGGGAATTTTCAAAGTGATATTGAAAACAGAATATTTATAAATTGGAATATTTATAAATAAGAAATATTTATAAATT
The DNA here is from genome assembly GCA_030737875.1 of Allium sativum. Classification (NCBI taxonomy): domain Eukaryota; kingdom Viridiplantae; phylum Streptophyta; class Magnoliopsida; order Asparagales; family Amaryllidaceae; genus Allium; species Allium sativum. Next base: position 549,280,770 of record CM060916.1, read on the forward strand.
TAAATATTTATAAATAAGGAATATTTATAAATTGGGGTATTTATAAATAGGAGATATTTTAAAAAGGAAAATAAATTCAAAACATTTCTTTTTGAATGGAAAGGCCTGTGTGGCGAGTTTGGGGATTTTCCCGATGCTCCCGATACAAAAGAGGTTATGGCGAATTTTCCCGGGGATTTAAGGAGTTAGAATATTTTTAAGAATAAATCTGAAAAGGGAATATTTGCAAACCATTTGCAAATAGAATAAAATAGAGAAAGAAATATTTGTAAACCATTTACAAATAGAATTGAAAGGGGAATATTTAGAAAATAAATAGAGTTAAATAAAAGGGAAATTGGTTTATAAAGGAAACCGTTATAAAAAGGAAAACGTTATTAAAAGGACATTTATAAAGTGAAGAACCGTTACTAATAGTAAATCTTTATAAATGAATAAATGTGTTAAAAAGGAGATCTTTTTAAAATGGATAGACGTTATAAAAAGGGGTAATCGAATATGGTATTCGAAGTTAGTTAATCGAATATAGACATTCGAAAGGAGTTAATCGAATATGTTATTTCGAAAGGAGTTAATCGAATATGGTATTCGAAGTTAGTTAATCGAATATGGTATTCGAAAGTTAGTTAATCGAATATAGACATTCGAAAGGGGTTAATCGAATATGGTATTCGAAGTTAGTTAATCGAATATGGTATTCGAAAGTTAGTTAATCGAATATGTTATTTCGAAAGGGGTTAGTCAAGTCGAGTTAGTCAAATAGAGTTAACCAGTTAGAGTTAATCAGTTAGAGTTAACCAGTTGGAGTTAATTAGTTAGAGTTAATCGATTAGAGTTAAAACGAACTAGAGTTAATCAAATATAGTTATTTGAGACAGAGTTAGTCAAACATAGTATTCAGGGTAAGTTGCCATCTTGTACGACTGCTAGCGTAATTCGCAGGGCTGTAAATAGCCTACGGCGGTCGGATGTTTCCTGAGGGAGTCAGGCGTAACCATTGTGATCGCTGCGATATAGAGTCAAGCGAATGGAGTTTAATCGAAGATTAGTTATTCGATAGGAGTTAATCGAGTTGATCGAGTTGAGAAATAAGTTAAATAAGTTGAGTTGATCGGGTGGTTCGACCAAGTTAGTCGAGCCTAGTTAATCGAATCGAATTGGTCGAACCAAGTAAGTCGAGTTAAGTTAGTCAAGTTAGTCGAGCCTAGTTAATCGAATCGAATTGGTCGAACCAAGTAAGTCGAGTTAGTCGATTCTAGTTAAGTTAGTCGAGTTAAAGTTATCGATGTTAGTTTCATCGAAGGGAGTTATCGATTATTGTTTAATCGAAGTGAGATTTTCAAATATGAGATATTTGAAAAGGAAGAGTTATTGAATATTAGTTATTCGAAGAGAGATTATCGAATATCGTTTATTCGAGAAGAAGTTAATTGAATATAGCTTATTCGAAGTAGAGTTAATCAAATAGAGATTTCTCGAAGAGAGTTAATAGGCAAATTCGATTATATCGAATTCGAGAAAGTACTTATACTTTCCAGTGTTTAAATAGAGATTTATTTATTTATAAATAAATAAGTGTTAGGTTAATTATTCACTAATAAGAATAGAAGTTATAATTAAAGTTAGATAATTCGAAAGGAGGGATTATAACGTTATCGTTATAACCAATGTTTTAAATATAGAAGTAGATTAGTAAAATTGGATCCGAGAAAGGCGTAAAGAAGTTGTTAAAGATTAAAAGATAAACTTTGACCATTTTGAAGTTATAACGTTGTTCAGTTAAGGTCTGAGAGGTAATTATACCCCAACTTGAGTGACTTCCTTCTTAACTAAGAAATGGTAAGGTTTGATCGTAAAGGAGTTTTGGAAATGTTTTCCAAACGAGAATCAGAAATGTTTTCTGATAAAAGAAAATAAGAATTTAGAATATAGGGAAACAGGAGATAAGTAAATAAATGAATTAAAGAGATTTATGTTAAATGATGTTTGTTCGATATAATTTCCATTTGGAAATAATATCGTTGTTTGCACACTTGTTTTTCTTTGATAGTTAACTCACCGACTATCGAAGTTTTGACCATTTTAACGTTGTTAATATGGAGAGACCGGTTGGATTATTATTCGAAGAACCACTCTGTATTGGCATAAGCGTTGCGAATCATATATGCCAAAGATAATTGAAGATGGAGTAAAATGCAAGGGCTGTTGTATAAGTCTTAGATAACCGTGACTAAGATGGATATACGGAATAGTGCCTTCGGTTTGTCCAGTCCCAGGACAACTTGTATGGACGAAGGTCTGACAGAGTATGTCTGGTAGATCACGTAAGTTGATCGTTTCAAACGTATTTACGTTGGTGGCGGAGGAATTCGTTTCTCTTAGCTTATACCCGTGGTATTTTTGGGGAAATCAATTTGTGATTTGGCGGGTATGACGATGTGACATTTCTAAGTGAATGAAGATGGATGTCTGACAGAGTATTTCCAGACGATCACGTACATTGATTTCTTCGACCGTACCAAGAGTGGAAGCGGAGAAGGAAACTTCTTTAGCTAACACGTAATGTACTGTTGTAGACATCAATTAGTGATTTTCGATGGACCTAACAATGTGACATTCGAAGTGAATCTGATGTGATGATAAAGCGTAGCTTCTAGCCTCATCAACCGGTAAATGACAGAAATCGGGCAGGCAGCATGGCTAAGTCGGTCGCACCGAAGTAGGGTGTATAATCACCTATCTAGAGAATATTCATTTGTTTCTTAAATCTATCAATGCTATCCCATATATATTACGGGAACGGTTGCTGATCCCAACCGTTGGTGGTGTACATTCGATACACTCAAGCGGAATGAGTGGTCGGTCATGTGTGGCTGAGCTACAAGATGTTCTTGTTGAACTCCAGTGTATCGTTCTTAGAGTACACTGATCGGAAGGTGGTTCCATACCTTGTCATAGTTGGAAATCCATTATCCAATACGTGCTTGCGATTTTGATTGTATACTATATATGTAGAACGTGAGATGAAAGCGTTTCTGCTAGTTGATATCTATTTGTACATAGACATTATTATAATATCAAAAGGTTTTTGATATAAAGATATTTTGGATTCTCATAAGGGAAAAACCCGTTCCGTTCTGCGGCGTGGTCTTATGAGATATCGTTTTACTTGTTCATATACATGTTTAAATTGTTTTACTCATACCAGTCCCGTGACTGACCCGGAGTTTACTTTGTTGTTTTCCATAAACTCTTGGGTGCCTAAATTTGTACGGGCAGTCAAGTAGTCAGGAATTTACAGATATACTGGAAGAGCGTGGAGCAGGAGGCTTCAAGATCATATAGCTATAGTTATTTCCGCTGTGTTGTAAGTGCTGTACTCTGATAAGTGCTATTGTATACATATCTGTTATATTTCAAAGTTATGTTATCTATCATATGTTATTCGTTCCGCTGTGAGGTTCGTGTTACTCTGATGTAAGTTCTTCTTTTCTTCTTCTATTCTAAGTTTCTATCTTATCTATTCTCACCCTCTAATTTCTTTCACTAATTACCAGGATTTTTCGATGTTTTGGTTATCGACATCGTGCTTATGTCGATAACCAAAGCCGCTCAAAATCCGGGTCGTTACATAACTAATCCTCTAACGTAAGTGAGGACCGGCCCAACCGATCCAGGGTTGCACAGAGTGTGTAGTCCTGAGACATTTGCTAGAGTGTCTCGAGCGCGGAGCCCTTGCCTCGACTCATGACGGAAATCCAATTTCCAATACGTGTATTGCGGTTTTAATTGTAGAACTAGTATGGCGACATGAAAGATGGTACCCATGCCGCCTATGATTGATATTTATGATTGAAATGTTTTGACACTATGCACTTATTACAGTATCAAATGATTTGTTTTAAACGTACCAAGCATGTTTGGCTATTATAAGGGAAAACCCTATCCTCCGGCTTGCGTTGCATTGCATTGTGTGATGGGACCTGGGTCTTATAATAGCTTCATTTTTCGAAAAAGTATTGCGCTGTTTATTCTATGCACTGGTATTCTTGGGAGGAAACCCGTTCCGTGTTATACGGCGTGGTCCCATGAATTACTCTCTTTTAAAGTAAAGTTTTAAATAAATGTTTTAGTTCTCACACCAGTCACATGACTGACCTGGAGTTTATTGTTTTAACCTAAACTCTGGGTGCCCCTATTTTCCGCACGGGAAGCTAGTAGTTACGGTTTTGCAGATTTATATTCACAGGATCCTGGTTTACAGCTGGAATGATATCCGGAAAGCTCTGTATCCGTATATCACCTTCAATTGTGCTTTGTATTATTTTTCCGCTGCCATGTAATTTATTGTAATCTCTGATATTCATCGAATGTAATTTATTCATTTATACTCTGTATATTCTTGTATCTGATGGAATTGTTGTAATAACAATGAAATGTTCTTCTGTTTGTGTTCTGATTTGTCCTGTTCTCAAATGATCAGGGGTTTCGAACGGTCTAGATCGGTTTAACGACTGATTCGGATCGAGCGAAATTCCCGGCCGTCACAATATATGTTTTAAAAGGGACAAATTCAAGTTAGCAAAGTATTCAAGATTTTGATGGCGAATATTCAAGGGGGATTGTTGTAATATATATGAGTGAATATGCTCTTGTCATATTCTATTTAGCCCACATCATGGGAATAAGTCTAACATCAGCTCCAAAGCCTATATATAAAGGAGCCAATGTAATAGAAATTGTACACATTTGAAATAATAGAAATAAAAGTCTCTCCCCTATCTTTTCTGTTCTCTCTAATGGTTTCTTGTTTAACATATGTTTTGTTTTATTTTATAACATTATTTTAATTGTTCTTATATTTCTTTAGATTCTATATTATAGTTCCATTATATTTGCATATGACTATTGCACTACTGATGAGAGATAACATGCCATATACGTGGCTCATTTCAAGCATGCATCACCACCTCCTTTGTATGAACCATATGGAGCATGCTAAGTTCCTCAAATATTATATGACTTCAGTAAATATGATAGCAGCAAAAAAGGTGTTCCTCAATTCAAGTATGCTTATTTGCACATTAATCTCCCCTATTGTGTTCAGGTGTTTGATTTACGTCATTGAAGTAAAGCTTAATCATACAAGATTTCTTACTTATGTATTTCTCTCTCTTTTTTGACAACTTTAGACCAACATTTCTAAGCATATGTTTACCAAGGATTGATCCACTAGTTTACTGCATGTGGGAATAGTTTGATACAAATCTGAAATAATTTTATTTCTGTTTGTCTTTGCTTATACTGATTTGAATAGTGATAGGAACTAGTAAATGTATTTATTTGTTGCACTTTCCCACAAATGCTAATTTTATTTTAGTTTTATTTTATTTTCTATGTTTTAGATCAATATTTATGCACAAAGTCTTTCCTAATGAATGGGGTTCATGGATAAGTTGAAAAGGTCCAACGATAGCCGTGCGAATTTGTGGTTTGCTTGTGGTCTAGGGGGTTTTATAGTGAGTTTGATGTGGAAAACAATATCAGAGCAGGTCGAAATAAATTTCAAACGTCTGAACCGGGCCTAGGAATTGCCTGAGATCGTCTTCTAACGCCTGAAATAAATTTCACACATCTAAAATAAATTTCAGACGTCTGAAATTGTCTCAGGGTATTGGCTGAAATCTATTTCAGACGTCTGAAACTTATTTTCAAACGTCTGAACCAGGTCAGACGTTTGAAAATAGGTTAAGACGTTTGAAATTTGCTGATGTTTCTAGTTCTCCTTCTATTGATTGATGGAGACCACGGTCAATAGTTTAGGTTGTTCTAGAAAAGAACTGACACTTGAAATGCACACTTTATGATAATATTTATTGTTTATTTGGGTCGATGAAAGTGAAGCTAAGTGACATAACATGTATATGAAGGCTCTGTGTTCAGTGATAAACAAATGGAGAGCATCGAAATTAACAACATTATAGGTCACTTAATTTGAATCATTGGTAATATTTGATAATATTTGGTCAATCTTTGGAAATAATGGAAAACATCGAAATTAACAACATCGTAGGTCACTTAATTTGAACACTGTAGCTATTCTGCAACAGTATATGTATCTTGACCGTGTGTCAAATTTAATGCATATGCATAATAGCAGTTTTGTAGCAATGGCATATATAATGATAGAAGGTTATAGAAGGATTGCAGTTGTACCTTAGGCATAGACAGGTTCTAGCGACAACTGATTATGGAGAAAGCGGTAACTTTTAGTTGTTCATTTTGTTGGTATTCGACACAAACTTGTTTTACGGGTATTGTGTTTTACTTATAGATATCATGACTTTGTTTGACGGATATTGCCCAAATTTAGTTTATGGTGTTATTTTTGTTTATATTAACCATGTAAACTTGGTTTATTGATGATGTCGTTGTGTATTAATATTGTATTATATAATTTATGTAAATGATGAAAGTTATATGTTTATAATATAACTTTTGTATTTGGTTCGAACATGTTATTAATATTAGTTGATTCTACAATATGCAAATGTTATGATAGATTAAAAGACATTGTGATATATGGCAGAATGCTGTAGAATAAAAAACATGTAAATTTCCTGAAACTTAAGGGAAGATGACAATATTTCTGAAACGATATAAAACGATGGACAAATATAAGAACAACACCATTTGAAACGTTGCAGTATGTTAATTTTCTACAGCGTTTTGGTATATGTTGTGATATTTCCATGACCTATAACAACTTGTTGGTAGATAACGTTCATCAAAACGCTGTTAGTGGTTATTACAACATTTTTTTAAATGCTGTGAATGGGCAAATTTCTTGTAATGACATGCGAACCCCACAAAGAAGAGTTTGTTGACACATCGTGACGGACATAAGGTAATGAAGGTAAAACAGGAGTCTAGGGTCCTTAGCAAACTATGCAAAAATAAAAAATAAACTTTTTTAAAGAGAAAAACATGGTTTAAAGCTAGCGAGAGTGGAGGATCGAGGTCAGAGAAATAGAGGTAAGGTCGGTTTCTGATTCAGCGATGCCAAGGAGGGTGCTGGGATCATAAAAGACAATGATTGATGAAGCAATAACAAAGTGATGAGGGTCAATTTTGGTGGTATATACAGAGAGAGCTAGGGTGGAGGAGCTTAAGAAGGTGTTGGATACACGACTGCTTTGGTATTGAAGCACAACGGAAGTGAATGCTTGACTATGGGTGAGGAATTAGGATGGACGAAAGGAGATGGCATAAGCTAAATTAAAAAATGACGGCATCTTTCTTAAAAATAAAGAAGAATTATGTATCCTTTCAAAAAGTGAAAGAAAACTGAAGCTATATTAGTTTGCACTATGTTTGTAATGACCCGCCATTTCTAACCATTCAAATTGATGATAAAAAAAACTCAAATCGTTCGAAACAAAGGGTTGTTAATAAAATTTAAGGTAGATAAAAAATCATATCACAGAATCACAGACATGTAATATTGCAACGGGGATAAAATGAAACATAATAGTTTATGAAGCTACTAGATAACCAAAAATGTTAATGTCAAACTAAAGAATCTCATCATTAACACCACAAAAATTCAGTTATGACAAGATCCCTGATTCATACTAGAATAAGTGTCCAAAAATAAAATAACTAAAGATAACAACAGCTGAATAATAGAAAGAGGAAGTGGTCCTCTGTAGTGTCTTTCTCCAAAGAGGAATCTTTAGGAACTGAAAGACTCGGGCTAACCCAAGCATAAAGTAAAATAAAGCACTCAAGTTAGGATTAACAATCTTATGTAAATGATTCAACTTAAGTGAAATGTTCGAGTAAATGCGCAAATAACTTAAAAGGTGTTTGTGGTGGGGATTGAGATGTTGATGATGATGGTTTTGATGACAACAACTTATTTCAATCATTATTGTTATAGAATATATAATAACACTATTATCCAGAATATATATATACAGGAAATCTATTTAGATGTTAATTATTGAAGACTGTACAATTCATATAATTAAGATATTCAAAGTAGAATAGTTCAAGATACAAGACTCGTGAGTAACAAGAATTCAAGAGTTCGAGAAATATGAAGTAATTGAGTCTAGATTTTTTTTAAAGAAAACTCTAGTTAACACTGAAATCTAATTTCAAACTTCTCTCACTATGTTGATGTCAAAAGTTGGCCACTAGTGACAGTCAACCCCCAATCGTGAGAAGAGCACACGAATAACAATAAAAAAAATGCAGTAAAGTAAAGAAAATCAGGGAACACGCAAGAATTTTTATAGTGGTTCGGAAAAGATGGTGCCATATCCACTTTGTATGTATTGATTTTCTTTTGATTACAAGTACAACACTTTTTCTATTTGAAGAAAAAAAGGGGAATAGGCTATTTTTGTAATTAGCCGTAGGAAGAACTTAGAATCGAAAGTCTTAGGTGGAGAATAGAGCATCCGAAAGAAGGTCTCCAGAAAGAGAGGTCCCTTACTATTTTGAGCTTGGAGGTATTTATAAGTAAAGAAGTGGGCCGAGCGGTCCGCCACGTGGATGGCCTCTTTTGCGGAGCTCGGACACGTGGAGCCCGATCATTTGAAGTAGTTACGGTGGTGGGACCCGGTTTATTGTTTGTTAGTAGTATCCTCAAAAATTGTGGTTTACGTGACACTTGAGATGAGGTGTATCAAAAGTAGAGCTTTGTCCAGAAGTGGTTGACCTCCTTTAATGCCTTAAGAATTGAGCCGAGTATTGAATGTCTCAGTTAGATATTTCCATATAAAACCGGAGATATCAAGTCGATCCGAACTTTAAGGAAGTGCTTGTCTTGGTCGGTCCGGGAGAGCGATTATATTAGGGCATGAGATCCGTTGCTCGAAAGAAACTGATTCAGGTCAAACCTTTTGTGGACTTTCTGAAGTACAAGTCGTTATATCGGTTGATTGACCGATGCTGAAAAGTGAGTCTTCGGACATTGGGCTTCGATCCGTTGAACCGCGACAGCTTTTGACAGAAAGTTGGTCAACACTTAGCCCCTCAGAATACATCTTTCTTAGTAAAGGAGGTGTGTTTTGAATGTTGTATTGAAGCTCAATGTGCGGGTAGAGATGGTTGCGCTGAACCATATTAAGGCCATAAATCCGACGGTCCTGATGGTTGTATTAAGGCCAAAAAACTAACGATCGATACAGATCGTATTGTGACTAGGAAACCGACAACTATCGAAGACCGTATTAAGACTGAGAAGGTCATAAAAATAGTAGCAGCTTCCAATACCTGTAAAGACAATGTAAACCATTCTTGGTATAGAGATGGCTGTGAACTTGTTTGGACGAGTATTAACCATACTTGACATGAAGATAAGAGCAAGCAGTAATCACAGTTGGCTTAGAGAGGTGGCGAGTATTATCCATACTCGTCTTATAGAGATAGCGAGTATTATTCATACTCGGCTTACAGAGATGGCGAGTATTATCCATACTCGGCTTACAGAGAGGGGGAGTATTATCCATACACGGCTTATGGCAAGTGTTAATTGTACTCGGCGTGTATAACTTCGTTCATATTTGGTCAATGGAACCAGACGTATGAAGTTATGTATAAATGATTTTATTAAGTCATGGCGAGTGGATAGTGCACTCGGCTTTGAGAAGGGGCGAGTATAATCCATACTCGACTTAGGAAATTCCTACCATACTCGGCTCGAGGAGTAGGTTTAGTTATGGTGGCTGGCTTTGATCGTACGTTACGGACGATGGCTTAACACTGACCAAATTCTGTTTGGTGGGCGTCGTTCATGCTTGACTTAAATCATTCAAACATAATACATGTTTGCAAAAGAAAGTTCATTGTTGTTAAATAATTATTACAAGAAAATGGAAATAAATTCTAAGAGGACCACTGTTGATTCCAGAGCATGCCTAGGAGCTAAATTCTAACCACGTACATGTGTACATCAACATATCCATTTTATAAAAATACATTGAAAATAAAAAAAAATTAAATCTTATTAATTGATAATGATGCCGCGAGTGCTGAGCTCAGGGTCCTTTCCGTTTCTAGGAGCTCAAGGACCGGCTTGAGGAGCTTGGGCGGAATATTGTGGTGGCATGGCCGGTGCGTTCTTCTTGACATACTCAGGAACTTCTCCTTGCTTGACCCTATCCTCGATGAGATCGCGCAGGTGTCTACATTCATTGGTGATGTGACCAGCAATGTTGTGGAATATACAGTGATTTCCAGAGTCAAGTTCTTTCTGGGTAGATTCTCTTCGAGGAGGTTTTGGGAAAGGTAGGTATCCTCGTACGTCAAGATAAATGTCGATCAGGGGAGAATTGAGCTCGGTATACTGATCGTACTTGTTCTCTCTCCGGGGTCGTACGTTGTGTACATTCTTTCCCGAGGCCTTTCCTCTTCCTTTATTCTGGCCATTGGTGTTGGATGGACATCCTCCTTTGGTGGCAAGGACCTCAAGGCTCTCTATCTCAATGCTGGAGTCTTCTTATCGGAGGAATTGCTCGGCCTTTCCATAGAAATGTTCAATGTCCTTGGGGGGATCTCTGGTCAAAGAGGTTGAGAATTCTAATCGGTTATGGACACCTACGATGGCGATCATAAGCATCATCGATGGCCCGGGTCGATTGTGACGACCCGAAATCCCCGTTATGGGAAATCGCGGATTGCTTTGAGAACAAACCACATCGGAACACAAACAGAAGAACATTTCATTGCTTATTACAACAATTCATCCGAATTCAAGAATATACAGAGTATGAATGAATATTATACATCAGAAAGACATCTTAGATTTAAATTACATTTAAATACATCGCAGCGGAAAAATAATACGAAACACAACTGAAGGAGATATATGGATACAGAGCTTTCCGAATATCATTCCAGTTGTAAACCAGGATCCTGTGGATATAAATCTGCAAAACCAAAAGTACTAGCTGCCCATGTCGAAAATAGGGGCACCCAGAGTTTAGGTTAAAACAATAAATTTCAGGTCAGTCATGTGACTGGTGTGAGAACTAAAACAGTTATTTAAAACTTTACTTTAAATCAGATATATCAAGGGACCACGGCATAAAACACGGAACGGGTTTCTTCCCAAGAATATCAGTGCATATAACAGAACAGCGCAACGCTTTTTGGAAAAATGAAGCTATTACAAGACCCAGGTCCCATCACACAATGCAGCAGAAGCAGGAGGATAAGGTTTTCCTTATAATAGCCAGACATGCTTGGTACATTAAAAACAAATCATTTGATACTATTATAAGTGCATAGTGTATAAAACAACTTCAAATATAAATGTATCAATCCTAGACGGCATGGGTACCATATATCATGTCGCCAATACAAGGTTCCACAATCAAAACCGCAAAGTCACGTATTTGGAAGTTGGATTTCCATCATGAACCAAGGCAAAAGATAGTCCTTACCGAATTCGAGACGCTCTAGCCCACCCCTCAGGACCCAGACTCAGGAGGGCCCTTAGATCGTCAGGGTCGGTCCACCGATATGGATTAAAATGCCTAAACACTACGTTTCCCTTCCCTTTGGGGCGTCAATGAGCCAAATGACTCCATCAGCTCCACTTAGTCATCGATATATCCGAAGCGCCTCGCAATCCAACAACCAAACAGGTGAAAATAATATAAATGTCAGGGCTAGTAGGTCACTGACACCACCATAACTAGAAGGAAACACATGTCTTCCCTGAAGTCCTTCTCCCGTTTCTGGTTCACACCGGGGTGTGAGGCTCGTGAATTAATACGACACAAAGCTGTGCCACACAGGCGGTGCTTTGATCATCAACCAAAAAACTCTGCTTTTCAATAGAAGCCTTGATCATTTGCATCTTAGCGTGCCACACAGGAAAACCACTCCATGCAACTGATATCCATCAATCACTCAGAATGATATCCAATGTCAGACACACAGTCCATTTACAAGTCCGTTCTTGGTCTGAACGAAACCGGAGGCACCTTGTACCTCGCATATCCATCGGTCTCCAAGTACGTCTGGACGATCACCAACTGATTCCCTCCTCTTGGGTGTACAGCCCAATCAAGATCATCAGTAATTATCCAAACGATGTGAAGACCTCTGGTCTTCGACCACCGTCTTCATCCTCGACACATCGCCGAATCAGTTATTCAGAATGGGATAAACCCGGTCATTCTGAATAACTAACGTATATAATAAACAAGTGTTACACAAACAAAACATACGCCTCATTCCAATTCAGAATATTCTTTTATTCAAATATTCTTATACTTTGGGAAAGGTTCCCATTAATTTTATCAAAGATAAATTCTTTAAATTTATTATTTAATCTTCCGTTGAATATCAATTCAAACCAAATTATGGTTTATCCAAACTAGTCGGGATTAATGAACCTTACCGAAGTAATCATTTGTTTTAATTTCCCAATCCCAACCTATTCATCCCATGAAGTAAAACTGGTAATACTTCGTATCTAACACCACGTTGTTATCGGTAAATTCAATTACCATTTCATGTTCAAATCTAATTAAAGATTTAACTATCGCCTGGAGCAAAACTGGTGATACTCCATTCTCGATTATTTCAATCTAATTAAAGATTCATTAAAACTCCACTTGGTTTTAATCTTCCTAAAAATCAATATTAATGATTGTTTAACTTGGGAAATCATATCCTATCTTTAATTGGGCTACAGAACCAATGTCATTTAAAACACGGTTCAGGATAAACCCAAAATCACATTCCATTCCATCAGCCTTTAACTGTAAATTAGCAAGTGAACAATTCCCTAAGTATTAACCCCGAAGGCCGAAACCAACATCAGATCAATACCCAGGAAACCATTCAACTTAACTAATCTCCAGTTAGTTTCTGATTTTCTTAACTCCATTGGGTCTAAGAATAGTATTATTAAAGATATCATTCACGACAACCCAAATCACATTCCATTAACTATGGAATCTTCACGGAAAAACAAATCAATATACAATCGATATCTATTTCCATATCCGACCAATAATATAAATGGAATAACATTAATGCCTCTTAAATTCCATATGTATTAACAGTCTTCCTCTACAGAAGTTCACTTCGATTATTATCAAATCGAATTCTATTCAATTCCAATTTAATATGTTAAATTGGAAAACTTTACTTTGGAAAATATCCTTTAAATCTTAACCAAAGATTTATAAATTCCAAACCCATTTGACTGTAAATCGGGTTAAAGAACGAATGTCGCTAAAACACAGTTCACAACAAACCCAACTCACATTCCATTAATTATCGGGTTAAAGAACAAGTGTTATTTAAATCACTGTTCACGATAAACCTAAAAATCAATTCAAATTCAATTCCAATTAAATACCATTTAATTGGTATACTTCATTAAATCTAAATAAAAAGATTTAATCTTTTTCTCAACTGGGTTTAAGAACAGTGTTAATGAAGACACCATTCACGACAAACCCAAATCCCATATGATATTAAATACAAGGCTCTGAATAAAAAATATATCGGCTTATATCCAATATCAAATTCTACGACCAACCAATATCATATTGGAAATAACGATATAAATATATCTTTCAAATTTCCATAACAATATCTGTATAATCACGAAATCCGACATCGAAATATTCCGAAGACAATTTTGATTCAAATCCATTTCCACTTTATATATTGGAAATTCTGGTTATTTTCAAAACCATTTCAAATCCAATTTATTTATTTTAAAAATAAATGGATTATCATTCTAGTTCAAAACTAGTTTATTTAGATAAAAATTTATTTTTATCTTTTCAAATATGGGATTTTTCATCCTAACTCTTTCCAAATCATTTCTTATGATTTTACACTAATTATTGATATTTTTAATAATTTTATCAAGGCCTGTACAGTTGATTCCCATAAACGGCCATCGAACTGCACTTACAGCGACCTTTTCCAAATTTGATTTGGACATAATTCCAAATCCAACTTGTAATGTCCCGTATTTTCTGACCATTTATTGAAATATTTTATTTATTTAAAATATTGATTTGAGTTTAAATAATGGAATTTAACCATTTTAATTTGAATATTTATTTTTTTTGAATATTATAATAATATTTTATTTTCGGCATATTTGGGAAAAATGTTGATTTTGCTGTATAATGTAAACGAGCAAATTAAAATGGTTTAAATATGGTATATATTAAATTATATTAATATATTCGTTATTAAAACGACGTTAGAACGTTTAATTTATAATTATAATATAAAACGAGTTGTAGCGGCGCGGTAGTTCGTAGTTTGGCGTTTTGAACTTTAAACGGCTGTACAGGGCCCAAAATAAGTCGAATTTTCTCGAAACAAGAAATGTCGAAATCAGTTGGATAATATCTTTCTAATGAAAGAGAAAAATCTAGTTTTCATAGCGTAGATTTTATTTTATGTCCAAATCAAATTTTGAAAAGATCGCTATGGAATTCCTTTGTATATGATAACGATTATTTATATAAAATAAATGGTTTTTAAATATTTTAAATATCGATTTGGCTTCAAACTCAATCCGAGTTATTTTATTTTAGTAATAAATGAAATTCTGGTCGTGTATGGCCCATTTCAATATTTTATTAATATTATATTGAGGTATTTTAAAATTGGTTTATTTTATTTGAATTGGGCAGTTATAAAAGGAACTTTATTCAAAAGACCTTTGTTTTCGACGAAACAAATTTTATTAGGACCGCAACAGTAAATTATAGCTAGGTTTCAAGTTGCACGTCACTCGGGGTTAATTTGTGAGCGTAGCAAAATAAAATACAAATAAAACGACCATTTGAACGTGAACGAGCGCCGTTTGAGCAAACGGACTCGGAATTCGACGAAACAAGTTCCATTAGGACCTTATCGTAAAATTATACTATGCTGTCCATTCGCATCTCGAACAGAGTTTTATGTGAGTATAGAAGCGAATAAACATCGTTAAAAATAGTGATAGGTACGAAATAAAATATCGTTCGTCACATCGATATAAATAAATAATATTTTCCCTTGTATATTCAGCCTACCATTAGCCTAACTTTTAGTCATTTCCAACCAAAACATTTTCCAGCCACCACATTTTGCAAAAAAGTCTCTAAACACAAATCATTTTATTTCTCTCGATCTGTAAGGAATTTTCCATGGCAACCCGAAGCAAATTTGTAGATCGGGACCGTATATACCTACTGACAAAAATTGGGGACCTATGGTGGCCTGTGGTGGTCGGAAATCATCCAAAACCAACGAAATCCAATTTCGTTTTTCATGGTTTTGCATGCTACAGGGTCGATTTGAGAGGCCGGGACCTGGGGGAATGGAAGAGGAGAGTTCAGGCTTCGATTTGGCTTTGATCCCGGGTCTTATGATGGTCTGTGGAAAGAGAAATCAGGAGATGATTGGAGTTCGTATTTTTGGGGGTTTGCAATTGGATTTGCCTCGATTTGGGGGTGTTAGGTGGCGATTCAGGGTTGTGGTCTAAAGGGGAATTGAAGTGAGGGAGGATGCGCACCTTTCGGTGCCAGTGCCATCGCCGCCGGTGATCTGTAGGGGGGGATTGGGTCCATGAACGGAATTCGGTCATGAGGATTTTTTGGTGACTGGAGTTGGCTTGGGGGGTCATGGCTCTTGGCGATGGGGCACGGTGGAGAGGCGGTCGCCGCAGTCGGGTCACGGTGGTCCCAGTTAGCGTACGGCGGCGGTGGTAGGAGGATTTGGGGGGCACGGTGTTTGTTTGGGGATGAAATCGGGTTTCAGAACGAAGGGAAGGAGAAAACGCATTTTTGTTTAAAGGGTGCTGACGTGGCATTGATTAGAGAAGTTTAAGGTAATTAATTATTTGTTAGTTAGGTGGTTAATTAATTTATATTTCTAATTTAGTTTAGATCTTGTAAATGCGATAACTTTCACATATGTTAACGAAATTCAGTGAAATTGGATCCGTTGGGATCGCAGGGACGAGACCTAGACAATGGCACTGACTAGGAGTCGATTGGACGCAGTTGGAATTTCAGATAATTTTGACCGTTCGTCTCAAATTAAATGCAACAAACGCGTCAACCGTCAACCAAAATATAATCTGGTAAGTTAATTCTCACACCTTCTGGAATCCTGTGATGTGATAAATCCATAGAAAATATAATTTACAGTTAACAGTATAATTTGGTTGATTGGATACGATGGATGCAAATTGGTTGTTTATTTTTTTTTTGGTTGTCGTTATTTCGTTGTTTTAAATGCATTATATCTTATTCGAATTTTTTTTCAATTGGTATCTGTGATGCAGAGAAGGAAAGGTTGGAGGGATCCAACCGGATTCCTCAAATAAACTGTATTTTTATATTGTTATGCATATATGAATTGTTCACACTGTTTGACACCAAAATCTGTTTGAATGTTGATGGTTGGATATATATTCATCATTGTTGTGATTAAGATTAATCGACAGTGCTGATTGGGAAATTGGCAGTAACGGGCCTAAAATGTATGGTTTTAACATCGTTCCACCGTCAGGTGGATTGACGGGGTTTTAAAGTTATGAATTGTTTTATAACTAGATTTAAAGTTTTCAGTTTTTTCATATAAATAATTAAATTAGAAATTTATAAATACATTTTAAAATCAAGGATATAAAAGGAAATTATTTAAATGATTTAGACCAGTTTTAAAAAGTAGAAAGCCAAGAATTTATCTACGGGTTGGCAAAATAGAACAATTATTTTTAAAATAATTAAATAGTGTTTTTAAATTAATTAAATTAATTAAAAAAGGGTAAATGAAAATGCAATCCAGTTAATGGATAACTGACATGTACGGCTGACAAAATCAACCGTGTTTAACTAAAATTGATAATGGAATTAAACTGATAATGAAATTAATTGGATTTTCTAAATATTCGTTAAATTTAACAAATAGTGGAAAATATTAAGTTAATCCCTGATTAACTATAAATTAAGGAAAATATTAGTTAATCTTCGATTAACTATTAATTTATGAATTAATGAATTATTTAGTGTTAATAAAATTAATGAGTATCTGATAAACTTTTAAAGGGGATAATTCTATTTTTAGTTAATAGCAAGGTTAACTATTTTGAATATAGTTAGTGATAAAGTTAACTATCATAATGATTTAAGTAATTATCTGTAATTGGAATTCAAGTAGGGAATAATTAGCTATCGATAAGTTGGGTTAAGGGTTTATAAAGGAATCATAACCCAAGCGTTCAAACGAGATTGGAAAATGGATTTGGTAAGTAAATATAGCGATTTAAATAAGGTTTTTCTTAATTGCTAAATTAAGTAAAATAGAATTCAATTGGAGCGAAATGATTAAGAGAGATGATAAAAATATTAGTGAGAGACTGGATTATGGTAATAGGTTTAAAATAAAATATAAGGATTTGTTTAAATTTTACTTTGGGATTATTATATGTAGGTAAGGAAAAATCCAAGCGAGGTTTAGAAAAGGGTTTTCAAAACCAAAACGATAACCTCAGAAAGTTAAGAAATTGCTTAAACGAAACACTATAATTGAAATAAGGATTTCAAAGGCAAGGGGAAATACATATAGTGATTTTGGCTAAAAGCTGGTAAAGGGATTTTGGAAATAAAATCCAAATAAAGGGTTCTTGTGTAAAGGAGGTGAAAAGCGGATTTTTATCCAATATAAGCTTTAATATAGAAAGGCCCAAATGGATGAATTAAAAATATTTGACGAGGGATTTTCAATATAACTCAAAGTGTACAAGTAAAATAAATGTTTTGAGTTAAAAGTTATGTTTAGTGAATAATTACTTAATTGAAGTAATTAAGTAAAGGGATAATTGAACGAAGATTTCAAATATAAGAAACGGGTTTTTTTTAAAACCAGATTTGAAATCAAAAGTGGAAATGAGATTTTAATAGTAGTGGTTAAGTGACAAACTAATAATGTTCTAAGGTAAGAATGTTGTCGATCAAGGTCTGGGAGGTAAATAAAATACCCCAACTTGAACGGCTTCACTATTATCGAGGAATGGTATTAGTTTGAAACGAGTGGAAGGTGTTGAAATTTGTGTGATGTTCCATACGAGGGATATTGAACATGAATACAAGATTTTTGAATATAATTGCTAGTTACAAGATAAATAAGAATATTTGATTCAAGTTATATAAATTTGACCTTTGATTTGTCATATCAAAATTCGCAATTTGGTTTATACCATTTGGTATTATATATAGATAAGTATATATCGTGATGCCGGGATTTAAGGAAATGAGAAAGCGGTTTTGAAGAATATAACGATATTTCAAATAGTAATAGAAATGGAAAATTAGGTATGTATATTCATGTTCTAAAAACATATGAAATAGACTTTGTGATTATAATTAAGAATAAAGATAATATTTTAAATACATTGGAAGATTTAAAGTAGATTTACCATTTGGTTAAATATATATATTTTAAAATAGGCCAAGAAATGCCAAATACTGAATCAGCAGATCATTTCATTTACAGGATTGAAATTTGATAGTTAAATCACCGACTATCAAAACTGACCATACGATCATTGGTATGGAAAGACCGGGATCGAATTCATATTCGAAAATCATTCTGACCAACAAATATGTGAAGATGTCGGAAGATGATCAAGATGGAGCGTTGAAGACTGTGGATTTTCATAAACGAAAGAACTGCTAAAAATCTCTGGGATTGCAACCAGAGACAAACTGTGGTTCTGTCTTGATTGGAATCTACGGGTTGCAAGGACTACTCGCTACTGATCCATGGGGTGATTCGTATATGAGATGCAGTAGGAGAGTACATTCGGTTCATCCTGTTCCTGGATGATTTATATGGTCGAATGTTAGACAGAGTATTTCCTTAAAACCACATACGTTGATTTTTACAAATATACCGAGTTGGTGGCAAAGAGGGGCACTTCTTCTATACCCAGAGTATATTTGTGGATGTCAATTAGTGATTTGACGGATCTGACAATGTGGCATTCAAAGTGTATGATGACCAGACGTGTTCAAGCCTCAAGCTTCATCAGCCGGGAAATGACAAAAATCGGGCAGGCAGCATGGCTATGTGGGTCACTTCCATTAGGGTGTATAATCACCTATCTAGAGAAATTCCATTTGCTTCTTTAATCTATTTCGATGCTGTCACTTTTCGGGAGACAGTTATTGATCCCAACTGTCGGTGATATACATTCGATACACTCAAGCGAAATGAGTGGTCGGTCATGTGTGGGCCGGGTTGCAAGACGTTCTTGTTAAACCCAGTGTATTCGCCTCTAGAGATACACGATCGGCAGGTGGTCCAATACCTTGTCCAAGTCGGAATCCAATTTCCAATAAGCGCCCACGGTTTTGATTGTATACTATATATATGTGGAGGGTGAGATGTAAGCATTCCACTAGATTGTTATCTGTTTGTATTTAGACACTATTGTAATATCAGACTAAGTATGACTTTCAAAAATGGTTTGGGTTATAGTAAGGTAAAAACCGTCTGTGTTTATGTGTGGGCTGGTCTTACTATTATCCTTGTATTTCAAAAAGGTTTCCCAAAGTTAAATAAGTTGTTTTGTTCTGTGAATTTATCACTGATAGTATTCCAGACTGACCCAGTGAATTTTGCTTTGCTTCAAATGTGCTCGGATCAGACCGAGTGTATTTCCAGGTTAGGTTCGCTTGGAATTTTCAGGAGCTGGAACCAGGAGGCTTCACCCCTAGTTATATAAAGTTAATTCCGCTATGCAGTTATATATTTTACTCTGATGATTGGTATGTTTATACAGTTCTTTGCATAAAGATATTTGATATTATATTTTATCTGTTCCGCTAGGGGTTTCTGATGTGATGTTTCTTCTTCTTTCTTCTATTCTAATATTTCTTTCTTTCTTTTCTCACCCTCTAAATTCTTTCTAATAACAATCTGGGATTTGATACTTGGGTTTTTGGCAAGTGATATGGGTTATGTATTGTTGTCAAAAATTCGAGCGTCAAGTTTTTCCCGGATCGTTACGCAACTGTTAGATTTCTAATTTCTTGTATTCGTTAGAAAGCTTTTTTCGATACGAACCAAAGGTTCCAGTTTTAGGAGAATCCGACGGTCGGATCTCCCATAATGTCCATTCAAAGTAAATGGTCGAAATTCGCGAACTGCTGCAGCGTGGCGCATTCTATTCAGGCCATTATATATATATATATATATAATGTATTATATATATTTCGTCGATTTCCTTTTAAAACGTATTTTATAAATCGTTTTAAATTCGTTTTCAAAACGATTTCAACTTCCTATTCAATTTCTAATCAAAATTGAGTATTCCATATCATCGATATATAAATGATAATATTTTCAAAACATTTGATTTTGAAATCGATTCCTTTTCGATATTCATTATAGAAATGAATAAAATCGATATAAATATCGTTCACGTCAAAATGGCGTCAATCTAATCAACACGGCTTTATATATTTAGATATAATCGTGTCCATCCCAAATCGGACATCAAAATCATATTTTGATCTATTACTGAATATTATTTTAAAATATTCTTTATTTTAAAACAATCGTTATTTCAAAATATTCATTCTTTCTGAACTGGAATCAAACACTGTCAATTACCATATAATTTGATTTATATGGATTTCATACACACACGTACACTACACTAACCAAACACAGTCAACCATCATCCAAAGTGCATTCTACATTGCATAAGCATCAAATATAAATATTCAACGCTTATAGTAGCCTGTCAATCAATCGATCGACATACAACTAATTATTGGGACTAGTGTATGTCATATATCATCCCAATACCCGTGTGGGGTTTCAAACAATCAAACACAGGTTTTATTTGTGCAGTTGGGCGATGTGTAAAATTTATCGTCCCAATCAATATCATTCAAATGTGTGTCCATAAACAAATTTCCGATTTGTTTATAAATATTTATTTTATATACACGTTAAAAATTATATTTTTAACTATAAAATATTTATTCATTCCACATCACACAATCAATTTTCACAACACATCAATTAAACAAACAAGTCATCCATGGTCTGTGGACTACGGGTGTCGGGTGCTGCTAAGCACCATCTGCATCCTAGTATATATTTCAACTAGAAAACAAATTAAAAGTGAGATGTTCTCACCGAGGGTTCCACTACGTCAATCTTTGGCGGACGATGGTTTGGATTTATCCCACATTCCAATTCAATCTTTTCACGCTGTTCATAATAAAAATCACATTTTAATTTCAGCGCTATATGGATAAAAATCACATTTTTCTACCGCTACTGTACAGATAAAAATTCTATTTTTATACTCTATTAAAATATATAAAAATTCTATTTTTATACTTGCTACTTATATATAAAAATAAAATTTTTATATCGATGATTATATCTGAAAAATCGCATTTTAAACCGCTACTATATATGAATAAAAATCGTATTTATCTATAACTAAAAATCGTATTTTTATATGGCTAAAAATATTTTTTATCTAACTTAAAATCTTATCTTTTCTAAATCAAAGATCTAATCTTTTTAAAATTAAAAATTGTATCTTTTCTCAATAAAAAATAAATCCTTTCATGCATAAAAATCGTTTCTTTATATGGATAAAAAATCACCTCTTTATATACATAAAAATCTGAACTTCATCAACATAAAAATCTAAACTTCATATACATAAAAATTTGAACCACATATTCATAAAAATCAAAATTTTCAGAAATTAAAGATCCTCCTTTTATTCTAAGAAATTAAAATCAGTAAAAACTCACCAGTCTTTAGGGTTTAGGTCGGAGGGGGCCCCACGGAGGTTGGTGGCAGTCGAGATGGCGCTAGGGGGTGGTTTCTGTCGCTGGTGGCGGTCCTTTTTCTGACTGTGGGGGTTTGAGGGGCTTGTACGTCGAACGGAGGAAGGGAGGGAGAAGGGGACAGGGCTGAGGAGGGGTGTCGGAGCTTGAGGGTCTGGCGATGGGCGGCGCTCTGTCGATTGCAAGGGGGGGTTGGCGGACTCAGGCGTTGGGTCGACAACAAGGAGGGCTTCGATTTGAGGAAGAGCAGGTTTTTTTTCTTTTGTTCCGATCTGAGCGTTTAAGATGGAGAGAGAGAGTAAAAAGGGGGAAAGGGTTGACCAAGCTACTTTATATAATTATTTATAAATTTAATTCTCCAAAAAGTAAATTTTATTTTGAACTCGAAATCGAACCCACCGACTGTCGTCCCTAGCTAATTACCCCCATTTCGAACACAATGGGATGTGTCACATAAGTCAATTACATCGTTTCGATGAGTTTCTATTTAAATTAACATTTAAGTCAATCACATAAGTCAATTACATCGTTTCTAAGAACTTTTCAAATTTTTCAAAAATTTGGCTAACACCCTAAATTTTCGAAATTTTTTGCCATAACCTCCCCTGCACGGGAGCACCGCGAAAATCCCGAAATTGCCATACATGCCTCTCTAATCCAAAAAGAAAAAGAAACAGCCAAGCGGCTAGCCAATCGGCTCATAAAATCATCCAAAACCCAAGAAATACAATAAACATGTACCTATTTGTCGGGCAAACAATTTTATTCCTCTTCTCTAGCCTCCTTGCCATGACCTGTTCAATGTAATTACATGTATATGCATGCAATTGCGACTAATTTTCAATACAACTCACTATTTGGTTCAATTTGGCTAAAGGTTCAACATTTAATTAATCGAACAATAATCAAACAACATAATCATCAATCAATTTGTTGATTATCATTTCAAATTCATAACTTTGATATATAGTCAAAAATCACATTTTTGGTGCCAAATCACAACCATAAACCCTATCTAGTTTTGGTTCTCGCACCAGTCAATTGGAATGATATAGATATCTCACCTTCGAAACTCGAATACAGACACTGATGATGAGGCCTCATCATCAGAATCATCTCCGGGCGACTAGAGTGTGATTCTATATCTACCCAATATATTAAAACTTCAAATACCCGTGGATCAGACGTATATGCAAAATCTTTATGATTGTCCAAATTCAATAAAAATAAATATTCAAATACGTTGAATAAGGTTTAAATTTTCAAAACAAAAATTGTTTACATTTTAAAAATATACTGTTCATGCTCGTTCTAGGATACTACTGATCCCATCTCTAACGAGTCATTCTCATTGGATATTACTAATCCAATCTCTGATGAATTCTTTCATATGGTTCTAATGTGTCTTGTTCTCGAACTCTGTAAACCAGAGCTCTGATACCAAGCTGTGACGACCCGAAATCCCCCTTACGGGAAATCGCGGATTGCCTTGAGAACAAACCACATTGGAACACAAACAGAAGAACATTTCATTGCTTATTACAACAATTCATCATAATTTAAGAATATACAGAGTATGAATGAATATTATACATCAGAAAGACATCAGAGATTTAAATTACATTTAAATACATCGTAGTGGAAAAATAATACAAAACACAATTGAAGGAGATGTACGAATACAAAGCTTTCCGAATATCATTCCAGCTGTAAACCAGGATCCTATGGATATAAATCTGCAAAACCAAAACTACTAGATGCCCGTGTCGAAAATAGGAACACCCAGAGTGTAGGTTAAAACAATAAACTCCATGTCAGTCATGTGACTGGTGTGAGAACTAAAATAGTTATTTAAAACTTTACTTTATATCAGATATATCAAGGGACCACGCCGTAAAACACGGAACGGGTTTCCTCCCAAGAATATCAATGCATATAATAAAACAGCGCAATGCTTTTTGTAAAAATGAAGCTATTATAAGATCCAGGTCCCATCACACAATGCAACACAAGCCGGAGGATAGGGTTTTCCCTTATAATAGCCAAACATGCTCTATACGTTAAAAACAAATCATTTGATACTACTATAAGTGCATAGTTTATAAAAAAACTTCAAATATAAATGTATCAATCCTAGACGACATGGGTACCATATATCATGTCGCCAATACTAGGTTCTACAATCAAAACCGCAAAGTCACGTATTTGGAAGTTGAATTTCCATCATGAACCAAGGAAAAAAATAGTCCTTACCGAATTCGAGACGCTCTAGCCCGCCCCTCAGGACCCGGACTCAGGTGGGCCCTTGGATCGTCAGGGCCGGTCCACCGATGTGGATTAAAATGTCAGAACACTGCGTTTCCCCGCCCTTTGGGGCGTCAATGAGCCAAATGACTCCATCGGCTCCACATAGTCACCGATATATCCGTAGCACCTCGCAATCCAACAACCACAAGGTGAAAATAATATAAATGTTAGGGCTGGTAGGTCACTAACACCACCCTAGCTAGAAGGAAACGCAAGTCCCCCCTGAAGTCCTTCTCCCATTTATGGTTCACACCGGGGTGTGAGGCTCGCGAATTAACGCTACACAAAGCTGTGCCACACAGGCGGTGCTTTGATCATCAACCACAAGACTCTGCTTTTCAACAGAAGCCTTGATCATTTGCATCTTAGCGTGCCACACAGGCAAAGCACTCCATGCAACCGATATCCATCAAACACACAGAATGATGTCCAATGTCATACACACAGTCCATTTACAAGTCCGTTCTGGGTCTGAACGAAACTAGAGGCACCTTGTACCTTGCATATCCATCGATCTCCAAGTACGTATGGACGATCACCAACTGATTCCCTCCTCTTGGGTGTACATCCCAATCAAGATCATCAGTAATTATCCAAACGATGTGAAGACCTCCGGTCTTTGACCACCGTCTTCATCCTCGACACATCGTCGAATCAGTCATTCAGAATGGGATAAACCCGATCTTTCTGAATAACTCGCGTATATAATAAACAAGTGTTACACAAACACAACATACGCCTCATTCCAATTCAGAATATTCTTTTATTCAAATATTCTTATACTTTGGGGAAGGTTCTCATTAATTTTATTAAAGATAAATTCTTTAAATTTATTCTTTAATCACCCTTTGAATATCAATTCAAACCAAATTATGGTTTATCTAAACTAGTTGGAATTAACGAACCTTACTGAAGTAATCATTTGTTTTAATTTCCCAATCCCAACCTATACATCCCATGAAGTAAAACTGGTAATACTTCATGTCTAGCACCACGGTGTTATCGGTAAATTCAATTACCATTTCACGTTCAAATCTAATTAAAAATTTAACTATTGCCTGGAGCAAAACTGGTGATACACCATTCTCGATCATTTCAATCTAATTAAAGATTCATTTAAACTCCACTTGGTTTTATTCTTCCCAAAAATCAATACTAATGATTGTTTAACTTGGGAAATCATATCCTGTCTTTAACTGGGTTAAAAAACCAATGTCATTTAAAACACGGTTCACGATAAACCCAAAATAACATTCCATTCCATCAACCTTTAACCGTAAATTAGCAAGTGAACAATTCCCTAAGTATTAATCCCGAAGGCCGAAACCAACATCAGATCAATACCCAGGAAACCATTCAACTTAACTAATCTCCAGTTAGTTTCTGATTTTCTTAACTCCATTGGCTCTAAGAATAGTATTATTAAAGATACCATTCACGACAACCGAAATCACATTCCATTTATTATGGAATCTTCACGGAAAAACAAATCAATATATAATCCATATCTATTTCCAAATCCGACCAGTAATACAAATGGAATAACGACAACGCCTTTTAAATTCCATATGTATTAACAGTCTTCCTCCACAGAAGTTCACTTCGATTATTATCAAATCGAATTCCATTCAATTCCAATTTAATATGTTAAATTGGAAAACTTTACTTTGGAAAATCTCCTTTAAATCTTAACAAAAGATTTATAAATTCCAAACCTATTTGACTATAAATCGGGTTAAAGAACGAATGTCGCTAAAACACAGTTCACAACAAACCCAACTCACATTCCACTAATTATCGGGTTAAAGAACAAGTGTTATTTAAATCACTATTCACGATAAACCCAAAAATCAATTCAAATTCAATTCCAATTAAATACCATTCAATTGGTATACTTCATTAAATCTAAATAAAAAGATTTAATCTTTTTCTCAACTGGGTTTAAGAACAGTGTTAATGAAGACACCATTCACGACAAACTCAAATCCCATTTGATATTAAATACAAGGCTCTGAATAAAAAAAATATCGGCTTATATTCAATATCAAATTCTACGACCAACCAATATCATGTTGGAAATAACGATATAAATATATCTTTCAAATTTCCATAACAATATCTATATAATCACGAAATCCAACATCAAAATATTCCGAAGACATCAATTCAAATCCATTTCCAGTTTATATATTGGAAATTCTGGTTATTTTCAAAACCATTTCAAATCCAATTTATTTATTTAAAAATAAATGGATTATCATTCTAGTTCAAAACTAGTTCATTTCGATAAAAATCTATTTTTATCTTTTCAAATATGGGATTTTTCATCCCAACTCTTTCCAAATCATTTCTTATGATTTTATACTAATTATTGATATTTTTAATAATTTTATCAAGGCCCGTACAGTCGATTCCCATAAACGGCCATCGAACTGCACTTACAACGACCTTTTCCAAATTTGATTTGGACATAATTCCAAATCCAACCATTAGATTTCTAATTTCTTGTATTCTTAGAAAGCTTTTTTCGATACGAACCCAGCTGTTCCGGTTTTAGGAGAATCCGACGGTCGCATCTCCCGTAATATCCATTCGAAGTCAACGGTCAAAACTCGTGAACTGCCGTTGCGCGACGCGTTCTATTCAGGCCATTATATATATATATATATATATTATATATATTTCGTCGATTTTCTTTTAAAATGTATTTTATAAATCGTTTTAAATTCGTGTTCAAAGCGATTTCAACTTCCTATTTAGTTTCTAATCAAAATTGAATATTCCATATCATCGATATATAAACGATAATATTTTCAAAACATTAGATTTTGAAATCAATTCATTTTCGATATTCGTTGTAGAAATGAATAAAATCAGTATAAATATAGTTCCGTCAAAATGGCGTCAATCTAATCAACATTACTTTATATATTT
This sequence comes from Allium sativum, assembly GCA_030737875.1. Lineage (NCBI taxonomy): Eukaryota > Viridiplantae > Streptophyta > Magnoliopsida > Asparagales > Amaryllidaceae > Allium > Allium sativum. The sequence continues at coordinate 549,307,886 of CM060916.1, forward strand.
AGATATAATCGTGTCCTTCCCAAATCGGACATCAAAATAACATTTTGATCTATTGCTGAATATTATTTTAAAATAATCATTATTTCAAACTATTCATCCTTTCTGAACTGGAATCAGACACCGTCAATTACCATATAATTTGATTTATATGGATTTCATACACACACGTACACTGCAACAATCAAACACAGTCAACCATCATCCAAAGTGCATTCTACACTGCATAAGCATCAAATATAAATATTCAACACTTATAGCAGCCTGTCAATCAATCGATCGACATACAACTAATTATTGGGACTAGTGTATGTCATATATCATCCCAATACCCGTGTGGGGTTTCAAACAATCAAACACAGGTTTTATTTGTGCAGTTGGGCGATGTGTAAAATTTATCATCCCAATCAATATCAGTCAAATGTGTGTACATAAACAAATCGTCCGATTTGTTTATAAATATTTATTTTATATACACGTTAAAAATTATATTTTTAACTATAAAATATTTATTCATTCCACATCACACAATCAATTTTCACAACACATCAATCAAACAAACAAGCCATCCATGGTCTGTGGACTACGGGTGTCGGGTGTTGCTAAGCACCATCTGCATCCTAGTATATATTTCAACTAGAAAACAAATTAAAAGTGAGAAGTTCTCACCGAGAGTTCCACTACGTCAATCTTTGGCGGATGATGGTTTGGATTTATCCCATATAACAATTCGATCTTTTCACGCCGTTCATAATAAAAATCACATTTTTATTTCAGCGCTATACGGATAAAATCACATTTTCTACCGATACTGTACAGATAAAAATTCTATTTTAATACTCTACTGTATAGATAAAAATTCTGTTTTTACACCCCTACTATATAGGTAAAAATTCTATTTTTAAACTGTTACTGTATAGATAAAAAATCTATTTTTATACCGCTACTGTATAGATAAAAATTCTATTTTTATACCGCTACTGTATTGATAAAAATTCTATTTTTATACTCTATACAAATATATAAAAATTCTATTTTTATACTTGCTACTTATATATAAAAATCAAATTTTTATATCGATGATTATATTTTAAAAATCACATTTTTGAACCGCTATTATATATGAATAAAAATCATATTTTTATACAACTAAAAATCGTATTTTTATATAGCTAAAAATATTTCTTATCTAACTAAAAATATAATCTTTTCTAAATCAAAGATCTAATCTTTTTAAAAGTAAAAATAGTTTTTTTCTTAATAAAAACTCAAATCCTTTCATGCATAAAAATCGTTTCTTTATATGGATAAAAAATCACCTCTTTGTATACATAAAATCTGAACTTCATCAACATAAAAATCTAAACTTCATATACATAAAAATTTGAACCTCATATTCATAAAAATCATAATTTTCAGAAATTAAAGATCTTCCTTTTATTCTAAGAAATTAAAATCAGCAAAAACTCAACAATCTTTAGGGTTTAGGTCGGAGGGGGCCCCACGGAGGTTGGTGGCGGTCGAGATGGTGCAAGGGGGTGGTTTCTATCGCCGGCGGCGGTTCTTTTTACGAATGTGGGGGTTTAAGGGGCTTGTAGGTCGAACGGAGGAAGGGAGGAAGAAGGGGACATGGCCGAGGAGGGGCGTCGGAGCTTGAGGGTCTGGCGATGGGCGGCGCTCCGTCGATTGTGGGGTGGTATGGCGGTCTCAGGCATTGGGTCGATGATAAGGAGGGCTTCGATTTGAGGAAGAGAAGGTTTATTTTCTTTTGTTTCGATCTGAGCGTTTAAGATGGAGAGAGAGAGTAAAAAGGGGGAAAGAGTTGACCAAGCTATTTTATATAATTATTTATTAATTTAATTCTCCAAAAAGTAAACTTTTATTTTGAACTCGAAATCGAACACACCGACTATCGCCCCTAGCTAATTACCCCCATTCCGAACACAATGGGATATGTCACGTAAGCCAATTCCATCGTTTCGATGAGTTTCCATTTAAATTAACATTTAAATCCTTATATTAAATTTTAAATGTACATTTCAATTTACTGGGGTCATATACGGATCCCAAAAATTCCAGAAAAAATATTTCTAGCTTCGTATTGACGTTAAGGTCCTAACAAAACTAATTTCGTCAAATTTGAAGACCGTTTGAAAAATGACCATTTTCTTGTCGATCAAAATTGACTGAAACTGGTCAAACGCGTTTAACTTCGCCACGCTCACATATTGATTCAGAAAATTATGCAAATTGGAATCTAGCAATAACTTGACATCTCGGATTCAACAAAAGTAGTTTCATTGAAAATTGAGGTTGTTTGCAAAATTTCCATTTTTAAGGGACAAAAATTCCATAGCGACTATTCTGAATTTTCAACTAGACGTAACTTTTTATTCCCACCATGAAATTTCAATTTTTCGGATTCGTTGGAAAGATATTCTCTAACAGATTCTAATATTTTTGGTTTCGCCAAAATCCGGTTTATTTTGAATCCTGTACACTCATTTGAAATTTGAAATTTGAAATCGAATTTTCGAACTACCGCGCCATTTCTAATTCCTTTTATATTTAAATTAAAATATTTATATTCTAACGTCGATTCAAATAAATTTCTCGTCATTATTATTTAAAATAATTCATTTTAAATATTCAAAATTCATCAAAATTGCCAAAATAAAAAATTTAAGTTGGCTCAAATTTCCGGGTTATTACATCGATCTACTAATGCTACGTCTGCGTTGAATCTTTCGAGGAAAGATTGAAGTATCTCTCCCGGATGTTGCTTGATGGAGGTCAAGAACATGACACTTTTCGGTCGAGAGATGTGAATTCTGAACTACCCAATGAAGCGGGTGACTAGCGAGTTCCAGCTGTAGATTGACTCCGTTGTTAGCTGCCGAAACCACATGCCGGTTATATCTATGAGAAAAAGCGATAATCATTTGGCCATAACATTGGTTGATGCAGAGAGTACATCCATATGGCATATGTATCGCACGAGATGGATGGTCGGGTTGGTCCGACCAATGTAGGGTTCAAAGGCCGGAAACTTAAAGTCCGGAGGATTACAAGAGTTTCTTATTTCCCTATAAAGGAGCTACGGCGGATATTATCTATATCCTGCTAAGAAGAGGTTCCCCGGGTGAAGTGTCGGATGATGCTTGCAAGCTTGCTTCCATCTCCGAGAGTCGCTGCCATGAATCCAGCTTTGCATTCGGGAGAGCTCCAGCACCAGGGTCCGACGAAAGCATGCTCGGAACGGCGACCGTTGGTTAGGCTCGACCTCCGAGAGTCGAGTGAAGGTGAGGGCGAGGGTGCATCGCAGTTGTTGGTTCTGGGTAGACTAGCGCCTCCTGGACCTGGTGATAATTGGTCTGAATCATGCCCGCGATGGAAGGTCCGGGCTGATCCAGCATAGCATGTGATGTTCGAAGCTCCCTGATGGCCCCTCCCGAACTGATGTTAGAAGGATTCATGGTAGCATTTTCCTCCGCCGTGGTGAGAACCGGTATGGTAGAGTGAGTCTGTTGTAAGATGTTGGGTTGTAATGGGAATGGCATTGATCCTGATGGGCCCAGCGGTTACGATTGGTCCAGGGGGTCGAGCTAGTCCCCGAAGAGGTAGTAATACGGTCGAAGGACCTAAATCTTGATCGCGGGCCTCCGGTGAATCTACGGCTGCGTTAGTTGCTGGAAGCGATACTCCTGGCTGTGATTGGTTGGGAGGTGGAGTCGAGCCAAGAGGAAGTAAATGTGTAATCTGATCTGTGGCTTGCATTTGTCCGGACCGAAGATCAGTTACTGCCCCAGCCTCGCCTGGTGGAGGAATTGATGTTGAAGCGTTAAATCCCTTTTCCATCCAAGCGAGAAGATGATCCATCAACAGTTGTTGTCATTCGAGAAGTTTACCCTAAGGTGTCATCTGGCCTCTAAACTCGACCATGATCTTATCCATGTCGTCCCGAGTAAGATATCAGGACACGTCTTCAAGGAAGCTTCCTGACTTGCCTCTGCAGTGTTTGTCTCGGATGCATCAGCGTTTGTGGGCGAGAAGATATTGCATCTTTCTTCCGCTTGTTCGCCATGGGTCGGAACTTGCTGAAAGTCATAGAGAATGCTGATGTGTGCCCCTTCCTGGTGCACCATAGTGTTGACATCAAAATTTGGTCACTAGTGACAGTCAACTCCCAATCGTGTGAAGAGCACACGAATAACAATCACAAAATGCAGTAAAAAAAGAAAATAGGGAATACGAAAGACTTTTTATAGTGGTTCGATAAAGATGGTACCTACATCCACTTTATATGTATTGATTTGCTTTTGATTACAAGTACAACACTTTTTCTATTTGAAGAAAGAAGAAGATTGGCTATTTTGGAGTTAGCTGTAGGAAGAGCTTAGAATCAGAAGTCTTTGGTGGAGAATAGAGCATCCGAAAGAAGGTCTCCAGAAAGAGAGGTTCGTTTCCATTTTGAGCTTGGAGGTATTTATAAGTGAAGAAGTGGGCTGAGGTATATCAAAAGTAGAGCTTTGTCCGAAAGTGGTTGACCGCCTTTAATGCTCTAAGAATTGGATCGAATATTGAATGGCTTAGCTAGATATTTCCACATAGATTTGCAGTCATCAAGTCGATCCGAACTTTAAGAAAGTGCTTAACTTGGTTGGTCCACGAGAGCGATTATATTGGGGCATGAGATCCGCTGCTCGAAGGAAACTGATTCGGGTCAAATCTTTTTTGGACTTTCTGAAGTATAGGTCGTTCTATCGGTCGATCGACCGATGCTGAAAAGCGAGCTTTTGGACATTGGGCTTCGATCCGTTGAACCACGACTTCTTTTGCCAAAAGGTTGGTCAACACACTATTTTCGAAATGATTTCAAAATAACTAACTTTTTTTTAAATTGAGTTTCAAAATTACTTCCTTATTTTGAATATATATCTCTTTGTTCTTAAATTTGTTTCAAGTTCTGAAATTTAATTACTCCTATTTTGAAATTATACTTTATTTCCTAAAATATTTTATTTCTTAATTCAGATATTTATTACTTATAGATTTATACTAATTTTTTTATAATTATTTATGGTTTCAATTTCCTCATTTATATTTATTAAGTTTTAATATATTCCATATATTCATAGTTTTATATACACACACACACATTCTATATCATTTTATATATTGTAACCCCTCACACTTTTCTTAGCTCAAATTTCATAAAAAATTGAAACCCAAACCCATCCAAGAATGGAGAGTGTAAATTTGGTACCTGCAATTAATGAGCATGAGCATAATTAGAGTAAAATAAAAATAACTCATAGAAGGAACAAGATAAGGTAATTAATACCGACTAAGACGATTACCTTAAAGCACATCGTCACATAGATTTTGAGTATGAGAGAACAAGAATTGAAAACCAAACTGAACACCTGTTGAGACCTGTCATTCCCGAGCTAAACTCGAGAGTTGTTATGTAGAGGGGGTCAGAACAACAAGTCCTTGTGAGTAGAAAATGTATAACCCTATCTACAATACACAAATGTATCCCGTTTGGTCATAATCAAAACATAACCTAACCTTGTAAAAATTTATGTACAATGACTAACGACCGTACCCAAGTTAGCATTCTCAAATGATAGCGATATTGAAATACAACGTTCACCCATAAATATGAAGCTTTTAAACCACCATTCAACTACTTACTATAAACTAAGAGGTGGATCCCCACTACTCATTATTGCATATGGAGGTTATTATTTCTGTATGGCCACTTAAAACTTCCTTTTCAATGATAATAAGGGTGGATCCTTTTGATCAATTAAGACCCAAGGCGGACCCATCGTGTAACACCCCGAATTTTAATAAATAATAACCAAATATAAACGATTAATAAACTAAATATTAATCAGAATAATAATCAGAATTATACAACGAGACTAGCACATTTGGAACCATTGTAATTTTATGATCAAAATGGACACTTGGTTTGTAAAAATCTGAGTTAAAATTAGTTAGTTATGGAGTAAAGAAGTATTCAAAAATTAAATAAATAAAACAGACAAATCCAACGTTCAGTGGGCGACCCATGCTAATCGGGTCGACATGTGTGTTGATCCAGTATAACGGGTGAGCTGACCCAACTGCAGCGTGCCTTAGCCTGCACGCAAGCACACCAATCCTAACGGACGCTGCATCAAACGCTAACAACTACGTTCCTAACGGCTGTTTTTACCCATTCTTATAAAAATCTATCCTCTTCCACCATGTATCCTTCAATATTCCACACCTCAAACACCACATTTTTTCTCTATTTTGCCTTGACAATGGCTGAAGTAACTCGTGTGAAAGCAACATTTCGCCGACCTCTGAAAGTGTGGTCTCCGTTTGCAACTTCAGAGTTTCTCCATATAACCATTGATGCTTACCAAGCAGCTGGAAAGAACAAAAAAGGAATTCATAAGAGGATTGCAACTGCTATGAACGAGGTTTAGCTACATCACCGACTGAGATACCGGTCATTGTTGAACAAGTAACAGTTGAATACGATGCTTACAAGAAGAAATGAACTGAATGTCGCAATTTGAGTGAGAAAACGGATGCCATATGGGATCATAAATACGGAATAATTAATGGAAGCGAAGCTTGGTGGTAATTCTCCCTTGTCTACCACAAGCCCACAGCCTCTTGAAATTCCGACTATGAAGCATGCAATAGACAATGTAAGAACATTTGACGGTAATGGCATAACCCACGCAATATCAATTCTCAAAAGCAAGGAAAACCAAGATTTGTTCATGGTTCTTCTTGATGACGAAGCAGAAAACTGGCTGCGTTTTGAAATCGAGGTTCGCAAGCAAGCAATCTGATACGTGTAGTTTATGATGAATTGCAACGTCCCGCCTTTTTGATCGCCTCAAATTGGTGATTAAACCAACTTAAAACATTCAAATTGATGGATCGTTATTAGCTTACAGAGTTTAAAATAGAATCAGCACAACAAATACAGAATAAATAAATAACGCAGTACTGAACATTGGAATAAAACTTTTATTTATATTAATTAGAATTTTTTTGATACAAAGATTTTTCTATACAGCGGAATGAAAATATCATTTGAATACAAGAAAATATTTACTGTTTGAAATCTTCAGAGTGCGCTCGTCATCAAAATCCCCAGCTTCATCAGTCTTCGGATCTTAAGATGTAATCTCTAAATCTGTAACATTTGGGTCTCACCCGAGCATTCCATGCAAAAACATAAAACACTATCAAATCATAGTTCAAGTAAAATAATTTTAATATAAACTGAAATATAATAGTTAATCCTATAATTCACTGCATTTCGAGTACATTGAACCCATGAGAACTGCCGGAATATACCATAGCAATTTGGGACGAAACAAATCGGGATAGCATATGGATTCATATATACTTGAGCCAATGACATATATATACATATACGAGGGTATACATACATACGTGTACATCGCCACCACACACACACACACACACATATATATATATATACACACACACTAAAACATATATACGTATGCCGCCGACATGTATACATACACACACAATAGTATGTATATACACATGTGTCCATCGATCGCCACATATATACCAAGACCAAGCTTCGATAGATCAGGATACGCAACATACATTTTCAAAGAAATTTCAAGGGCTGTCAAAACAAGCCAAGGAGCAATAAATGCAACCTTTCAAATTAAAGAGTACACCAGGCATGCACAACCAAAACTCGAGCAGGTGTATGGCTCAAGAAAAGGGTTCAAATATGGAAGCCAATATCATGATAATGAACTACAGCAAAAAGTTATTCAAAAGGGTGCATGCATTAGTGAAACAAATTTTGTCACATGACTAAAGAAAAGGCAAGATGTTCGACCAACACACTTTCAATTATGTAAGTATATATAATTTTCTTTTTTCCACTGGTAAATTGCTTCTATACTCAAAACATACAGTGTTAAATTCCAAGGTAACTTCATAACGAGGAGCTTATTTAAATACATATAAATGTGTAACAGTTTGGGTTTATATACATAACCAAGGCATAGATATGGCAAAAGGAATATTGGTGTTCATTTGTCTATGGTTCACTGCCCAAGTTTAAACAAAATGTACAAGGGTTATATATATATATATATTTATGTGTGTGTGTGTATAAATCAGGTAAACAAAGGGGTATAAACCCACATACAAGTTAAATAATCACGTATGCAAGCTCAACTAAATAGGAATATGTTCCAGGAAAATAAATGAATAGGCTTCTTTTCCCATGAATGATATTAGAATTTAGAAATGGTGTATATGGTCATGTGTCCATTAGCCTAAAGTAGCAATTATCATATATTGTTTCTAATTCATAACTAAGTATAATGTATTACACCCAAGAAACTACAAACTCAAATAATCGTTCATGCATACATATTACTGACAAAAACACATCTCAACAATTTTTCCTAAGTAGAACGCCACAGGTACTATTTGCACAACATCCCAATACCACTTTATGATCATGATAATTGCAGCTGCACATATGTAAACAACCTTCGACTTATGTTAATTCTTCAAAAGTTTCAAGAGATTGCAGAAACTACAAGCTAGTAGTACATTTCCTTATCTACCTGTTTCCATTCTCACTTATACATTGACATCAATTTGCCTTAATTGAATAATTATGACCAATATATTTTAGCTAAGAACCACATCATGTAGCATCTTTTGGTTCTACTAGGGGCCTTCTTATCATTTGTCCACTTAACAAAATTTCTGCACTTGTGGGTACAATGTATTTAACAGTGACAACATTGATGACTTGATTTCAGTTTATAACAGCTATAAATTTCAGGTATTAAATGATGTTGTTTGAACCATGTTTACAGTAAAAGCCAACATAGTTTAGTATGCACAAATTTTCTGAACATTGACAACTAACCAAATCTCAAGACTGTAAATACCATAACACAACCCGGTTTCCAAATCGGCAAAGTAGGTTAAACATAACCCACATGTTCGAAACATGGACCAATATAGCAGTTAAGGTAGTGCACTCCTATTTAAATCTCTGCACATGTATATACATTCAATTATGTGTAACACATGTCGACCCATTCCCAAAACAAAATCAGGTTAACACGATAAATGCCACACCATCATGTACAACTATTAAATGACCACCAGCCAAACAGCATGGTGCTAAGGCCATAAACTATCATACTTTAAGTTTATTGAAATTAAATTACTTGCAACAAGAATTAATCGTGAGTAACAATACTCACCTTTAATAGCGTGATTAAAAAGGAACAACTTGCAAAGGCTTAGGAGCAGGCGAGGACGATCGGTTTTCTTGAGCAATGACTTCGATTTGGCGGTTCTCAGAAGGAGCCTTCTACATTGGAACGAGCTAGCCTTCGATCTGCGAGAGCTTCAAGCTTGTGACGGAAGGAGAAGCATGATTTGAGGATAAAGGCTCGGTTTTTATTCGATGGACTATGGCTTTGTTGCTTACGGTGGCTCCAATGGGTAGCGACGGCTGCAAGCGCGGATGATTTGCGAATTGGGGTTTCCCCTTTCCTGGAATTGAAAGCAAAAGGACAGAGGAGAGAAGAGGTAAGGGCGCTTGCAGCTTCAAAGTGGGTGGCTTGAGATGATCTACGCGGCGGCCAAGAGGAGGCAGCGATCGATTTGTTAAAAGGAGAAAGTCTTGATTTTTGGGGAGGAATCATTTTAGGGTTAAAGGTTTTTGGCAGAAGCCATTAACTTTAAGAAAGGGGAACTGATTTCGGCTTGGAAGCCATAAAAAAATGAAAAGAGGAAATCATTTGTGCTGGATAAAATTGTGGAGGAACAAGACGTTTATAGAAGAGGAATGTCAGGGATAAGAACAGAGTCCATCGAAAGGTTTTAGGTTAGCTGTGCGTTACAGGGATAGGTTGGCGTGAGATTAACTAAGGTAGATTATATTTGTTTTAATTTAAATTATAATTCTACCATGAATACCCCCGAACCGCTCTAAATACGTACCACCAACACAGTTTCTAAATGCTACAAAAATTATATGTATCTCCTCGTCTTTGCATTCGAAATGCAATAACATTTCCTGGTTGTAAACCGACTCTGTCTGTTTACAATGTTATTTTAAATTTTAAATTATTTATCGTTACACTGATTTAATTCCGTTTGTTCACCAATGACTCTATTCGTTTTTGAATTTGAAATGTTAAATTCAAATTTTGAATTTAGGATTCAGAACTAAAATTAAATAGAAATAATTTAGTTGATTTATATAAATATTTTTCGTTGAATTAGACTGATAACAATAATTTAAATTCGATTTATATTGATAGTTGGAATAATAAACACATATCCAAGCTAATTTTCAACAAATAAAATCTCTAATTTATTTAACATCAATAGTGTTTATTTTAAAAATTCCACCATCTATATTTTCTAATCGAATTTCAAATCCAATTCAAATATCCAATCAAATTCAATTCCAATATTCAACCATACATATTTGATTCCAACCACCCATTCTGAATTAAATATTGAATTTTAATACATGCACAAACAATATATTTGATTTTTTTAAACCCGAGTATCAATATAAAATTGATCATTAATAATTAAATCTCTAATTTATTCCTTATTTTAGTTGTCAAAATTTCTGGGTCGTTACAATCTCCCCTCTTTAAAACTTTTCATCCTCGAAAAGAAGAGATCGTTAGAGTTATACCAATGTATATTCCAAATTATCTTATTAATGTGAAATTCTAAACTAAATATCAATATTTATATTATCAATTCTCTTTATTTATCCGTCATACTCAATTAACTTTGAAAATCAATTTTTCTCAAAACTAATCTCTTAAATTTCAAACTCTGCATAAGTTGGATTTACGCATCTCGAATTATTCCAAATTCCTTTATAACCCTTATGTGATAACCCTAAACTTCCGCGCCACGGAAGCAAGGATAATCATTGGAATATAACACATTTATCACAACAACAGATTACAGATAACAACATAATACATGAAATCATAGAATAATATCATCATCATAGCAGCAGAATCATGAATGTCATCAACATCTGAGTTGCACAGACACAGGATACTACTTAGTACATAAATGTTCCCACAAATAGAAAACAAGTCTAGTACATCCTAAAATACAACATAGATAAAGTGATGTTTAAATGTCCCAAAAGATAAAAGATAAAGATGGTCTTTGTCTTCTGCCCAAAGAGCACACTATGCTGCGGTGAATATCCAAAGTAAGCATGTTACCTATTTACTTGGCTGCCGTGTAAAAATAAGGGCACCCGAGTGTGCAAGTGAAAACAAACTACGAGTCACTCATGGGACTGGTATGAGAAATCTTACTTAACTTACCTAATAATAAGGTTAATCACAGGACCACGCCGCTAACGCGGAACGGGTTTATTCCATTGGATTGTCAGTGCATAAAATGAGTAAATCTTTTAAAACAACGCAATGCTTTTTAGAAAAATGAAACCGTTATAAGACTCAAGTCCCATCACACAATGCAACGCAAACCGAAGGATGGAGTTGTACCTTATAATGATCAAACATGATTGACACGTATAAAACAACAATCAGTTGATATTATTACTAGTGTCTAATCAATTTAAAACACTTTCAAAATAAATGTATCAATCCTAGACGGCATAGCTACCATATACTATGTCGCTATATATAGGTTTACAATCAAATTTGTAATGTGGTATTGGAAATTGGGTTTCCATCATGAGTCGAGGCTAGGAATCATCCTCACCGATTTCGAGACACTCTAGCAAATGCCTCAGGACTCGGATGCTGGCGATCCCTAGTTAGCAGCAGGGCCGGTCCACAAATACTTTTGCGGATTGATTATTCTTGAACAGTACGTTTTCTGGTCCTATTCGACCTATCACTTGGCCAGTAGCGACCAATATCCGAGGGCCCTCACAATCCATTATCCACATAAGTAAAAATGTATGGGCTCTATACCATGACACCACTTCTAGCTAGAAAGAAACGTATGCACTCCCTGCCGTCCTCTTTCCGTTTTTGACTCATACCATGGTGTGAGGCTCGCGAAGTAACGCTATACACAAAGCTATACTAAATAAAGCTATGCTTTGATCATCAACCACAAGGCTCTGCTTTTAAGCAAAAGCCTTGATCATTTGCATCTTGGCATGCCACATTGGCAATCCACGCCATGCGACTGATGTCTATCAATATATAACCTCTAAGCTTGTATGTCTCAGAGAAGGGTGTTAAGCAAGAGAATAAATTCTCCGCCACCAAACAGATATATATTAAATAGAAATCAATTCACACAAAATTAAATCCAATGTCAAACATACATCCATTTACAATTCCGTTCTGGGTCTGAACGAAACTGGAGACACCTTATTCCTCGTCCCTTGTCCAATACGGAAGAGAGGTTCTCGCATATCTGGACAATCAATAAGTACGTCCAGACAACTACCACTTTAACCTTTTCCTGAGAGAAAACCAATCCAGGGCATCAGTAGTCATCCATTCGATGTGAAGATCGTCGGTCTTCAACCACCGTCTTTAATGTCTTCGATTTTAAATCATCGTATAATTATTTGAAATGAGATTGAACTCGGTCTTTCCAAATAATTCTCGAATATATAAAATTCGAATCAGTTCATATCGTTAATATTATTTTATAACGATTTATCGCTATTTTTATTTATATACAAATAGCTCAATTAATTCGGATGACGTTTCAGGTCGTTACGTGGCCCTGGCGCTGTTTTTATCCAAATTTGAATTACACATTTCTCAAAATCTAACTGTTGGATCTTAACAAATTTAATATCGTTGGAAAGATCTTTCCAAAGCAAACCTAATGGTTCCAGTTTTGGGAAAATTCGACTGTCGGATCTTTCAGTATAATCGTTTAAAGTTCCGATTCCAAAACATGAACTACCGCTCGCGATTCATTTAATTTATATATATATATATATATATATATATATATGTATATATATATATATATATATATCGTTCGACGATTTAACTAACAAGTTAAAAATAATGTATTAACCAACAAGATCATTCTTTTTATTCTAATCAAACAGGTTGAATGTAACATTTTTAATGACAACACCTATTTTAACATATTATTCTTTTTAACTAAATAAACATGTCAAAAGAGACATTTTTAATGAACAACTCCTACTTTAACATATTATTCTTTTTAACTAAATAAACATGGTAAAAGAAACATTTTTAATGGCAACACCTATTTTAACATATTATTCTTTATAACTAAATAAACATGTTAAAAGAAACATTTTTAATGAATAACTCCTACTTTAACATATTATTCTTTTTAAATAAATAAACATGTTAAAAGAAACGTTTTTAATGAACAACTCCTACTTAAACATATTATTCTTTTAACTAAATAAACATGTTAAACGAAACATATTTAATGAATAACTCCTACTTTAACATATTATTTTTTTAACCTAAGTAAACATGTTAAAAGAAACATTTTTAATAGACAACTCCTACTTTAACATATTATTCTTTTTATCTAAATAAACATGTTAAAAGAAACATTTTTAATGCAAAACTCTTACTTTAACATGTAATCCATTTTATCTATCGAGTCAAAACATACACCAAAAATGTCATTTTTAATGTTTAAACAATTTCTAATGAACATATCATTTTTAATGGATAAATCATTTTTAATGAAACTAATCATACACTAAAAACGTCCTTTTTTTAATATCTAAACCATTTCTAATGAACATGTCATTTTTAATGATGAATCATTTTTAATGAAACTAATCATACACTAAAAATGTCTTTTTAATATCTAAACAATTTCTAATGAACATGTCATTTTTAATGATGAATTATTTTTAATGAAACTAATCATACACTAAAAATGTTCTTTTTAATATCTAAACAATTTCTAATGAACGTGTTATTTTTAATGATGAATCATTTTTAATGAAACTAATCATACGCTAAAACTGTTCTTTTTAATATCTAAACAATTTCTAATGAACTTGTCATTTTTAATGATGAATTATTTTTAATGAAACCAATCATACACTAAAAATGTCCTTTTTAATATCTAAACAATTTCTTATGAACATGTCATTTTTAACGATGAATCATTTTTAATGAAACTAATCATACACTAAAAAAGTCCTTTTTAATATCTAAACAATTTCTAATGAACATGTCATTTTTAATAATGAATCATTTTTAATGTTTAACAATTTTTCTCTAAAACATGATAAATTTGTGATTCATATATATTCAATAAAATGTAAATTTTTATTGTATAAACAATTATTTCCAACATGACAATTTCTATGATCCATATAAACAATAAAAAGGGAATTTTTATTGTGTAAACAATTATGACTAATTCTATGATTCATACGTACAGTAAAAAGATAAGTTTATTGTATAAATATTTTTGACAAATTCTGTGTTCACGTATACAATAAAAAGATATTTTTTATTGTATAAATATTTTTGACATATTCTATGTTCACATATACAATAAAAAGATAATTTTTATTGTATAAATATTTTTGATAAATTCTATGTTCACATATACAATAAAAAGATAATTTTTATTTTATAAATATTTTTGACAAATTCTATGTTCACATAAACAATAAAAAGATAGTTTTTATTGTATAAATATTTTTGACAAATTATATGTTCACATATAAAATAAAAAGATAATTTTTATTGTATACATATTTTTGACAAATTTTTCTATGTTCACATATACAATAAAAAAGATAATTTTTATTGTATAAATATTTTTGACAAATTCTATGTCCACATATACAATAAAAAGATAATTTTTATTGTATAAATATTTTTGACAAATTCTGTGTTCACATATAAAATAAAAAGATAATTTTTATTGTATAAATATTTTTGACAAATCCTATGTTCACATATACAACAAAAAAATAATTTTTATTGTATAAATATTTTTGACAAATTTTATGTTCACTTATACAATAAAAAGATAACTTTTACTGTACAAAAGTTTTTGACAAATTTTTCTATGTTCACATATACAATAAAAAAATAGTTTTTATTGTATAAATATTTTTGACAAATTTTTCTACCCAATTCAATCCAATGGATCATCGCAATCAAAATCAATCAATCCAAATCTCGTACAACACACATATAAATTTTAACAGCGTATATATAAAAACTTCTTATCGCAATCACAATTAATTTCAATTTTAAATTAGAGATCTCACAGTGATTTTGAATTATTCAAAAAATTGTAGATCGTCTAAAATTTCACTGGTCACTGCTAAAATGTAGTAGACACTGCCACAATCCCGATGGTTCCTGTTTCATGTGATTCCGACATCGTATGAACAAGTTATATTTTTATCTTGTTAATATTATTTTAAATTTAATTAATTAAATAATTTAAATAAGTACACGGCCGACACCCTTTTCCGTTTATTCAAAAATTAGGTCAAAGCTTTTCGATCCACACACTTCACTTCGCGATGATCGGACGACGTCACGTCGGAGAGGGAGGAAGTGCGCGCCAGGGTGCCTGTAACACCCCTAAGTCCCACATGGTGAAAGCTTGTGTGAAGTGGGTACTTATATAGTAAAGCCCATCTCTTACTAATGCCGAGGCCTTTTGAGGAACAAAACCCCACACCTATATGGTGGCTAAGTTGGGGACAATATCTTGCGTGAACGGAGGTGCGGGCTATTATAGTGGTATCAGAGCCACTACCCAGCCGGAATTGTGGCTCTTGTGTGGACCACAGCGCCTGGGTGAGGTGTTTGTGAGCCAACGAGGACGTTGGGCTCTGTAGGAGGGGAGAATGTAACACCCCTAAGTCCCACATCGTGGAAGCCTGTGTGAAGTGGGTACTTATATAGTAAAGCCCATCTCTTACTAACGCCGAGGCCTTTTGAGGAACAAAACCCCACACCTATATGGTGGCTAAGTTGGGGACAATATCTTGTGTGAATGGAGGTGCGAGTTGTTACAGTGCCCATGATGGCGAACTCGATCGCACCCAGGAGGCGAGGCGGGGGTTGATACAACGGCGGTTTGGGGAGGTGGTGCGATCAAAATACTCCATTACAGGGGGCATTGTCTTTATGGATGTGAAGATTGGATAGAGTACTACAATATTGTCCAAAGGATGGAATGATTTTACTGAGAGTATTGAGAGATTTTAATGGAGGAAGTTTTGAGATGTTTTGGTCATATACGATGATTGAGGCGGTGGCTATGAAATGAACTAGGGTTTGTAAATCCTATATTTAATATTATTTATTTCTCTAATTTTCAAAAAAAGCCCGTTAACTCATACTAACTCCAAATCCAGCCCAACGACTGTCGCCCCTAGCCAAATACACCCATTCCAGACACAATGGACTTGGTTTCAGCCTGTTTTTCTTTAAATTAAAATATAAAACATTTAATATTAAATTTGATCGTATATTTTAATTTACCGAGGCCACATACCAACTCCAAAAATTCCCAAAAAATAAATCTAGCTATATTTTGACATAGTCATAACAAAATTAATTTCGTCAAATTTGGAGACTGTAGATTACGCACTTATCACGACGGTAGATCGCATCAGACACAATGATTACGCTTGGTTCCCCCAAGAAACATCCATCTGCCTTAGGTCATCTACATCCCTGTGAATTACGCTACACGGTCGTGTCCTTTCGGGAACAATGACAACTCGAGTTTTATGTCCGGACAACCTACCACCACCACCAACACATCTCAACTAAGCTCAAAATTCAAAGGAGGAAGGTACTTTATTTATCTTGACTTGAAAACATATAGCATTTCATTCCTCACAAATCGTATTTACTATTTTCTTTCCAAATCATATTTCCAGATATCTCATTCTTATATAATTTCCCTTGTATAAAATTTCATTTCAAATCGATTACCTTCCAATCCAATAGTTTTCGAATTCGCTTTATTCACACACACACACACACACACACACACACACATATATATATATATATATATATATATATATATATATATATATATATCTTTTCCATTTACGAACACTTTTATATCCAATATCTAAAATCGAATATCTTCACATTTTCATATAGATTTCAATTTTTTTTGATCAATTCTGTTATCTTTTCAAACTCGAGTTATAAACCAAATTCTCTTCCAAATTTCCATTATTACATTCATCGCTTAACTCAAATCTTTATGTTATCAAAATTCCAGAATTTTCCCTTTTAATAACAAGTTTCTCATTCCCACACAATTACTCTTCCATATTCACATTCATTGACTGTAATTTGCAAGCGAACTACTCCCTAAGTATCGACCCCGAAGGTCGAAACCAACATCAGATCAACATTCAGAATGTTATACGACTTACTAATATCTAGTCAGTTTCTTAATTCCATTTTAAGCCATTTTAAATTTAATTATAAACTCATCTCAACAATATTAATTTATTTACCAACTTGATTTATCAAAACAAATAATGGCCTTCCCTATTCAAGATTCTCGAATAACTCCATACAATGAGATTAAAACAATAATCAAAATTATTTCTCATAACCATTTTATTTAAATAATTATACATAGTCTCAATTTATTCAAAACACGTACATAGGAGATTACAAAGGATAGTATTATAAAACAACATCAACTTAATTAGGTTCCACAATCATCGATGATTGTCTACTTTGATCAATAATTGACTACTTCACGATATTCATCACTCAGGAGTCTTCAAAAAGGATTAGTGCATTCCTTATCCACATGACCCCACTCCTTGCAGTTCTTACAATAATACGAGATAAAGCCATCTTCATCTACATACTTAATAAATGACATTATCATAGGGGCCAGCTGTCCATTTTTCTCTAATCCTCTTCTCATATTCTGAAAAAAAAACTCTTCCCTCCTTTTACGTTCCGTCGCCTTTTGTTCTTGACATGCGGCTTTTTGTTCTTCAGTTCTTGCCATTCTGATTTATCAAAACCCATTAGCCTCTCACGACCTTTTTTTTTAATAATAATAATTTCAATTACCATATTTATTTGTCTATAATTCTAGAAAATTAATTATTACCATCGGAAAACATTTCCAACCACTCTCAAATCTTTATTTTCCATAGAAAATACTCTTTATTCTCAAGGGGAAACATTTCTAAATTCATTATTTGAATTAAAATAGATGTTAGATGAAACATCGCTATTTTCACTATACTGTTGACACTCATTAACTTACTTTTCTTAATCAAATCTTGTAATCGAACCTTAACCATTTCTTAGTTAACAATGAAGTCAATCGAGTTGGGGTATATTTAACTCTCAGACCTTAACTGAACAACATTATTAACTTTAAAATAGATAAAATTCACAACTTTGAACATCAACAAAAACACTCATTCTTGTAATTTTCCATTTCAGGTAAAGATTTTTTTACAATAATTCATGCCTTAAAGATATGTAACTATAAAAATATACTTTATTCTTTAATCTGAATATATAAACAATTAATAAACAATATATTAAATTTTAAATTAAAATGGAAAGTAAATAGTGTTTTCCTGAAATTCGACATAACTAACTCCTATGAATTGCTTTCTTTCGAATAATCTTTTTTCCGATAATATATTCCGAACTTCGGAAAAATCTCATTTGATTTATATTCTGATCTTTAGAATAATTTCCCCGTACTGGTCAACTCAAATTCCTTTATCCTCAGTTCCGTCTGCAATATTCTTGATTTCCTACGTTATTTACTTCTAGAAAGGTAAATATTATTCCTTCTATCGGAATCCGAACTCGTCACATCAAACTAGCTTCGATTTCATTTAAATACAGGTTCAAATCTTCACAATCTTCATTCGTATATCGCTTCGTTTACAATTCTCGTTTACAATTCACTTCTTGTTAATCAATTAACAAGTTAATACATCACTATTGAATTCATATATATAATTTATTGGTTTGAAACCAATTATTAATTATCTTGCCAATAAACTTTGACACAATCGAATTCCAGTTATACCTTTTTCAAATTTATTAATTTATTTCAAATTCAAAATAAAGTTTATTTTTTCATTTTTGAAACGATTACTATATTCCTCTTTCATTTACATTCCCATCGGAATTCTTATCTCCAATAAATTTTAGTCGTTTTTGATTGCTAAAATACGCAATGAGAGAAATCGATTTGTTGATTCTCTTATACTTATCTTCCTTAGGTATCATTCAATGATGGATTCGAGATTCAATTCTAAGAATTTTTCAATGAACAGCCCTGGCAAATCCGGATTCGAAGACCGGAGATTCCTAAAAAAATTAAATCTCAAAATAAATTTTTATTTCTGCTGTATCAAATCCAAAATACTAATTTTCAAAATATACAATATTTCCAAAATAATTCACCTTTTAAAATTTATTTTAAAATTATTCACTTTCCAAAAATTTATATTTAAAAACCTTTTTATTTTCAAAATCTGCTTTTTCTAGTGTCGGTCCTATTTATTTTAAACCCGATAAGCTTAGCTTTAAATAAACCAAAGCTTTGATACCACTTGTAACGTCCCGTCTTTTTGACCGCTTCAAATTGGCGATCAAACCAACTTAAAATGTTCGAATTGACGGATCGTTATTAGCTTGCAGAGTTTAAAATAGAATCAATGCAGAAAATAAATAACATGGTGCTGAATAGTGGAATAAAATTTCTATTTATATTAATAAAAAAATTGATACAAAGATTTTTCTATACAACAGAATGAAAATATCATTTGAATACAAGAAAATATTTACTGTCTGAAATCTTCAGAGTGTGCATGTCCTCGGAATCCCCAACTTTATCAGTTTCAGATCTTAAGTTGTAATCTCTAAATCTGTAACACTCGGGTCTGACCCGAGCGTTTCATGCAAAAACATAAAACACTCGAGCCAGGATTAAATCATAGTTCAAGTAAAATAATTTCAATATAAACTGAAATATAATAGTTAATCCTATAATTCACTAAATTTCGAGTACATTGAACTAGAACTGCAAGAATATATCAAAGCAACTTGGGACGAAACAAATCTGGACCGCGTATGGACACCACCACACACAAATATATATATATATATATATATATATCCTAAAACATATATACGTATGCCGATGACATGTATATACACACACAATAGTATGTATATACACATGTGTCCATTGACCGCCACATATATACCAGGACCAAGCTTCAATAGTCAGGACATGCAACATACATTTTCAAAGAAATTTCAAGGACCGTCAAAACAAGTCAGGGAGCAATAAATGCAACCATTCAAGTTTAAGAGTACACAAGGCATGCGCAGCCAAAACTCGAGCAAGTGTATGGCTCAAGAACAGGGCTCAAAGATGGAAGCCAGTACCACGATATTGAACTACAACAAAAAGTTATTAGAAAGGGAGCATGCATTCCTGAAACAAATTTTGTCACATGCCTGAAGAAAAGGCAAGATGTTCGACCAACACACTTTCAATTATACCAGTATATATAATTTTCCTTTTTCCAATGGTAAACTGCTGCTATACTCAAAACAGACAGTGTTAAATTCCAAGGGTAACTTCATAACGAGGAGCTTATTTAAATATATATATAAATGTATATCAGTTTGGATTTATATACATAACCACGACATAGATTGGAAAAGAGGAATAATGGTGTTCATTCGTATATGGTTCACTGCCCAGGTTTAAACAAAATGCACAAGGTTATATATATATACGTGTATATATATATATATATATATATATTAGGTAGACAAAGGGGTACAAACCCACATACAAGTTAAATAATCATGTATGCAAGCTCAACCATATGGGAATATGTTCCAGGGAAAAAAAATGAATAGGTTTCTTTTCCCATGAATGATATTAGAATTTAGAAATGGTGTATCTGGACACGTGTCCATTATTCTGAAGTAGCAATTATCATATATTGTTTCTAAGTCATAACTAAGTATAGTGTATAACACCCAAGAAACTACAAACTCAAATAATCGTTCTTGCATGCATATTACTGACAAAAACACATCTCAAGAATTCTTCCTAAGTAGAATGCCACAGGTACTATCTGAACATCATCCCATTACCACTTTATGATCATGATAATCGTAGCTGCAGATAAAAAAACAACCTTCGACTTATGTTAATTCTTCAAAAGCTTCAAGTGATTGCAGAAACTACTAGCTAGTAATACATTTCCTTATCAGTCTGTTTCCATTCTCACTTATACATTAAAATCAATTTGCCGTAATAGAATAATTGTGACTAATATATTTTAGCTAAGAACCACATCATGTAGCATCTTTTGGTTCTACTAGGTACCTTCTTATCATTTGTCCACTTAAAAAAATTTCAGCACTTGTGGGTACAATGTATTTAACAGTGACAACATTGACGACTTGATTTCAGTTTATAACAGCTACAAATTTCATGTATTCAATGATGTTGTTTGAACCATGCTTACAGTAAAAGCCAACATAGTTTAGTATGCACAAATTTTCTGAACATTGACAACTATCCAAATCTCAAGACTGTAAATATCATAGCACAACCCGAGCAAAGTAGGTTAAACATAAGCCACGTGTTCGAAACATGGACCAATATAGCAGTTAAGGCAGTGCACTCCTATTTAAACCCAAGTATCAACAAAAAATTGATCATTAATAATTAGATCTCTAATTAATTCCTTATATTAGTTGTCGAAATTTCTGGGACGTTACATGAATCCATCTCAATAACCTGTTTTCTGTATTTTAAATTTATGTAATTTTTATTCTGCAATTTGTATTCCATAAATTGGATTCTGCATTTTAAATTCTAAAATTTGTATTTTGCATTTTACTATTTTTTTTTCGATGATAAACACACACAAACAATAAAAATAATAAATACAAAACAATAAAATAACACTGCCCCTTCCAATTTTCCCCTTTCGTAAAAAAAACACATCCTCGTTCGCGACAATTCATCTTCAAGTTCAAAATCATACGCACCCCAAGTGTCGAGTTGAAATTAACCTAAATGGTAGTACAATTAATTTCATGAATAGTTGAAATGTTAGCAAAAGATCCTACTAAAGCCAAAAAAATTCAGAATAAATTTCCGTGAAGAATAAAATCAAAATTATCTATTTGAATTCCAAAATAAATCATTGGAAAGGAATGAACATAACTATGTATTTTCGCATAAAAAGCCAAAATATGCTAATCCCATCAACTCAAAACTCTAGCGAAAACAAATGAAAATCCAAGGAAAAACTTACGTAACAATCTTAATTAATGGTACAAATCATATAATAAAAGAACTGTCAGGAAATATCACTGAATGTAATACAAAAATACTTTGAACCGAAAATTTGATTGATGCCAATCTTGTTATAAATTTCATAATTGAAACTTCCATCATGTTGGTGGTATTTTTGCATGTGCATCCTGACCAATGATCAGATGGTACGGTGGAACTAAAAAATTGGTCTGCGTAATTCCAAAAAATCCCAATTTCCGAACATGGGAATCACTATGTCCAACTCATATGTATTATGTAGTAAGAGGAGAAGTGCTTGAGATTGAAGACATTGGCTTTAGATTTATGGATGAATGACTATGGTTTTGCGATGAATACAAGTAGAGAAGAACTAAATCTGTCTCATGAGATAGACTTACATGAAATTAATTAGAAGTTAAAAGAACAAATGATAGGGAAATATCAAAACTTTTTAGAAGTATTGACTACAAAGAACTTATGCACATAACAACTTATATTACACAAATATTGTAATATGCTTCTATTAAATTAATAAATTGATCTACGTTTCGGCAAAATAAGTGCAAATATCAATACTCGTTTTTTTTTTCCATTCCTATTCGCTCCGACCGATATTAGTTGTCAATCGGTTTTTATAGAAAAAAAATTCTGAAGTCTATTTGACATTTCATTTTCTCTTTTCGAAGTTTTCCACAACATTCAATGCTTTGTACTATACAGTTTTTCCCCATTTCAAATATAAGGTATTACCTTTCGTTTCGTCCAATACAAACAATGACCACAATGTCGTTTACGTAAAATTTTAAATCTACAATCAAGTGAATACTATGAATTCTAATTATCACTTTCTTCCTTTTTATAGCTTTGGAATCCTTTTTATTATTTTTTTGTTTATTCACTTGATCCTTACTAACCGCATGATAAGAAGTACCATTTTTAAGTTTATAAAAATTCAAAGTCACTTTTTTTAGTCGGATGTATTCAAAAAATTAGAAAGTACACATCTGAATAAAAATTGATAGTAGAGGATACTCCATCTCCAGATATTTGACCAACTGTAGCTCAGTTTTTGTGGTGGAACGTCACAACCTCGGGACTCAAAGCGGAAATGCAAACGAATTTGCATTTAGGGCCTGTTCTTTTGTGGATAACAGAACGTTTGGGTAACGGACGCGTTGGACGTGTCGACCCAGTGGTTGAAATTTGAGTCGTTGGCTCACACTCTTTAAATCCCCTCGTCTCCCTTTCTCCCCACTTCTCCCTGCTTACATCTCCTTCTGCTTCCTTCAGGTAAGTTTTTTTCTTTCTATTTAATGTTTACGTTATTTTTTATTTTTTTTTAAATTCTTTTTTGCAGTCAAATGACACATTCTTCTGCTTCTGGTTCTGGATCTTCTAACGCCCCCAATGCTACTTGGCCAGTGGATTGAACTGAGGCTTTCATTCTAAAACAAAATTATATGTTTACAAGCTATCATTTTATAAATCTTATTTATTTTCTTAATATAACATATATAAATTTCTTAAACATATTTTTAAGCTATTTCCACTTACAATTCCAATTATGTGTACTTTACACTAAACAAAGTTATAATTTTTCATTTAATTATCTTTCCATTCTAAAACAAAATTATATGTTTATAAGCTATCATTTTATAAATCTTATTTAATCGATATTGGTACTGTTGTAAAGGAAAATTATTTAATTTTAGGACGGAGGAAGTGTTTGGAGATTTAACATTGGGAATAGAAACTGCTCCATAATATCCGACATTCGACCAACTGTAGCTCAGTTTTGAGACTTAACTCATCAGAATAGTTCGGAACGTCACTTAAAGTTAAACTGCGAATGAATTTGCATTTAAGTTTCTTGGAGCAAGAGCCTTCAACTGCGAATGTTGTCCACAAAGCACGTGGTATTAAAAGTTAGAAAGGTCTCCTCCGTCACTTTCACTTTCACTTTCACTTCCACTTCCCCTTCCCACGCCTCACCAGTCACCACCGTACGATCCGCAGGGAGCAGCTCCACGGCCATCTACTAACCATCGACTGCATCATGTCTGGGTGCGCTAACTTGAGCTGCCGAATCAACTGGAATTGGGAGGTCTTCCATGCTGTGCCTGCCTTGCCCTGACTTCAATCGCGCGCTATGTTCATACCTTGCCGCCAGTAAACAACCACCTACTGCTAAGTGCTATTTTCATGCATGCCTTGCCCTGACTTAAACTTCATGTACCTTTAATTTGTTGCCCTCGTGTAGTAATTAGTGCCATTCTGCCAGTTCGCTGATTGCTAGCTAATTCAGAATGTAAGTCCTTTTTTTTTAATTAAGAATTTGTATCATCGGTTCAGTAATTGGTTGAAATGTGAATATGTTGAAAACCTAAATCAGCTGTGTATTTGGGGGAATGTTAATCAGTAGGGTGATCCCTAGTAAATGATATTTCAGTTGGGAGTGGAAGTAAGCTGAATCAACAAAAAAGATGCATGGTTCCATGTCGAACCGAGTAGCTATGTATCATATCATATGTGTGGACAACATATATATGATATGTCGTCGACTCTCTAGCCTGGATATGACTATGAGCTATTATAATTGATGATTCTTCAGTGTTTATTTTATGCAGCCTTCTTAAGTCCAGGGTACGTATAAATTGGGGAATGGCGATGTTAACTGGAAGTATATATATATTAGTGTAGAGCGGCAACGCGGCAGTAGCTTGAAACTTGATTTGGTGGAAATAATTAGGAGTTGTCCTTCTCATTA
Source organism: Allium sativum (assembly GCA_030737875.1). Classification (NCBI taxonomy): domain Eukaryota; kingdom Viridiplantae; phylum Streptophyta; class Magnoliopsida; order Asparagales; family Amaryllidaceae; genus Allium; species Allium sativum. Next base: position 549,333,036 of record CM060916.1, read on the forward strand.
ATAGTCGATCTAGGAATTGATCCAGTTGAGAAGAAGTTACGATACGTTAGGATTATATATCGAGAAATGTTAGCATTTGTAATTTTGCATATAGATGCAATACAAATGAGTAGCTAGTTGAAAGCATTTTGTGGTCAATGCTATATATAATATATATATGCCATGATAGAGCATTTGCCTGATAGAGAACCACCCTTGTCTTAGATTTGTTGGTCATGTCACATGCACGGTGTTTTATATCTACGTACATGATATATTTTCCTTTTGTTCGATGTGGGGTCGGTACCTAATTACAGTTTGCAGTGTGAGTCAAGTGAATGCCACATTTGATATATATTCAGTATGTTTTTGGGACGGTCGTTGAATGGAGGGTGTTGTGGTTAAATAGTTCGGAGGTAAGAGAGCGTACGAGTAGGTGAAAAAAGAAAAAGTTGCTCAAAAATGAAGACGGTAAAAGTGAAGGGTGAGCACTGTGTATATGTGCAGGCAGCAATGTGTATGTGGCAGCAGCAAGCTACTAGGTGGCAGAACAGAACAGAACAGAAGAGAAGAGAAGAGAAGTGAGGGGAAAGAAGGTAGCAGGAGGTAGAGTGTTGGATGATTACTAATTAGATGAGACATATGTTATTGGGAAGAATTATTGAACCATGCGAAGCTAACATGGATGGATGTCATATATAGATTACGCTATCCTATCCGTTGTTGATAGTAGTTAGTTAAGCGAACAGGAGACAAAAGGTTCTAGTCAACAACAGAGGTTAGTTTAGCAGCTGGAGCCTGGAGGTAGAAGGAATTTAATTAGTTAAAGCAGCTGAGAGCTGAAAGAAGATAACACAAAATAAATATATGTATACAAGGCAGCAGAAAACGGGGTGGGCTCATGAGCTAGCTGTAGAATTAAGAAGCATGGTCGCAGTTGCAGTTTGTTGTGGTATTATAGTGTCCATGTGTGTGTGATACAAAAATAGAAAAGATTGTAGTGATGATCAGCTGAGCCAAGTCCCACATCGCCTAATGGATGGAAAGTCGCTTGGTGATATACAAGGGTGCTGGGTAAGGAGTTGTCCCTTCGGGGACATCCGATAAAATTGGAACGATACAGAGAAGATTAGCATGGCCCCTGCGCAAGGATGACACGCACAAATCGAGAAATGGTCCAAATTTTTTTTTCTCCCCTTCCGCCCAACTCCAAGGCACTGCCAGGCTGCTCACGACTGCGCCTGGACATCAGCTGCTCTCCATCGCAGCGATCAAGCTTGCTTATATCACAGCGATCAAGCTTGTTCATATGAAAATTATTTTTAACTATGATGACTTTGTTTTTAACTATAAACTTGTTATGGCAACACTGCTACTTGCTGAACCCAGCTACTGGTGTATGGGCCTATGAGGTATATGGTGTATTATCCAATATTGTACGTACTGATTAATGAAATAATAAAGCATGTTTCTGAATATTGTGTATTATATACTGATTAATGAAACGATAAACCATCTCAATCTGACGGAGCAAGACTTACCTAAAGCTTGCTATTAAAATTTGTTTTCATTTTTGTCTTCATTAATCTCTCTTCCCTTTTTTTGCGTACTACACAGCTACTTATGTGCACGAATCTCTTCACTAATTATAACAGTAGTACCACACTTTAAAAAATTCTTATATTGTTAACCCTGCTAAAACATGCTCCTGCCATATACCAATATGATTCACCCACCCTATTCATATGTGAAATATGGATTTCCTAATAGGCATACATACAGAACTGAAGTAAAAGGTTATACATGACCTGCACCGTTGGGAGCAACAAAAAATTCAAAAGAAAAGAGAATTGGAAATTTATCTCATATCCCTTCATTCCAACTGAATTATGTAATTTTACTAAAGGTCTGGATGATCTAATTGGTCCTGTTTAATTAACAAAGCGAAACCGAATTCTTATATTGATGCAGAAAAATGATTTTTTTAGAGGAATCCAAGACGTATTTTACAATACAAGCTGGATGCTATATATAGACCAGAAAGAGATATTGGGCCAAATGCATTACAGCCCAACAAATAAAGAAAAAGATACAAAACGGGCAGGCAAGCACGAAGCGGGACACACCAAGCAACGAAACCCAAAACGAATTATAAATATAGATTGCGCTCGTTATTAATGGTATGAAATAAAAGTGATTGCATACAAATTGATTGTCAATTAATAAAGGAATGCTTGTTTGGGAAATTTGATGATTGCACTCCAATTAATGTTGCAAAGTAGATGTTATTAATTTTATTAAATTGATTATAAAGATATAACTAATCAGTTGAATACTTATGTTTTTTCAACCATAAATTACCGTACCCATTAAGGTATATTTTTTTTTTTTTTATCGTAATTGAATTATTTTAACTCTTTTCTGTTTTCCTTGTAGATAATAGCTTCATAAAAGTAGCATTAAAAAGGTACAATAATAGAAGGCAAGTGCAGTAATGGAACGACGTTTCAGTATTTAGTACATTACAAATTCAAAAGAACCAAATCTAGTAACCATATTTCATACGAATTTTTGTTTCCAGGACATTGGTTTCAAAAGAATATTGTTAATGCCGCTCCAAAAACGGTTAAGGGGAGGTCACTTTTTACTTTTGTTTAAATTTACTAAGGGGAGGATCATTTTACATAGTCTCCCCTTAATAATTTATAATATATAGATCAAAATGTCATTTTATTATTTGATTCTAATTACATTATACTGTTCATTAAACCCTAATCATCTTTTTCTTCTCAGAGTAAACAATTAATCACTTTTTCATGGAGGAACCAATTTCTAACGAAATTTTTAACTTTGAAAAAGAAGGGAACATGATTTTTACTCAAAGAAGCGAATGACATGTTGAAATTGTTTAAGAAATCACCGAAAAGGTAACAAATTTACTGAAAAAACGAAGGTCTGTTTCCGATTATTTATTTTCGGCATGTAATTTCCAAACTTTGTACTAAATTTCAGTATGTTCTTATCGATTTTTACCTTGTTATCGCTAATGTAACAATTTAATATTTAATGAAGTGAAAATAAAATATGACCCATCTTATCTATTTTTGGAGTGACATTAATAATACTCTTTCAAAAAATAAGTTTATAGGCCACCGTATTTACACTACGTCTTTTTTTTCCGCTATCCGTCCCTTTTGCGAACTTATCTCGACATTAACAAAAATAATTCCGCCATCTCGACATTGGTTTCACACTTTTTTTTTTTTTTTTTTTTTTTTTGCTGTTTTTCAAGACCGCATCTCGGAATCTTTAGGCTAACTTCAATTATCGATTATTGAAAACCCAAAAAACAAAAGTTTTGAGACTACATCGTTGGTTTAACGTCAGATTATTGATTTCAGGTGATTCGATTAACGATTCAAAGTTTTTGATTACTGATTTCAGATAACGTTCGATTATTAATTTTAACATCAGATTTTAAAATCAAATTATCAATTCTCTTATAATTATCAATTAGTTCACATTTGTCATGCTATTTTTGATTGCTTCATACAAATTATTGATTTTGCTACTGTTAATGTGATTTTGGTGTAACGATAAATAGTTTTAACTCTTTTCTTTTTTTTTCTTTTTCTTTTTTTTACAATAGTCTTCCAACTGAGGTTCCAAGTGTTCTGGCTGTCGTCGATTTTAGGAAAAACAACTTTGAGATTAGGCTTTCTCTGGATTCTACCATTTTTTATTTGCGAAATAAGATATGGGAAGCTTGGGATCATCTTACTCCCTTATGCTTTGATATCTTTTATATTCGGGATTCCACGAGTACATTTGTTCAAACTGACAGTGATTTGCAGCCATTCTATGCTTAATATATTTCAAGAAAGAGGAGTTTTTAGTTATGTTTGTTAAGTTAAAGGAATAGTCTCGTCTTAATGTTGGCAGCAGCAGTAGATCTTGTTCTATTAGTAAGTCGCATTGTGTTGAAGTTACAACGAATAGTGAATATGATGGAGTAGACAACAGAGAATTTAGCTTTGACAAAGAATGTGATTTTAATGAGTTGATGAAGAAAGGTTCCAATTTAGAATTTTTTACGGGGATTGGTCAGAAATTTGGGTCTGCTTCTGATTTCCGTAAAACTGTGATTGCATATTGTGCTAAAAATGGATTCAAGCCAAAGTTTTGAAGAATTGTAAAAAGAGAATAACAGTTCAATGTGCTGTTGAGGATTGCACTTTTAATATTCATGCTTCTTGTAAGTTAAAACAGTTGGATCATTTTCTGGTTAGAATATTTGAATCTACTCATAGTTGTGGTGGTGGATTTCAATTAATTATTAGTCCTTTGATTAAAAGTGATCTTGTGAAAACTTTGATTTTAGATAAGTTTGGGATGAACCTACCAGAAAAACCAATGATATTATTGCAAGTTTCGAAAGGAATTATGATATTAATTTGAGTTATTATTATGTGTATATGGGTAAAAGTTGGTTTTAAAGGAATTTTTTGGCAACGTGGAGCATTCATACTATGATTTGGTTTGCTACTTGAAAGCAGTTGATAAAAGTAATCCCAATAGTCACTCTGCTATGGTGGTTGATGAGAATACTAATCAATTTGAAAAAGTATTTATATCATATGAAACTTGTATTCATGGATTCAAGCAACAGCTAAAAATGGAAATCAAGGTACATGAGTTGTTTTTTTATTTACTTGATTTATTTTCTTGTGCTTTGGGAAAATTTATGTTTTGCTACCTAATCTATTTTTCTTCGTACATTACAGTATGTAACGATTGTGGGTGATAGGTTGAAATATGCATGTCAGCCAACTTCTACATGTACATAAATAGTAGTGACTATTTCATTTTCTTAATTTAAGATGTATTATAAAATGATAAACTTTTTTATCATTTTTGTTTATTTTTGGTTTAACAATTATATTGCAATACTGTGAATTATGTTATGTATACAGTTAGATAAATTGCTTGTGTATTATGTAAAAACTGATAAAAGGTTTTATCATTTTGTGTTTCAGCCCAGTTAGCATTTTTAACACATCATTTTTGTTACATTAGCGCTATGGGATTTATGAATATTGGAGAAAAAAATAGTATGTGATCTTGCATGGTTGGTGAGTTCGATTCAGTTTTTTGTGTAATAATTTAATTTGTTGCTAAATTTATTTGTTCATTAAATTGTTTAATAAATTGATTATGTATGGTCAGTGAATTGATGCTTTAAATAGTATAAAGCTGTTTAATTTTGATGGTTCGTTGGATATTTAGAATTGATATGCAATGTATCATGCATAACATATGTTTAGAACACACTACTAACAATATGCAATAAACTTAGTACTAATAATGAAATAACATTCATTTTTAAAAAAAGAAAGGACATGAGTGGATATGAGAAATACTTTTATCATTTTAAATTGGGAGAATATTTATGTATATTTGTTTTGTATATTCTGTAACGGTTGTTTAATTTTAATTTTTAGGTTTTTTTCCTTTGGCAATGACTATTGTTGGGAAGGAAAACGAAGAAAACTAGTCTTGGTTTCTAGATCAATTAAAATGTTCAATTAGAGTTGATCGTCCTTTAGTTTTTATTTCTGATAGGCATTGGGGTTTGCTTTTAAGTATTCCCGAAAAATTTCCATCGGCTTTCCATTCATATTGTTTGCATCATATGCAAAATAATGTTGCTTCCATTGTAAAAAGTGGAAAAGGATTGTGGGTGGCTCAACTATTGGAACAGTGTGTTGTAGCTGTTACTCATCATGATTCTGAAAGAGCTATATCAAAATATAGGCAAATTGGAGATGAAAAGCTATTGAGTTTCTAAAGGATAAACCTTTTGATCATTGGGCTGATTTATTTTTCCCTAGAAATAGGTACGATGAGAATAAATCAAATGTTGTTAAAAGCTTTAACTCTTGGATTTTGAATATAAGACATCTTCTTATTACTTGTTGTTTAGATGGAATTTGGATTAAACTTATGAATCAAATGTCAAAACGTAGAGAAGAAGCTTCTACTTGGTCCAGTGTACTTTGTCCTAAAATGGAGAATCGTCTATTGAAATTAAAAGAAGAAGGTTTTGGTTGGAATGTTTCCCGATCTTCTAAATTTCTTTTTGAAGTGCGTTCTCTTATTTCTCACAAAGTTGATCATGAAAATCAGATTTGCACTTGTAATCAGTGGAGAGTTACCGTTTTTCCTTGTGTACATGCTTTGAAGTGCATTACTATGTCAAGACTTAATGTTTATGATTTTATTGAATATTATTTCATGACCAAGGCTCATAGGGCTTCTTACTCACATGTCATCAATCATATTCCTACTATTGATAAGAAAGATATTATTTCCTCCTAAGACTATTTATTTGTGGAGCTGTTAGACCTAGAATTAACAGACTTGGTGGATTGGATGTATTTCATGGGAAGCAGAACAAGTGCGGAAAGCGTAAGAAGTTAGGGCATAATCGTAGAAGTTGTCCATTGAGTGGTTGAACTGTTTTTATGATTGATTGTATGTCTATTTTATGGTGGATCTATAACTAATAGGCTTAATGTTTTTTTCTTTATCTTTGTTTGAGATACTGTTGGACTGTAAGAAATATTGAATCATAGTTTATTTTAGTTTTTTTATTGCACATATGTGATTTTTTGTTGCTGTGAATTATTATATGAGGAGTTTCATGTTTTATTTTTGATGATGTCTAGTTTTGGATATATTAGGAAGGTAGTTCCATTCTGGTGGTGTTGTTTTTAGCTTTTTGAAATGGATGATGGTTTTGTGAGCTGAAAACATGTAGTTGAAATTTCCATTATTTTCCAGATTTTTTCAGTTAATTTTTTTCCGTTTGAGATTTTTGAATGTTACAAAGTTGAAAACTCAAGTTGTGATTTGTGAAGTCATGGCTATTTAGTATATTTCATTTTTACTCTTTATCTTTTTTATATTGTTTTTATTTAATTTAATGAATTTATTTTTTATATTATATATATATATATATATTAATTTTTGTGTTTACATATGTGTACTATATATTGTTTATCTTTTTTTTTTTAAGTTTTGTTACATATTTTTAAAATTTTAGTTATGCTTTTATAAAATGATAATTTATTTTATCTTTTTTTCTAGTTATGTTTTAACAAGTATGTGGTAATATACTGTACTTGATTTCAATTAACAAGTTGCTCTTCTTTGTTTGAAAAAGATAAAATTATTTATCTTTGTCTAAAAAAGATAAAAGTATGTAAATATTTATTTGTATTTGAGTCAGCCCGTCTATGCATGAGACATCCCTTGTTATAGTTTCTTCGTTGTTCGCAATTTTAAATTTACTGAAGTACACAGTATAGAAAAAAAAAAGTTAAAGTATGTCAGTATGATATAGGTATAATGAGTTGATATTTTATTTGCTTATGTATAATGAGTTTATATATTGCTTGTGTATAATGTGGAAAGCAATAAAAGATTTTATCTTTTTTCTATTGTTTTTATTTTAGTTAGTGGTTTTATTGTTAGCATTTATTTATATTTATATTATATTAATATTTTTGTTCACATATTGAGTTAATATGTATATTAAGTTAATATTTTATTTGTATGTTTTGTGACAGGTTTTTAAATTTTAAGTTGTGTGGTTCTATAAAATGATAAATTATTTTATCTTTTTGGTTCTATTGTGGTTTAATGATAAATTATTTATATTAAGTTAATATATCAAAAAATATCATTAATTCCATTCTGATATTCATCAAATACCAGCTGCCAAAGTGAATTTTCCTAGAGTGGGATCTGGAATCAACGTGCAGCTTCATATATACCTCCTCAAGATATGCCCTCACTCTTAAAATGAACACATAACGTTATCCACAAACTTAAAAAAGAAAGATAAGAGTAAATAGGTGGATATATACGTATTAACAAAGTAAATACATAACTGGTATGACAAAGCAATATGTTAAGGAGATTCCGTAAACCAAATAAGCAAAAGGTCATCTGTGTATCAACTGGACTCATGTAGAAAAAGAGTATTAGAACATTAAAACTCGTGCAGCCTTAAATTTTGTTATAGAAATACAGTATGCTTGATGGCAGTAAATTGCACAATCAAACGTTTGTCCCTTTTTGATACAATCTAATCAGGCACTTCTAGTTTTCTAAATCTTTCAGTCACATCCAAACTGCATAATTACGCTTAAAAGCCACTTCCTAGTTCCTACCGCTAACTGCCGAACGTTTTGTCCCTTCCTAAACTACCTCTTAAATAACCAAGTTCATACCTTTGCATGGAATAATATATGATACTTATAAAAAACATGAAACCCAACTGTAGAATGATCTAACTGTTAAATTTGGTGATACAAAATCACCAATTGATTGGAACAAATTTGCAAAGAAAGGAAAGTAAATATTTTTATAATAGGAATGCATTGATTGCATTTGATGAGGTAGTAGAGAAATAAATGAAGGGATTAGTTTCTTCCATCTATGCTAAAGAAACGGATTGATTTACTTCTTATGTTTGCACATTTGTTGTTATGGTAATTTTCCTCCATTATATTATTACCATATGTTGGTAATTTAATTGATGACTCACATAGATTTGCACTGGCTATATATTGAGAGGTAAACTTTAGTGTAAACCCATCCTGGCCTGGAGCCAGTGATCCACAATGGTGTCTCTTCTTGTTAAACCTGATTGAGGTTTGGATATGTAAACTCTTATTTTGTAATCTCTTGTAATTCACTCATGTTGAATAAAATCTCTCTCTGTTGGACTGGACGTACACTATCTCGAGGATAGTGGAACCAGTATAAATATTGTGTCTCTTTGTTTCTATGCTATAGTTATTTACTATTTTGTTGATGTAATAGAATAATTGCTATCAGATTAGATTGGTGTTCAATTGGCAAATCTAGATCCTATTTATTGCACTTCCGCATATGCTCAATTTTGCATAACATATTGGTATCGGAGCAAGGCGATTTGTTTTAAATGGTACACCAATTATTTCTACAAAGGTTGATAGATTCGGTGGTGATTATGCTATTACTATTTTGGAGAAAAGGAGACTTTGATGGAGGAGATTATGTCGAGAGTGAAGGGCATTCCAATCTGGGAACTTTGACGTGATACGGAGTTTATTGTGAAGAAGCCCTCTGATATGGACGACGGAAGATGGAAGAAGACGAAGAAGAAGGTGGATGACGGTTGAAGAACCTAGTCCACAGCAAGGTGGAGAGGTTAATATGGTTACTGCTTATGGTCCTAAGGTGGAGGATCATGGTATCGACAAGGATCTAGATGTTGATGATGCTTGAGGGATCCCGGAGATGAAGAGATCATGTCAAACGGAAGACGAATGTCGATTTTTGAAATCCACAAAGACGATGGAGATCTTGTGGTATTGCAAGCACTTTTTAGACCGTTGGTTTTTGCATGGTGCAGCTCAGGTGGTAGATGCATCTTTTGCAGGCGATGGGTTGTGTTTGTAATTAAGGTGTGGTCATAGTCCTTTCAAATCGACTGGGTGTATCTCGTTGCCCTGAAATCGAGGTTGGTTTAATTGAGAGAATAATTTTTTGGTCTTGGTGGTGTTGAGATTACTTTGGAATCTGCCTTTTTTTATTTTTATTTTGGATATTTGCAACATTTTGTTGGCGGGCGGGGACGTAGTCTGAGCTCGTTAACAATTGTGTGATGGGGGTGGCTTTGCTGGAACCCATTTGGTAAATATTCATTTTTTTGGTGTATCTCGTTGTGAGATTTTGATTGAAGGTAGAGTTCTGTTGAAGAGTTTTATGATGAGAAGAGAATTTGACTCAAGGTGGGGGTGCTGGAGATATGTGATTCTGCATCAACGTGGATTGTTAAATTTGGTGATACAAAATCACAAATTGATTGGAATAAATTTGCAAAGAATGGAAAGTAAATATTTTTACAATGGGAATGCATTTATTGCATTTGATAAGGTGGTAGAGAAATAAATGAAGGGATTAATTTCTTCCATCTATGCTAAAGAAACAGATTGATTTACTTCCTATGTTTGCACATTTGTTGTTATGGTAATTTGCCTCCATTATATTATTACCATATGTTGGTAGTTTAATTGATGGCTCACATAGATTTGCACTGGCTATATATTGAGGGGTAGACTTTAGTGTAAACCCATCCTGGCCTGGAGCCTTGATCATAGATTTGCCGTGCTTTGATCATCAACCACAAGACCTTGCTTTTCAACAGAAGCCTTGATCATTTGCCACTTAGGTGTGCCACACAGGCAATTCACTCCATGCGACCGATGTCCATCGATATACAACCTCTGAGCTCGTACGTCTCAGAGAAGGGCGTTAAGTAAGAGAATAAATTCTCCACCGCCAAACAGATGTATATTTAATAGAGATCAATCAACACAGAATAAAATCCAATGTCAGACACACAGTCCATTTACAAGTTCGTTCTGGATCTGAACGAAACCGGAGGCACTTTCCTCGCATATCCATCGATCTCCAAGTACGTCTGGACGATCACCAACTGATTCCCTCCTCTTGGGTGTGCAGCCCAATCAAGATCATCAATAATCGCCCAAACGATGTGAAGACTTCCGGTCTTCAACCACCGTCTTCATCTTTGACATATCGTCGAATCGGTTATTCAGAATGGGTATAAACCCAGCCTTTCCGAATAACCCGCGTATGTAATAAACACGTGTTACACAAACACAACATGGGCCTCATTCCAATTTGGAAAGGAAAAATATATTCATTTGTTGAATAGAAGAAAATATATATTCATGTGTTGACAATATTCATGTGTTGAGTAAAATATTTTAACAATAAAATTTACATCTTTATCATATTTAAGATTAGAAACTAACTGGAAACTAGATAAGATGGGTGGTTTCCTAGGTATTGATCTGATGCTGGTTTCGGCCATCGGGGTTAATACTTAGGGAATCATTCTCTTACTACTTTACAGTTGGAGTCTGATTAAAAATCAAACGATAGATACCATAATTTTATAGAATATATTAAATACTAGAAATAGTCATGTGTTGACAGTGCTCATGTGTTGAGAATATTCATGTGTTGAAAGAAATATAGATTCATGTGTTGAATAGAATAAATATTCATTTGTTGAATAGAATAACGAAGTTATTGAAATATATAAAGTTGTGTTGATTAGAGATGCGCCATTTTGATGTGAACGATATTTATATCGATTATATTCGTTTTTATAATGAATATAGAAAAGAAAGTGATTTCAAAATATAACGTTTTGAAAATATTATCATTTGTATATCGATGATGTGGAATATTCAATTTTGATTCGAAATTGAATACGAAGTTGAAATCGCTTCGAAAACGAATTTAAAACGATTTATAAAATACGGTTTTAAAAAGGAAATCGACGATATATATATTATATATTATATATATATATATATAATGGCCTGAATAGAACGCGCCGCGCGGCGGCAGTTCGTGAATTTCGACCATTGACTTAGAATGGACATTACGGGAGATCCGACCGTCGGATTCTCCTGAAACCGGAACCGTTGGGTTCGTATCGAAAATAGATTTCCAATGAATATTAGAAATTTGAGATCTAACGGTTGGATTTGGAATTATGTCCAAATCAAATTTGGAAAAGGTCGCCGTAAGTGTAGTTCGATGGCCGTTGATGGAAATCGACTGTACGGGCCTTGATAAAATTATTAAAAATATCAATAATTTGTGTAAAATCATAAGAAATGATTTGTGAAGAACTGGGATGGAAATTTCCACATTTGAAAAGATAAAAATAGATTTTTATCGAAATGAACTAGTTTTGAACTAGAATTAAAATCCCATTTATTTTTAAGATAAATAAAGTGGATTTGAAATAGTTTTGAAAATAACCAGAATTTCCAATATATAAAGTGGAAAGGGATTTGAATCAAAATTGTCTTTGGAATATTTCGATGTTGGATTTCGTGATTATATAGATACTGTTATGGGAATTTGAAAGATATATTAATATCGTTATTTTCAATACGATATTTGTTGGTCGTAGAATTTGATATTGAATATAAGCCGATATATTTTCTATTCAGAGCCTTGTATTTAATACCAAATGTGATTTGGGTTTATCGTGAACCGTGTTTTAGGTGACATTGGTTCTTTAACCCAGTTAAAGACAGGATATTGATTTTTGAGAAGATTAAAACTAAGTGGAGTTTTAATGAATCTGTAATTAGATTGAAATGTGAATTAATAATTTAAATTATCAAATTTGGAAAGTGATCGAGAATGGAGTATCACCAGTTGTGCTCCGAAGCGATAGTTAAATCTTTAATTAGATTTGAACGTGAAATGGTAATTAATTTTACCGATAACACCGTGGTGTTAGATATGCAGTATTACCAGTTTTTCTCCATAGGATGAATAGGTTGGGATTGGGAAATAAAATAAATAATTACTTCGGTGTGGTTCGCTAATCCCGACTAGTTTGGAAAACCTTAATATGGTTTGAAACGATATCCAAAGCAAGATTAAAGAATAAATTTAGAAGAATTTATCTTTGATAAAATTAATGGGAACCTTTCCCTAAGAGTGTGAAATTTTGAATAAAAGAATATTATGGATTGGAATGAGGCGTATGTTGTGTTTGTGTAACACGTGTTTATTATATACGCAGGTTATTCGGAAAGGCCGGGTTTATACCCATTCTGAATAACCGATTCGACGACATGTCGAAGATGAAGACGGTAATTGAAGACCGGAAGTCTTCACATCGTTTGGGCGATTACTGATGATATTGATTGGGCTGTACACCCAAGAGGAGGGAATCAGTAGGTGATCGTCCAAACGTACTTGGAGATCGATGGATATGCGAGGAAAGTGCCTCCAGTTCGTTCAGACCTAGAACGAACTTGTAAATGGACTGTGTGTCTGACATTGGATTTTATTCTATGTTGATTGATCTCTATTAAATATACATCTGTTTGGCGGCGGAGAATTTATTCTCTTGCTTTAACGCCCTTCTTTGAGATGTACGAGCTCAGAGGTTGTATATCGATGGACATCAGTCGCATGGAGTGAATTGCCTGTGTGGCACACCTAAGTGGAAAATGATCAAGGCTTCTGTTTAAAAGCAAGGTCTTGTGGTTGATGATCAAAGCACGGCCTGTGTGGCGCAGCTTTGTGTATGGCGTTAATTCGCGAGCCTCACACCTCGGTATGAGTCAAAAACGGGATAAGGACCTAAGGAGTGCACGACGTTTCTTTCTAGCTGTGGGTGATGTCAGTGACCTACCAGCCCTGACATTTATATACTTTTCACCTGTGTGGTTGTTGGAATGCGAGGCGCCTCGAATATATGGTCGATAACTGGCACTATGTGAGCTGACGTACAAACCATTATGTATAGGTCCTATAGGACCGGGAAACGTGTGTTCAGGAATAACTAATCCTCAAAAGTAAGAGAGGACCGGCCTTGGAGGTTCCAAGGGATCGTTGTGTGTGGTCTTGAGGCATTAGCTAGAGTGTCTCGAATCGGAGAGGAGCTTGCCCCTTGCCTCGACTCATGATGGAATCCAATTTCCAATATGTGATTTGCGGTTTTATTTGTAGAGCCTAGTATGGCGACATGATAGATGGTATCCATGCCGCCTAGGATTGATATTTATGATTGAAATTATTTTGACACTATACATTTATAGTAATATCAAAATAATGTGTTTTGAAACATATCAAGCATTCTTTGGCTATTATAAGGTAAAACCCTATCCTCCGGCTTGCGTTGCATTGTGTGATGGGACCTAGGTCTTATAATAGCTTCATTTTTCTTTATTTAGCATTGCGCTGTTTGTTTTATGCACTGGTATTCCTGGGAGGAAACCCGTTCCGTGTATACGGCGTGATCCCTTGATTTTCCTAACTTTAAAATGAAGATAATGATCGTTTTAGTTCTCACACCAGTCACATGACTGACCTGGAGTTTATTGTTTTAACCTAAACTCTGGGTGCCCTTATTTTTGACAGCTAGCAGTTTTGGTTTTGCAGATTTATATTCACAGGATCCTGGTTTACAGCTGGAATGATATTCGGAAAGCTCTGTATCCATGTATTTCTTTCAGCTGTGTGTTGTATTATTTTTCCGCAGCTATGTATTTTAATGTAATCTAAGTCTCTGATGTAAATCGATTGTGTAATATTTATTCATACTCTGTATATTCTTGTATCTGATGGAATTGTTGTAATAAACAATGAAATGTTCTTCTGTTTTCGTTCCGATGTGTGTTGTTCTCAACGCCATCCGTGCTTTCCTTCACGGGGAAGTTCGGGTCGTGTCATAATATTTTTGAGGAATCCAGTTGGATTCCTCCAACCTGTTTCCCTGCATCCAAAGACGTTAGCCAGCATAAATAATACCCATCCTCCTTCGAGGCAAGATATCGCGGTATGAAGGTCATCCACTATCATAGCGTGGGGCGCATAGGGTAATCATCCGCTAATGGTACTGCGGGAATCCAACCACCAATATATATATAATAACCACAAACACCAATCCAAAATAACTAATATATATTTAATAATAGCCATAGTAATATTCTAATGTAAGCAAACAACCATCGAACAATTATTTTAACAGATAAAATAATTCTAAATAAAAATGAGTGAGATCTACTCACCTAATTTTTGTTTGCCGAATACCCAATGAAGTTTATTGTATAGATTTTTTAGTGATTCCTTCGTATGTCTGTTTTTCAATGTAAAACAATATTAATAAATTTTTAATTATCGTATTATACAAATTTAATTTAAATAATACCCACATGTGAACCGATTCCAAATTAATCCTCAATCTCATACTCAACTATTAGTTTACAATTAATTTACCTCACTAGCAAAAATATATAAGTTTATACCAATTAATTAAATCAACTTCTAATTATAAAACAAATCTCCATATAAGGTTTAAATTTCAAAACCAAAGAATATACTACATTAACTATTTTGAATATAACTTAAGAAATTTTCAAAACATCCTTAGTCTTTTTTTTATTTAATTAAAAATTAATTTTACCTTAAGCCATTTTAATAGCCTTCTTCCCAGATTGAAAATGCAAAACCATCCTTCCCTTCTATAAAAGCCAAACTGTTGAGCCCTCTTTCCCTGTTCAGAACGCACCTGTCACAGGAATTGCTCCTACCTGCAGTCACCCTGCTTCCACCATCTTCTAATGATGCAAATCAAAATTTCCGCCAATATAATAGTTCGAACTCCTCGCTCATCAGCCCTAACCCCTTTGGAAACTCCACTGACATCAACTACTACAAACGCGAGCGCCCCCCACTCCTAAGTACGATCGCTCTGGGATCAGATTCCACCTCCGATGTTGCGAGACCCCCAAACTTCATCGCTCCCTCCCGGAGTCCGTCGCCACCATATAGTAAACCACCGTCACGTTGAAAACATCGACACCTGCTTAGAACTCTAGCTCAACCATCAACTTCGCTCTCCAGATCATACGACTAACCCTCTTCCTGAATTCGAGTGCCTCAGACACGATGTCGACCCCCACCGAAGTCGCGGTCCTTGATTGCCAGTTAGATTTAGTCTCCTTTTTTTTATTTACGAACTGATTTTACTTTGAGGCAACAGAAGGGAAAATTTATTGATTTACTGAGTTGGTTTTCGAATGAGTATGTGGTGAGATATTTCAAAAGCCAATTCAACTGATTATTTTTCCTTCAGAACGAATTCATTTTGAACAGAATCGGCCATTTTTCTTTCGATTTACAGAGGTAGAATAAGGAGGAACTGCGTATGAATTTATAGAATGTGACTGGGAACCATTCGTACCAGTATTTAATTCTGGTCGGGTAAGTACATAGCAAATATATTTAAAAAGATTTGATTTTGATTTTAAATATAATTTAATTTAATTTGATTTGACTTAAAGAGATTTTATTCTTTTTAAAATGATATCGATTTGATTTCGAACCTATCCACAATCAAATATCTCGGGGTCCATTAATTTAAACCACGGACCGCTATTTTAACGTAACCACTGTTGTTTCAACAGTGTAACACTATTCTGAATTGAATTGAATATATTTTGATGTTTAATTCGAACGTATATAGAATAATCATTTTAAATTCATAAATAAATAAATTTCTCGATAATATATTATTATTATTGATTACGTTCACATAGAATTTATATTTATTATCTGAACTATTTTAACTCAGTTTTAAATCTTGTATTGAATTATTTTTTGTACTACGATAATTTAATATATTCGATATTAAATCGAAATTGATTGTTAAATCGACAACTCAATATAAAATCGATTTATATTACCAACTCGATACTTAAATCCATAATAAATCGATAAGAAATCCGGATCGTTACATTATTACATATTCTTGCATAGATGAATGAATTTATATTGAATACAGCATCAATTTTTCTTCTTATTTGCATATATTAATGATTTAGTAACAAGATTCAAACATGCTAAATATCTGTACGTCAATTTTTCCATGTAAACTGATAATGTAGTATAGTATTATTTATTTTGGCATAGAATTGTGCAACTATTTTCGTTATTCTCATGAATGTATTCAAAAATTTGGTTTCATGCATGCTCTGTTATAACTTTTAATTCATTATACCTATATAAACTTGAATTATTTAACTTTAACATCAAAATCAAAAAAAAATCACTCATTCTTTACTGCACAAATTTTATGCTCTTTAGTTTGTGAATTCCCTAGTTACTATTAAAAACAAATTCCAACAAGGCTGTGCAATACTTTAGTACTAATAAAAAAAATTCTACTGGAATACTGCTACAATAATGTTAAATTATCAACATTTTATATTCAGATTGATCAGTTGGATTATTACTGAAAAATATTTTCCAGTCCCTCTACTAATTATATGTAATACCACCACACAAGTAGTCAACTATTAACAAAAAAACTCTACAGAAGACAGCTTCAACTATAATTTCATGTTAAACTAAAAAAACTTGATTTAGTGCCTAAAATAACAGAGTACTTCAGTTCAAACAAAACATAACCATTTACACGTGGTCCAAAAATCAAAACAACAGCCAACATTTTCAAATCAAACTAAAAATCCCTATGCTTCCATTTTAAACAATACGTTCGTTAAATTCTGACTTCAGATATTTCTGAGTTAGCCTACTGCCCTCAGTCCAGCTATAAAGTTTGCAGCTGAGTATTTCATGAGCCAACTCAGCACGTTGTTTACTAATAGCTTCAGCATAAAATATTTCTTCATCTTTAACAATCCCTTTGTCCTCGCATCTTTGTTTCATTATGTTGAAAACAAACATCCCACAATCGACACTGCAGAAATTTATTAATCATTAACACTTTGTTCGATAAAACTTATTCACAAAAAATGCATACGTGTATATAATTATTCACATTATCTGCATACATGTATGAAACCATTAACAATTTTTGAAATAAATACCGGCATAAATGTATGAAAATTTTCAGATCTTATGCATGAACTTATGCTAGCATTTATGTTATATACGAAAATAAGTGAAACTTGTATACTTAAATGCAAATAAATGCATTATTTACATACGAACATGTAGATATTCCAAATTTTGTTTACTAAAATGCAGATGAACTTATTTTATTTTCTTACGTGTGGCCTTGTTGTGGGCAATCCGCTATTTCAAGTTCTTTTGGTTCCTGAAATTTCTCCTTCTCCAATTTTTTCATCACATCACTGACGTAACTAATCTGCATACAAAAAAAATTTATACACTCAAACATATATTAAAATATTTACACGTGCAAATATATATATATATATATATATATATATATATATATATTCATTATGTTACTGGTATAAACAACAACTTGCAAATGAAATATTTTCAAATTACATACCATATCTTTCGCAAATCTTTGATGTTCTCCTTCACGACGTGGTTTATTGGAATCGTAATGAATCCATCTTCTATCATCTTTAATGTATTCCAAAATAGATTTTTTTTTCTTTTGATGTATAGGAATTAATATTTTCCTGCACGCTTGGAATCCCCTTACAGGTGGTTCATCTATAAAATGCTGCAATTGTTCTACTGAATCCGTATTTACAAATGCCTGTAATTGCAATCAATTTAGTGGACAATTGTAATTATAAAAACAAAGTTATGCATAAAAAAATATAAAAATACTTATAGAAGCAGAAACTCTAATGTATAAAATCTCGGGACGTTTTTCTTCAAATTGTATCCCACAAAGTCAATTATCTAGTACAATAAATGGAATGAATGTGTTATAGACATGACAGTTAATTCTAAACATAGAAAATTTTACTGAAATTATTTTCACAACAATTGATTTTCAATATAGTATTACCTGTTCGTCGATAAATCTTCCGGCTAACAAATCACCCAATGAAGTTCCAATAATGCAAATAGAATCTTCACCATTCAAGTACGCGCTTTTTCTGATAATACACGTAATACAATTAGATAATTTCCATCAACAAATTATAACTGATAAAAATAAATAAAATATTTTACTGCATATTGTGTGCAATAACTTATAATATTTTCTTAAAACAATCAACAGTGTATACTCGCTTTACGTTCATATATTTTGTATTTTTTGCATAACAGTATGAGACAATAATTTACGTCAGCATATAAGCATGCAAACATTCTCACGATTTACAATATGAATTCAAACATAAACATTACGTTTTGATACATGACTGCATATACTGCCAATATATGCATACAAACCTGCATTCATATTACTTATCTGCATACAAGCAAGCGTATACTGTCAAAACATGTATACTAGAATGCAAATTTGACATAATTCTACATACATTTATGCACATTTTTAATAAACATTGCTTCTACAAACAAAACTAAAATTCAACAAAAATGAAAATAATGTAAATTTTGAAAACTTTTTACCTGAGGTTTGCATGTGTGAAAAATTGTTCAAAATTTTCTATTTGGTCCTCTTCTAATTCCCGAACGATCTTAAACTTCCTTATCTTCAGTTTAGCTTTCGTAGGCATTTCTTCATCTCTTGGTCCATTTTCATAATCTTCAAATTCCACCATTTCTGCCGCTTTCCTTTTTGCTTTTCCTACGACTACAAATAACATCACATTTACCATCCACGTAACACTGGAAATTATAGTTCATGAACATTAGTAAAACAATAACATATTGTGTACCTTTTCTGTTTCTTAAATTTATACGCCTTTGCATTTTTCCTGGTTCATCCATCCAGTCGTTCACACTAACTTTTCTATCTCATTTTTATTTTTAAAATTTTCAGTATTTTCATTCACTCTCTTCCTTGTTTCAACCATCCCCTGCTGCTTCTCCTTTACATTGCCTAGCTCTGTCTCATTCTTTCTGTTAACCATCTGCTCATTCTTCCTCATTTTTTCTTCTTCAATTTTTTCTGTAGTCGTCCTATCATTCTCTGTCTGGACGAACTCATCCACCAAATTCTTCTGTTGTTCCTTCTCCAGATCATCAACTCCGTTGTCATTACCCTCAATAGCTTCGTCATTTGTTCCTTCATCATTTTTATCATTATTATCTGTTAACATTGTTTTTTTTTTCTTGCTTCTGCTTCTTCAGCGCATTCTTCTTGCTATGCTTCTTATCAATTTTCTCAACCAGATTATCAATCACCTGCTGAATGTTCTCATCGTCCACTTCTTTATCACTTTCAGTTTTCTCATTATCTTCATCAATATTCATTTCATCATGAATTGATCTTCCTCCTCTTTACCTTTATCAATATCCTCAATGTCTATATCAAAATCACCATCATTTTTATTACCTACATCATGATCATCTTCAGAACTTTCTGATATTGTGTCAGCAGTAAGCTCTTTTATTTGTATTTTTAACATTGTGTTCTCTTCTACTGACTGCCTTTTCTCTTGTTTCAATACGATTATCATATCCTTCAATTTTTGTTCCCTTTGTTTAAAATATGCGTCATATTGTTCATCTTTTTCAACAACTTGTTTCAGCAACTTTAATTCCTTTCCTTGCACATCCTGCAAACACAACAAGCAACAAATATTGTGTAAATAATGCATAATCAAGTTGTTGTATTATTGTACTCAAGTTTATGAAAAACTTGCACAGATGACTGAAATTGTACAAATTACTTGAACTTCAGTTCATAAATATTACAAATAAATTTCCTATAATACTATATTACATTTTATATTTTATCCAATAAGATATGCAAAAATTCTTATTGTTTGCATTCACTTGATTAAGTATTCTGAGTAATGGTTCAATTTCACGAAACATGTCCTAATCCAAAAGACAATACTGCAGCTTAAGACACAATATCTACATACATTTATGCAAATACTATTCAGTTTTTCACCCAAATATTCATCTTTTCATTTTATTAATTTTGACAAATATGTAAGATTCAGATTTACAACATAATTACAAATACGATAAAATTGATAATTTTTTAACACTTACATGCTAATATTATGAGTACATGACTAAAACTTAAACAATATAGGTAACATCTGTAGAAAATATTGCATTTATTGCAAAAATCTACAAACATTGATGCAACTACACTTCGTATCTGCATACAAGTATGCAAATATAGCTATTATTTGATTACAAGAATGTAAATAATGTCATTATTAGTAAACAACCCTGCATATAATGTCTAACATCTATACAGTTATTTAGAATACTTACTTCGATAGATATATATGTTTACAATTTACATGAGACTTACATTGTTGTATTTTATATCCACTAGCATCGATGGCTTTAGCAATTTAAGGTCTCATTTTCCTGCTCGTGGAAATACATCCTTATTGTACTCAAGCTTAGATGTTGGCAGAATATGAGTTTTGTCGCAAGCCCACCATTGCATAAACATAAAGTAAACAAAACATTATAAATAACATGAATAATAATTTTTAAACAAACTAAAATAGTAAGGGTGGTGCTAAATGCAGTAAAAATTTCCTTAATGCAGTAATTAAAAATTGGTCTAATTTACTGTAATATCCTTCACTTATTTTCTGTGCCCTTGCTAAATGCAGTAAAAATTTCCTCCATGCAGTAATCACCATCAGTGTTTTTTTGGGAAATAGTGTCGCTCCAACAATGAGCCATCGGGTCATTTAATATTAGCAAGGGCTAATCTGTAATTGTCGTTTACTGTATGGGGAAAAAATTTATTGCATTTAGCAGTCATGAATAGTAAGTATGAAATTATTACCAAAAACAGTGTCACATAACCAGTAATTTTCTATAGTGCCTCATAATATTTATCAACTTGGCTGATTAGATGGTGATGGACAACTTTCGGCCAAGATATTATACTTAACTTCCTCTCGCACACACAATATGGTACCAAAGTCCGCGGTAAAGAGTAGTTTTGAGTAGATAAGGAATGTTGCTACTACATAGAGAAGCAAAAGCTTAACAGTATCAAAACATGCTACGTCTGACTCATCTTTAATTGTTGAGAAAATTTCTCGTTCGATATTTTTCTTGTTGATCGTAGCATCTCCATTAAAGTGTCTTTCTACAAAAGCTTTATAATCTTCATTATCTTTATCATCCTTTTTTAAATGTCTGCTTGTTTTAATCAAATCTCCTTCGACAGGAGCACCCAACAGCTTCCCAATATCTTCTTCCGTAAATGTCGGCAATAAATCTCCAAACTGAAAATACTCAGTTTACAAAATCTCCAAATAAGAAAGTGGGAATCAATTCTAAAATTCCCACAGGTGCAGAGGGGATTAACACTTCATATAATAACATAAACAAAGCAGAAGAGGGATCCTATTCTAAACAGGTCATTGAGCCCAACCCCCCTTCGATGGACTCAAGCATTATTACAAATTTATCAAAATTCTTATAAATTTTGATAATCAAATCTAAAGTTGTTGAATTTTTAATAGCTTCTGCAGGAGAGATGACGCCATCAATGATCATGTCAATGAATCCACTCAATGGCAATTTTTCAAGAAAAACATAATGTTGATGTGTATACAAGTCATCCTTCTTCAGTTTCTCAATCAACTCTACGAATCCTTTCAGATTGTTCCTGTAAACACTTTCCTTCTTCAGATTTTTTCTTAATTCTTCTATTTTTCTCTCTTTTACCACTAGGTCCACTTTACATGGCTGCTCAGTTACTACTATAGCTCGCTCTTTTTCAACATTTGAAATGTGGTCATCTTCGACCAAAGCTCTCTGTAATAAGAAAGAAAAATGTAATCACATATATGCATAATTCTATGCAAGTATTCTGAGTAAATTCACCAATGTATGCTTGTATTCTTAACACATGTACAAAATTTCCAAATTTTGTTATTTTAGTCACAAACATGTGCAACTAAACCTAATATTTGTACACAAATGTGAAAATATTACTAATACTATCGGACAAACCATGAATCTGCAGTACTATCACATAGTTGTGCTAATATTTAGAAAAAATTAACACAAGTACGCAATTATTACATACATTAGCACACAACTGTCCAATCATTCATAATATCATCACAGAATTGTGCGAGTAATCATAAAAATTTCATTACACTCTGCAGTTAACATACTAATATATACATTATTTCCCAACAATCTTGAATAACTCAAATATTTGTCAACTAATTATAACGTGGAAAAATATATATTTCAAATTATACAGGAATTTTTATTTAATTTACTTAAATATTCTAAATTTATACTTACTCTGGTATTTCTCCTTTTTTAAATTTGTTCATCCATCTATTCATGTTTCTTGCAGAATATTAATTCAAAACTGCAACCATTTCATAAATATGCACACCGACATGGAAATCTTCTGATTTTGTACATTTCTGCGGGCATCCATTTTTAATACATGCATTCAAACCTTTATTATGCATTCTTGGATACAATCATACATATCAAATGTCATAAAAATCATACATTTACGCTAATATTCCATATAAATTCATGATGTTATTTATTAAGTAGGTTATAAATAACTTACACCTCCCCACGGGTATGCAGATTTTCTAAAAA
Organism: Allium sativum; assembly: GCA_030737875.1. NCBI lineage: Eukaryota > Viridiplantae > Streptophyta > Magnoliopsida > Asparagales > Amaryllidaceae > Allium > Allium sativum. The sequence goes on from CM060916.1 coordinate 549,356,127, forward strand.
AATTGTACAATCACATAATATTTCTAAAAAATATCTATATAAAACTTCAACAATTATTACGAACACTATACACTCAATCGCAAGGTTTATTTTATTATTACTACACTTTCATACAAGATGATATCATCCGCAGTCGATTATGAAGGAAAAAACTCATATTTATACCTTTTTTTGCCATTACTTGTAATTTTACATCGACGTCTTCAAATTTGAAGCAAATAGGGACGATCTTCGAGAAAATAAAGAACGACAGCTTTCGATTCTGAAACTCGAATGATTGTCTTAGGGTTTTCTCGAATCGTTCAGCTTGGGTTTTGGGAGATATTAAAGAAGCGATTTGACTGCTTAATTGTTTAACTCGTTTTTGGATGTTTTGAACGGTCTAAAGGGTATTCCTGGAATATATAAAGCGGTATTTCAAAAATAGGGAAGTTTTTTAGATTCTTTTTATCAATGGGTTTTTTTCCTATTTAGAAAGTTTATAGGGACCTATAAAAAAATGCACCCATTTATTTATTTGATTCATATATTTAGACCGTATGTTATTTCCATTATTTTTATAATAAATGCATCAAATGTGTCGTTATGGTAATATATATTGTATTACCATATTATTACAAATGTATTAAAAGCATTGGCTATTGTAAGTTAAATGATGTATGTTTGTGTTTGGAATAAGAATAGGCATTTAGTCAATGTATTTGGCAGCTAATATCTAATGTAATGGAAAAAAGTTGTATAACTCAGATGTGAGACCTAAAGTCCTGGATTATGGAGAACGAAACTTTTTTGGGTGAAGTTTACGGTTTGAAATCTTGACAATTAGCAAGAATGTAAAAGCTTCTATATTAGAAGTATGTTAAAAGGTTGAGAATCATATGTTCGTCTTTAATTAATAAACTAGATATAATATGTATGTTTATATATATGCATAGGAAATTGAAGTTCCTTAATCAATGAACTTGAAATACTTCATAATATAAAATCCTGAAGCTTTATTGAAACTGTGTGAAATAATAACATTAATAAAATTGATATCCAAAGATTTCACAATTTTCAAAATCAGTTGTATCTTGCTTATATATTTATTTTTACATATTATGTTGAAGAATAAATTTTAACAACTTGAAGTTGTTTATATATTTTATTTGAACCAGAAGTTCAATGCAGTTTAACAAACTTGAAATTGTTTATATATTATTTGAACCAGAAGTTCAATATGGATTAATAACTCAAAGTTGTTCATATATTTCATTTGAACCAGAATTTCAATACAGTTCCAAATCAGATATTTTGGATATTATGAAATGATCTTTAAGATTCACGTTGACATTACTTGATAAGCAAAAATTAATGATTGGAATATTATAAACAATTTGTTCTAAAATCAATAACTTCAATGAGAGAGAATATGCAAATCAATTACATATGTAATACATGGACGCACATATATACACATATATGCGAATATTTAACTAACAACCTGAAGTTGTCATGAGCTCATATTATAAATTATGCATATATTATTTTATATTTCAGAAAGTCGATTGACATCAATATTAAATGACCTAAAGTCATGTGCATATTCAAATGATAGAAAATTCTTCCAAGTCATTAGATCATTTAAAGGGAATAAGCAGTACAATATGAATGCATTTTATCAACTAATAAGAGAATTATCCTCCTACAATTGAAGTACATCTAATGTATTTGCTAGCTATGATGCTATAATGGATCAAAAATGAATCAAAGTAGGTTTATTATTTAAAGTGACAATGTTTGTCAACATTGAGGGGGAGGATAAAGGAATCATCGATGTTAAATATTTGCTAGCATATAGAATTATGCAAAGTATTAAGTAACTTGCATAAATTATCAATTATGTCCCTAATAGACTTTCTCCAATATACATTTGAATCCCCGAAGGATCAAAAGGTGTAAATCACAGCTGAAAATGTAGTATAAAAGTCAGTTCAAAATATCTTTGGAGTAAGTCATAAAGATGCAAAATAAAGGAGGTGAGTGTTCCTGAAGAAACACATAAAGGTGCTTTGAAAGAAACACATGACATGATTGTCAAAATAACCCCAGAAGCGGTTTAGGTATCTAAAGCATGATAAGTTTTGTGATCTCAATAAGTTATGTATAGAACTGACAAGAAATAATCATTGATGATAAATTAATAAATAATAAAGCGCTTATATTTATAAATGGATTAAAAATCCCATGTTAGAGAGAAACATGATTGACCATCATGAAATTCTCCTAAATAAGATATATGGACATGTAGTCCATAAGATATGAACCGGTATATCATAAGATAAAAATAGAAATATATATAATGACGAAAGCACACGGAAGTTACTGAAGCACCATAGAGTGTCAGCAACATGTTAAGTGCCATGAGCACTGTGTTTTTAGAGATAATGGAAATTGATTAAAGTGTTTAAAATGCTTACAATACCCTGAAGGTATAAACGATGGAAGTATACAAATTCCAGAAGAGTTTAAATAACTTTGATAGTGATAAAGAGTAAGAAATGTAGATTACAACATTCTTTTAAGTATTGTTGTGATGAAAATCTTAAATAATTCATGATGAGTAGATCACTTCCTGCTTTCAAGAATTGTTGTAATGAAACTCTTAATATCCATTGAAGTGGTAGTTGCGATATGCAAAAAATATTATAATATATAAGTTCTTGAAGAACATAAATAACATTTGATATTATAAAGAATACCAAGAACATGGATGATAGATTACAACATTCTTCTAAGTATTGTTGTAACGAAAACCTTGATATACTTCAATGTGAGTAGATTACTTCCTGCTTAGTGTCGTTATAATAAAATTTTTGATATACTTCACGCTTCTAAGTATTGTTGTAATGAAAATCTTAATATACTACAAGATTAGTATATTACTTCCGGCTTAGTAATGAAAGGTGTCTTATTAATCAAATATGTATTGCAACATGCAAGTCTGATTGAAACAAAAAATTATAAGCACCTGAAGTGTATTCATAAATGAATGTTACTAACATATAAATCACAAAAGGAAGGCGTTTTAAATAAGAAAACATGCCTGAAGCATGGAAATGCACATTAAGTTTTAAAAGAAAAACTTCACTAAGAAGTATTTGTAAGCAATTTGAGTTATTGAAACAAGAATACGAATTCAGAGGAAATTATTAAATCAGGGGAAGCATCCATAAGTATGATATAATACACTCTTTTTCCTTAACTAAGTTCTTCTCAATGGGTTTTCTTAGTAAGGTTTTAATGAGGTATGGGTCATGATCTAGAAGTATCAACCCAAAAGTAACATACAAAAATAAGTTATAATTTACTCTTTTTCCTTATTCAAGTTTTTTCCCACTGGGTTTTTCTTATTAAGGTTTTTAACGAGGCATTGCATTGATCCATAAGTATCATACTACTTTTGACGTAGTAAATAAGACATTGTATATTGTACTCTTTTTCCTTCACTAAGATTTTTCCCATCGGGTTTTTCTAAGTAAGTTTTTGACGAGGCAACATTTTGATCCAGAAGTATCAAACATCTTTTGATGCAGTAAACTATTATTTATGAAGAAGACAAGACAATTTGTGTGGCTTAGATTCAAGTGAATTATATCAAGGGTGATTGGATGGAGCAAATTTCTTCTAAATTTCTCTTCACACATGAATGAAAGGATAACAAGAATGAGGAGAAACAAATTCAGTTCAAGAAAAGCAGGTAGATCTGTTCTCAAAGGGAATTTCAAAATCAACATTCCAGAAGATGATATACAAAATTAGCATGCGTCGACTACATCAATAGACTAATTGAATAATGAGTTATAAATAAGCGGAAGCATATAAAAATATGCTATAATGTACTCTTTTCCTTCACTAATATTTTCCCCACTGGGTTTTTGTTAGTAATGTTTTTAATGAGGCATTATCTTGATCCTGAAGTATCAACCCTTATTGTAACATTGTAAAACATGTTACTTAAAGATGAAATGAATTTGCACTCTTTTCCTTGTTTATGATTTTTCCCATAGGGTTTTTCATTAAAAGGTTTTTAATAAGGCATTTTTTTGTTCTTGAAGCATCAAACTCTTTTAAGGAATATCATTTTAGTATGATATTCATAATGTCAGACGTTGTACTCCTTTTCTCGTTCAAGGATTCTCCCATTGGATTTTCCTGATAGATTTTGAAGGCAACATACAATAGTTGTATCAAATGAACGGATATATGCAAGCAAGGTAATTATTAGGGGTAGCAATCATCATATATGTTTTAAAAGGGACAAATTCAAGTTAGCAAAGCATTCAAGATTTTGATGACGCATATTCAAGGGGGATTGTTGTAATATATATGAGTGAATATGCTCTTGTCATATTCTATTTAGTCCCACATCATGGGAATAAGTCTAACATCAGCTCCAAAGCCTATATATAAAGGAGCCAATGTAATAGAAATTGTACACATTTGAAATAATAGAAATAAAATTCTCTCCCTTATCTTTTCTTGTCTCTCTAATGGTTTCTTGTTTAACATATGTTCTGTTTTATTTTATAACATTATTTTAATTGTTCTTATATTTCTGTAGATTCTGTATTATAGTTCCATTATATTTGCATATGACTATTGCACTACTGATGAGAGATAACATGCCATATACGTGACCTCATTTCAAGCATGCATCACCACCTCCTGTGTATGAACCGTATGGAGCATGCTAAGTTCCTCAAATATTATATGACTTCAGTAAATATGATAGCAGCAAAAAAGGTGCTCCTCAATTCAAGTAGGCTTATTTGCACATTAATCTCCCCTATTGTGTTCAGGTGTTTGATTTACATCATTGAAGTAAAGCTTAATCATACAAGATTTCTTACTTATGTATTTCTCTCTTTTTTTTGACAACTTTAGACCAACATTTCTAAGCATATGTTTACCAAGGATTGAGCCATTAGTTTACTGCATGTGGGAATAGTTTGATACAAATATGAAATAATTTTATTTCTGTTTGTCTTTGCTTATACTGATTTGAATAGTGATAGGAACTAGTAAATGTATTTATTTGTTGCACTTTCCCACAAATGCTAATTTTATTTTAGTTTTTTTTCATTTTCTATGTTTTAGATAAATATTTATGCACAAAGTCTTTCCTAATGAATGGGGTTCATGGATAAGTTGAAAAGGTCCAACGATAGCCGTGAGAATTTGTGGTTTGCTTGTGGTCTAGGGGGTTTAATAGTGAGTTTGATGTGGAAAACAATATCAGAGCAGGTCGAAATAAATTTCAGACGTCTGAACCGGGCCTAGGAATTGCCTGAGATCGTCTTCTAAAGCCTGAAATAAATTTCACACATCTAAAATAAATTTCAGACGTTTGAAATTGTCTCAGGGTATTGGCTGAAATCTATTTCAGAGTCTGAAACTTATTTTCAAACGTCTGAACCAGGTCAGACGTTTGAAAATAGGTTAAGACGTTTGAAATTTGCTTATGTTTCTAGTTCTCCTTCTATTGATTGATGGAGACCACGGTCAATAGTTTAGGTTGTTGTAGAAAAGAACTGACACTTGAAATGCACACTTTATGATAATATTTATTGTTTATTTGGGTCGATGAAAGTGAAGCTAAGTGACACAACATGTATATGAAGGCTCTGTGTTCAGTGATAAACAAATGGAGAGCATCCAAATTAACAACATTATAGGTCACTTAATTTGAATCATTAGTAATATTTGATAATATTTGGTCAATCTTTGGAAATAATGGAAAACATCGAAATTAACAACATCGTAGGTCACTTAATTTGAACACTGTAGCTATTCTGCAACAGTATATGTATCTTGACCGTGTGTCAAATTTAATGCATATGCATAATAGCAGTTTTGTAGCAATGGCATATATAATGATAGAAGGTTATAGAAGGATTGCAGTTGTACCTTAGGCATAGACAGGTTCTAGCGACAACTGATTATGGAGAAAGCGGTAACTTTTAGTTGTTCATTTTGTTGGTATTCGACACAAACTTGTTTTATGGGTATTGTGTTTTACTTATAGATATCATGACTTTGTTTGACGGATATTGCCCAAATTTAGTTTATGGTGTTATTTTTGTTTATATTAACCATGTAAACTTGGTTTATTGATGATGTCGTTGTGTATTAATATTGTATTATATAATTTATGTAAATGATGAAAGTTAGATGTTTATAATATAGCTTTTGTATTTGGTTCGAACATGTTATTAATATTAGTTGATACTACAATATGCAAATGTTATGATAGATTAAAAAACATTGTGATATATGGCAGAATGCTGTAGAATAAAAAACATGTAAATTTCCTGAAACTTAAGGGAAGATGACAATATTTCTGAAACGATATAAAACGCTGGGCAAATATAAGAACAACACCATTTGAAACGTTGCAGTATGTTAATTTTCTACAGCGTTTTGGTATATGTTGTGATATTTCCATGACCTATAACAACTTGTTGGTAGATAACGTTCATCAAAACGCTGTTAGTGGTTATTACAACATTTTTTTAATGCTGTGAATGGGCAAATTTCTTGTAATGACATGCGAACCCCACAAAGATGAGTTTGTTGACACATCGTGACGGACATAAGGTAATGAAGGTTAAACAGGAGTCTTGGGTCCTTAGCAAACTATGCAAAAATAGAAAATAAACTTTTTTAAAGAGAAAAACATGGTTTAAAGCTAGCGAGAGTGGAGGATCGAGGTCAGAGAAATAAAGATAAGGTCGGTTTCTGATTCAGCGATGCCAAGGAGGGTGCTGGGATCATAAAAGACAATGATTGGTGAAGCAATAACAAAGTGATGAGGGTCAGTTTTGGTGGTATATACAGAGAGAGCTAGGGTGGAGGAGCTTAAGAAGGTGTTGGGTACACGACTGCTTTGGTATTGAAGCACAACGGAAGTGAATGCTTGACTATGGGTGACGAATTAGGATGGACGAAAGGAGATGGCATAAGCTAAATTAAAAAATGACGGCATCTTTCTTAAAAATAAAGAAGAATTATGTATCCTTTCAAAAAGTGAAAGAAAACTGAAGCTATATTAGTTTGCACTATGTTTGTAATGACCCGCCATTTCTAACCATTCAAATTGATGATAAAAAAAACTCAAATCGTTCGAAACAAAGGGTTGTTAATAAAATTTAAGGTAGATAAAAAATCATATCACAGAATCACAGACATATAATATTGCAACGGGGATAAAATGAAACATAATAGCTCATGAAGCTACTAGATAACCAAAAATGTTAATGTCAAACTAAAGAATCTCATCATTAACACCACAAAAATTCAGTTATGACAAGATCCCTGATTCATACTAGAATAAGTGTCCAAAAATAAAATAACTAAAGATAACAATAGCTGAATAATAGAAAGTGGAAGTGGTCCTCTGTAGTGTCTTTCTCCAAAGAGGAATCTTTAGGAACTGAAAGACTCGGGCTAACCCAAGCATCAAGTAAAATAAAGCACTCAAGTTAGGATTAACAATCTTATGTAAATGATTCAACTTAAGTGAAATGTTCGAGTAAATGCGCAAATAACTTAAAAGGTGTTTGTGGTGGGGATTGAGATGTTGATGATGATGGTTTTGATGACAACAACTTATTTCAATCATTATTGTTATAGAATATATAATAACACTATTATCCAGAATATATATATACAGGAAATCTATGTAGATGTTAATTATTGAAGACTGTACATTCATATAATTAAGATATTCAAAGTAGAATAGTTCAAGATACAAGACTCGTGAGAAACAAGAATTCAAGAGTTCGAGAAATATGAAGTAATTGAGTCTAGATTTTTTTTAAAGAAAACTCTAGTTAACACTGAAATCTAATTTCAAACTTCTCTCACTATGTTGATGTCAAAAGTTGGCCACTAGTGACAGTCAACCCCCAATCGTGAGAAGAGCACAAAATAACAATAAAAAAATGCAGTAAAGTAAAGAAAATTAGGGAACACGCAAGAATTTTTATAGTGGTTCGGAAAAGATGGTGCCATATCCACTTTGTATGTATTGATTTTCTTTTGATTACAAGTACAACACGTTTTCTATTTGAAGAAAAAAGGGGAATTGGCTATTTTTGTAATTAGTCGTAGGAAGAACTTAGAATCGAAAGTCTTAGGTGGAGAATAGAGCATCCGAAAGAAGGTCTCCAGAAAGAGAGGTCCCTTTCTATTTTGAGCTTGGAGGTATTTATAAGTAAAGAAGTGGGCCGAGCGGTCCGCCACGTGGGTGGCCTCTTTTGCGGAGCTCGGACACGTGGAGCCCGATCATTTGAAGTAGTTACGGTGGTGGGACCCGTTTATTGTTTGTTAGTAGTATCCTCAAAAATTGTGGTTTACGTGACACTTGAGATGAGGTGTATCAAAAGTAGAGCTTTGTCCAGAAGTGGTTGACCTCCTTTAATGCCTTAAGAATTGAGCCGAGTATTGAATGTCTCAGTTAGATATTTCCATATAAAACCGGAGATATCAAGTCGATCCGAACTTTAAGGAAGTGCTTGTCTTGGTCGGTCCGGGAGAGCGATTATATTAGGGCATGAGATCCGTTGCTCGAAAGAAACTGATTCAGGTCAAATCTTTTGTGGACTTTCTGAAGTACAAGTCACTATATCGGTTGATTGACCAATGCTGAAAAGTGAGTCTTCAGACATTGGGCTTCGATCCGTTGAACCGCGACAGCTTTTAACAGAAAGTTGGTCAACACTTAGCCCCTCAGAATACATATTTCTTGGTAAAGGAGGTGTGTTTTGAATGTTGTATCGAAGCTCAATGTGCGGGTAGAGATGGTTGCGCTGAACCATATTAAGGCCATAAATCCGACGGTCCTGATGGTTGTATTAAGGCCAAAAAACTAACGATCGATACAGATCGTATTGTGACTAGGAAACCGACAACTATCGAAGACCGTATTAAGACTGAGAAGGTCATAAAAATAGTAGCAGCTTCCAATACCTGTAAAGACAATGTAAACCATTCTTGGTATAGAGATGGCTGTGAACTTGTTTGGACGAGTATTAACCATACTTGACATGAAGATAAGAGCAAGCAGTAATCACAGTTGGCTTAGAGAGGTGGCGAGTATTATCCATACTCGTCTAATAGAGACAGCGAGTATTATCCATACTCGGCTTATAGAAATGGCGAGTGTTATCCATACTCGGCTTACAGAGAGGGGAGTATTATCCATACATGGCTTATGGCAAGTGTTAATTGTACTCGGCGTATATAACTTCGTTCATATTTGGTCAATGGAACCAGACGTATGAAGTTATGTATAAATGATTTTATTAAGTCATGGCGAGTGGATAGTGCACTCGGCTTAGAGAAGGGGCGAGTATAATCCATACTCGACTTAGGAAATTCCTACCATACTCGGCTCGAGGAGTAGGTTTAGTTATGGTGGCTAGCTTTGATCGTACGTTACGGACGATGGCTTAACACTGACCATATTCGGTTTGGTGAGCGTCGTTCATGCTCGACTTAAATCATTCAAACATAATACATGTTTGCAAAATAAAGTTCATTGTTGTTAAATAATTATTACAAGAAAATGGAAATAAACTCTAAGAGGACCACTGTTGATTCCAGAGCATGCCTAGGAGCTAAATTCTAACCACGTACATGTGTACATCAACATATCCATTTTATAAATATACATTGAAAATAAAAAAAATCTAAATCTTATTAATTGATAATGATGCCGCGAGTGCTGAGCTCCGGGTCCTTTCCGTTTCTAGAGCTCAAGGACCGACTTGAGGAGCTTGGGCGGAAGATTGTGGTGGCATGGCCGGTGCGTTCTTCTTGACATACTCAGGAACTTCTCCTTGCTTGACCCTATCCTCGATGAGATCACGCAGGTGTCTACATTCATTGGTGATGTGACCAGCAATGTTGTGGAATATACAGTGATTTCCAGAGTCAAGTTCTTTCTGGGTAGATTCTCTTCGAGGAGGTTTTGGGAAAGGTAGGTATCCTCGTACGTCAAGATAAATGTCGATCAGGGGAGAATTGAGCTCGGTATACTGATCGTACTTGTTCTCTCTTCGGGGTCGTACGTTGTGTACATTCTTTCCCGAGGCCTTTCCTCTTCCTTTATTCTGGCCATTGGTGTTGGATGGACCTCCTCCTTTGGTGGCAAGGACCTCGAGGCTCTCTATCTCAATGCTGGAGTCTTCTTATTGGAGGAATTGCTCGGCCTTTCCATAGAAATGTTCAATGTCCTTAGGGGGATCTCTGGTCAAAGAGGTTGAGAATTCTAATCGGTTATGGACACCTACGATGGCGATCATAAGCATCATCGATGGCCCGGGTCGATTGTGACGACCCGAAATCCCCGTTATGGGAAATCGCGGATTGCTTTGAGAACAAACCACATCGGAACACAAACAGAAGAACATTTCATTGCTTATTACAACAATTCATCCGAATTCAAGAATATACAGAGTATGAATGAATATTATACATCAGAAAGACATCTTAGATTTAGATTACATTTAAATACATCGCAGCGGAAAAATAATACGAAACACAACTGAAGGAGATATATGGATACAGAGCTTTCCGAATATCATTCCAGTTGTAAACCAGGATCCTATGGATATAAATATGCAAAACCAAAAGTACTAGCTGCCCGTGTCGAAAATAGGGGCACCCAGAGTTTAGGTTAAAACAATAAACTTCAGGTCAGTCATGTGACTGGTGTGAGAACTAAAACAATTATTTAAAACTTCACTTTAAATCAGATATATTAAGGGACCACGCCATAAAACACGGAACGGGTTTCCTCCCAAGAATATCAGTGCATATAACAGAACAGCGCAACGCTTTTTGGAAAAATGAAGCTATTATAAGACCCAGGTCCCATCACACAATGCAACAGAAGCAGGAGGATAGTGTTTTCCTTATAATAGCTAGACATGCTTCGTACATTAAAAACAAATCATTTGATACTATTATAAGTGCATAGTGTATAAAACAACTTCAAATATAAATTTATCAATCCTAGACAGCATGGGTACCATATATCATGTCGCCAATACAAGGTTCTACAATCAAAACCGCAAAGTCACGTATTTGGAAGTTGGATTTCCATCAAGAACCAAGGCAAAAGATAGTCCTTACCGAATTCGAGACGCTCTAGCCCGCCCCTCAGGACCCAGACTTAGGAGGGCCCTTAGATCGTCAGGGTCGGTCCACCGATATGGATTAAAATGCCTAAACACTACGTTTCCCTGCCCTCTGGGGCGTCAATGAGCCAAATGACTCCATCAGCTCCACTTAGTCATCGATATATCCGAAGCGCCTCGCAATCCAACAACCAAACAGGTGAAAATAATATAAATGTCAGGGCTGGTAGGTCACTGACACCACCCTAACTAGAAGGAAACGCATGTCCTCCCTGAAGTCCTTCTCCCGTTTCCGGTTCACACCGGGGTGTGTGGCTCGTGAATTAACACTACATAAAGTTGGGCCACACAGGCGGTGCTTTGATCATCAACTAAAAGACTCTGCTTATCAACAGAAGCCTTGATCATTTGCATCTTAGCGTGCCACACAGGAAAACCACTCCATGCAACTGATATCCATCAATCACTCAGAATGATATCCAATGTCAGACACACAGTCCATTTACAAGTCCGTTCTGTGTCTGAACGAAACCGGAGGCACCTTGTACCTCGCATATCCATCGGCCTCCAAGTACGTCTGGACGATCACCAACTGATTCCCTCCTCTTGGGTGTACAGCCCAATCAAGATCATCAGTAATTATCCAAACGATGTGAAGACCTCTGGTCTTCGACCACCGTCTTCATCCTCGACACATCGCCGAATCAGTTATTCAGAATGGGATAAACCCGGTCATTCTGAATAACTAACGTATATAATAAACAAGTGTTACACAAACAAAACATATGCCTCATTCCAATTCAGAATATTCTTTTATTCAAAAATTCTTATACTTTGGGAAAGGTTCCCATTAATTTTATCAAAGATAAATTCTTTAAATTTATTCTTTAATCTTCCTTTGAATATCAATTCAAACCAAATTATGGTTTATCCAAACTAGTCGGGATTAACGAACCTTACCGAAGTAATCATTTTTTTTAATTTCCCAATCCCAACCAATTCATCCCATGAAGTAAAACTGGTAATACTTCGTATCTAACACCACGTTGTTATCGGTAAATTCAATTACCATTTCATGTTCAAATCTAATTAAAGATTTAACTATCGCCTGGAGCAAAACTGGTGATACTCCATTCTCGATTATTTCAATCTAATTAAAGATTCATTAAAACTCCACTTGGTTTTAATCTTCCTAAAAATCAATATTAATGATTGTTTAACTTGGGAAATCATATCCTGTCTTTAATTGGGCTAAAGAACCAATGTCATTTAAAACACGGTTTAGGATAAACCCAAAATCACATTTCATTCCATCAGCCTTTCACTGTAAATTAGCAAGTGAACAATTCCCTAAGTATTAACCCCGAAGGTCGAAACCAACATCAGATCAATACCCAGGAAACCATTCAACTTAACTAATCTCCAGTTAGTTTCTGATTTTCTTAACTCCATTGGGTCTAAGAATAGTATTATTAATGATATCATTCACGACAACCCAAATCACATTCCATTAACTATGGAATCTTCACGGAAAAACAAATCAATATCTATTTCCATATCCGACCAATAATATAAATGGAATAACATTAATGCCTCTTAAATTCCATATGTATTAACAGTCTTCCTCTACAGAAGTTCACTTCGATTATTATCAAATCAAATTCTATTCAATTCCAATTTAATATGTAAAATTGGAAAACTTTACTTTGGAAAATATCCTTTAAATCTTAACCAAAGATTTATAAATTCCAAACCCATTTGACTGTAAATCGGGTTAAAGAATGAATGTCGCTAAAACACAGTTCACAACAAACCCAACTCATATTCCATTAATTATCAGGTTAAAGAACAAGTGTTATTTAAATCACTGTTCACGATAAACCCAAAAATCAATTCAAATTCAATTCCAATTAAATACCATTTAATTGGTATACTTCATTAAATCTAAATAAAAGGATTTAATCTTTTTCTCAACTGGGTTTAAGAACAGTGTTAATGAAGACACCATTAACGACAAACCCAAATCCCATCTGATATTAAATACAAGGCTCTGAATAAAAAAATATATCGGCTTATATTCAATATCAAATTCTACGACCAACCAATATCATATTGGAAATAACGATATAAATATATCTTTCAAATTTCCATAACAATATCTGTATAATCACGAAATCCGACATCGAAATATTCCGAAGACAATTTTGATTCAAATCCATTTCCACTTTATATATTGGAAATTCTGGTTATTTTCAAAACCATTTCAAATCCAATTTATTTATTTTAAAAATAAATGGATTATCATTCTAGTTCAAAACTAGTTCATTTAGATAAAAATCTATTTTTATCTTTTCAAATATGGGATTTTTCATCCTGACTCTTTCCAAATCATTTCTTATGATTTTACACTAATTATTGATATTTTTAATAATTTTATCAAGGCCTGTACATTTGATTCCCATAAACGGCCATCGAACTGCACTTATAGCGACCTTTTCCAAATTTGATTTGGACATAATTCCAAATCCAACTTGTAATGTCCCGTATTTTCTGACCATTTATTGAAATATTTTATTTATTTAAAATATTGATTTGAGTTTAAATAATGGAATTTAACCATTTTAATTTGAATATTTATTTATTTTGAATATTATAATAATATTTTATTTTCGGCATATTTGGGTAAAATGTTGATTTTGCTGTATAATGTAAACGAGCAATTTAAAATGGTTTAAATATGGTATATATTAAATTATATTAATATATTCGTTATTAAAACGACGTTAGAACGTCTAATTTATAATTATAATATAAAACGAGTTGTAGCGACGTGGTAGTTCATAGTTTGGCGTTTTGAACTTTAAACGGCTGTACAGGGCCCAAAATAAGTCGAATTTTCTCAAAACAAGAAATGTCGAAATCTGTTGGATAATATCTTTCTAATGAAAGAGAAAATTCTAGTTTTCATAGCGTAGATTTTATTTTATGTCCAAATCAAATTTTGAAAAGATCGCTATGGAATTCCTTTGTATATGATAACGATTATTTATATAAAATAAATGGTTTTTAAATATTTTAAATATCAATTTGGCTTCAAACTCAATCCGAGTTATTTTATTTTAGTAATATATGAAATTCTGGTCGTGTATGGCCCATTTCAATATTTTATTAATATTATATTGAGGTATTTTAAAATTGGTTTATTTTATTTGAATTGGGCAGTTATAAAAGGAACTTTATTCAAAAGACCTTCGTTTTCGATGAAACAAATTTTATTAGGACCACAACAGTAAATTATAGCTAGGTTTCAAGTTGCGCGTCAATCGGGGTTAATTTGTGAGCACAGCAAAATAAAATACAAATAAAACGACTATTTGAACGTGGATGAGCGCCGTTTGAGCAAACGGACTCGGAATTCGACGAAACAAGTTTCATTAGGACCTTATCATAAAATTATACTATGTTGTCCATTCGCATCTCGAACAGAGTCTTATGTGAGTACAGAAGCGAATAAACAGCGTTAAAAATAGTGATAGGTATGAAATAAAATATCGTTCGTCACATCGATATAAATAAATAGTATTTTCCCTTGTATATTCAGCCTACCATCAGCCTAACTTTTAGTCATTTCCGACCAAAACATTTTCCAACCACCACATTTTGCAAAAAAGTCTCTAAACACAAATCATTTTATTTCTCTCGATCTGTAAGGAATTTTCCATGGCAACCCGAAGCAAATTTGTAGATCGGGACCGTATATACCTACTGACAAAAATTGGGGACCTATGGTGGCCTTTGGTGGTCGGAAATCATCCAAAACCGACGAAATCCAATTTCGTTTTTCATGGTTTTGCATGCTACAGGGTCGATTTGAGAGGCCCAGACCTGGGGGGAGTGGAAGAGGAGAGTTCAGGCTTCGATTTGGCTCTGATCTCGGGTCTTACGGTGGTCTGTGGAGAGAGAAATCAGGAGATGATTGGAGTTCGTATTTTTGGGGGTTTTCAATTGGATTTGCCTCGATTTGGGGGTGTTAGGTGGCAATTCAAGGTTGTGGTCTAAAGGGGTATTGAAGTGAGGGAGGAGGCGCACCTTTCGGTGCCAGTGCCATCGCCGCCGGTGATCTGTAGGGGGGGATTGGGTCCATGAACGGAATTCGGTCATGAAGATTTTCTGGTGACTGGAGTTGGCTTGGGGGGTCATGGCTCTTGGCGATGGGGCACAGTGGAGAGGCGGTCGCCGCAGTCGGGTCACGATGGTCCCAGGTAACGTACGGCGGCGGTGGTAGGAGGATTTGGGGGGCACGGTGTTTGTTTGGGGATGAAATCGGGTTTCAGAACGAAGGGAAGGAGAAAACGCATTTTTCTTTAAAGGGTGCTGACGTGGCATTGATTAGAGAAGTTTAAGGTAATTAATTATTTGTTAGTTAGGCGGTTAATTAATTTATATTTCTAATTTAGTTTAGATCTTGTAAATGCGATAACTTTCACATATGTTAACGAAATTCAGTGAAATTGGATCCGTTGGGATCGCAGGGACGAGACCTAGACAATGGCACTGACTAGGAGTCGATTGGACGTAGTTGGAATTTCAGATAATTTTGACCGTTCGTCTCAAATTAAATGCAACAAACGCGTCAACCGTCAACCAGAATATAATCTGGTAAGTTAATTCTCACACCTTCTGAAACCCTGTGATGTTATAAATCCATAGAAAAATATAATTTACAGTTAACAGTATAATTTGGTTGATTGGATGCGATGGATGCAAATTGGTTGTTTATTTTTTTTGGTTGTCGTTATTTCGTTGTTTTAAATGCATTATATCTAATTCGAATTTTTTTTTTAATTGGTATCTGTGATGCAGAGAAGGAAAGGTTGGAGGGATCCAACCGGATTCCTCAAATAAACTGTATTTTTATATTGTTATTCATATATGAATTGTTCACACTGTTTGACACCAAAATCTGTTTGAACGCTGATGGTTGGATATATATTCATCATTGTTGTGATTAAGATTAATCGAAAGTGCTGATTGGGAAATTGGCAGTAACAGGCCTAAAATGTATGGTTTTAACATCGTTCCACCGTCAGGTGGATCGACGGGGTTTTAAAGTTATAAATTGTTTTATAACTAGATTTAAAGTTTTCAGTTTTTTCATATAAATAATTAAATTAGAAATTTATAAATACATTTTAAAATCAAGGATATAAAAGGAAATTATTTAAATGATTTAGACCAGTTTTTAAAAGTAGAAAGCCAAGAATTTATCTACGGGTTGGCAAAATAGAACAATTATTTTTAAAATAATTAAATAGTGTTTTTAAATTAATTAAATTAATTTAAAAAGGGGAAATGAAAATGCAATCCAGTTAATGGATAACTGACATGTACGGCTAACAAAATCAACCGTGTTTAACTAAAATTGATAATGGAATTAAACTGATAATGAAATTAATTGGATTTTCTAAATATTCGTTAAATTTAACAAATAGTGGAAAATATTAAGTTAATCCCTGATTAACTATAAATTAAGGAAATTTTTGAGTTGTTTAGAGTTAAATATTAGTTAATCTTCGATTAACTATTAATTTATGAATTAATGAATTATTTAGTGTTAATAAAATTAATGAGTATCTGATAAGCTTTTAAAGGGGATAATTCTATTTTTAGTTAATAGCAAGGTTAACTATTTTGAATATAGTTAGTGATAAAGTTAACTATCATAATGATTTAAGTAATTATCTGTAATTGGAATCCAAGTAAGGAATAATTAGCTATCGATAGCTGGGTTAAGGGTTTATAAAGGAATCATAACCCAAGCGTTCAAACGAGATTGGAAAATGGATTTGGTAAGTAAATATAGCGATTTAAATAAGGTTTTTCTTAATTGCTAAATTAAGTAAAATAGAATTCAATTGGAGCGAAATGATTAAGAGAGATGATAAAAATATTAGTGAGAGACTGGATTATGGTAATAGGTTTAAAATAAAATATAAGGAGTTGTTTAAATTTTACTTTGGGATTATTATATGTAGGTAAGGAAAATCCAAGCGAGGTTTAGAAAAGGGTTTTCAAAACCAAAACGATAACCTCAGAAAGTTAAGAAATTGTTTAAACGAAACACTATAATTGAAATAAGGATTTCAAAGGCAAGGGGAAATACATATAGTGATTTTGGCTAAAAGCTGGTAAAGGGATTTTGGAAATAAAATCCAAATAAAGGGTTCTTGTGTAAAGGAGGTGAAAAGCGGATTTTTATCCAATATAAGCTTTAATATAGAAAGGCCCAAATGGATGAATTAAAAATATTTGACGAGGGATTTTCAATATAACTCAAAGTGTACAAGTAAAATAAATTTTTTGAGTTAAAAGTTGTGTTCAGTGAATATTTACTTAATTGAAGTAATTAAGTAAAGGGATAATTGAACGAAGATTTCAAATATAAGAAACGAGTTTTTTTAAAACCAGATTTGAAATCAAAAGTGGAAATGAGATTTTAATAGTAGTGGTTAAGTGACAAACTAATAATGTTCTAAGGTAAGAATGTTGTCGATCAAGGTCTGAGAGGTAAATAAAATACCCCAACTTGAACGGCTTCACTATTATCGAGGAATGGTATTAGTTTGAAACGAGTGGAAGGTGTTGAAATTTGTGTGATGTTCCATACGAGGGATATTGAACATGAATACAAGATTTTTGAATATAATTGCTAGTTACAAGATAAATAAGAATATTTGATTTAAGTTATATAAATTTGACCTCTGATTTGTCATATCAAAATTCGCAATTTGGTTTATACCATTTGGTATTATATATAGATAAGTATATATCGTGATGCCGGGATTTAAGGAAACGAGAAAGCGGTTTTGAAGAATATAACGATATTTCAAATAGTAATAGAAATGGAAAATTAGGTATGTATATTCATGTTCTAAAAACATATGAAATAGACTTTGTGATAATAATTAAGAATAAAGATAATATTTTAAATACATTGGAAGATTTAAAAGTAGATTTACCATTTGGTTAAATATATATATATTTTAAAATAGGCCAAGAAATGCCAAATACTGAATCAGCAGATCATTTCATTTACACGATTTAAATTTGATAGTTAAATCACCGACTATCAAAACTGACCATACGATCATTGGTATGGAAAGACCGGGATCGAATTCATATTCGAAAACCATTCCGACCAACAAATATGTGAAGATGTCGGAAGATGATCAAGATGGAGCGTTGAAGACTGTGGATTTTCATAAACGGAAGAACTGCTAAAAATCTCTGGGATTGCAAGCAGAGACAAACTGTGGTTCTGTCGTGATTGGAATCTACGGGTTGCAAGGACTACTCGCTACTGATCCATGGGGTGATTCATATATGAGATGCAGTAGGAGAGTACATTCGGTTCATCCTGTTCATGGATGATTTATATGGTCGAATGTTAGACAGAGTATTTCCTTAAAACCACATACGTTGATTTTTACAAATATACCGAGTTGGTGGCAAAGAGGGGCACTTCTTCTATACCCAGAGTATATTTGTGGATGTCAATTAGTGATTTGACGGATCTGACAATGTGGCATTCAAAGTGTATGATGACCAGACATGTTCAAGCCTCAAGCCTCATTAGCCGGGAAATGACAAAAATCGGGCAGGCAGCATGGCTATGTGGGTCACTTCCATTAGGGTGTATAATCACCTATCTAGAGAAATTCCATTTGCTTCTTTAATATATTTCGATGTTGTCACTTTTCGGGAGACAGTTGTTGATCCCAACTGTCGGTGATATACATTCGATACACTCAAGCGAAATGAGTGGTCGGTCATGTGTGGGCCGGGTTGCAAGACGTTCTTGTTGAACCTAGTGTATTAGCCTCTAGAGATACACGATCGGCAGGTGGTCCAATACCTTGTCCAAGTCGGAATCCAATTTCCAATAAGCGCCCGCGGTTTTGATTGTATACTATATATATGTGGAGGGTGAGATGTAAGCATTCCACTAGATTGTTATCTGTTTGTATTTAGACACTATTGTAATATCAGACTAAGTATGACTTTCAAAAATGGTTTGGGTTATAGTAAGGTAAAAACCGTCCGTGTTTATGTGTGGGCTGGTCTTACTATTATCCTTGTATTTCAAAAAGGTTTCCCAAAGTTAAATAAGTTGTTTTGTTCTATGAATTTATCACTGATAGTATTCGAGACTGACCCAGTGAATTTTGCTTTGCTTCAAATGTGCTCGGGTCAGACCGAGTGTATTTCCAGGTTAGGTTCGCTTTGAGTTTTCAGGAGCTGGAACCAGGAGGCTTCACCCCTAGTTATATAAAGTTAATTCCGCTATGCAGTTATATATTTTACTCTGATGATTGGTATGTTTATACAGTTCTTTGCATAAAGATATTTGATATTATATTTTATCTGTTCCACTAGGGGTTTCTGATGTGATGTTTCTTCTTCTTTCTTCTATTCTAATATTTCTTTCTTTCTTTTCTCACCCTCTAAATTCTTTCTAATAACAATCTGAGATTTGATACTTGGGTTTTTGGCAAGTGATACGAGTTATGTATTGTTGTCAAAAATTCGAGCGTCGAGTTTTTCCCGGATCGTTATGCAACTGTTAGATTTCTAATTTCTTGTATTCGTTAGAAAGCTCTTTTCGATACGAACCCAAAGGTTCCGGTTTTAGGAGAATCCGACGGTCGGATCTCCCGTAATGTCCATTCAAAGTAAATGGTCGAAATTCGCGAACTGCCGCAGCACGGCGCGTTCTATTCAGGCCATTATATATATATATATTATATTTCGTTGATTTCCTTTTAAAACGTATTTTATAAATTGTTTTAAATTCGTTTTCAAAACGATTTCAACTTCCTATTCAATTTCTAATCAAAATTGAATATTCCATATCATCGATATACAAATGATAATATTTTCAAAACATTTTATTTTGAAATCAATTCCTTTTCGATATTCATTATAGAAATGAATAAAATCGATATAAATATCGTTCACGTCAAAATGGCGTCAATCTAATCAACACGGCTTTATATATTTAGATATAATTGTGTCCATCCCAAATCGGACATCAAAATCACATTTTGATCTATTACTGAATATTATTTTAAAATATTCTTTACTTTAAAACAATCATTATTTCAAAATATTCATTCTTTCTAAACTGGAATCAAACACTGTCAATTACCATATAATTTGATTTATATGGATTTCATACACACACGTACACTACACTAACCAAACACAGTCAACCATCATCCAAAGTCATTCTACACTGCATAAGCATCAAATATAAATATTCAATGCTTATAGCAGCCTGTCAATCAATCGATCGACATACAACTAATTATTGGGACTAGTGTATGTCATATATCATCCCAATACCCGTGTGGGGTTTCAAGCAATCAAACACAGGTTTTATTTGTGCAGTTGGGCGATGTGTAAAATTTATCGTCCCAATCAATATCATTCAAACGTGTGTACATAAACAAATCGTCCGATTTGTTTATAAATATTTATTTTATATACACGTTAAAAATTATATTTTTAACTATAAAATATTTATTCATTCCACATCACACAATCAATTTTCACGACACATCAATCAAACAAACAAGTCATCCATGGTCTGTGGACTACGGGTGTCGGGTGCTACTAAGCACCATCTGCATCCTAGTATATATTTCAACTAGAAAAAAAATTAAAAGTGAGAAGTTCTCACCGAGGGTTCCACTACGTCAATCTTTGGCGGACGATGGTTTGGATTTATCCCACATTCCAATTCAATCTTTTCACGCTGTTCATAATAAAAATCACATTTTTATTTCAGCGCTATATGGATAAAAATCACATTTTTCTACCGCTACTGTACAGATAAAAATTCTATTTTTATACTCTATTAAAATATATAAAAATTCTATTTTTATACTTACTACTTATATATAAAAATAAAAATTTTATATCGATGATTATATCTGAAAAATCGCATTTTTAAACCGCTACTATATATGAATAAAAATCGTATTTATATATAACTAAAAATCGTATTTTTATATGGCCAAAAATATTTTTTATCTAACTTAAAATCTTATCTTTTCTAAATCAAAGATCTAATCTTTTCAAAATTAAAAATTGTATCTTTTCTTAATAAAAAATAAATCCTTTCATGCATAAAAATCGTTTCTTTATATGGATAAAAAATCACCTCTTTATATACATAAAAATCTGAACTTCATCAACATAAAAATCTAAACTTCATATACATAAAAATTTGAACCTCATATTCATAAAAATCAAAATTTTCAGAAATTAAAGATCCTCCTTTTATTCTAAGAAATTAAAATCAGTAAAAACTCACCAATCTTTAGGGTTTAGGTCGGAGGGGGCCCCACGGAGGTTGGTGGCAGTCGAGATGGCGCTAGGGGGTGGTTTCTGTCGCCGGAGGCGGTCCTTTTTCTGACTGTGGGGGTTTGAGGGGCTTGTACGTCGAACGGAGGAAGGGAGGGAGAAGGGGACAGGGCTGAGGAAGGGTGTCGGAGCTTGAGGGTCTGGCGATGGGCGGCGCTCTGTCGATTGCGAGGGGGGTTGGCGGTCTCAGGCGTTGGGTCGACAACAAGGAGGGCTTCGATTTGAAGAAGAGCAAGTTTTTTTTCTTTTGTTTCGATCTGAGCGTTTAAGATGGAGAGAGAGAGAGAGTAAAAAGGGGGAAAGGATTGACCAAGCTATTTTATATAATTATTTATTAATTTAATTCTCCAAAAAGTTAACTTTTATTTTGAACTCGAAATCGAACCCACCGACTGTCGTCCCTAGCTAATTACCCCCATTTCGAACACAATGGGATATGTCACATAAGTCAATTCCATCGTTTCGACGAGTTTCCATTTAAATTAACATTTAAATCCTTATATTGAATTTTAAACGTACATTTAATTTACTGGTGTCACATACGGATCCCAAAAATTCCAGAAAAATTATTTCTAGCTTCGTATTGACGATACTATCTAACAAAACTAATTTCGTCAAATTTGAAGACCGTTTGAAAAATGGTCATTATCTTGTCGATCGAAATTGACTGAAACTGGTCAAATGTGTTTAACTTCGCCACACTCACATATTGATTCGGAAAATTATGCAAACTGGAATCTAGCAATAACTTGACATCCCGGATCCAACAAAAGTGGTTTCGTCGAAAACTGAGGTCGTTTGCAAAATTTCCATTTTTAAGGGCCAAAAATTCCATAGCGACTATTCTGAATTTTCAACTGGACATAACTTTTTATTATCGCTATGAAATTTAAATTTTTCGGACTCGTTGGAAAGATATTCTCTAACAGATTCTAATATTTTTGGTTTCGCCGAAATACGATTTATTTTGAATCTTGTACACTCATTTGAAATTTGAAATCGAATTTTCGAACTACCGCGCCATTTCTAATTCCTTTTATATTTAAAATAAAATATTTATATTCTAACGTCGATTCAAATAAATTTCTCGTCGTTATTATTTAAAATAATTCATTTTAAATATTCAAAATTCATCAAAATTGCCAAAATAAAAATTTTAATTTGGCACAGATTTCCGGGTTATTACAATCTCCCCCACTTAAAAACTTTTCGTCCCCGAAAAAAAACGAAGCCGAAAGTTGTTTAACTAATCAACTCAACTTTCATTATTTCATTATGGCTTAAGCTCTTCAACTTTTCAGTTTCTAAGAACTTTTCAAATTTTTCAAAAATTTGGCTAACACCCTAAATTTTCGAAAAATTTCGCCATAACCTCCCCTGCACGGGAGCACCGCGAAAATCTCGAAATTGCCATACATGCCTCTCCAATCCAAAAAGAAAAAGAAACAGCCAAGCTGCTAGCCAATCGGCTCATAAAATCATCCAAAACCCAA
Organism: Allium sativum; assembly: GCA_030737875.1. Taxonomy (NCBI): domain Eukaryota; kingdom Viridiplantae; phylum Streptophyta; class Magnoliopsida; order Asparagales; family Amaryllidaceae; genus Allium; species Allium sativum. The sequence goes on from CM060916.1 coordinate 549,379,234, forward strand.
GAAATACAATAAACATGTACCTATTTGTCGGGCAAACAATTTTATTCCTCTTCTCTAGCCTCCTTGCCATGACCTGTTCAATGTAATTACATGTATATGCATGCAATTGCGACTAATTTTCAATACAACTCACTATTTGGTTCAATTTGGCTAAAGGTTCAACATTTAATTAATCGAACAATAATCGAACAACATAATCATCAATCAATTTGTTGATTATCATTTCAAATTCATAACTTTGATATATAGTCAAAAATCACATTTTTGGTGCCAAATCACAACCATAAACCCTATCTAGTTTTGGTTCTCACACTAGTCAATTGGAATGATATAGATATCTCACCTTCGAAACTCGAATATAGACACTGATGATGAGGCCTCATCATCAGAATCATCTCCGGGCGACTAGAGTGTGATTCTATATCTACCCAATATATTAAAACTTCAAATACCCGTGGATCAGACGTATATGCAAAATCTTTATGATTGTCCAAATTCAATAAAAATAAATATTCAAATACGTTGAATAAGGTTTAAATTTTCAAAACAAAAATTGTTTACATTTTAAAAATATACTGTTCATACTCGTTCTAGGATACTACTGATCCCATTTCTAACGAGTCATTCTCATTGGATATTACTAATCCAATCTCTGATGAATTCTTTCATATGGTTCTAATGTGTCTTGTTCTCGAACTCTGTAAACCAGAGCTCTGATACCAAGCTGTGACGACCCGAAATCCCCCTTACGGGAAATCACGGATTGCCTTGAGAACAAACCACATTGGAACACAAACAGAAGAACATTTCATTGCTTATTACAACAAATCATCATAATTTAAGAATATACAGAGTATGAATGAATATTATACATCAGAAAGACATCAGAGATTTAAATTACATTTAAATACATCGTAGTGGAAAAATAATACAAAACACAATTGAAGGAGATATACGAATACAAAGCTTTCCGAATATCATTCCAGCTATAAACCAGGATCCTATGGATATAAATCTGCAAAACCAAAACTACTAGCTGCCCGTGTCGAAAATAGGAACACCCAGAGTGTAGGTTAAAACAATAAACTCCAGGTCAGTCATGTGACTGGTGTGAGAACTAAAATAGTTATTTAAAACTTTACTTTATATCAGATATATCAAGGGACCACGCCGTAAAACACGGAACGGGTTTCCTCCCAAGAATATCAATGCATATAATAAAACAGCGCAATGCTTTTTGTAAAAATGAAGCTATTATAAGACCCAGGTCCCATCACATAATGCAACACAAGACGGAGGATAGGGTTTTCCCTTATAATAGCCAAACATGCTCTATACGTTAAAAACAAATCATTTGATACTACTATAAGTGCATAGTTTATAAAACAACTTCAAATATAAATGTATCAATCCTAGACGACATGGGTACCATATATCATGTCGCCAATACTAGGTTCTACAATCAAAACCGCAAAGTCACGTATTTGGAAGTTGGATTTCCATCATGAACCAAGGAAAAAAATAGGCCTTACCGAATTCGAGACGCTCTAGCCCGCCCCTCAGGACCCAGACTCAGGTGGGCCCTTGGATCGTCAGGGCCGGTCCACCGATGTGGATTAAAATGCATGAACACTGCGTTTCCCCGCCCTTTGGGGCGTCAATGAGCCAAATGACTCCATCGGCTCCACATAGTCACCGATATATCCGTAGCACCTCGCAATCCAACAACCACAAGGTGAAAATAATATAAATGTTAGGGCTGGTAGGTCACTGACACCACCCAAGCTAGAAGGAAACGCAAGTCCCCCCTGAAGTCCTTCTCTCGTTTATGGTTCACACCGGGGTGTGAGGCTCGCGAATTAACGCTACATAAAGCTGTGTCACACAGGCGGTGCTTTGATTATCAACCACAAGACTCTGCTTTTCAACAGAAGCCTTGATCATTTGCATCTTAGCGTGCCACACAGGCAAAGCACTCCATGCAACCGATATCCATCAATCACACAACATGATGTCCAATGTCAGACACACAGTCCATTTACAAGTCCGTTCTGGGTCTGAACGAAACTGGAGGCACCTTGCATATCCATAGATCTCCAAGTACGTCTGGATGATCACCAACTGATTCCCTCCTCTTGGGTGTACAGCCTAATCAAGATCATCAGTAATTATCCAAACGATGTGAAGACCTCCGGTCTTCGACCACCGTCTTCATCCTCGACACATCGTCGAATCAGTTATTCAGAATGGGATAAACCCGGTCTTTCTGAATAACTCGCGTATATAATAAACAAGTGTTACACAAACACAACATACGCCTCATTCCAATTCAGAATATTCTTTTATTCAAATAGAAGGTTCTCATTAATTTTATTAAAGATAAATTCTTTAAATTTATTCTTTAATCACCCTTTGAATATCAATTCAAACCAAATTATGGTTTATCTAAACTAGTTGGAATTAACGAACCTTACTGAAGTAATCATTTGTTTTAATTTCCCAATCCCAACCTATACATCCCATGAAGTAAAACTGGTAATACTTCATGTCTAACACCACAGTGTTATCGGCAAATTCAATTACCATTTCACGTTCAAATCTAATTAAAAATTTAACTATTGCCTGGAGCAAAACTGGTGATACTCCATTCTCGATCATTTCAATCTAATTAAAGATTCATTAAAACTCCACTTGGTTTTATTCTTCCCAAAAATCAATATTAATGATGGTTTAACTTGGGAAATCGTATCCTGTCTTTAACTGGGTTAAAGAACCAATGTCATTTAAAACACGGTTCACGATAAACCCAAAATAACATTCCATTCCATCAACCTTTAACCGTAAATAAGCAAGTGAACAGTTCCCTAAGTATTAACCCCGAAGGCCGAAACCAACATCATATCAATACCCAGGAAACCATTCAACTTAACTAATCTCCAGTTAGTTTCTGATTTTCTTAACTCCATTGGCTCTAAGAATAGTATTATTAAAGATACCATTCACGACAACCGAAATCACATTCCATTAATTACGGAATCTTCACGGAAAAACAAATCAATATATAATCGATATCTATTTCCAAATCCGACCAGTAATACAAATGGAATAACGACAACGCCTTTTAAATTCCATATGTATTAACAGTCTTCCTCCACAAAAGTTCACTTCGATTATTATCAAATCGAATTCCATTCAATTCCAATTTAATATGTTAAATTGGAAAACTTTACTTTGGAAAATCTCCTTTAAATCTTAACAAAAGATTTATAAATTCCAAACCTATTTGACTGTAAATCGGGTTAAAGAACGAATGTCGCTAAAACACAGTTCATAACAAACCCAACTCACATTCCACTAATTATCGGGTTAAAGAACAAGTGTTATTTAAATCACTATTCACGATAAACCCAAAAATCAATTCAAATTCAATTCCAATTAAATACCATTCAATTGGTATACTTCATTAAATCTAAATAAAAAGATTTAATCTTTTTCTCAACTGAGTTTAAGAACAGTGTTAATGAAGACACCATTCACGACAAACCCAAATCCCATTTGATATTTAATACAAGGCTCTGAATAAAAAAAAATATCGGCTTATATTCAATATCAAATTCTACAACCAACCAATATCATGTTGGAAATAACGATATAAATATATCTTTCAAATTTCCATAACAATATCTGTATAATCACGAAATCTAACATCAAAATATTCCGAAGACAATTTCAATTCAAATCCATTTCCACTTTATATATTGGAAATTCTGGTTATTTTCAAAACCATTTCAAATCCAATTTATTTAATTTAAAAATAAATGGATTATCATTCTAGTCCAAAACTAGTTCATTTCGATAAAAATCTATTTTTATCTTTTCAAATATGGGATTTTTCATCCCAACTCTTTCCAAATCATTTCTTATGATTTTATACTAATTATTGATATTTTTAATAATTTTATCAAGGCCCGTACAGTCGATTCCCATAAACGGCCATCGAACTGCACTTACAACGACCTTTTCCAAATTTGATTTGGACATAATTCCAAATCCAACCATTAGATTTCTAATTTCTTGTATTCTTAGAAAGCTTTTTTCGATACGAACCCAACGGTTCTGGTTTTAGGAGAATCCGACGGTCGCATCTCCCGTAATATCCATTCGAAGTCAATGGTCAAAATTCGCGAACTGACGCAGCGCGGCGCATTCTATTCAGGCCATTATATATATATATATATAATATATTATATATATTTCGTCGATTTCCTTTTAAAATGTATTTTATAAATCGTTTTAAATTCGTTTTCAAAACGATTTCAACTTCCTATTTAGTTTCTAATCAAAATTGAATATTCCATATCATCGATATATAAATGATAATATTTTCAAAACATTAGATTTTGAAATCAATTCATTTTCGATATTCATTGTAGAAATGAATAAAATCAATATAAATATAGTTCCGTCAAAATGGCGTCAATCTAATCAACATGACTTTATATATTTAGATATAATCGTGTCCTTCCCAAATCGGACATCAAAATCACATTTTGATCTATTACTGAATATTATTTTAAAATATTCTTTATTTTAAAATAATCATTATTTCAAAATATTCATCCTTTCTGAACTGGAATCAGACACCGTCAATTACCATATAATTTGATTTATATGGATTTCATACACACACGTACACTGCAACAATCAAACACAGTCAACCATCATCCAAAGTGCATTCTATACTGCATAAGCATCAAATATAAATATTCAACGCTTATAGTAGCCTGTCAATCAATCGATCGACATACAACTAATTATTGGGACTAGTGTATGTCATATATCATCCCAATACCCGTGTGGGGTTTCAAACAATCAAACACATGTTTTATTTGTGCAGTTGGGCGATGTGTAAAATTTATCGTCCCAATCAATATCAGTCAAATGTGTGTACATAAACAAATCATCCGATTTGTTTATAAATATTTATTTTATATACACGTTAAAAATTATATTTTTAACTATAAAATATTTATTCATTCCACATCACACAATCAATTTTCACAACACATCAATCAAACAAACAAGTCATCCATGGTCTGTGGACTACGGGTGTCGGGTGTTGCTAAGCACCATCTGCATCCTAGTATATATTTTAACTAGAAAACAAATTAAAAGTGAGAAGTTCTCACCGAGAGTTCCACTATGTCAATCTTTGGCGGACGATGGTTTGGATTTATCCCATATTCCAATTCAATCTTTTCACGCTGTTCATAATAAAATTCACATTTTTATTTCAGCGCTATACGGATAAAATCACATTTTTCTACCGATACTGTATAGATAAAAATTCTATTTTAATACTCTACTGTATAGATAAAAATTCTATTTTTATACCCCTACTATATAGGTAAAAATTCTATTTTTATACTGCTACTGTATAGATAAAAAATCTATTTTTATACCGCTACTGTATAGATAAAAATTCTATTTTTATACCGCTACTGTATTGATAAAAATTCTATTTTTATACTCTATACAAATATATAAAAATTCTATTTTTATACTTGCTACTTATATATAAAAATCAAATTTTTATATCGATGATTATATTTTAAAAATCACATTTTTAAACCGCTATTATATATGAATAAAAATCATATTTTTATACAACTAAAAATCGTATTTTTATATAGCTAAAAATATTTCTTATCTAACTAAAAATATAATCTTTTCTAAATCAAAGATCTAATCTTTTTAAAAGTAAAAATCGTTTTTTTCTTAATAAAAACTCAAATCCTTTCATGCATAAAAATCATTTCTTTATATGGATAAAAAATCACCTCTTTGTATACATAAAAATCTGAACTTCATCAACATAAAAATCTAAACTTCATATGCATAAAAATTTGAACCTCATATTCATAAAAATCATAATTTTCAGAAATTAAAGATCTTCCTTTTATTCTAAGAAATTAAAATCAGCAAAAACTCAACCATCTTTAGGGTTTAGGTCGGAGGGGGCCCACGGAGGTTGGTGGCGGTCGAGATGGTGCAAGGGGGTGGTTTCTATCGCCGGCGGCGGTTCTTTTTACGAATGTGGGGGTTTAAGGGGCTTGTAGGTCGAACGGAGGAAGGGAGGGAGAAGGGGACAAGGCCGAGGAGGGGCGTCGGAGCTTGAGGGTCTGGCGATGGGCGGCGCTCCGTCGATTGCGGGGTGGTATGGCGGTCTCAGGCGTTGGGTCGATGACAAGGAGGGCTTCGATTTGAGGAAGAGAAGGTTATTTTCTTTTGTTTTGATCTGAGCGTTTAAGATGGAGAGAGAGAGAGTAAAAAGGGGGAAAGTGTTGACCAAGCTATTTTATATAGTTATTTATTAATTTAATTCTCCAAAAAGTAAACTTTTATTTTGAACTCGAAATCGAACCCACCGACTGTCGCCCCTAGCTAATTACCCCCATTCAAAACACAATGGGATATGTCACGTAAGCCAATTCCATCGTTTCGATGAGTTTCAATTTAAATTAACATTTAAATCCTTATATTAAATTTTAAACGTACATTTCAATTTACTGGGGTCATATACGGATCCCAAAAATTCCAGAAAAAATATTTCTAGCTTCGTATTGACGATAAGGTCCTAACAAAACTAATTTCGTCAAATTTGAAGACCGTTTGAAAAATGACCATTTTCTGGTCTATCGAAATTGACTGAAACTGGTCAAACGCGTTTAACTTCGCCACGCTCACATATTGATTCAGAAAATTATGCAAATTGGAATCTAGCAATAACTTGACATCTCAGATTCAACAAAAGCAGTTTCATTGAAAATTGAGGTCGTTTGCAAAATTTCCATTTTTAAGGGACAAAAATTCCATAGCGACTATTCTGAATTTTCAACTAGACGTAACTTTTTATTCCCACCATGAAATTTCAATTTTTCGGATTCGTTGGAAAGATATTCTCTAACAGATTCTAATATTTTTGGTTTCGCCAAAATCCGGTATATTTTGAATCCTGTACACTCATTTGAAATTTGAAATCGAATTTTCGAACTACCGCGCCATTTCTAATTCCTTTTATATTTAAATTAAAATATTTATATTCTAACGTCGATTCAAATAAATTTCTCATCATTATTATTTAAAATAATTCATTTTAAATATTCAAAATTCATTAAAATTGCCAAAATAAAATTTTTAAGTTGGCTCAAATTTCCGGGTTATTACAACGATCTACTAATGCTACGTCCGCGTTGAATCTTTCGAGGAAAGATTGAAGTATCTCTCTCGGATGTTGCTTGATGAAGGTCAAGAACATGACACTTTTCGGTCGGGAGATGTGAATTCTGAACTACCCAATGAAGCGGGTGACTAGCGAGTTCCAGCTGTAGATCGACTCCGTTGTTAGCTGCCAAAACCACATGCCAGTTATATCTATGAGAAAAAGCGATAAGCACTTGGCCATAACATTGGTTGATGCAGAGAGTACATCCATATGGCACATGTATCGCACGAGATGGATGGTCGGGTTGGTTCGACCAATGTAGGGTTCAAAGGCTGGAAACTTAAAGTCCGGAGGATTACAAGAGTTTCTTATTTCCCTATAAAGGAGCTACGGCGGATATTATCTATATCCTGCTGAGAAGAGGTTCCCCGGGTGAAGCGTCGAATGATGCTTGCAAGCTTGCTTCCATCTCCGAGAGTCGCTGCCATGAATCCAGCTTTGCATTCGGGAGAGCTCCAGCACCAGGGTCCGACGAAAGCCTGCTCGAAAGGGCGACCGTTGGTTGGGCTCGACCTCCGAGAGTCGAGTGAAGGTGAGGGCGAGGGTGCATCGCAGTTGTTGGTTCTGGGTAGACTAGCGCCTCCTGGACCTGATGATAATTGGTCTGAATCATGCCCGCGATGGAAGGTCCGGGCTGATCCAGCATAGCATGTGATGTTCGAAGCTCCCTGGTGGCCCCTCCCGAACTGATGTTAGAAGGATTCATGGTAGCATTTTCCTCCGCCGTGGTGAGAACCGGTATGGTAGAGTGAGTCTGTTGTAAGATGTTGGGTTGTAATGGGAATGGCATTGATCCTGATGGGCCCAGCGGTTACGATTGGTCCAGGGGGTCGAGCTAGTCCCCGAAGAGGTAGTAATACGGTCGAATGACCTAAATCTTGATCGCGGGCCTCCGGTGAATCTACGGCTGCGTTAGTTGCTGGAAGCGATACTCCTGGCTGTAATTGGTTGGGAGGTGGAGTCGAGCTAAGAGGAAGTAAAAGTGTAATCTGATCCGTGGCTTGCATTTGTCCAGACCGAAGATCAGTTACTGCCCCAGCCTCGCCTGGTGGAGGAATTGATGTTGAAGCGTTAAATCCCTTTTCCATCCAAGCGAGAAGGTGATCCATCAACAGTTGTTGTCGTTCGAGAAGTTTACCCTAAGGTGTCATCTGTCCTCTGAACTCGACCATGATCTTATCCATGTTGTCCCGAGTAAGATATCAGGACACGTTTTCAAGGAGGCTTCCTGACTTGCCTCTGCAGTGTTTGTCTCGGATGCATCAGCGTTTGTGGGCGAGAAGATATTGCATCTTTCTTCCGCTTGTTCGCCATGGGTCAGAACTTGCTGAAAGTCGTAGAGAATGCTGATGTGTGCCCCTTCCTGGTGCACCAAAGTGTTGACATCAAAAGTTGGTCACTAGTGACTGTCAACTCCCAATCGTGTGAAGAGCACACGAATAACAATCACAAAATGCAGTAAAAAAAGAAAATAGGGAATACGCAAGACTTTTTATAGTAGTTCGATAAAGATGGTACCTACATCCACTTTATATGTATTGATTTGCTTTTGATTACAAGTACAACACTTTTTCTATTTGAAGAAAGAAGAAGATTGGCTATTTTGGAGTTAGCTGTAGGAAGAGCTTAGAATCGGAAGTCTTTGGTGGAGAATAGAGCATCCGAAAGAAGGTCTCCAGAAAGAGAGGTCCGTTTCCATTTTGAGCTTGGAGGTATTTATAAGTGAAGAAGTGGGCTGAGGTATATCAAAAGTAGAGTTTTGTCCGAAAGTGGTTGACCGCCTTTAATGCTCTAAGAATTGGATCGAATATTGAATGACTTAGCTAGATATTTCCACATAGATCTGGAGTCATCAAGTCGATCCGAACTTTAAGAAAGTGCTTAACTTGGTTGGTCCGCGAGAGCGATTATATTGGGGCATGAGATCCGCTGCTCGAAGGAAACTGATTCGGGTCAAATCTTTTTTGGACTTTCTGAAGTATAGGTCGTTCTATCGGTCGATCGACCGATGCTGAAAAGCGAGCTTTTGGACATTGGGCTTCGATCCGTTGAACCACGACTGCTTTTGCTAAAAGGTTGGTCAACACACTATTTTCGAAATGATTTCAAAATAACTAACTTTTTTTTAAATCGAGTTTCAAAATTACTTCCTTATTTTGAATATATATCTCTTTGTTCTTAAATTTTTTTTTAAGTTCTGAAATTTAATTACTCCTATTTTGAAATTATACTTTATTTCCTAATATATTTTATTTCTTAATTAAGATACTTATTACTTATAGATTTATACTAATTTTGTTATAATTATTTATGTTTTCAATTTCCTCATTTATAATTATTAAGTTTTAACATATTCCATATATTCATAGTTTTATATATACACACACATTTTATATCATTTTATATATTGTAACCCCTCACACTTTTCTTAGCTCAAATTTCATAAAAAATTGAAACCCAAACCCATCCAAGAATGGAGAGTGTAAATTTGGTACCTGCAATTAATGAGCATGAGCATAATTAGAGTAAAATAAAATAACTCATAGCAGGAACAAGATAAGGTAATTAATACCGACTAAGACGATTACCTTAAAGCACATCGTCACATAGATTTTGAGTATGAGAGAACAAGAATTGAAAACCAAACTGAACACCTGTTGAGACCTGTCATTCCCGAGCTAAACCCGAGAGTTGTTATGTAGAGGGGGTCAGAACAACAAGTCCTCGTGAGTAGAAAATGTATAACCCTATCTACAATACACAAATGTATCCCGTTTGGTCATAATCAAAACATAACCTAACCTTGTAAAAATTTATGTACAATGACTAACGACTGTACCCAAGTTAGCATTCTCAAATGATAGCGATACTGAAATACAACGTTCACCCATAAATATGAAGCTTTTAAACCACCATTCAACTACTTACTATAAACTAAGAGGTGGATCCCCACTACTCATTATTGCATATGGAGGTTATTATTTCTGTATGGCCACTTAAAACTTCCTTTTCAATGATAATAAGGGTGGATCCTTTTGATCAATTAAGACCCAAGGCGGATCCACCGTGTAACACCCCGAATTTTAATAAATAATAACTAAATATAAACGATTAATAAACTAAATATTAATCAGAATAATAATCAGAATTATACAACGAGACTAGCACATTTGGAACCATTGTAATTTTATGATCAAAATGGACACTTGGTTTGTAAAAATCTGAGTTAAAATTAGTTAGTTATGGAGTAAAGAAGTATTCAAAAATTAAATAAATAAAACAGACAAATCCAACGTTCAGTGGGCGACCCATGCTAATCGGGTCGACATGTGTGCTGATCCAGTATAGCGGGTGAGCTGACCCAACTGCAGCGTGCCTTAGCCTGCACGCAAGCACACCAATCCTAACGGACGCTGCGTCAGACGCTAACAACTACGTTCCTAACGGTTGTTTTTCCCCATTCTTATAAAAATCTATCCTCTTCCACCATGTATCTTTCAATATTCCACACCTCAAACACCACATTTTTTCTCTATTTTGCCTTGACAATGGCTGAAGTAACTCGTGTGAAAGAAACATTTCTCCGACCTCCGAAAGTGTGGTCTCCGTTTGCAACTTCAGAGTTTCTCCATATAACCGTTGATGCTTACCAAGCAGTTGGAAAGAACAAAAAAGGAATTCATAAGAGGATTGCAACTGCTATGAACGAGGTTTAGCTACATCACCGACTGAGATACCGGTCATTGTTGAACAAGTAACAGTTGAATACGATGCTTACAAGAAGAAATGAACTGTATGTCGCAATTTGAGTGAGAAAACGGAAGCCATATGGGATCATAAATACGGAATAATTAATGGAAGCAAAGCTTGGTGGTAATTCTCCCTTGTCTACCACAAGCCCACAGCCTCTTGAAATTCCGACTATGAAGCATGCAACGGGCAATGTAAGAACATTAGACGGTAATGGCATAACCCACGCAATATCAATTCTCAAAAGCAAGGAAAACCAAGATATGTTCATGGTTCTTCTTGATGACGAAGCAGAAAACTGGCTGCTTTTTGAAATCGAGGTTCGCAAGCAAGCAATCTGATACATGTAGTTTATGATGAATTGCAATGTCCCGCCTTTTTGATCGCCTCAAATTGGTGATTAAACCAACTTAAAACATTCAAATTGATGGATCGTTATTAGCTTACAGAGTTTAAAATAGAATCAACACAACAAATACAGAATAAATAAATAACGCAGTACTGAACGTTGGAATAAAACTTTTATTTATATTAATTAGAATTTTTTTGATACAAAGATTTTTCTATACAGCGGAATGAAAATATCATTTGAATACAAGAAAATATTTACTGTTTGAAATCTTCAGAGTGTGCTCGTCTTCAAAATCCCCAGCTTCGTCAGTCTTCAGATCTTAAGATGTAATCTCTAAATCTGTAACATTTGGGTCTCACCCCAGCATTCCATGCAAAAACATAAAACATTATCAAATCATAGTTCAAGTAAAATAATTTTAATATAAACTGAAATATAAAAGTTAATCCTATAATTCACTGCATTTCGAGTACATTGAACCCATGAGAACTGCCGGAATATACCATAGCAATTTGGGACGAAAAAAATCGGGATAGCATATGGATTCATATATACATGTGCCAATGACATATATATACATATACGATGGTATACATACATACGTGTACATCGCCACCACACACACACACACACACACACACACACACACATATATATGTATATATATATATACACACACACACACTAAAACATATATACGTATGTCGCTGACATGTATACATACACACACAATAGTATGTATATACACATGTGTCCATCGACCGCCACATATATACCAAGACCAAGCTTCGATAGATCAGGATATGCAACATACATTTTCAAAGAAATTTCAAGGACTGTCAAAACAAGCCAAGGAGCAATAAATGCAACCTTTCAAATTAAAGAGTACACCAGGCATGCACAACCAAAACTCGAGCAGGTGTATGGCTCTAGAAAAGGGTTCAAAAATGGAAGCCAATATCATGATAATGAACTACAGCAAAAAGTTATTCAAAAGGGTGCATGCATTAGTGAAACAAATTTTGTCACATGACTAAAGAAAAGGCAAGATGTTCGACCAACACACTTTCAATTATGTAAGTATATATAATTTTCCTTTTTCCACTAGTAAATTGCTTCTATACTCAAAACATACAGTGTTAAATTCCAAGGTAACTTCATAACGAGGAGCTTATTTAAATACATATAAATGTGTAATAGTTTGGGTTTATATACATAACCAAGGCATAGATATGGCAAAAGGAATAATGGTGTTCATTTGTCTATGGTTCACTGCCCAAGTTTAAACAAAATGTACAAGGGTTATATATATATATATATATATATATATATATATATATATATATGTGTGTGTGTGTGTGTGTGTGTGTGTGTGTATAAATCAGGTAAACAAAGGGGTATAAACCCACATACAAGTTAAATAATCACGTATGCAAGCTCAACTAAATAGGAATATGTTCCAGGAAAATAAATGAATAGGCTTCTTTTCCCATGAATGATATTAGAATTTAGAAATGGTGTATATGGTCATGTGTCCATTAGCCTAAAGTAGCAATTATCATATATTGTTTCTAATTCATAACTAAGTATAATGTATAACACCCAAGAAACTACAAACTCAAATAATCGTTCATGCATACATATTACTGACAAAAACACATCTCAACAATTTTTCCTAAGTAGAACGCCACAGGTACTATTTGCACAACATCCCAATACCACTTTATGATCATGATAATTGCAGCTGCACATATGCAAACAACCTTCGACTTATGTTAATTCTTCAAAAGCTTCAAGCGATTGCAGAAACTACTAGCTAGTAGTACATTTCCTTATCTATCTGTTTCCATTCTCACTTATACATTGACATCAATTTGCCTTAATAGAATAATTATGACCAATATTTTTTAGCTAAGAACCACATCATGTAGCATCTTTTGGTTCTACTAGGGGCCTTCTTATCATTTGTCCACTTAACAAAATTTCAGCACTTGTGGGTACAATGTATTTAACAGTGACAACATTGATGACTTGATTTCAGTTTATAACAGCTATAAATTTCAGGTATTAAATGATGTTGTTTGAACCATGTTTACAGTAAAAGCCAACATAGTTTAGTGTGCACAAATTTTCTGAACATTGACAACTAACCAAATCTCAAGACTGTAAATACCATAACACAACCCGGTTTCCAAATCGGCAAAGTAGGTTAAACATAACCCACATGTTCGAAACATGGACCAATATAGCAGTTAAGGTAGTGCACTCCTATTTAAATCTCTGGACATGTATATACATTCAATTATGTATACACACATGTCGACCCATTCCCAAAACAAAATCAGGTTAACACGATAAATGCCACACCATCATGTACAACTATTAAATGACCACCAGCCAAACAGCATGGTGCTAAGGCCATAAACTATCATACTTTAAGTTTACTGAAATTAAATTACTTGCAACAAGAATTAATCGTGAGTAACAATACTCACCTTTAATAGCGTGATTAAAAAGGAACAACTTGCAAAGGCTTAGGAGCAGGCGACGACGATCGGTTTTCTTGAGCAATGACTTCGATTTGGCGGTTCTCAGAAGGAGCCTTCTACATTGGAACGAGCTAGCCTTCGATCTGCGAGAGCTTCAAGCTTGTGACGGAAGGAGAAGCATGATTTGGGGATAAAGGCTCGGTTTTTATTCGATGGACTATGGCTTTGTTGCTTACGGTGGCTCCAATGGGTAGCGACGGCTGCAAGCGCGGATGATTTGCGAATTGGGGTTTCCCCTTTCCTGGAATTGAAAGCAAAAGGACAGAGGAGAGAAGACGTAAGGGCGCTTGCAGCTTCAAAGTGGGCGGCTTGAGATGATCTACGCGGCGGCCAAGAGGAGGCAGCGATCGATTTGTTCAAAGGAGAAAGTCTTGATTTTTGGGGAGGAATCATTTTAGGGTTAAAGGTTTTTGGCAGAAGCCATTAACTTTAAGAAAGGGGAACTGATTTCGGCTTGGAAGCCATAAAAAAATGAAAAGAGGAAATCATTTGTGCTGGATAAAATTGTGGAGGAACAAGACGTTTATAGAAGAGGAATGTCAGGGATAAGAACAGAGTCCATCGAAAGGTTTTAGGTTAGCTGTGCGTTACAGGGATAGGTTGGCGTGAGATTAACTAAGGTAGATTATATTTGTTTTAATTTAAATTATAATTCTACCATGAATACCCCCGAACCGCTCTAAATACGTACCACCAACACAGTTTCTAAATGCTACAAAAATTATATGTATCTCCTCGTCTTTGCATTCTGAATGCAATAACATTTCCTGGTTGTAAACCGACTCTGTCTGTTTACAATGTTATTTTAAAATTTAAATTATTTATCGTTACGCTGATTTAATTCCGTTTGTTCACCAATGACTCTATTCGTTTTCGAATTTGAAATGTTAAATTCAAATTTTGAATTTAGGATTCAGAACTAAAATTAAATAGAAATAATTTAGTTGATTTATATAAATATTTTTCGTTGAATTAGACCGATAACAATAATTTAAATTCGATTTATATTGATAGTTGGAATAATAAACACATATCCAAGCTAATTTTCAACAAATAAAATCTCCAATTTATTTAACATCAATAGCGTTTATTTTAAAAATTCCACCATCTATATTTTCTAATCGAATTTCAAATCCAATTCAAATATCCAATCAAATTCAATTCCAATATTCAACCATACATATTTGATTCCAACCACCCATTCTGAATTAAATATTGAATTTTAATACATGCACAAACAATATATTTGATTTTTTTAAACCCGAGTATCAATATAAAATTGATCATTAATAATTAAATCTCTAATTAATTCCTTATTTTAGTTGTCAAAATTTGTGGGTCGCTACAATCTCCCCTCTTTAAAACTTTTCATCCTCGAAAAGAAGAGATCGTTAGAGTTATACCAATGTATATTCCAAATTATCTTATTAATGTGAAATTCTAAACTAAATATCAATATTTATATTATCAATTCTATTTATTTATCCGTCATACTCAATTAACTTTGAAAATCAATTTTTCTCAAAACTAATCTCTTAAATTTCAAACTCTGCATAAGTTGGATTTACGCATCTCGAATTATTCCAAATTCCTCTATAACCCTTATGTGATAACCCTAAACTCCCGCGCCATGGAAGCAAGGATAATAATTGGAATATAACACATTTATCACAACAACAGATTACAGATAACAACATAATACATGAAATCATAGAATAATATCATCATCATAGCAGCAGAATCATGAATGTCATCAACATCTGAGTTGCACAGACACAGGATACTACTTAGTACATAAATGTTCCCACAAATAGAAAACAATTCTAGTACATCCTAAAATACAACATAGATAAAGTGATGTTTAAATGTCCTGAAAGATAAAAGATAAAGATGGTCTTTGTCTTCTGCCCAAAGAGCACACTATGCTGCGGTGAATATCCAAAGGAAGCATGTTACCTATTTGCTTGGCTGTCCGTGTAAAAATAAGGGCACCCGAGTTTGCAAGTGAAAACAAACTACGAGTCACTCATGGGACTAGTATGAGAAATCTTACTTAACTTACCTAATAATAAGGTTAATCACAGGACCACGCCGCTAACGCGGAACGGGTTTATTCCATTGGATTGTCAGTGCATAAAATGAGTAAATATTTTAAAACAACGCAATGCTTTTTAGAAAAATGAAACCGTTATAAGACTCAAGTCCCATCACACAATGCAACGCAAACCGAAGGATGGAGTTTTACCTTATAATGATCAAACATGATTGACACGTATAAAACATCAATCGGTTGATATTATTACTAGTGTCTAATCAATTTAAAACACTTTCAAAATAAATGTATCAATCCTAGACGGCATAGCTACCATATACTATGTCGCCATATATAGGTTTACAATCAAATTTGTAATGTGGTATTGGAAATTGGGTTTCCATCATGAGTCGAGGCTAGGAATCATCCTCACCGATTTCGAGACACTCTAGCAAATGCCTCAGGATTCGGATGCTGGCGATCCCTAGTTAGCAGCAGGTCCGGTCCACAAATACTTTTGCGGATTGGTTATTCTTGAACAGTACGTTTTCTGGTCCTATTCGACCTATCACTTGGCCAGTAGCGACCAATATCCGAGGGCCCTCACAATCCATCATCCACATAAGTAAAAATGTATGGGCTCTATACCATGACACCACTTCTAGCTAGAAAGAAACGTATGCACTCCCTGCCGTCCTCTTTCCGTTTTTGACTCATACCGTGGTGTGAGGCTAGCGAAGTAACGCTATACACAAAGCTATGCTAAATAAAGCTATGCTTTGATCATCAACCACAAGGCTCTGCTTTTAAGCAAAAGCCTTGATTATTTGCATCTTGGCATGCCACATTGGCAATCCACGCCATGCGACTGATGTCTATCAATATATAACCTCTAAGCTTGTATGTCTCAGAGAACGGTGTTAAGCAAGAGAATAAATTCTCCACCACCAAACAGATATATATTAAATAGAAATCAATTCACACAAAATGAAATCCAATGTCAAACATACATCCATTTACAAGTCCGTTCTGGGTCTGAACGAAACTGGAGACACCTTATTCCTCATCCCGTATGTCCAATACAGAAGAGAGGTTCTCGCATATCTGGACAATCAACAAGTACGTCCAGACAACTACCACTTTAACCCTTTCCTGAGAGAAAACCAATCCAGGGCATCAATAGTCATCCATTCGATGTGAAGATCATCGTCTTCAACCACCGTCTTTAATGTCTTCGATTTTAAATCACCGTATAATTATTTGAAATAAGATTTAACTCGGTCTTTTCAAATAATACTCGAATATATAAAATTCGAATCAGTTCATATCGTTAATATTATTTTATAACGATTTATCGCTATTTTTATTTATATACAAATAGCTCAATTAATTCGGACGACGTTTCAGGTCGTTACGTGGCCCTGGCGCTGTTTTTATCCAAATTTGAATTACACATTTCTCAAAATCTAACCGTTGGATCTTAACAAATTTAATATCGTTGGAAAGATCTTTCCAAAGCAAACCTAACGGTTCCAGTTTTGGGAAAATTCGACTGTCGGATCTTTCGGTATAATCATTTAAAGTTCCGATTCCGAAACATGAACTACCGCTCGCGGTTCATTTAATTTTTATATATATATATATATATATATATATGTATATATATATATATATATCGTTCGACGATTTAACTAACAAGTTAAAAATAATGTATTAACCAACAAGATCATTCTTTTTATTCTAATCAAACAGGTTGAATGTTGCATTTTTAATGACAACACCTATTTTAACATATTATTCTTTTTAACTAAATAAACATGTCAAAAGAAACATTTTTAATGAACAACTCCTACTTTAACATATTATTCTTTTTAACTAAATAAACATGGTAAAAGAAACATTTTTAATGGCAACACCTATTTTAACATATTATTCTTTATAACTAAATAAACATGTTAAAAGAAACATTTTTAATGAATAACTCCTACTTTAACATATTATTCTTTTTAAATAAATAAACATGTTAAAAGAAACGTTTTTAATGAACAACTCCTACTTAAACATATTATTCTTTTAACTAAATAAACATGTTAAACGAAACATATTTAATGAATAACTCCTACTTTAACATATTATTTTTTTAACCTAAGTAAACATGTTAAAAGAAACATTTTTAATAGACAACTCCTACTTTAACATATTATTCTTTTTATCTAAATAAACATGTTAAAAGAAACATTTTTAATGCAAAACTTTTTCTTTAACATGTAATCCATTTTATCTATCGAGTCAAAACATACACCAAAAATGTCATTTTTAATGTTTAAACAATTTCTAATGAACATATCATTTTTAATGGATAAATCGTTTTTAATGAAACTAATCATACACTAAAAATGTCCTTTTTTTAATATCTAAACAATTTCTAATGAACATGTCATTTTTAATGATGAATCATTTTTAATGAAACTAATCATACACTAAAAATGTCTTTTTAATATCTAAACAATTTCTAATGAACATGTCATTTTTAATGATGAATTATTTTTAATGAAACTAATCATACACTAAAAATGTTCTTTTTAATATCTAAACAATTTCTAATGAACGTGTTATTTTTAATGATGAATCATTTTTAATGAAACTAAGCATACACTAAAACTGTTCTTTTTAATATCTAAACAATTTCTAATGAACATGTCATTTTTAATGATGAATTATTTTTAATGAAACTAATCATACACTAAAAATGTACTTTTTAATATCTAAACAATTTCTTATGAACATGTCATTTTTAATGATGAATCATTTTTAATGAAACTAATCATACACTAAAAAAGTCCTTTTTAATATCTAAACAATTTCTAATGAACATGTCATTTTTAATAATGAATCATTTTTAATGTTTAACTATTTTTCTCTAAAACATGATAAATTTGTGATTCATATATATTCAATAAAATGTAAATTTTTATTGTATAAACAATTATTTCCAACATGACAATTTCTATGATCCATATAAACAATAAAAAGGGAATTTTTATTTTATAAACAATTATGACTAATTCTATGATTCATACGTACAATAAAAAGATAATTTTATTGTATAAATATTTTTGACAAATTCTGTGTTCAGGTATACAGTAAAAAGATATTTTTTATTGTATAAATATTTTTGACATATTCTATGTTCACATATACAATAAAAAGATAACTTTTATTGTATAAATATTTTTGATAAATTCTATGTTCACATATACAATAAAAAGATAATTTTTATTTTATAAATATTTTTGACAAATTCTATGTTCACATAAACAATAAAAAGATAGTTTTTATTGTATAAATATTTTTGACAAATTATATGTTCACATATAAAATAAAAAGATAATTTTTATTGTATAAATATTTTTGACAAATTTTTCTATGTTCACATATACAATAAAAAGATAATTTTTATTGTATAAATATTTTTGACAAATTCTATGTCCACATATACAATAAAAAGATAATTTTTATTGTATAAATATTTTTGACAAATTCTGTGTTCACATATAAATTAAAAAGATAATTTTTATTGTATAAATATTTTTGACAAATCCTATGTTCACATATACAATAAAAAAATAATTTTTATTGTATAAATATTTTTGACAAATTTTATGTTCACATATACAATAAAAAGATAACTTTTACTGTACAAAAATTTTTGACAAATTTTCTATGTTCACATATACAATAAAAAAATAGTTTTTATTGTATAAATATTTTTGACAAATTTTCCTACCCAATTCAATCCAATGGATCATCACAATCAAAATCAATCAATCCAAATCTCGTACAACACACATATAAATTTTAACAGCGTTTATATAAAAACTTCTTATCGCAATCACAATTAATTTCAATTTTAAATTAGAGATCTCACAGTGATTTTGAATTATTCAAAAAATTGTAGATCGTCTAAAATTTCACTGGTCACTGCTAAAATGTAGTAGACACTGCCACGATCCCGACGGTTCCTGTTTCATGTGATTCCGACATCGTATGAAGAAGTTATGATTTTTATCTTATTAATATTATTTTAAATTTAATTAATTAAATAATTTAAATAAGAAAAAGGATTACCTTCTTCTACACAGTTACACGGCCGACACCCTTTTCCGTTTGTTCAAAAATTAGGTCAAAGCTTTTCGATCCACACACTTCACTTCGCGATGATCGGACGACGTCACGTCGGAGAGGGAGGAAGTGCGCGCCAGGGTGCCTGTAACACCCCTAAGTCCCACATGGTGAAAGCCTGTGTGAAGTGGGTACTTATATAGTAAAGCCCATCTCTTACTAACGCCGAGGCCTTTTGAGGAACAAAACCCCACACTTATATGGTGGCTAAGTTGGGGACAATATCTTGCGTGAACGGAGGTGCGGGCTGTTATAGTGGTATCAGAGCCACTACCCAGCCGGAATTGTGGCTCTTGTGTGGACCACAGCGCCTGGGTGAGGTGTTTGTGAGCCAACGAGGACGTTGGGCTCTGTAGGAGGGGAGAATGTAACACCCCTAAGTCCCACATCGTGGAAGCCTGTGTGAATTGGGTACTTATATAGTAAAGCCCATCTGTTACTAACGCCGAGGCCTTTTGAGGAACAAAACCCCACACCTATATGGTGGCTAAGTTGGGGACAATATCTTGCGTGAACGGAGGTGCGGGCTGTTACAGTGCCCATGATGGCGAACTCGATCGCACCCAGGAGGCGGGGCGGGGGTTGATACAACGGCGGTTTGGGGAGATGGTGCGATCAAAATACTCCATTACAGGGGGCATTGTCTTTATGGATGTGAAGATTGGATAGAGTACTACAATATTGTCCAAAGGATGGAATGATTTTACTGAGAGTATTGAGAGATTTTAATGGAGGAAGTTTCGAGATGTTCTGGTCATATACGATGATGGAGGCGGCGGCTATGAAATGAACTAGGGTTTGTAAATCCTATATTTAATATTATTTATTTCTCTAATTTTCAAAAAAAGTCCATTAACTCATACTAACTCCAAATCCAGCCCAACGACTGTCGCCCCTAGCCAAATACACCCATTCCAGACACAATGGACTTGGTTTCAGCCTGTTTTTCTTTAAATTAAAATATAAAACATTTAATATTAAATTTGATCGTACATTTTAATTTACCGAGGCCACATACCAACTCCAAAAATTCCCAAAAAATAAATCTAGCTATATTTTGACATATAGTCATAACAAATTAATTTCGTCAAATTTGGAGACTGTAGATTACGCACTTATCACGACGGTAGATCGCATCAGACACAATGATTACGCTTGGTTCCCCCAAGAAACATCCATCTGCCTTAGGTCATCTACATCCCTGCGAATTACGCTACACGGTCGTGTCCTTTCGGGAACAATGACAACTCGAGTTTTATGTCCAGACAACCTACCACCACCACCAACACATCTCAACTAAACTCAAAATTCAAAGGAGAAGGAAGGTACTTTATTTATCTTGACTTGAAAACATATAGCATTTCATTCCTCACAAATCGTATTTACTATTTTCTTTCCAAATCATATTTCTAGATATCTCATTCTTATATAATTTCCCTTGTATAAAATTTCATTTCAAATCGATTACCTTCCAATCCAATAGTTTTCGAATTCGCTTTATTCATACACACACACACACACACACACATATATATATATATATATATGTATATATATCTTCTCCATTTACGAACACTTTTATATCCAATATCTAAAATCGAATATCTTCACATTTTCATATAGATTTCAAATTTTTTTTTGATCAATTCTGTTATCTTTTCAAACTCGAGTTATAAACCAAATTCTCTTCCAAATTTCCATTATTACATTCATCGCTTAACTCAAATCTTTATGTTATCAAAATTCCAGAATTTTCCCTTTTAATAACAAGTTTCTCATTCCCACACAATTACTCTTCCATATTCACGTTCATTGACCGTAAATTTGCAAGCGAATTACTCCCTAAGTATTGACCCCGAAGGTCGAAACCAACATCAGATCAACATTCAGAATGTTATACGACTTACTAATATCTAGTCAGTTTCTTAATTCCATTTTAAGCCATTTTAAATTTAATTATAAACTCATCTCAACAATATTAATTTATTTACCAACTTGATTTCTCAAAACAAATAATGGCCTTCCCTATTCAAGATTCTCGAATAACTCCATACAATGAGATTAAAACAATAATCAAAATTATTTCTCATAACCATTTTATTTAAATAATTATACATAGTCTCAATTTATTCAAAACACGTACATAGGAGATTACAAAGGATAGTATTATAAAACAACATCAACTTAATTAGGTTCCACAATCATCGATGATTGTCTGCTTTTGATCAATAATTGACTACTTCAGGATATTCATCACTCAGGAGTCTTCAAAAAGGATTAGTGCATTCCTTATCCACATGACCCCACTCCTTGCAGTTCTTACAATAATACGAGATAGAGCCATCTTCAAATACATACTTAACAAATGACATTATCATAGGGGCCAGCTGTCCATTTTTCTCTAATCCTCTTCTCATATTCTGAAAAAAAACTCTTCCCCCCTTTTACGTTCCGTCGCCTTTTGTTCTTGACATGCGGCTTTTTGTTCTTCAGTTCTTGTCGTTCTGATTTATCAAAACCCATTAGCCTCTCACGACCTTTTTTTTAATAATAATAATTTCAATTACCATATTTATTTGTCTATAATTCTAGAAAATTAATTATTACCATCGGAAAACATTTCCAACCACTCTCAAATCTTTATTTTCCATAGAAAATACTCTTTATTCTCAAGGGGAAACATTTCTAAATTCATTATTTGAATTAAAACAGATGTTAGATGAAACATCGCTATTTTCACTAAACTGTTGACACTCATTAACTTACTTTTCTTAATCAAATCTTGTAATCGAACCTTAACCATTTCTTAGTTAACAATAAAGTCAATCGAGTTGGGGTATATTTAACTCTCAGACCTTAACTGAACAACATTATTAACTTTAAAATAGATAAAATTCACAACTTTGAACATCAACAAAAACACTCATTCTTGTAATTTTCCATTTCAGGTAAAGATTTTTTTACAATAATTCATGCCTTAAAGATATGTAACTATAAAAATATACTTTATTCTTTAATCTGAATATATAAACAATTAATAAACAATATATTAAATTTTAAATTAAAATGGAAAGTAAATAGTGTTTTCCTGAAATTCGACATAACTAACTCCTATGAATTGCTTTCTTTCGAATAATCTTTTTTCCGATAATATATTCCGAACTTCGGAAAAATCTCATTTGATTTATATTCTGATCTTTAGAATAATTTCCCCGTACTGGTCAACTCAAATTCCTTTATCCTCAGTTCCATCTGCAATATTCTTGATTTCCCACGTTATTTACTTCTAGAAAGGTAAATATTATTCCTTCTATCGGAATCCGAACTCGTCACATCAAACTAGCTTCGATTTCATTTAAATACAGGTTCAAATCTTCACAATCTTCATTCGTATATCGCTTCGTTTACAATTCTCGTTTACAATGCACTTCTTGTTAATCAATTAACAAGTTAATACATCACTATTGAATTCGTATATATAATTTATTGGTTCGAAACCAATTATTAATTATCTTGCCAATAAACTTTGACACAATCGAATTCCAATTATACTTTTTTCAAATTTATCAATTTATTTCAAATTCAAAATAAAGTTTATTTTTTCATTTTTGAAACGATTACTATCTTCCTCTTTCATTTACATTCCCATCGGAATTCTTATCTCCAATAAATTTTAGTCTTTTTGATTGCTAAAATATGCAATTAGAGAAATCGATTTCTTGATTCTCTTATACTTATCTTCCTTAGGTACCATTCGATGATGGATTCGAGATTCAATTCTAAGAATTTTTCAATGAACAGCCCTGGCAAATCCGGATTCGAAGACCGGAGATTCCTAAAAAAATTAAATCTTAAAATAAATTTTTATTTCCGCTATATCAAATCCAAAATACTAATTTTCAAAATATACAATATTTCCAAAATAATTCACCTTTTAAAATTTATTTTAAAATTATTCACTTTCCAAAAATTTATATTTAAAAACCTTTTTATTTTCAAAATCTGCTTTTTCTAGTGTCGGTCCTATTTATTTTAAACCCGATAAGCTTAGCTTTAAATAAACCAAAGCTTTGATACCACTTGTAACGTCCCGTCTTTTTGACCGCTTCAAATTGGCGATCAAACCAACTTAAAATGTTCGAATTGACGGATCGTTATTAGCTTGCAGAGTTTAAAATAGAATCAATACAGAAAATAAATAACATGGTGCTGAACAGTGGAATAAAATTTCTATTTATATTAATAAAAAAATTGATACAAAGATTTTTCTATACAACGGAATGAAAATATCATTTGAATACAAGAAAATATTTACTGTCTGAAATCTTCAGAGTGCGCATGTCCTCGGAATCCCCAACTTTATCAGTTTCAGATCTTAAGTTGTAATCTCTAAATCTGTAACACTCGGGTCTGACCCGAGCGTTTCATGCAAAAACATAAAACACTCGAGCCAGGATTAAATCGTAGTTCAAGTAAAATAATTTCAATATAAACTGAAATATAATAGTTAATCCTATAATTCACTAAATTTCGAGTACATTGAACTAGAACTGCAAGAATATATCAAAGCAACTTGGGACGAAACAAATCTGGACCGCGTATGGATTTATATATATGTATGCCAATGACATATATATACATATACAGTGGTATAGATATACATACATGTACATCGGCCACCACCACACACAAATATATATATCCTAAAACATATATACGTATGCCGATGACATGTATATACACACACAATAATATGTATATACACATGTTTCCATCGACCGCCACATATATACCAGGACCAAGCTTCAATAGTCAGGACATGCAACATACATTTTCAAAGAAATTTCAAGGACCATCAAAACAAGTCAGGGAGCAATAAATGCAACCATTCAAGTTTAAGAGTACACAAGGCATGCGCAGCCAAAACTCGAGCAAGTGTATGGCTCAAGAACAGGGCTCAAAGATGGAAGCCAGTACCACGATAATGAACTACAACAAAAAGTTATTAGAAAGGGAGCATGCATTCCTGAAACAAATTTTGTCACATGCCTGAAGAAAAGGCAAGATATTCGACCAACACACTTTCAATTATACCAGTATATATAATTTTCCTTTTTCCAACGGTAAACTGCTGCTATACTCAAAACAGACAGTGTTAAATTCCAAGGGTAACTTCATAACGAGGAGCTTATTTAAATATATATATAAATGTATATCAGTTTGGATTTATATACATAACCACGACATAGATTGGAAAAGAGGAATAAAGGTGTTCATTCGTATATGGTTCACTGCCCAATTTTAAACAAAATGCACAAGGTTATATATATACGTATATATATATATGTATATATATATATATATATATGGTAGACAAAGGGGTATAAACCCACATACAAGTTAAATAATCACGTATGCAAGCTCAACCATATGGGAATATGTTCCAGGGAAAAAAAATGAATAGGTTTCTTTTCCCATGAATGATATTAGAATTTAGAAATGGTGTATCTGGTCACGTGTCCATTATTCTGAAGTAGCAATTATCATATATTGTTTCTAAGTCATAACTAAGTATAGTGTATAACACCCAAGAAACTACAAACTCAAATAATCGTTCTTGCATACATATTACTGACAAAAACACATCTCAAGAATTCTTCCTAAGTAGAACGCCACAGGTACTATCTGAACATCATCCCATTACCACTTTATGATCATGATAATCGTAGCTGCAGATAAAAAAACAACCTTCGACTTATGTTAATTCTTCAAAAGCTTCAAGTGATTGCAAAAACTATTAGCTAGTAATACATTTCCTTATCAGTCTGTTTCCATTCTCACTTATACATTAAAATCAATTTGCCGTAATAGAATAATTGTGACTAATATATTTTAGCTAAGAACCACATCATGTAACATCTTTTGGTTCTACTAGGTACCTTCTTATCATTTGTCCACTTAAAAAAATTTCAGCACTTGTGGGTACAATGTATTTAACAGTGACAACATTGACGACTTGATTTCAGTTTATAACATCTACAAATTTCATGTATTCAATGATGTTGTTTGAACCATGCTTACAATAAAAGCCAACATAGTTTAGTATGCACAAATTTTCTGAACATTGACAACTATCCAAATCTCAAGACTGTAAATATCATAGCACAACCCGAGCAAAGTAGGTTAAACATAAGCCACGTGTTCGAAACATGGACCAATATAGCAGTTAAGGCAGTGCACTCCTATTTAAACCCAAGTATCAACAAAAAATTGATCATTAATAATTAGATCTCTAATTAATTCCTTATATTAGTTGTCGAAATTTCTGGGACGTTACATGAATCCATCTCAGTAGCCTGTTTTCTGTATTTTAAATTTATGTAATTTTTATTCTGCAATTTGTATTCCATAAATTGGATTCTGCATTTTAAATTCTAAAATTTGTATTTTGCATTTTACTATTTTTTTTCGATGATAAACACACACAAACAATAAAAATAATAAATACAAAGCAATAAAATAACACTGCCCCTTCCAATTTTCCCCTTTCGTAAAAAAAACACATCCTCGTTCGCGATAATTCATCTTCAAGTTCAAAATCATACGCACCCCAAGTGTCGAGTTGAAATTAACCTAAATGGTAGTACAATTAATTTCATGAATAGTTGAAATGTTAGCAAAAGATCCTACTAAAGCCAAAAAAATTCAGAATAAATTTCCGTGAAGAATAAAATCAAAATTATCTATTTGAATTCCAAAATAAATCATTGGAAAGGAATGAACATAACTATGTATTTTCGCATAAAAAGCCAAAATATGCTAATCCCATCAACTCAAAACTCTAGCGAAAACAAATGAAAATCCAAGGAAAAACTTACGTAACAATCTTAATTAATGGTACAAATCATATAATAAAAGAACTGTCAGGAAATATCACTGAATGTAATACAAAAATACTTTGAACCGAAAATTTGATTGATGCCAATCTTGTTATAAATTTCATAATTGAAACTTCCATCATGTTGGTGGTATTTTTGCATGTGCATCCTGACCAATGATCAGATGGTACGGTGGAACTAAAAAATTGGTCTGCGTAATCCCAAAAAATCCCAATTTCCGAATATAGGAATCACTATGTCCAACTCATATGTATTATGTAGTAAGAGGAGAAGTGCTTGAGATTGAAGACATTGGCTTTAGATTTATGGATGAATGACTATGGTTTTGCGATGAATACAAGTAGAGAAGAGCTAAATATGTCTCATGAGATAGACTTACATGAAATTAATTAGAAGTTAAAAGAACAAATGATAGGGAAATATCAAAACTTTTTAGAAGTATTGACTACAAAGAACTTATGCACATAACAACTTATATTACACAAATATTGTAATATGCTTCTATTAAATTAATAAATTGATCTACGTTTCGGCAAAATAAGTGCAAATATCAATACTCGTTTTTTTTTTCCATTCCTATTCGCTCCGACCGATATTAGTTGTCAATCGGTTTTTATAGAAAAAAAATTCTGAAGTCTATTTGACATTTCATTTTCTCTTTTCGAAGTTTTCCACAACATTCAATGCTTTGTACTATACAGTTTTTCCCCATTTCAAATATAAGGTATTACCTTTCGTTTCGTCCAATACAAACAATGACCACAATGTCGTTTACGTAAAATTTTAAATCTACAATCAAGTGAATACTATGAATTCTAATTATCACTTTCTTCCTTTTTATAGCTTTGGAATCCTTTTTATTATTTTTTTGTTTATTCACATGATCCTTACTAACCGCATGATAAGAAGTACCATTTTTAAGTTTATAAAAATTCAAAGTCACTTTTTTTAGTCGGATGTATTCAAAAAATTAGAAAGTACACATCTGAATAAAAATTGATAGTAGAGGATACTCCATCTCCAGATATTTGACCAACTGTAGCTCAGTTTTTGTGGTGGAACGTCACAACCTCGAGACTCAAAGCGGAAATGCAAACGAATTTGCATTTAGGGCCTGTTCTTTTGTGGATAACAGAACGTTTGGGTAACGGACGCGTTGGACGTGTCGACCCAGTGGTTGAAATTTGAGTCGTTGGCTCACACTCTTTAAATCCCCTCGTCTCCCTTTCTCCCCACTTCTCCCTGCTTACATCTCCTTCTGCTTCCTTCAGGTAAGTTTTTTTCTTTCTATTTAATGTTTACGTTATTTTTTAATTTTTTTTAAATTCTTTTTTGCAGTCAAATGACACATTCTTCTGCTTCTGGTTCTGGATTATGTTTATAAGCTATCATTTTATAAATCTTATTTAACCGATATTGGTACTGTTGTAAAGGAAAATTATTTAATTTTAGGACGGAGGAAGTGTTTGGAGATTTAACATTGGGAATAGAAACTGCTCCATAATATCCGACATTCGACCAACTGTAGCTCAGTTTTGAGACTTAACTCATCAGAATAGTTCGGAACGTCACTTAAAGTTAAACTGCGAATGAATTTGCATTTAAGTTTCTTGGAGCAAGAGCCTTCAACTGCGAATGTTGTCCACAAAGCACGTGGTATTAAAAGTTAGAAAGGTCTCCTCCGTCACTTTCACTTTCACTTTCACTTCCACTTCCCCTTCCCACGCCTCACCAGTCACCACCGTACGATCCGCAGGGAGCAGCTCCACGGCCATCTACTAACCATCGACTGCATCATGTCTGGGTGCGCTAACTTGAGCTGCCGAATCAACTGGAATTGGGAGGTCTTCCATGCTGTGCCTGCCTTGCCCTGACTTCAATCGCGCGCTATGTTCATACCTTGCCGCCAGTAAACAACCACCTACTGCTAAGTGCTATTTTCATGCATGCCTTGCCCTGACTTAAACTTCATGTACCTTTAATTTGTTGCCCTCGTGTAGTAATTAGTGCCATTCTGCCAGTTCGCTGATTGCTAGCTAATTCAGAATGTAAGTCCTTTTTTTTTAATTAAGAATTTGTATCATCGGTTCAGTAATTGGTTGAAATGTGAATATGTTGAAAACCTAAATCAGCTGTGTATTTGGGGGAATGTTAATCAGTAGGGTGATCCCTAGTAAATGATATTTCAGTTGGGAGTGGAAGTAAGCTGAATCAACAAAAAAGATGCATGGTTCCATGTCGAACCGAGTAGCTATGTATCATATCATATGTGTGGACAACATATATATGATATGTCGTCGACTCTCTAGCCTGGATATGACTATGAGCTATTATAATTGATGATTCTTCAGTGTTTATTTTATGCAGCCTTCTTAAGTCCAGGGTACGTATAAATTGGGGAATGGCGATGTTAACTGGAAGTATATATATATTAGTGTAGAGCGGCAACGCGGCAGTAGCTTGAAACTTGATTTGGTGGAAATAATTAGGAGTTGTCCTTCTCATTAATAGTCGATCTAGGAATTGATCCAGTTGAGAAGAAGTTACGATACGTTAGGATTATATATCGAGAAATGTTAGCATTTGTAATTTTGCATATAGATGCAATACAAATGAGTAGCTAGTTGAAAGCATTTTGTGGTCAATGCTATATATAATATATATATGCCATGATAGAGCATTTGCCTGATAGAGAACCACCCTTGTCTTAGATTTGTTGGTCATGTCACATGCACGGTGTTTTATATCTACGTACATGATATATTTTCCTTTTGTTCGATGTGGGGTCGGTACCTAATTACAGTTTGCAGTGTGAGTCAAGTGAATGCCACATTTGATATATATTCAGTATGTTTTTGGGACGGTCGTTGAATGGAGGGTGTTGTGGTTAAATAGTTCGGAGGTAAGAGAGCGTACGAGTAGGTGAAAAAAGAAAAAGTTGCTCAAAAATGAAGACGGTAAAAGTGAAGGGTGAGCACTGTGTATATGTGCAGGCAGCAATGTGTATGTGGCAGCAGCAAGCTACTAGGTGGCAGAACAGAACAGAACAGAAGAGAAGAGAAGAGAAGTGAGGGGAAAGAAGGTAGCAGGAGGTAGAGTGTTGGATGATTACTAATTAGATGAGACATATGTTATTGGGAAGAATTATTGAACCATGCGAAGCTAACATGGATGGATGTCATATATAGATTACGCTATCCTATCCGTTGTTGATAGTAGTTAGTTAAGCGAACAGGAGACAAAAGGTTCTAGTCAACAACAGAGGTTAGTTTAGCAGCTGGAGCCTGGAGGTAGAAGGAATTTAATTAGTTAAAGCAGCTGAGAGCTGAAAGAAGATAACACAAAATAAATATATGTATACAAGGCAGCAGAAAACGGGGTGGGCTCATGAGCTAGCTGTAGAATTAAGAAGCATGGCCGCAGTTGCAGTTTGTTGTGGTATTATAGTGTCCATGTGTGTGTGATACAAAAATAGAAAAGATTGTAGTGATGATCAGCTGAGCCAAGTCCCACATCGCCTAATGGATGGAAAGTCGCTTGGTGATATACAAGGGTGCTGGGTAAGGAGTTGTCCCTTCGGGGACATCCGATAAAATTGGAACGATACAGAGAAGATTAGCATGGCCCCTGCGCAAGGATGACACGCACAAATCGAGAAATGGTCCAAATTTTTTTTTCTCCCCTTCCGCCCAACTCCAAGGCACTGCCAGGCTGCTCACGACTGCGCCTGGACATCAGCTGCTCTCCATCGCAGCGATCAAGCTTGCTTATATCACAGCGATCAAGCTTGTTCATATGAAAATTATTTTTAACTATGATGACTTTGTTTTTAACTATAAACTTGTTATGGCAACACTGCTACTTGCTGAACCCAGCTACTGGTGTATGGGCCTATGAGGTATATGGTGTATTATCCAATATTGTACGTACTGATTAATGAAATAATAAAGCATGTTTCTGAATATTGTGTATTATATACTGATTAATGAAACGATAAACCATCTCAATCTGACGGAGCAAGACTTACCTAAAGCTTGCTATTAAAATTTGTTTTCATTTTTGTCTTCATTAATCTCTCTTCCCTTTTTTTGCGTACTACACAGCTACTTATGTGCACGAATCTCTTCACTAATTATAACAGTAGTACCACACTTTAAAAAATTCTTATATTGTTAACCCTGCTAAAACATGCTCCTGCCATATACCAATATGATTCACCCACCCTATTCATATGTGAAATATGGATTTCCTAATAGGCATACATACAGAACTGAAGTAAAAGGTTATGCATGACCTGCACCGTTGGGAGCAACAAAAAATTCAAAAGAAAAGAGAATTGGAAATTTATCTCATATCCCTTCATTCCAACTGAATTATGTAATTTTACTAAAGGTCTGGATGATCTAATTGGTCCTGTTTAATTAACAAAGCGAAACCGAATTCTTATATTGATGCAGAAAAATGATTTTTTTAGAGGAATCCAAGACGTATTTTACAATACAAGCTGGATGCTATATATAGACCAGAAAGAGATATTGGGCCAAATGCATTACAGCCCAACAAATAAAGAAAAAGATACAAAACGGGCAGGCAAGCACGAAGCGGGACAAACCAAGCAACGAAACCCAAAACGAATTATAAATATAGATTGCGCTCGTTATTAATGGTATGAAATAAAAGTGATTGCATACAAATTGATTGTCAATTAATAAAGGAATGCTTGTTTGGGAAATTTGATGATTGCACTCCAATTAATGTTGCAAAGTAGATGTTATTAATTTTATTAAATTGATTATAAAGATATAACTAATCAGTTGAATACTTATGTTTTTTCAACCATAAATTACCGTACCCATTAAGGTATATATATATATATATATATATATATATTTTTTATCGTAATTGAATTATTTTAACTCTTTTCTGTTTTCCTTGTAGATAATGGCTTCATAAAAGTAGCATTAAAAAGGTACAATAATAGAAGGCAAGTGCAGTAATGGAACGACGTTTCAGTATTTAGTACATTACAAATCCAAAAGAACCAAATCTAGTGACCATATTTCATACGGATTTTTTTTCTAGGACATTGGTTTCAAAAGAATATTGTTAATGCCACTCCAAAAACGGTTAAGGGGAGGTCACTTTTTGCTTTTGTTTAAATTTACTAAGCGGAGGATCATTTAACATAGTCTCCCCTTAACAATTTATAATATATAGATCAAAATGCCCTTTTATTATTTGATTCTAATTACATTATACTGTTCGTTAAACCCTAATCATCTTTTTCTTCTCAGAGTAAACAATTAATCACTTTTTCATGGAGGAACCAATTTCTAACGAAATTTTTAACTTTGAAAAAGAAGGGAACATGATTTTTACTCAAAGAAGCGAATGACATGTTGAAATTGTTTAAGAAATCACCGAAAAGGTAACAAATTTACTGAAAAAACGAAGGCCTATTTCCGATTATTTATTTTCGGCATGTAATTTCCAAACTTTGTACTAAATTTCAGTATGTTCTTATCGATTTTTACCTTGTTATCGCTAATGTAACAATTTAATATTTAATGAAGTGAAAATAAAATATGACCCCTCTTATCTATTTTTGGAGTGACATTAATAATACTCTTTCAAAAAATAAGTTTACAGGCCACCGTATTTACACTACGTCTTTTTTTTCCGCTATCCGTCCCTTTCGCGAACTCATCTCGACATTAACAAAAATAATTCCGCCATCTCGACAGTGGTTTCACACGGGTTTTTTTTTTTGTTGCTGTTTTTCAAGACCGCATCTCGGAATCTTTAGGCTAACTTCAATTATCGATTATTGAAAGCCCAAAAAATAAAAATTTTGAGACTACATCGTTGATTTTGTTAGCGTAAGGACAATATAGTCTTTTGTTTTATGTTTTGCCTATACATAAAGGCCTCTTGTGTTATCTTAGGGTTAAGGCTTTCTCTTCGATCAGCCTCCACTCCCAATGTATTTTGTTTTTCATTAATGTTATCATGGTATCATAGCCAATAAAATCCACAATCCTAATCTAATCTGGTTTTACCCTCTCGCTCAAGTTTCAGCAGTTTCAGCATCTCGATCTGGTAATCTCCTCTCAGCAGTTCTCCTTCTCAATCTCGGCAACCAGCAGATCCAGCAATCTCGGCCTCCATCCGAGCAACCTAAGCACGTTCATCCGATCTACAGCAGATCTGGTAATCTCCTCTCAGCAAATCCACGAAGTCCTTCTCAATCTCGGCAACCAGCAGATCCAGCACGTTCATCCGACCTCAGCACGCTCAATCTCAATATCTCAGCAGCCTTCAAATCTCAATCTAAAACCCAGCCTTCATAATTCTCAATCTAAAACCCAGCACGTTCAAATCTCAGCAGCCTTCAAATCTCAGCAGCCAAGACCGAAGTTTCCAGACTCCAAAACCGAACTTTCCCAAACCCAAAACCCAAACCGAAGATCTCCAGACCCAAAACCGAAATTCTCCCAAAACCAGACCCGAATTCTCCCAATCGCAGACCCGAATTCTCCCAATCCCAGACCCGAAGCAGACCCAAAACCGAAGTTTTCATCTCCAGACCCGAAGCCGTTGTCAGACCCGAAGTGTTTTGTTCTCGTTTGAGTTTCTCTGTGTTTGAGTTTGGTTTTCAGATCCGATTTCTGACCGATTTCAGATTTTGAGTTTGTGTTTGGGTTTCTCGGCTGATCTACGTTTTATTGAAGCAATGAGATGTTGAGATGAAAAGGCCACCCATTTATTGAAGTAGTGAATTCTTTTTGGGTTTGTTTTCTCCGTGTTGAGTTAAAGTTTGCTGACCAGAATTCCTTTTTTTTTTGGGTTTGTTCTCTCTGTATTTTATTAAAATGGCAGTTAGCAGAGATAATTCGCTTCAAGCAGATGGTAAAAATTATGCGTATTGGAATTCTGTCTATTCTTCCTTGGATCCATCAATGATTGAACAATTTCAGAAGTTCCTTGCATCACAGCCACATGCCATATCAGCTTCGTCTCAAATAGATTTGTCATCTAGTTCATCAGGTATATCTTCCTCTACCTGGATTTTAGATTCTGGTGCTTCGAATCATATGTCACCTAATTTATCCTCTTTCACTTCTTTGGCTCCCAAAGTTTCTGTGCCTGTCATGAGTGCTAGTGGTACATCTATGCCCGTGCAAGGTGTTGGTTCAGTCAATACACCCTCTTTGTCCTTATCTAATGTCTATCACATTCCTAGACTTGCATTAAATCTTGCCTCTGTTGGTCAAATTTGTGATAATGGCTACTTGGTTTCTTTTTCTTCTTCTAAATGTTATGTTCAGGATCCAAAGTCTTAGAAAGTGATTGGTGCCGGCCATAGAGAAGGAGGACTTTATGTATTGGATCAGCTCAAAGATCCTAAGATTTCAGAGATTGCAGCTTCTGTTCCAGGTGTGGATGTTTCGTCTTTTCGTTTGAGTCAGTCATCTTCTATGTTTTATTTGTGGCATTCTCGTCTAGGCCATGTCTCTAAGTCTCGATTGCAATTCTTAGCGTCTACAGGAGTTTTGGGAGAATTGAAAACTCATGACATTTCTGATTGTAGTGGTTGTAAACTTGCAAAATTCTCTGCTTTACCTTTTCCCCAAAGTAATACAGTTTCTACTGCACCTTTTGATCTTATTCACTCTGATGTTTGGGGACCCTCTCCTGTTTCTACAAAGGGAGGCTCTCGTTATTATGTCTCTTTTATTGATGACTACACTCGTTATTGTTGGATTTATCTTATGAAACGTCGTTCAGAATTTTTTGGCATCTATAATGAGTTTCGATCTCTTATTAAAACTCAGCATGGAGCTGATATTAAATGTTTCAGATGTGACTTAGGGGGAGAATATACTTCTCATGCTTTTAAGGAACTTTTTGCTTTAGATGGCACAATTTATCAGACTTCTTGCACTGATACTCCTGAACAAAATGGGGTTGCTGAAAGGAAACATAGACATATTCTTGAGACTGCTCGATCTCTTTTATTGTCTGCTAGTGTTCCAAGTGAATTTTGGGGAGAGGCAGCTCTTACTTCTGTTTATTTGATTAATAGAATTCCTACTTCTCATAATTCTGGCTTGTCTCCCTATGAAAAGTTGTATGGTTGTTCACCAGATTATTCTTCTCTTCGTGTTTTTGGTTCCACATGCTTTGTTCTTCTTCCTCATGTCCAACGGAGTAAGCTAACTTCACGGTCTGCTATATGTGTTTTTCTTGGTTATGGTGCAGGACAAAATGGATATCGTTGTTTTGATCCAGTCAGTCACAAGCTATATGTTTCTCGTCATGTTGTTTTTCTTGAACATATTCCTTATTTTACTATTCCTGATCGTACTCACAATATATCTATGTCTGATATTGTTCATATTGATCCTTTCACTGCTGATGATGATGAGCTACTTCCTGCTGAAAATCCAGACATTTCCATTGACTCAACAACCACCCAATCACCTTCTGAGACAGTAGATACTAGTGAACGTCGATATCCTATCCGAAATCGTCAGTCTACTAGGCGACCTGATTTTGAATATTCTTGTCTTTCCAGTTCATTTTCTTCATTTCTTGCTTCTATACATTGTCTCTCTGAGCCTTCATCTTTCAAAGATGCGGTTCGTGATCCTCTTTGGCAACGTGCTATGGCTGAGGAGCTGACTGCTCTTCATCAGACTCATACTTGGGATTTAGTACCTCTTCCTGTAGGAAAACGTGCTATTGGTTCTCGTTGGATCTATAAGATTAAAAATAAAGCTGATGGATCTATTGAAAGGTATAAAGCTCGCTTGGTTGCTAAAGGTTATTCTCAAAAATATGGTATGGATTATGAGGAGACTTTTGCTCCTGTTGCAAAAATGACTACAGTTCGAACTCTTATTGCGGTTGCTTCTGTTCGCCACTGGAATATTACTCAAATGGATGTTAAAAATGCCTTTTTGAATGGAGATCTTCATGAAGAAGTCTATATGGTTCCCCCTCATGGTATTGATCATCAACCTGGCGAAGTCTGCAAACTTAGGAAAGCTCTTTATGGTCTCAAACAGGCTCCCCGTGCTTGGTTTGAGAAATTCTCTACTGTGATTACTTCTCTTGGTTTTTACCCGAGTAACCATGATTCTGCTTTGTTTGTCAAGTGTACCTCGGCTGGTCGAATTTTGCTTTCTCTTTATGTTGATGATATGATTATTACAGGCGATGATGTTGTTGGAATTACCTTGTTGAAGTCTGAGTTGACTCGATGTTTTGCTATGAAAGACTTGGGTCCCCTTCGTTACTTCTTGGGTATTGAAGTTGCTTCTTCTCCAAAAGGTTATCTTCTTTCTCAATCTAAGTATATTTCTGACATTTTTGAGCGCGCTCGTCTCTCAGATAATAAGACTACTCCAATTGAGCTCAATGCTCGATACTCTATTACTGATGGATCTCCATTGTCAGATCCTACTCTTTATAGAACGATTGTTGGAAGTTTGGTTTATCTTACTATCACTCGTCCTGACATTGCATATGCTGTTCACATAGTCAGTCAGTTTGTTACTTCTCCTTCTACAGTTCATTGGGCTGCTGTTATTCGCATTTTGAGATATCTCCGTGGCACTCAGTTTCAGACTCTTTTGCTTTCTTCTACTTCACCTTTAGAGTTATGTGCTTACTCTGACGCAGATTGGGCTGGTGATCCTACTGATCGCAAATCCACTACTGGCTTTTGTATTTTTCTAGGAGATTCTCTAATCTCTTGGAAAAGTAAGAAGCAGGATGTTATATCTCTGTCTTCAACAGAGGCAGAATATCGAGCTATGGCTTCTACTACTTGTGAAATTGTTTGGCTACGATGGTTGCTTGCTGATATGGGTGTTTACTTGCGACGACCAACTCCGTTGTACTGTGATAATAAAAGTGCTATTCAGATTGCTCATAACTCCGTCTTTCATGAAAGGACCAAGCATATTAAGATTGACTGCCATATTACTCGCCACCATCTTCAGAATGGCACATTGACATTGCCATTAGTCTCTTCCTCCTTGCAACTTGCAGATTTGTTCACTAAATCTTTGTCGTCTTCACGCTTCCGGTTTTTGACTGACAAACTCTCGATGCTCATTGCTATCGCATCATGAGTTTGAGGGGGGATGTTAGCGTAAGGACAATATAGTCTTTTGTTTTATGTTTTGCCTATATATAAAGGCCTCTTGTGTTATCTTAGGGTTAAGGCTTTCTCTTCGATCAGCCTCCGCTCTCAATGTATTTTGTTTTTCATTAATGTTATCAGGTTTAACGTCAGATTATTGATTTCAGGTGATTCGATTAACGATTCATATTTTGATTACTGATTTCAGATAACGTTCGATTATTAATTTTAACATCAGATTTTAAAGTCAAATTATCAATTCTCTTATAATTATCAATTAGTTCACATTTGTCATGCTATTTTTGATTGCTTCATACAAATTATTGATTTTGCTAATGTTAATGTGATTTTGGTGTAACGATAAATAGTTTTAACTCTTTTCTTTTTTTTTTCTTTTTTTTTACAGTAGTCTTCCAACTGAGGTTCCAAGTGTTCTGGCTGTCTTCGATTTTAGGAAAAACAACTTTGAGATTAGGCTTTCTCTGGATTCTGCCATTTTTTATTTGCGAAATAAGATATGTGAAGCTTGGGATCATCTTACTCCCTTATGCTTTGGTATCTTTTATATTCGGGATTCCACGAGTACATTTGTTCAAACTGACAGTGATTTGCAGCCATTCTATGCTTAATATATTTCAAGAAAGAAGAGTTTTTAGTTATGTTTGTTAAGTTAAAGGAATAGTCTCGTCTTAATGTTGGCAGCAGCAGTAGTTCTTGTTCTATTAGTAAGTCGCATTGTGTTGAAGTTACAACGAATAGTGAATATGATGGAGTAGACAACAGAGAATTTAGCATTGACAAAGAATGTGATTTTAATGAGTTGATGAAGAAAGGTTCCAATTTAGAATTTTTTACGGGGATTGGTCAGAAATTTGGGTCTGCTTCTGATTTCCGTAAAACTGTGATTGCATATTGTTCTAAAAATGGATTCAAGCCAATGTTTTGAAGAATTGTAAAAAGAGAATAACAGTTCAATGTGCTGTTGAGGATTGCACTTTTAATATTCATGCTTCTTGTAAGTTAAAACAGTTGGATCATTTTCTGGTTAGAATATTTGAATCTACTCATAGTTGTGGTGGTGGATTTCAATTAATTAATAGTCCTTTGATTAAAAGTGATCTTGTGAAAACTTTGATTTTAGATAAGTTTGGGATGAACCTACCAGAAAAACCAATGATATTATTGCAAGTTTCAAAAGGAATTATGATATTAATTTGAGTTATTATTATGTGTATATGGGTAAAAGTTGGTTTTAAAGGAAATTTTTGGCAACATGGAGCATTCATACAATGATTTGGTTTGCTACTTGAAAGCAGTTGATAAAAGTAATCCCAATAGTCACTCTGCTATGGTGGTTGATGAGAATACTAATCAGTTTGAAAAAGTATTTATATCATATGAAACTTGTATTCATGGATTCAAGCAACAGCTAAAAATGGAAATCAAGGTATATGAGTTGTTTTTTTTATTTACTTGATTTATTTTCTTGTGCTTTGGGAAAATTTATGTTTTGCTACCTAATCTATTTTTCTTCGTACATTACAATATGTAACGATTGTGGGTGATAGGTTGAAATATGCATGTCAGCCAACTTCTACATGTACATAAATAGTAGTGACTATTTCATTTTTTTAATTTAAGATGCATTATAAAATGATAAACTTTTTTATCATTTTTGTTTATTTTTGGTTTAACAATTATATTGCAATACTGTGAATTATGTTATGTATACAGTTAGATAAATTGCTTGTGTATTATGTAAAAACTGATAAAAGGTTTTATCATTTTGTGTTTCAGCCCAGTTAGCATTTTTAACACATCATTTTTGTTACATTAGCGCTATGGGATTTATGAATATTGGAGAAAAAATAGTATGTGATCTTGCATGGTTGGTGAGTCCGATTCAGTTTTTTGTGTAATAAATTAATTTGTTGCTAAATTTATTTGTTCATTAAATTGTTTAATAAATTGATTATGTATGGTCAGTGAATTGATGCTTTAAATAATATAAAGCTGTTTAATTTTGATTGTTCGTTGGATATTTAGAATTGATATGCAATGTATCATGCATAACATATGTTTAGAACACACTACTAACAATATGCAATAAACTTAGTACTAATAATGAAATAACATTCATTTTAAAAAAAAGAAAGGACATGAGTGGATATGAGAAATACTTTTATCATTTTAAATTAGGAGAATATTTATGTATATTTGTTTTGTATATTCTGTAACAGTTGTTTAATTTTAATTTTTAGGTTTTTTTCCTTTGGCAATGACTATTGTTGGGAAGGAAAACGAAGAAAACTAGTCTTGGTTTCTAGATCAATTAAAATGTTCAATTAGAGTTGATTGTCCTTTAGTTTTTATTTCTGATAGGCATTGGGGTTTGCTTTTAAGTATTCCCGAAAAATTTCCATCGGCTTTCCATTCATATTGTTTGCATCATATGCAAAATAATGTTGCTTCCATTGTAAAAAGTGGAAAAGGATTGTGGGTGGCTCAACTATTGGAACAGTGTGTTGTAGCTGTTACTCATCATGATTTTGAAAGAGCTATATCAAAATATAGGCAAATTGGAGATGAAAAGCTTTTGAGTTTCTAAAGGATAAGCCTTTCGATCATTGGGCTGATTTATTTTTCCCTAGAAATAGGTACGATGAAAATAAATCAAATGCTGTTAAAAGCTTTAACTCTTGGATTTTGAAAATAAGACATCTTCTTATTACTTGTTGTTTAGATGGAATTCGGATTAAGCTTATGAATCAAATGTCAAAACGTAGAGAAGAAGCTTCTACTTGGTCCAGTGTACTTTGTCCTAAAATGGAGAATCGTCTATTGAAATTAAAAGAAGAAGGTTTTGGTTGGAATGTTTCCCGATCTTCTAAATTTCTTTTTGAAGTGCGTTCTCTTATTTCTTAAAAAGTTGATCATGAAAATCGGATTTGCACTTGTAATCAGTGGAGAGTTACCGTTTTTCCTTGTGTACATGCTTTGAAGTGCATTACTATGTCAAGACTTAATGTTTATGATTTTATTGAATATTATTTCATGACCAAGGCTCATAGGGCTTCTTACTCACATGTCATCAATCATATTCCTACTATTGATAAGAAAGATATTATTTCCTCCTAAGACTATTTGTGGAGCTGTTAGACCTAGAATTAACAGACTTGGTGGATTGGATGTATTTCATGGGAAGCAGAACAAGTGCGGAAAGTGTAAGAAGTTAGGGCATAATCGTAGAAGTTGTCCATTGAGTGGTTGAACTGTTTTTATGATTGATTGTATGTCTATTTTATGGTGGATCTATAACTAATAGGCTTAATGTTTTTTTCTTTATCTTTGTTTGAGATACTGTTGGACTGTAAGAAATATTGAATCATAGTTTATTTTAGTTTTTTTATTGCACATATGTGATTTTTTGTTGTTGTGAATTATTATATGAGGAGTTTCATGTTTTATTTTTGATGATGTCTAGTTTTGGATATATTAGGAAGGTAGTTCCATTCTGGTGGTGTTGTTTTTAGCTTTTTGAAATGGATGAGGTTTTGTGAGCTGAAAACATGTAGTTGAAATTTCCATTATTTTCCAGATTTTTTCAGTTAATTTTTTTCCGTTTGAGATTTTTGAATGTTACAAAGTTGAAAACTCAAGTTGTGATTTGTGAAGTCATGGCTATTTAGTATATTTCAGTTTTACTCTTTATCTTTTTCATATTGTTTTTATTTAATTTAATGAATTTATTTTTTATATTA
This sequence comes from Allium sativum, assembly GCA_030737875.1. Classification (NCBI taxonomy): domain Eukaryota; kingdom Viridiplantae; phylum Streptophyta; class Magnoliopsida; order Asparagales; family Amaryllidaceae; genus Allium; species Allium sativum. The sequence continues at coordinate 549,420,197 of CM060916.1, forward strand.
TATATATATATATATATATATTAATTTTTATGTTTACATATGTGTACTATATATTGTTTATCTTTTTTTTTTAAGTTTTGTTACATATTTTTAAAATTTTAGTTATGCTTTTATAAAATGATAATTTATTTTATCTTTTTTTCTAGTTATGTTTTAACAAGTATGTGGTAATATACTGTACTTGATTTCAATTAACAAGTTGCTCTTCTTTGTTTGAAAAAGATAAAATTATTTATCTTTGTCTGAAAAAGATAAAAGTATATAAATATTTATTTGTATTTGAGTCAGCCCGTCTATGCATGAGACATCCCTTGTTATAGTTTCTTCGTTGTTCGCAATTTTAAATTTACTGAAGTACACAGTATAGAAAAAAAAAGTTAAAGTATGTCAGTATGATATAGGTATAATGAGTTGATATTTTATTTGCTTATGTATAATGAGTTTATATATTGCTTGTGTATAATGTGGAAAACAATAAAATATTTTATCTTTTTTCTATTGTTTTTATTTTAGTTAGTGGTTTTATTATTAGCATTTATTTATATTTATATTATATTAATATTTTTGTTCACATATTGAGTTAATATGTATATTAAGTTAATATTTTATTTGTATGTTTTGTGACAGGTTTTTAAATTTTAAGTTGTGTGGTTCTATAAAATGATAAATTATTTTATCTTTTTGGTTCTGTTGTGGTTTAATGATAAATTATTTATATTAAGTTAATATATCAAAAAATATCATTAATTCCATTCTGATATTCATCAAATACCAGCTGCCAAAGTGAATTTTCCTAGAGTGGGATCTGAAATCAACGTGCAGCTTCATATATACCTCCTCAAGATATGCCCTCACTCTTAAAATGAACACATAACGTTATCCACAAACTTAAAAAAAAGATAAGAGTAAATAGGTGGATATATACGTATTAACAAAGTAAATACATAACTGGTATGACAAAGCAATATGTTAAGGAGATTCCGTAAACCAAATAAGCAAAAGGTCATCTGTGTATCAACTGCACTCATGTAGAAAAGGAGTATTAGAACATTAAAACTCGTGCAGCCTTAAATTTTGTTATAGAAATAAAGTATGCTTGATGGCAGTAAATTGCACAATCAAACGTTTGTCCCTTTTTGATACAATCTAATCAGGCACTTCTAGTTTTTCTAAATCTTTCAGTCACATCCAAACTGCATAATTACGCTTAAAAGCCACTTCCTAGTTCCTACCGCTAACTGCCGAATGTTTTGTCCCTTCCTAAACTACCTCTTAAATAACCAAGTTCATACCTGTGCATGGAATAATATATGATACTTATAAAAAACATGAAACCCAACTGTAGAATGATCTAACTGTTAAATTTGGTGATACAAAATCACCAATTGATTGGAACAAATTTGCAAAGAAAGGAAAGTAAATATTTTTATAATAGGAATGCATTGATTGCATTTGATGAGGTAGTAGAGAAATAAATGAAGGGATTAGTTTCTTCCATCTATGCTAAAGAAACGGATTGATTTACTTCTTATGTTTGCACATTTGTTGTTATGGTAATTTTCCTCCATTATATTATTACCATATGTTGGTAATTTAATTGATGACTCACATAGATTTGCACTGGCTATATATTGAGAGGTAAACTTTAGTGTAAACCCATCCTGGCCTGGAGCCAGTGATCCACAATGGTGTCTCTTCTTGTTAAACCTGATTGAGGTTTGGATATGTAAACTCTTATTTTGTAATCTCTTGAAATTCTCTCATGTGGAATAAAATCTCTCTCTGTTGGACTGGACGTACACTATCTCGAGGATAGTGGAACCAGTATAAATATTGTGTCTCTTTGTTTCTATGCTATAGTTATTTACTATTTTGTTGATGTAATAGAATAATTGCTATCAGATTAGATTGGTGTTCAATTGGGAAATCTAGATCCTATTTATTGCACTTCCGCATATGCTCAATTTTGCATAACATATTGGTATCGGAGCAAGGCGATTTGTTTTAAATTGTACACCAATTATTTCTACAAAGGTTGATAGATTCAGTGGTGATTATGCTATTACTATTTTGGAGAAAAGGAGACTTTGATGGAGGAGATTATGTCGAGAGTGAAGGGCATTCCAATCTGGGAACTTTGACGTGATACGGAGTTTATTGTGAAGAAGCCCTCTGATATGGACGACGGAAGATGGAAGAAGACGAAGAAGGAGGCGGATGACGGTTGAAGAACCTAGTCCACAGCAAGGTGGAGAGGTTAATATGGTTACTGCTTATGGTCCTAAGGTGGAGGATCATGGTATCGACAAGGATCTAGATGTTGATGATGCTTGAGGGATCCCGGAGATGAAGAGATCGTGTCAAATGGAAGACGAATGTCGATTTTTGAAATCCACAAAGACGATGGAGATCTTGTGGTATTGCAAGCACTTTTTAGACCGTTGGTTTTTGCACGGTGCAGCTCAGGTGGTAGATGCATCTTTTGCAGGCGATGGGTTGTGTTTGTAATTAAGGTGTGGTCATAGTCCTTTCAAATCGACTGGGTGTATCTCGTTGCCCTGAAATCGAGGTTGGTTTAATTGAGAGAATAATTTTTTGGTCTTGGTGGTGTTGAGATTACTTTGGAATCTGCCTTTTTTTATTTTTATTTTGGATATTTGCAACATTTTGTTGGCGGGCGGGGACGTAGTCTGAGCTCGTTAACAATTGTGTGATGGGGGTGGCTTTGCTGGAACCCATTTGGTAAATATTCATTTTTTTGGTGTATCTCGTTGTGAGATTTTGATTGAAGGTAGAGTTCTGTTGAAGAGTTTTATGATGAGAAGAGAATTTGACTCAAGGTGGGGTGCTGGAGATATGTGATTCTGCATCAATGTGGATTGTTAAATTTGGTGATACAAAATCACAAATTGATTGGAATAAATTTGCAAAGAATGGAAAGTAAATATTTTTACAATGGGAATGCATTGATTGCATTTGATAAGGTGGTAGAGAAATAAATGAAGGGATTAATTTCTTCCATCTATGCTAAAGAAACAGATTGATTTACTTCCTATGTTTGCACATTTGTTGTTATGGTAATTTGCCTCCATTATATTATTACCATATGTTGGTAGTTTAATTGATGGCTCACATAGATTTGCACTGGTTATATATTGAGGGGTAGACTTTAGTGTAAACCCATCCTGGCCTGGAGCCTTGATCATAGATTTGCCGTGCTTTGATCATCAACCACAAGACCTTGCTTTTCAACAGAAGCCTTGATCATTTGCCATTTAGGCGTGCCACACAGGCAATTCACTCCATGCGACCGATGTCCATCGATATACAACCTCTGAGCTCGTACGTCTCAGAGAAGGGCGTTAAGTAAGAGAATAAATTCTCCGCCGCCAAACAGATGTATATTTAATAGAGATCAATCAACACATAATAAAATCCGATGTTAGACACACAGTCCATTTACAAGTTCGTTCTGGATCTGAACGAAACCGGAGGCACTTTCCTCGCATATCCATCGATCTCCAAGTACGTCTGGACGATCACCAACTGATTCCCTCCTCTTGGGTGTGCAGCCCAATCAAGATCATCAATAATCGCCCAAACGATGTGAAGACTTCCGGTCTTCAACCACCGTCTTCATCTTTGACATATCGTCGAATCGGTTATTCAGAATGGGTATAAACCCAGCCTTTCAGAATAACCCGCGTATGTAATAAACACGTGTTACACAAACACAACATGGGCCTCATTCCAATTTGGAAAGGAAAAATATATTCATTTGTTGAATAGAAGAAAATATATATTCATGTGTTGACAATATTCATGTGTTGAGTAAAATATTTTAACAATAAAATTTACATCTTTATCATATTTAAGATTAGAAACTAACTGGAAACTAGATAAGATGGGTGGTTTCCTAGGTATTGATCTGATGTTGGTTTCGTCCATCGGGGTTAATACTTAGGGAATCATTCTCTTACTACTTTACAGTTGGAGTCTGATTAAAAATCAAACGATAGATACCATAATTTTATAGAATATATTAAATACTAGAAATAGTCATGTGTTGACAGTGCTCATGTGTTGAGAATATTCATGTGTTGAAAGAAATATAGATTCATGTGTTGAATAGAATAAATATTCATTTGTTGAATAGAATAACGAAGTTATTGAAATATATAAAGCTGTGTTGATTAGAGATGCGCCATTTTGATGCGAACGATATTTATATCGATTATATTCGTTTTTATAATGAATATAGAAAAGAAAGTGATTTCAAAATATAACGTTTTGAAAATATTATCATTTGTATATCGATGATGTGGAATATTCAATTTTGATTCGAAATTGAATATGAAGTTGAAATCGCTTCGAAAACGAATTTAAAACGATTTATAAAATACGGTTTTAAAAAGGAAATCGACGATATATATATATATTATATATAATGGCCTGAATAGAACGCGCCGCGCGGCGGCAGTTTGTGAATTTCGACCATTGACTTCGAATGGACATTACGGGAGATCCGACCGTCGGATTCTCCTGAAACCGGAACAGTTGGGTTCGTATCGAAAATAGATTTCCAATGAATATTAGAAATTTGAAATCTAACGGTTGGATTTGGAATTATGTCCAAATCAAATTTGGAAAAGGTCGCCGTAAGTGCAGTTCGATGGCCGTTGATGGAAATCGACTGTACGGGCCTTGATAAAATTATTAAAAATATCAATAATTTGTGTAAAATCATAAGAAATGATTTGTGAAGAACTGGGATGGAAATTTCCACATTTGAAAAGATAAAAATAGATTTTTATCGAAATGAACTAGTTTTGAACTAGAATTAAAATCCCATTTATTTTTAAGATAAATAAAGTGGATTTGAAATATTTTTGAAAATAACCAGAATTTCCAATATATAAAGTGGAAATGGATTTGAATCAAAATTGTCTTTGGAATATTTCGATGTTGGATTTCGTGATTATATAGATACTGTTATGGGAATTTGAAAGATATATTAATATCGTTATTTTCAATACGATATTTGTTGGTCGTAGAATTTGATATTGAATAAAAGCCGATATATTTTCTATTCAGAGCCTTGTATTTAATATCAAATGTGATTTGGGTTTATCGTGAACCGTGTTTTAGGTGACATTGGTTCTTTAACCCAGTTAAAGACAGGATATTGATTTTTGAGAAGATTAAAACTAAGTGGAGTTTTAATGAATCTGTAATTAGATTGAAATGTGAATTGATAATTTAAATTATCAAATTTGGAAAGTGATCGAGAATGTAGTATCACCAGTTGTGCTCCGAAGCGATAGTTAAATCTTTAATTATATTTGAACGTGAAATGGTAATTAATTTTACCGATAACACCGTGGTGTTAGATATGGAGTATTACCAGTTTTTCTCCATGGGATGAACAGGTTGGGATTGGGAAATAAAATAAATAATTACTTCGGTGTAGTTCGCTAATCCCGACTAGTTTGGAAAACCTTAACATGGTTTGAAACGATATCCAAAGCAAGATTAAAGAATAAATTTAGAAGAATTTATCTTTGATAAAATTAATGGGAACCTTTCCCTAAGAGTGTGAAAATTTGAATAAAAGAATATTCTGGATTGGAATGAGGCGTATGTTGTGTTTGTGTAACACGTGTTTATTATATACGCAGGTTATTCAGAAAGGCCGGGTTTATATCCATCATGAATAACCGATTCGACGACATGTCGAAGATGAAGACGGTAATTGAAGACCGGAAGTCTTCACATCGTTTGGGCGATTACTGATGATATTGATTGGGCTGTACATCCAAGAGGAGGGATTCAGTTGTTGATCGTCCAAACGTACTTGGAGATCGATGGATATGCGAGGAAAGTGCCTCCAGTTCGTTCAGACCTAGAACGAACTTGTAAATGGACTGTGTGTCTGACATTGGATTTTATTCTTTGTTGATTGATCTCTATTAAATATACATCTGTTTGGCGGCGGAGAATATATTCTCTTGCTTAACGCCCTTCTTTGAGACGTATGAGCTCAGAGGTTGTATATCGATGGACATCAGTCGCATGGAGTGAATTGCCTGTGTGGCACACCTAAGTGGCAAATGATCAAGGCTTCTGTTGAAAAGCAAGGTCTTGTGGTTGATGATCAAAGCACGGCCAGTGTGGCGCAGCTTTGTGTATGGTGTTAATTCGCGAGCCTCACACCTCAGTATGAGTCAAAAACGGGATAAGGACCCAAGGAGTGCACGACGTTTCTTTCTAGCTATGGGTGATGTCAGTGACCTACCAGCCCTGACATTTATATACTTTTCACCTGTGTGGTTGTTGGAATGCGAGGCGCCTCGAATATATGGTTGATAACTGGCACTATGTGAGCCGACGTACGGACCATTATGTATAGGTCCTATAGGACCGGGAAACGTGTGTTCAGGAATAACTAATCCTCAAAAGTAAGAGAGGACCGGCCTTGGAGGTTCCAAGGGATCGTTGTGTGTGGTCTTGAGGCATTAGCTCGTGTCTCGAATCGGAGAGGAGCTTGCCCCTTGCCTCGACTCATGATGGAATCCAATTTCCAATATGTGATTTGCTGTTTTATTTGTAGGGCCTAGTATGGCGACATGATAGATGGTATCCATGCCGCCTAGGATTGATATTTATGATTGAAATTATTTTGACACTATACATTTATATTAATATCAAAATAATGTGTTTTGAAACGTATCAAGCATTCTTTGGCTATTATAAGGTAAAACCCTATCCTCCGGCTTGCGTTGCATTGTGTGATGGGACCTAGGTCTTATAATAGCTTCATTTTTCTTTATTTAGCATTACGCTGTTTGTTTTATGCACTGGTATTCCTGGGAGGAAACCCGTTCCGTGTATACGGCGTGATCCCTTGATTTACCTAACTTTAAAATGAAGATAATGATCGTTTTAGTTCTCACACCAGTCACATGACTGACCTGGAGTTTATTGTTTTAACCTAAACTCTGGGTGCCCTTATTTTTGACAGCTAGCAGTTTTGGTTTTGCAGATTTATATTCACAGGATCCTGGTTTACAGCTGGAATGATATTCGGAAAGCTCTGTATCCGTGTATTTCTTTCAGCTGTGTGTTGTATTATTTTTCCGCTGCTATGTATTTAAATGTAATCTAAGTCTCTGATGTATATCGATTGTGTAATATTTATTCATACTCTGTATATTCTTGTATCTGATGGAATTGTTGTAATAAACAATGAAATGTTCTTCTGTTTTCGTTCCGATGTGTGTTGTTCTCAACGCCATCCGTGCTTTCCTTCACGGGGAAGTTCGGGTCGTGTCATAATATTTTTGAGGAATCCAGTTGGATTCCTCCAACCTGTTTCCCTGCATCCAAAGACGTTAGCTAGCATAAATAATACCCATCCTCCTTCGAGGCAGGATATTGCGGTATGAAGGTCATCCACTATCATAGCGTGGGCCGCATAGGGTAATCATCCGCTAATGGTACCGCGGGCATCCGCTAATGATACTGCGGGAATCCAACCACCAATATATATATATATATATATTAACCACAAACACCAATCCTAAATAACTAATATATATTTAATAATAGCCATAGTAATATTCTAATGTAAGCAAACAACCATCGAACAATTATTTTAACAGATAAAATAATTCTAAATTAAAATGAGTGAGATCTGCTCACCTAATTTTTGTTTGTCGAATACCCAATGAAGTTTATTATATAGATTTTTTAGTGATTCCTTCGTATGTCTGTTTTTCAATGTAAAACAATATTAATAAATTTTTAATTATCGAATTATACAAATTTAATTTAAATAATACCCACATGTGAACCGATTCCAAATTAATCCTCAATCTCATACTCAACTATTAGTTTACAATTAATTTACCTCACTAGCAAAAATATATAAGTTTATACTAATTAATTAAATCAACTTCTAATTATAAAACAAATCTCCATATAAGGTTTAAATTTCGAAACCAAAGAATGTACTACATTAACTATTTTCAATATAACTTAAGAAATTTTTAAAACATCCTTAGTCTTTTTTTTATTTAATTAAAAATTAATTTTACATTAAGCCATTTTAATAGCCTTCTTCCCAGATTGAAAATGCAAAACCAACCTTCCCTTCTAAAAAAGCCAAACTGTTGAGCCCTCTTGTTGGATCTAGATTAACCCTAGAGGGGGGGTGAATAGGGTTTATCACAGTTTTTTAAACTAATTGAAAAATTGACAGGATATTAAAATAATAAACAGATCACAGAATGCAGCAGAAATAAAAGTGCAGAAAATAAATAACACACAGATATACCCAGCTTCGGCAAAACCTTGCCTACTGCTGCATTCCTAAGGTTTCTACTAGATGATAGAACAGATCCCGCATACAAGACCATGTACACATGCGACTCTCGCTCCTATTCTAACTCAACGCTCAAAACCCTAGACTGATTCAAACCCTTGAATCAGATTTTCCCTAGTTTACAAACCCGTAACCTGTATTCCTAGATTTTACAGATTCTAGTACTGTCAGTTAACTCCTAACTGAAACTCCCCTAGAGTTTTACAGACTCTATAAACTGTTCAGAATTGTTTACAAACGAAACTGAAAATACAACAAAAATAAATAAAAGAACCCCAAAAATTAACTAAGGAGATTAAGTTATAAGGTCATCCCCTTTAGAAACAAATTGCTTGGCTTAGTCTAACTCCTATAGGCCGGCCCACTTTTATTTCTTCAACCCGTTCTCTTTCTCTGTGTAAAAATGGCGGCTAGGGTTTTTGCTCCAAATCCAATCGCGATAGCTTCAGATTGATGTAATCTGGTTCTCTGATGTTCTTCTTCACGTTGTTTCTCTCTGGTCAGTGATTTGGGGCTTCTCTCTTACGCTCGACACTGATTTGGAATTGTTCTCTGGCTCGATCGAAAAACTGTGAGTATTTCTGAAAATTCTTGCTTTTAAAAACTTGTGGGTTGTTTGTTGGTTTCGGTTTCGATGTTCTCTTGTTTGTGGTTTCGATCGATAATTGCCTGTGATGTAAAGGGTGTAAATATAGGGAAAAAAAATCCCTTAAACTTCTCTGATTTCACACATGATTTTGATCTGATTTGAGGGTTTCCCTTTTTGTAATTCTCGATCTGGAAATGATAAATCTGAAAAAAAAACTTTGCCCCTTTTTGAATTTGTTGATTGAAACCTTTTGTACGAATGAGAAACACGTATGAAATGCTTGATTGAATCAATCGGCTTTGAATATTGCTTTTATGATTTTGAACAAATCTGGAAATATATTATCTGTGGCCCCCATGGTATTTTCCCTTGTGTGAATTTCTTGATTGAAAGTTTGTGGCCCCTTGAATTTATGCTGTGAATTTGCTTGATCAAATTCTTGCCATGTGACTTGAATCTTTTAATCTGTTGCCAAAAACAGATTGAGTTTCTTGAAACAAATTGTCCCAAAAAGAAATGATTTTCTTGCCAAATGCGAATTGCTGATGTTAGTAAATCTGGAAATGTTAATTGATTGATTATCAAACCGTATTTACTGATTTTCTGGAACTCAAATAAAAATCGTTCTTGCTCATTTTGAAGATTCAGATTGATTACATTCTGCTCTTGAATGCTTGCCAAAAATGATTTTCCTGATTTATTCCAATGCTTTGATTAGTTGCATATATTTGTTCTTTGCAAATTATGGACTGATTTGAATTTGCCAAATATAGTACTAGTCTTCATTGATCATTGCCATGCTTGTTTTTGTAAGACCATACATGACATTGCATTTTAGCTTGTACTGCTGCTCCATTCCTTCTCATGAAATGCGTATATTTTTGTGTGTGAATACACAACTGTGTACACCTTTCATTGTGCATGCTATGATCCATTGTATACTTGTACAGCTGCTAGAATTATACCCTGCTGTACTTGTGCATACCCTTGCATTCTGATTTGAACTTGATTTGAACAACATGCTGCTTCACCATATGTTTGTTTGCTGAAGTTCACTTTGAACTCGACCACTCATGTATACACCATTGTTTGTTACTGTTGTTGCTCCAATGATTATGCTGCTCCACTTTGTAGCTGCATTGTTTTACTGCCACTTCCTTGAACTGATTTGATGCACAATGATATAAACATTGTCTCGACCATACTGTTGCACCATGGTGTGAAACTGCCTTGTCATGATCATTCATGTATTACTGTTCATATATTCTGGAACTGATTTGATCTGCCTTGTGCTTTATGCAGTTGAACTTGTATATGGCATCACAATGTTACTTTGATCATTTTGCTTGCTGTCTTGCCAACCTTCTTGCCTGCACTATCATGTCCACCATTTACACATGAATCACTTTGCTGTTTGTACTTTGAATTTCTTGCTGCATCCATTCTTCTTGACTGTTGTGCTTGATCATTCTTGCACTCGACTGTTTTGAACTGTTATTGCTCATTCACCATTGAATTTGAGTTCTTTACTGATTTTGTTGCTTGCTTGGGCTGGTTTGAGTTGATTCATGCAAGCTCGACCACTTTTGCACTCTAGCTTGCTTGGCTCGACTCCATGCTTTGAGTTGATTCATTCTTTGAGGTTTTGATCATGTTTGTTTGTGTTGACTTTGTTGCTTTTCAAATATGCACTGAGTTGAGAAGGTCCACGTGGCTACTCCTCAGTTGCACGCTGATCGGCGTGGCAGTGCACACGTGTATACACGTGTGTACATGCAGCCATCAGACGAGTTGTCCCTGTCCCTGCATTGAAATATATTTGTTGTCTGCCTTGTGGTATTTACAGCGTATCACTGTGAATATCACAAGCTGTCTAGACATAGATTGATGGTTTTACAATTCAGATCAAGTCATGAAAAATGATGAGAAACACACCAGAAATCTGAGGCAGATGAAATTTTAAAATTAAAATTTATATTTGCATATATTCAGTATTATTTCTATTGCAGTATACTGTGTGTTTCTGTTTCATGTGTGACAGGTAAGTGGATGGTGACTGGACTGACAGTGAAGACAGGTTTGACAGAGAAGCAGTGAAGACAGAAGATTGAAGATAAGGACAGTGTGAAAAAGTGTATATGTATACGAGTCTGTGTAAATGAATGAATGAGTGAAACTGTAACCGAAGGATAGAGTGTTGTAGTGGAGAACACTGTATATGAAATTGTATTTGATATGTAATACAGAGATGTATAAATAGTGAAGTTAAAAAATTTGTACTGTTTGAATATTGAAATAAAATATTCTATTTAAATAAAATACTGTGTTAATATTTGAGCTTTTGTACAGTAGTATTTCACTTAAATATAAATATTATATTCATGTCTGTAATGTGATATAACAGTACAATAACAAACACATTTAAAATAATATATACTTGTTTGTTATCATCAAACAAAAATCATATAATTGTGTATACAACACCGTTATATACAACAATCTCCCCCTTTTGATGATGACAAACAAACAAAAGATTTTGAATATTATAAATGTGTTTGTTCGTGAATATAGAAACTCCCCCTATTTAAATGCTCCCTCTACCACAGAAACTCCCCCTATAACTGTGCATGAGTGAAATGAATGATATGAATAATAATAAATTTTCAAAATTAAAAATATTTATAAAATATTCAGTCATAAATCAAAATCTCAACCCATTCTCCCCCTTTTGTTATCATCAAAAGGTTACAGAATTTAAAATACAGATGAAAAAATGACTAAAAAATGTAATTTCAGCATAAGAGGAAGAATGATCATCATAAATCTCAATCAGTCAAACAAAAATCATAATAAACTAAGAACTGGTGGCATATTTCACATTGTAGAGAATGATGGATTCACGATGAATTTTATATAAAAATGGAGAGAGTTTTAAAAACAATTCATTTCCAATTATTTTCAAAGGATTTTTATAAAAAATAAAGCACAAAAACAGTGATGGATTTGGACTATAATTAATAATTCAATTTAAGTGACAAGATTGAATAATCTCAAATCCCAATACCTATCAATCAACAAATCATAATACGTCAAAAATTTCAACATATTTCACAGAATAGAGGATGGATTGATAGGCTGGCTTTTATACTCAGAGGAGAATTTCAAAATTTATTTTATATTTTTAGCACTTTATTCCTTTTTTTTTTTTTAAGAGCACACTGACCACGCATAACCAGAGCTTGGATTTTTAAATGGGATCAGTCGCAGCTTAAATTGTAAGTTGTCTCATAACCATGCATAACCAGAGCTTGGATTTTTAAATGAGGTTAGAGACATGCATATGTATCAATCATATATTTTATCATTTTCAGCTTTAAATATGAAAAACTCCCCAGTATATACAACCAATATGAATGATAGAAATGTGATAGGTACAGAAATGGACTGTGAAATAAATTTCTAAATTAATTATATTATGAAATATGACCAACTGTACCGGGATTATTGAAAATTTTCAATTGACACTAATTCTGAAAAATAACATAACCACAATTCCATCACAAATATTTTCACTGTTTATTCAAGATGATTTTTTAAAAAATATTAAACTCTCCATATTTAAAAAAATTATCATGGATGGCAGAATGATGATAGATAATGAGTATGGTCGTGAAATAATTGCAAGTTCAAAGATATTATAATAAATATTCAACCATCATGAAAATCCAGATAAAATCTCCTCTTGTTGTGAAATATATTGCACTCATAATTCATCACAATTTCAGATTCTGATATATTTTGATGAATTATAAATACAGAACAATTTGGATATTGATTTCAATTTCTGAATGAATAAAAAATAAATAATCTTAAAATTGAAAATTAGTTACAAGAGGAATATAAAGAACTATACAGGACAAGAGTGATTAAAATATATACAAAAAAAATTCAGCACATCTGATACCAATTGTAGTCTTCCTCTCGAGGATTTTAATTACACCCTGATGGACCATCATGGACATCTCAGACCAAAGAAATTTAAACACAAACCCAGCCAGACAAATTTTGCACATTTATTTGTATAAAAAAAAATTATGGATCTATACAAGGTGAACATTTGAATCTCAGTACAGATGGGTGAAACAAATATAAGCACTTCTGATACCACTTGTTCTCGCTTTCTCGAGGATTTTACCAAGACAATGGAAACAAACTATGATATCACAGACAACAGAAATTTAAAGCCCAAGCAGACAAATCAAACAGTAAGCGATTATATAAGAACAGTATCAGAGCAGTGTAGAACACAATATCACATCAGACTTGTCTGGGGATGGTCACATAAGAACTTTCATGATCCAAGATTAGAACTACCGTTTATTTGAAATCATTTGAGGAATATGAAAAATCTCTAGATTCAATGAATCGATCACACCAAATTATTATTTTCATATTCAGAATATGTGTGTGATTCAATAAATCAATAATTTCAAATGATTTTAAACAAACAAATACTTAAATCATATAACCATGAAATAACAGAGAAATTCAAGACCGGATTTTCAAAGAATTTTCACAAGAATTTTCTGACAAGTCCTCAAGAAATTTCAGATCATCTACATCAATTTTGTGAGATATTCATGATCCAAAGAATAAAAATAATTTATTTGAAATCATTTGAATCAATGTCAAATTTTGAGATATAATGAATCAGTCACACAAGGTTAATAATTTCAGATTTAAGTGGTGTGTGAGATTCAAAATATCAGGAATTTCAGATGATTTCAAACTAAGCTAATTTCAACCATAATAATCATGAATAAGGATGAAATTCTAGATGTATCACTGATTTAACCCAAATATTTTTCAAGTCAGAAATAATCAAGCCAATCTAAAAATTAATGAGATTATCAGAACTGAGAAGTAACAGTGCTGTAATGAGTATAATACTTTAAGCGTTTCCAAAATGAATTGGAAGAGACTCAAAACCGTATAAGTGTGTGAAATTTCATTAATTATTCAGATCTTCAAAAATTTAGAATTCTAGTCAACAGTGTTCAAGATATGATATGAATGCATCAACACTGTTATGAATTCAAAAATCAGAAAATAAACTTCAAAACAATTGCAGATATATACAAGTTCAAATTCAGGATATGGAAATAATTAACACATGATGATTTTATACTAGTAAAGCAAATTTCCAGAAAATCATTAATTCTGCAACTGGAAGTTTAAGAAGCACAGAATAAACAAAGAGATATGGAACTGACAAATCAAACAAAGACAAATAGAAGAAAATAAAATAGAAAGGGGTAGAAGAAGCAGGAATAAACAATAAAAATATTTACAAGGTTGAGGTCAGAAATCATACCTGATTCACAGAAAACGTTGTGGATCTCTAACTCATCAGACTTTGCTAAGGAACAGTAGATGATTCAATGATGTGAAGCAGTTTGAATCAGTTTCTCTTTTCAGCACAGTTGTTCCTCAGCCTCCTTTGGTAGCTAACTGTTTAGAGGATTGAGTGGTCTAACAAAGGCAGTAAAACCACTGACAGTTGTATTTGTTTGTTTTGGTACCCAAACCTGTTTATATAACAAACCATCAGAATAAACCTTTGTACCCTTAGGAACCCAAATCTGTTTGAATTTCACGAAGTTTGGTTTATTTCTTTTTGGGATCCAGGATTGTTTAGAAGGATTATTATAAAACAATTTCTCATTTTGATTTTGACTCAAAAAGCCTTTGAAATTATAAGAGTTCAAATTTTCAAATTGATTCTTTTCAAGGTTGTTTGAAGGATTTTTCAAATCATTCGAAATTCGTCTTTCAAAAACATTATTTTTCTCAAACCCAAGTCCACGTTTATTTTGAACAGAAAATTGGTTTTTCAACAACATATTCAAAGATTTTTCACCGTTTGAAAAATTAGACAAGATTGTTTCAAGTTGTTGAATTTCAGTTTTAAGATCACCATATTCTTTCAATAAATCTGAACAATGATTTTTAGTGATCTCACATCTTTCAAAATCAGATTTCAAAACCAAATTTTCATAATTGAGTAACTTTATTTTGGTTTGGGACTCAGCAATCTCAAACTCAAAATGTTTTCGACTTTCAGACTCAAATTTCTTGAAATTTTCAATCTCGTTTTCAAGTTCTTTCAAAATCGAATTCGATTTCAACAAATTTTCCTTTTCTGCAATTTCAAGTTTGGAATGAATATTAGTTTTAAAAATTTCAAATTCCTTTTGCAGATGATTGTTCAAATTTGATAACTCAATCTTGTTTGCTTTTAAGATCAAAATTTCATCTTCAAACTTTTGAATATTTATATTGAGATGAACAAGATTGGTTTTCAATTTCAAACAATTTTTACAATCTGAATCTGAAAGGTTTTTAAAATATTCAAGCTGTGATTCCAAATCATCAATTTTGCTGGTCAACTCAGAATTCCTAGATTTTAGAGTTTTGTTTTTAGATTTGAGTTTATCAACAGATTTAGTTAAATCAACACACATATAAACCAAATCTTTGTATGAGAAATTTTCAACTTCAGCATCCGTTGATTCTCCATCATCTGATCCTTCTGAATTCTCATTTGTAAATCCTGTTAAACAGAATTCTGAATCTGAGTTGACAATCTGGGGTTTTGAGCTGGAGTTGTCAATTTGACCATACTTCGTATTGAGAGCTGTCCAAATTTCCTGCGCAGTTAAACAATGGGAAATCAGTCTGTATTGATTATCATCAAGATGAGAATAAAGAATATGTGTAGCACGAGAATTAAAAACTTTATCTACCATATCGTACCCATTGATAACAACATCCCAACATTTAATATTAACAGATTTTAAATAAAATTCCATTTTGGATTTCCAGTTTAAAAAATCTGTTCCAGTGAAAATAGTTGGAGATGAACTGGACTGACTCTCGCTAGACAGATAACTAGGGTTACCCATGACTCCAGAGTTAAAAAAAATACCTTCTCTGATACCACTTGTTGGATCTAGATTAACCCTAGAGGGGGGGGGTGAATAGGGTTTATCACAATTTTTTAAACTAAATTGAAAAATTGACAGGATATTAAAATAATAAACAGATCACAGAATGCAGCAGAAATAAAAGTGCAGAAAATAAATCACACACAGATATACCCAGCTTCGGCAAAACCTTGCCTACTGTTGCATTCCTAAGGTTTCTACTAGATGATAGAACAGATCCCGCATACAAGACCATGTACACCTGCGACTCTCGCTCCTATTCTAACTCTACGCTCAAAACCCTAGACTGATTCAAACCCCTGAATCAGATTTTCCCCAGTTTACAAACCCGTAACCTGTATTCCTAGATTTTACAGATTCTAGTACTGTCAGTTAACTCCTAACTGAAGCTCCCCTAGAGTTTTACAGACTCTATAAACTGTTCAGAATTGTTTACAAACGAAACTGAAAATACAAAAAAATAAATAAAAGAACCCCAAAAATTAACTAAGGAGATTAAGTTACAAGGTCATCCCCTTTAGAAACAAATTGCTTGGCTTAGTCTAACTCCTATAGGCCGGCCCACTTTTATTTCTTCAACCCGTTCTCTTTCTCTGTGTAAAAATGGCGGCTAGGGTTTTTGCTCCAAATCCAATCGCGATAGCTTCAGATTGATGTAATCTGGTTCTCTGATGTTCTTCTTCACGTTGTTTCTCTCTGGTCAGTGATTTGGGGCTTCTCTCTTACGCTCGACACTGATTTGGAATTGTTCTCTGGCTCGATCGAAAAACTGTGAGTATTTCTGAAAATTCTTGCTTTTAAAAACTTGTGGGTTGTTTGTTGGTTTCGGTTTCGATGTTCTCTTGTTTGTGGTTTCGATCGATAATTGCCTATGATGTAAAGGGTGTAAATATAGGGAAAAAAAATCCCTTAAACTTCTCTAATTTCACACATGATTTTGATCTGATTTGAGGGTTTCCCTTTTTGTAATTCTCGATCTGGAAATGATAAATCTGAAAAAAAAACTTTGCCCCTTTTTGAATTTGTTGATTGAAACCTTTTGTACGAATGAGAAACACGTATGAAATGCTTGATTGAATCAATCGGCTTTGAATATTGCTTTTATGATTTTGAACAAATCTGGAAATATATTATCTGTGGCCCCCATGGTATTTTCCCTTGTGTGAATTTCTTGATTGAAAGTTTGTGGCCCCTTGAATTTATGCTGTGAATTTGCTTGATCAAATTCTTGCCATGTGACTTGAATCTTTTAATCTGTTGCCAAAAACAGATTGAGTTTCTTGAAACAAATTGTCCCAAAAAGAAATGATTTTCTTGCCAAATGCGAATTGCTGATGTTAGTAAATCTGGAAATGTTAATTGATTGATTATCAAACCGTATTTACTGATTTTCTGGAACTCAAATAAAAATCTTTCTTGCTCATTTTGAAGATTCAGATTGATTACATTCTGCTCTTGAATGCTTGCCAAAAATGATTTTCCTGATTTATTCCAATGCTTTGATTAGTTGCATATATTTGTTCTTTGCAAATTATGGACTGATTTGAATTTGCCAAATATAGTACTAGTCTTCATTGATCATTGCCATGCTTGTTTTTGTAAGACCATACATGACATTGCATTTTAGCTTGTACTGCTGCTCCATTCCTTCTCATGAAATGCGTATATTTTTGTGTGTGAATACACAACTGTGTACACCTTTCATTGTGCATGCTATGATCCATTGTATACTTGTACAGCTGCTAGAATTATACCCTGCTGTACTTGTGCATACCCTTGCATTCTGATTTGAACTTGATTTGAATAACATGCTGCTTCACCATATGTTTGTTTGCTGAAGTTCACTTTGAACTCGACCACTCATGTATACACCATTGTTTGTTACTGTTGTTGCTCCAATGATTATGCTGCTCCACTTTGTAGCTGCATTGTTTTACTGCCACTTCCTTGAACTGATTTGATGCACAATGATATAAACATTGTCTCGACCATACTGTTGCACCATGGTGTGAAACTGCCTTGTCATGATCATTCATGTATTGCTGTTCATATATTCTGGAACTGATTTGATCTGCCTTGTGCTTTATGCATTTGAACTTGTATATGGCATCACAATGTTACTTTGATCATTTTGCTTGCTGTCTTGCCAACCTTCTTGCCTGCACTATCATGTCCACCATTTACACATGAATCACTTTGCTGTTTGTACTTTGAATTTCTTGCTGCATCCATTCTTCTTGACTGTTGTGCTTGATCATTCTTGCACTCGACTGTTTTGAACTGGTATTGCTCATTCACCATTGAATTTGAGTTCTTTACTGATTTTGTTGCTTGCTTGGGCTGGTTTGAGTTGATTCATGCAAGCTCGACCACTTTTGCACTCTAGCTTGCTTGGCTCGACTCCATGCTTTGAGTTGATTCATTCTTTGAGGTTTTGATCATGTTTGTTTGTGTTGACTTTGTTGCTTTTCAAATATGCACTGAGTTGAGAAGGTCCACGTGGCTACTCCTTAGTTGCACGCTGATCGGCGTGGCAGTGCACACGTGTATACACGTGTGTACATGCAGCCATCAGATTAGTTGTCCATGTCCCTGCATTGAAATATATATGTTGTCTGCCTTGTGGTATTTACAGTGTATCACTGTGAATATCACAAGCTGTCTAGACACAGATTGATGGTTTTACAATTCAGATCAAGTCATGAAAAATGATGAGAAACACACCAGAAATCTGAGGCAGATGAAATTTTAAAATTAAAATTTATATTTGCATATATTCAGTATTATTTCTATTGCAGTATACTGTGTGTTTCTGTTTCATGTGTGACAGGTAAGTGGATGGTGACTGGACTGACAGTGAAGACAGGTTTGACAGAGAAGCAGTGAAGACAGAAGATTGAAGATAAGGACAGTGTGAAAAAGTGTATATGTATACGAGTCTGTGTAAATGAATGAATGAGTGAAACTGTAACCGAAGGATAGAGTGTTGTAGTGGAGAACACTGTATATGAAATTGTATTTGATATGTAATACAGAGATGTATAAATAGTGAAGTTAAAAATTTTGTACTGTTTGAATATTGAAATAAAATATTCTATTTAAATAAAATACTGTGTTAATATTTGAGCTTTTGTACAGTAGTATTTCACTTAAATATAAATATTGTATTCATGTCTGTAATGTGATATAACAGTACAATAACAAACACATTTAAAATAATATATACTTGTTTGTTATCATCAAACAAAAATCATATAATTGTGTATACAACACCGTTATATACAACACCTCTTTCCCTGTTCAGAACGCACCTGTCACAGGAATTGCTCCTACCTGCAGTCACCCTGCTTCCACCATTTTCTTATGATGCAAATCATAATTTCCCCCAATATAATAGTTCGAACTCCTCGCTCATCAGCCCTAACCCCTTTGGAAACTCCACTGACATCAACTACTACAAACGCGAGCGCCCCCCACTCCTAAGTATGATCGCTCTGGGATCGGATTCCACCTCCGATGTTGCGAGACCCCCAAACTTCATCGCTCCCTCCCAGAATCCATCGCCACCATATAGTAAACCACCGTCACGTTGAAAACATCGACACCTGCTTAGAACTCTAGCTCAACCATCAACGTCGCTCTCCAGATCATACGACTAACCCTCTTCCTGAATTCGAGTGCCTCAGACACGATGTCGACCCCCACCGAAGTCGCGGTCCTTGATCGCCAGTTAGATTTAGTCTCCTTTTTTTTATTTACGAACTGATTTTACTTTGAGGCAACAGAAGGGAAAATTTATTGATTTACTGAGTTGGTTTTCGAATGAGTATGTGGTGAGATATTTCAAAAGCCAATTCAACTGATTATTTTTCCTTCAGAACGAATTCATTTTGAACAGAATCGGCCATTTTTCTTTCGATTTACAGAGGTAGAATAAGGAGGAACTGCGTATGAATTTATAGAATGTGACTGGGAACCATTCGTACCAGTATTTAATTCTGGTCGGGTAAGTACATAGCAAATATATTTAAAAAGATTTGATTTTGATTTTAAATATAATTTAATTTGATTTGACTTAAAGAGATTTTATTCTTTTTAAAATGATATCGATTTGATTTCGAACCTATCCACAATCAAATATCTCGGGGTCCATTAATTTAAACCACGGACCGCTATTTTAATGTAACCACTGTTGTTTCAACAGTGTAACACTATTCTGAATTGAATTGAATATATTTTGATGTTTAATTCGAAGGTATATAGAATAATCATTTTAAATTCATAAATAAATAAATTTCTCGATAATATATTATTATTATTGATTACGTTCACATAGAATTTATATTTATTATCTGAACTATTTTAACTCAGTTTTAAATCTTGTATTGAATTATTTTTTGTACTACGATAATTTAATATATTCGATATTAAATCGAAATTGATTGTTAAATCGACAACTCAATATAAAATCGATTTATATTACCAACTCGATACTTAAATCCATAATAAATCGATAAGAAATCCGGATCGTTACATTATTACATATTCTTGCACAGATGAATGAATTTATATTGGATACAGTATCAATTTTTCTTCTTATTTGCATATATTAATGATTTAGTAACAAGATTCAATCATGCTAAATATCTATACGTCAATTTTTCCATGTAAACTGATAATGTAGTACAGTATTATTGATTTTGGCATAGAATTGTGCAACTATTTTCATTATTCTCATGAATGTATTCAAAAATTTGGTTTCATGCATGCTCTATTATAACTTTTAATTCATTATACCTATATAAACTTGAATTATTTAACTTTAACATCAAAATCAAAAAAAAATCACTCATTACTGCACAAATTTTATGCTCTTTAGTTTGTAAATTCCCTAGTTACTATTAAAAACAAATTCCAAGAAGGCTGTACAATACTTTAGTACTAATAAAAAAAATTCTACTGGAATACTGCTACAATAATGTTAATTTATCAACATTTTATATTCAGATTGATCAGTTGGATTATTACTGAAAAATATTTTCCAGTCCCTCTACTAATTATATGTAATACCACCACACAAGTAGTCAACTATTAACAAAAAACTCTACAGAAGACAGCTTCAACTATAATTTCATGTTAAACTAAAAAAACTTGATTTAGTGCCTAAAATAACAGAGTACTTCATTTCAAACAAAACATAACCATTTACACGTGGTCCAAAAATCAAAACAACAGTCAACATTTCCAAATCAAACTAAAAATCCCTATGCTTCCATTTTAAACAATACGTTTGTTAAATTCTGAATTCAGATATTTCTGAGTTAGCCTACTGTCCTCAGTCCAGCTATAAAGTTTGTAGCTGAGTATTTCATGAGCCAACTCAGCACATTGTTTACTAATAGCTTCAGCACAAAATATTTCTTCATCTTTAACAATCCCTTTGTCCTCGCATCTTTGTTTCATTATGTTGAAACAAACATCCCACAATCGACACTGCAGAAATTTATTAATCATTAACACTTTGTTCGATAAAACTTATTCACAAAAAATGCATACGTGTATATAATTATTCACATTATCTGCATACATGTATGAAACCATTAACAATTTTTGAAATAAATACCAGCATAAATGTATGAAAATTTTCAGATCTTATGCATGAACTTATGCTAGCATTTATGTTATATACGAAAATAAGTGAAACTTTTATACTTAAATGCAAATAAATGCATTATTTGCATACGAACATGTAGATATTCCAAATTTTGTTTACTAAAATGCAGATGAACTTATTTTATTTTCTTACGTGTGGCCTTGTTGTGGGCAATCCGCTATTTCAAGTTCTTTTGGTTCCTGAAATTTCTCCTTCTCCAATTTTTTCATCACATCACTGACGTAACTAATCTGCATGCAAAAAAATTTATACACTCAAACATATATTAAAATATTTACACGTGCAAATATACATACATACATATATATATATTCACTTTGTTACTGGTATAAACAACAACTTGCAAATGAAATATTTTCAAATTACATACCATATCTTTCGCAAATCTTTGATGTTCTCCTTCACGACGTGGTTTATTGGAATCGTAATGAATCCATCTTCTATCATCTTTAATGTATTCCAAAATAGATTTTTTTTTCTTTTGATGTATAGGAATTAATATTTTCCTGCACGCTTGGAATCCCTTTACAAGTGGTTCATCTATAAAATGCTGCAATTGTTCTACTGAATCCGTATTTACAAATGCCTGTAATTGCAATCAATTTAGTGGACAATTGTAATTATAAAAACAAAGTTATGCATAAAAAAAATATAAAAATACTTATAGAAGCAGAAACTCTAATGTATAAAATCTCGGGACGTTTTTCTCAAATTGTATCCCACAAAGTCAATTATCTAGTACAATAAATGGAATGAATGTGTTATAGACATGACAGTTAATTCTAAACATAGAAAATTTTACTGAAATTACTTTCAAAACAATTGATTTTCAATATAGTATTACCTGTCCGTCGATAAATCTTCCGGCTAACAAATCACCCAATGAAGTTCCAATAATGCAAATAGAATCTTCACCATTCAAGTACGCGCTTTTTCTGATAATACACGTAATACGGTTAGATAATTTCCATCAACAAATTATAACTGATTAAAATAAATAAAATATTTTACTGCATATTGTCTGCAATAACTTATAATATTTGCTTAAAACAATCAACAGTGTATACTTGCTTTACATTCATATATTTTGTATTTTTTGCATAACAGTATGAGACAATAATTTACGTCAGCATATAAGCATGCAAACATTCTCATGATTTACAATATGAATTCAAACATAAACATTACGTTTTGATACATGACTGCATATACTGCCAATATATGCATACAAACCTGCATTTATATTACTTATCTGCATACAAGCAAGCGTATACTGTCAAAACATGTATACTAGAATGCAAATTTGACATAATTCTACATACATTTATGAACATTTTTAATAAACATTGCTTCTACAAACAAAACTAAAATTCAACAAAAATGAAAATAATGTAAATTTTGAAAACTTTTTACCTGAGGTTTGCATGTGTGAAAAATTGTTCAAAATTTTCTATTTGGTTCTCTTCTAATTCCCGAACGATCTTAAACTTCCTTATCTTCAGTTTAGCTTTCGTAGGCATTTCTTCATCTCTTGGTCCATTTTCATAATCTTCAAATTCCACCATTTCTGCCGCTTTCCTTTTTGCTTTTCCTTCGACTACAAATAACATGACATTTACCATCCACGTAACACTGGAAATTATAGTTCATGAACATTAGTAAAACAATAACATATTGTGTACCTTTTCTGTTTCTTAAATTTATACTCCTTTGCATTTTTCCTGGTTCATCCATCCAGCCGTTCACACTAACTTTTCTATCTCATTTTTATTTTTTAAATTTTCAGTATTTTCATTCACTCTCTTCCTTGTTTCAACCATCCCCTGCTGCTTCTCCTTTACATTGCCTAGCTCTGTCTCATTCTTTCTGTTAACCATCTGCTCATTCTTACTCATTTTTTCTTCTTCAATTTTTTCTGTAGTCGTCCTATCATTCTCTGTCTGGACAAACTCATCCACCAAATTCTTCTGCTGTTCCTTCTCCAGATCATCAACTCCGTTGTCATTACCCTCAATAGCTTCGTCATTTGTTCCTTCATCATTTTTATCATTATTATCTGTTAACATTGTTTTTTTCCTGCTTCTGCTTCTTCAGCGCATTCTTCTTGCTATGCTTCTTATCAATTTTCTCAACCAGATTATCAATCAACTGCTGAATGTTCTCATCGTCCACTTCTTTATCACTTTCAGTTTTCTCATTATCTTCATCAATATTCATTTCATCATGACATTGATCTTCCTCTTCTTTACCTTTAACAATATCCTCAATGTCTATATCAAAATCACCATCATTTTTATTACCTACATCATGATCATCTTCAGAACTTTCTGATATTGTGTCAGCAGTAAGCTCTTTGATTTGTATTTTTAACATTGTGTTCTCTTCTACTGACTGCCTTTTCTCTTGTTTCAATACGATTATCATATCCTTCAATTTTTGTTCCCTTTGTTTAAAATATGCGTCATATTGTTCATCTTTTTCAACAACTTGTTTCAGCAACTTTAATTCCTTTCCTTGCACATCCTGCAAACACAACAAGCAACAAATATTGTGTAAATAATGCATAATCAAGTTTTTGTATTATTGTACTTAAGTTTATGAAAAACCTGCACAGATGACTGAAATTGTACAAATTACTTGAACTTCAGTTCATAAATATTACAAATAAATTTCCTATAATACTATATTACATTTTATATTTTATCCAATAAGATATGCAAAAATTCTTATTGTTTGCATTCACTTGATTAAGTATTCTGAGTAATAGTTCAATTTCACGAAACATGTCCTAATCCAAAAGACAATACTGCAGCTTAAGACACAATATCTACATACATTTATGCAAATACTATTCAGTTTTTCACCCAAATATTCATCTTTTCATTTTATTAATTTTGAAAAATACGTAAGATTCAGATTTACAACATAATTACAAATACGATAAAATTGATAATTTTTTAACACTTACATGCTAATATTGTGAGTACATGACTAAAACTTAAACAATATAGGTAACATCTGTAGAAAATATTGCATTTATTGCAAAAATCTACAAACATTGATGCAACTACACTTCGTATCTGCATACAAGTATGCAGTAATAGCTATTATTTGAATACAAGAATGTAAATAGTGTCATTATTAGTAAACAACCCCGCATATAATGTCTAACATCTATACAGTTATTTATAATACTTACTTCAATAGATATATATGTTTAAAATTTACATGAGACTTACATTGTTGTATTTTATATCCACTAGCATCGATGGCTTTAGCAATTTAAGGTCCCATTTTCCTGCTCGTGGAAATACATCCTTATTGTACTCAAGCTTAGATGTTGGCAGAATATGAGTTTTGTCGCAAGCCCACCATTGCATAACCATAAAGTAAACAAAACATTATAAATAACGTGAATAATAATTTTTAAACAAACTAAAATAGTAATTATGAAATTATTACCAAAAACAGTGTCACACAACCAGTAATTTTCTATAGTGCCTCATAATATTTATCAACTTGGCTGATTAGATGGTGATGGACAGCTTTCGGCCAAGATATTATACTTAACTTCCTCTCGCACACACAATATGGTACCAAAGTCCACGGTAAAGAGTAGTTTGGAGTAGATATAAGGAATGTTGCTACTACATAGAGAAGCAAAAGCTTAACAGTATCAAAACATGCTACGTCTGACTCATCTTTAATTGTTGAGAAAATTTCTCGTTCGATATTTTTCTTGTTGATCGTAGCATCTCCATTAAAGTGTCTTTCTACAAAAGCTTTATAATCTTCATTATATTTATCATCCTTTTTTAAATGTCTGCTGTTTTAATCAAATCTCCTTCGACAGGAGCACCCAACAGCTTCCCAATATCTTCTTCCGTAAATGTCGACAACAAATCTCCAAACTGAAAATACTCAGTTTACAAAATCTCCAAATAAGAAAGTGGGAATCAATTCTGAAATTCCCACAAGTGCAGAGGGGATTAACACTTCATATAATAACATAAACAAAGCAGAAGAGGGATCCTATTCTAAACAGGTCATTGAGCCCAACCCCCCTTCGATGGACTCAAGCATTATTACAAATTTATCAAAATTCTTATAAATTTTGATAATCAAATCTAAAGTTGTTGAATTTTTAATAGCTTCTGCAGGAGAGATGACGCCATTAATGATCATGTCAATGAATCCACTCAATGGCAATTTTTCAAGAAAAACATAATGCTGATGTGTATACAAGTCATCCTTCTTCAGTTTCTCAATCAACTTTACGAATGCTTTCAGATTGTTCCTATAAACACTTTCCTTCTTCAGATTCTTTCTTAATTCTTCTATTTTTCTCTCTTTTACCACTGGGTCCACTTTACATGGTTGCTCAGTTACTACTATAGCTCGCTCTTTTTCAACATTTGAAATGTGGTCATCTTCGACCAAAGCTCTCTGTAATAAGAAAGAAAAATGTAATCACATATATGCATAATTCTATGCAAGTATTCTGAGTAAATTCACCAATGTATGCTTGTATTCTTAACACATGTACAAAATTTCCAAATTTTGTTATTTTAGTCACAAACATGTGCAACTAAACCTAATATTTGTACAAAAATGTGAAAATATTACTAGTACTTTCGGACAAACCATGAATCTGCAGTACTATCACATAGTTGTGCTAATATTTAGAAAAAATTAACACAAGTACGCAATTATTACATACATTAGCACACAACTGTCCAATCATTCATAATATCATCACAGAATTGTGCGAGTAATCATAAAACTTTCATTACACTCTGCAGTTAACATACTAATATATACATTATTTCCCAACAATCTTGAATAACTCAAATATTTGTCAACTAATTATAACGTGGAAAAATATATATTTCAAATTATACAGGAATTTTTATTTAATTTACTTAAATATTCTAAATTTATACTTACTCCGGTATTTCTCCTTTTTTAAATTTGTTCATCCATCTATTCATGTTTCTTGCAGAATATTAATTCAAAACTGCAACCATTTCATAAATATGCACACCGACATGGAAATCTTCTGATTTTGTACATTTCTGCGGGCATCCATTTTTAATACATGCATTCAAACCTTAATTATGCATTCTTGGATATAATCATACATATCAAATGTCATAAAAATCATACATTTACGCTAATATTCCATATAAATTCATGATGTTATTTATTAAGTAGGTTATAAATAACTTACACCTCCCTACGGGTATGCAAATTTTCTAAAAAAATTGTACAATCACATAATATTTCTAAAAAATATCTATATAAAACTTCAACAATTATTACGAACACTATACACTCAATCGCAAGGTTTATTTTACTATTACTACACTTTCATACAAGATGATATCATCCGCAGTCGATTATGAAAGAAAAAACTCAGATTTATACCTTTTTTTGCCATTACTTGTAATTTTACATCAACGTCTTCAAATTTGAAGCAAATAAGGACGATCTTCGAGAAAATAAAGAACGGCAGCTTTCGATTCTGAAACTCGAATGATTGTCTTAGGGTTTTCTTGAATCGTTCAGCTTGGGTTTTGGGAGATAATAAAGAAGCGATTTGACTGCTTAATTGTTTAACTCGTTTTTGGATGTTTTGAACGGTCTAAAGGGTATTCCTGGAATATATAGAGCGGTATTTCAAAAATAGGGAAGTTTTTTAGATTCTTTTTATCAACGGGTTTTTTCCTATTTAGAAAGTTTATAGGGACCTATAAAAAATGCACCCATTTATTTATTTGATTCATATATTTAGACCGTATGTTATTTCCGTTATTTTTATAATAAACGCATCAAATGTGTCGTTATGGTAATATATATTGTATTACCATATTATTACAAATGTATTAAAAGCATTGGCTATTGTAAGTTAAATGATGTATGTTTGTGTTTGGAATAAGAATAGGCATTTAGTCAATGTATTTGGCAACTAATATCTATTGTAATGGAAAAAAGTTGTATAACTCAGATGTGAGACCTAAAGTCCTGGATTATGGAAAACGAAACTTTTTTCGGTGAAGTTTACGGTTTGAAATCTTGACAATTAGCAAGAATGTAAAAGCTTCTATATTAGAAGTATGTTAAAAGGTTGAGAATCATAAGTTCGTCTTTAATTAATAAACTAGATATAATATGTATGTTTATATATATGCATAGGAAATTGAAGTTCCTTAATCAATGAACTTGAAATACTTCATAATATAAAAGCCTGAAGCTTTATTGAAACTGTGTGAAATAATAACATTAATAAAATTGATATCCAAAGATTTCACAATTTTCAAAATCAGTTGTATCTTGCTTATATATTTATTTTTACATATTATGTTGAAGAATAAATTTTAACAACTTGAAGTTGTTTATATATTTTATTTGAACCAGAAGTTCAATGCAGTTTAACAAACTTGAAATTGTTTATATATTATTTGAACCAGAAGTTCAATATGGATTAACAACTCAAAGTTGTTCATATATTTCATTTGAACCAGAATTTCAATACAGTTCCAAATCAGGTATTTTGGATATTATGAAATGATCTTTAAAATTCACGTTGACATTGCTTGATAAGCAAAAATTAATGATTGGAATATTATAAACAATTTGTTCTAAAATCAATAACTTCAATGAGAGAGAATATGCAAATCAATTACATATGTAATACATGGACGCACATATATACACATATATGCGAATATTTAACTAACAACCTGAAGTTGTCATGAGCTCATATTATAAATTATGCATATATTATTTTATATTTCAGAAAGTCGATTGACATCAATATTAAATGACCTAAAGTCATGTGCATATTCAAATGATAGAAAATTCTTCCAATTCATTAGATCATTGAAAGGGAATAATCAGTACAATATGAATGCATCTTATTAACTAATAAGAGCATTATCCTCCCACAATTGAAGTACATCTAATGTATTTGCTAGCCATGATGCTATAATGGATCAAAAATGAATCAAAGTAGGTTTATTATTTAAAGTGACAATGTTTGTCAACATTGAGGGGGAGGATAAAGGAATCATCGATGTTAAATATTTGCTAGCATATAGAATTATGCAAAGTATTAAGTAACTTGCATAAATTATCAATTATGTCCCTAATAGACTTTCTCCAATATACATTTGAATCCCCGAAGGATCAAAAGGTGTAAATCACAGCTGAAAATGTGGTATAAAAGTCAGTTCAAAATATCTTTGGAGTAAGTCATAAAGATGCAAAATAAAGGAGGTGAGTGTTCCTGAAGAAACACATAAAGGTGCTTTGAAAGAAACACATGACATGATTGTCAAAATAACCCCAGAAGCGGTTTAGGTATCTAAAGCATGATAAGTTTTGTGATCTCAATAAGTTATGTATAGAACTTACAAGAAATAATCATTGATGATAAATTAATAAATAATAAAGCGCTTATATTTATAAATGGATTAAAAATCCCATGTTAGAGAGAAACATGATTGACCATCATGAAATTCTCCTAAATAAGATATATGGACATGTAGTCCACAAGATATGAACTGGTAGTTCATAAGATAAAAATAGAAATATATATAATGACGAAAGCACACGGAAGTTACTGAAGCACCATAGAGTGTCAGCAACATGTTAAGTGCCATGAGCACTGTGTTTTTAGAGATAATGGAAATTGATTAAAGTGTTTAAAACGCTTACAATACCCTGAAGGTATAAACGATGGAAGTATACAAATTCCAGAAGAATTTAAATAACTTTGATAGTGATAAAGAGCAAGAAATGTAGATTACAACATTCTTTTAAGTATTGTTGTGATGAAAATCTTAAATAATTCATGATGAGTAGATCACTTCCTGCTTTCAAGAATTGTTGTAATGAAACTCTTAATATCCATTGAAGTGGTAGTTGCGATATGCAAAAAATATTATAATATATAAGTTCTTGAAGAACATAAATAACATTTGTTATTATAAAGAATACCAAGAACATGGATGATAGATTACAACATTCTTCTAAGTATTGTTGTAACGAAAACCTTGATATACTTCAAGGTGAGTAGATTACTTCCTGCTTAGTGTCGTTGTAATAAAAATTTTGATATACTTCATGCTTCTAAGTATTGTTGTAATGAAAATCTTAATATACTACAAGATTAGTATATTACTTCCTGCTTAATAATGAAAGGTGTCTTATTAATCAAATATGTATTGCAACATGCAAGTCCGATTGAAACAAAAAATTATAAGCACCTGAAGTGTATTCATAAATGAATATTACTAACATATAAATCACAAAAGGAAGGCATTTTAAATAAGAAAACATGCCTGAAGCATGGAAATGCACATGAAGTTTTAAAAGAAAAAGTTCACTAAGAAGTATTTGTAAGAAATTTGAGTTATTGAAACAAGAATACGAATTCAGAGGAAATTATTAAATCAGGGGAAGCATCCATAAGTATGATATAATACACTCTTTTTCCTTAACTAAGTTCTTCCCATTGGGTTTTCTTAGTAAGGTTTTAATGAGGTATGGGTCATGATCTAGAAGTATCAACCCAAAAGTAACATACAAAAATAAGTTATAATTTACTCTTTTCCTTATTCAAGTTTTTCCCCACTGGGTTTTTCTTATTAAGGTTTTTAACGAGGCATTGCATTGATCCATAAGTATCATACTACTTTTGATGTAGTAAATATGACATTGTATATTGTACTCTTTTTCCTTCACTAAGATTTTTCCCATCGGGTTTTTCTAAGTAAGTTTTTGACGAGGCAACATTTTGATCCAGAAGCATCAAACATCTTTTGATGCAGTAAACTATTATTTATGAAGAAGACAAGACAATTTGTGTGGCTCAGATTCAAGTGAATTATATCAAGGGTGATTGGATGGAGCAAATTTCTTCTAAATTTCTCTTCACACATGATGAAAGGATAACAAGAATGAGGAGAAACAAATTCAGTTCAAGAAAAGCAGGTAGATCTGTTCTCAAAGGGAATTTCAAAATCAACATTCCAGAAGATGATATATAGCATGCGTCGACTACATTAATAGACTAATTGAATAATGAGTTATAAATAAGCGGAAGCATATAAAAATATGCTATAATGTACTCTTTTCCTTCACTAATATTTTCCCCACTGGGTTTTTGTTAGTAATGTTTTTAATGAGGCATTATCTTGATCCTGAAGTATCAACCCTTATTGTAACGTTGTAAAACATGTTACTTAAAGATGAAATGAATTTGCACTCTTTTCCTTGTTTATGATTTTTCCCATAGGGTTTCATTAAAAGGTTTTTAATAAGGCATTTTTTTGATCTTGAAGCATCAAACTCTTTTAAGGAATATCATTTTAGTATGATATTCATAATGTCAGACGTTGTACTCCTTTTCTCGTTCAAGGATTCTCCCATTGGGTTTTCCTAATAGATTTTGAAGGCAACATACAATAGTTGTATCAAATGAACAGATATATGCAAGCAAGGTAATTATTAGGGGTAGCAATCATCATATATGTAATAACCCGGAAAATCTGGGCCAGTTTAAAATTTTTATTTTGGCAATTTTAGCGAATTTTGAACATTTAAAATGAATTATTTTAAATAATATCGACGAGAAATTTATTTTGAATAGAATTCGAACGCATATATTATATACGCCGTCTTTGGAATATAAATAATTATATATAATTATAAAAGGAATTGAAAATGGCGCGTTAGTTCGATAATTCGATTTCAAACTTCAATTGAATGTACCGAGTGCAAAACAATCCGGATTTTAGTGAAACCAAAAACAATAGGATCTAATTGATGATATCTTCCCAACGAATCCGAAAAATTGAAATTTCATAGGGGGGATAAAAAGATATATCCAGTTGAAAATTCTGAATAGACGCTATAGAATTCAGGCCCTTTAAAAATTGACATTTTGCAAACGACCTCGGATTTCGACGAAACCACTTTTGTTGGGTCCGTGATGTCAATTTATTGCTAGATTCCAAATTTCATAATTTTTCGAATCAATATGTGAGCGTGGCAAAGGAAAACGCGTTTGACCAGTTTTAGTTGATTTTAATCGACTGGAAAATGGACATTTTTCCAATGGTCTCAGAATTCGACGAAACTAGTTTTGTTAAGACCGTATCGTCAATACAAAGCTAGAAAATATTTTTTGTGAATTTTTAGAGTTCGTATGTGACCCCGGTAAACTGAAATGCGCGTTCAAATTCAATATATAGAGTTATATGTTGATTTTAACGAAAACTGATCGAAACGATCGAATCAGCCTACGATACATATCCCATTGTGTTCGGAATGGGGGTAAAACGCTATGGACGACAGGCGGTGGGTTCGATTTAGAAGTCGATAGAAAAAGTTACTTTATGAGAACATAAATTAAAATTAAATAAAAAAAGGGGTCAACCCTTCATCCCCTTAACCCGTTCTGGCCCCCCTTTCTTTTCTTTCTTCAGTTCAATTTAAACAAAAAAAAGAAAAAAAAAGAAAAAGAGAGAGGGACGATCGAGAGGGAGCCCCCCCTCGGCGCCGACCACCGCAACAGGCAAACCCCCCCTAATCGCGCCGCCGCGCGATGCAATCGACCCCCCCCGATGGATAGCGCCACCGCGCGAGAGCCCCCCCCCCCCCCCCCCCCCGATGAATCGCGCCGCCGCTCAGATAGCCCCTCCCACTCCACCGTCTGCGCCACCTCAGCGCGCCTCCGACCCCCTCCAACCTTTAACAGTAAGCGTTTATTTTATTTACATTTATTTATTTTCAGTGTTTGAAACTATAGGAATATGATTTTTAAATCATATAAAATACCATCGTTTTTAAAATATGATTTTTGTTTATGTAGAGAATTAAAAATATAATTTTTACATGATAGGGATATTAGAAATATCACCTTTATATGTGTAGCAAAATAAAAATGTGATTTTTATAATGATAAATTTGAAAAGGCGAAATCTTTATATTTGAAAAGGCGAAATCTTTATATAGAGAATAGCGAGGTAAAAATAGAATTTTTATCTATATAGTAGCGGTGTGAAAATAGAAATTTTTATCCATATAGCATGATTGTAAAAATTCGATTTTTATATATTTAATAGCGAAGTAAAAATTCGATTTTTATATATTGAATAGCGAAGTAAAAATTCAATTTTTATATATTGAATAGCGAAGTAAAAATGTGATTTTTATATATTGAATAGCAAAGTAAAAATTCGATTTTTATATATTGAATAGCGAAGTAAAAATTCGATTTTTATATATTGAATAGCGAAGTAAAAATGTGATTTTTATATATTGAATAGCAAAATAAAAATTCGATTTTTGTATATTGAATAGCGAAGTAAAAATGTGATTTTTATATATTGAATAGCAAAGTAAAAATTCGATTTTTATATATTGAATAGCAAAGTAAAAATTAGATTTTTACATATGTAGAGAATACGGGCAACGAAGGTGATAAAAAGGCGAGAACGATGAAGATTTCTATCGATGAAGAGTCGTGGTAATGGATAGCTATCGGTGAGAATTTCTCACTCTTCAATTTCTTTTCTAGTTATAAATATATATATATATACTAGGATGCCGACGGTGTTTAGTAGCACCCAACACAATCGTCCACAGACCATGGACTTGTTTGTTTGATTGCAAAAATTAGTTAGATTATTTGATTGAAATTGTTTTTTTGGTGAAATGGAATGGATTTGATTGATGTGTGAATGGCGTGGGCCTTCACTAGAGCGGGGATAAGGCTAGGCCTCGTCCCGTTTCTAGTATCGTGCCGTTATGCCGCCGAAATTTTCTAAAATAAGTTAGAAAAATAAAAATATCATTTTTATTTTGTAAATGAATTGAATAAAATTTCATGTGTTAAGATAAAATATTTTATCGTTAAAAATATAATTTTTAACGCGAATGTGAATAAATAAATATTCATTTACAAACCGGACGGTTTGTTTATGTACACCTATTTGAAGGACATTGTTTGGGACGATAAATTTTACACATCGCCCAACTGCACAAATAAAATCTGTGTTTGTTGATTTGAAACCCAACACAGGTGTTGGGATGAAATTGAAGTTCACTCATCCTGATTGATTAAATATGTCGATCGATGGATCGACAGGCTGCTATAAGCGTTAGATATCTATATTTGATGCTTATACAGTGTAGTGCACTTTGGATGATGATTGATTATTTATCGTTGCTATTATATACGTGTGTTGTATGGAATCCATATAACTAACATTATATGGTGATTGATTGGGCCTCATTCCCATTAAGAAAATAAAGAATATTATAATATAAAGATTCATGTGTTGACTGTACTCATCCGTTGAGATTAGTCATGTGTTGAACGAAATATTTTAACAAAAATAATCACATGTGGACAGTACTCATCCGTTGAGATTAGTCATGTGTTGAACGAAATATTGTAATAATAAAATTTACATCTTTATCAGTATAAAATAAAGGTTCATGTGTTGACTGTACTCATCCGTTGAGATTAGTCATGTGTTGAACGAAATATTTTAATAATAGAATATTTGAAAATAGAAATATATGAAGCCGTGTTGGTTAGATTGACGCCATTTTGACATGAACGATATTTATATCGATTTTGTTCATTTTAAAATGAATATTGAAAAGTGATTTCGAAATCGAATATTTTAAAATGAAATTTGAATCGAATTGAATAGAAAACCAATTCGAAATGAATTGAATATAAAACGATTTCGAAATGAATTGAATATAAAACGATTTCGAAATGAATTGAATATAAAACGATTTCGAAATGAATTGAATATAAAACGAATTCGAAATGGATTGAATAGAAAACGAATTCGAAATGGATTGAATAGAAAACGAATTCGAAATGGATTGAATAGAAAACGAATTCGAAATGAATTGAATAGAAAACGAATTCGAAATGAATTGAATAGAAATCGAATTTGAAATGAATTGAATAGAAAACGAAATGGATTCGAATCGAATTAAAATCGATTTGAATTGAAATCAAAATAGAAATGAAAGTAAAAAGGATTTAAAATAGAAAAATTCAATTTTGATTTGAATTTGAAATAAAGGTTGAAATTGTTTTTGAAACGAATTCAAAACTATTTATAAAATTCGTTTTAAATGGAAATCGACGAAATATATATTATATATATAATATAATGGCCAGAATAGAACGCGCCGCGGCAGTTCACGAATTTCGACCATTAACTTCAAACAGACATTACAGGAGATCCGACCGTCGGATTCTCCTAAAACTGGAACCGTTGGGTTCATATCGAAAAGAGCTTTCTAACGAATATTAGAAATTTGAAATCTAACAGTTGGATTTGGAGATACGTCCAAATCAAATTTGAAAAAGGTCGCTGTAAGTGCAGTTCGATGGGCGTTGATGGAAATTGACTGTACGGACCTTGATAAAATTATTAAAAATAGTAATAATTTGTGTAAAATCATAAGAAATGATTTGGGAAAAATTGGGATGAAAAACTCCATATTCGAAAAGATAAAAATAGATTTTTATCGAAATGAACTAGTTTTGAACCAAATTTAAAACCCAATTATTTTTAAATAAATAAATTAGATTTAAAAAGGGGTTTTAAATAATCGGAATTTCTAATATATTTGATTGGATATGAAATGGGTTTATCGTGAACGGTGTTTTAAATAACACTAGTTCTTTAACCCGATAATAAATAGAATGTGATTTGGGTTTGTCGTGAATTGTGTTTTAAATAACACTAGTTCTTTAACCCAACAAAAAGAGTTTTAACGAATCTGCAATTAGATTGAAATGTGAATCTATAAATCTAAATTATCAAATTTAGAAGGTGAGCGAGAATGGAGTATCACCAGTTTTTCTCCAAAGCGGTAGTTAAATCTTTAATTAGATTTGAACGTGAAATGGTAATTAATTTTACCGACAACACTGAGGTGTTAGATATGGAGTATTACCAGTTTTGCTTCATGGGATGAATAGGTTGGGGTTGGGAAATAAAATAAATAATTACTTCAGTGTGGTTCACTAATCTCGACTAGTTTAGAAAACCATAATTTGGTTTTAAAACGACATCCAAAGGAAGATTAAAGGATAAGTTTTAAAGAATTTATCTTGGATAAAATTAATGGGAACCTTTCCCTAAGAATGTGATTTCGTGAATAAAAGGATATTCTGCATTGGAATGAGGCGTATGTTGTGTTTGTGTAACATTCGTTTTTAATATACGCGGGTTGTTCGGAAAGGCCGGGTTTACACCAATTCTGAATAACCGATTCGACGATATGTCGAAGATGAAGACGGTGGTTGAAGACCGGAAGTCTTCACATCGTTTGGATTATTACTAACGATCCTGATTGGGCTGTACACCCAAGAGGATGGAAATAGTGGGTGGTCGTCCAGACGTACTTGGAGATGGATGGATATGCGAGGAAAGTGCCTCCGGTTTCGTTCAGACCCAGAACGGACTTGTAAATGGATTGTGTGTCTGACATTGGATTTTATTCTGTGTTGATTGATTTCTATTAAATATACATCTGTTTGGCGGCAGAGAATTTATTCTTTTGCTTAACGCCCTTCTCTGAGACGTACGAGCTCAGAGGTTGTATATCGATGGACATCAGTCGGATGGCATGAATTGCCTGTATGGCGTGCTAAGATGCAACGATCAAGGCTTCTGTTGAAAAGAAAAGTCTTGTGGTTGATGATCAAAGCACGGCCTACGTGGCAGCTTTGTGTATAACGTGAATTCGCGAGCCTCACACCTCGGTATGAGTTAAAAACGGGATACAGGCCGTTGGGAGAACACGACGTTTCTTTCTAGCTTTGGTGGTGTCAGTGACTTACCAGCCCTAACATTTATATACTTTTCACCTTTGTGGTTGTTGGAATGAGGCGCCTTGATTATAGGTCTATAAGGACCGGGAAACGTGTGTTCATGCATAACTAATCCTCTAACGTAAGTGAGGACCGGCCCAACCGATCCAGGGTTGCCCAGAGTGTGTAGTCCTGAGACATTTGCTAGAGTGTCTCGAGTGAGGAGAGGAGCTTGCCCCTTGCCTCAACTCATGACGGAAATCCAATTTCCAATACGTGTATTACGGTTTTAATTGTAGAACTAGTATGGCGACATGATAGATGGTACCCATGCCGCCTATGATTGATATTTATGATTGAAATGTTTCGACACTATACACTTATTATAGTATCAAATGATTTGTTTTAAACGTACCAAGCATGTTTGGCTATTATAAGGGAAAACCCTATCCTCCGGCTTGCATTGCATTGTGTGATGGGACCTGGGTCTTATAATAGCTTCATTTTTCGAAAAAGCATTGCGCTGTTTATTCTATTCACTGGTATTCTTGGGAGGAAACCCGTTCCGTGTTATACGGCGTGTTCCCTTGAATTACTCTCTTTTAAAGTAAAGTTTTAAATAATTGTTTTAGTTCTCACACCAGTCACATGACTGACCTGGAGTTTATTGTTTTAACCTAAACTCTAAGTGCCCCTATTTTCCGCACAGGCAGCTAGTAGTTTCGGTTTTGCAGATTTATATTCACAGGATCCTGGTTTACAGCTGGAATGATATCCGGAAAGCTCTGTATCCGTATATCACCTTTAGTTGTGCTTTGTATTATTTTTCCGCTGCCATGTAATTTATTGTAATCTCTGATATTCATCGAATGTAATTTATTCATTTATACTCTGTATATTCTTGTATCTGATGGAATTGTTGTAATAACAATGGAATGTTCTTCTGTTTGTGTTCTGATTTGTCCTATTCTCAAACGATCAGGGGTTTCGAACGGTCTAGATCGGTTTAACGACTGATTCAGATCGAGCGAAATTCCCGGCCATCACATTTGGTATCAGAGCTTTGTTTTACAGAGCTCGAGAACAAGAAACATTAGAACCGTACGAAAGAATTCACCAGATATTGGATTAGTAATATCCAATTAGAATGACTCGTTAGAGATAGGATCAGTAGTATCCTAGAACGAGTGTGAAGAGTATATTTTTCAAATGAAAACAATTTTGTTTTGAAAATTTAAATCGTTTTAAACGTATTTGAATATTTATTTATTTTGAATTTGGACAATCCGACATATAAAGGTTTTGCATATACGCGTCATGAACGTATATTCGAAGTTTTAATATACTGGATAGATATAGGATCACATTCTAGACACCCGGAGATGATTCTGATGATTGATATATCATCATCAGAATTTGTATTCATGTTTTGAAGGTGGGATATCTATATATTTCCATTAGGCTGGTGTGAGAACCAAAACTTATATAGATAGGTTTATTGTTGTGAATTGGCATCAAAAACATGATTTTCAGTATATATATCAAAATTATGAATTTGAAACTATAATTCACTAATTGATTGATGTCTGTGTTGTTTGTTTAGTTGTTTGATAATTTTGAACCATTATGCCTAATTGAACCAAATATTGAATTGTATTGAAAATTGGTCGCATTTGCTTGCATATATATATACTTACATTGAACAGGTCATAGCAAGGAGGCTAGAGCCGAAGAATAAAATTTGTTTGCCCGACAAATAGGTACATGTTTACTATATAATTTACTGTTTTGTTTGGGTGATGATGATTTTATGAGCCTATTGGCTAGCCGCTTGGCTTTTTCTTTTTGAGATCAGAAGGCCTATATGGCAATTTCGGGATTTTCCCGTGGCTCCCGGTGCAGGGGAGGTTATGGCGAAATTTTTCGAAAATTTAGGGTGTTAGCCAAATTTTTGAAAATTTGGAAATTCTCAGAAACTGAAAAGTTGGAGAATGGAAGCCAGATCGAACGTAGAGTTGATTAATCAAACCACTTTCGACTTTGTTCCTTTTCGGGGACAAAAAGTTTTAAGTGGGGGTGATTGTAATAACCCGGAAAATCTGGGCCAGTTTAAAATTTTTATTTTGGCAATTTTAGCGAATTTTGAACATTTAAAATGAATTATTTTAAATAATATCGACGAGAAATTTATTTTGAATAGAATTCGAACGCATATATTACATATGCCGTCGTTGGAATATAAATAATTATATATAATTATAAAAGGAATTGAAAAATGGCGCGGTAGTTCGATAATTCGATTTCAAACTTCAATTGAATGTACCGAGTGCAAAACAATCCGGATTTTAGTGAAACCAAAAACAATAGGATCTAATTGATGATATCTTCCCAACGAATCCAAAAAATTGAAATTTCATAGGGGGGATAAAAAGATATGTCCAGTTGAAAATTCTGAATAGTCGCTATAGAATTCAGGCCCTTTAAAAATTGACATTTTGCAAACGACCTCGGATTTTGACGAAACCACTTTTGTTGGGTCCGTGATGTCAATTTATTGCTAGATTCCAAATTTCATAATTTTTCGAATCAATATGTGAGCGTGGCAAAGGAAAACGCGTTTGACCAGTTTTAGTTGATTTTAATCGACTGGAAAATGGCCATTTTTCCAACGGTCTCAGAATTCGACGAAACTAGTTTTGTTAGGACCGTATCGTCAATACAAAGATAGAAAATATTTTTCGGGAATTTTTATAGTTCGTATGTGACCCCGGTAAATTGAAATGCGCATTCAAATTCAATATATAGAGTTATATGTTGAGTTTAACCAAAACTGATCGAAACGATCGAATCAGCCTACGATACATATCCCATTGTGTTCGGAATAGGGGTAAAACGCTATGGAAGACAGGCGGTTGGTTCGATTTAGAAGTCGATAGAAAAAGTTACTTTATGAGAATATAAATTAAAATTAAATAATAAAAAAAGGGGTCAACCCTTCATCCCCTTAACCCGTTCTGGCCCCCCTTTCTTTTCTTTCTTCAATTCGATTTAAACAAAAAAAGAGAGAGAGAGAGGGACGATCGAGAGGGAGACCCCCCCTCGGCGCCGACCACCGCAACAGGCAAACCCCCCATAATCGCGCCGTCGCGCGATGCAATCGACCCCCCCCCCCCGATGGATCGCGTCGCCGTGCGAGAGCCCCCCCTCCCGATGAATCGCGCCGCCGCTCAGATAGCCCCCCTCCACCGCCTACCCCTCCGCCTGCGCCACCTCAGCGCGCCTCCAACCCCCTCCAACCCCCTCCAACCTTTAACAGTAAGCGTTTATTTTATTTTATTTGCATTTATTTATTTTCAGTGTTTGAAACTGTAGGAATATGATTTTTAAATCATATAAAATACCATCGTTTTTAAAATATGATTTTTGTTAATGTAGAGAATTAAAAATATAATTTTTACGTGATAGGGATATTAGAAATATCATCTTTATATGTGTAGCAAAATAAAAATGTGATTTTTATAATGATAAATTTGAAAAGGCGAAATCTTTATATTTGAAAATGCGAAATCTTTATATTTGAAAAGGCGAAATCTTTATATTTGAAAAGGAAAAATCTTTATATAGAGAATAGCGAGGTAAAAATAGAATTTTTATCTATATAGTAACGGTGTGAAAATAGAAAATTTTATCCATATAGCATGATTGTAAAAATTCGATTTTTATATATTGAATAGCGAAGTAAAAATTCGATTTTTATATATTGAATAGCGAAGTAAAAATTCGATTTTTATATATTGAATAGCGAAGTAAAAATGTTATTTTTATATATTGAATAGCAAAGTAAAAATTCGATTTTTATATATTGAATAGCGAAGTAAAAATTCGATTTTTATATATTGAATAGCGAAGTAAAATTGTGATTTTTATATATTGAATAGCAAAGTAAAAATTCGATTTTTGTATATTGAATAGCGAAGTAAAAATGTGATTTTTATATATTGAATAGCAAAGCAAAAATTCGATTTTTATATATTGAATAGCAAAGTAAAAATTAGATTTTTACATATGTAGAGAATACGGGCAACGAAGGTGATAAAAAGGCGAGAACGATGAAGATTTCTATCGATGAAGAGTCGTGGTATTGGATAGCTATCGGTGAGAATTTCTCACTCTTCAATTTCTTTTCTAGTTATATATATATATATATATATACTAGGATGCAGACGGTGTTTAGTAGCACCCGACACAATCTTCCACAGACCATGGACTTGTTTGTTTGATTGCAAAAATTAGTTAGATTATTTGATTGAAATTGATTTTTTGGTGAAATGGAATGGATTTGATTGATGTGTGAATGGCGTGGGCCTTCACTAGACCGGGGATAAGGCTAGGCCTCGACCCGTTTCTAGTATCGTGCCGTTATGCCGCCGAAATTTTCCAAAATAAGTTAGAAAAATAAAAATATCATTTTTATTTTGTAAATGAACTGAATAAAATTTCATGTGTTAAGATAAAATATTTTATCGTTAAAAATATAATTTTTAACGTGAATGTGAATAAATAAATATTCATTTACAAACCGGACGGTTTGTTTATGTACACCTATTTGAAGGACATTGTTTGGGACGATAAATTTTACACATCGCCCAACTGCACAAATAAAATCTGTGTTTGTTGATTTGAAACCCCACACGGGTGTTGGGATGAAATTGAAGTTCACTCATCCTGATTGATTAAATATGTCGATCGATGGATCAACATGCTGCTATAAGCGTTTGATATCTATATTTGATGCTTATACAGTGTAGTGCACTTTGGATGATGGTTGATTATTTATCGTTGCTATTATATACGTGTGTTGTATGGAATCCATATAATTAACATTATATGGTGATTGATTGGGCCTCATTCCCATTTAGAAAATAAAGAATATTATATATAAAGGTTCATGTGTTGACTGTACTCATCCGTTGAGATTAGTCATGTGTTGAACGAAATATTTTAACAAAAATAGTCACATGTGAACAGTACTCATCCGTTGAGATTAGTCATGTGTTGAACGAAATATTGTAATAATAAAATTTACATCTTTATCAATATAAAATAAAGGTTCATGTGTTGACCGTACTCATCCGTTGAGATTAGTCATGTGTTGAACGAAATATTTTAATAATAGAATATTTGAAAATAGAAATATATGAAGCCGTGTTGGTTAGATTGACGCCATTTTGACGTGAACGATATTTATATCGATTTTGTTCATTTTAAAATGAATATTGAAAAGTGATTTCGAAATCGAATATTTTAAAATGAAATTTGAATCGAATTGAATAGAAAACCAATTCGAAATGAATCGAATATAAAACGATTTCCGAATGAATTGAATATAAAACGATTTCGAAATGAATTGAATATAAAATGATTTCGAAATGAATTGAATATAAAACGAATTCGAAATGGATTGAATAGAAAACGAATTCGAAATGGATTGAATAGAAAACGAATTCGAAATGGATTGAATAGAAAAAGAATTTGAAATGAATTGAATAGAAAACGAATTCGAAATGAATTGAATAGAAATCGAATTCGAAATGAATTGAATAGAAAATGAAATGGATTCGAATCGAATTAAAATTGATTTGAATTGAAATCTAATAGAAATGAAAGTAAAAAGGATATAAAATAGAAAAATTCAATTTTGATTTGAATTTGAAATAAAGGTTGAAATTGTTTTTGAAACGAATTCAAAACTATTTATAAAATTCGTTTTAAATGGAAATCGACGAAATATATATTATATATATTATATATATAATATAATGGCCTGAATAGAACGCGCCGCGCTGCGGCAGTTCGCGAATTTCGACCATTAACTTCAAACAGACATTACAGGAGTTCCGACCGTCGGATTCTCCTAAAACCGGAACCGTTGGGTTCGTATCGAAAAGAGCTTTCTAATGAATATTAGAAATTTGAAATCTAATGGTTGGATTTGGAGATACGTCCAAATAAAATTTGAAAAAGGTCACTGTAAGTGCAGTTCGATGGCCGTTGATGGAAATCGACTGTACGGGCATTGATAAAATTATTAAAAATAGTAATAATTTGTGTAAAATCATAAGAAATGATTTGGAAAAAAATTGGGATGAAAAACTCCATATTCAAAAAGATAAAAATAGATTTTTATGGAAATGAACTAGTTTTGAACCAAATTTAAAACCCAATTATTTTTAAATAAATAAATTAGATTTAAAAAGGGGTTTTAAATAATCGGAATTTCTAATATATTTGATTGGATATGAAATGGGTTTATCGTGAACGGTGTTTTAAATAACACTAGTTCTTTAACCCGATAATAAATAGAATGTGATTTGGGTTTGTCGTGAACTGTGTTTTAAATAACACTAGTTCTTTAACCCAGCAAAAGGAGTTTTAACGAATCCGCAATTAGATTGAAATGTGAATCTATAAATCTAAATTATCAAATTTAGAAGGTGAGCGAGAATGGAGTATCACCAGTTTTGGTCCAAAGCGGTAGTTAAATCTTTAATTAGATTTGAACGGGAAATGGTAATTAATTTTACTGACAACACTGAGGTGTTAGATATGGAGTATTACCAGTTTTGCTTCATGGGATGAATAGGTTGGGGTTGGGAAATAAAATAAATAATTACTTCGGTGTGGTTCGCTAATCTCGACTAGTTTAGAAAACCATAATTTGGTTTTGAAACGACATCCAAAGGAAGATTAAAAGATAAGTTTTAAAGAATTTATCTTGGATAAAATTAATGGGAACCTTTCCCTAAGAATGTGATTTCGTGAATAAAAGGATATTCTGCATTGGAATGAGGCGTATGTTGTGTTTGTGTAACATTCGTTTTTAATATACGCGGGTTGTTCGGAAAGGCCGGGTTTACACCCATTCTGAATAACCGATTCGACGATATGTCGAAGATGAAGACGGTGGTTGAAGACCGGAAGTCTTCACATCGTTTGGATTATTACTGACGATCCTGATTGGGCTGTACACCCAAGAGGATGGAAATAGTTGGTGGTCGTCCAGACGTACTTGGAGATGGATGGATATGCGAGGAAAGTGCCTCTGGTTTCGTTCAGACCCAGAACGGACTTGTAAATGGATTATGTGCCTGACATTGGATTTTATTCTGTGTTGATTGATTTCTATTAAATATACATCTGTTTGGCGGCGGAGAATTTATTCTTTTGCTTAACGCCCTTCTCTGAGACGTACGAGCTCAGAGGTTGTATATCGATGGACATCAGTCGCATGGCATGAATTGCCTGTGTGGCAAGCTAAGATGCAACGATCAAGGCTTCTGTTGAAAAGCAAAGTCTTGTGGTTGATGATCAAAGCACGGCCTACGTGGCAGCTTTGTGTATAACGTGAATTCGCGAGCCTCACACCTCGGTATGAGTTAAAAATGGGATACGGGCCGTT
Source organism: Allium sativum (assembly GCA_030737875.1). Taxonomy (NCBI): domain Eukaryota; kingdom Viridiplantae; phylum Streptophyta; class Magnoliopsida; order Asparagales; family Amaryllidaceae; genus Allium; species Allium sativum. Next base: position 549,464,169 of record CM060916.1, read on the forward strand.
GGGAGAACACGACGTTTCTTTCTAGCTTTGGTGGTGTCAGTGACTTACCAGCCCGGACATTTATATACTTTTCACCTTTGTGGTTGTTGGAATGAGGCGCCTCGATTATAGGTCTGTAAGGACCGGGAAACGTGTGTTCAGGCATAACTTGTAATGACCCGCATTTTCTGCGGTATATAATTAATTTATTTAATTATATAAATGGTGGTTTAGAGAGTTCAAATGGTCGTGGAATTAAATAACTGGGGATATTTAATTAAATTAAATAATTAAATAATATATTTAATTCAGAAATAATCAAAATTATTGGAAATCACAATATTCTGTGAACGGGGTCGTCCCTTAGATTTAATTCAGCTTAGAGTTGAATTATATTGACAAATATATTCAATCGACGACGGTTTGAATTTATAATTATATTATAATTAAAATCGAGCTCGAAATGGCGCTGCAGTTTGTAAATTGGCGATTCGAACTTCAACTGAATGTACAGGATTCGTTTTAAGCCGGATTTCTGTGAAACAAGAAACGTGTGGAGCTGGTGGAGTATATATTTCTAGTCGAAGAGAAAAATCGGGATTTCGTCGTGTAGGTTTTGATTTACGTCCAAATCAAATTTCAAAAAGGTCGCTGTAGAATTCCTTTATAATTTGCAACGCTTTAATTACGTTATAAAAGGGTTTTTCAATATAGACTGAATATCGAGGTAATCGGGAATCTGAAATATCAAACTGTATATTCTGATATGATATTCTGGAGCTGTACGATATCATATGTGAAGATATACGATAATATAAATTTATTTATATTTAATTTAATTATATTTAAATATATTTATATATTTAAATGGGTCATCCAAAGCTTTAAAAATAGCCGATTTTGCAAACGAAGTCGGAATTCGACGAAACTAATTTTGTTGGATTCGCAATATCAAATAGTTGTTAGATTTCCAGTTTCGTGATTTTTAGAGTCACTGTGTGGCCGTACAGATTTATAGAGTGAGAAATAGTCAGTATTTCGACAGTTAAAAATACGCTGTGTGAGCATATGGAGTCGGAATTCGACGAAACCAGTTTCGTTGGGACCGTAATGTCGAACTGTAGCTGTCTGTCCAGTTTGGTGATTTTTGGGTATCGTGTGTGATCACACGAATTTTTAGAAGGTAGAACGAATATTAAAATGAGAATATATTCATAAATATCTCCAACAAAATATCTAAAACAAACACCCTATAAATACCCCCCTTACTTCCCTTAAAACCTAAATCAGAAGTCAACACAGCAAGAATGAGGCGCCGTTGGTTTTTCCCTCTTTCACTAGGATTTCGATCTTCAACAAATCAAAATAAACCCATGAAAATCCTATAAATCATAATGTAAATATATTTACACTCTATTCAACTTCCTCTATCATCTGGTATCACTTAAGAGAGGTTCGGCCATTTCTTTAGTTCGCTGTAGATTTATAGCGAAGGGTAGTGAAAGCTAGGGCTGGAAATTGATGAATGCAGGAGTGTCGATTCGAGCTTTGGAGATCGTTCCCGAGTTTGGCATCGAGATTGGCTTGGGTTTTGGAATTTTGGGAGGGTTCGACACCAAAAACGGTCGCGGGTTTACTGTTCACGCTGAAAAAGGCTCGGCGACGTTGTGGTTGATAAGGGCTCGAGTTCAGTTTCGACGTGCTAGGGGGGGTGCGAATTTTGGAGAGAAGAAGTGTGGTGTTTTCGGTTGGTGAATTCGGTGATGGAAGGAGGTGAACGAGGCGTAGGAAGATCGGAAAATGGTGTTTGGTTTTGCAGCAGGTCACGGCAAAGAAGGATCGGGGAAGATGGATTGTAAAGGAGCGGGCCTGGGTATTGATAAGGGGGTTCGGGTTTTCAACGTGAGGAAGGATGGGCCAAGAAAGGTTTAAAGCCCACTTCTTTTTATTATAAACCCAAGTTTATTTTTAATCTAAATAATGTATGAACTTGTAATGCTTATAACTTTGTCATACCTAATCAGAAATTCGAACCGTAAGTTGCGTTGGGACCGTATGGACGGACACTACACAATGGGACTGACCGCGAGTCGATTGGAGTCTGTCACAATTTATGGCGAAATAAATTGTCCAACTGAGTCAAATAACGCAAACCGATTATTTAACGGTTAACGCGTCAATGTGAGTAAAACTCACTAACTCTGAACAGTTATATTTTTATAATGTATCCTTAGAACTGTTAATCATCTGTTGATTGCTATGTGTTGATTGTTTGATTGAACTGCTAGTCAGTTAGTTAAATTTCTATATTGATTCTGTTTAATAGAATATATGATATGGAACTGAAAGTGATGACAATCATGTTGTGTAACATCTGTGATGCAGGGAAACAGGTTGGAGGAATCTGACTGGATTCCTCAACAGTTATTTTATTGTTTTTCATATATTTTAATATATGATGTGAATTATAACCTGTTGTTGATTGTGTGTGTATGGACGAGATTAGACATCGTGATTTGATATGATTGAATACCATAACATAACGGAATGTTGATAAGGGAATTTTCAAAGTGATATTGAAAACAGAATATTTATAAATTGGAATATTTATAAATAAGAGATATTTATAAATTTAAATATATATAAATAAGGAATATTTATAAATTGGGGTATTTATAAATAGGAGATATTTTAAAAAGGAAAATAAATTCAAAACATTTCTTTTTGAATGGAAAGGCCTGTGTGGCGAGTTTGGGGATTTTCCCGATGCTCCCGATACAAAAGAGGTTATGGCGAATTTTCCCGGGGATTTAAGGAGTTAGAATATTTTTAAGAATAAATCTGAAAAGGGAATATTTGCAAACCATTTGCAAATAGAATAAAGTAGAGAAAGAAATATTTGTAAACCATTTACAAATAGAATTGAAAGGGGAATATTTAGAAAATAAATAGAGTTAAATAAAAGGGAAATTGGTTTATAAAGGAAACCGTTATAAGAAGGAAAACGTTATTAAAAGGACATTTATAAAGTGAAGAACCGTTACTAATAGTAAATCTTTATAAATGAATAAATGTGTTAAAAAGGAGATCTTTTTAAAATGGATAGACGTTATAAAAAGGGGTAATCGAATATGGTATTCGAAGTTAGTTAATCGAATATAGACATTCGAAAGGAGTTAATCGAATATGTTATTTCGAAAGGAGTTAATCGAATATGGTATTCGAAGTTAGTTAATCGAATATGGTATTCGAAAGTTAGTTAATCGAATATAGACATTCGAAAGGGGTTAATCGAATATGGTATTCGAAGTTAGCTAATCGAATATGGTATTCGAATGTTAGTTAATCGAATATGTTATTTCGAAAGGGGTTAGTCAAGTCGAGTTAGTCAAACAGAGTTAACCAGTTAGAGTTAATCAGTTAGAGTTTACCAGTTGGAGTTAATTAGTTAGAGTTAATCGATTAGAGTTAAAACGAACTAGAGTTAATCAAATATAGTTATTTGAGACAGAGTTAGTCAAACATAGTATTCAGGGTAAGTTGCCATCTTGTACGACTGCTAGCGTAATTCGCAGGGCTGTAAATAGCCTACGGCGGTCGGATGTTTCCTGAGGGAGTCAGGCATAACCATTGTGATCGCTGCGATCTAGAGTCAAGCGAATGGAGTTTAATCGAAGATTAGTTATTCGATAGGAGTTAATCGAGTTGATCGAGTTGAGAAATAAGTTAAATAAGTTGAGTTGATCGGGTGGTTCGACCAAGTTAGTCGAGCCTAGTTAATCGAATCGAATTGGTCGAACCAAGTAAGTCGAGTTAAGTTAGTCAAGTTAGTCGAGCCTAGTTAATCGAATCGAATTGGTCGAACCAAGTAAGTCGAGTTAGTCGATTCAAGTTAAGTTAGTCGAGTTAAAGTTATCGATGTTAGTTTCATCGAAGGGAGTTATCGATTATAGTTTAATCGAAGTGAGATTTTCAAATATGAGATATTTGAAAAGGAAGAGTTATCGAATATTAGTTATTCGAAGAGAGATTATCGAATATCGTTTATTCGAGAAGAAGTTAATCGAATATAACTTATTCGAAGAAGAGTTAATCAAATAGAGATTTCTCGAAGAGAGTTAATAGGCAAATTCGATTATATCAAATTCGGGAAAGTACTTATACTTTCCAGTGTTTAAATAGAGATTTATTTATTTATAAATAAATAAGTGTTAGGTTAATTATTCACTAATAAGAATAGAAGTTATAATTAAAGTTAGATAATTCGAAAGGAGGGATTATAACGTTATCGTTATAACCAATGTTTTAAATATAGAAGTAGATTAGTAAAATTGGATCCGAGAAAGGCGTAAAGAAGTTGTTAAAGATTAAAAGATAAACTTTGACCATTTTGAAGTTATAACGTTGTTCAGTTAAGGTCTGAGAGGTAATTATACCCCAACTTGAGTGACTTCCTTCTTAACTAAGAAATGGTAAGGTTTGATCGTAAAGGAGTTTTGGAAATGTTTTCCAAACGAGAATCAGAAATGTTTTCTGATAAAAGAAAATAAGAATTTAGAATATAGGGAAACAGGAGATAAGTAAATAAATGAATTAAAGAGATTTATGTTAAATGATGTTTGTTCGATATAATTTCCATTTGGAAATAATATCGTTGTTTGCACACTTGTTTTTCTTTGATAGTTAACTCACCGACTATCGAAGTTTTGACCATTTTAACGTTGTTAATATGGAGAGACCAGTTGGATTATTATCCGAAGAACCACTCTGTATTGGCATAAGCGTTGCGAATCATATATGCCAAAGATAATTGAAGACGGAGTAAAATGCAAGGGCTGTTGTATAAGTCTTAGATAACCGTGACTAAGATGGATATACAGAATAGTGCCTTCGGTTTGTCCAGTCCCAGGACAACTTGTATGGACGAAGGTCTGACAGAGTATGTCTGGTAGATCACGTAAGTTGATCGTTTCAAACGTATTTACGTTGGTGGCGGAGGAATTCGTTTCTCTTAGCTTATACCCGTGGTATTTTTGGGGAAATCAATTTGTGATTTGGCGGGTATGACGATGTGACATTTCTAAGTGAATGAAGATGGATGTCTGACAGAGTATTTCCAGACGATCACGTACATTGATTTCTTCGACCGTACCAAGAGTGGAAGCGGAGAAGGAAACTTCTTTAGCTAACACGTAATGTACTGTTGTAGACGTCAATTAGTGATTTTCGATGGACCTAACAATGTGACATTCGAAGTGAATCTGATGTGATGATAAAGCGTAGCTTCTAGCCTCCTCAACCGGTAAATGACAGAAATCGGGCAGGCAGCATGGCTAAGTCGGTCGCACCGAAGTAGGGTGTATAATCACCTATCTAGAGAATATTCATTTGTTTCTTAAATCTATCAATGCTGTCCCATATATATTACGGGAACGGTTGCTGATCCCAACCGTTGGTGGTGTACATTCGATACACTCAAGCGGAATGAGTGGTCGGTCATGTGTGGCTGAGTTACAAGATGTTCTTGTTGAACTCCAGTGTATCGTTCTTAGAGTACACTGATCGGAAGGTGGTTCCATACCTTGTCATAGTTGGAAATCCATTATCCAATACGTGCTTGCGATTTTGATTGTATACTATATATGTAGAACGTGAGATGAAAGCGTTTCTGCTAGTTGATATCTATTTGTACATAGACATTATTATAATATCAAAAGGTTTTTGATATAAAGATATTTTGGATTCTCATAAGGGAAAAACCCGTTCCGTTCTGCGGCGTGGTCTTATGAGATATCGTTTTACTTGTTCATATACATGTTTAAATTGTTTTACTCATACCAGTCCCATGACTGACCCGGAGTTTACTTTGTTGTTTTCCATAAACTCTTGGGTGCTTAAATTTGTACGGGCAGTCAAGTAGTCAGGAATTTACAGATATACTGGAAGAGCGTCGAGCAGGAGGCTTCAAGATCATATAGCCATAGTTATTTCCGCTGTGTTGTAAGTGCTGTACTCTGATAAGTCCTATTGTATACATATCTGTTATATTTCAAAGTTATGTTATCTATTATATGTTATTCGTTCCGCTGTGAGGTTCGTGTTACTCTGATGTAAGTTCTTCTTTTCTTCTTCTATTCTAAGTTTCTATCTTATTTATTCTCACCCTCTAATTTCTTTCACTAATTACCAGGATTTTTCGATGTTTTGGTTATCGACATCGTGCTTATGTCGATAACCAAAGCCGCTCAAAATCCCGGTCGTTACATAACTAATCCTCTAACGTAAGTGAGGACCGGACCAACCGATCCAGGGTTGCACAGAGTGTGTAGTCCTGAGACATTTGCTAGAGTGTCTCGAGCGCGGAGCCCTTGCCTCGACTCATGACGGAAATCCAATTTCCAATACGTGTATTGCGGTTTTAATTGTAGAACTAGTATGGCGACATGAAAGATGGTACCCATGCCGCCTATGATTGATATTTATGATTGAAATGTTTTGACACTATGCACTTATTACAGTATCAAATGATTTGTTTTAAACGTACCAAGCATGTTTGGCTATTATAAGGGAAAACCCTATCCTCCGGCTTGCGTTGCATTGTGTGATGGGACCTGGGTCTTATAATAGCTTCATTTTTCGAAAAAGTATTGCGCTGTTTATTCTATGCACTGGTATTCTTGGGAGGAAACCCGTTCCGTGTTATACGGCGTGGTCCCATGAATTACTCTCTTTTAAAGTAAAGTTTTAAATAAATGTTTTAGTTCTCACACCAGTCACATGACTGACCTGGAGTTTATTGTTTTAACCTAAACTCTGGGTGCCCCTATTTTCCGCACGGGAAGCTAGTAGTTTCGGTTTTGCAGATTTATATTCACAGGATCCTGGTTTACAGCTGGAATGATATCCGGAAAGCTCTGTATCCGTATATCACCTTCAATTGTGCTTTGTATTATTTTTCCGCTGCCATGTAATTTATTGTAATCTCTGATATTCATCGAATGTAATTTATTCATTTATACTCTGTATATTCTTGTATCTGATGGAATTGTTGTAATAACAACGAAATGTTCTTCTGTTTGTGTTCTGATTTTTCCTGTTCTCAAACGATCATGGGTTTCGAACGGTCTAGATCGGTTTAACAACTGATTCGGATCGAGTGAAATTCCCGGCCGTCACAATATATGTTTTAAAAGGGATAAATTCAAGTTAGCAAAGCATTCAAGATTTTGATGACGAATATTCAAGGGGGATTGTTGTAATATATATGAGTGAATATGCTCTTGTCATATTCTATTTAGTCCCACATCATGGGAATAAGTCTAACATCAGCTCCAAAGCCTATATATAAAGGAGCAAATGTAATAGAAATTGTACACATTTGAAATAATAGAAATAAAAGTCTCTCCCCTATCTTTTCTGTTCTCTCTAATGGTTTCTTGTTTAACATATGTTCTGTTTTATTTTATAACATTATTTTAATTGTTCTTATATTTCTGTAGATTCTATATTATAGTTCCATTATATTTGCATATGACTATTGCACTACTGATGAGAGATAACATGCCATATACGTGGCTCATTTCAAGCATGCATCACCACCTCCTGTGTATGAACCGTATGGAGCATGCTAAGTTCCTCAAATATTATATGACTTCAGTAAATATGATAGCAGCAAAAAAGGTGTTCCTCAATTCAAGTATGCTTATTTGCACATTAATCTCCCCTATTGTGTTCAGGTGTTTGATTTACATCATTGAAGTAAAGCTTAATCATACAAGATTTCTTACTTATGTATTTCTCTCTCTTTTCTGACAACTTTAGACCAACATTTCTAAGCATATGTTTACCAAGGATTGATCCATTAGTTTACTGCATGTGGGAATAGTTTGATACAAATCTGAAATAATTTTATTTCTGTTTGTCTTTGCTTATACTGATTTGAATAGTGATAGGAACTAGTAAATGTATTTATTTGTTGCACTTTCCCACAAATGCTAATTTTATTTTAGTTTTATTTTATTTTCTATGTTTTAGATCAATATTTATGCACAAAGTCTTTCCTAATGAATGGGGTTCATGGATAAGTTGAAAAGGTCCAACGATAGCCGTGAGAATTTGTGGTTTGCTTGTGGTCTAGGGGGTTTTATAGTGAGTTTGATGTGGAAAACAATATCAGAGCAGGTCGAAATAAATTTCAAACGTCTGAACCGGGCCTAGGAATTGCCTGAGATCGTCTTCTAACGCCTGAAATAAATTTCACACATCTAAAATAAATTTCAGACGTCTGAAATTGTCTCAGGGTATTGGCTGAAATCTATTTCAGACGTCTGAAACTTATTTTCAAACGTCTGAACCAGGTCAGACGTTTGAAAATAGGTTAAGACGTTTGAAATTTGCTGATGTTTCTAGTTCTCCTTCTATTGATTGATGGAGACCACGGTCAATAGTTTAGGTTGTTCTAGAAAAGAACTGACACTTGAAATGCACACTTTATGATAATATTTATTGTTTATTTGGGTCGATGAAAGTGAAGCTAAGTGACACAACATGTATATGATGGCTCTGTGTTCAGTGATAAACAAATGGAGAGCATCGAAATTAACAACATTATAGGTCACTTAATTTGAATCATTGGTAATATTTGATAATATTTGGTCAATCTTTGGAAATAATGGAAAACATCGAAATTAACAACATCGTAGGTCACTTAATTTGAACACTGTAGCTATTCTGTAATAGTATATGTATCTTGACCGTGTGTCAAATTTAATGCATATGCATAATAGCAGTTTTGTAGCAATGGCATATATAATGATAGAAGGTTATAGAAGGATTGCAGCTGTATCTTAGGCATAGACAGGTTCTAGCGACAACTGATTATGGAGAAAGCGGTAACTTTTAGTTGTTCATTTTGTTGGTATTCGACACAAACTCGTTTTACGGGTATTGTGTTTTACTTATAGATATCATGACTTTGTTTGACGGATATTGCCCAAATTTAGTTTATGGTGTTATTTTTGTTTATATTAACCATGTAAACTTGGTTTATTGATGATGTCGTTGTGTATTAATATTGTATTATATAATTTATGTAAATGATGAAAGTTATATGTTTATAATATAGCTTTTGTATTTGGTTCGAACATGTTATTAATATTAGTTGATACTACAATATGCAAATGTTATGATAGATTAAAAAACATTGTGATATATGGCAGAATGCTGTAGAATAAAAAACATGTAAATTTCCTGAAACTTAAGGGAAGATGACAATATTTCTGAAACGATATAAAACGATGGACAAATATAAGAACAACACCATTTGAAACGTTGCAGTATGTTAATTTTCTACAGCGTTTTGGTATATGTTGTGATATTTCCATGACCTATAACAACTTGTTGGTAGATAACGTTCATCAAAACGCTGTTAGTGGTTATTACAACATTTTTTTAAATGCTTTGAATGGGCAAATTTCTTGTAATGACATGCGAACCCCACAAAGATGAGTTTGTTGACACATCGTGACAGACATAAGGTAATGAAGGTAAAACAGGAGTCTAGGGTCCTTAGCAAACTATGCATATATAAAAAACAAACTTTTTTAAAGAGAAAAACATGGTTTAAATCTAGCGAGAGTGGAGGATCGAGGTCAGAGAAATAGAGGTAAGGTCGGTTTCTGATTCAGCGATGCCAAGGAGGGTGCTGGGATCATAAAAGACAATGATTGATGAAGCAATAACATAGTGATGAGGGTCAATTTCGGTGGTATATACAGAGAGAGCTAGGGTGGAGGAGCTTAAGAAGGTGTTGGGTACACGACTGCTTTGGTATTGAAGCACAACGGAAGTGAATGCTTGACTATGGGTGACGAATTAGGATGGACGAAAGGAGATGGCATAAGCTAAATTAAAAAATGACGGCATCTTTCTTAAAAATAAAGAAGAATTATGTATCCTTTCAAAAAGTGAAAGAAAACTGAAGCTATATTAGTTTGCACTATGTTTGTAATGACCCGCCATTTCTAACCATTCAAATTGATGATAAAAAAAACTCAAATCGTTCGAAACAAAGGGTTGTTAATAAAATTTAAGGTAGATAAAAAATCATATCACAGAATCACAGACATGTAATATTGCAACGGGGATAAAATGAAACATAATAGTTCATGAAGCTACCAGATAACCAAAAATGTTAATGTCAAACTAAAGAATCTCATCATTAACACCACAAAAATTCAGTTATGACAAGATCCCTAATTCATACTAGAATAAGTGTCCAAAAATAAAATAACTAAAGATAACAACAGCTGAATAATAGAAAGAGGAAGTGGTCCTCTTTAGTGTCTTTCTCCAAAGAGGAATCTTTAGGAACTGAAAGACTCGGGCTAACCCAAGCATAAAGTAAAATAAAGCACTCAAGTTAGGATTAACAATCTTATGTAAATGATTCAACTTAAGTGAAATGTTCGAGTAAATGCGCAAATAACTTAAAAGGTGTTTGTGGTGGGGATTGAGATGTTGATGATGATGGTTTTGATGACAACAACTTATTTTAATCATTATTGTTATAGAATATATAATAACACTATTATCCAGAATATATATATACAGGAAATCTATTTAGATGTTAATTATTGAAGACTGTACAATTCATATAATTAAGATATTCAAAGTAGAATAGTTCAAGATACAAGACTCGTGAGTAACAAGAATTCAAGAGTTCGAGAAATATGAAGTAATTGAGTCTAGATTTTTTTTAAAAGAAAACTCTAGTTAACACTGAAATCTAATTTCAAACTTCTCTCACTATGTTGATGTCAAAAGTTGGCCACTAGTGACAGTCAACCCCCAATCATGAGAAGAGCACACGAATAACAATAAAAAAAATGCAGTAAAGTAAAGAAAATCAGGGAACACGCAAGAATTTTTATAGTGGTTCGGAAAAGATGGTGCCATATCCACTTTGTATGTATTGATTTTCTTTTGATTACAAGTACAACACTTTTTCTATTTGAAGAAAAAAGGGGAATTGGCTATTTTTGTAATTAGCCGTAGGAAGAACTTAGAATCGAAAGTCTTAGGTGGAGAATAGAGCATCCGAAAGAAGGTCTCCAGAAAGAGAGGTCCCTTTCTATTTTGAGCTTGGAGGTATTTATAAGTAAAGAAGTGGGTCGAGCGGTCCGCCACGTGGATGGCCTCTTTTGCGGAGCTCGGACACGTGGAGCCCGATCATTTGAAGTAGTTACGGTGGTGGGACCCGGTTTATTGTTTGTTAGTAGTATCCTCAAAAATTGTGGTTTACGTGACACTTGAGATGAGGTGTATCAAAAGTAGAGCTTTGTCCAGAAGTGGTTGACCTCCTTTAATGCCTTAAGAATTGAGCCGAGTATTGAATGTCTCAGTTAGATATTTCCATACAAAACCGGAGATATCAAGTCAATCCGAACTTTAAGGAAGTGCTTGTCTTGGTCGGTCCGGGAGAGCGATTATATTAGGGCATGAGATCCGTTGCTCGAAAGAAACTGATTCAGGTCAAATCTTTTGTGGACTTTCTGAAGTACAAGTCGTTATATCGGTTAATTGACCGATGCTGAAAAGTGAGTCTTCGGACATTGGGCTTCGATCCGTTGAACCGCGACAGCTTTTGACAGAAAGTTGGTCAACACTTAGCCCCTCAGAATACATCTTTCTTAGTAAAGGAGGTGTGTTTTGAATGTTGTATTGAAGCTCAATGTGCGGGTAGAGATGGTTGCGCTGAACCATATTAAGGCCATAAATCCGACGGTCCTGATGGTTGTATTAAGGCCAAAAAACTAACGATCGATACAGATCGTATTGTGACTAGGAAACCGACAACTATCGAAGACTGTATTAAGACTGAGAAGGTCATAAAAATAGTAGCAGCTTCCAATACCTGTAAAGACAATGTAAACCATTCTTGGTATAGAGATGGCTGTGAACTTGTTTGGACGAGTATTAACCATACTTGACATGAAGATAAGAGCAAGCAGTAATCACAGTTGGCTTAGAGAGGTGGTGAGTATTATCCATACTCGTCTTATAGAGATAGCGAGTATTATTCATACTCGGCTTACAGAGATGGCGAGTATTATCCATACTCGGCTTACAGAGAGGGGGAGTATTATCCATACACGGCTTATGGCAAGTGTTAATTGTACTCGGCGTATATAACTTCATTCTTATTTGGTCAATGGAACTAGACGTATGAAATTATGTATAAATGATTATATTAAGTCATGGCGAGTGGATAGTGCACTCGGCTTTGAGAAGGGGCGAGTATAATCCATACTCGACTTAGGAAATTCCTACCATACTCGGCTCGAGGAGTAGGTTTAGTTATGGTGGCTGGCTTTGATCGTACATTACGGACGATGGCTTAACACTGACCAAATTCTGTTTGGTGAGCGTCGTTCATGCTCGACTTAAATCATTCAAACATAATACATGTTTGCAAAAGAAAGTTCATTGTTGTTAAATAATTATTACAAGAAAATGGAAATAAATTCTAAGAGGACCACTGTTGATTCCAGAGCATGCCTAGGAGCTAAATTCTAACCACGTACATGTGTACATCAACATATCCATTTTATAAAAATACATTGAAAATAAAAAAAAATTAAATCTTATTAATTGATAATGATGCCGCGAGTGCTGAGCTCAGGGTCCTTTCCGTTTCTAGGAGCTCAAGGACCGGCTTGAGGAGCTTGGGCGGAAGATTGTGGTGGCATGGCCGGTGCGTTCTTCTTGACATACTCAGGAACTTCTCCTTGCTTGACCCTATCCTCGATGAGATCGCGCAGGTGTCTACATTCATTGGTGATGTGACCAGCAATGTTGTGGAATATACAGTGATTTCCAGAGTCAAGTTCTTTCTGGGTAGATTCTCTTCGAGGAGGTTTTGGGAAAGGTAGGTATCCTCGTACGTCAAGATAAATGTCGATCAGGGGAGAATTGAGCTCGGTATACTGATCGTACTTGTTCTCTCTCCGGGGTCGTACGTTGTGTACATTCTTTCCCGAGGCCTTTCCTCTTCCTTTATTCTGGCCATTGGTGTTGGATGGACCTCCTCCTTTGGTGGCAAGGACCTCAAGGCTCTCTATCTCAATGCTGGAGTCTTCTTATCGGAGGAATTGCTCGGCCTTTCCATAGAAATGTTCAATGTCCTTGGGGGGATCTCTGGTCAAAGAGGTTGAGAATTCTAATCGGTTATGGACACCTACGATGGCGATCATAAGCATCATCGATGGCCCGGGTCGATTGTGACGACCCGAAATCCCCGTTATGGGAAATCGCGGATTGCTTTGAGAACAAACCACATCGGAACACAAACAGAAGAACATTTCATTGCTTATTACAACAATTCATCCGAATTCAAGAATATACAGAGTATGAATGAATATTATACATCAGAAAGACATCTTAGATTTAAATTACATTTAAATACATCGCAGCGGAAAAATAATACGAAACACAACTGAAGGAGATATATGGATACAGAGCTTTCCGAATATCATTCCAGTTGTAAACCAGGATCCTGTGGATATAAATCTGCAAAACCAAAAGTACTAGCTGCCCATGTCGAAAATAGGGGCACCCAGAGTTTAGGTTAAAACAATAAACTTCAGGTCAGTCATGTGACTGGTGTGAGAACTAAAACAGTTATTTAAAACTTTACTTTAAATCAGATATATCATGGGACCACGGCATAAAACACGGAACGGGTTTCCTCCCAAGAATATCAGTGCATATAACAGAACAGCGCAACGCTTTTTGGAAAAATGAAGCTATTACAAGACCCAGGTCCCATCACACAATGCAGCAGAAGCAGGAGGATAGGGTTTTCCTTATAATAGCCAGACATGCTTGGTACATTAAAAACAAATCATTTGATACTATTATAAGTGCATAGTGTATAAAACAACTTCAAATATAAATGTATCAATCCTAGACGGCATGGGTACCATATATCATGTCGCCAATACAAGGTTCTACAATCAAAACCGCAAAGTCACGTATTTGGAAGTTGGATGTCCATCATGAACCAAGGCAAAAGATAGTCCTTACCGAATTCGAGACGCTCTAGCCCACCCCTCAGGACCCAGACTCAGGAGGGCCCTTAGATCGTCAGGGTCGGTCCACCGATATGGATTAAAATGCCTAAACACTACGTTTCCCTTCACTTTGGGGCGTTAATGAGCCAAATGACTCCATCAGCTCCACTTAGTCATCGATATATCCGAAGCGCCTCGCAATCCAACAACCAAACAGGTGAAAATAATATAAATGTCAGGGCTGGTAGGTCACTGACACCACCCTAACTAGAAGGAAACACATGTCTTCCCTGAAGTCCTTCTCCCGTTTCCGGTTCACACCGGGGTGTGAGGCTCGTGAATTAATACTACACAAAGCTGTGCCACACAGGCGGTGCTTTGATCATCAACCAAAAGACTCTGCTTTTCAACAGAAGCCTTGATCATTTGCATCTTAGCGTGCCACACAGGAAAACCACTCCATGCAACTGATATCCATCAATCACTCAGAATGATATCCAATGTCAGACACACAGTCCATTTACAAGTCCGTTCTGGGTCTGAACGAAACCGGAGGCACCTTGTACCTCGCATATCCATCGGTCTCCAAGTACGTCTGGACGATCACCAACTGATTCCCTCCTCTTGGGTGTACAGCCCAATCAAGATCATCAATAATTATCCAAACGATGTGAAGACCTCTGGTCTTCGACCACCGTCTTCATCCTCGACACATCGCCGAATCAGTTATTCAGAATGGGATAAACCCGGTCATTCTGAATAACTAACGTACATAATAAACAAGTGTTACACAAACAAAACATACGCCTCATTCCAATTCAGAATATTCTTTTATTCAAATATTCTTAAACTTTGGGAAAGGTTCCCATTAATTTTATCAAAGATAAATTCTTTAAATTTATTCTTTAATCTTCCTTTGAATATCAATTCAAACCAAATTATGGTTTATCCAAACTAGTCGGGATTAACGAACCTTACCGAAGTAATCATTTGTTTTAATTTCCCAATCCCAACCTATTCATCCCATGAAGTAAAACTGGTAATACTTTGTATCTAACACCACGTTGTTATCGGTAAATTCAATTACCATTTCATGTTCAAATCTAATTAAAGATTTAACTATCGCCTGGAGCAAAACTGGTGATACTCCATTCTCGATTATTTCAATCTAATTAAAGATTCATTAAAACTCCACTTGGTTTTAATCTTCCTAAAAATCAATATTAATGATTGTTTAACTTGGGAAATCATATCCTGTCTTTAATTGGGCTAAAGAACCAATGTCATTTAAAACACGGTTCAGGATAAACCCAAAATCACATTCCATTCCATCAGCCTTTAACTGTAAATTAGCAAGTGAACAATTCCCTAAGTATTAACCTCGAAGGCCGAAACCAACATCAGATCAATACCCAGGAAACCATTCAACTTAACTAATCTCCAGTTAGTTTCTGATTTTCTTAACTCCATTGGGTCTAAGAATAGTATTATTAAAGATATCATTCACGACAACCCAAATCACATTCCATTAACTATGGAATCTTCACGGAAAAACAAATCAATATACAATCGATATCTATTTCCATATCCGACCAATAATATAAATGGAATAACATTAATGCCTCTTAAATTCCATATGTATTAATAGTCTTCCTCTACAGAAGTTCACTTCGATTATTATCAAATCGAATTCTATTCAATTCCAATTTAATATGTTAAATTGGAAAACTTTACTTTGGAAAATATCCTTTAAATCTTAACCAAAGATTTATAAATTCCAAACCCATTTGACTATAAATCGGGTTAAAGAACGAATGTCGCTAAAACACAGTTCACAACAAACCCAACTCACATTCCATTAATTATCGGGTTAAAGAACAAGTGTTATTTAAATCACTGTTCACGATAAACCTAAAAATCAATTCAAATTCAATTCCAATTAAATACCATTTAATTGGTATACTTCATTAAATCTAAATAAAAAGATTTAATCTTTTTCTCAACTGGGTTTAAGAACAGTGTTAATGAAGACACCATTCATGACAAACCCAAATCCCATATGATATTAAATACAAGGCTCTGAATAAAAAATATATCGGCTTATATCCAATATCAAATTCTACGACCAACCAATATCATATTGGAAATAACGATATAAATATATCTTTCAAATTTCCATAACAATATCTGTATAATCACGAAATCCGACATCGAAATATTCCGAAGACAATTTTGATTCAAATCCATTTCCACTTTATATATTGGAAATTCTGGTTATTTTCAAAACCATTTCAAATCCAATTTATTTATTTTAAAAATAAATGGATTATCATTCTAGTTCAAAACTAGTTTATTTAGATAAAAATCTATTTTTATCTTTTCAAATATGGGATTTTTCATCCTAACTCTTTCCAAATCATTTCTTATGATTTTACACTAATTATTGATATTTTTAATAATTTTATCAAGGCCTGTACAGTTGATTCCCATAAACGGCCATCGAACTGCACTTACAGCGACCTTTTCCAAATTTGATTTGGACATAATTCCAAATCCAACTTGTAATGTCACGTATTTTCTGACCATTTATTGAAATATTTTATTTATTTAAAATATTGTTTTGAGTTTAAATAATGGAATTTAACCATTTTAATTTGAATATTTATTTATTTTGAATATTATAATAATATTTTATTTTCGGCATATTTGGGGAAAATGTTGATTTTGCTGTATAATGTAAATGAGCAATTTAAAATGGTTTAAATATGGTATATATTAAATTATATTAATATATTCGTTATTAAAACGACGTTAGAACGTTTAATTTATAATTATAATATAAAACGAGTTGTAGCGGCGCGGTAGTTCGTAGTTTGGCGTTTTGAACTTTAAACGGCTGTACAGGGCCCAAAATAAGTCGAATTTTCTCAAAACAAGAAATATCGAAATCTGTTGGATAATATCTTTCTAATGAAAGAGAAAAATCTAGTTTTCATAGCGTAGATTTTATTTTATGTCCAAATCAAATTTTGAAAAGATCGCTATGGAATTCCTTTGTATATGATAACGATTATTTATATAAAATAAATGGTTTTTAAATATTTTAAATATCGATTTGGCTTCAAACTCAATCCGAGTTATTTTATTTTAGTAATATATGAAATTCTGGTCGTGTATGGCCCATTTCAATATTTTATTAATATTATATTGAGGTATTTTAAAATTGGTTTATTTTATTTGAATTGGGCAGTTATAAAAGGAACTTTATTCAAAAGACCTTTGTTTTCGACGAAACAAAATTTATTAGGACCGCAACAGTAAATTATAGCTAGGTTTCAAGTTGCGCATCACTCGGGGTTAATTTGTGAGCGTAGCAAAATAAAATACAAATAAAACGACCATTTGAACGTGAACGAGCGCCGTTTGAGCAAACGGACTCGGAATTCGACGAAAAAAGTTTCATTAGGACCTTATCGTAAAATTATACTATGCTGTCCATTCGCATCTCGAACAGAGTTTTATGTGAGTATAGAAGCGAATAAACAGCGTTAAAAATAGTGATAGGTACGAAATAAAATATCGTTCGTCACATCGATATAAATAAATAATATTTTCCCTTGTATATTCAGCCTACCATCAGCCTAACTTTTAGTCATTTCCAACCAAAACATTTTCCAGCCACCACATTTTGCAAAAAAGTCTCTAAACACAAATCATTTTATTTCTCTCGATCTGTAAGGAATTTTCCATGGCAACCCGAAGCAAATTTGTAGATCGGGACCGTATATACCTACTGACAAAAATTGGGGACCTATGGTGGTCGGAAATCATCCAAAACCAACGAAATCCAGTTTTGTTTTTCATGGTTTTGCATGCTACAGGGTCGATTTGAGAGGCCGGGACCTGGGGGGAATGGAAGAGGAGAGTTCAGGCTTCGATTTGGCTTTGATCTCGGGTCTTACGGTGGTCTGTGGAGAGAGAAATCAGGAGATGATTGGAGTTCGTATTTTTGGGGGTTTGCAATTGGATTTGCCTCGATTTGGGGGTGTTAGGTGGCGATTCAGGGTTGTGGTCTAAAGGGGAATTGAAGTGAGGGAGGAGGCGCACCTTTCGGTGCCAGTGCCATCGCCGTCGGTGATCTGTAGGGGGGATTGGGTCCATGAACGGAATTCGGTCATGAGGATTTTTTGGTGACTGGAGTTGGCTTGTGGGGTCATGGCTCTTGGCGATGGGGCACGGTGGAGAGGCGGTCGCCGCAGTCGGGTCACGGTGGTCCCAGTTAGCGTACGGCGGCGGTGGTAGGAGGATTTGGGGGGCACGGTGTTTGTTTTGGGATGAAATCGGGTTTCAGAACGAAGGGAAGGAGAAAACGCATTTTTCTTTAAAGGGTGCTGACGTGGCATTGGTTAGAGAAGTTTAAGGTAATTAATTATTTGTTAGTTAGGTGGTTAATTAATTTATATTTCTAATTTAGTTTAGATCTTGTAAATGCGATAACTTTCACATATGTTAACGAAATTCAGTGAAATTGGATCCGTTGGGATCGCAGGGACGAGACCTAGACAATGGCACTGACTAGGAGTCGATTGGACGCAGTTGGAATTTCAGATAATTTTGACCGTTCGTCTCAAATTAAATGCAACAAACGCGTCAACCGTCAACCAAAATATAATCTGGTAAGTTAATTCTCACACCTTCTGGAATCCTGTGATGTGATAAATCCATAGAAAATATAATTTACAGTTAACAGTATAATTTGGTTGATTGGATGCGATGGATGCAAATTGGTTGTTTATTTTTTTTTGGTTGTCGTTATTTCGTTGTTTTAAATGCATTATATCTTATTCGATTTTTTTTCAATTGGTATCTGTGATGCAGAGAAGGAAAGGTTGGAGGGATCCAACCGGATTCCTCAAATAAACTGTATTTTTATATTGTTATGCATATATGAATTGTTCACACTGTTTGACACCAAAATCTGTTTGAATGTTGATGGTTGGATATATATTCATCATTGTTGTGATTAAGATTAATCGACAGTGCTGATTGGGAAATTGGCAGTAACGGGCCTAAAATGTATGGTTTTAACATCGTTCCACCGTCAGGTGGATCGACGGGGTTTTAAAGTTATGAATTGTTTTATAACTAGATTTAAAGTTTTCAGTTTTTTCATATAAATAATTAAATTAGAAATTTATAAATACATTTTAAAATCAAGGATATAAAAGGAAATTATTTAAATGATTTAGACCAGTTTTAAAAAGTAGAAAGCCAAGAATTTATCTACGGGTTGGCAAAATAGAACAATTATTTTTAAAATAATTAAATAGTGTTTTTAAATTAATTAAATTAATTAAAAAGGGTAAATGAAAATGCAATCCAGTTAATGGATAACTGACATGTACGGCTGACAAAATCAACCGTGTTTAACTAAAATTGATAATGGAATTAAACTGATAATGAAATTAATTGGATTTTCTAAATATTCGTTAAATTTAACAAATAGTGGAAAATATTAAGTTAATCCCTGATTAACTATAAATTAAGGAAAATATTAGTTAATCTTCGATTAACTATTAATTTATGAATTAATGAATTATTTAGTGTTAATAAAATTAATGAGTATCTGATAAGCTTTTAAAGGGGATAATTCTATTTTTAGTTAATAGCAAGGTTAACAATTTTGAATATAGTTAGTGATAAAGTTAACTATCATAATGATTTAAGTAATTATCTGTAATTGGAATTCAAGTAGGGAATAATTAGCTATCGATAAGTTGGGTTAAGGGTTTATAAAGGAATCATAACCCAAGCGTTCAAACGAGATTGGAAAATGGATTTGGTAAGTAAATATAGCGATTCAAATAAGGTTTTTCTTAATTGCTAAATTAAGTAAAATAGAATTCAATTGGAGCTAAATGATTAAGAGAGATGATAAAAATATTAGTGAGAGACTGGATTATGGTAATAGGTTTAAAATAAAATATAAGGAGTTGTTTAAATTTTACTTTGGGATTATTATATGTAGGTAAGGAAAAATCCAAGCGAGGTTTAGAAAAGGGTTTTCAAAACCAAAACGATAACCTCAGAAAGTTAAGAAATTGTTTAAACGAAACACTATAATTGAAATAAGGATTTCAAAGGCAAGGGGAAATACATATAGTGATTTTGGCTAAAATCTGGTAAAGGGATTTTGGAAATAAAATCCAAATAAAGGGTTCTTGTGTAAAGGAGGTGAAAAGCGGATTTTTATCCAATATAAGCTTTAATATAGAAAGGCCCAAATGGATGAATTAAAAATATTTGACGAGGGATTTTCAATATAACTCAAAGTGTACAAGTAAAATAAATGTTTTGAGTTAAAAGTTATGTTTAGTGAATATTTACTTAATTGAAGTAATTAAGTAAAGGGATAATTGAACGAAGATTTCAAATATAAGAAACGGGTTTTTTTAAAACCAGATTTGAAATCAAAAGTGGAAATGAGATTTTAATAGTAGTGGTTAAGTGACAAACTAATAATGTTCTAAGGTAAGAATGTTGTCGATCAAGGTCTGGGAGGTAAATAAAATACCCCAACTTGAACGGCTTCACTATTATCGAGGAATGGTATTAGTTTGAAACGAGTGGAAGGTGTTGAAATTTGTGTGATGTTCCATACGAGGGATATTGAACATGAATACAAGATTTTTGAATATAATTGCTAGTTACAAGATAAATAAGAATATTTGATTTAAGTTATATAAATTTGACCTTTGATTTGTCATATCAAAATTCGCAATTTGGTTTATACCATTTGGTATTATATATAGATAAGTATATATCGTGATGCCGGGATTTAAGGAAATGAGAAAGCGGTTTTGAAGAATATAACGATATTTCAAATAGTAATAGAAATGGAAAATTAGGTATGTATATTCATGTTCTAAAAACATATGAAATAGACTTTGTGATTATAATTAAGAATAAAGATAATATTTTAAATACATTGGAAGATTTAAAGTAGATTTACCATTTGGTTAAATATATATATTTTAAAATAGGCCAAGAAATGCCAAATACTGAATCAGCAGATCATTTCATTTACACGATTGAAATTTGATAGTTAAATCACCGACTATCAAAACTGACCATACGATCATTGGTATGGAAAGACCGGGATCGAATTCATATTCGAAAACCATTCTGACCAACAAATATGTGAAGATGTCGGAAGATGATCAAGATGGAGCGTTGAAGACTGTGGATTTTCATAAACGAAAGAACTGCTAAAAATCTCTGGGATTGCAACCAGAGACAAACTGTGGTTCTGTCTTGATTGGAATCTACGGGTTGCAAGGACTACTCGCTACTGATCCATGGGGTGATTCGTATATGAGATGCAGTAGGAGAGTACATTCGGTTCATCCTGTTCCTGGATGATTTATATGGTCGAATGTTAGACAGAGTATTTCCTTAAAACCACGTACGTTGATTTTTACAAATATACCGAGTTGGTGGCAAAGAGGGGCACTTCTTCTATACCCAAAGTATATTTGTGGATGTCAATTAGTGATTTGACGGATCTGACAATGTGGCATTCAAAGTTTATGATGACCAGACGTGTTCAAGCCTCAAGCTTCATCAGCCGGGAAATGACAAAAATCGGGCAGGCAGCATGGCTATGTGGGTCACTTCCATTAGGGTGTATAATCACCTATCTAGAGAAATTCCATTTGCTTCTTTAATCTATTTCGATGTTGTCACTTTTCGGGAGACAGTTATTGATCCCAACTGTCGGTGATATACATTCGATACACTCAAGCGAAATGAGTGGTCGGTCATGTGTGGGCCGGGTTGCAAGACGTTCTTGTTAACCCCAGTGTATTCGCCTCTAGAGATACACGATCGGCAGGTGGTCCAATACCTTGTCCAAGTCCGAATCCAATTTCCAATAAGCGCCCGCGGTTTTGATTGTATACTATATATATGTGGAGGGTGAGATGTAAGCATTCCACTAGATTGTTATCTGTTTGTATTTAGACACTATTGTAATATCAGACTAAGTATGACTTTCAAAAATGGTTTGGGTTATAGTAAGGTAAAAACCGTCTGTGTTTATGTGTGGGCTGGTCTTACTATTATCCTTGTATTTCAAAAAGGTTTCCCAAAGTTAAATAAGTTGTTTTGTTCTGTGAATTTATCACTGATAGTATTCCAGACTGACCCAGTGAATTTTGCTTTGCTTCAAATGTGCTCGGGTCAGACCGAGTGTATTTCCAGGTTAGGTTCGCTTGGAGTTTTCAGGAGCTGGAACCAGGAGGCTTCACCCCTAGTTATATAAAGTTAATTCCGCTATGCAGTTATATATTTTACTCTGATGATTGGTATGTTTATACAGTTCTTTGCATAAAGATATTTGATATTATATTTTATCTGTTCCGCTAGGGGTTTCTGATGTGATGTTTCTTCTTCTTTCTTCTATTCTAATATTTCTTTCTTTCTTTTCTCAACCTCTAAATTCTTTCTAATAACAATCTGGGATTTGATACTTGGGTTTTTAGCAAGTGATACGGGTTATGTATTGTTGTCAAAAATTCGAGCGTCGAGTTTTTCCCGGATCGTTACGCAACTGTTAGATTTCTAATTTCTTGTATTCGTTAGAAAGCTCTTTTCAATACGAACCCAAAGGTTCCGGTTTTAGGAGAATCCGACGGTCGGATCTCCCGTAATGTCCATTCAAAGTAAATGGTCGAAATTCGCGAACTGCCGCAGCGTGGCGCGTTCTATTCAGGCCATTATATATATATATATGATGTATTATATATATTTCGTCGATTTCCTTTTAAAACGTATTTTATAAATCGTTTTAAATTCGTTTTCAAAACAATTTCAACTTCCTATTCAATTTCTAATCAAAATTGAGTATTCCATATCATCGATATATAAATGATAATATTTTCAAAACATTTGATTTTGAAATCAATTCCTTTTCGATATTCATTATAGAAATGAATAAAATCGATATAAATATCGTTCACGTCAAAATGGCGTCAATCTAATCAACACGGCTTTATATATTTAGATATAATCGTGTCCATCCCAAATCGGACATCAAAATCATATTTTGATCTATTACTGAATATTATTTTAAAATATTCTTTATTTTAAAACAATCGTTATTTCAAAATATTCATTCTTTCTGAACTGGAATCAAACACTATCAATTACCATATAATTTGATTTATATGGATTTCATACACACACGTACACTACACTAACCAAACACAGTCAACCATCATCCAAAGTGCATTCTACACTGCATAAGCCTCAAATATAAATATTCAACGCTTATAGTAGCCTGTCAGTCAATCGATCGACATACAACTAATTATTGGGACTAGTGTATGTCATATATCATCACAATACCCGTGTGGGGTTTCAAACAATCAAACACAGGTTTTATTTGTGCAGTTGGGCGATGTGTAAAATTTATCGTCCCAATCAATATCATTCAAATGTGTGTCCATAAACAAATTTCCGATTTGTTTATAAATATTTATTTTATATACATGTTAAAAATTATATTTCTAACTATTAAATATTTATTCATTCCACATCACACAATCAATTTTCACAACACATCAATCAAACAAACAAGTCATCCATGGTCTGTGGACTACGGGTGTCGGGTGCTGCTAAGCACCATCTGCATCCTAGTATATATTTCAACTAGAAAACAAATTAAAAGTGAGAAGTTCTCACCGAGGGTTCCACTACGTCAATCTTTGGCGGACGATGGTTTGGATTTATCCCACATTCCAATTCAATCTTTTCACGCTGTTCATAATAAAAATCACATTTTAATTTCAGCGCTATATGGATAAAAATCACATTTTTCTACCGCTACTGTACAGATAAAAATTCTATTTTTATACTCTATTAAAATATATAAAAATTCTATTTTTATACTTGCTACTTATATATAAAAATAAAATTTTTATATCGATGATTATATCTGAAAAATCGCATTTTTAAACCGCTACTATATATGAATAAAAATCGTATTTATCTATAACTAAAAATCGTATTTTTATATGGCTAAAAATATTTTTTATCTAACTTAAAATCTTATCTTTTCTAAATCAAAGATCTAATCTTTTTAAAATTAAAAATTGTATCTTTTCTTAATAAAAAATAAATCCTTTCATGCATAAAAATCGTTTCTTTATATGGATAAAAAATCACCTCTTTATATACATAAAAATCTGAAATTCATCAACATAAAAAATCTAAACTTCATATATATAAAAATTTGAACCACATATTCATAAAAATCAAAATTTTCAGAAATTAAAGATCCTCTTTTTATTCTAAGAAATTAAAATCAGTAAAAACTCACCAATCTTTAGGGTTTAGGTCGGAGGGGGCCCCACGGAGGTTGGAAGGTTCTAGTCAACAACAGAGGTTAGTTTAGCAGCTGGAGCCTGGAGGTAGAAGGAATTTAATTAGTTAAAGCAGCTGAGAGCTGAAAGAGGATAACACAAAATAAATATATGTATACAAGGCAGCAGAAAACGGGGTGGGCTCATGAGCTAGCTGTAGAATTAAGAAGCATGGCCGCAGTTGCAGTTTGTTGTGGTATTATAGTGTCCATGTGTGTGTGATAAAAAATAGAAAAGATTGTAGTGATGATCAGCTGAGCCAAGTCCCACATCGCCTAATGGAGGGAAAGTCGCTTGGTGATATACAAGGGTGCTGGGTAAGGAGTTGTCCCTTCGGGGACATCCGATAAAACTGGAACGATACAGAGAAGATTAGCATGGCCCCTACGCAAGGATGACACGCACAAATCGAGAAATGGTCCAAAAAATTTTTTCTCCCCTTCCGCCCAACTCCAAGGCACTGCCAGGCTGCTCACGACTGCGGTGATGCTTTGCTTTGCCCTTGCGCCTGGAGATCAGCTGCTCTCCATCGCAGCGATCAAGCTTGCTTATATCACAGCGATCAAGCTTGTTCATATGAAAATTATTTTTAACTATGATGACTTTGTTTTTAACTATAAACTTGTTATGGCAACACTGCTACTTGCTGAACCCAGCTACTGGTGTATGGGCCTATGAGGTATATGGTGTATTATCCAATATTGTACGTACTGATTAATGAAATAATAAAGCATGTTTCTGAATATTGTGTATTATATACTGATTAATGAAACGATAAACCATCTCAATCTGATGGAGCAAGACTTACCTAAAGCTTGCTATTAAAATTTGTTTTCATTTTTGTCTTCATTAATCTCTCTTCCCTTTTTTTGCGTACTACACAGCTACTTATGTGTACGAATCTCTTCACTAATTATAACAGTAGTACCACACTTTAAAAAATTCTTATATTGTTAACCCTGCTAAAACATGCTCCTGCCATATACCAATATGATTCACCCACCTTATTCATATGTGAAATATGGATTTCCTAATAGGCATACATACAGAACTGAAGTAAAAGGTTATACATGACCTGCACCGTTGGGAGCAACAAAAAATTCAAAAGAAAAGAGAATTGGAAATTTATCTCATATCCCTTCATTCCAACTGAATTATGTAATTTTACTAAAGGTCTGGATGATCTAATTGGTCGTGTTTAATTAACAAAGCGAAACCGAATTCTTATATTGATGCAGAAAAATGATTTTTTTAGAGGAATCCAAGACGTATTTTACAATACAAGCTGGATGCTATATATAGACCAGAAAGAGATATTGGGCCAAATGCATTACAGCCCAACAAATAAAGAAAAAGATACAAAACGGGAAGGCAAGCACGAAGCGGGACAAACCAAGCAACGAAACCCAAAACGAATTATAAATATAGATTGCGCTCGTTATTAATGGTATGAAATAAAAGTGATTGCATACAAATTGATTGTCAATTAATAAAGGAATGCTTGTTTGGGAAATTTGATGATTGCACTCCAATTAATGTTGCAAAGTAGATGTTATTAATTTTATTAAATTGATTATAAAGATATAACTAATCAGTTGAATACTTATGTTTTTTCAACCATAAATTACCGTACCCATTAAGGTATATTTCTTTTTTTTATCGTAATTGAATTATTTTAACTCTTTTCTGTTTTCCTTGTAGATAATAGCTTCATAAAAGTAGCATTAAAAAGGTACAATAATAGAAGGCAAGTGCAGTAATTGAACGACGTTTCAGTATTTAGTACATTACAAATTCAAAAGAACCAAATCTAGTAACCATATTTCATACGAATTTTTGTTTCCAGGACATTGGTTTCAAAAGAATATTGTTAATGCCGCTCCAAAAACGGTTAAGGGGAGGTCACTTTTTACTTTTGTTTAAATTTACTAAGGGGAGGATCATTTTACATAGTCTCCCCTTAATAATTTATAATATATAGATCAAAATGTCATTTTATTATTTGATTCTAATTACATTATACTGTTCATTAAACCCTAATCATCTTTTTCTTCTCAGAGTAAACAATTAATCACTTTTTCATGGAGGAACCAATTTCTAACGAAATTTTTAACTTTGAAAAAGAAGGGAACATGATTTTTACTCAAAGAAGCGAATGACATGTTGAAATTGTTTAAGAAATCACCGAAAAGGCAACAAATTTACTGAAAAAACGAAGGCCTGTTTCCGATTATTTATTTTCGGCATGTAATTTCCAAACTTTGTACTAAATTTCAGTATGTTCTTATCGATTTTTACCTTGTTATCGCTAATATAACAATTTAATATTTAATGAAGTGAAAATAAAATATGACCCATCTTATCTATTTTTGGAGTGACATTAATAATACTCTTTCAAAAAATAAGTTTACAGGCCACCGTATTTACACTACGTCTTTTTTTTCCGCTATCCGTCCCTTTTGCGAACTCATCTCGACATTAACAAAAATAATTCCGCCATCTCGACATTGGTTTCACACTTTTTTTTTTTTGCTGTTTTTCAAGACCGCATCTCGGAATCTTTAGGCTAACTTCAATTATCGATTATTGAAAGCCCAAAAAACAAAAGTTTTAAGACTACATCGTTGGTTTAACGTCAGATTATTGATTTCAGGTGATTCGATTAACGATTAAAAGTTTTTGATTACTGATTTCAGATAACATTCGATTATTAATTTTAACATCAGATTTTAAAATCAAATTATCAATTCTCTTATAATTATCAATTAGTTCACATTTGTCATGCTATTTTTGATTGCTTCATACAAATTATTGATTTTGCTACTGTTAATGTGATTTTGGTGTAACGATAAATAGTTTTAACTCTTTTTTTTTCTTTTTCTTACAATAGTCTTCCAACTGAGGTTCCAAGTGTTCTGGCTGTCGTCGATTTTAGGAAAAACAACTTTGAGATTAGGCTTTCTCTGGATTCTACCATTTTTTATTTGCGAAATAAGATATGGGAAGCTTGGGATCATCTTACTCCCTTATGCTTTGATATCTTTTATATTCGGGATTCCACGAGTACATTTGTTCAAACTGACAGTGATTTGCAGCCATTCTATGCTTAATATATTTCAAGAAAGAGGAGTTTTTAGTTATGTTTGTTAAGTTAAAGGAATAGTCTCGTCTTAATGTTGGCAGCAGCAGTAGATCTTGTTCTATTAGTAAGTCGCATTGTGTTGAAGTTACAACGAATAGTGAATATGATGGAGTAGACAACAGAGAATTTAGCTTTGACAAAGAATGCGATTTTAATGAGTTGATGAAGAAAGGTTCCAATTTAGAATTTTTTACGGGGATTGGTCAGAAATTTGGGTCTGCTTCTGATTTCCGTAAAACTGTGATTGCATATTGTGCTAAAAATGGATTCAAGCCAAAGTTTTGAAGAATTGTAAAAAGAGAATAACAGTTCAATGTGCTGTTGAGGATTGCACTTTTAATATTCATGCTTCTTGTAAGTTAAAACAGTTGGATCATTTTCTGGTTAGAATATTTGAATCTACTCATAGTTGTGGTGGTGGATTTCAATTAATTATTAGTCCTTTGATTAAAAGTGATCTTGTGAAAACTTTGATTTTAGATAAGTTTGGGATGAACCTACCAGAAAAACCAATGATATTATTGCAAGTTTCGAAAGGAATTATGATATTAATTTGAGTTATTATTATGTGAATATGGGTAAAAGTTGGTTTTAAAGGAAATTTTTGGCAACGTGGAGCATTCATACAATGATTTGGTTTGCTACTTGAAAGAAGTTGATAAAAGTAATCCCAATAGTCACTCTACTATGGTGGTTGATGAGAATACTAATCAATTTGAAAAAGTATTAATATCATATGAAACTTGTATTCATGGATTCAAGCAACAGCTAAAAATGGAAATCAAGGTACATGAGTTGTTTTTTTTATTTACTTGATTTATTTTCTTGTTCTTTGGGAAAATTTATGTTTTGCTACCTAATCTATTTTTCTTCGTACATTACAGTATGTAACGATTGTGGGTGATAGGTTGAAATATGCATGTCAGCCAACTTCTACATGTACATAAGTAGTAGTGACTATTTCATTTTTTTAATTTAAGATGTATTATAAAATGATAAACTTTTTTATCATTTTTGTTTATTTTTGGTTTAACAATTATATTGCAATACTGTGAATTATGTTATGTATACAGTTAGATAAATTGCTTGTGTATTATGTAAAAACTGATAAAAGGTTTTATCATTTTGTGTTTCAGCCCAGTTAGCATTTTTAACACATCATTTTTGTTACATTAGCGCTATGGGATTTATGAATATTGGAGAAAAAAATAGTATGTGATCTTGCATGGTTGGTGAGTCCGATTCAGTTTTTTGTGTAATAATTTAATTTGTTGCTAAATTTATTTGTTCATTAAATTGTTTAATAAATTGATGGTCAGTGAATTGATGCTTTAAATAGTATAAAGCTATTTAATTTTGATGGTTCGTTGGATATTTAGAATTGATATGCAATGTATCATGCATAACATATGTTTAGAACACACTACTAACAATATGCAATAAACTTAGTACTAATAATGAAATAACATTCATTTTTAAAAAAAGAAAGGACATGAGTGGATATGAGAAATACTTTTATCATTTTAAATTGGGAGAATATTTATGTATATTTGTTTTGTATATTCTGTAACGGTTGTTTAATTTTAATTTTTAGGTTTTTTTCCTTTGGCAATGACTATTGTTGGGAAGGAAAACGAAGAAAACTAGTCTTGGTTTCTAGATCAATTAAAATGTTCAATTAGAGTTGATCGTCCTTTAGTTTTTATTTCTGATAAGCATTGGGGTTTGCTTTTAAGTATTCCCGAAAAATTTCCATCGGCTTTCCATTCATATTGTTTGCATCATATGCAAAATAATGTTGCTTCCATTGTAAAAAGTGGAAAAGGATTGTGGGTGGCTCAACTATTGGAACAGTGTGTTGTAGCTGTTACTCATCATGATTTTGAAAGAGCTATATCAAAATATAGGCAAATTGGAGATGAAAAGCTATTGAGTTTCTAAAGGATAAGCCTTTTGATCATTGGGCTGATTTATTTTTCCCTTGAAATAGGTACAATGAGAATAAATCAAATGTTGTTAAAAGCTTTAACTCTTGGATTTTGAAAATAAGACATCTTCTTATTACTTGTTGTTTAGATGGAATTTGGATTAAGCTTATGAATCAAATGTCAAAACGTAGAGAAGAAGCTTCTACTTGGTCCAGTGTACTTTGTCCTAAAATGGAGAATCGTCTATTGAAATTAAAAGAAGAAGGTTTTGGTTGGAATGTTTCCCGATCTTCTAAATTTCTTTTTGAAGTGCGTTCTCTTATTTCTCACAAAGTTGATCATGAAAATCGGATTTGCACTTGTAATCAGTGGAGAGTTACCGTTTTTCCTTGTGTACATGCTTTGAAGTGCATTACTATGTCAAGACTTAATGTTTATGATTTTATTGAATATTATTTCATGACCAAGGCTCATAGGGCTTCTTACTCACATGTCATCAATCATATTCCTACTATTGATAAGAAAGATATTATTTCCTCCTAAGACTATTTGTGGAGCTGTTAGACCTAGAATTAACAGACTTGGTGGATTGGATGTATTTCATGGGAAGCAGAACAAGTGCGGAAAGTGTAAGAAGTTAGGGCATAATCGTAGAAGTTGTCCATTGAGTGGTTGAACTGTTTTTATGATTGATGGTATGTCTATTTTATGGTGGATCTATAACTAATAGGCTTAATGTTTTTTTCTTTATCTTTGTTTGAGATACTGTTGGACTGTAAGAAATATTGAATCATAGTTTATTTTAGTTTTTTTATTGCACATATGTGATTTTTTGTTGTTGTGAATTATTATATGAGGAGTTTCATGTTTTATTTTTAATGATGTCTAGTTTTGGATATATTAGGAAGGTAGTTCCATTCTGGTGGTGTTGTTTTTAGCTTTTTGAAATGGATGATGGTTTTGTGAGCTGAAAACATGTAGTTGAAATTTCCATTATTTTCCAGATTTTTTCAGTTAATTTTTTTCCGTTTGAGATTTTTGAATGTTACAAAGTTGAAAACTCAAGTTGTGATTTGTGAAGTCATGGCTATTTAGTATATTTCATTTTTACTCTTTATCTTTTTTATATTGTTTTTATTTAATTTAATGAATTTATTTTTTATATTATATATATATATATATATTAATTTTTGTGTTTACATATGTGTACTACATATTGTTTATCTTTTTTTTTTAAGTTTTGTTACATATTTTTAAAATTTTAGTTATGCTTTTATAAAATGATAATTTATTTTATCTTTTTTTCTAGTTATGTTTTAACAAGTATGTGGTAATATACTGTACTTGATTTCAATTAACAAGTTGCTCTTCTTTGTTTGAAAAAGATAAAATTATTTATCTTTGTCTAAAAAAGATAAAAGTATGTAAATATTTATTTGTATTTGAGTCAGACCGTCTATGCATGAGACATCCCTTGTTATAGTTTTTCTATTGTTCGCAATTTTATTTGCACAGTATAGAAAAAAAAGTTAAAGTATGTTAGTATGATATAGGTATAATGAGTTGATATTTTATTTGCTTATGTATAATGAGTTTATATATTGCTTGTGTATAATGTGGAAAACAATAAAAGATTTTATCTTTTTTCTATTGTTTTTATTTTAGTTAGTGGTTTTATTGTTAGCATTTATTTATATTTATATTATATTAATATTTTTGTTCACATATTGAGTTAATATGTATATTAAGTTAATATTTTATTTGTATGTTTTGTGACAGGTTTTTAAATTTTAAGTTGTGTGGTTCTATAAAATGATAAATTATTTTATCTTTTTGGTTCTATTGTGGTTTAATGATAAATTATTTATATTAAGTTAATATATCAAAAAATATCATTAATTCCATTCTGATATTCATCAAATACCAACTGCCAAAGTGAATTTTCCTAGAGTGGGATCTGGAATCAACGTGCAGCTTCATATATACCTCCTCAAGATATGCCCTCACTCTTAAAATGAACACATAACGTTATCCACAAACTTAAAAAAAAGATAAGAGTAAATAGGTGGATATATACGTATTAACAAAGTAAATACATAACTGGTATGACAAAGCAATATGTTAAGGAGATTCTGTAAACCAAATAAGCAAAAGGTCATCTGTGTATCAACTGCACTCATGTAGAAAAAGAGTATTAGAACATTAAAACTCGTGCAGCCTTAAATTTTGTTATAGAAATACAGTATGCTTGATGGCAGTAAATTGCACAATCAAACGTTTGTCCCTTTTTGATACAATCTAATCAGGCACTTCTAGTTTTCTAAATCTTTCAGTCACATCCAAACTGCATAATTACGCTTAAAAGCCACTTCCTAGTTCCTACCGCTAACTGCCGAACGTTTTGTCCCTTCCTAAACTACCTCTTAAATAACCAAGTTCATACCTTTGCATGGAATAATATATGATACTTATAAAAAACATGAAACCCAACTGTAGAATGATCTAACTGTTAAATTTGGTGATACAAAATCACCAATTGATTGGAACAAATTTGCAAAGAAAGGAAAGTAAATATTTTTATAATAGGAATGCATTGATTGCATTTGATGAGGTAGTAGAGAAATAAATGAAGGGATTAGTTTCTTCCATCTATGCTAAAGAAATGGATTGATTTACTTCTTATGTTTGCACATTTGTTGTTATGGTAATTTTCCTCCATTATATTATTACCATATGATGGTAATTTAATTGATGACTCACATAGATTTGCACTGGCTATATATTGAGAGGTAAACTTTAGTGTAAACCCATCCTGGCCTGGAGCCAGTGATCCACAATGGTGTCTCTTCTTGTTAAACCTGATTGAGGTTTGGATATGTAAACTCTTATTTTGTAATCTCTTGTAATTCACTCATGTGGAATAAAATCTCTCTCTGTTGGACTGGACGTACACTATCTCGAGGATAGTGGAACCAGTATAAATATTGTGTCTCTTTGTTTCTATGCTATAGTTATTTACTATTTTGTTGATGTAATAGAATAATTGCTATCAGATTAGATTGGTGTTCAATTGGCAAATCTAGATCCTATTTATTGCACTTCCGCATATGCTCAATTTTGCATAACATATTGGTATCGGAGCAAGGCGATTTGTTTTAAATTGTACACCAATTATTTCTACAAAGGTTGATAGATTCAGTGGTGATTATGCTATTACTATTTTGGAGAAAAGGAGACTTTGATGGAGGAGATTATGTCGAGAGTGAAGGGCATTCCAATCTGGGAACTTTGACGTGATACGGAGTTTATTGTGAAGAAGCCCTCTGATATGGACGACGGAATATGGAAGAAGACGAAGAAGAAGGTGGATGACGGTTGAAGAACCTAGTCCACAGCAAGGTGGAGAGGTTAATATGGTTACTGCTTATGGTCCTAAGGTGGAGGATCATGGTATCGACAAGGATCTAGATGTTGATGATGCTTGAGGGATCCCGGAGATGAAGAGATCATGTCAAACGGAAGACGAATGTCGATTTTTGAAATCCACAAAGACGATGGAGATCTTGTGGTATTGCAAGCACTTTTTAGACCGTTGGTTTTTGCATGGTGCAGCTCAGGTGGTAGATGCATCTTTTGCAGGCGATGGGTTGTGTTTGTAATTAAGGTGTGGTCATAGTCCTTTCAAATCGACTGGGTGTATCTCGTTGCCCTGAAATCGAGGTTGGTTTAATTGAGAGAATAATTTTTTGGTCTCGGTGGTGTTGAGATTACTTTGGAATCTGCCTTTTTTTATTTTTATTTTGGATATTTGCAACATTTTGTTGGCGGGCGGGGACGTAGTCTGAGCTCGTTAACAATTGTGTGATGGGGGTGGCTTTGCTGGAACCCATTTGGTAAATATTCATTTTTTTGGTGTATCTCGTTGTGAGATTTTGATTGAAGGTAGAGTTCTGTTGAAGAGTTTTATGATGAGAAGAGAATTTGACTCAAGGTGGGGTGCTGGAGATATGTGATTCTGCATCAACGTGGATTGTTAAATTTGGTGATACAAAATCACAAATTGATTGGAATAAATTTGCAAAGAATGGAAAGTAAATATTTTTACAATGGGAATGCATTGATTGCATTTGATAAGGTGGTAGAGAAATAAATGAAGGGATTAATTTCTTCCATCTATGCTAAAGAAACAGATTGATTTACTTCCAATGTTTGCACATTTGTTGTTATGGTAATTTGCCTCCATTATATTATTACCATATGTTGGTAATTTAATTGATGACTCACATAGATTTGCACTGGCTATATATTGAGGGGTAGACTTTAGTGTAAACCCATCCTGGCCTGGAGCCTTGATCATAGATTTGTCGTGCTTTGATCATCAACCACAAGACCTTGCTTTTCAACAGAAGCCTTGATCATTTGCCACTTAGGCGTGCCACACAGGAAATTCACTCCATGCGACCGATGTCCATCGATATACAACCTCTGAGCTCGTACGTCTCAGAGAAGGGCGTTAAGTAAGAGAATAAATTCTCCACCGCCAAATAGATGTATATTTAATAGAGATCAATCAACACAGAATAAAATCCAATGTCAGACACACGGTCCATTTACAAGTTCGTTCTGGGTCTGAACGAAACCGGAGGCACTTTCCTCGCATATCCATCGATCTCCAAGTACGTCTGGACGATCACCAACTGATTCCCTCCTCTTGGGTGTGCAGCCCAATCAAGATCATCAATAATCGCTCAAACGATGTGAAGACTTCCGGTCTTCAACCACCGTCTTCATCTTTGACATATCGTCGAATCGGTTATTCAGAATGTGTATAAACCCAGCCTTTCCGAATAACCCACGTATATATTAAACACATGTTACACAAACACAACATGGGCCTCATTCCAATTTGGAAAGGAAATATATATTCATTTGTTGAATAGAAGAAAATATATATATTCATGTGTTGACAATATTCATGTGTTGAGTAAAATATTTTAACAATAAAATTTACATCTTTATCATATTTAAGATTAGAAACTAATTGGAAACTAGATAAGATGGGTGGTTTCCTAGGTATTGATCTGATGTTGGTTTCGGCCATCGGGGTTAATACTTAGGGAATCATTCTCTTACTACTTACCAGTTGGAGTCTGATTAAAAATCAAACGATAGATACCATAATTTTATAAAATATATTAAATACTAGAAATAGTCATGTGTTGACAGTGCTCATGTGTTGAGAATATTCATGTGTTGAAAGAAATATAGATTCATGTGTTGAATAGAATAAATATTCATTTGTTGAATAGAATAACGAAGTTATTGAAATATATAAAGCTGTGTTGATTAAAGATGCGCCATTTTGATGCGAACGATATTTATATCGATTATATTCGTTTTTATAATGAATATAGAAAAGAAAGTGATTTCAAAATATAACGTTTTGAAAATATTATCATTTGTATATCGATGATGTGGAATATTCAATTTTGATTCGAAATTGAATACGAAGTTGAAATCGCTTCGAAAACGAATTTAAAACGATTTATAAAATACGGTTTTAAAAAGGAAATCGACGATATATATATAATATATTATATATATATATATAATGGCCTGAATAGAACGCGTCGCGCGGCGGCAGTTCGTGAATTTCGACCATTGACTTAGAATGGACATTACGGGAGATCCGACCGTCGGATTCTCCTGAAACCGGAACCGTTGGGTTCGTATCGAAAATAGATTTCCAATGAATATTAGAAATTTGAGATCTAACGGTTGGATTTGGAATTATGTCCAAATCAAATTTGGAAAAGGTCGCCGTAAGTGCAGTTCGATGCCCGTTGATGGAAATCGACTGTACGGGCCTTGATAAAATTATTAAAAATATCAATAATTTGTGTGAAATCATAAGAAATGATTTGTGAAGAACTGGGATGAAAATTTCCACATTTGAAAAGATAAAAATAGATTTTTATCGAAATGAACTAGTTTTGAACTAGAATTAAAATCCCATTTATTTTTAAGATAAATAAAGTGGATTTGAAATAGTTTTGAAAATAACCAGAATTTCCAATATATAAAGTGGAAAGGGATTTGAATCAAAATTGTCTTTGGAATATTTCGATGTTGGATTTCGTGATTATATATATACTGTTATGGGAATTTGAAAGATATATTAATATCGTTATTTTCAATACGATATTTGTTGGTCGTAGAATTTGATATTGAATATAAGCCGATATATTTTCTATTCAGAGCCTTGTATTTAATATCAAATGTGATTTGGGTTTATCGTGAACCGTGTTTTAGGTGACATTGGTTCTTTAACCCAGTTAAAGACAGGATATTGATTTTTGAGAAGATTAAAACTAAGTGGAGTCACCAGTTGTGCTCCGAAGCGATAGTTAAATCTTTAATTAGATTTGAACGTGAAATGGTAATTAATTTTACCGATAACACCGTGTTGTTAGATATGCATTATTACCAGTTTTTCTCCATAGGATGAATAGGTTGGGATTGGGAAATAAAATAAATAATTACTTCGGTGTGGTTCGCTAATCCCGACTAGTTTGGAAAACCTTAATATGGTTTGAAACGATATCCAAAGCAAGATTAAAGAATAAATTTATAAGAATTTATCTTTGATAAAATTAATGGGAACCTTTCCCTAAGAGTGTGAAATTTTGAATAAAAGAATATTCTGGATTGGAATGAGGCGTATGTTGTGTTTGTGTAACACGTGTTTATTATATACGCAGGTTATTCGGAAAGGCCGGGTTTATACCCATTCTGAATAACCGATTCGACGACATGTCGAAGATGAAGACGGTAATTGAAGACCGGAAGTCTTCACATCGTTTGGGCGATTACTGATGATATTGATTGGGCTGTACACCCAAGAGGAGGGAATCAGTTGGTGATCGTCCAAACGTACTTGGAGATCGATGGATATGCGAGGAAAGTGCCTCCAGTTCGTTCAGACCTAGAACGAACTTGTAAATGGACTGTGTGTCTGACATTGGATTTTATTCTATGTTGATTGATCTCTATTAAATATACATCTGTTTGGCGGCGGAGAATTTATTCTCTTGCTTTAACGCCCTTCTTTGAGACGTACGAGCTCAGAGGCTGTATATCGATGGACATCAGTCGCATGGAGTGAATTGCCTGTGTGGCACACCTAAGTGGAAAATGATCAAGGCTTCTGTTTAAAAGCAAGGTCTTGTGGTTGATGATCAAAGCACGGCCTGTGTGGCGCAGCTTTGTGTATGGCGTTAATTCGCAAGCCTCACACCTCGGTATGAGTCAAAAACGGGATAAGGACCTAAGGAGTGCACGACGTTTCTTTCTAGCTATGGGTGATGTCAGTGACCTACCAGCCCTGACATTTATATACTTTTCACCTGTGTTGTTGTTGGAATGCGAGGCGCCTCGAATATATGGTCGATAACTGGCACTATGTGAGCTGACGTACAAACCATTATGTATAGGTCCTATAGGACCGGAAAACGTGTGTTCAGGAATAACTAATCCTCAAAAGTATGAGAGGACCGGCCTTGGAGGTTCCAAGGGATCGTTGTGTGTGGTCTTGAGGCATTAGCTAGAGTGTCTCGAATCGGAGAGGAGCTTGCCCCTTGCCTCGACTCATGATGGAATCCAATTTCCAATATGTGATTTGCGGTTTTATTTGTAGAGCCTAGTATGGCAACATGATAGATTGTATCCATGCCGCCTAGGATTGATATTTATGATTGAAATTATTTTGACACTATACATTTATAGTAATATCAAAATAATGTGTTTTGAAACATATCAAGCATTCTTTGGCTATTATAAGGTAAAACCCTATCCTCCGGCTTGCGTTGCATTGTGTGATGGGACCTAGGTCTTATAATAGCTTCATTTTTCTTTATTTAGCATTGCGCTGTTTGTTTTATGCACTGGTATTCCTGGGAGGAAACCCGTTCCGTGTATACGGCGTTATCCCTTGATTTTCCTAACTTTAAAATGAAGATAATGATCGTTTTAGTTCTCACACCAGTCACATGACTGACCTGGAGTTTATTGTTTTAACCTAAACACTGGGTGCCCTTATTTTTGACAGCTAGCAGTTTTTGGTTTTGCAGATTTACATTCACAGGATCCTGGTTTACAGCTGGAATGATATTCGGAAAGCTCTGTATCCGTGTATTTCTTTCAGCTGTGTGTTGTATTATTTTTCCGCAGCTATGTATTTTAATGTAATCTAAGTCTCTGATGTATATCGATTGTGTAATATTTATTCATACTCTGTATATTCTTATATCTGATGGAATTGTTGTAATAAACAATGAAATGTTCTTCTGTTTTCGTTCCGATGTGTGTTGTTCTCAACGCCATCCGTGCTTTCCTTCACGGGGAAGTTCGGGTCGTGTCATAATATTTTTGAGGAATCCAGTTGGATTCCTCCAACCTGTTTCCCTGCATCCAAAGACGTTAGCCAGCATAAATAATACCCATCCTGCTTCGAGGCAGGATATCGCGGTATGAAGGTCATCCACTATCATAGCGTGGGGCGCATAGGGTAATCATCCACTAATGGTACCGCGGGCATCCGCTAATGATACTGCGGGAATCCAACCACCAATATATATATATATATATATATAATAACCACAAACACCAATCCAAAATAACTAATATATATTTAATAATAGCCATAGTAATATTCTAATGTAAGCAAACCACCATCGAATAATTATTTTAACAGATAAAATAATTCTAAATAAAAATGAGTGAGATCTACTCACCTAATTTTTGTTTGCCGAATACCCAATGAAGTTTATTGTATAGATTTTTTAGTGATTCCTTCGTATGTCTGTTTTTCAATGTAAAACAATATTAATAAATTTTTAATTATCGTATTATACAAATTTAATTTAAATAATACCCACATGTGAACCGATTCCAAATTAATCCTCAATCTCATACTCAACTATTAGTTTACAATTAATTTACCTCACTAGCAAAAATATATAAGTTTATACCAATTAATTAAATCAACTTCTAATTATAAAACAAATCTCCATATAAGGTTTAAATTTCAAAACCAAAGAATATACTACATTAACTATTTTGAATATAACTTAAGAAATTTTTAAAACATCCTTAGTCTTTTTTTTATTTAATTAAAAATTAATTTTACCTTAAGCCATTTTAATAGCCTTCTTCCCAGATTGAAAATGCAAAACCATCCTTCCCTTCTACAAAACCCAAACTGTTGAGCCCTCTTTCCCTGTTCAGAACGCACCTGTCACAGGAATTGCTCCTACCTGCAGTCACCCTGCTTCCACCATCTTCTAATGATGCAAATCAAAATTTCCGCCAATATAATAGTTCGAACTCCGCGCTCATCAGCCCTAACCCCTTTGGAAACTCCACTGACATCAACTACTACAAACGCGAGCGCCCCCCACTCGTAAGTAAGATCGCTCTGGGATCGGATTCCACCTCCGATGTTGCGAGACCCCCAAACTTCATCGCTCCCTCCCGGAGTCCATCGCCACCATATAGTAAACCACCGTCACGTTGAAAACATCGACACCTGCTTAGAACTCTAGCTCAACCATCAACGTCGCTCTCCAGATCATACGACTAACCCTCTTCCTGAATTCGAGTGCCTCAGACACGATGTCGACCCCCACCGAAGTCGCGGTCCTTGATTGCCAGTTAGATTTAGTCTCCTTTTTTTTATTTACGAACTGATTTTACTTTGAGGCAACAGAAGGGAAAATTTATTGGTTTACTGAGTTGGTTTTCGAATGAGTATGTGGTGAGATATTTCAAAAGCCAATTCAACTGATTATTTTTCCTTCAGAACGAATTCATTTTGAACAGACTCGGCCATTTTTCTTTCGATTTACAGAGGTAGAATAAGGAGGAACTGCGTATGAATTTATAGAATGTGACTGGGAACCATTCGTACCAGTATTTAATTCTGGTCGGGTAAGTACATAGCAAATATATTTAAAAAGATTTGATTTTGATTTTAAATATAATTTAATTTAATTTGATTTGATTTAAAGAGATTTTATTCTTTTTAAAATGATATCGATTTGATTTCGAACCTATCCACAATCAAATATCTCGGGGTCCATTAATTTAAACCACGGACCGCTATTTTAACGTAACCACTGTTGTTTCAACAGTGTAACACTATTCTGAATTGAATTGAATATATTTTGATGTTTAATTCGAACGTATATAGAATAATCATTTTAAATTCATAAATAAATAAATTTCTCGATAATATATTATTATTATTGATTACGTTCACATAGAATTTATATTTATTATCTGAACTATTTTAACTCAGTTTTAAATCTTGTATTGAATTATTTTTTGTACTACGATAATTTAATATATTCGATATTAAATCGAAATTGATTGTTAAATCGACAACTCGGTATAAAATCGATTTATATTACCAACTCGATACTTAAATCCATAATAAATCGATAAGAAATCCGGATCGTTACATTATTACATATTCTTGCATAGATGAATGAATTTATATTGAATACAGCATCAATTTTTCTTCTTATTTGCATATATTAATGATTTAGTAACAAGATTCAAACATGCTAAATATATGTACGTCAATTTTTCCATGTAAACTGATAATGTAGTATAGTATTATTTATTTTGGCATAGAATTGTGTAACTATTTTCATTATTCTCATGAATGTATTCAAAAATTTGGTTTCATGCATGCTATGTTATAACTTTTAATTCATTATACCTATATAAACTTGAATTATTTAACTTTAACATCAAAATCAAAAAAAAATCACTCATTCTTTACTGCACAAATTTTATGCTCTTTAGTTTGTGAATTCCCTAGTTACTATTAAAAACAAATTCCAACAAGGCTGTACAATACTTTAGTACTAATAAAAAAAATTCTACTGGAATACTGCTACAATAATGTTAAATTATCAACATTTTATATTCAGATTGATCAGTTGGATTATTACTGAATAATATTTTCCAGTCCCTCTACTAAATATATGTAATACCACCACACAAGTAGTCAACTATTAACAAAAAAACTCTACAGAAGACAGCATCAACTATAATTTCATGTTAAACTAAAAAAACTTGATTTAGTGCCTAAAATAACAGAGTACTTCAGTTCAAACAAAACATAACCATTTACACGTGGTCCAAAAATCAAAACAACAGTCAACATTTTCAAATCAAACTAAAAATCCCTATGCTTCCATTTTAAACAATACGTTCGTTAAATTCAGACTTCAGATATTTCTGAGTTAGCCTACTGCCCTCAGTCCAGCTATAAAGTTTGCAGCTGAGTATTTCATGAGCCAACTCAGCACGTTGTTTACTAATAGCTTCAGCATAAAATATTTCTTCATCTTTAACAATCCCTTTGTCCTCGCGTCTTTGTTTCATTATGTTGAAAACAAACATCCCACAATCGACACTGCAGAAATTTATTAATCATTAACACTTTGTTCGATAAAACTTATTCACAAAAAATGCATACGTGTATATAATTATTCACATTATCTGCATACATGTATGAAACCATTAACAATTTTTGAAATAAATACCGGCATAAATGTATGAAAATTTTCAGATCTTATGCATGAACTTATGCTAGCATTTATGTTATATACGAAAATAAGTGAAACTTGTATACATAAATGCAAATAAATGCATTATTTGCATACGAACATGTAGATATTCCAAATTTTGTTTACTAAAATGCAGATGAACTTATTTTATTTTCTTACGTGTGGCCTTGTTGTGGGCAATCCGCTATTTCAAGTTCTTTTGGTTCCTGAAATTTCTCCTTCTCCAATTTTTTCATCACATCACTGACGTAACTAATCTGCATACAAAAAAAATTTATACACTCAAACATATATTAAAATATTTACACGTGCAAATATATACATATATATATATTCATTTTGTTACTGGTATAAACAACAACTTGCAAATGAAATATTTTCAAATTACATACCATATCTTTCGCAAATCTTTGATGTTCTCCTTCACGACGTGGTTTATTGGAATCGTAATGAATCCATCTTCTATCATCTTTAATGTATTCCAAAATAGATTTTTTTTTTCTTTTGATGTATAGGAATTAATATTTTCCTGCACGCTTGGAATCCCTTTACAGGTGGTTCATCTATAAAATGCTGCAATTGTTCTACTGAATCCGTATTTACAAATGCCTGTAATTGCAATCAATTTAGTGGACAATTGTAATTATAAAAACAAAGTTATGCATAAAAAAATATAAAAATACTTATAGAAGCAGAAACTCTAATGTATAAAATCTCGGGACGTTTTTCTTAAAATTGTATCCCACAAAGTCAATTATCTAGTACAATAAATGGAATGAATGTGTTATAGACATGACAGTTAATTCTAAACATAGAAAATTTTACTGAAATTATTTTCACAACAATTGATTTTCAATATAGTATTACCTTTCCGTCGATAAATCTTCCGGCTAACAAATCACCCAATGAAGTTCCAATAATGCAAATAGAATCTTCACCATTCAAGTACGCGCTTTTTCTGATAATACACGTAATACAATTAGATAATTTCCATCAACAAATTATAACTGATTAAAATAAATAAAATATTTTACTGCATATTGTCTGCAATAACTTATAATATTTGCTTAAAACAATCAACAGTGTATACTTGCTTTACATTCATATATTTTGTATTTTTTGCATAACAGTATGAGACAATAATTTACGTCAGCATATAAGCATGCAAACATTCTCATGATTTACAATATGAATTCAAACATAAACATTACGTTTTGATACATGACTGCATATACTGCCAATATATGCATACAAACCTGCATTGATATTACTTATCTGCATACAAGCAAGCGTATACTGTCAAAACATGTATACTAGAATGCAAATTTAACATAATTCTACATACATTTATGAACATTTTTAATAAACATTGCTTCTACAAACAAAACTAAAATTCAACAAAAATGAAAATAATGTAAATTTTGAAAACTTTTTACCTGAGGTTTGCATGTGTGAAAAATTGTTCAAAATTTTCTATTTGGTTCTCTTCTAATTCCCGAACGATCTTAAACTTCCTTATCTTCAGTTTAGCTTTCGTAGGCATTTCTTCATCTCTTGGTCCATTTTCATAATCTTCAAATTCCACCATTTCTGCCGCTTTCCTTTTTGCTTTTCCTTCGACTACAAATAACATGACATTTACCATCCACGTAACACTGGAAATTATAGTTCATGAACATTAGTAAAACAATAACATATTGTGTACCTTTTCTGTTTCTTAAATTTATACGCCTTTGCATTTTTCCTAGTTCATCCATCCAGTCGTTCACACTAACTTTTCTATCTCATTTTTATTTTTAAAATTTTCAGTATTTTCATTCACTCTCTTCCTTGTTTCAACCATCCCCTGCTGCTTCTCCTTTACATTGCCTAGCTCTGTCTCATTCTTTCTGTTAACCATCTGCTCATTCTTCCTCATTTTTTCTTCTTCAATTTTTTCTGTAGTCGTCCTATCATTCTCTGTCTGGACGAACTCATCCACCAAATTCTTCTGTTGTTCCTTCTCCAGATCATCAACTCCGTTGTCATTACCCTCAATAGCTTCGTCATTTGTTCCTTCATCATTTTTATCATTATTATCTGTTAACATTGTTTTTTTCCTGCTTCTGCTTCTTCAGCGCATTCTTCTTGCTATGCTTCTTATCAATTTTCTCAACCAGATTATCAATCACCTGCTGAATGTTCTCATCGTCCACTTCTTTATCACTTTCAGTTTTCTCATTATCTTCATCAATATTCATTTCATCATGACATTGATCTTCCTCCTCTTTAACTTTATCAATATCCTCAATGTCTATATCAAAATCACCATCATTTTTATTACCTACATCATGATCATCTTCAGAACTTTCTGATATTGTGTCAGCAGTAAGCTCTTTTATTTGTATTTTTAACATTGTGTTCTCTTCTACTGACTGCCTTTTCTCTTGTTTCAATACGATTATCATATCCTTCAATTTTTGTTCCCTTTGTTTAAAATATGCGTCATATTGTTCATCTTTTTCAACAACTTGTTTCAGCAACTTTAATTCCTTTCCTTGCACATCCTGCAAACACAACAAGCAACAAATATTGTGTAAATAATGCATAATCAAGTTGTTGTATTATTGTACTCAAGTTTATGAAAAACTTGCACAGATGACTGAAATTGTACAAATTACTTGAACTTCAGTTCATAAATATTACAAATAAATTTCCTATAATACTATATTACATTTTATATTTTATCCAATAAGATATGCAAAAATTCTTATTGTTTGCATTCACTTGATTAAGTATTCTGAGTAATGGTTCAATTTCACGAAACATGTCCTAATCCAAAAGACAATACTGCAGCTTAAGACACAATATCTACATACATTTATGCAAATACTATTCAGTTTTTCACCCAAATATTCATCTTTTCATTTTATTAATTTTGACAAATATGTAAGATTCAAATTTACAACATAATTACAAATACGATAAAATTGATAATTTTTTAACACTTACATGCTAATATTGTGAGTACATGACTAAAACTTAAACAATAT
Organism: Allium sativum; assembly: GCA_030737875.1. Classification (NCBI taxonomy): domain Eukaryota; kingdom Viridiplantae; phylum Streptophyta; class Magnoliopsida; order Asparagales; family Amaryllidaceae; genus Allium; species Allium sativum. The sequence goes on from CM060916.1 coordinate 549,508,385, forward strand.
AGGTAACATCTGTAGAAAATATTGCATTTATTGCAAAAATCTACAAACATTGATGCAACTACACTTCGTATCTGCATACAAGTATGCAAATATAGCTATTATTTGAATACAAGAATGTAAATAATGTCATTATTAGTAAACAACCCTGCATATAATGTCTAACATCTATACAATTATTTAGAATACTTACTTCGATAGATATATATGTTTACAATTTACATGAGACTTACATTGTTGTATTTTATATCCACTAGCATCGATGGCTTTAGCAATTTAAGGTCCCATTTTCCTGCTCGTGGAAATACATCCTTATTGTACTCAAGCTTAGATGTTGGCAGAATATGAGTTTTGTCGCAAGCCCACCATTGCATAACCATAAAGTAAACAAAACATTATAAATAACATGAATAATAATTTTTAAACAAACTAAAATAGTAAGGGTGGTGCTAAATGCAATAAAAATTTCCTTCATGCAGTAATTAAAAATTGGTCTAATTTACTGTAATATCCTTCACTTATTTTCTGTGCCCTTGCTAAATGCAGTAAAAATTTCCTCCATGCAGTAATCACCATCAGTGTTTTTTTGGGAAATAGTGTCGCTCCAATAATGAGCCATCGGGTCATTTAATATTAGCAAGGGCTAATCTGTAATTGTCGTTTACTGTATGGAGAAAATTTTTATTGCATTTAGCAGTCATGAATAGTAAGTATGAAATTATTACCAAAAACAGTGTCACACAACCAGTAATTTTCTATAGTGCCTCATAATATTTATCAACTTGGCTGATTAGATGGTGATGGACAACTTTCGGCCAAGATATTATACTTAACTTCCTCTCGCACACACAATATAGTACCAAAGTCCGCGGTAAAGAGTAGTTTGGAGTAGATATAAGGAATGTTGCTACTACATAGAGAAGCAAAAGCTTAACAGTATCAAAACATGCTACGTCTGACTCATCTTTAATTGTTGAGAAAATTTCTCGTTCGATATTTTTCTTGTTGATCGTAGCATCTCCATTAAAGTGTCTTTCTACAAAAGCTTTATAATCTTCATCATCTTTATCATCCTTTTTTAAATGTCTGCTTGTTTTAATCAAATCTCCTTCAACAGGAGCACCCAACAGCTTCCCAATATCTTCTTCCGTAAATGTCGGCAACAAATCTCCATACTGAAAGTACTCAGTTTACAAAATCTCCAAATAAGAAAGTGGGAATCAATTCTAAAATTCCCACAAGTGCAGAGGGGATTAACACTTCATATAATAAAATAAACAAAGCAGAAGAGGGATCCTATTCTAAACAGGTCATTGAGCCCAACCCCCCTTCGATGGACTCAAGCATTATTACAAATTTATCAAAATTCTTATAAATTTTGATAATCAAATCTAAAGTTGTTGAATTTTTAATAGCTTCTGCAGGAGAGATGACGCCATCAATGATCATGTCAATGAATCCACTCAATGGCAATTTTTCAAGAAAAACATAATGCTGATGTGTATACAAGTCATCCTTCTTCAGTTTCTCAATCAACTCTACGAATGCTTTCAGATTGTTCCTGTAAACACTTTCCTTCTTCAGATTTTTTCTTAATTCTTCTATTTTTCTCTCTTTTACCACTAGGTCCACTTTGCATGGCTGCTCAGTTACTACTATAGCTCGCTCTTTTTCAACATTTGAAATGTGGTCATCTTCGACCAAAGCTCTCTGTAATAAGAAAGAAAAATGTAATCACATATATGCATAATTCTATGCAAGTATTCTGAGTAAATTCACCAATGTATGCTTGTATTCTTAACACATGTACAAAATTTCCAAATTTTGTTATTTTAGTCACAAACATGTGCAACTAAACCTAATATTTGTACACAAATGTGAAAATATTACTAATACTATCGGACAAACCATGAATCTGCAGTACTATCACATAGTTGTGCTAATATTTAGAAAAAATTAACACAAGTACGCAATTATTACATACATTAGCACACAACTGTCCAATCATTCATAATATCATCACAGAATTGCGCGAGTAATCATAAAACTTTCATTACACTCTGCAGTTAACATACTAATATATACATTATTTCCCACAATCTTGAATAACTCAAATATTTGTCAACTAATTATAACGTGGAAAAATATATATTTCAAATTATACAGGAATTTTTATTTAATTTACTTAAATATTTAAATTTATACTTACTCCGGTATTTCTCCTTTTTTAAATTTGTTCATCCATCTATTCATGTTTCTTGCAGAATATTAATTCAAAACTGCAACCATTTCATAAATATGCACACCGACATGGAAATCTTCTGATTTTGTACATTTCTGCGGGCATCCATTTTTAATACATGCATTCAAACCTTTATTATGCATTCTTGGATACAATCATACATATCAAATGTCATAAAAATCATACATTTACGCTAATATTCCATATAAATTCATGATGTTATTTATTAAGTAGGTTATAAATAACTTACACCTCCCCACGGGTATGCAGATTTTCTAAAAATATTGTACAATCACATAATATTTCTAAAAAATATCTATATAAAACTTCAACAATTATTACGAACACTATACACTCAATCGTAAGGTTTATTTTATTATTACTACACTTTCATACAAGATGATATCATCCGCAGTCGATTATGAAGGAAAAAACTCATATTTATACCTTTTTTTGCCATTACTTGTAATTTTACATCGACGTCTTCAAATTTGAAGCAAATAGGGACGATCTTCGAGAAAATAAAGAACGACAGCTTTCGATTCTGAAACTCGAATGATTGTCTTAGGGTTTTCTCGAATCGTTCAGCTTGGGTTTTGGGAGATATTATAGAAGCGATTTGACTGCTTAATTGTTTAACTCGTTTTTGGATGTTTTGAACGGTCTAAAGGGTGTTCCTGGAATATATAGAGCGGTATTTCAAAAATAGGGAAGTTTTTTAGATTCTTTTTATCAATGGGTTTTTTTCCTATTTAGAAAGTTTATAGGGACCTATAAAAAAATGCACCCATTTATTTATTTGATTCATATATTTAGACCGTATGTTATTTCCGTTATTTTTATAATAAATGCATCAAATGTGTCGTTATGGTAATATATATTGTATTACCATATTATTACAAATGTATTAAAAGCATTGGCTATTGTAAGTTAAATGATGTATGTTTGTGTTTGGAATAAGAATAGGCATTTAGTCAATGTATTTGGCAACTAATATCTAATGTAATGGAAAAAAGTTGTATAACTCAGAGGTGAGACCTAAAGTCCTGGATTATGGAGAACGAAACTTTTTTGGGTGAAGTTTACGGTTTGAAATCTTGACAATTAGCAAGAATGTAAAAGCTTCTATATTAGAAGTATGTTAAAAGGTTGAGAATCATATGTTCGTCTTTAATTAATAAACTAGATATAATATGTATGTTTATATATATGCATAGGAAATTGAAGTTCCTTAATCAATGAACTTGAAATACTTCATAATATAAAATCCTGAAGCTTTATTGAAACTGTGTGAAATAATAACATTAATAAAATTGATATCCAAAGATTTCACAATTTTCAAAATCAGTTGTATCTTGCTTATATATTTATTTTTACATATTATGTTGAAGAATAAATTTTAACAACTTGAAGTTGTTTATATATTTTATTTGAACCAGAAGTTCAATGCAGTTTAACAAACTTGAAATTGTTTATATATTATTTGAACCAGAAGTTCAATATGGATTAATAACTCAAAGTTGTTCATATATTTCATTTGAACCAGAATTTCAATACAGTTCCAAATCAGATATTTTGGATATTATGAAATGATCTTTAAGATTCACGTTGACATTGCTTGATAAGCAAAAATTAATGATTGGAATATTATAAACAATTTGTTCTAAAATCAATAACTTCAATGAGAGAGAATATGCAAATCAATTACATATGTAATACATGGACGCACATATATACACATATATGCGAATATTTAACTAACAACCTGAAGTTGTCATGAGCTCATATTATAAATTATGCATATATTATTTTATATTTCAGAAAGTCGATTGACATCAATATTAAATGACCTAAAATCATGTGCATATTCAAATGATAGAAAATTCTTCCAAGTCATTAGATCATTGAAAGGGAATAAGCAGTACAATATGAATGCATTTTATCATCTAATAAGAGCATTATCCTCCTACAATTGAAGTACATCTAATGTATTTGCTAGCTATGATGCTATAATGGATCAAAAATGAATCAAAGTAGGTTTATTATTTAAAGTGACAATGTTTGTCAACATTGAGGGGGAGGATAAAGGAATCATTGATGTTAAATATTTGCTAGCATATAGAATTATGCAAAGTATTAAGTAACTTGCATAAATTATCAATTATGTCCCTAATAGACTTTCTCCAATATACATTTGAATCCCCGAAGGATCAAAAGGTGTAAATCACAGCTGAAAATGTAGTATAAAAGTCAGTTCAAAATATCTTTGGAGTAAGTCATAAAGATGCAAAATAAAGGAGGTGAGTGTTCCTGAAGAAACACATAAAGGTGCTTTGAAAGAAACACATGACATGATTGTCAAAATAACCCCAGAAGCGGTTTAGGTATCTAAAGCATGATAAGTTTTGTGATCTCAATAAGTTATGTATAGAACTGACAAGAAATAATCATTGATGATAAATTAATAAATAATAAAGCGCTTATATTTATAAATGGATTAAAAATCCCATGTTAGAGAGAAACATGATTGACCATCATGAAATTCTCCTAAATAAGATATATGGACATGTAGTCCATAAGATATGAACCGGTATTTCATAAGATAAAAATAGAAATATATATAATGACGAAAGCACACGGAAGTTACTGAAGCACCATAGAGTGTCAGCAACATGTTAAGTGCCATGAGCACTGTGTTTTTAGAGATAATGGAAATTGATTAAGGTGTTTAAAATGCTTACAATACCCTGAAGGTATAAACGATGGAAGTATACAAATTCCAGAAGAGTTTAAATAACTTTGATAGTGATAAAGAGTAAGAAATGTAGATTACAACATTCTTTTAAGTATTGTTGTGATGAAAATCTTAAATAATTCATGATGAGTAGATCACTTCCTGCTTTCAAGAATTGTTGTAATGAAACTCTTAATATCCATTGAAGTGGTAGTTGCGATATGCAAAAAATATTATAATATATAAGTTCTTGAAGAACATAAATAACATTTGTTATTATAAAGAATACCAAGACATGGATGATAGATTACAACATTCTTCTAAGTATTGTTGTAACGAAAACCTTGATATACTTCAATGTGAGTAGATTACTTCCTGCTTAGTGTCGTTATAATAAATTTTTTGATATACTTCACGCTTCTAAGTATTGTTGTAATGAAAAACTTAATATACTACAAGATTAGTATATTACTTCCTGCTTAGTAATGAAAGGTGTCTTATTAATCAAATATGTATTGCAACATGCAAGTCCGATTGAAACAAAAAATTATAAGCACCTGAAGTGTATTCATTAATGAATGTTACTAACATATAAATCACAAAAGGAAGGCGTTTTAAATAAGAAAACATGCCTGAAGCATGGAAATGCACATTAAGTTTTAAAAGAAAAACTTCACTAAGAAGTATTTGTAAGCAATTTGAGTTATTGAAACAAGAATACGAATTCAGAGGAAATTATTAAATTAGGGGAAGCATCCATAAGTATGATATAATACACTCTTTTTCCTTAACTAAGTTCTTCTCATTGGGTTTTCTTAGTAAGTTTTTAATGAGGTATGGGTCATGATCTAGAAGTATCAACCCAAAAGTAACATACAAAAATAAGTTATAATTTACTCTTTTTCCTTATTCAAGTTTTTTCCCACTGGGTTTTTCTTATTAAGGTTTTTAACGAGGCATTGCATTGATCCATAAGTATCATACTACTTTTGACGTAGTAAATAAGACATTGTATATTGTACTCTTTTTCCTTCACTAAGATTTTTCCCATCGGGTTTTTCTAAGTAAGTTTTTGACGAGGCAACATTTTGATCCAGAAGTATCAAACATCTTTTGATGCAGTAAACTATTATTTATGAAGAAGACAAGACAATTTGTGTGGCTTAGATTCAAGTGAATTATATCAAGGGTGATTGGATGGAGCAAATTTCTTCTAAATTTCTCTTCAACATGAATGAAAGGATAACAAGAATGAGGAGAAACAAATTCAGTTCAAGAAAAGCAGGTAGATCTGTTCTCAAAGGGAATTTCAAAATCAACATTCCAGAAGATGATATACAAAATTAGCATGCGTCGACTACATCAATAGACTAATTGAATAATGAGTTATAAATAAGCGGAAGCATATAAAAATATGCTATAATGTACTCTTTTCCTTCACTAATATTTTCCCCACTGGGTTTTTGTTAGTAATGTTTTTAATGAGGCATTATCTTGATCCTGAAGTATCAACCCTTATTGTAACATTGTAAAACATGTTACTTAAAGATGAAATGAATTTGCACTCTTTTCCTTGTTTATGATTTTTCCCATAGGGTTTTTCATTAAAAGGTTTTTAATAAGGCATTTTTTTGATCTTGAAGCATCAAACTCTTTTAAGGAATATCATTTTAGTATGATATTCATAATGTCAGACGTTGTACTCCTTTTCTCGTTCAAGGATTCTCCCATTGGATTTTCCTGATAGATTTTGAAGGCAACATACAATAGTTGTATCAAATGAACGGATATATGCAAGCAAGGTAATTATTAGGGGTAGCAATCATCATATATGTTTTAAAAGGGACAAATTCAAGTTATCAAAGCATTCAAGATTTTGATGACGCATATTCAAGGGGGATTGTTGTAATATATATGAGTGAATATGCTCTTGTCATATTCTATTTAGTCCCACATCATGCGAATAAGTCTAACATCAGCTCTAAAGCCTATATATAAAGGAGCCAATGTAATAGAAATTGTACACATTTGAAATAATAGAAATAAAAGTCTCTCCCTTATCTTTTCTGTTCTCTCTAATGGTTTCTTGTTTAACATATGTTCTGTTTTATTTTATAACATTATTTTAATTGTTCTTATATTTCTGTAGATTCTGTATTATAGTTCCATTATATTTGCATATGACTATTGCACTATTGATGAGAGATAACATGCCATATACGTGACCTCATTTCAAGCATGGATCACCACCTCCTGTGTATGAACCGTATGGAGCATGCTAAGTTCCTCAAATATTATATGACTTCAGTAAATATGATAGCAGCAAAAAAGGTGTTCCTCAATTCAAGTAGGCTTATTTGCACATTAATCTCCCCTATTGTGTTCAGGTGTTTGATTTACATCATTGAAGTAAAGCTTAATCATACAAGATTTCTTACTTATGTATTTCTCTCTTTTTTTTTGACAACTTTAGACCAACATTTCTAAGCATATGTTTACCAAGGATGGAGCCATTAGTTTACTGCATGTGGGAATAGTTTGATACAAATCTGAAATAATTTTATTTCTGTTTGTCTTTGCTTATACTGATTTGAATAGTGATAGGAACTAGTAAATGTATTTATTTGTTGCACTTTCCCACAAATGCTAATTTTATTTTAGTTTTATTTTATTTTCTATGTTTTAGATAAATATTTATGCACAAAGTCTTTCCTAATGAATGGGGTTCATGGATAAGTTGAAAAGGTCCAACGATAGCCGTGAGAATTTGTGGTTTGCTTGTGGTCTAGGGGGTTTAATAGTGAGTTTGATGTGGAAAACAATATCAGAGCAGGTCGAAATAAATTTCAGACGTCTGAACCGGGCCTAGGAATTGCCTGAGATCGTCTTCTAAAGCCTGAAATAAATTTCACACATCTAAAATAAATTTCAGACGTTTGAAATTGTCTCAGGGTATTGGCTGAAATCTATTTCAGACGTCTGAAACTTATTTTCAAACGTCTGAACCAGGTCAGACGTTTGAAAATAGGTTAAGACGTTTGAAATTTGCTGATGTTTCTAGTTCTCCTTCTATTGATTGATGGAGACCACGGTCAATAGTTTAGGTTGTTGTAGAAAAGAACTGACACTTGAAATGCACACTTTATGATAATATTTATTGTTTATTTGGGTCGATGAAAGTGAAGCTAAGTGACACAACATGTATATGAAGGCTCTGTGTTCAGTGATAAACAAATGGAGAGCATCCAAATTAACAACATTATAGGTCACTTAATTTGAATCATTAGTAATATTTGATAATATTTGGTCAATCTTTGGAAATAATGGAAAACATCGAAATTAACAACATCGTAGGTCACTTAATTTGAACACTGTAGCTATTCTGCAACAGTATATGTATCTTGACCGTGTGTCAAATTTAATGCATATGCATAATAGCAGTTTTGTAGCAATGGCATATATAATGATAGAAGGTTATAGAAGGATTGCAGTTGTACCTTAGGCATAGACAGGTTCTAGCGACAACTGATTATGGAGAAAGCGGTAACTTTTAGTTGTTCATTTTGTTGGTATTCGACACAAACTTGTTTTATGGGTATTTTGTTTTACTTATAGATATCATGACTTTGTTTGACGGATATTGCCCAAATTTAGTTTATGGTGTTATTTTTGCTTATATTAACCATGTAAACTTGGTTTATTGATGATGTCGTTGTGTATTAATATTGTATTATATAATTTATGTAAATGATGAAAGTTATATGTTTATAATATAGCTTTTTGTATTTGGTTCGAACATGTTATTAATATTAGTTGATACTACAATATGCAAATGTTATGATAGATTAAAAAACATTGTGATATATGGCAGAATGCTGTAGAATAAAGAACATGTAAATTTCCTGAAACTTAAGGGAAGATGACAATATTTCTGAAACGATATAAAACGCTGGGCAAATATAAGAACAACACCATTTGAAACGTTGTAGTATGTTAATTTTCTACAGCGTTTTGGTATATGTTGTGATATTTCCATGACCTATAACAACTTTTTGGTAGATAACGTTCATCAAAACGCTATTAGTGGTTATTACAACATTTTTTTTAATGCTGTGAATGGGCAAATTTCTTGTAATGACATGCGAACCCCACAAAGATGAGTTTGTTGACACATCGTGACGGACATAAGGTAATGAAGGTTAAACAGGAGTCTTGGGTCCTTAGCAAACTATGCAAAAATAGAAAATAAACTTTTTTAAAGAGAAAAACATGGTTTAAAGCTAGCGAGAGTGGAGGATCGAGGTCAGAGAAATAAAGGTAAGGTCGGTTTCTGATTCAGCGATGCCAAGGAGGGTGCTGGGATCATAAAAGACAATGATTGGTGAAGCAATAACAAAGTGATGAGGGTCAATTTTGGTGGTATATACAGAGAGAGCTAGGGTGGAGGAGCTTAAGAAGGTGTTGGGTACACGACTGCTTTGGTATTGAAGCACAACGGAAGTGAATGCTTGACTATGGGTGAGGAATTAGGATAGACGAAAGGAGATGGCATAAGATAAATTAAAAAATGACGGCATCTTTCTTAAAAATAAAGAAGAATTATGTATCCTTTCAAAAAGTGAAAGAAAACTGAAGCTATATTAGTTTGCACTATGTTTGTAATGACCTGCCATTTCTAACCATTCAAATTGATGATAAAAAAAACTCAAATCGTTCGAAACAAAGGGTTGTTAATAAAATTTAAGGTAGATAAAAAATCATATCACAGAATCACAGACATATAATATTGCAACGGGGATAAAATGAAACATAATAGCTCATGAAGCTACTAGATAACCAAAAATGTTAATGTCAAACTAAAGAATCTCATCATTAACACCACAAAAATTCAGTTATGACAAGATCCCTGATTCATACTAGAATAAGTGTCCAAAAATAAAATAACTAAAGATAACAATAGCTGAATAATAGAAAGTGGAAGTGGTCCTCTGTAGTGTCTTTCTCCAAAGAGGAATCTTTAGGAACTGAAAGACTCGGGCTAACCCAAGCATCAAGTAAAATAAAGCACTCAAGTTAGGATTAACCATCTTATGTAAATGATTCAACTTAAGTGAAATGTTCGAGTAAATGCGCAAATAACTTAAAAGGTGTTTGTGGTGGGGATTGAGATGTTGATGATGATGGTTTTGATGACAACAACTTATTTCAATCATTATTGTTATAGAATATATAATAACACTATTATCCAGAATATATATATACAGGAAATCTATGTAGATGTTAATTATTGAAGACTGTACATTCATATAATTAAGATATTCAAAGTAGAATAGTTCAAGATACAAGACTCGTGAGTAACAAGAATTCAAGAGTTCGAGAAATATGAAGTAATTGAGTCTAGATTTTTTTTAAAGAAAACTCTAGTTAACACTGAAATCTAATTTCAAACTTCTCTCACTATGTTGATGTCAAAAGTTGGCCACTAGTGACAGTCAACCCCCAATCGTGAGAAGAGCACAAAAATAACAATAAAAAAAATGCAGTAAAGTAAAGAAAATTAGGGAACACGCAAGAATTTTTATAGTGGTTCGGAAAAGATGGTGCCATATCCACTTTGTATGTATTGATTTTCTTTCGATTACAAGTACAACACGTTTTCTATTTGAAGAAAAAAGGGGAATTGGCTATTTTTGTAATTAGCCGTAGGAAGAACTTAGAATCGAAAGTCTTAGGTGGAGAAGAGAGCATCCGAAAGAAGGTCTCCAGAAAGAGAGGTCCCTTTCTATTTTGAGCTTGGAGGTATTTATAAGTAAAGAAGTGGGACGAGCGGTCCGCCACGTGGGTGGCCTCTTTTGCGGAGCTCGGACACGTTGAGCCCGATCATTTGATGTATTTACGGTGGTGGGACCCATTTATTGTTTGTTAGTAGTATCCTCAAAAATTGTGGTTTACGTGACACTTGAGATGAGGTGTATCAAAAGTAGAGCTTTGTCCAGAAGTGGTTGACCTCCTTTAATGCCTTAAGAATTGAGCCGAGTATTGAATGTCTCAGTTAGATATTTCCATATAAAACCGGAGATATCAAGTCGATCCGAACTTTAAGGAAGTGCTTGTCTTGGTCGGTCCGGGAGAGCGATTATATTAGGGCATGAGATCCGTTGCTCGAAAGAAACTGATTCAGGTCAAATCTTTTGCGGACTTTCTGAAGTACAAGTCACTATATCGGTTGATTGACCAATGCTGAAAAGTGAGTCTTCGGACATTGGGCTTCGATCCGTTGAACCGCGACAGCTTTTAACAGAAAGTTGGTCAACACTTAGCCCCTCAGAATACATCTTTCTTGGTAAAGGAGGTGTGTTTTGAATGTTGTATTGAAGCTCAATGTGCGGGTAGAGATGGTTGCGCTGAACCATATTAAGGCCATAAATCCGACGGTCCTGATGGTTGTATTAAGGCCAAAAAACTAACGATCGATACAGATCGTATTGTGACTAGGAAACCGACAACTATCGAAGACCGTATTAAGACTGAGAAGGTCATAAAAATAGTAGCAGCTTCCAATACCTGTAAAGACAATGTAAACCATTCTTGGTATAGAGATGGCTGTGAACTTGTTTGGACGAGTATTAACCATACTTGACATGAAGATAAGAGCAAGCAGTAATCACAGTTAGCTTAGAGAGGTGGCGAGTATTATCCATACTCGTCTTATAGAGACAGCGAGTATTATCCATACTCGGCTTATAGAAATGGCGAGTGTTATCCATACTCGGCTTACAGAGAGGGGAGTATTATCCATACACGGCTTATGGCAAGTGTTAATTGTACTCGGCGTATATAACTTCGTTCATACTTGGTCAATGGAACCAGACGTATGAAGTTATGTATAAATGATTTTATTAAGTCATGGCGAGTGGATAGTGCACTCGGCTTAGAGAAGGGGCGAGTATAATCCATACTCGACTTAGGAAATTCCTACCATACTCGGCTCGAGGAGTAGGTTTAGTTATGGTGGCTGGCTTTGATCGTACGTTACGGACGATGGCTTAACACTGACCATATTCGGTTTGGTAAGCGTCGTTCATGCTCGACTTAAATCATTCAAACATAATACATGTTTGCAAAAGAAAGTTCATTGTTGTTAAATAATTATTACAAGAAAATGGAAATAAACTCTAAGAGGACCACTGTTGATTCCAGAGCATGCCTAGGAGCTAAATTCTAACCACGTACATGTGTACATCAACATATCCATTTTATAAATATACATTGAAAATAAAAAAAATCTAAATCTTATTAATTGATAATGATGCCGCGAGTGCTGAGCTCAGGGTCCTTTCCGTTTCTAGAGCTCAAGGACCGGCTTGAGGAGCTTGGGCGGAAGATTGTGGTGGCAAGGCCGGTGCGTTCTTCTTGACATACTCAGGAACTTCTCCTTGCTTGACCCTATCCTCGATGAGATCACGCAGGTGTCTACATTCATTGGTGATGTGACCAGCAATGTTGTGAAATATACAGTGATTTCCAGAGTCAAGTTCTTTCTGGGTAGATTCTCTTCGAGGAGGTTTTGGGAAAGGTAGGTATCCTCGTACGTCAAGATAAATGTCGATCAGGGGAGAATTGAGCTCGGTATACTGATCGTACTTGTTCTCTCTCCGGGGTCGTACGTTGTGTACATTCTTTCCCGAGGCCTTTCCTCTTCCTTTATTCTGGCCATTGGTGTTGGATGGACCTCCTCCTTTGGTGGCAAGGACCTCGAGGCTCTCTATCTCAATGCTGGAGTCTTCTTATTGGAGGAATTACTCGGCCTTTCCATAGAAATATTCAATGTCCTTAGGGGGATCTCTGGTCAAAGAGGTTGAGAATTCTAATCGGTTATGGACACCTACGATGGCGATCATAAGCATCATCGATGGCCCGGGTTGATTGTGACGACCCGAAATCCCCGTTATGGGAAATCGCGGATTGCTTTGAGAACAAACCACATCGGAACACAAACAGAAGAACATTTCATTGCTTATTACAACAATTCATCCGAATTCAAGAATATACAGAGTATGAATGAATATTATACATCAGAAAGACATCTTAGATTTAGATAACATTTAAATACATCGCAGCGGAAAAATAATACGAAACACAACTGAAGGAGATATATGGATACAGAGCTTTCCGAATATCATTCCAGTTGTAAACCAGGATCCTATGGATATAAATATGCAAAACCAAAAGTACTAGCTGCCCGTGTCGAAAATAGGGGCACCCAGAGTTTAGGTTAAAACAATAAACTTCAGGTCAGTCATGTGACTGGTGTGAGAACTAAAACAGTTATTTAAAACTTCACTTTAAATCAGATATATTAAGGGACCACACCATAAAACACGGAACGGGTTTCCTCCCAAGAATATCAGTGCATATAACAGAACAGCGCAACGCTTTTTGGAAAAATGAAGCTAATATAAGACCCAGGTCCCATCACATAATGCAACAGAAGCAGGAGGATAGGGTTTTCCTTATAATAGCCAGACATGCTTCGTACATTAAAAACAAATCATTTGATACTATTATAAGTGCATAGTGTATAAAACAACTTCAAATATAAATTTATCAATCCTAGACAGCATGGGTACCATATATCATGTCGCCAATACAAGGTTCTACAATCAAAACCGCAAAGTCACGTATTTGGAAGTTGGATTTCCATCATGAACCAAGGCAAAAGATAGTCCTTACCGAATTCGAGACGCTCTAGCCCGCCCCTCAGGACCCAGACTTAGGAGGGCCCTTAGATCGTCAGGGTCGGTCCACCGATATGGATTAAAATGCCTAAACACTACGTTTCCCTGCCCTTTGGGGCGTCAATGAGCCAAATGACTCCATCAGCTCCACTTAGTCATCGATATATCCGAAGCGCCTCGCAATCCAACAACCAAACAGGTGAAAATAATATAAATGTCAGGGCTGGTAGGTCACTGACACCACCCTAACTAGAAGGAAACGCATGTCCTCCCTGAAGTCCTTCTCCCGTTTCCGGTTCACACCGGGGTGTGTGGCTCGTGCATTAACACTACATAAAGTTGGGCCACACAGGCGGTGCTTTGATCATCAACTAAAAGACTCTGCTTTTCAACAGAAGCCTTGATCATTTGCATCTTAGATTGCCACACAGGAAAACCACTCCATGCAACTGATATCCATCAATCACTCAGAATGATATCCAATGTCAGACACACAGTCCATTTACATGTCCGTTCTGGGGCTGAACGAAACCGGAGGCACCTTGTACCTCACATATCCATCGGCCTCCAAGTACGTCTGGACGATCACCAACTGATTCCCTCCTCTTGGGTGTACAGCCCAATCAAGATCATCAGTAATTATCCAAACGATGTGAAGACCTCTGGTCTTCGACCACCGTCTTCATCCTCGACACATCGCCGAATCAGTTATTCAGAATGGGATAAACCCGGTCATTCTGAATAACTAACGTATATAATAAACAAGTGTTACACAAACAAAACATATGCCTCATTCCAATTCAGAATATTCTTTTATTCAAAAATTCTTATACTTTGGGAAAGGTTCCCATTAATTTTATCAAAGATAAATTCTTTAAATTTATTCTTTAATCTTCCTTTGAATATCAATTCAAACCAAATTATGGTTTATCCAAACTAGTCGGGATTAACGAACCTTACCGAGTAATCATTTGTTTTAATTTCCCAATCCCAACCTATTCATCCCATGAAGTAAAACTGGTAATACTTCGTATCTAACACCACGTTGTTATCGGTAAATTCAATTACCATTTCATGTTCAAATCTAATTAAAGATTTAACTATCGCCTGGAGCAAAACTGGTGATACTCCATTCTCGATTATTTCAATCTAATTAAAGATTCATTAAAAATCCACTTGGTTTTAATCTTCCTAAAAATCAATATTAATGATTGTTTAACTTGGGAAATCATATCCTGTCTTTAATTGGGCTAAAGAACCAATGTCATTTAAAACACGGTACAGGATAAACCCAAAATCACATTCCATTCCATCAGCCTTTCACTGTAAATTAGCAAGTGAACAATTCCCTAAGTATTAACCCCGAAGGCCGAAACCAACATCAGATCAATACCCAGGAAACCATTCAACTTAACTAATCTCCGGTTAGTTTCTGATTTTCTTAACTCCATTGGGTCTAAGAATAGTATTATTAAAGATATCATTCACGACAACCCAAATCACATTCCATTAACTATGGAATCTTCACGGAAAAACAAATCAATATACAATCGATATCTATTTCCATATCCGACCAATAATATAAATGGAATAACATTAATGCCTCTTAAATTCCATATGTATTAACAGTCTTCCTCTACAGAAGTTCACTTCGATTATTATCAAATCAAATTCTATTCAATTCCAATTTAATAAGTTAAATTGGAAAACTTTACTTTGGAAAATATCCTTTAAATCTTAACCAAAGATTTATAAATTCCAAACCCATTTGACTGTAAATCGGGTTAAAGAATGAATGTCGCTAAAACACAGTTCACAACAAACCCAACTCATATTCCATTAATTATCAGGTTAAAGAACAAGTGTTATTTAAATCACTGTTCACGATAAACCCAAAAATCAATTCAAATTCAATTCCAATTAAATACCATTTAATTGGTATACTTCATTAAATCTAAATAAAAAGATTTAATCTTTTTCTCAACTGGGTTTAAGAACAGTGTTAATGAAGACACCATTAACGACAAACCCAAATCCCATCTGATATTAAATACAAGGCTCTGAATAAAAAAATATATCGGCTTATATTCAATATCAAATTCTACGACCAACCAATATCATATTGGAAATAACGATATAAATATATCTTTCAAATTTCCATAACAATATCTGTATAATCACGAAATCCGACATCGAAATATTCCGAAGACAATTTTGATTCAAATCCATTTCCACTTTATATATTGGAAATTCTGGTTATTTTCAAAACCATTTCAAATCCAATTTATTTATTTTAAAAATAAATGGATTATCATTCTAGTTCAAAACTAGTTCATTTAGATAAAAATCTATTTTTATCTTTTCAAATATGGGATTTTTCATCCTAACTCTTTCCAAATCATTTCTTATGATTTTACACTAATTATTGATATTTTTAATAATTTTATCAAAGCCTGTACAGTTGATTCCCATAAACGGCCATCAAACTGCACTTACAGCGACCTTTTCCAAATTTGATTTGGACATAATTCCAAATCCAACTTGTAATGTCCCGTATTTTCTGACCATTTATTGAAATATTTTATTTATTTAAAATATTGATTTGAGTTTAAATAATGGAATTTAACCATTTTAATTTGAATATATATTTATTTTGAATATTATAATAATATTTTATTTTCGGCATATTTGGGTAAAATGTTGATTTTGCTGTATAATGTAAACGAGCAATTTAAAATGGTTTAAATATGGTATATATTACATTATATTAATATATTCGTTATTAAAACGACGTTAGAACGTCTAATTTATAATTATAATATAAAACGAGTTGTAGCGGCGTGGTAGTTCGTAGTTTGGCGTTTTGAACTTTAAACGGCTGTACAGGGCCCAAAATAAGTCGAATTTTCTCAAAACAAGAAATGTCGAAATCTGTTGGATAATATCTTTCTAATGAAAGAGAAAAATCTAGTTTTCATAGCGTAGATTTTATTTTATGTCCAAATCAAATTTTGAAAAGATCGCTATGGAATTCCTTTGTATATGATAGCGATTATTTATATAAAATAAATGGTTTATAAATATTTTAAATATCGATTTGGCTTCAAACTCAATCCGAGTTATTTTATTTTAGTAATATATGAAATTCTGGTCGTGTATGGCCTATTTCAATATTTTATTAATATTATATTGAGGTATTTTAAAATTGGTTTATTTTATTTGAATTGGGCAGCTATAAAAGGAACTTTATTCAAAAGACCTTCGTTTTCGATGAAACAAATTTTATTAGGACCACAAAAGTAAATTATAGCTAGGTTTCAAGTTGCGCGTCAATCGGGGTTAATTTGTGAGCGCAGCAAAATAAAATACAAATAAAACGACTATTTGAACGTGAATGAGCGCCTTTTGAGCAAACGGACTCGGAATTCGACGAAACGAGTTTCATTAGGACCTTATCATAAAATTATACTATGTTGTCCATTCGCATCTCGAACAGAGTCTTATGTGAGTACAGAAGCGAATAAACAGCGTTAAAAATAGTGATAGGTACGAAATAAAATATCGTTCGTCACATCGATATAAATAAATAGTATTTTCCCTTGTATATTCAGCCTACCATCAGCCTAACTTTTAGTCATTTCCGACCAAAACATTTTCCAACCACCACATTTTGCAAAAAAGTCTCTAAACACAAATCATTTTATTTCTCTCGATCTGTAAGGAATTTTTCATGGCAACTCGAAGCAAATTTGTAGATCGGGACCGTATATACCTACTGACAAAAATTGGGGACCTATGGTGGCCTGTGGTGGTCGGAAATCATCCAAAACCGACGAAATCCAATTTCGTTTTTCATGGTTTTGCATGCTACAGGGTCGATTTGAGAGGCTCGGACCTGGGGGGAATGGAAGAGGAGAGTTCAGGCTTCGATTTGGCTATGATCTCGGGTCTTACGGTGGTCTGTGGAGAGAGAAATCAGGAGATGATTGGAGTTCGTATTTTTGGGGGTTTTCAATTGGATTTGCCTCGATTTGGGGGTGTTAGGTGGCAATTCAGGGTTGTTGTCTAAAGGGGTATTGAAGTGTGGGAGGAGGCGCACCTTTCGGTGCCAGTGCCATCGCCGCCGGTGATCTGTAGGGGGGGATTGGGTCCATGAACGGAATTCGGTCATGAAGATTTTCTGGTGACTGGAGTTGGCTTGGGGGGTCATGGCTCTTGGCGATGGGGCACAGTGGAGAGGCGGTCGCCGCAGTCGGGTCACGGTGGTCCCAGGTAACGTACGGCGGCGGTGGTAGGAGGATTTGGGGGGCACGGTGTTTGTTTGGGGATGAAATCGGGTTTCAGAACGAAGGGAAGGAGAAAACGCATTTTTCTTTAAAGGGTGCTGACGTGGCATTGATTAGAGAAGTTTAAGGTAATTAATTATTTGTTAGTTAGGTGGTTAATTAATTTATATTTCTAATTTAGTTTAGATCTTGTAAATGCGATAATTTCACATATGTTAACGAAATTCAGTGAAATTGGATCCGTTGGGATCGCAGGGACGAGACCTAGACAATGGCACTGACTAGGAGTTGATTGGACGTAGTTGGAATTTTAGATAATTTTGACCGTTCGTCTCAAATTAAATGCAACAAACGCGTCAACCGTCTACCAGAATATAATCTGGTAAGTTAATTCTCACACCTTCTGGAACCCTGTGATGTGATAAATCCATAGAAAAATATAATTTACAGTTAACAGTATAATTTGGTTGATTGGATGCGATGGATGCAAATTGGTTGTTTATTTTTTTTGGTTGCCGTTATTTCATTGTTTTAAATGCATTATATCTAATTCGAATTTTTTTTCAATTGGTATATGTGATGCAGAGAAGGAAAGGTTGGAGGGATCCAACCGGATTCCTCAAATAAACTGTATTTTTATATTGTTATGCATATATGAATTGTTCACACTGTTTGACACCAAAATCTGTTTGAATGCTGATGGTTGGATATATATTCATCATTGTTGTGATTAAGATTAATCGACAGTGCTGATTGGGAAATTGGCAGTAACGGGCCTAAAATGTATGGTTTTAACATCGTTCCACCGTCAGGTGGATCGACGGGGTTTTAAAGTTATAAATTGTTTTATAACTAGATTTAAAGTTTTCAATTTTTTCATATAAATGATTAAATTAGAAATTTATAAATACATTTTAAAATCAAGGATATAAAAGGAAATTATTTAAATGATTTAGACCAGTTTTTAAAAGTAGAAAGCCAAGAATTTATCTACGGGTTGGCAAAATAGAACGATTATTTTTAAAATAATTAAATAGTGTTTTTAAATTAATTAAATTAATTTAAAAAGGGGAAATGAAAATGCGATCCAGTTAATGGATAACTGACATGTACGGCCGACAAAATCAACCGTGTTTAACTAAAATTGATAATGGAATTAAACTGATAATGAAATTAATTGGATTTTCTAAATATTCGTTAAATTTAACAAATAGTGGAAAATATTAAGTTAATCCCTGATTAACTATAAATTAAGGAAATTTTTGAGTTGTTTAGAGTTAAATATTAGTTAATCTTCGATTAACTATTAATTTATGAATTAATGAATTATTTAGTGTTAATAAAATTAATGAGTATCTGATAAGCTTTTAAAGGGGATAATTCTATTTTTAGTTAATAGCAAGGTTAACTATTTTGAATATAGTTAGTGATAAAGTTAACTATCATAATGATTTAAGTAATTATCTGTAATTGGAATCCAAGTAAGGAATAATTAGCTATCGATAAGTTGGGTTAAGGGTTTATAAAGGAATCATAACCCATGCGTTCAAACGAGATTGGAAAATGGATTTGGTAAGTAAATATAGCGATTTAAATAAGGTTTTTCTTAATTGCTAAATTAAGTAAAATAGAATTCAATTGGAGCGAAATGATTAAGAGAGATGATAAAAATATTAGTGAGAGACTGGATTATGGTAATAGGTTTAAAATAAAATATAAGGAGTTGTTTAAATTTTACTTTGGGATTATTATATGTAGGTAAGGAAAATCCAAGCGAGGTTTAGAAAAGGGTTTTCAAAACCAAAACGATAACCTCAGAAAGTAAAGAAATTGTTTAAACGAAACACTATAATTGAAATAAGGATTTCAAAGGCAAGGGGAAATACATATAGTGATTTTGGCTAAAAGCTGGTAAAGGGATTTTGGAAATAAAATCCAAATAAAGGGTTCTTGTGTAAAGGAGGTGAAAAGCGGATTTTTATCCAATATAAGCTTTAATATAGAAAGGCCCAAATGGATGAATTAAAAATATTTGATGAGGGATTTTCAATATAACTCAAAGTGTACAAGTAAAATAAATTTTTTGAGTTAAAAGTTATGTTTAGTGAATATTTACTTAATTGAAGTAATTAAGTAAAGGGATAATTGAACGAAGATTTCAAATATAAGAAACGAGTTTTTTTAAAACCAGATTTGAAATCAAAAGTCGAAATGAGATTTTAATAGTAGTGGTTAAGTGACAAACTAATAATGTTCTAAGGTAAGAATGTTGTCGATCAAGGTCTGGGAGGTAAATAAAATACCCCAACTTGAACGGCTTCACTATTATCGAGGAATGGTATTAGTTTGAAACGAGTGGAAGGTGTTGAAATTTGTGTGATGTTCCATACGAGGGATATTGAACATGAATACAAGATTTTTGAATATAATTGCTAGTTACAAGATAAATAAGAATATTTGATTTAAGTTATATAAATTTGACCTTTGATTTGTCATATCAAAATTCACAATTTGGTTTATACCATTTGGTATTATATATAGATAAGTATATATCGTGATGCCGGGATTTAACGAAACGGGAAAGCAGTTTTGAAGAATATAACGATATTTCAAATAGTAATAGAAATGGAAAATTAGGTATGTATATTCATGTTCTAAAAACATATGAAATAGACTTTGTGATAATAATTAAGAATAAAGATAATATTTTAAATACATTGGAAGATTTAAAAGTAGATTTACCATTTGGTTAAATATATATATTTTAAAATAGGCCAAGAAATGCCAAATACTGAATCAGCAGATCATTTCATTTACACGATTGAAATTTGATAGTTAAATCACCGACTATCAAAACTGACCATACGATCATTGGTATGGAAAGACCGGGATCGAATTCATATTCGAAAACCATTCCGACCAACAAATATGTGAAGATGTCGGAAGATGATCAAGATGGAGCGTTGAAGACTGTGGATTTTCATAAACGGAAGAACTGCTAAAAATCTCTGGGATTGCAACCAGAGACAAACTGTGGTTCTGTCGTGATTGGAATCTACGGGTTGCAAGGACTACTCGCTACTGATCCATGGGGTGATTCGTATATGAGATGCAGTAGGAGAGTACATTCGGTTCATCCTGTTCATGGATGATTTATATGGTCGAATGTTAGACAGAGTATTTCCTTAAAACCACGTACGTTGATTTTTACAAATATACCGAGTTGGTGGCAAAGAGGGGCACTTCTTCTATACCCAGAGTATATTTGTGGATGTCAATTAGTGATTTGACGGATCTGACAATGTGGCATTCAAAGTGTATGATGACCAGACGTGTTCAAGCCTCAAGCCTCATTAGCCGGGAAATGACAAAAATCGGGCAGGCAGCATGGCTATGTGGGTCACTTCCATTAGGGTGTATAATCACCTATCTAGAGAAATTCCATTTTCTTCTTTAATCTATTTCGATGCTGTCACTTTTCGGGAGACAGTTGTTGATCTCAACTGTCGGTGATATACATTCGATACACTCAAGCGAAATGAGTGGTCGGTCATGTGTGGGCCGGGTTGCAAGACGTTCTTGTTGAACCTAGTGTATTAGCCTCTAGAGATACACGATCGGCAGGTGGTCCAATACCTTGTCCAAGTCGGAATCCAATTTCCAATAAGCGCCCGCGGTTTTGATTGTATACTATATATGTGGAGGGTGAGATGTAAGCATTCCACTAGATTGTTATCTGTTTGTATTTAGACACTATTGTAATATCAGACTAAGTATGACTTTCAAAAATGGTTTGGGTTATAGTAAGGTAAAAACCGTCCGTGTTTATGTGTGGGCTGGTCTTACTATTATCCTTGTATTTCAAAAAGGTTTCCCAAAGTTAAATAAGTTGTTTTGTTCTATGAATTTATCACTGATAGTATTCCAGACTGACCCAGTGAATTTTGCTTTGCTTCAAATGTGCTCGGGTCAGACCGAGTGTATTTCCAGGTTAGGTTCGCTTTGAGTTTTCAGGAGCTGGAACCAGGAGGCTTCACCCCTAGTTATATAAAGTTAATTCCGCTATGCAGTTATATATTTTACTCTGATGATTGGTATGTTTATACAGTTCTTTGCATAAAGATATTTGATATTATATTTTATCTGTTCCGGTAGGGGTTTCTGATGTGATGTTTCTTCTTCTTTCTTCTATTCTAATATTTCTTTCTTTCTTTTCTCACCCTCTAAATTCTTTCTAATAACAATCTGAGATTTGATACTTGGGTTTTTGGCAAGTGATACGGGTTATGTATTGTTGTCAAAAATTCGAGCGTCGAGTTTTTCCCGGATCGTTATGCAACTGTTAGATTTCTAATTTCTTGTATTCGTTAGAAAGCTCTTTTCGATACGAACCCAAAGGTTCCGGTTTTAGGAGAATCCGACGG
Organism: Allium sativum; assembly: GCA_030737875.1. Lineage (NCBI taxonomy): Eukaryota > Viridiplantae > Streptophyta > Magnoliopsida > Asparagales > Amaryllidaceae > Allium > Allium sativum. The sequence goes on from CM060916.1 coordinate 549,530,806, forward strand.
TCGGATCTCCCGTAATGTCCATTCAAAGTAAATGGTCGAAATTCGCGAACTGCCGCAGCGCGGCGCGTTCTATTCAGGCCATTATATATATATATATATATATATATATTATATTTCATCGATTTCCTTTTAAAACGTATTTTATAAATCGTTTTAAATTCGTTTTCAAAACGATTTCAACTTCCTATTCAACTTCTAATCAAAATTGAATATTCCATATCATCGATATATAAATGATAATATTTTCAAAACATTTTATTTTGAAATCAATTCCTTTTCGATATTCATTATAGAAATGAATAAAATCGATATAAATATCGTTCACGTCAAAATGGCGACAATCTAATCAACACGGCTTTATATATTTAGATACAATCGTGTCCATCCCAAATCGGACATCAAAATCACATTTTGATCTATTACTGAATATTATTTTAAAATATTCTTTACTTTAAAACAATCATTATTTCAAAATATTCATTCTTTCTGAACTGGAATCAAACACTGTCAATTACCATATAATTTGATTTATATGGATTTCATACACACACGTACACTACACTAACCAAACACAGTCAACCATCATCCAAAGTCATTCTACACTGCATAAGCATCAAATATAAATATTCAACGCTTATAGCAGCCTGTCAATCAATCGATCGACATACAACTAATTATTGGGACTAGTGTATGTCATATATCATCCCAATACCCGTGTGGGGTTTCAAACAATCAAACACAGGTTTTATTTGTGCAGTTGGGCGATGTGTAAAATTTATCGTCCCAATCAATATCATTCAAACGTGTGTACATAAACAAATCGTCCGATTTGTTTATAAATATTAATTTTATATACACGTTAAAAATTATATTTTTAACTATAAAATATTTATTCATTCCACATCACACAATCAATTTTCACAACACATCAATCAAACAAACAAGTCATCCATGGTCTGTGGACTACGGGTGTCGGGTGCTACTAAGCACCATCTGCATCCTAGTATATATTTCAACTAGAAAACAAATTAAAAGTGAGAAGTTCTCACCGAGGGTTCCACTACGTCAATCTTTGGCGGACGATGGTTTGGATTTATCCCACATTCCAATTCAATCTTTTCACGCTGTTCATAATAAAAATCACATTTTTATTTCAGCGCTATATGGATAAAAATCACATTTTTCTACTGCTACTGTACAGATAAAAATTCTATTTTTATACTCTATTAAAATATATAAAAATTCTATTTTTATACTTGCTACTTATATATAAAAATAAAAATTTTATATCGATGATTATATCTGAAAAATCGCATTTTTAAACCGCTACTATATATGAATAAAAATTGTATTTATATATAACTAAAAATCGTATTTTTATATGGCCAAAAATATTTTTTATCTAACTTAAAATCTTATCTTTTCTAAATCAAAGATCTAATCTTTTCAAAATTAAAAATTGTATCTTTTCTTAATAAAAAATAAATCCTTTCATGCATAAAAATCGTTTCTTTATATGGATAAAAAATCACCTCTTTATATACATAAAAATCTGAACTTCATCAACATAAAAATCTAAACTTCATATACATAAAAATTTGAACCTCATATTCATAAAAATCAAAATTTTCAGAAGTTAAAGATCCTCCTTTTATTCTAAGAAATTAAAATCAGTAAAAACTCACCAATCTTTAGGGTTTAGGTCGGAGGGGGCCCCACGGAGGTTGGTGGCAGTCGAGATGGCGCTAGGGGGTGGTTTCTGTCGCCGGTGGCGGTCCTTTTTCTGACTGTGGGGGTTTGAGGGGCTTGTACGTCGAACGGAGGAAGGGAGGGAGAAGGGGACAGGGCTGAGGAAGGGTGTCGGAGCTTGAGGGTCTGGCGATGGGTGGCGCTCTGTCGATTGCGAGGGGGGTTGGCGGTCTCAGGCGTTGGGTCGACAACAAGGAGGGCTTCGATTTGAAGAAGAGCAAGTTTTTTTTCTTTTGTTTCGATCTGAGCGTTTAAGATGGAGAGAGAGAGAGAGAGTAAAAAGGGGGAAAGGGTTGACCAAGGTATTTTATATAATTATTTATTAATTCAATTCTCCAAAAAGTTAACTTTTATTTTGAACTCGAAATCGAACCCACCGACTGTCGTCCCTAGCTAATTACCCCCATTTCGAACACAATGGGATATGTCACATAAGTCAATTCCATCGTTTCGACGAGTTTCCATTTAAATTAACATTTAAATCCTTATATTGAATTTTAAACGTACATTTAATTTACTGGTGTCACATACGGATCCCAAAAATTCCAGAAAAATCATTTCTAGCTTCGTATTGACGATACTATCTAACAAAACTAATTTCGTCAAATTTGAAGACCGTTTGAAAAATGATCATTTTCTGGTCGATCGAAATTGACTAAAACTGGTCAAATGTGTTTAACTTCGCCACACTCACATATTGATTCGGAAAATTATGCAAACTGGAATCTAGCAATAACTTGACATCCCGGATCCAACAAAAGTGGTTTCGTCGAAAACTGAGGTCGTTTGCAAAATTTCCATTTTTAAGGGCCAAAAATTCCATAGCGACTGTTCTGAATTTTCAACTGGACATAACTTTTTATTACCGCTATGAAATTTAAATTTTTCAGACTCGTTGGAAAGATATTCTCTAATAGATTCTAATATTTTTGGTTTCGCCGAAATACGATTTATTTTGAATCTTGTACACTCATTTGAAATTTGAAATCGAATTTTCGAACTACCGCGCCATTTCTATTTCCTTTTATATTTAAAATAAAATATTTATATTCTAACGTCGATTCAAATAAATTTCTCGTCGTTATTATTTAAAATAATTCATTTTAAATATTCAAAATTCATCAAAATTGCCAAAATAAAAATTTTAAATTGGCACAGATTTCCGGGTTATTACAATCTCCCCCACTTAAAAACTTTTCGTCCCCGAAAAGGAACGAAGCCGAAAGTTGTTTAACTAATCAACTCAACTTTCATTATGGCTTAAGCTCTTCAACTTTTCAGTTTCTAAGAACTTTTCAAATTTTTCAAAAATTTGGCTAACACCCTAAATTTTCGAAAAATTTCGCCATAACCTCCCCTGCACGGGAGCACCGCAAAAATCCCGAAATTGCCATACATGCCTCTCCAATCCAAAAAGAAAAAGAAACAGCCAAGCTGCTCATAAAATCATCCAAAACCCAAGAAATACAATAAACATGTACCTATTTGTCGGGCAAACAATTTTATTCCTCTTCTCTAGCCTCCTTGCCATGACCTGTTCAATGTAATTACATGTATATGCATGCAATTGCGACTAATTTTCAATGCAACTCACTATTTGGTTCAATTTGGCTAAAGGTTCAACATTTAATTAATCGAACAATAATCAAACAACATAATCATCAATCAATTTGTTGATTATCATTTCAAATTCATAACTTTGATATATAGTCAAAAATCACATTTTTGGTGCCAAATCACAACCATAAACCCTATCTAGTTTTGGTTCTCACACTAGTCAATTGGAATGATATAGATATCTCACCTTCGAAACTCGAATATAGACACTGATGATAAGGCCTCATCATCAGAATCATCTCCGGGCGACTAGAGTGTGATTCTATATCTACCCAATATATTAAAACTTCAAATACCCGTGGATCAGACGTATATGCAAAATCTTTATGATTGTCCAAATTCAATAAAAATAAATATTCAAATACGTTGAATAAGGTTTAAATTTTCAAAACAAAAATTGTTTACATTTTAAAAATATACTGTTCATACTCGTTCTAGGATACTACTGATCCCATTTCTAATGAGTCATTCTCATTGGATATTACTAATCCAATCTCTGATGAATTCTTTCATATGGTTCTAATGTGTCTTGTTCTAGAACTCTGTAAACCAGAGCTCTGATACCAAGCTGTGACGACCCGAAATCCCCCTTACGGGAAATCACGGATTGCCTTGAGAACAAACCACATTGGAACACAAACAGAAGAACATTTCATTGCTTATTACAACAATTCATCATAATTTAAGAATATACAGAGTATGAATGAATATTATACATCAGAAAGACATCAGAGATTTAAATTACATTTAAATACATCGTAGTGGAAAAATAATACAAAACACAATTGAAGGAGATATACGAATACAAAGCTTTCCGAATATCATTCCAGCTATAAACCAGGATCCTATGGATATAAATCTGCAAAACCAAAACTACTAGCTGCCCGTGTCGAAAATAGGAACACCCAGAGTGTAGGTTAAAACAATAAACTCCAGGTCAGTCATGTGACTGGTGTGAGAACTAAAATAGTTATTTAAAACTTTACTTTATATCAGATATATCAAGGGACCACGCCGTAAAACACGGAACGGGTTTCCTCCCAAGAATATCAATGCATATAATAAAACAACGCAATGCTTTTTGTAAAAATGAAGCTATTATAAGACCCAGGTCCCATCACACAATGCAACACAAGACGGAGGATAGGGTTTTCCCTTATAATAGCCAAACATGCTCTATACGTTAAAAACAAATCATTTGATACTACTATAAGTGCATAGTTTATAAAACAACTTCAAATATAAATGTATCAATCCTAGACGACATGGGTACCATATATCATGTCGCCAATACTAGGTTCTACAATCAAAACCGCAAAGTCACGTATTTGGAAGTTGGATTTCCATCATGAACCAAGGAAAAAATAGGCCTTACCGAATTCGAGACGCTCTAGCCCGCCCCTCAGGACCCAGACTCAGGTGGGCCCTTGGATCGTCAGGGCCGGTCCACCGATGTGGATTAAAATGCATGAACACTGCGTTTCCCCGCCCTTTGGGGCGTCAATGAGCCAAATGACTCCATCGGCTCCACATAGTCACCGATATATCCGTAGCACCTCGCAATCCAACAACCACAAGGTGAAAATAATATAAATGTTAGGGCTGGTAGGTCACTGACACCCCCCTAGCTAGAAGGAAACGCAAGTCCCCCCTGAAGTCCTTCTCCCGTTTATGGTTCACACCGGGGTGTGAGGCTCGCGAATTAACGCTACATAAAGCTGTGCCACACAGGCGGTGCTTTGATTATCAACCACAAGACTCTGCTTTTCAACAGAAGCCTTGATCATTTGCATCTTAGCGTGCCACACAGGCAAAGCACTCCATGCAACCGATATCCATCAATCACACAGAATGATGTCCAATGTCAGACACACAGTCCATTTACAAGTCCGTTCTGGGTCTGAACGAAACTGGAGGCACCTTGCATATCCATAGATCTCCAAGTACGTCTGGATGATCACCAACTGATTCCCTCCTCTTGGGTGTACAGCCCAATCAAGATCATCAGTAATTATCCAAACGATGTGAAGACCTCCGGTCTTCGACCACCGTCTTCATCCTCGACACATCGTCGAATCAGTTATTCAGAATGGGATAAACCCGGTCTTTCTGAATAACTCGCGTATATAATAAACAAGTGTTACACAAACACAACATACGCCTCATTCCAATTCAGAATATTCTTTTATTCAAATATTCTTTTACTTTGGGGAAGGTTCTCATTAATTTTATTAAAGATAAATTCTTTAAATTTATTCTTTAATCACCCTTTGAATATCAATTCAAACCAAATTATGGTTTATCTAAACTAGTTGGAATTAACGAACCTTACTGAAGAAATCATTTGTTTTAATTTCCCAATCCCAACCTATACATCCCATGAAGTAAAACTGGTAATACTTCATGTCTAACACCACGGTGTTATCGGCAAATTCAATTACCATTTCACGTTCAAATCTAATTAAAAATTTAACTATTGCCTGGAGCAAAACTGGTGATACTCCATTCTCGATCATTTCAATCTAATTAAAGATTCATTAAAACTCCACTTGGTTTTATTCTTCCCAAAAATCAATATTAATGATGGTTTAACTTGGGAAATCGTATCCTGTCTTTAACTGGGTTAAAGAACCAATGTCATTTAAAACACGGTTCACGATAAACCCAAAATAACATTCCATTCCATCAACCTTTAACCGTAAATTAGCAAGTGAACAGTTCCCTAAGTATTAACCCCGAAGGCCGAAACCAACATCAGATCAATACCCAGGAAACCATTCAACTTAACTAATCTCCAGTTAGTTTCTGATTTTCTTAACTCCATTGGCTCTAAGAATAGTATTATTAAAGATACCATTCATGACAACCGAAATTACATTCCATTAATTACAGAATCTTCACGGAAAAACAAATCAATATATAATCGATATCTATTTCCAAATCCGACTAGTAATACAAATGGAATAACGACAACGCCTTTTAAATTCCATATGTATTAACAGTCTTCCTCCACAGAAGTTCACTTCGATTATTATCAAATTGAATTCCATTCAATTCCAATTTAATATGTTAAATTGGAAAACTTTACTTTGGAAAATCTCCTTTAAATCTTAACAAAAGATTTATAAATTCCAAACCTATTTGACTGTAAATCGGGTTAAAGAACGAATGTCGCTAAAACACAGTTCACAACAAACCCAACTCACATTCCACTAATTATCGGGTTAAAGAACAAGTGTTATTTAAATCACTATTCACGATAAACCCAAAAATCAATTCAAATTCAATTCCAATTAAATACCATTCAATTGGTATACTTCATTAAATCTAAATAAAAAGATTTAATCTTTTTCTCAATTGGGTTTAAGAACAGTGTTAATGAAGACACCATTCACGACAAACCCAAATCCCATTTGATATTTAATACAAGGCTCTGAATAAAAAAAATATCGGCTTATATTCAATATCAAATTCTACAACCAACCAATATCATGTTGGAAATAATGATATAAATATATCTTTCAAATTTCCATAACAATATCTGTATAATCACGAAATCTAACATCAAAATATTCCGAAGACAATTTCAATTCAAATCCATTTCCACTTTATATATTGGAAATTCTGGTTATTTTCAAAACCATTTCAAATCCAATTTATTTAATTTAAAAATAAATGGATTATCATTCTAGTTCAAAACTAGTTCATTTCGATAAAAATCTATTTTTATCTTTTCAAATATGGGATTTTTCATCCCAACTCTTTCCAAATCATTTCTTATGATTTTATACTAATTATTGATATTTTTAATAATTTTATCAAGGCCCGTACAGTCGATTCCCATAAACGGCCATCGAACTGCACTTACAACGACCTTTTCCAAATTTGATTTGGACATAATTCCAAATCCAACCATTAGATTTCTAATTTCTTGTATTCTTAGAAAGCTTTTTTCGATACGAACCCAACGGTTCTGGTTTTAGGAGAATCCGACGGTCGCATCTCCCGTAATATCCATTCGAAGTCAATGGTCAAAATTCGCGAACTGCCGCAGCGCGGCGCGTTCTATTCAGGCCATTATATATATATAATATATATTATATATATTTCATCGATTTCCTTTTAAAATGTATTTTATAAATCGTTTTAAATTCGTTTTCAAAACTATTTCAACTTCCTATTTAGTTTCTAATCAAAATTGAATATTCCATATCATCGATATATAAATGATAATATTTTCAAAACATTAGATTTTGAAATCAATTCATTTTCGATATTCATTGTAGAAATGAATAAAATCAATATAAATATAGTTCCGTCAAAATGGCGTCAATCTAATCAACATGACTTTATATATTTAGATATAATCGTGTCCTTCCCAAATCGGACATCAAAATCACATTTTGATCTATTACTGAATATTATTTTAAAATATTCTTTATTTTAAAATAATCATTATTTCAAAATATTCATCCTTTCTGAACTGGAATCAGACACCGTCAATTACCATATAATTTGATTTATATGGATTTCATACACACACGTACACTGCAACAATCAAACACAGTCAACCATCATCCAAAGTGCATTCTACACTGCATAAGCATCAAATATAAATACTCAACGCTTATAGTAGCCTGTCAATCAATCGATCGACATACAACTAATTATTGGGACTAGTGTATGTCATATATCATCCCAATACCCGTGTGGGGTTTCAAACAATCAAACACATGTTTTATTTGTGCAGTTGGGCGATGTGTAAAATTTATCGTCCCAATCAATATCAGTCAAATGTGTATACATAAACAAATCATCCGATTTGTTTATAAATATTTATTTTATATACACGTTAAAAATTATATTTTTAACTATAAAATATTTATTCATTCCACATCACACAATCAATTTTCACAACACATCAATCAAACAAACAAGTCATCCATGGTCTGTGGACTACGGGTGTCGGGTGTTGCTAAGCACCATCTGCATCCTAGTTTATATTTCAACTAGAAAACAAATTAAAAGTGAGAAGTTCTCACCGAGAGTTCCACTACGTCAATCTTTGGCGGACGATGGTTTGGATTTATCCCATATTCCAATTCAATCTTTTCACGCTGTTCATAATAAAATTCACATTTTTATTTCAGCGCTATACGGATAAAATCACATTTTTCTACCGATACTGTACAGATAAAAATTCTATTTTAATACTCTACTATATAGATAAAAATTCTATTTTTATACCCCTACTATATAGGTAAAAATTCTATTTTTATACTGCTACCGTATAGATAAAAAATCTATTTTGATACCGCTACTGTATAGATAAAAATTCTATTTTTATACCGCTACTGTATTGATAAAAATTCTATTTTTATACTCTATACAAACATATAAAAATTCTATTTTTATACTTGCTACTTATATATAAAAATCAAATTTTTATATCGATGATTATATTTTAAAAATCACATTTTTAAACCGCTATTATATATGAATAAAAATCATATTTTTATACAACTAAAAATCGTATTTTTATATAGCTAAAAATATTTCTTATCTAACTAAAAATATAATCTTTTCTAAATCAAAGATCTAATCTTTTTAAAAGTAAAAATCGTTTTTTTCTTAATAAAAACTCAAATCCTTTCATGCATAAAAATCGTTTCTTTATATGGATAAAAAATCACCTCTTTGTATACATAAAAATCTGAACTTCATCAACATAAAAATCTAAACTTCATATGCATAAAAATTTGAACCTCATATTCATAAAAATCATAATTTTCAGAAATTAAAGATCTTCCTTTTATTCTAAGAAATTAAAATCAGCAAAAACTCAACAATCTTTAGGGTTTAGGTCGGAGGGGGCCCACGGAGGTTGGTGGCGGTCGAGATGGTGCAAGGGGGTGGTTTCTATCGCCGGCGGCGGTTCTTTTTACGAATGTGGGGTTTAAGGGGCTTGTAGGTCGAACGGAGGAAGGGAGGGAGAAGGGGACAAGGCCGAGGAGGGGCGTCGGAGCTTGAGGGTCTGGCTATGGGTGGCGCTCCGTCGATTGCGAGGTGGTATGGCGGTCTTAGGCGTTGGGTCGATGACAAGGAGGGCTTCGATTTGAGGAAGAGAAGGTTTATTTTCTTTTGTTTTGATCTGAGCATTTAAGATGGAAAGAGAGAGAGTAAAAAGGGGGAAAGAGTTGACCAAGCTATTTTATATAGTTATTTATTAATTTAATTCTCCAAAAAGTAAACTTTTATTTTGAACTCGAAATCGAACCCACCGACTATCGCCCCTAGCTAATTACCCCCATTCCAAACACAATGGGATATGTCACGTAAGCCAATTCCATCGTTTCGATGAGTTTCAATTTAAATTAACATTTAAATCCTTATATTAAATTTTAAACGTACATTTCTATTTACTGGGGTCATATACAGATCCCAAAAATTCCAGAAAAAATATTTCTAACTTCGTATTGACGATAAGGTCCTAACAAAACTAATTTTGTCAAATTTGAAGACCGTTTGAAAAATGACCATTTTCTGGTCTATCGAAATTGACTGAAACTGGTCAAACGCGTTTAACTTCGCCACGCTCACATATTGATTCAGAAAATTATGCAAATTGGAATCTAGCAATAACTTGACATCTCAGATTCAACAAAAGTAGTTTCATTGAAAATTGAGGTCGTTTGCAAAATTTCCATTTTTAAGGGACAAAAATTCCATAGCGACTATTCTGAATTTTCAACTAGACGTAACTTTTTATTCCCACCATGAAATTTCAATTTTTCGGATTCGTTGGAAAGATATTCTCTAACAGATTCTAATATTTTTGGTTTCGCCAAAATTCGGTTTATTTTGAATCCTGTACACTCATTTGAAATTTGAAATTTGAAATCGAATTTTCGAACTACCGCGCCATTTCTAATTCCTTTTATATTTAAATTAAAATATTTATATTCTAACGTCGATTCAAATAAATTTCTCATCATTATTATTTAAAATAATTCATTTTAAATATTCAAAATTCATTAAAATTGCCAAAATAAAAATTTTAAGTTGGCTCAAATTTCCGGGTTATTACAACGATCTACTAATGCTACGTCCGCGTTGAATCTTTCGAGGAAAGATTGAAGTATCTCTCTCGGATGTTGCTTGATGAAGGTCAAGAACATGACACTTTTCGGTCGGGAGATGTGAATTCTGAACTACCCAATGAAGCGGGTGACTAGCGAGTTCCAGCTGTAGATCGACTCCGTTGTTAGCTGCCGAAACCACATGCCAATTATATCTATGAGAAAAAGCGATAAGCACTTGGCCATAACATTGGTTGATGCAGAGAGTACATCCATATGGCACATGTATCGCACGAGATGGATGGTCGGGTTGGTTCGACCAATGTAGGGTTCAAAGGCTGTAAACTTAAAGTCCGGAGGATTACAAGAGTTTCTTATTTCCCTATAAAGGAGCTACGGCGGATATTATCTATATCCTGCTGAGAAGAGGTTCCCCGGGTGAAGCGTCAGATGATGCTTGCAAGCTTGCTTCCATCTCCGAGAGTCGCTGCCATGAATCCAGCTTTGCATTCGGGAGAGCTCCAGCACCAGGGTCCGACGAAAGCATGCTCAAAAGGGCGACCGTTGGTTGGGCTCGACCTCCGAGAGTCGAGTGAAGGTGAGGGCGAGGGTGCATCGCAGTTGTTGGTTCTGGGTAGACTAGCGCCTCCTGGACCTGATGATAATTGGTCTGAATCATGCCCGCGATGGAAGGTCCGGGCTGATCCAGCATAGCATGTGATGTTCGAAGCTCCCTGGTGGCCCCTCCCGAACTGATGTTAGAAGGATTCATGGTAGCAGTTTCCTCCGCCGTGGTGAGAACCGGTATGGTAGAGTGAGTCTGTTGTAAGATGTTGGGTTGTAATGGGAATGGCATTGATCCTGATGGGCCAAGCAATTACGATTGGTCCAGGGGGTCGAGCTAGTCCCCGAAGAGGTAGTAATATGGTCGAATGACCTAAATCTTGATCGTGGGCCTCCGGTGAATCTACGGCTGCGTTAGTTGCTGGAAGCGATACTCCTGGCTGTAATTGGTTGGGAGGTGGAGTCGAGCCAAGAGGAAGTAAAAGTGTAATCTGATCTGTGGCTTGCATTTGTCCAGACCGAAGATCAGTTACTGCCCCAGCCTCGCCTGGTGGAGGAATTGATGTTGAAGCGTTAAATCCCTTTTCCATCCAAGCGAGAAGGTGATCCATCAACAGTTGTTGTCGTTCGAGAAGTTTACCCTAAGGTGTCATCTGTCCTCTGAACTCGACCATGATCTTATCCATGTCGTCCCGAGTAAGATATCAGGACACGTTTTCAAGGAGGCTTCCTGACTTGCCTCTGCAGTGTTTGTCTCGGATGCATCAGCGTTTGTGGGCGAGAAGATATTGCATCTTTCTTCCGCTTGTTCGCCATGGGTTAGAACTTGCTGAAAGTCGTAGAGAATGCTGATGTGTGCCCCTTCCTGGTGCACCAAAGTGTTGACATCAAAAGTTGGTCACTAGTGACAGTCAACTCCCAATCGTGTGAAGAGCACACGAATAACAATCACAAAATGCAGTAAAAAAAGAAAATAGGGAATACGCAAGACTTTTTATAGTAGTTCGATAAAGATGGTACCTACATCCACTTTATATGTATTGATTTGCTTTTGATTACAAGTACAACACTTTTTCTATTTGAAGAAAGAAGAAGATTGGCTATTTTGGAGTTAGCTGTAGGAAGAGCTTAGAATCGGAAGTCTTTGGTGGAGAATAAAGCATCCGAAAGAAGGTCTCCAGAAAGAGAGGTCCGTTTCCATTTTGAGCTTGGAGGTATTTATAAGTGAAGAAGTGGGCTGAGGTATATCAAAAGTAGAGCTTTGTCCGAAAGTGGTTGACCGCCTTTAATGCTCTAAGAATTGGATCAAATATTGAATGACTTAGCTAGATATTTCCACATAGATCTGGAGTCATCAAGTCGATCCGAACTTTAAGAAAGTGCTTAACTTGGTTGGTCCGCGAGAGCGATTATATTGGGGCATGAGATCCGCTGCTCGAAGGAAACTGATTCGGGTCAAATCTTTTTTGGACTTTCTGAAGTATAGGTCGTTCTATCGGTCGATCGACCGATGCTGAAAAGCGAGCTTTTGGACATTGGGCTTCGATCCGTTGAACCACGACTGCTTTAGCTAAAAGGTTGGTCAACACACTATTTTCGAAATGATTTCAAAATAACTAACTTTTTTTAAATCGTGTTTCAAAATTACTTCCTTATTTTGAATATATATCTCTTTGTTCTTAAAATTTTTTTAAGTTCTGAAATTTAATTACTCCTATTTTGAAATTATACTTTATTTCCTAATATATTTTATTTCTTAATTCAGATATTTATTACTTATATATTTATACTAATTTTGTTATAATTATTTATGTTTTCAATTTCCTCATTTATAATTATTAAGTTTTAACATATTCCATATATTCATAGTTTTATATATACACACACATTTTATATCATTTTATATATTGTAACCCCTCACACTTTTCTTAGCTCAAATTTCATAAAAAATTGAAAACCAAACCCATCCAAGAATGGAGAGTGTAAATTTGGTACCTGCAATTAATGAGCATGAGCATAATTAGAGTAAAATAAAATAACTCATAGCAGGAACAAGATAAGGTAATTAATACCGACTAAGACGATTACCTTAAAGCACATCGTCACATAGATTTTGAGTATGAGAGAACAAGAATTGAAAACCAAACTGAACACCTGTTGAGACCTGTCATTCCCGAGCTAAACCCGAGAGTTGTTATGTAGAGGGGGTCAGAACAACAAGTCCTCGTGAGTAGAAAATGTATAACCCTATCTACAATACATAAATGTATCCCGTTTGGTCATAATCAAAACATAACCTAACCTTGTAAAAATTTATGTACAATGACTAACGACTGTACCCAAGTTAGCATTCTCAAATGATAGCGATACTGAAATACAACGTTCACCCATAAATATGAAGCTTTTAAACCACCATTCAACTACTTACTATAAACTAAGAGGTGGATCCCCACTACTCATTATTGCATATGGAGGTTATTATTTCTCTATGGCCACTTAAAACTTCCTTTTCAATGATAATAAGGGTGGATCCTTTTGATCAATTAAGACCCAAGGTGGATCCACCGTGTAACACCCCGAATTTTAATAAATAATAACCAAATATAAACGATTAATAAACTAAATATTAATCAGAATAATAATCAGAATTATACAACGAGACTAGCACATTTGGAACCATTGTAATTTTATGATCAAAATGGACACTTGGTTTGTAAAAATCTGAGTTAAAATTAGTTAGTTATGGAGTAAAGAAGTATTCAAAAATTAAATAAATAAAACAGACAAATCCAACGTTCAGTGGGCGACCCATGCTAATCGGGTCGACATGTGTGTTGATCCAGTAAAGCGGGTGAGCTGACCCAACTGCAGCGTGCCTTAGCCTGCACGCAAGCACACCAATCCTAACGGACGCTGCGTCAGACGCTAACAACTACGTTCCTAACGGCTGTTTTTCCCCATTCTTATAAAAATCTATCCTCTTCCACCATGTATCTTTCAATATTCCACACCTCAAACACCACATTTTTTCTCTATTTTGCCTTGACAATGGCTGAAGTAACTCGTGTGAAAGAAACATTTCTCCGACCTCCGAAAGTGTGGTCTCCGTTTGCAACTTCAGAGTTTCTCCATATAACCGTTGATGCTTACCAAGCAGCTGGAAAGAACAAAAAAGGAATTCATAAGAGGATTGCAACTGCTATGAACGAGGTTTAGCTACATCACCGACTGAGATACCGGTCATTGTTGAACAAGTAACAGTTGAATACGATGCTTACAAGAAGAAATGAACTGTATGTCGCAATTTGAGTGAGAAAACGGAAGCCATATGGGATCATAAATACGGAATAATTAATGGAAGCGAAGCTTGGTGGTAATTCTCCCTTGTCTACCACAAGCCCACGGCCTCTTGAAATTCCGACTATGAAGCATGCAATGGACAGTGTAAGAACATTTGACGGTAATGGCATAACCCACGCAATATCAATTCTCAAAAGCAAGGAAAACCAAGATATGTTCATGGTTCTTCTTGATGACGAAGCAGAAAACTGGCTGCGTTTTGAAATCGAGGTTCGCAAGCAAGCAATCTGATACATGTAGTTTATGATGAATTGCAATGTCCCGCCTTTTTGATCGCCTCAAATTGGTGATTAAACCAACTTAAAACATTCAAATTGATGGATCGTTATTAGCTTACAGAGTTTAAAATAGAATCAACACAACAAATACAGAATAAATAAATAACGCAGTACTGAACGTTGGAATAAAACTTTTATTTATATTAATTAGAATTTTTTTGATACAAAGATTTTTCTATACAGCGGAATGAAAATATCATTTGAATACAAGAAAATATTTACTGTTTGAAATCTTCAAAGTGTGCTCGTCTTCAAAATCCCCAGCTTCGTCAGTCTTCAGATCTTAAGATGTAATCTCTAAATCTGTAACATTTGGGTCTCACCCGAGCATTCCATGCAAAAACATAAAACACTATCAAATCATAGTTCAAGTAAAATAATTTTAATATAAACTGAAATATAATAGTTAATCCTATAATTCACTGCATTTCGAGTACATTGAACCCATGAGAACTGCCGGAATATACCATAGCAATTTGGGACGAAACAAATCGGGATAGCATATGGATTCATATATACATGTGCCAATGACATATATATATATATGATGGTATACATACATACGTGTACATCGCCACCACACACACACACACACACACACACACACACACACACACATATATATATATATACACGCACACACTAAAACATATATACGTATGTCGCTGACATGTATACATACACACACAATAGTATGTATATACACATGTGTCCATCGACCGCCACATATATACCAAGACCAAGCTTCGATAGATCAGGATATGCAACATACATTTTCAAAGAAATTTCAAGGACTGTCAAAACAAGCCAAGGAGCAATAAATGCAACCTTTCAAATTAAAGAGTACACCAGGCATGCACAACCAAAACTCGAACAGGTGTATGGCTCAAGAAAAGGGTTCAAAAATGGAAGCCAATATCATGATAATGAACTACAGCAAAAAGTTATTCAAAAGGGTGCATGCATTAGTGAAACAAATTTTGTCACATGACTAAAGAAAAGGCAAGATGTTCGACCAACACACTTTCAATTATGTAAGTATATATAATTTTCCTTTTTCCACTGGTAAATTGCTTCTATACTTAAAACATACAGTGTTAAATTCCAAGGTAACTTCATAACGAGAAGCTTATTTAAATACATATAAATGTGTAATAGTTTGGGTTTATATACATAACCAAGGCATAGATATGGCAAAAGGAATAATGGTGTTCATTTGTCTATGGTTCACTGCCCAAGTTTAAACAAAATGTACAAGGGTTATATATATATATATTTATGTGTGTGTGTGTGTGTGTAAATCAGGTAAACAAAGGGGTATAAACCCACATACAAGTTAAATAATCACGTATGCAAGCTCAACTAAATAGGAATATGTTCCAGGAAAATAAATGAATAGGCTTCTTTTCCCATGAATGATATTAGAATTTAGAAATGGTGTATATGGTCATGTGTCCATTAGCCTAAAGTAGCAATTATCATATATTGTTTCTAATTCATAACTAAGTATAATGTATAACACCCAAGAAACTACAAACTCAAATAATCGTTCATGCATACATATTACTGACAAAAACACATCTCAACAATTTTTCCTAAGTAGAACGCCATAGGTACTATTTGCACAACATCCCAATACCACTTTATGATCATGATAATTGCAGCTGCACATATGTAAACAACCTTCGACTTATGTTAATTCTTCAAAAGCTTCAAGCGATTGCAGAAACTACTAGCTAGTAGTACATTTCCTTATCTATCTGTTTCCATTCTCACTTATACATTGACATCAATTTGCCTTAATAGAATAATAATGACCAATATTTTTTAGCTAAGAACCACATCATGTAGCATCTTTTGGTTCAACTAGGGGCCTTCTTATCATTTGTCCACTTAACAAAATTTCAGCACTTGTGGGTACAATGTATTTAACAGTGACAACATTGATGACTTGATTTCAGTTTATAACAGCTATAAATTTCAGGTATTAAATGATGTTGTTTGAACCATGTTTACAGTAAAAGCCAACATAGTTTAGTGTGCACAAATTTTCTGAACATTGACAACTAACCAAATCTCAAGACTGTAAATACCATAACACAACCCGGTTTCCAAATCGGCAAAGTAGGTTAAACATAACCCACATGTTCGAAACATGGACCAATATAGCAGTTAAGGTAGTGCACTCCTATTTAAATCTCTGCACATGTATATACATTCAATTATGTATACACACATGTCGACCCATTCCCAAAACAAAATCAGGTTAACACGATAAATGCCACACCATCATGTACAACTATTAAATGACCACCAGCCAAACAACATGGTGCTAAGGCCATAAACTATCATACTTTAAGTTTACTGAAATTAAATTACTTGCAACAAGAATTAATCGTGAGTAACAATACTCACCTTTAATAGCGTGATTAAAAAGGAACAACTTGCAAAGGCTTAGGAGCAGCAGACGACGATCGGTTTTCTTGAGCAATGACTTCGATTTGGCAGTTCTCAGAAGGAGCCTTCTACATTGGAACGAGCTAGCCTTCGATCTGCGAGAGCTTCAAGCTTGTGACGAAAGGAGAAGCATGATTTGGGGATAAAGGCTCGGTTTTTATTCGATGGACTATGGCTTTGTTGCTTACGGTGGCTCCAATGGGTAGCGACGGCTGCAAGCGCGGATGATTTGCGAATTGGGGTTTCCCCTTTCCTGGAATTGAAAGCAAAAGGACAGAGGAGAGAAGAGGTAAGGGCGCTTGCAGCTTCAAAGTGGGCAGCTTGAGATGATCTACGCGGCGGCCAAGAGGAGGCAGCGATCGATTTGTTCAAAGGAGAAAGTCTTGATTTTTGGGGAGGAATCATTTTAGGGTTAAAGGTTTTTGGCAGAAGCCATTAACTTTAAGAAAGGGGAACTGATTTCGGCTTGGAAGCCATAAAAAAATGAAAAGAGGAAATCATTTGTGCTGGATAAAATTGTGGAGGAACAAGACGTTTATAGAAGAGGAATGTCAGGGATAAGAACAGAGTCCATCGAAAGGTTTTAGGTTAGCTGTGCGTTACAGGGATAGGTTGGCGTGAGATTAACTAAGGTAGATTATATTTGTTTTAATTTAAATTATAATTCTACCATGAATACCCCCGAACCGCTCTAAATACGTACCACCAACACAGTTTCTAAATGCTACGAAAATTATATGTATCTCCTCGTCTTTGCATTCTGAATGCAATAACATTTCCTGGTTGTAAACCGACTCTGTCTGTTTACAATGTTATTTTAAATTTTAAATTATTTATCGTTACGCTGATTTAATTCCATTTGTTCACAAATGACTCTATTCGTTTTCGAATTTGAAATGTTAAATTCAAATTTTGAATTTAGGATTCAGAACTAAAATTAAATAGAAATAATTTAGTTGATTTATATAAATATTTTTTGTTGAATTAGACTGATAACAATAATTTAAATTCGATTTATATTGATATATATTCAGTATGTTTTTGGGACGGTCGTTGAATGGAGGGTGTTGTGGTTAAATAGTTCGGAGGTAAGAGAGCGTACGAGTAGGTGAAAAAAGAAAAAGTTGCTCAAAAATGAAGACGGTAAAAGTGAAGGGTGAGCACTGTGTATATGTGCAGGCAGCAATGTGTATGTGGCAGCAGCAAGCTACTAGGTGGCAGAACAGAACAGAACAGAAGAGAAGAGAAGAGAAGTGAGGGGAAAGAAGGTAGCAGGAGGTAGAGTGTTGGATGATTACTAATTAGATGAGACATATGTTATTGGGAAGAATTATTGAACCATGCGAAGCTAACATGGATGGATGTCATATATAGATTACGCTATCCTATCCGTTGTTGATAGTAGTTAGTTAAGCGAACAGGAGACAAAAGGTTCTAGTCAACAACAGAGGTTAGTTTAGCAGCTGGAGCCTGGAGGTAGAAGGAATTTAATTAGTTAAAGCAGCTGAGAGCTGAAAGAAGATAACACAAAATAAATATATGTATACAAGGCAGCAGAAAACGGGGTGGGCTCATGAGCTAGCTGTAGAATTAAGAAGCATGGCCGCAGTTGCAGTTTGTTGTGGTATTATAGTGTCCATGTGTGTGTGATACAAAAATAGAAAAGATTGTAGTGATGATCAGCTGAGCCAAGTCCCACATCGCCTAATGGAGGGAAAGTCGCTTGGTGATATACAAGGGTGCTGGGTAAGGAGTTGTCCCTTCGGGGACATCCGATAAAATTGGAACGATACAGAGAAGATTAGCATGGCCCCTGCGCAAGGATGACACGCACAAATCGAGAAATGGTCCAAATTTTTTTTTCTCCCCTTCCGCCCAACTCCAAGGCACTGCCAGGCTGCTCACGACTGCGGTGATGCTTTGCTTTGCCCTTGCGCCTGGACATCAGCTGCTCTCCATCGCAGCGATCAAGCTTGCTTATATCACAGCGATCAAGCTTGTTCATATGAAAATTATTTTTAACTATGATGACTTTGTTTTTAACTATAAACTTGTTATGGCAACACTGCTACTTGCTGAACCCAACTACTGGTGTATGGGCCTATGAGGTATATGGTGTATTATCCAATATTGTACGTACTGATTAATGAAATAATAAAGCATGTTTCTGAATATTGTGTATTATATACTGATTAATGAAACGATAAACCATCTCAATCTGATGGAGCAAGACTTACCTAAAGCTTGCTATTAAAATTTGTTTTCATTTTTGTCTTCATTAATCTCTCTTCCCTTTTTTTGCGTACTACACAGCTACTTATGTGTACGAATCTCTTCACTAATTATAACAGTAGTACCACACTTTAAAAAATTCTTATATTGTTAACCCTGCTAAAACATGCTCCTGCCATATACCAATATGACTCACCCACCCTATTCATATGCGAAATATGGATTTCCTAATAGGCATACATACAGAACTGAAGTAAAAGGTTATACATGACCTGCACCGTTGGGAGCAACAAAAAATTCAAAAGAAAAGAGAATTGGAAATTTATCTCATATCCCTTCATTCCAACTGAATTATGTAATTTTACTAAAGGTCTGGATGATCTAATTGGTCCTGTTTAATTAACAAAGCGAAACCGAATTCTTATATTGATGCAGAAAAATGATTTTTTTAGAGGAATCCAAGACGTATTTTACAATACAAGCTGGATGCTATATATAGACCAGAAAGAGATATTGGGCCAAATGCATTACAGCCCAACAAATAAAGAAAAAGATACAAAACGGGCAGGCAAGCACGAAGCGGGACAAACCAAGCAACGAAACTCAAAACGAATTATAAATATAGATTGCGCTCGTTATTAATGGTATGAAATAAAAGTGATTGCATACAAATTGATTGTCAATTAATAAAGGAATGCTTGTTTGGGAAATTTGATGATTGCACTCCAATTAATGTTGCAAAGTAGATGTTATTAATTTTATTAAATTGATTATAAAGATATAACTAATCAGTTGAATACTTATGTTTTTTCAACCATAAATTACCGTACCCATTAAGGTATATATATATTTATTTTTTATCGTAATTGAATTATTTTAACTCTTTTCTGTTTTCCTTGTAGATAATAGCTTCATAAAAGTAGCATTAAAAAGGTACAATAATAGAAGGCAAGTGCAGTAATGGAACGACGTTTCAGTATTTAGTACATTACAAATTCAAAAGAACCAAATCTAGTGACCATATTGTGCAGTAATGGAACGACGTTTCAGTACTTAGTACAAATTCAAAAGAACCAAATCTAGTGACCAAATTTCATACGGATTTTTTTTCTAGGACATTGGTTTCAAAAGAATATTGTTAATGCCACTCCAAAAACGGTTAAGGGAAGGTCACATTTGCTTTTGTTTAAATTTACTAAGGGGAAGATCATTTAACATAGTCTCCCCTTAACAATTTATAATATATAGATCAAAATGCCATTTTATTATTTTATTCTAATTACATTATACTGTTCGTTAAACCCTAATCATCTTTTTCTTCTCAGAGTAAACAATTAATCATTTTTTCATGGAGAAACCAATTTCTAATGAAATTTTTAACTTTGAAAAAGAAGGCTACATGATTTTTACTCAAAAAAGCGAATGACATGTTGAAATTATTTAAGAAATCACCGAAAAAGTAACAAATTTACTGAAAAAGCGAAGGCCCATTTCTGATTATCTATTTTCGGCATGTAATTTCCAAACTTTGTACTAAATTTCACTATGTTCTTATCGATTTTTACCTTGTTGTCGCTAATGTAACAATTTAATATTTAATGGAGTGAAAATAAACTATGACCCCCCTTATCTGTTTTTGGAGTGACATTAATAATATTCTTTCAAAAAATAAGTTTACAGGCCACTGTATTTACACTGCATCTTTTTTTTTCCGCTATCCGTCCCTTTCGCGAACTCATCTAGCCATTGACAAAAATAATTCCGTCATCTCGACATTGGATTCACACGGATTGTTTTTTTTTTTTTTTTTTTTTTGCTGTTTTTCAAGACTACATCTCGGAATCTTTAAGCTAACTTCAATTATCGATTATTGAAAGCCAAAAAAAAAAGTTTTAAGACTACATCGTTGTTTTAACGTCAGATTATTGATTTCAGGTGATTCGATTAACGATTCAAAGTTTTTGATTATTGATTTCAGATAACGTTCGATTATTAATTTTAACATCAGATTTTAAAGTCAAATTATCAATTCTTTTATAATTATCAATTAGTTCACATTTGTCATGCTATTTTTGATTGCTTCATACAGATTATTGTTTTTGCTACTGTTAATGTGATTTTGGTGTAACAATAAGTAGTTTTATCTTTCTTTCTTCTTCTTTTTTTTTTGCATTTTTTTTTACAGCAGTCTTCCAACTGAGGTTCCAAGTGTTCTGGTTGTCATCGATTTTAGGGAAAACAACTTTGGAATTAGGCTTTCTCTGGATTCTGCCATTTTTTATTTGCGAAATAAGATATGTGAAGTTTGGGATCATCTTACTCCCTTATGCTTTGATATATTTTATATTCGGGATTCCACGAGTACATTTGTTCAAACTGACAGTGATTTGCAGGCCATTCTATGCTTAATATATTTCAAGAAAGAAGAGTTTTTAGTTATGTTTGTTAAGCTAAAGGAATTGTCTCGTCTTACTGTTGGCAGCAGCAGTAGATCTTGTTCTACTAGTAAGTCGCTTTGTGTTGAAGTTACAACGAATAGTGAATATGATGGAGTATACAACAGAGAATTTAGCTTTGACAAAGAATGTGATCTTAATGAGTTGAAGAAAGGTTCCAGTTTAGATTTTTTTATGGGGATTGGTCAGAAATTTGAGTCTGCTTCTGATTTCCGTAAAACTGTGATTGCATATTGTGCTAAAAATGGATTCAAGCCAAAGTTTTGAAGAATTGTAAAAAGAGAATAATAGTTCAATGTGCTGTTGAGGGTTGCACTTTTAATATTTTTGCTTCTTGTAAGTTAAAACAGTTGTATCATTTTCTGCTTAGAATATTTGAATCTACTCATAGTTGTGGTGGTGGATTTCAATTAATTAATGGTCCTTTGATTAAAAGTGATCTTGTGTAAACTTTGATTTTTGATAAGTTTGTGATGAACCTACAAGAAAAACCAATGATATTATTGCAAGTTTCAAAAGGAATTATGATATTAATTTGAGTTATTATTATGTGTATATGGGTAAAAGTTGGCTTTAAAGGAAATTTTTGGCAACGTGGAGCAATCATACAATGATTTGGTTTGCTAGTTGAAAGCAGTTGATAAAAGTAATTCCATTAGTCACTCTGCTATGGTGGTTGATGAGAATACTAATCAATTTGAAAAAGTATTTATATCATATGAAGCCTGTATTCATGGATTCAAGCATTGCCGACCAATGATATTTCTAGATGACACTTTTTTAAAAGGTTGAAATGGTTGTTTAATGGCTTATAGGTAAAATAAGGGTTGCAGCTATGTTTTAATGCTCTCTCAACTAAAAATGGAAATCAAGGTATATGAGTTGTTTTTTTTATTTACTTGATTTATTTTCTTATGCTTTGGGAAAATTTATGTTTTACTACCTAATCTATTTTTCTTTGTACATTACAGTATGTAACTATTGTGGGCGATAGGTTGAAATATGCATGTCAGCCAACTTCTACATGTACATAAATATTAGTGACTATTTCATTTTTTTTTTGTTTAAGATGTATTATAAAATTATAAACTTTTTTTTTTTATCATTTTTGTTAGTTTTGGTTTAACAATTATATTGCAATACTGTGAATTATGTTATGTCTACAATTAGATAAATTGCTTGTGTATTATGTAAAAACTGATAAAAGGTTTTATCATTTTGTATTTTAACCCAATTAGCATTTTTGACACATCATTTTTGTTACATTAGCGCTATAGGATTTATGAATATTGGAGAAAAAAATAGTATGTGATCATGCATGGTTGGTGAGTCCGATTCAGTTTTTTGTGTAATAATTCAATTTGTTGCTAAATTTGTTTGTTCATTAAATTGTTTAATAAATTGATTATGTATGGTCAGTGAATTGATGCTTTAAATAGTATAAAGCTGTTTAATTTTGATTGTTTGTTGGATATTTAGAATTGATATGTAATGTATCATGCATAACATATGTTTAGAACACACTACAAATAATATGCAATAAACTTAGTACTAATAATGAAATAACATTCATTTTTAAAAAAAGAAAGGACATGAGTGGATATGAGAAATACTTTTATCATTTTAAATTGGGAGAATATTTATGTGTATTTGTTTTGTATATTCTGTAACGGTTGTTTAATTTTAATTTTCAGGTTTTTTCCTTTGGTAATGGCTATTGTTGGGAAGGAAAACAAAGAAAATTAGTCTTGGTTTCTAGATCAATTAAAATGTTCAATTAGAGTTGATCGTCCTTTATTTTTTTTATTTCTGATAGGCATTGGGGTTTTCTTTTAAGTATTTCCGAAAAATTTCCATCGGCTTTCCATTCATATTGTTTGCATCATATGCAAAATAATGTTGCTTCCATTGTAAAAAGTGGAAAAGGATTGTGGGTGGCTCAACTATTGGAACGGTGTGCTGTAGCTGTTACTCATCATGATTTTGAAAGAGCTATATCAAAATATAGGCAAATTGGAGATGAAAAGCTATTGATTTTCTAAAGGATAAGCTTTTCGATCATTGGGCTGATTTATTTTTCCCTAGAAATAGGTACGGTGAGAATAAATCAAAGGTTGCGAAAATCTTTAACTCTTGGATTTGGAAAATAAGGCATCTTCTTATTACTTGTTGTTTAGATGGAATTCATATTAAGCTTATGAATCAAATGTCAAAACGTAGAGAAGAAGCTTCTACTTGGTCCAGTGTACTTTGTCCTAAAATGGAGAATTGTCTATTGAAACTAAAAGAAGAAAGCTTTGGTTGGAATGTTTCTCGATCTTCTAAATTTGTTTTTGAAGTGCGTTCTCTTATTTCTCACAAAGTAGATCTTGAAAATCGGATTTGCACTTGTAATCAGTGGAGAGTTACCGTTTTTCCTTGTGTACATGCTTTGAAGTGCATTACTATGTCAAGACTTAATGTTTATGATTTTATTGAATATTATTTCATGACTAAGACTCATAGAGCTTCTTACTCACATGTCATCAATCATATTCCTACTTTTGATAAGAAAGATATTGTTTCTGAATGGTCTTCTATTGATCACCCTCCTAAGACTATTTGTGGAGCTGGTAGACCTAGAATTAACAGACTTGGTGCGTTGGATGTATTTCATGGGAAGCAGAACAAGTGCAGAAAGTGTAAGAAGTTAGGGCACAATCGTAGAAGTTGTCCATTGAGTGGGTGAACTGTTTTTATGTTTGATTGTATGTTTGTTTTATGGTAGATCTATAACTAATTGGCTTAATGTTTTTTTTTCTTTGTCTTTGTTTGAGATACTGTTGGACTGTAAGAAATATTGAATCATAGTTTATTTTAGTTTTTTTGTATTGCACATATGTGATTTGTTGTTGCTGTGAATTATTATATGAGGAGTTTCATGTTTTATTTTTGATGATGTCTGGTTTTGGATATATTAGGAAGGTAGTTCCATTATGGTGGTGGTGTTTTTAGCTTTTTGAAATGGATGATGGTTTTGTGAGCTGAAAACATGTAGCTGAAATTTCCATTACTTTTCAGATTTTTTCAGTTAATTTTTTTCCGTTTGAAATTTATGAATGTTACAAAGTTGAAAACTCAAGTTGTGAAGTCATGGCTATTTAGTATATTTCATTTTTACTCTTTATCTTTTTTATATTGTTTTTATTTAATTTAATGAATTTATTTTTTATATTATATATATATATATATATATTAATTTTTATGTTTACATATGTGTACTATATATTGTTTATCTACTTTTTTTTAAATGTTTTGTTACATATTTTTAAAATTTTATTTATGCTTTTATAAAATGATAATTAATTTTATCTTTTTTTCTAGTTATGTTTTAACAAGTATGTGGTAATATACTGTACTTGATTTCAATTAACAAGTTGCTCTTCTTTGTTTGAAAAAGATAAAATTATTTATCTTAGTCTGAAAAAGATAAAAGTATGTAAATATTTAGTTGTATTCGAGTCAGCTCGTCTATGCATGAGACATCCCTTGTTATAGTTTTTCTATTGTTCGTAATTTTATTTGCATTGAAGTACACAGTATAGAAAAAAAAGTTAATGTATGTTAGTATGATATAGGTATAATGAGTTGATATTTTATTTGCTTATGTATAATGAGTTTATATATTGCTTGTGTATGATGTGGAAGACAATAAAAGATTTTATCTTTTTTCTGTTGTTTTTATTTTAGTTAGTCGTTTTATTATTAGTACTTATTTATATTTATATTAGATTAATATTTTTGTTCACATATTGAGTTAATATGTACATTAAGTTAATATTTTATTTGTATGTTTTGTGACAGGTTTTCAAATTTTAAGTTGTGTGGTTCTATAAAATGATAAATTATTTTATCTTTTTTGTTCAGTTGTGGTTTAATGATAAATTATTTATATTAAGTTAATATATCAAAAAATATCATTAATTCCATTTCGATATTCATCAAATACCAGCTGCCAAAGTGAATTTTCCTAGAGTGCGATCTTGAATCAACGTGCAACTTCATATATACCTCCTTAAGATATGCCCTCACTCTTAAAATGAACACATAACGTTATCCACAAACTTAAAAAAAAAAAAGGAAGATAAGAGTAAATAGGTGGATATATACGTATTACCAAAGTAAATACATAACTTGTATGACAAAGCAATATGTTAAGGAGATTCCGTAAACCAAATAAGCAAAAGGTCATCTGTGTATCAACTTCACTCATGTAGAAAAGGGGTATTAGAACATTAAAACTCGTGCACCCTTAAATTTTGTTATAGAAATACAGTATGCTTGATGGCAATAAATTGCACAATCAAACGTTTGTCCCTTTTTGATACAATCTAATCAGGCACTTCTAGCTTTTTCTAAATCTTTCAGTCACATCCAAACTGCATAACTGCGCTTAAAAGCCACTTCCTAGTTCCTACCGCTAACTGACAAACGTTTTGTCCCTTCCTAAACTACCTCTTAAATAACCAAGTTCATACCTGTGCATGGTATAATATATGATACTTATAAAAAGCATGAAACCCAACTGTAGAATGATCTAACCAATGGAAACGTACTATGATTCATCTTACACTGCCACCAAAGACTTAGTTGCACCTATAAACAATTATTACAATCTGATGCACAATGAACATAAATACTATAAATCAGTACTGTAACATGAAAGCCAACAGTCAACAAAATGTCAAAAATGACAAAACATAAGTTGCATAGCTATCATTCCATTCAACCATCAACAAACATAGACAATCATTTAAAACAAACACAGACAATAGTTTAACACTTCAACAATAATAGTAACATTTGAATCAAAGATCAACTATGATGTCAACAATTTCAAATTACATCAATGTACTAGAACTGAAAATATTATTTAGAAGTACAAATAAATTCCTATATCAGTCTGAAATCCCTAATTTTCCGCAGTAGTAAAGTCGTCCATGAAGTATCAACAAGATTAACAAAAAAATCCATCATGTGTTTAATAGTTGGCGTTCACTGTCCACTCTCCAACAATATGAATTACAAACAAAGCATTTAAGTTAAAGAGCAGAATTTATCCACTATCTAGCAGTATGGTTCATCATGTAATATACTGGACGCGATACTTGCTCTTATTTGGTCAACATGTTCCTGGGAAATGCTTGCAACAAGACCTCTTCCTTGCGCCAAATTTCTTAAGTTGATTATAACAAATAATCCATAGTCATATCTGTCGTAAGAAGAAAAAATTTGGGGAGTTTAAATGAGAATAAAAAGTGTAAGTAGTAACATTTTTACATAGAAAAACTGGAGGGGAAATGTATTGCAAGAATGAAACATAATAATGAAAGACTGTAGGAGCAACTATTGTCAATATGCACTCATATTGGAATTAATTACGTACAGATATTCATCTAGTCCTAAAGACAGAGATATTTATTCAATTAATTAACTTAACATTACAACATGAATAATAATCAGAACTCAAAATTAACAAGTGTTATTAGGACATGATAAGATTTTGCTTTTTTATAATAAAAGCAGATGAATGAAAGATGATGTCAATTGGGTTTTCTACAATTATATATCAAATTGTTGCATACCTAATTAGGACATGATAAGATTTTCCAAAGGTCAATTGGGTATGCAGCTGGTTATGACAACACGAATGTTTGGCAAAACATGTCTCCAAGGTACCTTGCAGCATCGTACGACGTCCAATAGACAATTATGACAACATGAATGCTTCATTGTCATGAGTGTAATATCCCAAGATTTTGTGATAATTTAAATTAATAAATTCAATGTGCTTTGGAACAATATTATTTTAAATATTAAATTTTTTAATTTGTTTATATTGATTAATAATGAAAAATTGAATTAACAATTAACAATAGTTGATTTATAAGTTAAATTAATTAATTTGTATTGATTTGAATAGAGTTCATAAACCTTGGAATTTAATTTAAAGGTGAATAAACAAAAATGAATATTTTAATATATTAACATAGCAGTTAAAAATGTCATTTTGCAAATGATCTCATAATTCGATGAAATTAATTTTATTGGATCTGGAATGGTAAATTATTTTATGATCTAAAATTTCGTACCCGCCTGAATTATTGTTTGATCGTAATGATTTAAATCAACAAAAATTTGTGTGTATAATTTAATTAAATAGTCGATTTATAGAAGGAACATCTAGAGTCTTTGGAATTTGGCTTTGAAACCTATTTCATTGTATTCAGAAGGTGTCTAAACATATTGTTAGGCAGTAAGCGAGCCTAATTAGGACTCAATCCGAATTTTGGTTTAAATATCACGCAAATCGAGAAATATTATTATTTTATTTATTCCGAAACCCTAATTAATCAGGTTGCCGCCTTCTTTATTTCCAATGGGCATGAAAGCTCGAATTATCTTCCTTTAATTTATTTTGATTTGTTCAACGAAATCGGAAGCTATCTACATGAAAATTTTAGAGCTTCTCGAGCTCTTTAAATCCATACGGCGGATGGTAGCAGTTAGGATCAGGAATCGCCAGAATCAAGGCAGGAACTTGGCACGGGTTCCAGGCGTGACAGGCACCACCGAGTGGGGCTAGGTGTGGGGGCGGTGGAAGATCTTGAGGCGGCACATCTAATGGGAGCATTGGATCGAGGTGAAACTTCATATAGGTGATGCGAGAATCAAAGGAAAATCACGACTTCGATGGGTGTAATTCGTAGTTGGGTTACCTGCAGCGTGCCGTGAAGAAGAAAAGTGTTAGGAGAAGGATGACGTAGCGCGCATCCACTGGGTGAGAGAAATATTATATTATTTTATTTCAATTTGAATTGAAAATGTTCAACCTTATATGACTTTTACATACGAACTCAATCTGACGCGAGGTTGTATCCATTAGGAGCGTATCGAAATTCCGGACAACATGAAGCTGCTGTGGACAGATTTTGAGACCATTGATGTTTAGACTAAAAATTTGGATTTCAATCTCGTTCATAACCAAAGGTGAGTGATTAAACCCACTCACACCCAACTAAAATATTTGATTGTTAGTTAAATTAAGTTTATGTCACGATATGATAGTTTTGTTTGCTGTTTGATTGATTAAACTACTTAATTGCGTTAACTGGTGTAGACAATATAATTTAATTAACTGGTGTTATATATTGTACAATTAGAATTTAATTTCTAGTTTAAAATTCTCATACTTCTAGTACACTGATATTATATTGAACTGTTCAGATGCATTGATTTTGATGTATGCCTTGAAATTATATATTTAATGTATTGATATGTAATTCGTCTTGTTATCGACATTGTTTATATATGTTATTGATTTTGTTGATTAATCCCAACCATCACCCTAGATGTTACGGGCATCAAATAAAACCGGGATTAATCACTAAAATGAATTAAGAATGTAGGTTGAAATGATAAATACTTATGACCCTGATTTGGATTGAAATGATATATATCCTTTCCCAAAATACTAAAATTAAATTTTAAGTATTACTTGGCCATAGGATAGAAAATTATATACGGACGCCAGTTGGTTAAATAAATAAAAAATTAACCTTGAATTTTGGAATATTGTTATAAAGACAAAATAAACGATATTATTAATCGTTTTTCTTTAAATTTGAACTTTGAGCTTTGAGGTTTAAAATTTTAAAATTTAAAGAATTCGTTAATGTGGACAACTGAAGTTCAAAACTGAATTGAATATGAACTAAATTTACCGAAATTGAATTGTTTATCCATCTTTTATATTTACTTAAATAGTAATAATTGAATCTTGAACTCGAGATTTTTATAAATGAATAATTCAAAGTGAGAATTAGAATTGAATTCAATTATTTGAATCGAATTATTAAATCAAATTGTTTGAAATCGAACCATTGAATCGAATTGAAATATAAATGGGAAGTCAAATCCTTTTGAATTAAGATATTGAAATTTAGTCGAATTGATTTGAAATTGGAATATGATTTCCAGTTTGGTTAAATTTTGTAGAAACGATTTTAATTCCAACTGTTGTATTTTAACCATTTTATAAATTATTATAGTTATTTTCTTTATAAGCTATTTACCTTATAACTATTTATTTTAAATAAACTATTTTAATAATTAACTGTTTATTTTATAACCATTTAATCTTTTAACTATATATTTTACTAAATCTGAAATTTCTATTTTAGATACAAATTATTTATTTTCAAGCTATTTTAATTATATATCTAAACTATTTTAAATGTATTTTTAATTATTTTAATACTCATATTATTTTGAAGTTGAAATTGTTTTGAGATTTTAAATTGGTTTAAATGGAGATTTTATTATGAAAAAATATTCTATCTTGAATATTGAAATGATTTTTTTAGGAAAGTCTGACATTCTGATAGGAAGCACGAACCCCTTTGAAATGTAAAAGAACAAACCTGTGTGAAAAATGTAAACGACTGGTTATTAAAGAGACCGGGATCAGATATTGTCGTACTCTCTGCCAATGATGAAAACCACTTTAACAACTGTGTATGCGGTTGAGTTGCAGAATGAAGTAGGATGGTTTTGGAGGCGATTACTGGATTTAAAGAAAGAAAATGATGATGGATGTCGTTGACCTTCGGGTCATAATTAAAATGACTAAAATAGGGCTATATCGTAACCTAGTGGGATTAGCTACCTCCATCGGCAACACTTCTTCCTTTATTACTATAGTCCCTCGGTTTGATTGATTGATTCGATGCGCATTCGTGATTTGAGAGTGTTATCCGAGGTCGGCAGTAGTCACGGCTATGTTTTACCACCAGTCCAGGCGTGCAACTAGTATATTCATACTCTGAGCATTCCTCGTGTGCCTTATCATATTATCCTGATCGAGCCCCCTATGATTTTGATTTAACGTTGTTGTACCACGGCGCATCCCTATCCGCCAACGTACTGGTGTGCTATGACACGACCCGAACTTCCCCGTGAAGGAAAGCCCGGATTGCGTTGAGGACAAGACAAATCAGAACGCAGACGGAAGAACATTTCATTTTTATTACAACAATTCCATCAGATACATGAATATACATAGTATAAATGAATAAATTACATTCGACAAATATCAGAGATTTAAATTACATTTAAATACATCGCAGCGGAAAATAATACAAAAGCACAACTAGAAGTAATGCACGGATACAGAGCTTTCCGAGCATCGTTCCAGCTGTAAATCAGGATCCTGTGAATATAAATCTGCATAACCAAAACTACTAGCTGCCCGGGTCGAAAATAGTGGCATCCATAGTTTAGGTTAAAACAATAAACTCCAAGTCAGTCATGTGACTGGTGTGAGAGCTAAAACAGTTATTTAAAACTTTACTTTAAAAGAGAGTAATTCAAGGAACCACGCCGTATGACACGGAACGGGTTTCCTCCCAAGAATACTAGTGCATATAACAAAACAGCGCAATGCTCTCTGGAAAAATGAAGCTATTATAAGACCAAGGTCCCATCACACAATGCAACGCAAGCCGGAGGATAGGGTTTTCCCTTATAATAGCCAAACATGCTTGGTACGTTTAAAACAAATCACTTGATACTATAATAAGTGTATAGTGTCAAAACAATTCAAATCATAAATATCAATCATAGGCGGCATGGGTACCATCTATCATGTCGCCATACTAGTTATACAATTAAAACTGCACTATCACGTATTGGAAATTGGATTTCCGTCATGAGTCGAGGCAAGGGGCAAGCTCCTCTCTGTTCGAGACACTCTAGCAAATGTCTCAGGACCCCACTATGATCCTTTGGAACCTCCAAGGTCGGTCCTCTCTTACTTTTGAGGATTAGCAATTCCTGATCACACGTTTCCTGGTTCTTACAGACCTATATCTGAGGCGCCTCGTATCCAACAACCACACAGGTGAAAAGTATATAAATGTCAGGGCTGGTAGGTCACTGACACCACCATAGCTAGAAAGAAACGTCGTGCACTCCTTGGGTCCGTATCC
This sequence comes from Allium sativum, assembly GCA_030737875.1. Classification (NCBI taxonomy): domain Eukaryota; kingdom Viridiplantae; phylum Streptophyta; class Magnoliopsida; order Asparagales; family Amaryllidaceae; genus Allium; species Allium sativum. The sequence goes on from CM060916.1 coordinate 549,562,626, forward strand.
CGTTTTTGACTCATACCGAGGTGTGAGGCTCGCGAATCCACGTTATACACAAAGCTGCGCCACACAGGCCGTGCTTTGATCATCAACCATAAGACTCTGCTTTTCAATAGAAGCCCTGATCAATTGCCACTTACACGTGCCACACTGATAATTCACTCCATGCGACTGATGTCCATCAATATACAACCTCTGAGCTCGTACGTCTCAGAGAAGTGCGTTAAGCAAGAGAATAAATTCTCCATTGCCAAACAAATGTATATTTAATAGAGATCAATCAACACAGAATAAAATCCAATGTCAGACACACTATCCATTTACAAGTTCGTTCTGGGTCTGAACGAAACCGGAGGCACTTTCGTCGCATATCCATCCATCTCCAAGTACGTCCGGACGATCACCAACTGTTTCCCTCATCTTGGGTGTACAGCCCAATCGAGATCATTAGTAATCACCCAAACGATGTGAAGACTTTCGGTCTTCAACCACCGTCTTCATCTTCGACATCTCGTCGAATCGGTTATTCAGAATGGGTATAAACCCGGCCTTTCTGAATAACCCACGTATATAATAAACAAATGTTAGACAAACACAACGAACGCCTCATTCCAATTCAGAATATTCTTTTATTCACAAAATCACATTCTTAGGGAAATGTTCCCATGAATTTTATCCAAGATAAATTCTTCTAAATTTATTCTTTAATCTTCCTTCGGATGTCATTTCAACCTAATCGGGATTAGCGAACCACACCGAAGTAATTATTTATTTTATTTCCCAATCCCAACCTATTCATCCCATGGAGCAAAACTGGTAATACTCCATATCTAACACCACGGTGTAATCGGTAAAATTAATTACCATTTCACGTTCAAATCTAATTACAGATTTAACTACCGCTTTGGAGCAAAACTGGTGGTACTCCATTCTCGACCACCTTTCAAATTTGATAATTTAAATTATCAATTCACATTTTTAATCTAATTAAAGATTCATTAAAACTCCACTTAGTTTTAATCTTTTCAAAAATCAATATCTTGCCTTTAACTGGGTTAAAGAACCAATGTCATCTAAAACACGATTCACGATAAACCCAAATCACATTTGATATTAATTACAAGGCTCTGAATAGAAAATATACCGGCTTATATTCAATATCAAATTCTGAAACCAACAAATATTGTATTGGAAACAACGATATAAAATATATCTTTCAAATTCCCATAACAATATCTGTATAGTCACGAAATCCAACATTGAAATATTCCGAAGATAATTTCGATTCAACTCCAGTCCAATCCACGTATTGGGAATATTGATTATTTTTAAAATCACTTTCAAATTCAATTTATTTATTTCAAAAATAAATCGATTTTAATTCTAGTTCAAAACTAGTTCATTTCGATAAAAATCTATTTTATCTTTTCAAATATGGAATTTTTCAGCCTAATTTTTCCCAAATCATTTCTTATGATTTTACACAAATTATAGATATTTTTAATAATTTTATCAAGGCCCATACAGTCGATTTCCATCAACGGCTATGTAACATCCCGTATTTTTGTAGCCAAATATTTTATTTAATTTATTATTTTAAATATTTTATTTGGAATATTAATGGTTTTTAATATTGAATTCGTTATTTAAAACGAAGTTTTAATGTTAATTTTATATATAATTATAAAACGAGCTCAGAACAGCGCTGCAGTTCGCAAAATAGAGTTTTGAACTTCAACTGAATGTACAGGGTCCGTTTTAAATCGGATTTCCGTGAAACAAGAAATGTTAGAAGCTGGTGAAGTATATTTTTCAAGTGAAAGAGAAAAATCGAGATTTCGTCGTATATATTGGAAGTTATGTCCAAATTTAATATTCAGAAAAAACAGCGGTATATTCGTTCGTGGCCATAACGGTTATTTAAGAATATTTGAATATCGGGTGTGAATTTAAACAAGGTTCTTTTAGGAAATAGTGATAATTTAATTTTTAGAATTTTATGGTAATTTTTAATTAATTTAATGAGCAACTTTTTATTTGGAGTATTTGGCACCCTGTATCGATATTTCGGGGTTTCACAATATGAGTTCATCTACCGGTATTATTACATTTTTGGGACCATAGCACATTACTCATTTAAATGGTATTTTTGTTTCTGTCCATAACTGTCCCTACGTGAAAAGAATATTTCATAGTGGGGTACGCTATGTTTTTAACTTAAAGCAAACTAAACTGAATGGTTAACTGGTCAAACGGACTCGAAATTCAACGAAACAAGTTTCATACGAAACCTTAGGAAGAGGTCTAGTGAAACGTCAAGGCCTCATATTTTTAGGATTTTTTCTGTAATTTTAAGGAATTATTGCTCGGTGTTTTTCATTGATATTTTCTAAAGGATTTTCGCAAACGGTGTCGGAATTCGACGAAACCTGTCCCATTAGATCCGGAATATTTTTTTATGTTAGAAATAGGTGTCTTTATTTCGATTAGAGATCATAAGTAGCGATTTTTAACTTGATTTCTCACGTGCAAGTTTCGCTTTATTATTTTATTATTAAACCTTCCCACTTCACTTTGAGAATGTTATTTCTTACTTACGGTCCTCATTCCTTTTACTTGCGCCCCCTTTTATATTTTGTTTTTCTTACTTCCGCACGTTTACTTCCTTGCGACCCAAACTAAATCCTTACTTGCATGCCAAACTTTCTCTACCGTGCCAATCAAGGTATCAGCTACCCTATTTTCTGCATACCTACACATCTAAATAGCTTGGTCTCCACGGTGTTCTGCTTTATAAATACAGGGTGCGCATTTTGTTTTCTTCTGTAATAGACAAACCATACTCCTCTTCGTGAAAAAAAAAGCTCCAATCCTTTTCTTTTTTTTTAAAAGAAAAAAAAAGCAAAGGGAAAAGCTGGGCTGGAGGCGCATGCTTGGAGGAAATGGAGGGGCAGTTCAGTTCACGTGTGGGGAGACTCTAGTTTCATGCGATCCTTTCATACATAGGAAGAAGGTGCGTGAGTTGAGAGGTTCAGAAGGGAAGTGGCGTGCTGAAACAGAGGAGAATAAGCAGTGGAGAAGGTAAACAGTGAGTTGCTTGGATATAATTTTTTCATAAAGTGCCTAAACCTTATTAAAATATGCCTAACTGAGTTTAGGGGTGTCCAGCCATTCTTTTGTGCTTAATTAAATAATTTATGCGTATATTATGTCGTCTAAGCATAGAATGTGCCCAACCGAAATTAGTATATGCCAAAACCATTTTTGTTGCCTAATCTTGGTTAAATTAACGTAAGTTGTTGTATAAGGGTATGATTTATATGATGAACAATAACCTATTTTATTGCATGCCTAATCAATGCAATGAACCACCCGCCAATTTTGGTTAGAAATCAGTTACTCAATGGAAACACAAGATTAACGTTTATTTATTCCGCAGTGTTCTATTTCTTATCATCACCCATATATATGCTATGCAAAAGATTTATTTATATTTTAAATTTTTGATAAGGAGCAATAACTATATAAAAAGGTGTTTAACAAATAGTTTAATTATATAAGATTAGGGGAAAGATAAGCTATTTATACCAAACAATCCGGACTAATAAACATAATTAATTATATAAATAAATGAATAATCAAGGAATTTATTAGTATAATTAAACAGTGTTTGCTCAAAATATTAATAACATGATTATGTATTAACAGAATCGAACCGAGCCAGCGCGTTGGAACCATATCGACGGGCGAAACAATATGAAGCTGGAATGAACGGAGTTGAAAGCAGCTGGATTTTTAATTAAATTGAACGCCAGTTTAATTTAATTAAAAACCAACCAATTGACGAGTAGAAACCCAAGGTGAGTTAAACTCACTCAGCTCTCCCCTCTTATATTTTATATAAGTCGGGTTTTATAATTGTGTGCAATGGTTGTTTGTTTGTTCGTTCGTTGTTGATTTTATATTCATATTTTGACTGGAACAGTTAAACTAAACGTTCGTTTAATTTAATTAATCGTTATTTATAACGATTGAATCCAAGTGAGGTAACTTACCTCAGTGGTTACGTTTATAACACTATAAACGTTACAATCAAATAGTTGAATGCTTGAACTGTTGTTATTATCCCGGTATTGACTGTTACTGTTATTATTGACCGTTATTATTAAACCGTTCATGTCATCTATTTAGATGGAAACCGAATATTGATTAGCCATTTTGAACTGAATAACATTATCAATATGGTTATATTGTTGTTATTGAATGTGAAATTAGTGTATATTTCACGGTTTGGTACTACAGTAGCCATTTGCCTCTTTAGTACCGTCAATCAAAAGAAATGATTTGTCGAAATCAATGTTAAATGGGTTTCGAATGATTTCAAAGATATGAATACATTTTTATATGAATTCAAACTACAATTTTTATGGTAAATTTGCCAATTTTATAATTGTATAATATAGAACAAAGGGAGATGAAAGATATTATTGAATAAACGGTGAAACGATATCGTGTTGGTTATTTAAATATTGAAACAATTTTATAAGGGCCTTACGGTCGTAAAAGAAGTTTGAATGGATTTCAAAACATCGGAATGGAATAATTAAATTATGGATATACGAGAATTTATAAAAGAGTTAAAGAGTAATATTTTTGTAATAAATGATCGTTTTAACAAACGGTGTTTTTTTAACTATATGAAATGTGATTAAATAACATTTCGTGAATAAGATTTACAAATCGGCGGATTTGGGAATAAGTAGTGATTTAAACGAGATCTGGATTTATAAATGAGATTTTGGTTTATAAATGAGATTTGAATATATAAAGGGGGATATGAGTTTTTAAATAGAATCGAGGCTGGGAACATAAGCTAAGTTAAAGATCTGAAAAAAACGACAACGAAAATTAATTGTCGATAAAGAATTGAAAAATGAGATTTTCAAAATGAAGTTAAAGAGGTGCAAATGAAAACGATTGATAAGTTGTCGTAATTAATTTACAAAAGATTTTGTAAATGGATATTTAAAGTTGGAAATGAAATCGAGTTAGTAAGTGAAGTTAGTGGCTTGTAAATGTAACATTTATTGCAAATAAGATGAACTATTTTTAGATAAAAGTTTTTAAAGGATTATTGTATGTTTTAGGCAACGAATAAATGGTCGAGTATGAGTAAAGAGAACTAGATAAGTAAAAATGGATTTTGAAATGAAATCTGTAGCATTAATGGTTACAGATAATAAGTTGGATTGTTTGATAAATATCAACATGCGAATTTGGAAAGATAACGATATGATAACGGTATGAGACATTAATATAAGATTTATAAAGGGTTTGTTTTAAACAAATGAATTTGAATTGTTGAAATAATTTGTAATATTATAATAAAGAGATATTAAGGAATTTTCATAAGGATTCTATTTCTAATAGAATCGAAGCTTTGTCGAGATTTAAATCGGATTTTTTTCAAGAAGAAACGTGTGGTTAATAAACTTCTATTTATTCTGAAGATATGAATGTTGTTGGTCAAGGTCTGAGAGGTAAATGAAATACCCCAACTTGAACGACTCCATGATTATCCCAGAATGATATTAGTTTATAAACGAGAGTGGTTGGGGGAAACATAAGCTATGATTTCCGCAAATGATATTATAAACTATTTTTGAAAGTTTATAAGTTGAATGAAATAAATTTGGAGAATATTCTTATTTTACTAAGAAGTAAAGGCGATGTTCCAAATATTGGAAAAGTTAAAGAATATAATTAACGGGCGGGTCGTTAAAGAGGCTAAATGATACTGAGTATTGAATCAGTGAATCCATTTTTTTTTATGGATGAATGGTTGTTTTATTTGATAGTTAAATAACCGACTATCAAAATTAGCCCATGCGATTGTTGGTACGGAAAGACCGGGATCAAATATATATTCGAAAACCATTCCGTCCAGCAAATACGAATACGTTGAAGATGCTGATTCGAGATGGAGCTATTGAAGACCGTTGATCTTCATAAGCGGAAGGATTACTTAAAATCTCTGATTGCAAGCAGAGATAAACTGTGATTCTGTCGTGGTTGAGATCCACGGATTTGCAAGGACTTCTTGCTATTGATTCTCAGGGTGATTCCTAGAATGCAGTAGGAGGGTACCTTCGGTTCATCCTGTTCCTGGGTGACTTGTATGGATGAATGTCTGACAGAGTATTTCCAGAAAAGGCCACGTACATTGATTTCTTCAACCATACCAAGAGTGGAAGCGGAGAAGGAAACTTCTTTCAGCTTACACATAATGTATTGTTGTGGACGTCAATTAGTGATTGTTGATGGATCTGACGATGTGACATTCGAAGTGAATGTGATGTGCTGATAAAGCGTAGCCTCAAGCCTCATCAACCGGGGAATGACAAAAATCGGGCAGGCAGCATGGCTATGTGGGTCGCTCCCATTAGGGTGTATAATCACCTATCTAGAGAAATTCCTTTTGTTTCTTATTCTATCGATTCTGCCCATTCGGGAACGGTGGTTTGAGTCCAACCGTTGGTGATATACATTCGATACACTCAAGCGAAATGAGTGGTCGGTCATGTGAGGGCCGGGTTGCAAGACGTTCTTGTTGAACCCAGTGTATTCGCCTCTAGAGATACACTATCGGCAGGTGGTCCCATACCTTGTCAAGGTCGGAATCCAATCTCCAATAAGCGCCTGTGGTTTTGATTGTATACTATATATGTGGAGCGTGAGATGCAAGCGTTCCACTAGATTTATATTTACTTGTGTTTAGACACTATTTTAATATCAGACAAGTTATTGATTTCAAACTGTTTGGGTTATCGTAAGGTAAAAACCGTCCGTATTTATGTGTGGATTCGGTCTTACGATTATCCTTTTCTTTCGAAAAGATTTTTACTTTAAAATCAAGTTGTGTGATACCTTAATACTGTGCGAGTTTATCTCACTCTGGTTCACCAGACTGACCCGGTGTTTTGTAAATGCTCGGGTTAGACCGGGTTGTGCAGATTCAGGTTATCAGTGCTGTGAAGTCCAAAGACGAGCTAAAGGAGTTCAGACGTATGATGTTAGACCATTATTATTCCGCTGTGTGTTATATGAGGACAGACCATTATAACTGTCCAGATGTACTGATATACTCTGATGTTGTAAGTATTATTTCAAGCTCTCAATAAAAGTTATTTCTATATTATATTTTGTTCCGCTGCGATGTGAGACTCTGTGTTGTTTCTTCTTCTTCTCCTATTCTAATATTTCTTTCTTTCTTATCTCACCCTCTAATATTCTTTCTAATAACTATCCGGTGGTTTTGATACTTGGGTTATGACAAGTGATACAGGATCTGTGTATTATTGTCGGGATCCAGGCGTCGAAATTCCCGGGTCGTTACAGTTGGTATCAGAGCTGGTTGCTTAATTGGTACGGATGATAGGGGGTTCTCGCTTCGCGTTTGGTGGCGAACGGGAGACTCTTACCCCTACATCTCCCGACAATGTGGGTTGGTCGAGTCGAGAGGCTGGCGTAAAAGCAGTTCTGAGGTATCTCTGTAAGCCACGGTGGGAGGTCAGCCCACTGCCCTTGTGGTCGTTACAGTTGGTATCAGAGCTATTGGTTTAGTAATAACCTTGGCTCTGTGGTACAACTCGATAGAGATGAGGTTAGTAATACCTTAGATCGAGTTGAGTGTATAGATATGAGAGCACGTATTTGTAGATTTTATATACAAATATTTTGGATTGTGTTGTTGTCTGGTTCAAGTGTTGAAAAGCATTGGACTGGTAATAGACACAGTATTGTTTTGAAAAGAGGGTAAATGAAATAATTTTGCCCAAATTATATTTTTATAGAAAAAGGAAAGAATTTTCTATAATATAATAGTATGGATTGATTGATTGTTTTGATTGAGTTGGTTGGAGTTCAAAATGAAATTGAACTGGGTAGAAACCAATTGGTTGATTGAATTGGATATGAAAATGAAACTTAGTCTGGTTAAGTAGAGTTAATTTAAGAATAATATTAAAATAAAATAAAATAAAATAAATTTGGAAATTGGAATATGATGAATAAATAATAATCAAACAGGAATCAATCAGATGTTAATCGATTAATATTAAAATATGGTTAACCATAGTGGATACAAATAGTGGATACTAATACTGATAATCAAGATTTGTTTGGTTGTGTTTTGTTTGATGTATTGGTGATTAGTGGGTAAATTAAATTCAACAACGAGTTAATAAGAAATTAATGAGTTGTAACGTTCTTTCTTACCTTAGCAATTTCGAGGACGAAATTATTTTAAGGGGGGAAGAATGTAACATCCCGTATTTTTGTAGCCAAATATTTTATTTAATTTATTATTTTAAATATTTTATTTGGAATATTAATGGTTTTTAATATTGAATTCGTTATTTAAAACGAAGTTTTAATGTTAATTTTATATATAATTATAAAACGAGCTCAGAACAGCGCTGCAGTTCGCAAAATAGAGTTTTGAACTTCAACTGAATGTACAGGGTCCGTTTTAAATCGGATTTCCGTGAAACAAGAAATGTTAGGAGCTGGTGAAGTATATTTTTCAAGTGAAAGAGAAAAATCGAGATTTCGTCGTATATATTGGAAGTTATGTCCAAATTTAATATTCAGAAAAAACAGCGGTATATTCGTTCGTGGCCATAACGGTTATTTAAGAATATTTGAATATCGGGTGTGAATTTAAACAAGGTTCTTTTGGGAAATAGTGATAATTTAATTTTTAGAATTTTATGGTAATTTTTAATTAATTTAATGAGCAACTTTTTATTTGGAGTATTTGGCACCCTGTATCGATATTTCGGGGTTTCACAATATGAGTTCATCTACCGGTATTATTACATTTTTGGGACCAGAGCACATTACTCATTTAAATGGTATTTTTGTTTCTGTCCATAACTGTCCCTACGTGAAAAGAATATTTCATAGTGGGGTACGCTATGTTTTTAACTTAAAGCAAACTAAACTGAATGGTTAACTGGTCAAACGGACTCGAAATTCAACGAAACAAGTTTCATACGAAACCTTAGGAAGAGGTCTAGTGAAACGTCAAGGCCTCATATTTTTAGGATTTTTTCTGTAATTTTAAGGAATTATTGCTCGGTGTTTTTCATCGATATTTTCTAAAGGATTTTCGCAAACGGTGTCGGAATTCGACGAAACCTGTCCCATTAGATCCGGAATATTTTTTTATGTTAGAAATAGGTGTCTTTATTTCGATTAGAGATCATAAGTAGCGATTTTTAACTTGATTTCTCACGTGCAAGTTTCGCTTTATTATTTTATTATTAAACCTTCCCACTTCACTTTGAGAATGTTATTTCTTACTTACGGTCCTCATTCCTTTTACTTGCGCCCCCTTTTATATTTTGTTTTTCTTACTTCCGCACGTTTACTTCCTTGCGACCCAAACTAAATCCTTACTTGCATGCCAAACTTTCTCTACCGTGCCAATCAAGGTATCAGCTACCCTATTTTCTGCATACCTACACATCTAAATAGCTTGGTCTCCACGGTGTTCTGCTTTATAAATACAGGGTGCGCATTTTGTTTTCTTCTGTAATAGACAAACCATACTCCTCTTCGTGAAAACAAAAGCTCCAATCCTTTTTTTTTGGAGGCGCATGCTTGGAGGAAATGGAGGGGCAGTTCAGTTCACGTGTGGGGAGACTCTGGTTTCATGCGATCCTTTCATACATAGGAAGAAGGTGCGTGAGTTGAGAGGTTCAGAAGGGAAGTGGCGTGCTGAAACAGAGGAGAATAAGCAGTGGAGAAGGTAAACAGTGAGTTGCTTGGATATAATTTTTTCATAAAGTGCCTAAACCTTATTAAAATATGCCTAACTGAGTTTAGGGGTGTCCAGCCATTCTTTTGTGCTTAATTAAATAATTTATGCGTATATTATGCCGTCTAAGCATAGAATGTGCCCAACCGAAATTAGTATATGCCAAAACCATTTTTGTTGCCTAATCTTGGTTAAATTAACGTAAGTTGTTGTATAAGGGTATGATTTATATGATGAACAATAACCTATTTTATTGCATGCCTAATCAATGCAATGAACCACCCGCCAATTTTGGTTAGAAATCAGTTACTCAATGGAAACACAAGATTAACGTTTATTTATTCCGCAGTGTTCTATTTCTTATCATCACCCATATATATGCTATGCAAAAGATTTATTTATATTTTAAATTTTTGATAAGGAGCAATAACTATATAAAAAGGAGTTTAACAAATAGTTTAATTATATAAGATTAGGGGAAAGTTAAGCTATTTATACCAAACAATCCGGACTAATAAACATAATTAATTTTATAAATAAATGAATAATCAAGGAATTAATTAGTATAATTAAACAGTGTTTGCTCAAAATATTAATAACATGATTATGTATTAACAGAATCGAACCGAGCCAGCGCGTTGGAACCATATCGACGGACGAAACAATATGAAGCTGAAATGAACGGAGTTGAAAGCAGCTGGATTTTTAATTAAATTGAACGCCAGTTTAATTTAATTAAAAACCAACCAATTGACGAGTAGAAACCCAAGGTGAGTTAAACTCACTCAGCTCTCCCCTCTTATATTTTATATAAGTCGGGTTTTATAATTGTGTGCAATGGTTGTTTGTTTGTTCGTTCGTTGTTGATTTTATATTCATATTTTGACTGGAACAGTTAAATTAAACCTTCGTTTAATTTAATTAATCGTTATTTATAACGATTGAATCCAAGTGAGGTAACTTACCTCAGTGGTTACGTTTATAACACTATAAACGTTACAATCAAATAGTTGAATGCTTGAACTGTTGTTATTATCCCGGTATTGACTGTTACTGTTATTATTGACCGTTATTATTAAACCGTTCATGTCATCTATTTAGATGGAAACCGAATATTGATTAGCCATTTTGAACTGAATAACATTATCAATATGGTTATATTGTTGTTATTGAATGTGAAATTAGTGTATATTTCACGGTTTGGTACTACAGTAGCCATTTGCCTCTTTAGTACCGTCAATCAAAAGAAATGATTTGTCGAAATCAATGTTAAATGGGTTTCGAATGATTTCAAAGATATGAATACATTTTTATATGAATTCAAACTACAATTTTTATGGTAAATTTGCCAATTTTATAATTGTATAATATAGAACAAAGGGAGATGCAAGATATTATTGAATAAACGGTGAAACGATATCGTGTTGGTTATTTAAATATTGAAACAATTTTATAAGGGCCTTACGGTCGTAAAAGAAGTTTGAATGGATTTCAAAACATCGGAATGGAATAATTAAATTATGGATATACGAGAATTTATAAAAGAGTTAAAGAGTAATATTTTTGTAATAAATGATCGTTTTAACAAACGGTGTTTTTTTAACTATATGAAATGTGATTAAATAACATTTCGTGAATAAGATTTACAAATCGGCGGATTTGGGAATAAGTAGTGATTTAAACGAGATCTGGATTTATAAATGAGATTTTGGTTTATAAATGAGATTTGAATATATAAAGGGGGATATGAGTTTTTAAATAGAATCGAGGCTGGGAACATAAGCTAAGTTAAAGATCTGAAAAAAACGACAACGAAAATTAATTGTCGATAAAGAATTGAAAAATGAGATTTTCAAAATGAAGTTAAAGAGGTGCAAATGAAAACGATTGATAAGTTGTCGTAATTAATTTACAAAAGATTTTGTAAATGGATATTTAAAGTTGGAAATGAAATCGAGTTAGTAAGTGAAGTTAGTGGTTTGTAAATGTAACATTTATTGCAAATAAGATGAACTATTTTTAGATAAAAGTTTTTAAAGGATTATTGTATGTTTTAGGCAACGAATAAATGGTCGAGTATGAGTAAAGAGAACTAGATAAGTAAAAATGGATTTTGAAATGAAATCTGTAGCATTAATGGTTACAGATAATAAGTTGGATTGTTTGATAAATATCAACATGCGAATTTGGAAAGATAACGATATGATAACGGTATGAGACATTAATATAAGATTTATAAAGGGTTTGTTTTAAACAAATGAATTTGAATTGTTGAAATAATTTGTAATATTATAATAAAGAGATATTAAGGAATTTTCATAAGGATTCTATTTCTAATAGAATCGAAGCTTTGTCGAGATTTAAATCGGATTTTTTTCAAGAAGAAACGTGTGGTTAATAAACTTCTATTTATTCTGAAGATATGAATGTTGTTGGTCAAGGTCTGAGAGCTAAATGAAATACCCCAACTTGAACGACTCCATGATTATCCCAGAATGATATTAGTTTATAAACGAGAGTGGTTGGGGGAAACATAAGCTATGATTTCCGCAAATGATATTATAAACTGTTTTTGAAAGTTTATAAGTTGAATGAAATAAATTTGGAGAATATTCTTATTTTACTAAGAAGTAAAGGCGATGTTCCAAATATTGGAAAAGTTAAAGAATATAATTAACGGGCGGGTCGTTAAAGAGGCTAAATGATACTGAGTATTGAATCAGTGAATCCATTTTTTTTATGGATGAATGGTTGTTTTATTTGATAGTTAAATAACCGACCATCAAAATTAGCCCATGCGATTGTTGGTACGGAAAGACCGGGATCAAATATATATTCGAAAACCATTCCGTCCAGCAAATACGAATACGTTGAAGATGTTGATTCGAGATGGAGCTATTGAAGACCGTTGATCTTCATAAGCGGAAGGATTACTTAAAATCTCTGATTGCAAGCAGAGATAAACTGTGATTCTGTCGTGGTTGAGATCCACGGATTTGCAAGGACTTCTTGCTATTGATTCTCAGGGTGATTCCTAGAATGCAGTAGGAGGGTACCTTCGGTTCATCCTGTTCCTGGGTGACTTGTATGGATGAATGTCTGACAGAGTATTTCCAGAAAAGGCCACGTACATTGATTTCTTCAACCATACCAAGAGTGGAAGCGGAGAAGGAAACTTCTTTCAGCTTACACATAATGTATTGTTGTGGATGTCAATTAGTGATTGTTGATGGATCTGACGATGTGACATTCGAAGTGAATGTGATGTGCTGATAAAGCGTAGCCTCAAGCCTCATCAACCGGGGAATGACAAAAATCGGGCAGGCAGCATGGCTATGTGGGTCGCTCCCATTAGGGTGTATAATCACCTATCTAGAGAAATTCCTTTTGTTTCTTATTCTATCGATTCTGCCCATTCGGGAACGGTGGTTTGAGTCCAACCGTTGGTGATATACATTCGATACACTCAAGCGAAATGAGTGGTCGGTCATGTGAGGGCCGGGTTGCAAGACGTTCTTGTTGAACCCAGTGTATTCGCCTCTAGAGATACACTATCGGCAGGTGGTCCCATACCTTGTCAAGGTCGGAATCCAATCTCCAATAAGCGCCTGCGGTTTTGATTGTATACTATATATGTGGAGCGTGAGATGCAAGCGTTCCACTAGATTTATATTTACTTGTGTTTAGACACTATTATAATATCAGACAAGTTATTGATTTCAAACTGTTTGGGTTATCGTAAGGTAAAAACCGTCCGTATTTATGTGTGGATTCGGTCTTACGATTATCCTTTTCTTTCGAAAAGATTTTTACTTTAAAATCAAGTTGTGTGATACCTTAATACTGTGCGAGTTTATCTCACTCTGGTTCACCAGACTGACCCGGTGTTTTGTAAATGCTCGGGTTAGACCGGGTTGTGCAGATTCAGGTTATCGGTGCTGTGAAGTCCAAAGACGAGCTAAAGGAGTTCAGACGTATGATGTTAGACCATTATTATTCCGCTGTGTGTTATATGAGGACAGACCATTATAACTGTCCAGATGTACTGATATACTCTGATGTTGTAAGTATTATTTCAAGCTCTCAATAAAAGTTATTTCTATATTATATTTTGTTCCGCTGCGATGTGAGACTCTGTGTTGTTTCTTCTTCTTCTCCTATTCTAATATTTCTTTCTTTCTTATCTCACCCTCTAATATTCTTTCTAATAACTATCCTGTGGTTTTGATACTTGGGTTATGACAAGTGATACAGGATCTGTGTATTATTGTCGGGATCCAGGCGTCGAAATTCCCGGGTCGTTACAGGCTATCGAACTGCACTTACAGCGACCTTTTCCAAATTTGATTTGGACATAATCCCAAATCCAACCGTTAGATTTCAAATATCTAATATTCATTGGAAAGCTCTTTTCGATACGAACCCAACGGTTCCGGTTTTAGGAGAATCCGACGGTCGGATCTCCCGCAACGTCAATTCGAAGTCAATGGTCGAAATTCACGAACTACCGAGGCGCGGCGCGTTCTATTCAGACCATTATATATATAATATATATATTATATATATTTCGTCGATTTCCTTTTATAATGTATTTTATAAATCGTTTTAACTTCGTTTTCAAAACCATTTCAACACTATTTCAATTTCTAATCAAAATTGAATATTTCATATCATTACTATATAAATGATAATATTTTCAAAATGTTATATTTTGAAATCACTTCTTTTCTATATTCATTATAAAAACGAATATAATCGATATAAATATCATTCACGTCAAAATAGCGCAACTCTAATCAACACGGCTTTATATATTTCAATAAATTCGTTATTCTATTCAACAAATGAATATTTATTCCATTCAACATATGAATATATATTTCTTCCAACACCTGACTAATCTCAACACATGAGTACTGTCAACACATGACTATTTTTGTTACGTAAAATATTTTATAAAATTATGGTATCTATCGTTTAATTTTCAATCATACTCCACCGTGAAGTAGTTCTAATTTTAAATATGATAAATATTTAAATTTTATTGTTAAATTATTTTACTCAACACATGAATAGTTTCAGCACATGAATATTTTTATATTCAACACATGAATTTCGTTTTATAATATTCATTATTTTCCCGATTGGAATGAAACCCAATCAATCACTATATAACGTGAATTATATGGATTCCACCCAACACATGTATATAATAGCAACGATAAACAATCAACCATCATCCAAAGTGCACCACACAACTGCATAAGCATCAAATATAAATAATTAACGCTTACACAGCCTGTCGACCAATCGATCGACATACAATTAAATAATTGGGGTTAGTGTACTCAAATATCATCCCAACACCCGTGTGGGGTTTTAAATCAACAAACACATATTTTTATTTGTGTAGTTAGGCGATGTGTAAAATTTATCATCCCAATCAATATCAGTCAAATCAGTGTATATAAACAAATCGACCGATTTGTTTATAAATATACATTTACTCACATTCACTATATTCATATTTACGATAAAAATTATATTTTTAACGATAATTAATTTATTCCAACTGTCTACAATTTATTTTCGATTTCACATCAACATCACAAACAATTTTCACAACACATCAATCAAACAAACAAGCCATCCATGGTCTATGGATGACGGGTGTCGGGTGCTGCTAAGCACCGTCTGCATCCTAGTATATATATATATATATATATATATATATATAACTAGAAAAAGAAATTTAGAGTGAGAAGTTCTCACTGATGGCTATCCCAACTCCACGACACTTCATTTATAAAAATCTTCGTCGTTCTCGCCTTTTTGTCACTTTCGTTGCCCATAGCCACTACATATATAAAAATCACATTTTTATATTGTTGCTATGTATATAAAAATCATATTTTTATATCGTTACTATATAGATAAAAATTCTATTTTTATATCGCTACCATATAGATAAAATTATATTTTTACAATGCTACTATATAGATAAAAATTCTATTTTTACACTATTCTCTATATAAAGATTTCACGTTTTCGAATATAAAGATTATATTTTTATATTCTCTATTGTATAGAAATTTTATTTTCAATACACTACTCATATAAAAATAGTATTTTTATATCTTCTACTATATAAAAGTCATATTTTTAACACTTTTATAATGTAAAAGTAGAATTTTCATCACTACTTCTAAATGAAAATCGTATATTTATGTTTCTAACTTCTGTATAAAAAATCATATCTTTTTATTGCTAACTATATGGTAAAAATCATATTTTGATAACAGTGTTCGTATCGATAAAGATTATATTTTTATAATTCCTTTCAAACTGTAAAAATCCGATCTTTCTACTTATAAAAATCCGTTCTTTTCTATAACAAAAATCTCTCCTTTCACTTATAAAAATATGCTCTTTTCATATAGAAAAATCAAATCTTTTCTATTTTAAAAATTCTTACTTTTTCCTATATAAAAGTCTAACCTTTTCTATATGATAAAAATATAACCTTTTATATCATGCTATATAAAAAAACTGATTTTTATAATTTGCTAATACCAATTACATAGGAAAAAGAAATAAAATAAAAGTAAAAAGTAAAAAGGGGCTTACAGTCGAAATCGAAGGCCCGGGGGGGGGGGGGGGGGGTGGGGGTTGTGGGCTGTCGAATCGGAAGGGGAAGGAGGAGAGGAAGGTGCGAAGGAGGGGGAGGCGGAAGAAGAAGCAGCGGAGGCGGTGGTAGCAGGAGGAGGAAGGAAGAAGAGGGGGCGCGAGGTGGGTTCGGGTCTGGGGTCGCGGGTCTTGGCTGGAGGAGAGGAAGAGAAGGAGAAGAGGAGAGGGAGGCGGCGGGTGGTGGCGCCCCACCTGGGGCGGCGGCGGCTCATCAGGGGAGGGGGGCACGGTCGTGATCCCCCCTTCTCTCTTTTTTTTAATTTCTGTTATGAATCGAACGGAAGGGGGGGCCAGAGGGATTTAAGGAGAAGAGACAGGTTTTTCTTATTACTTTAAATTTCAAAAAGTTGACTTTTTATTTCGACCTCGAAACAAGGCCCACCGCCTATCGTCTATAGCTAATTACCCCCATTTCGAACACAATGGGATATGTATCGCAAGCTGATTCGACCGTTTCGATCAGTTTCCGTTAAAATCATCATGTAACTCTATATATTGATTTTGAACGCGCATTTCATTTTACCGGGGTCACATACGAACTCTATAAATCCCAGAAAAATATTTTCTAGCTTCGTATTTACGATACAGTCCTAACAAAACTAATTTCGTCGAATTCTGAGACCGTTGGAAAAATGGCCATTTTCCAGTCGATTAAAATCAACTAAAACTGGTCAAATGCATTTTCCTTTGCCACGCCCACATATTGAATCGATAAAGTACGAAATTTGGAACATAGTAATAACTTGACATCACAGATCCAACAAAAGTGGTTTCGTCGAAATCCGAGGTCGTTTGCAAAATGTCTGTTTTTAAGGGCCTGAATTCCATAGCGACTATTCAGAATTTTCAACTGGACATATCTTTTGATTCCCGCTATGAAATCTCAATTTTTCGAATTCGTTGGAAAGATATTCCCAATTAGATCCTAATGTTTTTAGTTTCACTAAAATCCGGTTTATTTTGCACCTGGTATATTCAATTGAAGTTTGAAATCGAATTATCGAACTACCGCGCCATTTCAATTCTATTTATAATTATATATAATTATTTATATTCTAACGACGATGTATATAATATATACGTTCGATTCTATTCAAAATAAATTTCTCGTCGATATTATTTAAAATAATTCATTTTAAGTGTTCCAAATTCACTAAAATTGCCAAAATAAAATTTTTAAACTGGCCCAGCTTTTCGGTTTATTACAATCTCCCCCACTTAAAACTTTTCGACCACGAAAAGGAATGAAGTCGAAAGTGGTTTGATCAATCAACTCTACGTTCGATCTGGCTTCCATTCTCCAACTTTTCAGTTTCTGAGAATTTTCAAATTCTTCAAAAATTTGGCTAACACCCGGAATTTTTGAAAAATTTCGCCATAACCTCCCCTGCACCGGGAGCAACGGGAAAATCCCGAAATTGCCATATAGGCCTTCTGATCTCAAAAAGAAAAAGCCAAGCGGCTAGCCAATAGGCTCATAAAATCATCATCACCCAAACAAAACAGTAAATTATAGTAAACATGTACCTATATGTCGGGCAAACAAATTTTATTCCTCTGCTCTAGCCTCCTTGCTATGACCTGTTCAATGTAAGTACATGTATATGCAAGTAAATGCGACCAATTTTCAATACAATTCAATATTTGGTTCAATTAGGCTAAATGGTTCAAAATTATCAAACAAATAAACATACAACACAAACATCAATCAATTAGTAGATTATCATTTCAAATTCATAATTTTGGTACATATACATAAAATCATGTTTTTGATGCCAATTCACAACAAATAAATCTATCTATATAGTTTTGGTTCTCACATCAGTCTAATGGAAATATATAGATATCACACCTTCGTCACTCGAATATAAATTCTGACGACGAGTACTCAACCATCAGAATCATTTTCGGGCCACTAGAGTATGATTCTATATCTATCCAGTATATTAAAACTTCGAATATACGTTCATGACGCGTATATGCAAAACCTTTATATACTGGATTGTCCAAATTCAAAATAAATAAATAATCAAATACATATAAAATGGCTTAAATTTTAAAACAAAATTGTTTTCATTTGAAAATTATACTCTTCACACTCGTTCTAGGATACAACTGATCCTATCTCTAACAAGTCATTCTAATTGGATATTACTAATCCAATATCTGATGAGTTCTTTCGTTTGGTTCTAATGTGTCTTGTTCTCGAGCTCTGTAATCCAAAGCTCTGATACCAAACTGACACGACCCAAACTTCCCCGTGAAGGAAAGCCCGGATTGCGTTGAGGACAAGACAAATCAGAACGCAGACGGAAGAACATTTCATTTTTATTACAACAATTCCATTAGATACATGAATATACATAGTATAAATGAATAAATTACATTCAACAAATATCAGAGATTTAAATTACATTTAAATACATCGCAGCGGAAAATAATACAAAAGCACAACTAGAAGTAATGCACGGATATAGAGCTTTCCGAGCATCGTTCCAGCTGTAAATCAGGATCCTGTGAATATAAATCTTCATAACCAAAACTACTAGCTGCCCGTGTCGAAAATAGGAGCACTCAGAGTTTAGGTTAAAATAATAAACTCCAGGTCAGTCATGTGACTGGTGTGAGAGCTAAAACAGTTAATTAAAACTTTACTTTAAAAGAGAGTAATTCAAGGGACCACGCCGTATAACACGGAACGGGTTTCCTCCCAAGAATACTAGTGCATATAACAAAACAGCGCAATGCTCTTTGAAAAAATGAAGCTATTATAAGACCCAGGTCCCATCACACAATGCAACGCAAGCAGGAGGATGGGTTTTCCCTTATAATAGCCAAACATGCTTGGTACGTTTAAAACAAATCACTTGATACTATAATAAGTGTATAGTGTCAAAACAATTCAAATCATAAATATCAATCATAGGCGGCATGGGTACCATCTATCATGTCGCCATACTAGTACTACAATTAAAACTACACTATCACGTATTGGAAATTGGATTTCCGTCATGAGTCGAGGCAAGGGGCAAGCTCCTCTCCGTTCGAGACACTCTAGCAAATGTCTCAGGACCCCACTATGATCCTTTGGAACCTCCAAGGTCGGTCCTCTCTTACTTTTGAGGATTGGCAATTCCTGAACACATGTTTCCTGGTCCTTACAGACCTATATCTGAGGCGCCTCGTATCCAACAACCACACAGGTGAAAAGTGTAACAACCCGAATTTTAACAATGTGTTAAAACAAGAATCAAGGCAGAATTAAATTATAAAATCTGAATCAGGAGAAACGGGCTGTGCCATTGCATTCGTCTCGGAAAAATACGCGAAATAGCGTCCGAAATTTCGTAAATCGGAGTCCGTATGGCCGAGATATGACCTTGCGAATTTTCGCGCAAAAATCAGAAAACGAAATAGATTTCAAAATTCAGAAAATCAAGGCAGGCGGGAAAAATCCCGCCTAGACCAGGTCGACCTGGGGGTTGACCTGCCTGGTCGAACCCCAGGCAACCTGGTGCACCTGCTGCTGTTTTGGGCTCGGTTTTGTTGGCTTGTGACGATTTTTGAGGGCTCAGATCTATCCTAGGGTTTATCCTACGACCTAAACTACTCCTAACTTCTATAAAAAGACCCCTAGACCTAGCTTAAACCCTCACAAATCACTCTTGCCATGAAGTGCTGCCCAAATGCTAAGTGATCATGGCCTCCATCTCCAATTCCTAGAGACTATGCATTCAAATCGGATTCAAATCAAAAGGTGCAAGCTTTCTACACCAAATCGAGGAGTGATCAACGTTGCTATGAAAATTTCATGCAATTCTTCAACAAAGGAGCCACCTTTCTTCGTCAAGACGATTCATGATCTTTCCCTAAGCCTCGCTATGTAAGTTCTAGCTACTTCTAGATCTAAACGGTAGTTTTAATGATGGCATGGAATAAAACGAGATTAAACTAAGTATGCTAGCCTATATGAACCTTGTCATGCCTCTTTTGCTTGAACCTATGACTTTTGGCTATGTTTAGTGACTAAATCAAGTTACTCATATTGCATTGGATTTAGTTTGCCATGCAAGATTGGACCTTTACTTGTGGATGTTGGCATGAATACTTGGAACCACTTTGACTCATGAAATGTTGGCATAAAAATTGACTTTGGGGCTTATGCATGTAAATGAACCCAAACCCCTTATGATATCATGTTTATTTGAGGCCAAAAATCCCTTATGACACTATGCATGTTTGAGGCCAAACCCCCTATGATACCATGCATGTTTGTGGCCAATCCCTTCATGACATCGTGCATGTTTTGAGGCTAATATGCAATATGCTAGTCATGTGAACACCTTTGCCTCAATTTTCACCATGTTTGACTTGTGATTCATCTTGGCCATCTTGTACCCATCTTTATCATATTATTCCAAATATGTTGATTCGCTTTCATGTGCGTTGGGGACACGTTTTGGGTAGTTTAGGCAAACTTGAAAATTGGCTATGAACTTGACATGAAATTACATGGAACATGTAATGATAATAAACGTGAATAGGACACGAAAACTTGTCATGGGGTTACATGAAAACATGGACTTAAAAAGGGGTCTAAACTTGACATGAACATGACACATAGAAAAACATGGGAGTGGCCAACTCGAGGTTGGGTTGAGTTTGTAGCATAAATCTGCCCGGACCCGCCCGGCAAATCCAGTGGCTACAATCAATAGGACCCAATGTGGGTAGTTGGTCATGTCGCGCTTAAGACCCGAGGTTAGACTAGGTTGTGGTGTAAAACTACCCGGACCCGCCCGGCTTAACTAGTAACCAAAACAAGGTCTAATGTGAGAGGTTGAGAGTGCATTAATTAAATTAATTCCACATGATAAGGTTTAGTAAATTTTACTAATGACACTTAACCGATATGACATGAATGGGTAGGTTAAGTGAAACCAGACTTGATTTTTTTTAATGACACTTAACCATAAAATACAGTTAGGGGATGGGGTTAAGCTAATCCATACTTAACTAATCCGACTCGGTAATTAGATGGGGTTAAGTAACCTACACTTAACTAATCTAAACACGGTAATTCGATGGGGTTAAGTTAAACACTTAACCAATCTTAACTTGGTAATTCAATGAGGTAAAGTAACCAATACTTAACCAACTTAACATGATAATTTAATGGGGTTAAGTAAATTATATTTAACCAATTATACATGATGATTTGATGAGGTTAAGTAACCTATACTTAACCAATCTAATATGCGGACCTGATAGGGTTATGTCACAAGACCTTTTAAATATAGTTAACCATTGTAATACGATTAGTGGATGGGGTTAAGCTAACCCATACTTAACCAATCCGACTAAATAATCTGATGGGATTAAGATAATCTACGCTTAATCAATCTAACATGATAATCTGATAGGGTTAAGACAAACAAATACTTAACCAATTTGACTTGATAAGGTTAAGTCATGAGCTTCTTGGTATACTTAACAAACTTGTAGGGCTAAGCCTTGAACTTAAATACATAGCCAATCTTGACATGATTCGTAGGCGGGTTAAGTCATGAACTTGAATGACAACACTTAACCCATTAGACAAAACCCTAGCTCAGGGGACTAGGTTGAAAATCATAGTTAACAAGGATAGCAGGAAGAGAAGCTAAGTGGTAAACCTTAGTTAAGGATAACTAAGTAATAATTCTTAGTCAAGGAAATTGGACCAGTTCACAGATAGATGAGTAACCCGATACGGTAGGTCATTGCTTGAACACACGTGGAGGAGCGTTATCTGACATAGATAAAGGCTCCAACGAACTGGGTGAAGAAGCGGTAGCTTCGTGGGACGTGAGGATACTCTTGGTATCCCTCTGTGAGGTTGCAGATGATCCGCCTGGGCTCACAAGAGGTTAAGGTCTGCGGTAGAAGAACCAAGAGTATGCCTTGGTTGCTATGCGAGCGACCTAAAGACTGGGATAGATTAGCGTGGAGTCGACGATTCTTGTTTTTGCCCTGGATTGCGCGTCGTCGACTACCTGCCATCTTTAGTCAATCGTGTACGTACGAAAAGGCAGAGAACTCCCAACAGACCATATACTTGCTATCGAGTTATGGGTGAGGTTGGCCAATAGGTAAGTGGGGCATAGTGGGGCCGGGATGTAGTTCTCATACATGATTTTTCTTGGATTGCCTTTCAGTAGTTGAGGGAGGGGTCACGTGGGACCATAGCCACGGATACAAAAATAGACCTTGATATCTGCATCAGCAGACGACTTAAAGCTCCCGACCGAGTTCCGTATTTCTCGATTTGCACTAGCACGGAACTCTGATGGCACATTGAGATACATGTGCGTCTAGACATGGAAAACGATTCACAATTTATATGTGGGACAAAGGGCGTGGTTGACGGGTGGCATAATCCCTAGTGGTCCTAGGTGGCTAAAACCCAAACCAAGTTACGGAAACGTTCATTAGGTAGCATAATCACTAGCGGTCCTAGGTGGCATAAATCCTAAGTGAACACGCGATAGTTCATGGTAAGAAAACATAACCAGATCAAGGGTGGCAGTCCCAAACAACATCAAGGATAAAACGGTACTACGTTGGGGTGGTATAGATTTACATGGGAAAGCCCGTACGGCCTACGGCAAAGGACTGAACTTATACATGGAAAGAAACATACGAGTTGGGAAAACCTACATATGCTATATATTAGGTTGACATGGACCATTACATGACATTGGGCAAGGGACATTCATAGTTTATACATGACGCAGGTTGGGATACTAGTACGAGAGGTGCAGAGCAAATATACATGTTGGAACCATGAGAAATATACTTTATAGTAACCTCGGGATGTTATACATGATAGTACCTTGGGATAGTATACTTGATAAAAACCTGACGATGTGATACCTTGACTTATCTTGACACTGTAGTTTATCATGATACCTTAGTTTATCTTGATACAGTAGTTCAGCCTGTTATCTTGGTTTAGCTTATCTATCTTGTAGTCATCCTTATGTTTACTTTCAGTTTATGCATGTCATGTTACCTTTACCTGTTTTTATACTGGAAGTAGATAGGACTTACCAGTCTTTATGACTGACCCCATTTTGTTTCGCCTCTTTGTCTTCCGTCACCCCCCCCCCCCCAGGTTTTCAGGGAGCAAACACTGTTGTTTAGTTCGGACCTCTTCTGCTTGAAGGTCATCATATATGGCTTGGACTTCTTTTGGTTGTGGCTGCTTTACCGGTTTGTTTTGGGGGAATAATTTATGAAAAGGTTTTATGATTCTTTACTATTTGCAAGACAGGTTTCTATGTACTCTGATGTAAAAGGCTTTAGACCTTGATGTTTTATAAAGTAATGAAATTTGTTTTACTTCCACTGTTTTATATGTTCTGTCTTGTAATATTTTTGTGCATGTTTACCAATAATGCCCCTCCAAACCTAGTGCATTCCTTTGTGAGTGACCCTGGCGGAGGTGGGGTGTTACATTTGTTATCAGAGCAGAAGGTTACCAGACTGGGCAAAAGTTTTTAAAAACCTTCTGAAAACTATTTGAAAAACCGTTTACAAAGAAGCATTTTTCAAGAAAAGTTTTTAAAGGCTATTCCCCAAAAGCCATTAGCACTATCCTTTGTTTCCTTGATTGAACCTCTTTTCCTTTCTTTCCTCCATCTGTAGTCACAGTAGTTTTAACTGCGACTAATCCTTGACTAGCTACGTAAGTGTTTTCCCATGCGATGGAGGAAGTTCTCGAGAGTCCTGTTACCGAAGTTATAAGAAGGGATAATAAGAGCAAGGATAAAGGACACGAGCTTAAGAATAAGAAACTTGTTGGTATGGCTTGATCCACAAAGGAAGATAAGGACAAGATCAGCGAGAGGGCAATTGTATTCTCTCATTTCTAGCGTACCTAAGAGGAATGGTACCATTTTTGTTAAAGGCTTAGCCTTTCTTTTCTATCGTCCCGTCTAGACTTTGTTTTGATCATCGCCTCATTTAAGTCTTCCTCGATAGTTAAGTCTCTGCACCTTAGTACTAGCATGGTAGAAGATCCCACTTTAGTCTCAAAATCTGGTTGGAGAGTCGGTCCATTTATTCATGACTTGTTTGGATTTGAGAACGTCTATGCCAAGTGTTGAGATTAGAAGCAATGCTTCTATTGTTGAGCTATGGATGGATTCTAGGGATGAAGTGGTGATCCAGTAAGGGATGCCATTCTCGGTTTTGAAAGGAGGTTAGTTAAACTCTTAACTTGCCTTGGTAATACCCTCGAAGTCTCGTGTAACCTTTTGGGTTCTGTCATGGTTAGTTACCTAGAATCTCTTGATGCATTTATCGGAAATCTCTGATCCAATCGAGTAACCTTCACCAATAAGACGGATGGTTCATTCCGCTTAAGCATGAGTTATAGGAATCACCCTAGTAAGTGCACGTGGTAACATGGATTGGCATCGGTAAACGAGATCCAGAATTCACTAGTGAATTTTGGAGAGCTTGCATGAGTACGCAGATATGTTTGAGCCGAGCATACCAGGGAAAGAATAAGTGAAAGTGGAATGAGAGGCGATAGTGAAATGAGTTTCAACTCATTCCTTGGAAATAGGAATCAAGGAGCTACGAAATCATGAAGTCAAAGGCGGTCAAGGCACAATGGAATTAAGCTCATGGAAATGCGGCTTAGACGCACGCATCATGTCTCTTTTTAAGAGTATATCTTTGATCCTTGGTTCACCTGTAGAGCTTACTTGCATGCTATCGCTTGGTGGGTATCCTCTCGGTCCTGTTTCTGTTACAAACCCCGTAAGGAGTTTGTCTTGTTTATCTCCTCGATCCTATCTTAGGAACCTTAGATAGAACTCTATGGATGTAAACATGTATTTGAAACATGTTATGATTGATATGGTTGCAAATGGTTGCAAGTGGTTGCTCGTGGATGCGCGAATACACATTAGATACTAGATTGACGCAGTCACATTTCACGTTGCATATGCACGAGTATTTATACTTGTTTATGGATGAAATTGAATGTGTTGTCATATGGATGTTGCATATGAATGAATGTTTGTGCACACATATAGTGTTTATATGACTAGGACTATTTGCATACATGTTGGACTCATGGCACTAAACATATTTTGCATTAGAAAGACCATTCATGCCTGATCATTAACATTAGCTAAGGAGCATATACACACACGTTCTTCATATGTTCATATGGCATTAGAAATCGTCTAAGGACAATGGTTGCATGTGGATGATGTTTTGAGTAGATGGATGATGGATGGTAGGATACGTTCTTCCTAACTTCGAGATTTCGGGGACGAAATCCTTAAAGGAGGGGAGAATGTAACAACCCGAATTTTAACAATGTGTTAAAACAAGAATCAAGGCAGAATTAAATTATAAAATCTGAATCAGGAGAAACGGGCCGTGCCATTGCGTTCGTCTCGGAAAAATACGCGAAATAGAGTTCGAACTTTCGTAAATCGGAGTCCGTATGGCCGAGATATGACCTTGCGAAGTTTCACGGAAAAATCAGAAAACGAACCAGATTTCAAAATTCAGAAAATCAAGGCAGGCGGGAAAAATCCCGCGCAGACCAGGTCGACCTGGGGGTCGACCTGTTGGGGACCAGGTCGACTCTAGAGTCGACCTGGGGGTCGACCTGCCTGGTCGAACCCCAGGCAACCTGGTGCACCTGCTGCTGTTTTGGGCTCGGTTTTGTTGGCTTGTGACGATTTTTGAGGGCTCAGATCTATCCTAGGGTTTATCCTACGGCCTAAACTACTCCTAACTTCTATAAAAAGACCCCTAGACCTAGCTTAAACCCTCACAAATCACTCTTGCCATGAAGTGTTGCCCAAATGCCAAGTGATCATGGCCTCCATCTCCAATTCCTAGAGACTATGCATTCAAATCGGTTTCAAATCAAAAGGTGCAAGCTTTCTACACCAAATCGAGGAGAGATCAACGTTGCTACGCAAATTTCATGACGATTCTTCAACAAAGGAGCCACCTTTCTTCGTCAAGACGATTCATGATCTTTCCCTAAGCCTCGCTATGTAAGTTCTAGCTACTTCTAGATCTAAACGGTAGTTTTAATGATGGCATGGAATAAAACGAGATTAAACTAAGTATGCTAGCCTATATGAACCTTGTCATGCCTCTTTTGCTTGAACCTATGACTTTTGGCTATGTTTAGTGACTAAATCAAGTTACTCATATTGCATTGGATTTAGTTTGCCATGCAAGATTGGACCTTTACTTGTGGATGTTGGCATGAATACTTGGAACCACTTTGACTCATGAAATGTTGGCATAAAAATTGACTTTGGGGCTTATGCATGTAAATGAACCCAAACCCCTTATGATATCATGTTTATTTGAGGCCAAAAATCCCTTATGACACTATGCATGTTTGAGGCCAAACCCCCTATGATACCATGCATGTTTGTGGCCAATCCCTTCATGACATCGTGCATGTTTTGAGGCTAATATGCAATATGCTAGTCATGTGAACACCTTCGCCTCAATTTTCACCATGTTTGACTTGTGATTCATCTTGGCCATCTTGTACCCATCTTTGTCATATTATTCCAAATATGTTGATTCGCTTTCATGTGCGTTGGGGACACGTTTTGGGTAGTTTAGGGAAACTTGAAAATTGGCTATGAACTTGACATGGAATTACATGGAACATGTAATGATAATAAACGTGAATAGGACACGAAAACTTGTCACGGGGTTACATGAAAACATGGACTTAAAAAGGGGTCTAAACTTGACTTGAACATTACACGTAGAAAAACATGGGAGTGGCCAACTCGAGGTTGGGTTGAGTTTGTAGCATAAGTCTGCCCGGACCCGCCCGACAAATCCAGTGGCTACAAACAATAGGACCCAATGTGGGTAGTTGGTCATGTCGCGCTTAAGACCCGAGGTTAGACTAGGTTGTGGTGTAAAACTACCCGGACCCGCCCGACTTAACTAGTAACCACAACAAGGTCTAATGTGAGAGGTTGAGAGTGCATTAATTAAATTAATGCCACATGATAAGGTTAAGTAAATTTGACTAATGACACTTATCCGATATGACATGAATGGGTAGGTTAAGTGAAACCAGACTTGATTTTTTTTAATGACACTTAACTGTAAAATACAGTTAGGGGATGGGGTTAAGCTAATCCATACTTAACTAATCCGACTTGGTAATTAGATGGGGTTAAGTAACCTACACTTAACTAATCTAAACACGGTAATTCGATGGGGTTAAGTTAAACACTTAACCAATCTAAACTTGGTAATTCAACGAGGTTAAGTAACCAATACTTAACCAACTTAACATGATAATTTAATGGGGTTAAGTAACTTATACTTAACCAATTATACATGATGATTTGATGAGGTTAAGTAACCTATACTTAACCAATCTAATATGCGGACCTGATAGGGTTAAGTCACAAGACCTTTTAAATATACTTAACCATTGTAATACGATTAGTGGATGGGGTTAAGCTAACCCGTACTTAACCAATCCGACTCGATAATCTGATGGGATTAAGATAATCTATGCTTAATCAATCTAACACGATAATCTGATAGGGTTAAGATAAACAAATACTTAACCAATTTGACTTGATAAGGTTAAGTCATGAGCTTCTTGGTATACTTAACCAACTTGTAGGGCTAAGCCTTGAACTTAAATACTTAGCCAATCTTAACATGATTCGTAGGCGGGTTAAGTCATGATCTTGAATGACAACACTTAACCCATTAGACAAAACCCTAGCTTTGGGGACTAGGTTGAAAATCGTAGTTAACAAGGATAGCGGGAAGAGAAGCTAAGTGGTAAACCTTAGTTAAAGATAACTAAGTAATAATTCTTAGTCAAGGAAATTGGACCAGTTCACAGATAGATGAGTAACCCGATACGGTAGGTCATCGCTTGAACACACGTGGAGGAGCGAATTATCTGACTTAGATAAAGGCTCCAACGAACTGGGTGACGAAGTGGTAGCTTCGGGGGACGTGAGGATACTCTTGGTATCCCTCTGTGAGGTTGCAGATGATCCGCCTGGGCTCACAAGAGGTTAAGGTCTACGGTAGAAGAACCAAGAGTATGCCTTGGTTGCTATGCGAGCGACCTAAAGACTGTGATGGATTAGCGTGGAGTCGACGATTCTTGTTTTTGCCCTGGATAGCGCGTCGTCAACTACCTACCATCTTTAGTCAATCGTGTACGTACGAAAAGGCAGAGAACTCCCAACAGACCATATACTTGCTATCGAGTTATGAGTGAGGTTGGCCAATAGGTAAGTGGGGCATAGTGGGGCCGGGATGTAGTTCTCATACATGATTTTTCTTGGATTGCCTTTCAGTAGTTGAGGGAGGGGTCACGTGGGACCATAGCCACGGATACAAAAACAGACCTTGATATCTGCATCAGCAGACGACTTAAAGCTCCCGACCGAGTTCCGTATTTCTCGATTTGCCCTGGCACGGAACTCGGATGGCACATTGAGATACATGTGCATCTAGACATGGAAAACGATTCACAATTTATACGTGGGACAAAGGGCGTGGTTGACGGGTGGCATAATCCCTAGTGGTCCTAGGTGGCTAAAACCAAACCAAGTTACGGAAACGTTCATTAGGTAGCATAATCCCCAGCGGTCCTAGGTGGCATAAATCCTAAGTGAACACGCGATAGTTCATGGTCAGAAAACATAACCAGATCAAGGGTGGCAGTCCCAAACAACATCAAGGATAAAATGGTACTACTTTGGGGTGGTATAGATTTACATGGGAAAGCCCGTATGTCCTACGGCAAAGGACAGAACTTATACATGAAAAAAAACATACGAGTTGGGAAAACCTACGTATGCTATATATTAGGTTGACATGGACCATTACATGACATTGGGCAAGGGACATTCATAGTTAATACATGACACGGGTTGGGATACTAGTACGAGAGGTGCAGAGCAAATATACATGTTAGAACCATGAAAAATATACTTGATAGTAACCTCGGGATGTTATACATGATAGATACCTTGGGATAGTATACTTGATAAAAACCTGACGATGTGATACCTTGACTTATCTTGACACCGTAGTTTATCATGATACCTTATTTTATCTTGATACAGTAGTTTAGCCTGTTATCTTGGTTTGGCTTATCTATCTTGTAGTCATCCTTATTTTTACTTTCAGTTTATGCATGTCATGTTACCTTTATCTGTTTTTATACTGGAAGTAGATAGGACTTACCAGTCTTTATGACTGACCCCGTTTTGTTTCTCCTCCTTTTCTTCCGTCCCCCCCCCCCCCCCAGGTTTTCAGGGAGGAAACACTGTTGTTTAGTTCGGACCTCTTCTGCTTGAAGGCCATCATATATGGCTTGGAATTCTTTTGGCTATGGCTGCTTTACCGGTTTGTTTTGGGGGAATAATTTATGAAAAGGTTTTATGCTTCTTTACTATTTGCAAGACAGGTTTCTGTGTACTCTGATGTAAAAGGCTTTAGACCTTGATGTTTTATAAAGTAATGAAATTTGTTTTACTTCCGCTGTTTTATATGTTCTGTCTTGTAATATTTTTGTGCATGTTTACCAATAATGCCCCTCCAAACCTAGTGCATTCCTTTGTGAGTGACCCCGGCGGAGGTGGGGTGTTACAAAAAGTATATAAATGTCAGGGCTGGTAGGTCACTGACACAACTATAGCTAGAAAGAAACGTCGTGCACTCCTTGGGTCCGTATCCCGTTTTTGACTCAAACCGAGGTGTGAGGCTCGCGAATCCACGTTATACACAAAGCTGCGCCACACAGGCCGTGCTTTGATCATCAACCACAAGACTCTGCTTTTCAACAGAAGCCCTGATCAATTGCCACTTACGCGTGCCACACTGACAATTCACTCCATGCGACTGATGTCCATCGATATACAACCTCTGAGCTCGTACGTCTCAGAGAAGGGCGTTAAGCAAGAGAATAAATTCTTCTCCGCCAAACAGATGTATATTTAATAGAGATCAATCAACACAGAATAAAATCCAATGTCAGACACACTATTCATTTACAAGTTCGTTCTAGGTCTGAACGAAACCGGAGACACTTTCCTCGCATATCCATCCATCTCCAAGTACGTCTGGACGATCACCAACTGTTTCCCTCATCTTGGGTGTACAACCCAATCGAGATCATTAGTAATCACCCAAACGATGTGAAAACTTCCGGTCTTCAACCACCGTCTTCATCTTCGACATCTCGTCGAATCGGTTATTCAGAATGGGTATAAACCCGGCCTTTCTGAATTACCCACGTATATAATAAATAAATGTTAGACAAACACAACGAATGCCTCATTCCAATTCAGAATATTCTTTTATTCACAAAATCACATTCTTAGGGAAATGTTCCCATGAATTTTATCCAAGATAAATTCTTCTAAATTTATTCTTTAATCTTCCTTTGGATGTCATTTCAACCTAATCGGGATTAGCGAACCACACCGAAGTAATTATTTATTTTATTTCCCAATCCCAACCTATTCATCACATGGAGCAAAACTGGTAATACTCCATATCTAACACCACGGTGTTATCGGTAAAATTAATTACCATTTCACGTTCAAATCTAATTACAGATTTAACTACCACTTTGGAGCAAAACTGGTGGTACTCCATTCTCGATCACCTTTCAAATTTGATAATTTAAATTATCAATTCACATTTTTAATCTAATTAAAGATTCATTAAAACTCCACTTAGTTTTAATCTTTTCAAAAATCAATATCTTGCTTTTAACTGGGTTAAAGAACCAATGTCATCTAAAACACGATTCATGATAAACCCAAATCACATTTGATATTAATTACAAGGCTCTGAATAGAAAATATACCGGCTTATATTCAATATCAAATTCTGAAACCAACAAATATCGTATTGGAAATAACGATATAAAATATATCTTTCAAATTCCCATAACAATATCTGTATAGTCACGAAATCCAACATCGAAATATTCTGAAGATAATTTCGATTCAACTCCAGTCCAATCCACGTATTGGGAATATTGATTATTTTTAAAATCACTTTCAAATTCAATTTATTTATTTCAAAAATAAATTGATTTTAATTCTAGTTCAAAACTAGTTCATTTCGATAAAAATCTATTTTTATCTTTTCAAATATGGAATTTTTCAGCCCAATTTTTCCCAAATCATTTCTTATGATTTTACACAAATTATAGATATTTTTAATAAATTTATCAAGGCCCGTACAGTCGATTTCCGCAACGGCTATCGAACTGCACTTACAACGACCTTTTCCAAATTTGATTTGGACATAATCCCAAATCCAACCGTTAGATTTCAAATTTCTAATATTCATTGGAAAACTCTTTTCGATACGAACCCAACGGTTCCGGTTTTAGGAGAATCCGACGGTCGGATCTCCCGCAACGTCAATTCGAAGTCAATGGTCGAAATTCACGAACTGCCGCGGCGCGACGCGTTCTATTCAGGCCATTATATATAATATATATACATATATTATATATATTTCGTTGATTTCATTTTATAACGTATTTTATAAATCGTTTTAACTTCATTTTCAAAACCATTTAAACACTATTTCAATTTCTAATCAAAATTGAATATTTCATATCATTACTATATAAATGATAATATTTTCAAAATGTTATATTTTGAAATCACATCTTTTCTATATTCATTATAAAAATGAATATAATCGATATAAATATCGTTCACGTCAAAATAGCGCAACTCTAATCAACACGGCTTTATATATTTCAATAAATTCGTTATTCTATTCAACAAATGAATATTTATTCCATTCAACACATGAATATATATTTCTTCCAACACCTAACTAATCTCAACACATGAGTACTGTCAACACACGACTATTTTTGTTATGTAAAATATTTTATAAAATTATGGTATCTATCATTTGATTTTCAATCAGACTCCACCGTGAAGTAGTTCTAATTTTAAATATGATAAATATTTAAATTTTATTGTTAAAATATTTTACTCAACACATGAATGTTTCAACACATAAATATTTTTATATTCAACAAATGAATTTCCTTTTATAATATTCATTATTTTCCCGATTGGAATGAAACCCAATCAATCACTATATAACGTTAATTATATGGATTCCACCCAACACATGTATATAATAGCAACGACAAACAATCAACCATCATGCAAAATGCACCACACAACTGCATAAGCATCAAATATAAATAATTAACGCTTACACAGCCTGTCGACCAATCGATCGACATACAATTAAATAATTGGGGTTAGTGTACTCAAATATCATCCCAACACCTGTGTGGGGTTTCAAATCAACAAACACATATTTTTATTTGTGCAGTTGGGCGATGTGTAAAATTTATCATCCCAATCAATATCAGTCAAATCAGTGTATATAAACAAATCGGCCGATTTGTTTATAAATATACATTTACGCACATTCACTATATTCATATTTACGTTAAAAATTATATTTTTAACGATAATTAATTTATTTCAACTGTCTACAATTTATTTTTGATTTCACATCAACATCACAAAAAATTTTCACAACACATCAATCAAACAAACAAGCCATCCATGGTCTGTGGATGACGGGTGTCGGGTGCTGCTAAGCACCGTCTGCATCCTAGTATATATATATATATATATATATATAACTAGAAAAAGAAATTTAGAGTGAGAAGTTCTCACTGATAGCTATCCCAACTCCACAACACTTCATTTATAGAAATCTTCGTCGTTCTCGCCTTTTTGTCACTTTCGTTGCCCGTAGCCACTACATATATAAAAATCACATTTTTATATTGTTGCTATGTATATAAAAATCATATTTTTATATCGTTACTATATAGATAAAAATTCTATTTTTATATCGCTACTATATAGATAAAAATTCTATTTTTACACCGCTACTATATAGATAAAAATAATATTTTTACATCATTACTATATAGATAAAAATTCTATTTTTACACTATTCTCTATATAAAGATTTCGCCTTTTCGAATATAAAGATTATATTTTTATATTCTCTATTATATAGAAATTTTTATATCTTCTACTATATAAGGTCATATTTTTAACACTTCTATAATGTAAAAGAAGAATTTTCATCACTACTTCTATATGAAAATCGTATATTTATGTTTCTAACTTCTGTATAAAAATCATATCTTTTTATTGCTAACTATATGGTAAAAATCATATTTTGATAACAGTGTTCGTATCGATAAAGATTATATTTTTATAATTCCTTTCAAACTGTAAAAATCTGATCTTTCTACTTATAAAAATCCGTTCTTTTCTATAACAAAAATCTCGCCTTTCACTTATAAAAATATGCTCTTTTCATATAGAAAAATCAAATCTTTTCTATTTTAAAAATTCTAACTTTTTCCTATATAAAAGTCTAACCTTTTCTATATGATAAAAATATAACCTTTTATATCATGCTATATAAAAAAAACTGATTTTTATAATTTTCTAATACCAATTACATAGGAAAAAGAAATAAAATAAAAGTAAATAAGTAAAAAGGGGCTCACAGTCGAAATCGAAGGCCGGGGGGGGAGGGGGGGTTATGGGCTGTCGAATCGGAAGGGGAAGGAGGAAAGGAAGGTGCGAAGGAGGGGGAGGCGGAAGAAGAAGCAGAGGAGGCGGTGGCAGCAGGAGGAGGAAGGAAGAAGAGGGGGCGTGAGGTGGGTTCGAGTCTGGGGTCGTGGGTCTTGGCTGGTGGAGAGGAAGAGAAGGAGAAGAGGAGAGGGAGGCGGCGGGTGGTGGCGCCCCACCTGGGGCGGTGGCGGCTCATCAGGGGGGGGCACGGTCGCGATCCCCCTTCTCTTCTTTTTTAATTTCTGTTATGAATCGAACGGAAGGGGGGGCAGAGGGATTTAAGGAGAAGAGAGAGAGGTTTTTTTTATTACTTTAAATTTCAAAAAGTTGACTTTTTATTTCGACCTCGAAACGAGGCCCACCGCCTGTCGTCCATAGCTAATTACCCCCATTCCGAACACAATGGGATATGTGTCGCAAGCTGATTCGATCGTTTCGATCAGTTTCCGTTAAAATCAACATATAACTCTATATATTGATCTTGAACGCGCATTTCATTTTACCAGGGTCACATACGAACTCTATAAATCCCAAAAAAATATTTTCTAGCTTCGTATTTACGATACAGTCCTAACAAAACTAATTTCGTCGAATTTTGAGACCGTTGGAAAAATGGCCATTTTCCAGTCGATTAAAATCAACTGAAACTGGTCAAATACGTTTTCCTTTGCCACGCCCACATATTGAATCGAAAAATTATGAAATTTGGAATCTAGCAATAACTTGACATCACGGATCCAATAAAAGTGGTTTCGTCGAAATCCGAGGTCGTTTGCAAAATGTCTATTTTTATGGGCCTGAATTCCATAGCGACTATTCAGAATTTTCAACTGGACATATCTTTTGATTCCCGCTATGAAATCTCAACTTTTCGGATTCGTTGGAAAGATATTCCTAATTAGATCCAAATGTTTTTAGTTTCACTAAAATCCGGTTTATTTTGCACCCGGTATATTCAATTGAAGTTTGAAATCGAATTATCGAACTACCGCGCCATTTCAATTCTATTTATAATTATATATAATTATTTATATTCTAACGACGACGTATATAATATATACGTTCGATTCTATTCAAAATAAATTTCTCGTCGATATTATTTAAAATAATTCATTTTAAATGTTCAAAATTCACTAAAATTGCCAAAATAAAAATTTTAAACTGGCCCAAATTTTCGGGTTATTACATGCTATATGCAAACTGTACGGCAACGGTGTAAGGGTAATAATGGTAATCCCGCGTACGCTATTTTAATATTTTATATTTAAACTTCGACACTATTATAGTAGCATATTATATTATATAGTATCTAGTTTAGTGGATCCTTAGGAGGTGGAAATTCCCGTAACATCTCTTAAGTTATTGCACTCATATTATCACATGAATTTGATTTAACAAATATGAGAATATTTCAGTTTTGATCTGAGTATTTTTGTCTTTTCATTTGTGCTCGGGTCAGCCTGAGTTTTCAGTTAACGAAGACACTGTTATGAAGATGGAGTCTGACTGACGTATTCGTTTATATTTTTCCGCTGCATATATTGGTATGTTGTATGTTAATTAACTCTAATATTCATTGTAAATGTATAATTAATGTATGTTTTAACAGATTCACGAACTGTTATTTATTTATTATATTGTGTCCTTCTGCTGTGAGATTCCGTGATTGTTTTACTTCTTTCTTATTTTTCGTATTTTAATCCCACTAACTATCTGTATTTTTGATTTGTCTAAGTCGACATTGAGGATCAATGTCGATTTGAACGGTCAAAAATCTCCGATGTTACATTTGGGTATCAGGGCTTTGGTTTAGCGAAACCTTGGCTCTATTTGGGATTAACTCACTAGAGATAGGGTAATAATGCCCTAGGATGAGTTTGAGTGTATATGATAGAGCGTACTTGTAATTTTGATATAAAATGATTTTGTATTATGTTGGTTTGTTCCGTTGAGTATTTATGAATTCCGGTCGGTACATGGGACGCTAAGGCATAGATAGGGATTTCTAAACACTCGAATAAAGTTCATTGACATAATATTGTTTTGAATTATATTATTTATATATAAAGAATTATTTGAAAAATCTATGAATTTTGATTTTGTTGCTGATAACATTAATTTTTCATCGTTTATTACTCGATTAATCAATAATTTAAAACTGTTGGTTATTGAATGGTTTAAGAAATAGATATTGAAAATAAATTGATAATGAAATGTTGAAAATTAATTGGTAATGAAATTAAAAGAATTTATATATGAATTAGAGAAATTTAATTTCGGGTGGTTTTGTAATATTGATATGTAAATGGTTTAAAATAATAAAATTATATTTAAAAGTTGTTGCGTGTAGAAATTTTTTTTAAATGAATTTTTGAAATAAGTGTATACTCCCCCCTTGCCCTTGGAAAATGATTTTGGTGATGCGTGTGCACATCATCGACATTTATTTTCAAGAGACTAAGTGAGGGAGACCACTTAGAACTTTTATACTTTGTTTTGCGGAACTTAATTTCATTTAAATCTTTTATAATATGGTTTTATATAAAAGATATATTATATTATAGTACAATATTTTGAAAGTTGTTTTAAAAACGAACCCAAAAATGAATTCTTAACTTCTTAGATAGTGAACGATTTACAAACAAGTGAAATGAATTAAGTTTGGAATTTTAGAAGACTTCTGAATTGTAAAATGGAATTGAACTTAAAAGTAATAGAAACTGAATTTGAAACTCTTTGGAAATTGGAATTATAAATTTGAAATAGATTGAAACTATCAAACTTGTGTGGTAATAACATTTCTATAGCATAGATACAACTTACCATATATGTAATAAGTTAAAATGTTATGGGAATAAGCAAATTGATAATAACCATAAAAAGTGAAATTTAAGTGAGAAATTTTAAATACGTATAAAACCTAAGTTATAACTATAAATGATGTATACTGAGTTTTTGTATAAAAATGGGATTGAACCTAAAGTAAAAAACTTAAAATAAGTATAATGAACAACAATGGATGGAAATAAGTAAGTAAGAGATAAGTAACTTAAATAAGCTGTAATGGACTCATTTTAAATAGTTAGCATAAAAAATTATCAAATTTGAAATGGATTTCCAATGATCTTGGACAGTTGGAATTTTCTATTTAAATTCATAACTTAAGTAGATTTTGAGAAATATAAAGAGAAATAAGTTTATGGATTATAATAAAAAAGTTAACTTGAATTTATAATTTATAAACTTAATAAGGCTCAACGAATAAATTAAATTTAATTAAAATGAGCTCGTCGTGAAGCTGTAGTTCGTATTTTTCCGAATCAAAATTTAGATGAATGTATAGGATCCAAAATAAGTCGGAATTCTTTGAAACAAGAATCTTTTGGACCTATTGGAATATAATTTTCTAATGAAAGAGAAAAATTTAAATTTTGACTTGTAAATTTTAAGATATGTGTAATTCAAACTTTCAGAAAAATCGCGGTTTGGTAATTCACGATTCAGAACTAAGGTATTAATGAAATTAGTTATGTAAACTAACGAACGAGACAAGTTGAATAAGAAATTATATGGCTAAACATATATAAATTAACAACTTTCTTACTGCGCCTTTTCGAGGATGAAAAGCTTTAAGTGGGGGAGAGTGTAACATCCCAAGATTTTGCGATAATCTAAATTATTAAATTTAATGTGTTTTGGAACAAAATTATTTTAAATACTAATTTTTTTAATTTGTTTATATTGATTAATAATGAAAAATTGAATTAACAATTAATGATAGTCGATTTATAAGTTATATTAATTTATTTGTATTTATTTAAATAGAGTTTATAAACCACTGAATTTAGCTTAAAGGTGAATAAACGAAAATGAATATTTTAATATATTAATGTAGCGGTTAAAAATGCCATTTTGCAAACGGTCTCAAAATTCGATGAAATTAATTTTATTGGATCCGGAAGGGTAAATTATTTTATGATCTAAAATTTCATACCCATTTGAATTATCGTTTGATCGTAATAATTTAAATTATGCAGAAATTTATGTGTATAATTTAATTAAGGATAAATTGACAGGAATAATCCGAAGTTTGACGTGTCTTCCCAAATTAATCCGAAGTTTGGATTATTTTTAATTAATCCCAAGTTTGGGGGGTCCCTTCCCTTATTGATCCCAATGACTTATTAACTTGTTGTAGCCGGTTATCAATCCTAAATTCGTCTTCCCCAAACTAGTTTCCCACTCCAGAAAAATCGTTTGGGGAAGACGAATTTAAGTTTGATAACCGGCTACAACAAGTTAATAAGTCATCGGGATCAATATAGGAAGGGAACCCCTAAACTTGGGATTATTTAAAAGTAATCCAAACTTTGGATTAATATAGGAAGACACGTCAAACTTCGGATTATTCCTGTCAATTAATCCTTTAATTAAATAGTCGGTTTTTAGAAGACACTGCTAGAGACTTTGGAATTGGGCTTTGAAACCTATTCCATTGTGTTCAGAAGGTGTCATAACATATTGTTAGGCAGTAAGCAGGCCTGATTTGGACTCAGTCCGAATATTGGCTTAAATATCACCTTACTCGAGAAATATTATTATTTTACTCGTTCCGAAACCCTAATTAATCAAGTCGCCGCCTTCGTTATTTCCAATGGGCATGAAATCTCGAATTATTTTCCTTTAATTTCTTTTGATTTGTTCAACGAAATCGGAAGCTGTCTACATGAAAATTTTAGAGCTTCTCGAGCTCTTTAAATCCATACGGCGGATGGTAGCAGTTAGGATTAGGAATCGCCAGAATCAAGGCAGGAACTCGGCACAGGTTTGAGGGTTTCAGGTGTACAGGCACCATCGAGTGGGGCCGGGTGTGGGGTGGTGGAAGATCTTAAGGCAACACATCTAATGGGAGCATTGGATCGAGGTGAAACTTCATATAGGTGACGCAAGAATCAAAGGAAAATCACAACTTTGATGGGTTCAATTCGTAGTTGGGTTACCTGCAGCGTGTAGTAAAGAAGAAAAGGGTTGGGAGAAGGATGACATGGCACGCATCCACTGGGTGAGAGAAATATTATTTTATTTTATTTCAATTTGAATTACAAACATTCATCCTTATATAACTTTTACATATGATCTCAGTCTGACGCGAGGTTGAATCCAATAGGATCGTATCGATATTCCAAACAACATGAAGCTGATGTGGACTGATTCTGAGACCGTTGATTTTTGGGCTAAAAATTTGGATTTCAATCTCGTTCAGGACCAAATGCAAGTGATTAAACCCACTCACACCCAACTAAAATATTTAGTTTATGCCATGATATGATTGTTTTGTTTGTTGTTTGATTGATTAAACTACTTAATTGCATTAACCGATGTAGACAACATAATTTAATTAACTGTTGTTATATATTGTACAGTTAGAATTTAATTTCTAGTTTAAAATTCTCATACCTCTAGTACATTGATATTATATTGAACTGTTTAGATGTATTGATTTTGATGGATGCCTTGAAATTATATATTTAATGTATCGATATGTAATTCATCTTGTCATCGACATTGTTTATATATGCTATTGATTTTGTTGATTAATCCCAACCATCATCCAAGACATTACGGGCATCAAATAAAACCATGATTAATCGTTAAAATAAATTAAGAACGTAGGTTGAAATGATAAATATCTATGACCCTGATTGGGATTGAAATGATATATATCCTTTCCCAAAATACTAAAATTAAATTTTAAGTATTACTTGGCCATAGGGTAGAAAATTATATGCGGACGCCGGTTGGTTAAATAAAAATTGTTCTTAACCTTGAAATTTGGAATATTGTTATAAAGACAAAATAAATGATATTATTAATTGTTTTTCTCTAAATTTGAACTTTGAGCTTTGCGGTTTAAAATTTTAAATTTTAAAGAATTAGTAAATGGATAACTGAAGTTAAAAACTGAGTCGAATATGAACTAGATTTTTCGAAATTGAATTCTTTATCCATCTTAGATATTTACTTTAAATAGTAATAATTGAATCGTGAACTCGAGATTTTTATAAATGAATAATTCAAAGTGAGAATTAGAATTGGAATTCAATTATTTGAATCGAATTATTAAATCGAATTGTTTGAAATCGAACTATTGAATCGAATTGAAATATAAATGGGAAGTCAAATTGTTGGCTCGCTTTTTGACCAAGCCACCCAGGATCATTCATAAGTGGAAAGCATGAAACCACGTTCTCCAAGAATATGAAGGAACGGATCGCACTCTATCGACTCGTCCACGGAGGATCGCGTCTCGACGGATCGCCCACCGAGGATCGCGTCTCGACGGATCGCCCCCATCTCATCAGCGAACGACGCATCCAGGCGATCCGATCCAAACTTATATTGTTGCCCAGAGCGAACCGATCCGATCCCTTGGTGCATGGAGAACCCTCTGACCCGTTCAAGTGCGAGCTAGTCTTCAGCGATCCGAATCGCACGGATCTGGCGACACGTGTCCCTAACCGTCATCTGGACCAATTCTCCCCATCTGCACGATCCGATTTTCAAGCAGATCGCGACACCTGTCCACAACGGCTAATTTGACTATTTCTTCAACGAAGGCGATGCGATCCGATGTTCTCGGGATCTGTGCCACGTGTTATCATGACCCGCCTGACAAAATCAGCTATAAATAGCCCAGAGCTTGGCATTTTTTGGGATCTTTTTGGCAATAGTGAGTACTGAATCCGCCATTGTTGTCAAACTACTGAAATATTGAGAGAAATCCTTGTTGTATTAGCTTTCAAAGCATAATCAATAATATATAAAGTGGACGTTGGCTCGTTAACGCCGAACCACTATAAATTCTGTGTGTTATTTTCTTTTTCCTCGTTCTTCATTTGAAATTCTATAACATTCAGAACAATTTGGGTGTTAGGTCCAAATTTTGATCTAACATTTTTGGTGCTTTCGCTGAGAAACTCAGTCCTAAAGTTTCACTATTCAGTTCTTTGAAGGTTCCAGCGATTCAGATATCATGGCTGGAAAAAGATCTAAGGAGGTGCGAGCTTCACAGACCAACGAAACGATTGAGGAGAGTGTACACGAACTGGGCAACGAAGAAACTCTGGATCGCGGAGCGCAGGGGGCGAACCGATCCGATGAAGACACCA
The DNA here is from genome assembly GCA_030737875.1 of Allium sativum. Lineage (NCBI taxonomy): Eukaryota > Viridiplantae > Streptophyta > Magnoliopsida > Asparagales > Amaryllidaceae > Allium > Allium sativum. Next base: position 549,603,995 of record CM060916.1, read on the forward strand.
CGTTCCGAGTCGATGAGAACGAGACGATCCGGGCAGCTGAAGGGGTTGTTACTCGATCCCGAGGTAACACCTCGCAACCTCCGCGTACCACGACCGCGAGTCGACCTCAGGGGGGCGCATCGAGTCGCCATCCACGAACCGCAGCTATCCGAACTGATGATCAGACTATAACTCGACCTGGAAAAGAACCTATGACCCGCTCCTATCGTCCCGGAACCTCTGCTCGACCCGGTTCGAGCGCTTTGCGCATAAGAGAGAGTGATGATGACCAATATGATCCCGCTGCTCCTGTCACTGAGGGGGATCTCTCTCGCTTCGCCGAAATGTGGGATAGATTGTTCGATGAGTTGGCTGCCCAAAGGCAGGAAAGTTCCATCCTACGGCAAAATTTGACGGCTATGGATAGAAGACTTGATGAGCTAGCAAGGCAAAGAACATCGCCGGTTCGTCCACTCACCCCAGTATATTCTTCTTCGTCTGAAGAATCGCCGAGACCTCCGCGACGACCGTATGAGAGAGCCGAAAACATAGAACAGCTTCGGTTCGGAACCCTGCCATCACAGGAAGAAGAAGCGCTAGGGGCGGGGCCCTCAAACCGTAATGTGAATGATCAAGCTACGGCTCTCAGGACTCGAGATGTGAACAGTCCTGTGCATAACAGACCACCTCAGCCCCGTCGCCGCATACATACTCATGATAATAGGGGGCAGCGAAGCCCTGTCCGAGCCCCGGATTTTGTGATTGCTCCCCGAAGAGAAATCAGAGAACCTCGTCGGGCCAGAGGTACTGACACTGAACCTCCTTTGACCAGTGCAAATGTTGCAGCCATGGTCCACCAGATTTTGTCAAATAGCCGTGGACAACGGAACGAAGATTGGGGGATCGACCGCAGTCACACCCCTTTCACTGATGATATTTTGGATGCGACTTTTCCAAGGCGTTTCAACATGCCACAAATGAACCGATATGCGGGAAGATCTGATCCTGTCTAGCACCTAATGAGATACTCTTGGTCGATGACCGCTGCCGCAGCCTTTGACGCCGTTAAGTGCAAAGCGTTTCCCATATTCCTGGAGGACGTGGCTTTGTTATGGTTTACTCGTTTGCCGGCGAGATCAATTTCTAGCTTCAGGGAGTTGAGTGAGAAGTTCGTGGAACAATTCCATATCTATGCACAGAAGACAAAAAGTGTGATTGATTTGTTCCTCGTCAAGCAGCGACCAGGCGAGAGTTTAAGGGTGTACCTGGATCGTTTCAATTTGGCCGCTACTGAGGTTAAAGATCCCCATGAACCGACCGTTGTCGCAGCACTGATTGACGGAGTAGATAAGGACACTGAATTCGGGAGGTACCTGGCAGGCAAACCGCCCCACACCAGAGAGTTATTCTACGAGAAAACAAACGTACATTTACGCCGGGAAGAGGTATATGCTAACCGAAAAGCAAAAACAGCCAGTAAGGAGGAAATTCAGAGCAATGTCGCCATCAAACAGACGGGAGACAGCTCGGGGAAAGTTGAAGTTAACGTCAGAAATCAGAATCAGGGTGGTCGCCAGCCAGGTAACAACAATAATAATGGTAACGGCAACAACCGGAAGAGGAACCGAGGGAACGACTCCCAGAGAAGGACTCGTCCCAGGGCCTTTGAAAGTTATACACCAATAAGTGATACTCTGGAAAATATCTTCATGGATGCGTACGAAGTCCTCCAGAATAAGAGGCCACCTCCCAGAGAGCCGACAGAGAAAGAGCGTGAAACAGGGAAGTTTTGTCTCTTTCACCAGATTCACGGCCATTCGACGAATGAATGTCGTCACCTAAGGGATGTAGTCGAAAGGCTGCTTCGAGAAGGAAAGTTAGATGAATACAGAGTAACGCCTAGGGACAGGGGGCAAGCAGTGCAGGTCCCAAATCAGAACCAGAATCAACTAGCTGCTAGGCCGACTGCCCAGCAAAAAGGAAAGAATATTGTTATTAATACCGTGATCGGAGGACTTTATCTCGACGGGCACAGTTCCAAAGCATTAGATCAATACGTCAATGCGGCCAAACAACACCTCGAGGTAGGGGAATGTAGCAACCCCGAGGACAGTACCCCGGTGAAGCAGCAGAAAATGATGACCGATGATGTTGTTTTCCGAGAACGGGAAAGCATCGGAGTCCATGCTTCAACTGAAGATCCACTTGTAATTATAGTACCCATTTGACCGGCCACTGTTCATAAGGTTCTAGTGGACAACGGGAGTTCCGTTAATATTCTTTTCAAAAAGACCTTTGACCAGATGAATCTCGAAATAAAAGACTTGAAGCCCTGCCAAGGATGGATCCGTGGATTCAATGGAGCATCCACCGCTCCAATGGGTTATGTAGAGTTATCAGTTACACTTGGGGAAGGAGAACGCCAGAGAGTGAGAATCCTTCCCTTTGTGGTTTTGGATGTTGAATCGCCCTACAATGCCTTTTTGGGCCGACCGGCCCTTGCAAAGTTCAGAGCCTGTATAGCCCCCTGGTGCTTGTTATTGAAATTCCCCACAGAAGCTGGCATTGGTATCCTCAGAGGGGATCAAGTTGCTGCGTGAGCGTGTTATGTTGCCGAACTAAAGTTACTTCGTAATGGAGGGGATATCGAAACTAAAGGCACCTCTCCCCCATCGGGGGCAGAGACCTTATAGCAACCAAAGAGGATAGTCGTTGGAGAGTCGCTCAGAGAGATGCCCGAGGATATAGATCCCAGAGAGGATCAAGAACCCGGGGGCAGAATGGCGACTCCCAACGAGACAACTGTGGATGTACCGATCGATGACAGTGAACCGGAGAAGGTCCTTAAGATTGGATCCCAGTTAAGTCCGAATCTTGCTAAAGAATTGACGGATTTCTTAAAAAACAATTTGGATGTATTTGCTTGGACCCACGCGGACATGTGTGGGATATCCCCATCAACCATGAGCCATTCCTTGAGCATTGACCCTAAACATCCTCCAGTAAAGCAAAAAAGGCGAATGCTGGGCCCAGAGAGGTCCGCTGCCTTGAAAGAAGAGGTTGGAAAGCTAAAGAGTAATGGATTTATCAGAGATTCGACCTACCCAGACTGGATTTCGAATCCATCCCTGGTAAAGAAGGCCAATGGGAAGTAGCGAACGTGTATCGACTTCTCAGATTTGAACAAAGCATGTCCAAAGGATAGTTTCCCGTTGCCCCGAATTGACCAGCTGTTAGACTCAACGGCAGGTCATGAGCTTCTCTCATTTATGGATGCTTATTCAGGATATAACCAGATTCCGATGCATGTTCCAGATCAAGAGCACACTAGTTTTATCACGGATCTGGGATTATATTGTTATGTGGTGATGCCCTTTGGTTTGAAGAACGCAGGCGCTACATATCAACGTTTGGTCAACAGGATGTTTTATAACCAGATCGGGAGAACAATGGAAGTATACGTCGACGATATGTTGGTTAAGTCCAAGCAATCTTCTCAATACACTACTGACTTGGCAGAGATGTTCGGCATTCTTCGAAAGTACAGAATGAAACTCAATCCAACCAAATGTTCGTTCGGTGTTGCCTCTGGAAAATTCTTGGGATTCATCGTCAGTTCCCGTGGTATTGAGATTAATCCAGACCAGATCGCGGCAATCAGAGACATTCAGGAACCTAGGCAAATTAGGGATGTGCAAAGCCTTGCCGGAAAAGTGGCCGCACTAAGCAGATTTATCTCCAGGGCTACGGATAAGTGCATCCCATTCTTCGAATTAATAAAGCGAGGAAAACGCCACTTCAAATGGATACCTGACTGCGTAGAAGCGTTTCAGAATTTGCTCAGGCACTTGGAGAAGCCTCCGATTTTATCTAAGCCAATAGATCACGAGGATTTATTCGTGTATTTGGCAGTGTCATCCCATGCGATCAGCTCAGCATTGGTAAGGGAAGAGGATAAGGTCCAAAGACCTGTGTATTATGTGAGCAAAAAATTGACAGCAGCAGAGCGTAATTATCCACGGATGGAGAAGTTGGCGTATAGTTTACTGATCGCCTCTAGAAAGCTTCGGCATTATTTTCAAGCACATCCTATCACCATATACACCGATCACCCACTCAAGCAAGTTCTACAGAGACCGGAGGCATCTGGAAGGTTACTCAAATGGAATATTGAGTTAAGTCAATTTGATTTGAACTTTCAGCCCAGACGGTCAATTCGGGGGCAAGTGATAGCCGACTTCATAGCAGAGTTCACTGTCCCTGAAGAAGATATAGTAAACGAGGAAGTTGATCCTTCAAAGTTACTTTTCAATCCTAATGCCTGGAGATTGTATACTGATGGCGCTAGGAACGACGAAAGATCCGGCGCTGGAATAGTGCTTGAAACCCCCGAGAAACGATTGATAACCTATGCAATCCGAATGGAGTTTCATGCCACTAACAACGATTCCGAATATGAAGCTCTGATAGCCGGATTAAAGATTGCAAAGGAACTAGAAGTCACAAAGCTGAACATCTTCTGCGACTCCAAGTTAGTTGTGAATCAAGTCACTGGAAGATTCCAAGCTAAAAGTGCAAGATTGATTTTATAATTAAAGAAAGTGAAAGAACTGCTAAATGATTTTGATCACTACCACATATCTCATATTCCGCGGTCAGAGAATCAGCAGGCAGACAAGTTGGCAAAGATGGCTAGTTCTGACGATCCTGAAGTGACTGGGCTAGCCCCCGTTGAAGTACTTCGGTCCCCTAGCATAGATCAGATGGAAATCGACCTAGTACTAGAGACGGAACCAGAAAGGGAGTCCTGGATGACCCCTCTAAAGAATTTCCTGATGGATGGAACGCTTCCGACCAAGAAAAGCGAGAGGCGTAAAGTGATTCGTAAAGCCGCCCGATACGTTCTGCAAGGCGGAGTTCTTTACAGACAAGGGTTTTCAATGCCCCTCCTTCGGTGTATAGCCCACGATGACATCAAATGTGTGCTGCAAGAAGTCCACGAAGGCGAATGTGGCGACCACACTGGAGGGCAAACTTTGGCAAAAAAGGTATTGCGGCATGGTTATTTCTGGCCTACCATAAACAAGGATGCAGTAAGATATGCACGACGATGTGATGCGTGCCAGAGATTTTCAAAGATACCTAGAGCGCCCCCAAGTCAGTTAAAAACAATGATGAGTCCATGGCCTTTCGCTATGTGGGGAATTGATATCATAGGAAGTCTCCCCATAGCAAGGGGCGGAGCAAAGTTCGCTATTGTGGCCGTAGATTATTTCACTAAGTGGGTCGAGGCTGAACCGCTAACTACAATCACAACCAAACGAGTGATCAACTTCATCGTGAGAAACATCATCTGTCGATTTGGGATTCCAAAGATTGTAATAACAGACAACGGAACTCAGTTCGATAGTGCTGAATTCAGAAACTTCTGTAAAAAATACCACATCGAGAATCGGTACACCTCTGTGGCGCACCCACAATCGAACGGACAAGTCGAAACGGCAAATAAAGTAATTAAGTCCATTCTGAAAAGAAGAATGAAGCGGGCTAGAGCCATGTGGGCTGATGAATTGCCCTTGGCACTATGGGCCTACAGGACAACATATAAATCGGCAACAGGACATACCCCGTTCTCCCTTGCTTTTGGAACGGAAGCAGTCATCCCGGTTGAGATAAAGGTACCTTCTCATCGGGTGACTTATTATGATCCAATGACCAATAATGAATTGCTCCTTGAGTCCCTGGATATGATCGAAGAAAAAAGGGATGAAGCCGACCTGCGTGCCCTGAGATGCAAACAACAGGTCGCCCGATATTACAACAAAAAGGTCCGAGCCCGAACCTGGGAACCCGGAGACTTGGTTCTGAAACGTGTCTTTCCACCCCCAACTCATATGGGAGCGAAGTGGGAAGGACCGTACTCTATTCTGAGCAAGCTTGATAATGGAACCTTCAAGCTGGCAACCGTAGATGGAAAGGAAATCCCTAGAGTATGGAATGCCCAACATTTACGGCCATATTTAACATGAGAGTTTCAAATTTATTCTTTTACTTTGTTAAAAAACTATGTACAGGGCATGACTTGCCTAGAATAGTCTGATTCCTTAAAGCAAGAGATTATAAAGTGGACGTAGGTCATGATTCGGCCGAACCACTATAAAAATACTGTGTGTCATTTGCCTTTATTGCATCTTTATTTATCTGCCTGTTTCTTTTTATGAAAATCAAGGTGAATAATGCAGGTCCCCGAAGTCTGGTGCCAACCATTCCTCCCGTAGACTGTTCGGAGGAACTCAAAGCCTTGGCAAATGCCCCAACTGCTTGTCCGACTGGTTTTAATCCTCGGAGCTTGTGTTAAAATGTAAACCTAGAACGAGATTGATGAGCGTGCATGATTGCAGACCGCTTGATCCATAACTCTAACTCTCCAGAGAGAGAGAGAGAGTATAAAAGCGTCTCCGATTGAGCGCTGAGAAAGAGCTCCTTCCCCGCCGAAGGATCGGGGAGCGTGTGAATCGCTGAGCTCGAACTCTAACTCTCCAGAGAGAGAGAGAGTATAAAAGCGTCTCCGATTGAGCGCTGAGAAAGAACTTTTTCCCTGCTAAAGGATCGGGGACCGACTGAACTACTGAATTCAAACTCTAACCTTGGCAACCGTCAGGAGAGTATAAAGAAGTCTGTAATTAAGCACTGAGAAAGGTGTCAGAAATTCGGTGCCACAAGAACAATTATCCTATGAAATCTTCTCAGTCCCCTATACTCAGAAAAAGGGGGCAACTTGCCAACAAGGCTAACCAATTTTAAGTAAACCCCTGTCAGGCGCTATGATAGAAGCTGATTGGGAGCACATATACTCATATACATATACTGAGCTTTAAAATAGCAACGCAGCATGAAAATTTTTCCTTGGCTATCTGTTGTTTGACTGATTTTTAATTATTATTAGATGGCCTATGACTAAGCATGGAAAGTTTATTTGAATACAGGTACATAAGGATGCAAAAAGAGATAAACTTTTATTTATGTACTGAGAATCAACAAAGTGAAAAGCAGCCTAGAAAAGAAGGTGAGGGCCAGTCTCACAATTACACTTCCTGGCCAGTGGAAAACCTAAAGACAAAATATCAACAAACAACAAACATCCTATTTACGCTTTGACCTCTTCTCTTGCTTCTGCCTCTCCAGCCTCTCCTTGTCGACTTCAGATGGATCCCCTTTTTTCCTCTTCCGCTTGTCTATGAGGGGAACATCCGACTCCTCTGAAGTCTCCTCTTCCACCTCTTTTCTCTTGCTTCTACCAAAGAGGGAAGCCGGGAAGTCATCGGGGTTTGCGAAGTGAAGCTGTCGGCTGATAGATTTGGGCTGGATTTTCACAATCATCCCAGTTTTGGGATCGAATTCTGCAAGAGGGACTACGTCCAAAGCCTCATCTCCCACCTTCTTCGAAGCCAACTCTTTCTCCTGTCTGGCTTTTCGGCTGGCCAAGGTTTCCTCGTCATCATCGTCGGCCTTTTTGGTGCCGATAATTTCCTCTTCGTCATCTACATGGCAACCATCCATATCTTTCAAAGCTTCGATAGTCTCAGCATCTTTGGGTACATCGGTGCTAGGTGCCGGGATGCTTCTTTCTGCTGTTGTGACCTCGGCCTGCTTTGAAACATCAATACCAACACCTGGCAAGACAGCCTCCTTCTCCACTTCTTTCTCTTTTTCAGCCCCCTTGTCGACGGGCTCGCCACCTGTATTACGAGGAACACACGTTACTAATTCAAGTGGTTGTTCTACCATACGACAATTCACAATTGCTTTGACAAATTGTGGGGAAAAGAGAGAGATACCTTCAGCAGAGGCTCCTTCTTGAGCAGTTGCAGAGGCTCCAATGACTATGGGAGTTTGACCCAAAGGGATTAATGGATCGTCAGGATGGTATTCCTCAACCCGGGAGGTCTTGGGCTCCACAGCCGAACTCGAGCCCTCATCGGCTTTGCCTTTACCCTTAGCCAGGGCCCTTTCCTTTTCCATTTCTGCCAGGATTAGGCGACGACCCTCTGCCAGGTCCTCAGGCTCATTGTCTCTTAGGATGCTCTTCATCAATTCATCCTCATCGATCTCTTCGACCCCCAATCTGTGTTTTTTGCCCTCCACAATGGCATCCCATAAATTGGCCAAAGTAACATGGTAATCTGGGATCCACGAGATGTTACGAGTTTTGAGAACCTGGCCAAGAAAATCGAAAATCATCTCTTCAAACCCCTCAATCTCCTTCTCTCTTGCAAGGAGCTTGTTGTTAGAAGCAGTGGCCAATTCAATGGCACTTTCAACGTTCTTTTCGGCGAGGGCCGCCCGTCTCTCCGCATCCGAGACCTGGTCATTCAAAATCACATTTTCTGCTTTAGCCAGAGCCAAACTCTCTTTTAAACTCGCTTTTTCTGCCTCCCAAGCAGCCTTCTCAGCTTCAAAATGGCCTTGTGCTGTTTTCAACTCGATGTTGGCCATTTTGAGATCTTCAACCTCCTTCTTTAAGGCCATTTTCTCTTGCCTATTGGAGTCCAGTTCTAAATGAAAGCACTGCTTGGCATTCTCTAATTCAGTCTTATAATTTTCAGCGTCCCTCCGTGCTAAAGCAAGCTGGGTCTGAGCATCTTCCAGGTCCTTCTCCAATTTTGTCCTAGCCCTTTCGTTATTTTCAAGTTTCGCTTTAGATCTGTGTGCTTCTATTTCGAGTGTTCGGATGACTTCCGAAAGGTTAACTGCATGTTTTTTCATCATCTCATATTGCCTGGCTGCGTGCTGGATGTGCCCGATAACTTCATTATCCCAGTTTTTAGGGACCGGTTCCAAGGCAGGAACAAATACCATCCTATCAAAGAATATGCCTGGAAATTGTTCCCGCAGCTTTTCCAGCCTACCTTGGATCTCGGGACCATGGACGTAATCCTGTGACCCGGGGGCAGCTAACTCTGGTTGGCTGGTGGGGATAATGTCGCTTCTCTCCTTCTCAGTCTCTTTGGATGAATCTTTGTCCCTATCTTTAGATTCATGATGCCTTTTGGATGACCGACTGTGGGAAGGTGCACTCTTTGGAGGAGTCAACTCTTTTGGAAGTTTCTTTCCCCCTGTCGGAATTGTCGGATGACTTGAAGGCCTGGTAGAGGTTGATTTTGGTGGAGATCGAGGTTGCGAGGAACTCGGCCTATGAGAAGGACCGCGAGAGCGCTCAGTGTCCGGGCGAAGGCTGGGTGTGCCCTCACGAAGAGAACGATACGAGTAAGATTTCCTGCGAGACATCGTTCCTACAAAAGAGGAAAAGATCACATTAAGACTTTGAATGCTCACGATATAAGAGTGCAGAGTCAGACAGTGTGTGTGATGTGTGCATCCCATATAATTCCCCCTAACAGACCCGGGCCTGAAGACAGGCTCATCTGACCAGTTTCTCGTCCCCTAGTTGGAGCGCTGGTCTCTTCAGGAGCAAGGAAGAAAGGCCCCTCTTCAAAGTCCTTTTCTGTATATACAACATCGGGTAAAGGAATTTTATTCAGCTCGTCAAATAACTGCTCTTTTGTCAAGTCATCAGCTGTAACGGTTTCGATTGGAGCAGAAATAGGAATTTCCTTGGACACGTCACCGCGGACCTCATCCCCTCTATATATGTTCAAGTCTTCATCGTCTTGGATGACTATCGGAGAAGGACTCTTGCGAAATTTAGTTGTTTCTATTGCTTGTGAAGTTCCCTCTCCCTCTGTTGGGGGCATATACTTATAAGGTTTGCCGCCAGTGCCAAGTCCAAATCTTCTGTCTAGAAGACGATACTTGTGAAGATTGTCATCAGTAATGCATTTTTTGATCTTTAGAAAGTCGGATCTGCTCTGTGAAAGAATGGATAATCGATGGTTATATAACGGACCTCCGTCTTCGGGAAGATATGATCTGTTTAAGACAAAGAAAAAGGCGGAAAAATGTTAATACTTAGACTCCTTGAGCAAGATATTCGATTAGAAGATCGAAGTTTACTTGATTTGAGCCATCTTCGTGAGCATCCGGCCTGTTTCCTTATATAAAACCAATCAGATTTAGGGTCCCCTATATTGCTATACCCATCGTACAGAACCTTCCTATTCGCCACTGATTCAAAGAAAGAAAAGTTTGGAGTTGCCGAAGAACGGTGCTTGAAAAGAAAGAAGAATACCAGATCTCTGAATTTAAGTTAGGCGTGCAGGATCTCTGCATATGCAACATATAGTGAGTATAGAGATGTGTAGGCGTTTGGATGAAGCTGCATCGGAGCAATGCCTAGTCGTCTTAAAGTTTCGATGGCAATCGGGGGAAACGGAGGAATAGCCCCTACCAAACACATGGTTCGACTAATCGCCATATATCCTTCTGGAGCTAGGTGGGGTCTATCTTCGCTCCCGGGCGTCAAGACATCATCCCAAGGAATTCCGTGCCTCAAGCAGACTCGTTTAAGCTTTATATCATCGAGTTTAGATGCTAAGGAATCAGAGAATTTATCTATTCCGAGCGCGCCGGGGATCTCGTCGGGAGCTCGCCCATCTATCTCAGACTCGTTGCTGGACGAAGTACTTTCTGCCGGATCTGACTCTGTGGCTTCGTATTCAGATCAAGAATCTTCACCTCCCGGATTGATTGGAGGAATTTCAGGGTTGTACTGTTCAGGAATCTCGGATTCCGCTTCTGCTACGGATCTTGAAGAAGAGTTTTCATTCGACATTGCTGCTAGGACGAGAAAATATGAACAATAAGATTAACACTACCCGTCCCCCGTGTGTGCAAGTGCCGGTGTGTGTGCTTGTGTGTGCGCATTAAAAATAAAGCATGAAAGCAATCAAGATTATCAGAAGCATTAGTCGTCATATGCAGTCAAATTATGAGGTCATTTAGTCTAGAAAGTCCAACGTCAAGGCTCTAGCCTAACTGTTCAGAGTTTTATGGTGACAAGGCGTTGATTAAAGTCTGAAATTTCTTCGTATCGTCAGCTATGAGTCGGATCGCAAGGCAGAGGGATCGCCCCCTTTCGGATCGCATGGCAGAGGGATCGCCCCTTTCGGATCGTAGGGCAGAGGAATCGCCCCCCCATCGAATCACCGGGCGAAGGGATCGCTCCTTCACGAACCGTTGCGACCCCCATGATATGTCCCTTTGCTGCCACCACGATCTTTCGTCTCGCCACTCGCTTTTCGTCTTCTCTTCTTGACCACGACCCGAACCGGCCTTCCCTCTTCTTCTTCCTCCTTCGTTTTCCTCCTCTCCTTTCCATCCTCGAACTCCGAGCTCTATGTCAGTCAGCCATGGCGTTTTGATGATTTCGTCAGAAAAGCACAAATTTCCATCGTTTCTAGTCGAGAAAGTTCATGAAAGAGCGGCGTTCACGAATAAGAATACTTTTTGTGGAGTTACCTTTCTAAAAATTGAGAGAATGCTCGGATTTTCGAAGGTTTGAGAAACTTGGGTTCGTTCTTCGATAGTGCAGGCAAAACGATTCGGCAGAAAGAAAGAGGAAGGAGAATGAAGAGGAGAGGGTCGGCTTATATAGGCAAAAAGGGCGACCGTTTGTCTCCCTTTCTTTGTCCTATTCGGTCCACGAAACACCATACAGGCCACGATCCAAAGCTTGTGTCGCATGGAAGCCCACGGACCGCCTCAGACGATGGCCCACCAAGCTCGAAGCCCGACACGGCTCGAAGAAAAGTCCGCCGCGTCTCGCACAAAAGCCTAGATACTCAGCTCGAGACGAGCACGTGACCACTCGGACCGTGGCGCTCTATTGCGATCCGATTCATGCGTACGTTGATTTGAACCAATGCGACTGTTGATTTGCGTTCCTTCAGGAAAAAGTAGATCAGAATCTTCGAAGCATGTTCCATCATCGATAAAACATACTTCGAGGGGGCAAAATGTTAGCTCGCTTTTTGACCAAGCCACCCAGGATCATTCATAAGTGGAAAGCATGAAACCACGTTCTCTAAGAATATGAAGTAACGGATCGCACTCTATCGACTCGTCCACGGGGGATCGCGTCTCGACGGATCGCCCACCGAGGATCGCGTCTCGACGGATCGCCCCCATCTCATCAGCGAACGACGCATCCAGGCGATCCGATCCAAACTTATATTGTTGCCCAGAGCGAACCGATCCGATCCCTTGGTGCATGGCGAACCCTCTGACCCGTTCAAGCGCGAGCTAGTCTTCAGCGATCCGAATCGCACGGATCTGGCGACACGTGTCCCTAACCGTCATCTGGACCAATTCTCCCCATCTGCACGATCCGATTTTCAAGCAGATCGTGACACCTGTCCACAACGGCTAATTTGACTATTTCTTCAACGGAGGCGATGCGATCCGATGTTCTCGGGATCTGTGCCACGTGTTATCACGACCCGCCTGACAAAATCAGCTATAAATAGCCCAGAGCTTGGCATTTTTTGGGATCTTTTTGGCAATAGTGAGTACTGAATCCGCCATTGTTGTCAAACTACTGAAATATTGAGAGAAATCCTTGTTGTATTAGCTTTCAAAGCATAATCAATAATATATAAAGTGGACGTAGGCTCGTTAACGCCGAACCACTATAAATTCTGTGTGTTATTTTCTTTTTCCTCGTTCTTCATTTGAAATTCTATAACACTCAGAACATTTTGGGTGTTAGGTCCAAATTTTGATCTAACACAAATCCTTTAGAATCAAGATATTTAAATTTAGTCGAATTCATTTGAAATTGGAATATGATTTCCAGTTTGGTTAAATTTTGAAGAATTTCAATTATAGTATTTTAAACCATTTTATAAACTATTTTTGTAACAATTATTTTCTTCATAAACTATTTACCTTATAACTATTTATTTTATTACTTATTTTAAATAAACTATTTTATTAATTAACTATTTATTTTATAACTATTTTAGCCTTTTAACTATAGATTTTACTAAATCTGAAATTTCTATTTTAAATACAAATTATTTATTTTTAAACTATTTTAATTATCTAAACTATTTTAAATATATTTTTAACTATTTTAATATTCAAATTATTTTGAAGTTGAAATTGTTTCAAGATTTTAAATTAATTTAAATGGAGATTTTATTATGGAAAAAATATTCTATCTTGAATATTGAAATGATTTTTAAGAAAGTCTGATATTTTGATTTGAAGCACGAACCCCTTTGCAATGTAAAAGAACTGACTGGTGTGAAAAATGTAAGCGATTGATTGTTAAAGAGACCGGGATCGGATATTGTCATACTCTCTGCCAATACCGAAAACCACTTTAACAATTGTGTACGCGGTGGAGTTCCAGAATGAAGTAGGATGGATTTGGAGGCGGTTACAGGATTTGAAGAAAGAGAATGATGATGGATGTCCTTGACCTTCGGGTCATAATTAAAATGACTAAAACAGGAATATACCATGACCAAGTAGGGTTAGCTACCTCCATCGACAACACTTCTTCCTTTATTACTATAGTCCCTCGGTTTGATTGATTGAATTGATGCGCGTCCTGATTTGGGTGTGTTGTCCGAGGTGGGCGGTAGTGGCAGCTATGCGTTACCACCAGTCCGAGCGTGCAACTAGTATATTCATACTCTGAGCATTCCTCGTGTGCCTTGTCATATTATCCTGATCGAGCCCCCTACGATTTTGATTTAACGTTGTCATATCACGACACATCCCTATCCGCCGACGTAATGATGTGTTATATGCAAACTGTACTGCAATAGTATAAACGGTGTAAGGTAATAATGGCAATCCTCTTACAATATTTTAATATTTTATATTTAACCTTAGACACTATTATAATAGTGTATTATATTATATATATCTAGTTTAATGGATCCTTAGGAGGTGGAAATTCCCGTAACATCTCTTAAGTTATTGCACTCATATTATCGTATGAACTTGATTAACTAATATGAGAATATTTTAGTTCTGATCCGAGTATTTTTGTCTTATTATTTGTGCTCAGGTCATCCTGAGTTTTCAGTTAACGAAGACACGGTTATGAAGATGAAGATGGAGCCTGAATAACGTACTCGTTTATATTTTTCCACTGCATATATTGGTATGTTGTATTTTAATTAACTCTAATAATCATTGTAAATGTATAATCAATGTATGTTTTAACAGCTTCATGAACTGTTATTTAATTATTATATTTTGTCCTTCCGCTGTGAGATTTTGTGATTGTTTTTCTTCTTTCTTCTTTTTCTTATTTTAATCCTAATAACTATCTGTATTTTTAATTTGTCTAAGTCGACATTGAGGATCATTGTCGATTTGAATAGTCAAAAATCTCGGATGTTACAACGAGTCACTGAACGTGAAAATCATGTCAAAAAACACATGATTACACCACCATATATTAAACTAAAAATATTATTTGTGCCAAGAATAATTATATAAAGACTTTCCAAATACTAGAATAATATACATCTTTTTGAAACAGCATAACTGATGTGTTCTATAGTATAGAAGGATTCCCCCCTCAAAATCAATCAAAGTAATAATGACTTGTTTTACATCCATTTTCAAAATAATTTTATGAACATATTTGTGTTAAATTTATCTTTAAACCCAGTTGAATGTTACAAAGATATGAAAATCAAAAGCTACATAAAAAATTAAAGTAAAGGTGAAAATAGTAATAAAAAATAATAATCAAAACCCCCGCTGGATTAATCTTACTGATGCAGTTCTACGCCAGTAAATAGTGATTTGAGTTAATATTAATGATTCATCATTCTTCATGTAAATAGAAAACAAAAGAACAAGATAAAAACAATCATCTTATACTACGGATCTAGTGAAAAAAGGCAAGTAAATTACCCATGGAAAGGCGAATTAAGCCTCTGCAGCGCTAAGCAAGCGCAATCGCCCGATTTGTAAAAAATATGATTTAGTCCCTGTTCGCAGGCTTTAATTACCACGTTTCCGTTGCTTTGGCATTTGGCGCGTCCGTCGCCAGATGTTGATATTCCTCATCCGTTCCACAGTGTGGGAATGGAGGGAAACAAGCCGTTGGTGTCCGACGTGTCGGACGCCAATAACTTGTTTTCCTCCACTCCCCGTAACGGCTCATTTTGGTATGCAACAATTTACAAGCTTGTTATGTCAAAAGAGTATGCATTGTAAAAAAGGAACAAATATAAATACCCAATTATGTCCGAATTGACATTTGCTTTATATATCAAATTGTGGCTTATGATAAAAGCAGATGAATGAAAGATGATGTCAACAGAAGTATTTATATTTGTTGCTATCAATTGGGTATGCCGTTTGGTTTGAGGATAAATGAATTATCCTAAGAAAATACTAGTGGAGTAATAATGAAACAAAGAACTTGTGGTGGGACATAATTATATTGAAATAAAGCAAAATTATAATGAGAACAGTGCAATAAAGCATAAATAGTAATGAAACGAGTGTAGAAACAGTAATGAATAAGTATTACTTAATGAATCATTAAAGCAAATAAATATGATTACCCATTATGTTGTTGAGCACACTCTCCAACCGAAAGGACAACTGAATTTTTTGTATTTTTCTTGATTTCTTCATTTAGAAGATTCTTGTTTATATCACTGATCATTTTTTGTTGTTGATTATATTAAGAAGATTTAATGATTCAATTAACATAGAAAAATTCAAAATTCAAAATGGTTTACAATCATTAAAGCTGCTTTTTGATGCCTGCTGCTTGTTCTTCCATTTCTTGATCTGTTGCATGGAGAATCATAAAGTATCCATGTTGATGATTCAGGTTCATATGTTAAAAGTGTCCAGTGTGCATCATCATGGACTGGAAATAACATCATATAACATAGTGGGTCTTATAGTGCTTGGGTCACTGCTGGAATAAACATATCATCTCTGACTTGTTTTAAAAGATAAATTTATTTATCTTTTTATTATAATAAACATGTTAAAATCATATGATCAGCTGAACTTCTGTGTTTTGGTATATGGTAAATTCTCTTAATCAAAATCATATGAAAAGATATGATATGATAAAAGATTATTATGTGTACCATCTTGTATGAAAATATAATTTGTCCTAAAAGATAAATGTGTTTATCTTTCTAAAATGATAAATATATTAAAATCATATGATCATTTAGCTTCTTTGTTTCAGCATGTGGTAAATTTAAATGATGTCAATGAGATGAACAATAAGTGATGTCTATGAGATGAATTATTAATGTTGTTAGTAGTGGAACAAACCATGTATGCATTAGTAATCACAATCACTAACACATGTGTGCATACATATATGTATAACCTCACACAAATATGTATACACCCATCACTGTCATAACTTCATCAATAATAAATACTTGCCTGGCCTGAAACAAAATCACCAAAAATAATGTCTTCAAGCACATCCCTATGTATGACAATCAAGTTTTCATCATGTGAATTGAAAGCCTCTTCGCTAGAAAGAAAACAAAGTTATAATTTAAGAATATGGTTTTCATTAATTTTATGGACAAACAATTTATTAATCAAAATCCTCTTGACTGACAAAAAAATATAATTAACAAGTATATGAGTGGTGTGCATGACTAATGTTAAGAATATAGATAGTTACTCCTAATATTATAAACCAAGTACAAGGATATATTTCTCTTGCAACCAATTCGTTTCTTGGTTTTAGATTATACTATGTAGTGAAAATTAGCGTAGTATAGGGAATATATTAGAAATGTACTATGTATATGCAAACTGTATCTTTTCAAAACATTTTTACTGAATACCGTTATACTTGATTAAAGGAGAGCAAGCTATATTTAATTTGAAAATATGTATGGTTGAAATCATGCGACTCAAAAACGTAGATATAATTTAACAAAAATATAAGCTTACTTTATGTCACCAACTATTTTGAAGAAATGCGTTATGGTCTTTCCTTCTTCTTCAGGCAATGACTTTAAAACAATTTTCTATTTTCCTTTTCTTTTTCCAAATTTTTCTGGTGTGCTGAGAGTATCCACGTCTATTGGTTGTGGGCTTGCGCACTTTTGCTTTTCTCTTTTCTGTTTTTCATCTTCATATACATAATTTGGATCCTTTTTTGACTTTCGCACTTCCGGTTTAATGCTCTTTTGCATTAAACCTGGCTTGACAAACTTTCTTTTTCTCGTTTCCTTCTTTTCTTCAATTTCTTCAAGTTCATGTTATTTTTTGAATCTCTTTCTTTTTCTTCTTTTTCTTCAGCAACTATTTGTTAAGTCGTATAATTTACCATGTTCAGTCGTAGTGCTTTAATGTCTTGAGAGTTAAATAGTTCAAAAGACGGGAAATCTTTAAAGCTATTATATGACTGAACATAATTTATTTTATTTTTTTGGAATTTTAGTAATGATATGGTCATTTTTTAATCTAATTTCCAATTCCATTCTCAATTTCTTTTCTGCTTGTAATTGTGTTTCCAATGGTTCAACTTTTTGTTTCAAGTTTGCAATTTCTTTATCTTTGTCTTCAACTTGACTTCGAAAACAGCTTTCTTCATTCTCTTTCTTTTTTTCCTCTTCAACATTTTCTTTTCACTTGCAGTAGTAGACTTTTTTCATCTTCCATAATTTTATTGAATTTCTTAGCAAACTGAAAACATATAACAAGAGAAGCATGGTGTAATATTTAAACACGTCGTTGTATATTTAAACAGGGTTTTAACATATGTTTAAAAAGAAGGTAATACATAATACTGTTTAATAAGCTTAAGAGTAATCAAATGTGAAATGTGATTGATAGAAACATGGTTTTTATAAAGCTGATTACATAGATTTTTATAGTCATTAAATTTCTTTATGTTTAAAAAGAAGATTACATGGAAACATGGTTTTTACATACATTATGGCTGCAGCAGTACAATGGTGGTAGCAAATATTTCAGGTCTGGTCTAATAACATGACTTTGGAAAATGACGAAGAAGATCAAGTGCAAAGCAACACGATCAAAATGAGGTCTCATGTTCAGGGTTCACTGTTATTTACAACTGCAAACCATAGTTCTTAGCTAATAACTTTAATTTAATCAAGTACATGTGTGGTGCAAAATCAGAGATTTGGGCAGCGGAATACAAATAAACCATATAATCTAGTCTGTCAACAATTTCAACAACGCCAAAAAAAATAAAAACAAGTGGCACGAATTATAGAGAGAACAAAAAATAGAAAATAGAGGAAAGAGCACACCAATTTTTAACGTGGTTCGGCTTTACCTACGTCCACGGAGACCCAACAACTTTTATTTCTCAGTGAACAAATGAGTATAAAAGATTACAAAAGAGAGAAGACTAATGGTGGATTTCATGCTTCATACAATAATATGACCCCTATTTATATAGAGTGATTTCTTGGGGATAAAGAAGAGAAGTTTCTAGATTACTTGGACATGAAGGAAAGATAAATATAATATCTTCCTTGATTTGATTGGAGCATAAATGGATGACACAATTATGGTCTCAATCTCTTTCCCTAAGTAAATTGATTCTTCATTAATTGCTTGATTGATCTTTTATTTTTCTTCCACAAACTTCCTCTTTTATCTTTCCATATACAAGCCAATTAATTGATTGACAATCAATCAATTTCTTTCCTTCTCCACTAATATTTGAATCATTAATTTCAACACTCCACCTTGATTCAAATATGGCAATCTTTCTTCATTATCTCATCTTCAACAATCAACATAGAAGTTGTTGGGCCCAGCGCCCCATGGCGCTCAAGTAATAGGAAGCAAACTGATCAAGTTTGAGCAATGCTCAAACTTGTCCTTTGGAAGTGACTTGGTTATCATATCTGAAGGATTATCTGAAGTACCCACTTTTAACAATTTGATCTTGCTTCGTTCTTCCTCAAGTATAAGAAAGAAGCCTCTAACATCAATGTGCTTCGTTCGTGAACTATAAGCCTGGTTCTCAACAAGATGAATCGCACTCTGACTGTCTGAAAATAGCTCCACTGTCTGCTGCGCCATTTTAAAGATCATCCAACAACTGAAGGAAGTACAATCCTTCCTTTGTTGCTTCCACAATCGATATCAACTCTGCTTCGGTAGTCGACAAAGCTACGATAGACTGCAACTTTGATCTCCACGAAATCAGGCCTATGCCAAGTGTAAAAACATAGCCCGACACCGACTTCCGTCCATCTCTATCCCCAGCGTAATCTGAATCACAGTATCCTCTAAGAGAGATGTCTCCATCTACTCCACCATATAACAAGCCAACTGAAGAAGTGCCACGAAGATATCTGAGTATCCACTTCACTGCTTGCCAATACTCTTTACCTGGGTTAGACATATATCGACTGACAACTCCAACTGCATAAGCTAAATCAGGCCTTATGCATACCATAGCATACATAAGGCTTCCAACCGCAAAAGAATAAGGAATATTACACATATCCCTTTTGTCTTCATCCGATGTGGGACACATATCTCTGGATAAATTGAATTGAGAGCCTAATGGAGTAGCCAACGGTTTAGCATTCTCCGTACCGAATCGAGATAGGACTTTCTCGATGTATTGAGTTTGAGTGAGCCTCAAAACTCTTTGCTTTCTATCCCTCTAAATCTCCATCCCCAAAATTCTCTATGCGTTTCCCAAATCTTTCATCTCAAATTCCTTACTGAGCTCCATCTTCAACTCTGAAATTTTAGACATGCTCTTAGAAGCTATCAACATATCATCAACATAAATAACAAATAGATGATGTCATCATTACATTTTTTAAAATAGACACATTTGTCCTTAAAGCTTTAGAGTAACCATGTGATATCATAAACTTATCAAATTTCTTATACCACTGTTTAGGAGACTGTTTTAAGCCATAAAGAGATTTGTTAAGTTTACAAACATGACCTGGCCTGCTGCTATCAATGAACCCCTCTTGCTGCTGTAGGTAAATGTCCTCCTCAAGACCACCATGCAAGAATTCTGTCTTGACATCTAGTTGTTCCAACTCCATATCGAAGTGAGCAACTAATGCCAAAAGAATGCGAATGGAAGTGTGTCTAACAACTGGAGGAAAAATATCATGAAACTCCACATCTTTCTTCTGATCATAACCCTTCGCCACTAATCTTGCTCTGTACCTCAAGTCACCATTGCCACCATCTTTAACCTTATAGATCCATTTACATCCAATTGCTCTCTTGTCGAAAGGAAGTGGCACTAAATCCAAAGTGTGATTTTTGTGCAAATACTCAATCTCCTCCTCCATTGCTACTAGCCAACTGGAGCTATCCATTGAACTAATTGCATCTTTGTAATCTCTTGGTTCATCATGAAATACGCTTAATGTATAAGCTGCCAGGTCATCAAAGTCAATATCTTCAATGCTTAATCCCACAAAATCATCGAGCCATGTAGGTCTTTTCTTCTCTCTCGTTGGTCGAGTGTGAATTTGAGCTCCACCTTGAGGTTGATCTTCTGTCTCTTCCCTATCAATCACGGTGTCATCGGAATCACCATTTTTTCTTGTATGGAAGTCTGATGATCTGCCTTGTGTTTGGTATTCTGAATTTGTCCTCTCAACATCATCATTAACTGAAGAAGAAGGCTCCACCTTCAACATAGCCTTCTCATCAAATGTAACATGCCTGCTAGTAACAATCTTCTGGGTAGTAGGACACCACATCCTATACCCCTTAATTCCTTTCTTATATCTAAGAAAAATACACTTACACGATCTTGGATCCAACTTCCCTTTGCTCTCATGCACATAAGCTGGACAACCAAACACTCTGAGAAAGGAATATGATACAGGCCCTCCATTCCATACTTCTTCAGGAATCTTCATATCTATGGCAGTAGAAGGTGTGCGGTTGATAAGGAAAACCGCCGTAGATAATTCTTCTGCCCAAAATCTCTTATTTAATCTCGTAGTCAGTCGTAAGCAACGAGTTCTTTCCAACAAAGTCCGATTCATTCTCTCTGCAATCCCATTTGACTGAGGGTCTCCTGGTGTAGTGTAATGACTTTTAATTCCCTCGGACTCACAAAATTTGTTGAATTTTTGAGAAGTGAATTCACCACCATTATCTGAATGAAGAACCTTCACTTTCTTTCCAGACTGCTTCTCAACAAGAGATTTCCAACTTTGAAACCTATCAAAAGTTTCATCTCTGGACTTCATAAAATAAACCCGTACTTTTCTAGAAAAATCATCAACAAATGAAACGAAATACCTGGCTCCTCTATAAGATAGGCAAGGTGCGGGGCCCCAAACATCAGTATGAACATACTCTAAAACATCTTTAGACTTATGCTCTGCAATGTCAAAAGAAACCTTCATCTTCTTTCCAAGTACACATCCTTCACAAAAGTCAAGTTTTGAACGATGAACGCCGTCAATCAAGCCTCGCTTTCTCAATACTTCTAAACTGCACTCTCCAATGTGGCCCATACGAAAATGCCACAATCTGGTAGAATCAGAATCAACTGAATCAATAACTGAAGCAGACTCCGCAACAGCAGTTGTACCCTTCAGCAAATATAGATTTCCAACTTTTACCCCTTTCATTACTATCAATGAGCCATTTGTAATTTTTAATGAATCTTTTTCTATTACACACTTTAAGCCATAATTGCATAATGCTCCAACTGAGATCAAACTACGCCTTAAATCAGGCACATGCCTGACATCACATAAAGTACGAACAACACCATCAAACATCCTGATTTTTACAGTTCCAATACCAATCATGTGACAAGAAGCATTATTTCCCATGAGAACCTCTCCTCCATCAAGTTGACGATAAGTGGAAAAAGAGTGCCTATCAGGTGTCATGTGATAGGGTGCTCCCGAGTCAATAATCCACAAAGTACTCTTCATAGAAGAGGCAGAAACTGTAAAAATGCCAGGATCATTATCTGAATCTGATGTCTCCGCTGTAGATGCTGAAGCCTTCTGGGGAACAGCTTTGTTTTTATTCTCCAACTTGGGGCAACTTGAAATATAATGTCCAGGTTTTCTGCAATAATGACAAACTCCCTTCCGGGCTCCTCTTGACTGAGATCTGTACTTTGCTCTATCTCCACTATGATTGGGTCTACTTTTACTTCTTCCTCTCTGTGCAACAAGGCTTTCAGAATCATTCTCCGTGCTCATGCTTGCTAACTTTCCTCTCAACATCTCATTATGCAAATTTGTCTTCACATCCTCCAAGCAAATAGACGAATGTCCATAGATCATAGAGTTAACAAAAGTATTTTACTCTGCAAGTAAAGAACATAAAATAATAGCAGCTTGCGCCTCATCCTCAATCTTTACATCAGCTGCTCGAAGATTCATGACAAGTGTGTTGAGGGCATCTATATGAGCAAATACATCTGTTCCGGGCCTCATTTTGAAAGAATAGAGTTGTTGCTGTAAAATGATGCGGTTGGTGAGAGACTTCTCGTAGAAGTTTCTCTGAAGAGCATCCCACAATTCCTTAGCAGTTTTCACATGAGAACACTCTCTAAGTACTTCATCAGAAAGGCTAAGCTGGATGGTAGTAAGAGCATCCTCTTCCAATTCTTCTAACTCTTCAGGTGCTAATTTCTTCAATTTCTCTGGATATTAGACAACTTTAAATGTCCTCTCTTTCTTCAACACCGCTTCCATCTTCATCTTCCGTGTGCCAAAATCCCCCTTTCCATCAAACCTAGCGACTCCATAATTTGTAGCGCTTCTACCACCGCTATTCTTTGTGGAATTTGACATGGTTGAAAAAGTCTTTGAACAGGACAACTAGCTCTGATACCAATCTGTAGTGAAAAATCAGAGATTTGAGCAGCGAAATACAAATAAACCCAATGATCTAGTCTGTCAACAATTTCAACAACGCCAAAAAAATAAAAACAAGTGGCACAAATTATAGAGAGAACAAAAAAATAGAAAACAGAGGAAAGAGCACACCAATTTTTAACGTGGTTCGGCTTTGCCTATGTCCACGGAGACCCAACAACTTTTCTCAATGAAGAAATGAGTAAAAAAGATTACAAAAGAGAGAGGACTAATGGTGGATTTCATGCTTCATACAATAACATGACCCCTGTTTATATAGAGGGATTTCTTGGGGATAAAGAAGAGAAGTTTCTAGATTACTTGGACATGAAGGAAAGATAAATATAATATCTTCCTTGATTTGATTGGAGCATAAATGGATGGCACAATTATGGTCTCAATCTCTTTCCCTAAGTAAACTGATTCTTCATTAATTGCTTGATTGATCTTTTATTTTTCTTCCACAAACTTCCTCTTATATCTTTCCGTATACAAGCCAATTAATTGATTGACAATTAATCAATTTCTTTTCTTCTCCACTAATATTTGAATCATTAATTTCAACAACATGTACATATACATATACATATGAAGTGGCGGATGTAGAAATTTTGTTCAGAGGGGGTAAATTTTAAAGTTATAAGAACTGAAGTCTCACATTCTCAGTGGAGGCGGCATAACTCACGTAGTAGTAGAGCTCGTTAACACTAATCTGTCAGTTTTTTACTCTATGTGGGTGAATATTGTGGTTTTCTTTGACTACGATACAGAAAATGAGAGATATAGTACAAAATTATAGCCATGTACAGTTTTTGCTACAGTACAAAGTATGAATGCTTTTCCATATTCCAGATCTCAGTGGGGGCGGTGGCCCCCCTGGCCTTCACTTGGCTCCGCCAGTGTACATATGTAATTCAAATTACCATGCTAGAAACCTAGATTATATTAAACAACAAATGCATATACATATGTTATTCAAACTACATGTATATTTGCTTTTCAGGAACCCAAGGCCTACCATGTTTATTTATACTCATGCATTCAAACAGAATATAAAATGCTAATGCAACAGACCACACATATGCACCAGAATGAATCAAGCAGCCTGCACAGGCAATTCACACACATTGGCGTTCAACGGATAAATAAAATGATAAATTTTTTTTTGCCTTTTTCGGATCGATAGATTTAATAAATATGCTTTTCAACAATGATAAATTCCATTTTACTATTCTCAGGCTTGCATTTCCATATCCTTTTTTAGCCGCTATGATTTGTGTTTTTTACACAAACCGAATATTGCATGTCAGAAAAAAAAAATCAATTACTTGATAAATCAATTCAAGCGTTCAAGAGTGAATAAGTTATAACACGTACAATAAGATCATTGAGCATCCGGGCATGCTTTTTGGATCTTGAGCAAAATTTTCATTATTTTTTGAGACATGGCCATGAATAGCTTTTGCCCATGAAATTGAATTGATATTTTTCAAATTAAGCAATTTGGAATAAATCCCCATTGTAGATAAGATTGATTGTTGGGGAAAAGAAATGTAATAGCCAATAGCCAAAGGAGTAACTTGATCAAGTCTTCATCTCCGATTTTCTTATCAACCATTGTTTTGATCCTTTTGCTTAAAGTTTTTTTATTTATTTTTTCGTCTCTTTCGAAATACCTATTTAGAAAAACTGAATACTCTTCGTCCAAATTACTTCTGCTTATAATTCCAACGGGAAATAAATATTATCCCACCAAAGGAATTCCAATAATCAAACTTACATATTCTTCGGTCAATTTTAGCAAATTACACCCTATTCTGACTGCTTTTTCAGTCTTGACAAATGATGTTGTCACTTCATCTAAGCTTCTTGCACTTTTTCTAAAATCTTTTCTGTCTATTTTATCATCCAAAAATATGTGAAAGAAATTCTTGAATGGGGTTTTGTTTAGATAAGACAATCCAGTAGAAGACAAAATATTTTTCTTTTTTATCTTAGTTGTAATGTCTTGTATTTTTGATGATCAGATATTCAATGTATTTGATTATATTAAATATTGATTTGGAATTATAGATGGATTTATAATATATTATCCATTCATATAACGAAATTTGAACATATAATTTATATAATTATAATCGAACTGGTAAACGTCGCGATATTTCATTATTTACGATTTGAAATTCATGTATCGGTAGGAATATAAAATGCGTAGCGACAATTGATTATGAAATTAAATAATCATATGAAATAGAACGTTCAAATCAATGTGCTGCTTACCTTATGATGTGGTATGTGCTTTGCACACACGAGAAATTGTTCGATATATTATATATAGGCCATATAAATGTTTTCTTTTCAAACGATCATTGTTTTCGGCAAAATGGGTTTTTTAGAAAACGTATAATTAGTTTTTGCTAGATTTCCAGTTTGGAGCCAATTGGGGTTGTTTTATCGGTGCGTTTAATTTAGACATGAACCGATAAATTAAAATAAAGACGTTGTGTAAATGAAGTCGGTTTTTAGCTAAAATTAATTTCATTAGAACCGGGACGTCAAAACATAGCGGTGTGTCCATTTCCTTTGTATTTGAAATTCATGTATGTCAATGCGAATTTAACGGTGGCTGTTAAGTAGCGGTACCGTGTAAATAAAGTCTACACTAATTTAAAACTGCCTTCTTCGCCTACCCTACATGAAACTAAGCATCTCTGCTTACCTATCTTCACCTAAACCTAAAAATAAACAGTACCTAACCTATTTTTTGAAAATCACATGCGAGGAAACAACTTGCACAGACTAGTTGTTGAGACAAGTCCCACATTGGGGAATTTGTAAAATGAATCATGTATAACTATAATGATTTCGCATTTAAATGCAAGTTATAGAATTAGGAAATTACACTGGTGTATCCTTTTTCTGAGAACTTAAACATACTCGAGCAACTTCATGCTGAAGGAACCCAATAAGGCAATAATATAATGTACCTTACCCTGTCATTTCTTTCAGTCGCCTACCCGATTTATCACCTCAGCATCTTCATCCTACCTATCTCATACTGGAAAATCAATCTGTCCAATATTTTCTTTTCAACGTGCCCGCTGGCATATTTTCCTCCACCCTAAAACTGAAGAAGCTTACCATCCAATACTGTAAACCGAAGTGAAAGCTGAAGTGCTTCCCACCCTGTAAACGTACACGCACACAGTATTTACACATGCCAGAAGAACTTTACACAGCTAGCCTAACTCTTCTCTCCTATTTTCTCAAGTCTGTGTAAGGTCATCTTGCACATGCCTCTGTATTTTCTGAAACCAACCATTAATGAAAACACAACCAAACTTTCACCTACCCTACAAACCTACCCATCTAAGAACCGTGGACGCCAAGTAAATTCTCGCGTATAAATATGCTGGCAACCCATCCTTTCTTCTTTCAGAGTGAAATCGAAACAGAGATTTTATTAAAAAAAAAAAGGTTTATTACAAAACACGAGAATGAAGCAGCTGTTTACTGCTTGAGATCTGCAAACAAGAACGTAGCCGCATGCATTAAAACGTGGAACTGGAGTATGGAGCTGAGTTGTGGGGGAGCAGCATGCGTGTGAAGGACTGCATTGGAGAATGGACGCAGATACCTCAAAACACAGTGGTGAGGAATTCAGTCGCATTTTAGGGAGACTAGAAGGAAGGGCGTATGCGGTGAAGTAGGTGAAACAAACAAAAATGGTGAAGTGCGTAGATGGGATATGTAATGGGGACTGAAAATGGTG
The DNA here is from genome assembly GCA_030737875.1 of Allium sativum. Taxonomy (NCBI): domain Eukaryota; kingdom Viridiplantae; phylum Streptophyta; class Magnoliopsida; order Asparagales; family Amaryllidaceae; genus Allium; species Allium sativum. Next base: position 549,630,536 of record CM060916.1, read on the forward strand.
GAAAACAGCAACAGGGAACGATGAGTTCGGTGGCCACGGTTGCGTGAACGAGCATAAGCGCATGGGAGGGCCACGCAGTCGAGATGGGGCCGGCAAGCTGAAGGGTGTGGGTTGGAGCGGAGGCGTATGGGGAAGAACGTGGTTGCGTGGGACATGAGTGGGTGGAGTTTTCGATGGTTAACACACAGGTAAAAGAGGAATAGTGCATTCACTAATCTAAATTATATTGCCTAATCCCGCTTATATTATCATGTCTGTGTTATTTCGAATATGCCAAATACTTATTAGTTTTATTAATAATTTCTTTAGAGGTTAATGTTTAAATGGAATTCATCAAATTAAGCTTAATGGAATTGAAACAAGATTTGCAAATGGAACTTTGTTGGATTTTGAAAGGAACTATTAAATGAGTTTTATGTTCAAACTCAAGGTTTATAAAGGGAATTATAAAAAGCGACTTTTAGCAAATATGATAGTTAAAATGAAGGTTATACTTAATGTTTAACCTAAGGGAAAGGAAAGCCGGGATAAAAAGGGGTTTTTTTATATTAAAATCGAGTTTTATAAACAATGTTATAAAAGGAGTGTGAGGCTAAAACGTCAAGATTTAATTAACGAAGTATAAGATGCGATTTAAATCCTTTATATTAAATAAGAGATGAGGTTTTCATCAGTTATAATTAAAATGGGATTTGGCTTGATATTGGGAATGAATATCGGTTTTAGTATTACAACTGATATCTATCTTAAGATAAGAACACTGTTGATCAAGGTCTGAGAGATAATTTAAAATACCCTAACTTGAACGACTTCCGGATTATCAAGAGATGATATTAGTTGTAGTGGTAAACATATTAAAAAGGAGTTTAGTTGAGAAATAATAATGTAACGTTATTTGAAGAATTTGGAAATATATATAATGAATTCCAAAATAAAAGGAAATTAAAACGAGCTCAAGAATAGGAAATGATATTTCCATAGAAAAAGAAATAAAAGGAGATTAGTAAAAATATAACGCTATTTCCGAAGTAAGAAGATGAGATTTAGGATGAGATTATTTTAAAAAGGTAAGTAACAATTATAGGATTCAAATAACGAAACTAAAAGAGATGCCGCAACGATTGTTTTACAAGTGACAAGTTGAAAATGATAGATAATAAATAATGTTGTAAATAAGTATTTTGAGATAATAGGAAAACAGAACTTGGATATGGTTATCAAATAATCCCAAATATTAGGTTTTGAGAAGATTAATATATTGAAATGAAAATCGAATACCATGTTTAAAATATAGAATGTTTTAGAAGTTTTAAAATAACCGTTTATTAATTATTAAATGGGTCAAGTGATGCTGAGTACTGAACCAGTAAATCTATCTTTATTTTCATGATTGAATGGTTGTTTATTTGATATTTGAATAACCGACTATCAAATCTGGCCAATATGATTGTTGGTACGGAAAGACCGGGATCGAATTTATATTCGAAAACCGTTCCGTCCAACAAATACGAAATGTTGAAGATATCATATACTAATCAAGACGAAGAAATTGAAGACTGTGGATCTTCATAAAACGGTAGAATTACTTACAATCTCTGGTTTAGCGGCCAGAGATATACTGTGACTCTGTCGTGGTTGAAATCGACAAATTTGCAAGGACTACTCGCTACTGATCTATAGGGTGATTCCTAGAATGCAGTAGGAGGGTGCCTTTGGGTTGTCCAGTCCCAGGACAACTTGTATGGACGAATGTTTGACAGAGTATTTCCAAAGGGATTACGTACGTTGATTCCTTCAAACGTACGAAGTTGGTGGCAAAGAAGGGAAACTTCTTTAGCCTAACAATCTGAGTATTTTTGTTGAAATCAATTAGTGACTTTCGATGGATCTGACGATGTGGCATTCAAAGTAAATCGTGGCGTGCTATCAAAGAAGTAATTCATACCTCAAGCCTCACACCCGGGAAATGACAAAAATCGGGCAGGCAGCATGGCTATGTGGGTCGCACCCATTAGGTATATAATCACCTATTTAGAGAAACTCCATTTGCTTCTTTAATCTGTCGATGCTGTCCCTTTTCGGGAACGATTGCTGATCCCAATCGTTGGTGATATACATTTGATACACTCAAGCGAAATGAGTGGTCGGTCATGTGTGGGCCGGGTTGCAAGACGTTCTTGTTGAATCCAGTGTATTCGTCTCTAGAGATACACTATCGGCAGGTGCACTACAACAAAACGGATATTAGATAGCTATATCAAATTGCGTTCCCGCTCAGGACCTTTCCCACGCGCTAAAATTCTAGGGTTTCAACGCTATTCCCCAAAACATTTTGCATGCCAACGCTATTCAGGGAAAACTAGGCGGGAATTAATTATTTTATTGCGCCAAGTAAAATCTTTTGTTTAGTTCCCTTTTCAACTGCATTTAACAAAATCGACCAAAAGCTTCGGCCATTCCCAAATCTCCCTAAATCGCCATTCCAAAATCGCTGAAATCAGAAGTCCTAACACATCGTCACTTCGCTCCAGTTGATTTCGCACGCAGTTGTCGAAGTTCACCAAATCGCAGGTCGGAAATCGCACTACAGGTATTATTGGCTGTATAATATATATTTTTTTTACCGGTAATTGCTATGAATCTTGATTTTTTTAATAAGTAGTGTTTCACCGAATGTAAGGGAAACAGTCCAAACATCGATGATAAGGGAAACAATCCAAACAATTATGAAACAATGTACAAACTGTGAATGCATTTCCTTCGATTAAGATAATGATTTGGTCTGCTCCTTTTGTGGTTTGTGTTATTGTAATAAGCTTGTGTTCTGATTTGTGTTCTGTGTCTGTAGAAAGAATTATTTCAAATAAATTCCGTTGTTTTAGTGGTAGAGAAAAGTTCCGAAATTTATGGTATATAAACTAATTATGATCAACATACATACCATTTAGTTAAGGTGTTACTTGTTTGAAGCGAACCTAGATCATGTATTATGATCATTGTGCTATATATGGCTATAGATCCTTGTTATTAGAATGACGCTCTGGGATATACAGTTTATGTATTAAGATATATTGATCAAGATTTGGTTTTATTTTTACTGAAGAAATTGGTGTCATTATAATGTACTATTAATTTGGTAACCGGGAAGTATGTTTGTGAGCGAGTCCAGTGGCGTATGCAGACTTTCTGCACAATGGGGGCGGAACTGCAAAAAAAAAAAAAAACCAATTTTTCATAATAAAAGCTAACAAGTGTTTGATCTCGGATATCGTTGGCGGCATCCGAGATAATGAATGTTGGCGTTATCTTGGATGACGCCCTGATACCTTTAACCAGCAACCCCCATAGCATATAATTGTGAAATAAAAATAAAGAAAATACTAGTAGGATATGAGATATCTTTAGTTGTTCTGAAAGTGACTTATTTATGTAATTAATTTTGAAAGTAACCTATTTTTTGTTATAAGATTTGAAAACTGGTCTAAATGGATTTTTTTTTTCTTCCTATAAGTGATTAACGAGTTAATCAGTTATTCATAGCATCATTCTCTAAACTTTTGTGTAGCTAAGCCTTAATAATTTTCATAGTCAAAATACTATTTTCGACGTATGACTGCTATCAATCCAACTTCAAAAACAAAATGACGATGTTTCTTCCATTGAATCTCTTGACAAATCAAATTAATTTTTTTTCCTTGTCACGTGTTTGGAGTGAATTACTTACACTAAGACAAATCATACACAACAATAATCTACATTAGCTCAGATGATTATTAATCTCATGAAGTTGCAAATCCACACTTCGCGGAAAGATTCAACATGATAATAATAAGCATTTTCCTTTAAACGTGCAATGTAATCTTTTTAGAAAAACAAACAGTCAAATATACATGTCAGGGATGAGAACTACGAAGAAAACCTAACACATAAAAATTTTAAATAGCCAACTCTCAAAGCTTTATTTCACACTAAACTAGAAATATCTTTCATTGTAATGTTTGCACTAGGAAACAAAAGGATAATTTGCCTTCGTTTTAACTAACTGGCAAGAATACCACATTTCTATTCTTTTTTAGTAGGTAAACTGATCTATCATGGTTTAGCTAAATTATGTTCTTTTACTACTCATTTTTTAAATTCTGAACATGATCCGGAATAGATTCATCTCTAGGCATTGTGTTAATTTCGAACAATGATACTTTGTTATGATTGATTATTTTCAGTAGCTTCTCAATACTATGACATATGTGTTATTGCACGATAGTAGGAAAAAGCATAATACAAAATTAACATTGTTGAGTTACAGTTATTTGTATATTTGCAAACATTTTTTGATATTAAACTAAACAATGCTGACCAGGGCTTACTTTAGAATCATTTTATTGATGAAGGCCAATGGCACTTTAATAAAGTTGGCCGCTGCTAACTGGCTTAAATTTAACAAGCGCAGATGATTTTGGTAGTCAACGAGGCCATGGTTCAATTACTTGCTAGACATCTATTCTTAAGTTAAAGTATACATTCAATGCTTGTTCACTTGTTTTCCATAAGCTTAAAAGTTGTACCCAAATGCATAAAAATATACAATACGAATTCAGATTCAGAATGAAAAAAAATATATAGAAAAATCCAGTGGCGGCGGCGACCCCCACTGGGCCTGCAGTAGCTACGCCCCTGAGCGAGTCTTAGTAGTTTGCTTATTGTATTTGTATGTGGTGTAGTTAGCATTCTGAATGTGTTTGAAAATATGAGTATGGAATCTGTACGTTTAATTTATGGTGTTTATATATATGTGGTAATCTCAAGGTGATGGAGTGATTTTACTGTATATTGTAATAACAGATGGGATTGGAATGTATAATTTGGAGTAATCCCCAATCTCTAACTATGAGTTCTAAAACTGTGAATGCGTTTCCTTCGATTAGTATAACGATTTGGTTTGCTTCTTTTGTTTTGTGTTATTGTAATAAGGTTGTATTGGGAATCTAAAGGTAGGAAGAAACTACTACGCTTGCAACGTATATGTTAAAATCATGTTGGATTAATGAGACAGTTTCTAGTACTTAAGTCTGTGGACATTTTCGTAAAATGAAAATCCTCCATTGCATTGTGTACAACGCTGCTTTGTGCAAATCAAAATTTCAAACATAATGGTTTCCACCATTAAAATAAAGCAAAGATCAAACTTAATTTTTGCTAAAACAAACATAATATTGATGGTGGTAAAAACTGATTTTGCACAACTTAATTTTGGCTGAAACAAAACTTAACTCATGTCATTAAATTTAGCATTTTATTAAAGAATATATACTAATATATACTAAACAAATGATCACCTTATTTACCTTCACCATATTTTTCTGCCCATAAAAATATATACTAATACAAATGATCAGCAATTATTACTTAAATAAATATATACTAATATAAGAAGAGGTGTACAAAATATTCAGCAAATAAAACTCAAATTTGGTCATAGCCTGAAGCAGTATGGGCTCAACCTGAAAATTTTTAGCTCGACTAAACGGTCCGGTGATTTTGTCCTGTGCTAGAAGCGGCAGTCTGATAGGCGATGGGGAGAGAAAAAAGTGATTAGGTGTTTTGTTGCATGGATTAGATGCGATATTTTGGTGAAAGGAGGGCTGTTAGGTTCGGTCAAAGGGAAGACAGGTTCAGTGGTGCAGCAGTGGCTTGGAGAGGGCCGATGGTAGAAGATTTGGGTGGCACTAGGAGTAAAAGTGGTGAGGATCTTGTCTTTTTGTTGTAGCATGAAAGAGAGGGGCAAGGTTGTGGTTAACATAAGCGAACTAGCTGCGTTTATTAACACTGAGTGTGTTGTGATTAACATAAGCAAACTTTATATTTGAAAAATGTGGTACTAATAAGATAATAAAGAAACAAAACATTTTGTTGCATGGATTGGATGCAATAGGATTCCTCCACTACTGTTTATCCATTCAAGTAAATTGCTTGATAACTAATGAATTTTTATCAGCAAACTTGCTGCCTTTACTGACACCGAGTGTGTTGTGATTAACATAAGCGAACTTCATATTTGAAAAATGTGGTACTAATAAGGTAATAAAGAAACAAAACATTTGTCGGCAAACATTTAAAGTCCAAGCATAGATTGCATAACAGTCATTTTACATTTTACTGTGGTATGCCAAGTTAACTACATCTTAACTTGATAACAAGAATAAATCTTTTTTATGCCATGCTGCTCTTTAATTCATTATGAATACTTATTTTTAGAAACTTTTTTCAAACTTGAAATGAAATTGACTACTGTTCTTACAGCACCGAGAGAAACTAAAGAAAGAAAATGGAAACCTGTCTTTCTATTCAGTACTTTTTTATTATAGTATATAGAGCAGGAGAAGAGGGCTTAATTGTATTTCCCTTTGGTTTCTAAACTTAAAAAAAATTATCGTCTACCAACAAGAATAAATGATTGGAATTAAGAAGCATAATCATTATTTTCGTGCTTTGAACCTGAGTTACGTTTGAAACAATTGAGTTAGTATTTGAATTGAAATAAGTCAAAAGTCATGTGCAGGGAATTAAAACGAAAACAACAGTTTGTGGTTCTTAAATAAATAGTGAACTTTACTATTGTTTATTAAGAAGCAATACAAAAACAAGCAATATCATTTATTTTTCTGATTGCTTCTTATTAAATAAATAGTGAACTTTACAATTTTAGGTTCATGTTATGAAGTAATTTGAAAATTAAAATATGTGCATCATTAAGGAAAATGCACTGGGAGCTAAAATACTCAAGACCGGCTCTAGTTGAGCTTCAATGTATAAAGGCTTAGCTACAGTTGATCCTCTTCATTTTGTTCAATGTTTTGGATTCATAACTATTTTTTTATGAAAGAGTAACAGAGAACATTGATGTTTGAGAAGAGAGAGAGAGAGAGAGAGAGTATCCAAACGGGAATAAAAATGAAAGGAGACGAAGAAGTTGAACATGCGAAATAGAAGACGAATGAATGTGTCGTTTTGATTTTCACGAACTAATGTATTGTAATTTGCAATTAAGCTGCTAGATCTTGTGTTCTATGTTGGATAAGGTTATGTTTCTAGGACTACATTGAGCGATAATTCTCATTGTATTTTGGAAACACTAGTGGTCCTAGTCGAACTTGTATTTGCATCTCGATGTGATTAGAAGAAGAAGGTCCACTTGAACGAAAATTTTGGTGATCGGGGTCGAATTTTCTTCTTTCAACTTGTATGCTATTTGCCGATATGGTTGGTAGGCATGGTATTCTGAAGAAATCGCAATACTATTGCATCCTTGTTTTATCTTTTTTGTATGTAATTTCTTGTTATCACGGATCTCTGTTGTGCTGTTATGTCAGCGCAGCTTTGGCACAAAAAAAGAAGAAGGAATCTGAATGATGGGAAGTTGGCATAAATTTGTTATCTAGAAGTTAGTCAAGCATGTATAATTTACTTGATGCTTGCTTGGAGCTAGCAATGCTGGAGGATGTTGTCAGTGGGCTGAATATTTGATTAATATTGAAATAAATGAAGAGAAGAATTTAATTGTTCTTGTCTTGATGTGGAGATAGGGAGGGATGTTAGCATATCAATTACTAGTAAAATTGAGATTACTACAATTTCTAGTTAATTGAGATTACCATTGGCAATGCAATGTATGTGGCTTTTTTGTGTGAAACATCGATAGAAGTGGACATGGATATTTGAAGTAGTAGCAGAAATATAACTTGATAATTCTTCAAGAATCAGTAGCGCTATAATCATTGTTTAAGGTAATAAATTTATGTCTTTTTGGCTTATACAATTCATTTTATAGGGTAATGAATTTATGTCATTCTGGCTTATACAATTATATTTTTTTTACATGCTAGAATATAATTGTAACGACCCGCATTTTTGGCCGTCAAATATTTAATTTAATTCATTTATTTTAAATATTATATTGGAATATTAATGGAATTTAATATTTAATTCGTTATTAAAACGAAGTTGAACGTTAATAAAATTTATATATATAATATAAATCGAGCTTGAAAATGGCGTGCAGTTCGTGAAATGAAGTTTTGAACTTCAACTGAGAATACAGGATTCGATATAAGTCGGATTTCTGTGAAACAAGACACGTTGGAGCCGTATTGGCAATAGCTTTCATATGAAAGAGAAAAATCCAGATTTCGTGTTATAATTTGATAGTTATGGCCAAATCAAATTTTGAAATAGTCGCTATGGAAAATCGTTATTAAATTATAGGCCTTTAAAATGGCCGTTTTGCAAACGGACTCAGATTTCGACGAAATCAGTTTCATTAGAACCGTATCGCTAAATTATTGTACGGTGGTGAATTGCGTGGAAAACCGATATCGTATGTGACCACGGTAGCCGTAAACGCCCGTTCAATTTCTATAGCGCGTATTTAAATAAATAAAGGGGACATTCGAGTGTAACTAGAGCAGACGATCGAATTAGGCCGCGAAACCAGTTCCATTGAGTTCGTATCGTCGATTAGAGTCAGGATAGGTATATAGTTTGTTATTTTTAGAGACCGAGAAATTTGGCATTAAAAAGGGTAGGGCGGTTCGGGGTAAAAACAGCCTATCGGGCAAACAGTCTCAGAATGCGACGAAACTAGTGCCGTTGGGTTCGTATCGAAAAGTTATTGTCGATGTTCGCAATTTCAAGTGGATTTGATTTATCTGGTGACTGTGGAAAAATTAAACGTGTGTTCATTTCCGGTTTCATAAAGGAAATTTTTTCATGCGACCTCGAATTGCGACGAAACTTGTCCCATTGGATCCGGAATATCGTTTTACATCAAGAACAGTTTCTTTATCAGTAGACAGAAATTGTTTGAAGTAATTTTGGCATGTTACCTCATCGCGAAGTCTCATTATAATATTATAATAGCAACCCACCATCCTTTCATTTCACCACATGGCTAAGCACCAGATCGCAGCTACCCTATATAAAATATTGGCCTAATTTATTGAAATACAGCATGCACGTTATGTCAAATAAATGAAGGCGCAGCTCCCCGGTACCATCTGCACATGCTAGTAACAGGAAATTCAGCTACCCTAAATTACGTGATGACCAAGCTACGTTACTTGCGTACCAAACCATCCTCACCGTGATGCCCACGCCTTCGCACCTATATATATGCACCAACTCATTTACTTTTTCTTTCGTCCAGCAAAGCAAAGAGAAAAGAAAAGAAAAAAAAAAAAAAAAGGGTTGCGGAACAAATAAAGAAGAAAAGGGGAGGGGATAGGCGCAAGGTACAAAGTCTGGGAATAAAGGATCGAAACAGCAAGGGGACGGACGAAATGGGAGCAGCGTTTGTTGAAGGGTCGGGTTGGTATCATCGTACAAAACAAAGGGAAGGGTCGCTGACGTCAAGGCGTTGGGCTTGGCAACAGTTGATGGGACTCCGGCTATGAGTCTTGGCGCAGCAAATAAGGACCTGGGGAAAAATAGTTTGTGCGGTATTGGGGTGCTATCTCTAGTCCTGGGATTGTTTATGGTATTAATAGGAAGAAGGGGTGCTAAGTGTTCTAACGTGAAGAAGGAGGTGCGGACTAGAAGCTAGCGTGTGGGATGAAACGAAGGGAAGGTGCTGTATGATTTTGAAAGGCAAGCAAATGCGGTGATGTCCAAATGCAAAGAACAGTAGCCGTTGGTCCATCATTTTAGTAATGGGAGAGTTGGGAAAAAGGGTGAAATAGCAAGGTCACGTGAGAACTGGAAATCGATAAAGGAGAAAACTCTTGGCTACTGACTGACCGTAAGTGAGGTAATAAAGGTTAAAACAAAATAATCAATCACATAATTAGTTAATAAATTTGTTATAATTATATTACTATATACTTATATCTTGTGTGTCACAAGCAGAATGGGACGGAAATTGAAAACAAATTAGTGGAGGTAAAAGTTGAGCAAAAGAAGGACAACTGGTTTCAGTCATAAACAAAGTAATCAATTTGGATAATTTTTAATTAAAGGGGTTTAATTATTAAATTAAATCAATTTACTAATATGTTAATAATTTTGTATTTCGTAATTAGAATAAACAAACCAGAGGGCATTGGGACTGCATTGCTGAATACCACATACTGGAACCGGCTTGAATAAAAGTGGGAACGGACAGAGTGAACGCAGCTGGATGTTTTAATTAAACTCTTGTTTGGTTTAATTAAAATAAACCGTTTTGACGACGGATGGAATTAAATCAAGGTGAGTTAAACTCACTCAGTTTTCCCATTTATATTTTATATAAATTGGGTATTTTTATTTTGTGTGCTCTGCTTGCCAATAGTTGACTGTTTGCTAGTTATCTATTTAGCTGTTGATTTAACCAATGAAATTAAACTGTGTTTAATTTCAGTGAAAATACCAAATCGTTATATTGTAACGATTGGTTCCAATAAAGGTAACTCACCTTGGTTGGTCACGTTTGTTTATAAACGTGTTTAAAATGGTTGCATTGTTTGAATTGCTTGTGGTTAAGGTTAAATGGTTGTTATTTTAGTTTATCAATTAAGTTAAACTAAACAGTCTGATTTGAGAAAACCAGTTGAATACAGGGACGAACAGGTTGGAGGGATCCAACCGGATTCCTCAAAATGTATTATTTATTTTCATATGCTCATATATGAACTGATCTGTTTGTGTGATTGATTTGATGGTTGATTATTGTCTGGATATTCAACATCTGTTTGGTTTAAACCAATGGGCGATATTGGTTAAGTGTTTGGCAGAGTATGGCCTTTAAAAATCAATCGGGTTACATATATTGATTCACCGTCAGGTGAATCGATAGAGATGCAGTTATAAAATTTATTTTATAACTAGAAATAGAATCTTGGAATATACTATTTTGAATAAAAGTTATATAAAGAGAAATAAATGAATAGTTTACTTATTTAAGACTTTGATTCATTAAGTGATTTTAGAAAGTTAATCAGATTGATAAGTACGGAAATAAGAAATAAGCTGAATGGTTTAGCTTGGGTAATTATTTGATCAAGCGAAATGAGGAGTTCATGAATAGGTTTTATTTTAAACCTAAGTTTTATAACGAAGTTATAAAAGGAATTTTAAGCGAGAATGAGAGCTTGAATTAAATATTACTTAATCATTTGAATTAAGTCGAAGGAGATTTCGATAAAAGGATTTAAGATAAACTAAAAAAATGAGTTTCAAAGTGTTAAGACGTTAATTTTACATTAACGTTATTTGAAAATGAGATCAAGTAACAAGAGAGCTTGGAAATGAGATTTCAAAAGTGGGAAATGGTTAAATATATTTAAAGGAAGATTGGGAAAGGTGAAATTGGGTTAAGGAACTAGGTCATGGGGTGGTATAACCAAATCCGAGTTGAAATGGAATTGGTTTTGAGATTTGAATAGAATATTGGGTTTTGATTACAACTATTATTTATCTGAAGATATAAATGTTGTTGATCAAGGTCTGAGAGGTAATTAAAATACCCCAACTTGAACAACGTCGGGATTATCTGAAGATAATATTAGTTGGTAATCGTAAGAGACGTTAGTAAATATGTTTTGAAAATCTAAACAGCGATTTTAGCGCCGTTGTTATAATATATGTGTTGTAAATCTAATATAGCGATTGTAGCGCTTTTGCTATAGTAAATGGGTTGTAAACCAAAACAGCGATTATAGCGCTGTTGTTTTGTAAATCTAAATAGTAATTATAACGCTATTGTTATAACACATGTGTTATAAATTTCTTTGTTAAAACTAATGGATTTCCGAATTTAAAGGATGATTTGAAAGAAGATTTAAGTGGGTAATGGAATATAGTTATTCGAGCTAGAGTTAGTCAAACATAATATTCAAGGTAAGTTGTCATTGCGTACGACTGCTAGCGTAATTCGCAGGGCTGCAGATAGCCTACGGCGGTCGGATGTTTCCTGAGGGAATCAGGCGTAACCATTGTGATCGCTGTGATCTAGAGTCAAGCGAATGGATTTAAGGCGAGTATTAGTTAATCGATAGGAATTATATAAGTCGAGTTAATCAGTTAAAGTTGACCAGTTGAAGTTAATCAAATTGAGTTAATCCATTAGAGTTAAATTGAATTAGAGTTATTCGAATATCGTATTTTCAATATTAAAAGAGTTAGAAGTTTTAACTCAATAAAAGTAAATCAGTTTGTTAAAGGCCAAGTGATGCTGAATACTGAACCAGTGAACTCATTGGAGTGTCATGTTTGAAACACTGTATATTTTGATAGTTAAAACACCGACTATCAAATCTGACCAATACGATTGTTGGTATGGAAAGACCGGGATCGAATTTATATTCGAAAACCATTCCGTCCAACAAATACGTGAAGGTATCAGGAGATGATCGAGATGGAGCATTGAAGACCGTGGATTTTCATAAACGGAAGAACCACTAATATTCTCTGCCTGGCAAGCAGAGATAAGCTGTGATTCTGTCGTGGTTGGAACCAACGGGTTGCAAGGACTTCTCGCTACTGATTCATGGGGTGATTCCTATATGGATGCGGTAGGAGAGTGCCTTCGGTTCATCCTGTTCCTGGATGACGTATATGGACGGATGTCTGACAGAGTATTTCCAAAGGGTCACGTACGTTGATTTCTTCAAACGTACGATAGTTGTTGGCAGGGAATTGCCATTCTCTAGCTTTCAGCTAGAGTATTTTTATGGACGTCAATTAGTGATATCTGACGGATCTGACGATGTGGCATTCAAAGTAAATGGTGACCAGATGATCAGAAGGTAAATTCTGGCCTCAAGCCTCATCAACCGGGAAATGACAAAAATCGGGCAGGCAGCATGGCTATGTGGGTCGCTCCCATTAGGGTGTATGATCACCTATCTAGAGGAAATCCTATTTGCTTCTTAAATCTATGTTTCGATGCTGTCCCTTTTCGGGAGACGGTTGCTGATCCCAACCGTCGGTGATATACATTCGATACTCTCAAGCGAAATGAGGGGTCGGTCATGTGAGGGCCGGGTTGCAAGAAGTTCTTGTTGAACCCAGGGTATTCGTCTCTAGAGATACACTATCGGAAGGTGGACCCATACCTTGTCAAGTTGGAATCCAATCTCCAATAAGCGCCCGCGGTTTTTGATTGTATACTATATATGTGGAGCGTGAGATGCAAGCGTTCCACTAGATTGTTAATTACTTGTATTTAGACATTATTATAATATCAGACAAGATATTGATTTCAAAACTGTTTTGGGTTATCGTAAGGTAAAAACCGTCCGTGTTTATGTGTGGATTTGGTCTTACGATTATCATTTTCTTTTGAAAAGGTTTTGAACTTAAAATCATGATTGGATGGTTCACCTTTGTTACTGTGCGAGTTTATCTCACTCTGGTTCACCAGACTGACCCGGTGTTTTGTAAATGCTCGGGTTAGGCCGGATTGTACAGGTTCAGGTTATCGACTGCTGTGAAGAGACGAGTTGGAAGAGTCCAGACTTATGATATTACTATTCCGCTGTGTGTTATATGAGGACAGATTAGTATCACTGTCCAGATGTGTACTCTGATATTGTAAGTATTTCAAAAGCTTCCAATAAAGTTTATTTCTGTATTATATTTTGTTCCGCTGCGATGTGAGACTCTGTGTTGTGATGTTCTTCTTCTTCTTCTCCTATTCTAATATTTCTTTCTTTCTATTCTCACCCTCTAACTTCTTTCTATTAATGATCTGGAATGTTCGATGTCTGAATAGTCAACACGGTAGTTTGATGTTGATTTTCGGAGTCGAAAAACCCAGTTCGTTACAGTGGTATCAGAGCTGAAGGTTAAGTGATTACCTTGGCTCTGTGGCGTGACTCAATCGAGATGGGGTTAGCAATACCCTAGATTGAGTTTGAGTGTATGTATACGAGTGAACGTATTTGTTGATTTTATAAAAATTGTTTTATATTGTGGAGATTTATTTGTTTGAGTTGTTTATGAGTTTTGATCGATCAGTTTGATCCACTGTATCGATAGGGGTTTATAAACGCTCGAATACGATGGGTCGTCACGATATGTTTTGAAAAGAGGGTAAATGAAATAATTTTACCCAAAGTATATTTTGATATAGAGGAAATATATATATTGTAATTATAATATATTGAATGTGTTGGTTGTGATTATAATCCAATAAAATTATAAAATGTGAAATAGTTATATATGACCAATCAGAATTCATATAAGTGAAATATAGGAAAATCAGATGAATTAAATCTGAATTTAAATCAGAATTGAAATTAAAACTTTGGAAATTCGAACAAGTGGTTGAAAATGGAATTGGACTTAATATATGAGAATTTTAAAATCCTGGGAGGTTTTTAAATTGTTTTACAAGCCTTGCAAAGGATATTTTGAACTGATTTCAAAATGGAAGTGTTTAGAAATGGTTGTGAAAGTGGTATAGTATTGAACTCACTTCGACAGCTGGAAAATAGATTCCGATGATGTGCGCGCCATTATCGGTGTTCATTTTCGAGTGGTAAGTGACGGATTACTACCAAAGATTTTGTTTTGAATTGCTTTGAGAAAAACAAGTTGTTTTGGATCCTGAAAGGAATATTTGACTTTGGAAAGAGCTGAACTGTTTAAAACTCCCAGGGGAAATTGTTTGAACAAAAACAAAATTAAATAGAAATTTGTGAAAGTAAATATGAATTGAATTAAAACCATTTCATTGGAAATTGGATTGGGATAAAATATGTCGAGTAGAATCAGATTTGAATGGTAAGACAGGAATCTGAAATGGTGGTGGACTGGTGAGTTAAAAGTCGAAATTGATAATGGATGGAAATTGAGTTAAGAATGAGATTCGGCTTGGATGCATGAAGGATTTGGTTTTGAGGATAAAATTGGAATTTTGTTGGGAATGCATTTATATGCTGACAGGGTAGCAGATGGAAAGGATATGCCCGACAAAAAGGTACACGTTTATTTTATATGGGTTTGGTGATTTATGAGCCTTTTTGGCAAGCCGCTTGGCTGTTTATTTTCTTTTGGATTGGAGAAGGCCTAGAAAGGCGAGTTGGAGTTTGACCGATTGAGCCGTACAGAGGAGGTGCTGGCAAAAATTTTCAAAATTTAAAGTGTTAGAATTTTTTTGATATTTTTGAAAATATTTATTTACAATATTGAATTGGGTTCTAATTTAATATAAAATTAGATTTGAAATTAATGAGTTTATAACGTTCTTTCTTACCTTAGCAATTTCGAGGACGAAATTATTTTAAGGGGGGAAGAATGTAACGACCCGCATTTTTGGCCGTCAAATATTTAATTTAATTCATTTATTTTAAATATTATATTGGAATATTAATGGAATTTAATATTTAATTCGTTATTAAAACGAAGTTGAACGTTAATAAAATTTATATATATAATATAAATCGAGCTTGAAAATGGCGTGCAGTTCGTGAAATGAAGTTTTGAACTTCAACTGAGAATACAGGATTCGATATAAGTCGGATTTCTGTGAAACAAGACACGTTGGAGCCGTATTGGCAATAGCTTTCATATGAAAGAGAAAAATCCAGATTTCGTGTTATAATTTGATAGTTATGGCCAAATCAAATTTTAAAATAGTCGCTATGGAAAATCGTTATTAAATTATAGGCCTTTAAAATGGCCGTTTTGCAAACGGACTCAGATTTCGACGAAATCAGTTTCATTAGAACCGTATCGCTAAATTATTGTACGGTGGTGAATTGCGTGGAAAACCGATATCGTATGTGACCACGGTAGCCGTAAACGCCCGTTCAATTTCTATAGCGCGTATTTAAATAAATAAAGGGGACATTCGAGTGTAACTAGAGCAGACGATCGAATTAGGCCGCGAAACCAGTTCCATTGAGTTCATATCGTCGATTAGAGTCAGGATAGGTATATAGTTTGTTATTTTTAGAGACCGAGAAATTTGGCATTAAAAAGGGTAGGGCGGTTCGGGGTAAAAACAGCCTATCGGGCAAACAGTCTCAGAATGCGACGAAACTAGTGCCGTTGGGTTCGTATCGAAAAGTTATTGTCGATGTTCGCAATTTCAAGTGGATTTGATTTATCTGGTGACTGTGGAAAAATTAAACGTGTGTTCATTTCCGGTTTCATAAAGGAAATTTTTTCATGCGACCTCGGATTGCGACGAAACTTGTCCCATTGGATCCGGAATATCGTTTTACATCAAGAACAGTTTCTTTATCAGTAGACAGAAATTGTTTGAAGTAATTTTGGCATGTTACCTCATCGCGAAGTCTCATTATAATATTATAATAGCAACCCACCATCCTTTCATTTCACCACATGGCTAAGCACCAGATCGCAGCTACCCTATATAAAATATTGGCCTAATTTATTGAAATACAGCATGCACGTTATGTCAAATAAATGAAGGCGCAGCTCCCCGGTACCATCTGCACATGCTAGTAACAGGAAATTCAGCTACCCTAAATTACGTGATGACCAAGCTACGTTACTTGCGTACCAAACCATCCTCACCGTGATGCCCACGCCTTCGCACCTATATATATGCACCAACTCATTTACTTTTTCGTTCGTCCAGCAAAGCAAAGAGAAAAAAAAAAAAAGGGTTGCGGAACAAATAAAGAAGAAAAGGGGAGGGGATAGGCGCAAGGTACAAAGTGTGGGAATAAAGGATCGAAACAGCAAGGGGACGGACGAAATGGGAGCAGCGTTTGTTGAAGGGTCGGGTTGGTATCATCGTACAAAACAAAGGGAAGGGTCGCTGACGTCAAGGCGTTGGGCTTGGCAACAGTTGATGGGACTCCGGCTATGAGTCTTGGCGCAGCAAATAAGGACCTGGGGAAAAATAGTTTGTGCGGTATTGGGGTGCTATCTCTAGTCCTGGGATTGTTTATGGTATTAATAGGAAGAAGGGGTGCTAAGTGTTCTAACGTGAAGAAGGAGGTGCGGACTAGAAGCTGGCGTGTGGGATGAAACGAAGGGAAGGTGCTGTATGATGTTGAAAGGCAAGCAAATGCGGTGATGTCCAAATGCAAAGAACAGTAGCCGTTGGTCCATCATTTTAGTAATGGGAGAGTTGGGAAAAAGGGTGAAATAGCAAGGTCACGTGAGAACTGGAAATCGATAAAGGAGAAAACTCTTGGCTACTGACTGACCGTAAGTGAGGTAATAAAGGTTAAAACAAAATAATCAATCACATAATTAGTTAATAAATTTGTTATAATTATATTACTATATACTTATATCTTGTGTGTCACAAGCAGAATGGGACGGAAATTGAAAACAAATCAGTGGAGGTAAAAGTTGAGCAAAAGAAGGACAACTGGTTTCAGTCATAAACAAAGTAATCAATTTGGATAATTTTTAATTAAAGGGGTTTAATTATTAAATCAAATCAATTTACTAATATGTTAATAATTTTGTATTTCGTAATTAGAATAAACAAACCAGAGGGCATTGGGACTGCATTGCTGAATACCACATACTGGAACCGGCTTGAATAAAAGTGGGAACGGACAGAGTGAACGCAGCTGGATGTTTTAATTAAACTCTTGTTTGGTTTAATTAAAATAAACCGTTTTGACGACGGATGGAATTAAATCAAGGTGAGTTAAACTCACTCAGTTTTCCCATTTATATTTTATATAAATTGGGTATTTTTATTTTGTGTGCTCTGCTTGCCAATAGTTGACTGTTTGCTAGTTATCTATTTAGCTGTTGATTTAACCAATGAAATTAAACTGTGTTTAATTTCAGTGAAAATACCAAATCGTTATATTGTAACGATTGGTTCCAATAAAGGTAACCCACCTTGGTTGGTCACGTTTGTTTATAAACGTGTTTAAAATGGTTGCATTGTTTGAATTGCTTGTGGTTAAGGTTAAATGGTTGTTATTTTAGTTTATCAGTTAAGTTAAACTAAACAGTCTGATTTGAGAAAACCAGTTGAATACAGGGACGAACAGGTTGGAGGGATCCAACCGGATTCCTCAAAATGTATTATTTATTTTCATATGCTCATATATGAACTGATCTGTTTGTGTGATTGATTTGATGGTTGATTATTGTCTGGATATTCAACATCTGTTTGGTTTAAACCAATGGGCGATATTGGTTAAGTGTTTGGCAGAGTATGGCCTTTAAAAATCAATCGGGTTACAGATATTGATTCACCGTCAGGTGAATCGATAGAGATGCAGTTATAAAATTTATTTTATAACTAGAAATAGAATCTTGGAATATACTATTTTGAATAAAAGTTATATAAAGAGAAATAAATGAATAGTTTACTTATTTAAGACTTTGATTCATTAAGTGATTTTAGAAAGTTAATCAGATTGATAAGTACGGAAATAAGAAATAAGCTGAATGGTTTAGCTTGGGTAATTATTTGATCAAGCGAAATGAGGAGTTCATGAATAGGTTTTATTTTAAACCTAAGTTTTATAACAAAGTTATAAAAGGAATTTTAAGCGAGAATGAGAGCTTGAATTAAATATTACTTAATCATTTGAATTAAGTCGAAGGAGATTTCGATAAAAGGATTTAAGATAAACTAAAAAAATGAGTTTCAAAGTGTTAAGACATTAATTTTACATTAACGTTATTTGAAAATGAGATCAAGTAACAAGAGAGCTTGGAAATGAGATTTCAAAAGTGGGAAATGGTTAAATATATTTAAAGGAAGATTGGGAAAGGTGAAATTGGGTTAAGGAACTAGGTCATGGGGTGGTATAACCAAATCCGAGTTGAAATGGAATTGGTTTTGAGATTTGAATAGAATATTGGGTTTTGATTACAACTATTATTTATCTGAAGATATAAATGTTGTTGATCAAGGTCTGAGAGGTAATTAAAATACCCCAACTTGAACAACGTCGGGATTATCTGAAGATAATATTAGTTGGTAATCGTAAGAGACGTTAGTAAATATGTTTTGAAAATCTAAACAGCGATTTTAGCGCCGTTGTTATAATATATGTGTTGTAAATCTAATATAGCGATTGTAGCGCTTTTGCTATAGTAAATGGGTTGTAAACCAAAACAGCGATTATAGCGCTGTTGTTTTGTAAATCTAAATAGTAATTATAACGCTATTGTTATAACACATGTGTTATAAATTTCTTTGTTAAAACTAATGGATTTCCGAATTTAAAGGATGATTTGAAAGAAGATTTAAGTGGGTAATGGAATATAGTTATTCGAGCTAGAGTTAGTCAAACATAATATTCAAGGTAAGTTGCCATTGCGTACGACTGCTAGCGTAATTCGCAGGGCTGCAGATAGCCTACGGCGGTCGGATGTTTCCTGAGGGAATCAGGCGTAACCATTGTGATCGCTGTGATCTAGAGTCAAGCGAATGGATTTAAGGCGAGTATTAGTTAATCGATAGGAATTATATAAGTCGAGTTAATCAGTTAAAGTTGACCAGTTGAAGTTAATCAAATTGAGTTAATCCATTAGAGTTAAATTGAATTAGAGTTATTCGAATATCGTATTTTCAATATTAAAAGAGTTAGAAGTTTTAACTCAATAAAAGTAAATCAGTTTGTTAAAGGCCAAGTGATGCTGAATACTGAACCAGTGAACTCATTGGAGTGTCATGTTTGAAACACTGTATATTTTGATAGTTAAAACACCGACTATCAAATCTGACCAATACGATTGTTGGTATGGAAAGACCGGGATCGAATTTATATTCGAAAACCATTCCGTCCAACAAATACGTGAAGGTATCAGGAGATGATCGAGATGGAGCATTGAAGACCGTGGATTTTCATAAACGGAAGAACCACTAATATTCTCTACCTGGCAAGCAGAGATAAGCTGTGATTCTGTCGTGGTTGGAACCAACGGGTTGCAAGGACTTCTCGCTACTGATCCATGGGGTGATTCCTATATGGATGCGGTAGGAGAGTGCCTTCGGTTCATCCTGTTCCTGGATGACGTATATGGACGGATGTCTGACAGAGTATTTCCAAAGGGTCACGTACGTTGATTTCTTCAAACGTACGATAGTTGTTGGCAGGGAATTGCCATTCTCTAGCTTTCAGCTAGAGTATTTTTGTGGACGTCAATTAGTGATATCTGACGGATCTGACGATGTGGCATTCAAAGTAAATGGTGACCAGATGATCAGAAGGTAAATTCTGGCCTCAAGCCTCATCAACCGGGAAATGACAAAAATCGGGCAGGCAGCATGGCTATGTGGGTCGCTCCCATTAGGGTGTATGATCACCTATCTAGAGGAAATCCTATTTGCTTCTTAAATCTATGTTTCGATGCTGTCCCTTTTCGGGAGACGGTTGCTGATCCCAACCGTCGGTGATATACATTCGATACTCTCAAGCGAAATGAGGGGTCGGTCATGTGAGGGCCGGGTTGCAAGAAGTTCTTGTTGAACCCAGGGTATTCGTCTCTAGAGATACACTATCGGAAGGTGGACCCATACCTTGTCAAGTTGGAATCCAATCTCCAATAAGCGCCCGCGGTTTTTGATTGTATACTATATATGTGGAGCGTGAGATGCAAGCGTTCCACTAGATTGTTAATTACTTGTATTTAGACATTATTATAATATCAGACAAGATATTGATTTCAAAACTGTTTTGGGTTATCGTAAGGTAAAAACCGTCCGTGTTTATGTGTGGATTTGGTCTTACGATTATCATTTTCTTTTGAAAAGGTTTTGAACTTAAAATCATTATTGGATGGTTCACCTTTGTTACTGTGCGAGTTTATCTCACTCTGGTTCACCAGACTGACCCGGTGTTTTGTAAATGCTCGGGTTAGGCCGGATTGTACAGGTTCAGGTTATCGACTGCTGTGAAGAGACGAGCTGGAAGAGTCCAGACGTATGATATTACTATTCCGCTGTGTGTTATATGAGGACAGATTAGTATCACTGTCCAGATGTGTACTCTGATATTGTAAGTATTTCAAAAGCTTCCAATAAAGGTTATTTCTGTATTATATTTTGTTCCGCTGCGATGTGAGACTCTGTGTTGTGATGTTCTTCTTCTTCTTCTCCTATTCTAATATTTCTTTCTTTCTATTCTCACCCTCTAACTTCTTTCTATTAATGATCTGGAATGTTCGATGTCTGAATAGTCAACACGGTAGTTTGATGTTGATTTTCGGAGTCGAAAAACCCAGTTCGTTACAATAATGGTTTCTTTACTTGAACATAATTACTAGTTGTTTTTTTGAATTTTAGATTTTTGTTTGCTTACATATAGAAATGATGGATAAAAACTGGGTACGTTTGAATAGGTAAATATTATAATACTCAAGTATAATATTGAATTTAAAACATATTTTGATATAAATGGTTATTGTTCTTTTTTTCTGTTTGTTCGTAGAACCACAAAAGAGTACGAGGAAGCAGCTTGGAATTTTGTGAATGATGCAAAAAGGAATATGGGAAATATAGAAAAAAATTTGTGTCCTTGTTTAGATTGTAAAAATCTTACTCGTCTTCATGGAGAAGCTATTGTTGAGCATTTGATTATAAGAGGAATGGATCCTAAGTATATGAGTAGTGAGTGGTATAATCACGGCGAGCGAACAGATAAAAGAAAGAAAACGAAGTCGGGTGATGCATATGATTTACTTAAGGCCATCATCTATGAAGATGAAGACTTTGTTAATAATACCTTTTTGGATGATGATAAATGTGAAGATGATGCACAAAGACGAGAGGATGATTTACATAAAAATTTGGAAGATGCAGAGACACCATTATATCCTGGTTGCTTAGATCAAACAAACTTATCCGCTATCTTCGCATTGTATAATCTTAAATATGAGACCGGATTGTCTGATAATGGTTTCGATAAGCATTTAAATGTGCAACAGATGTTGTTGCCAAAAAATAATGTACTTCCCAAGTCGTTATATTAACTGAAAAAATTCCTTAAGCTATTTGACATGGGCTTTGAGAAGATTCATGCATGTCAAAACGATTGTTGCCTTTTTAGGATTGAATATAAAGATTTGAATAATTGTCCAAAATGTGGATTTTCAAGGTGGAAGGTAAATCAGCGGACAAAGGAGATTATGCATGGTATTACTGCTAAAGTGTTGCGTTATTTTCCAATAATTCCGAGGTTTAGAAGAATGTTTAGATCCAAAACAATGACGGAAGATTTAAGGTGGCATTTCAATAATAGAAGCACCGATGGAAAAATGCGTCATCCTGTAGATTCTATTACTTGGAATGTAGTGGATGAGAAATATAAATCATTTTCTGCAGATCCTCGCAATCTCAGGCTTGGCCTTGCAACAGACGGTTTCAATCCATTTTCTATGCTAAGTTCCAAATATAGTTGTTGGCCTGTAACGCTCATGACATATAATCTTTTACCTATGTTGTGCATGCAGAAAGATAATATTATGTTAACATTTTTGATCCCTGGTCCGAAGCAGCCAAGAAATGACATTGATGTATATTTAGCGCCATTGATAGAAGATTTATGTAATGACCCGCATTTTTAGAAATATATAATTAATTTATTTAATTATATAATTGGTGATTTAGAGAAGTTAATGATCGTTTAATTAAATAATATTGAATATTTAATTTATAATTATAATATAATAATATATTATAATGTCGAGATAGTCGAAAATAGTAGAATTCACAATAGAGTGTGAATTTGATTAGTATACGAGATGTGGTTGAGTTTCGATTCAGAATATATAACCTATATATGGAATCGACGGCATTAGAACGTATAGTTTATAATATAATTATAATAGAGCTCGAAATGGCGTGACAGTTCGCTATTTGGCGATTTGAACTTCAACTGAATATACATGGTTCGTTTTAAGTCGGATTTCTGTGAAACAAGAACCGTCGGGACCGATTAGATAATAGTTTTCTAATGGAAGAGAAAAATCGGGATTTCGTCATGTAGATTTTGAGTTACGTCCAAATCAAATTCTAAGAAATGCAGCGCCCTGACCATAACGATTTAATTTTTATTTCATATAAGGATTTAAATAGAAAACGAACATCGATATAACTCTGACGATGTAATATCGAGTTGTAAATTCATACAGGAATATTCTGGAGCTGTATGATGTCCCACTGTGAATATATACGATAATATTAAATTATTATCATTTAATTTAATTTATTTAAATATATTTATATATTTAAATAGGCCATTTAGAGCGTTAAAAATAGCCACTTTTGCAAACGAAGTCGGAATTCGACGAAACCAGTTTTGTTGGATCTGCAATACCAAATAGTTGTTAGATTTCCAGTTTCGTGATTTTTAGAGTCACTGTGTGGCCGTACGGATTTTTAGAGTGAAAAACAGTCAGTATTTCGACGGTTAAAAATACGCTGTGTGAGAAGACGGAGTCGGAATTCGACGAAACCAGTTTCGTTGGGACCGTAATGTCAAACTCTTGCAGTATGTCCAGTTTGGTAATTTTTGGGTATCGTGTGTGATCACACGAATTTTTAGAAAGCAAAAATTAATATAGAAAAGAGAATATACCGGGAATATTCCTGTCAAAAAAATATCTAGATATTTTGTGACCATTATAAATACCCTCACCTCCCTTAACCTAACCTAATCCTCATTTTTTCTGGTCAACGAAGTTTTGGCCGTCGGTTTCCTCATTTAAAACTTAAATCGTGAGGAATAAAATTAAATATAAAATCAAATAGAAATCTACAAATCTCAAGATAAATGTATTCGGATTCGGTGTGAGTGTCTCTTCCATTCTATGCTGTTCGTTCTAAGTTCGACGTCTGTTTTTGGGGGTCGTCGGTTTACAGTGGAACCTAGGGTTCATCGATTCGTGAATTTGGAGTTGTAATGGATGGAACTAGTATGATTTTTGGGTTCGGGGGATGAAACCGCAGTTGGCGTGCAACTTTGGAGTGGTTTGGTGAACAATGTGTCGTGCGATTTTCTGTAGATGACCGGAGGTACTGCTCGACGGATTTTGGGGCCGGAGTTCGTGCGGCAAATGGAGGTGATGACTAGGGGTGAACGCCGGTGGTGGTTGTTTGCTGAACCGTGTTTTGTAGGAGGAATACGGGTAGAAAGAAGATCGGGAAATGGCCATTTGAAACTTCGGTTACCTGTATACGAAATTGGGGAAGAAGGTTTATACGGTGGGTGGGCTGAGGTGTTAATGGGCCAAGGAAATATTGGGTGAGGCCCATTAAATAGAATATCCATGTTTTAATTTAGTTAAAATATTGTATTAACTTCATAACGCGATATCTCGGTCATATGAAATCAGATTGACGAACCGTAAGTTGCGTTGGGATCGTATGGACGGGAGCAACACAATGAGACTGACTGGGAGTGGATTCGAGCTCGTATGAATTTATGGCGAAATAAATTGTTAGATTCAAATCAAATAACGGTTTATCGTTCTTTAACGATGAACTGCAAATGTGAGTAAAACTCACCAACTCTGAACAGTTTATAATTTCATGTTGTATTTTTAGAACTGTTAGATATTGGCTGTTTGACTGTATGTTGGTTGATTGATTGAACTGCTAGTCAGTTAATGAAATATTTTATATATATAAATATATATATAATATATAAACACTTATATAGTTATATATTGATTCTGTTTATCAGAATAATTCATATTGAACTGAAAGTGATGACAATCATGTTGTGTAACCTCTGTGGATGCAGGGAAACAGGTTGGAGGAATCCGACTGGATTCCTCAACAGTTATTTTATTGTTTTTCATATATTCTGATATATGATGTGAATTATAACCTATTGTTGGTTGTGTGTGTATGGACGATATTGAACATCGTAATTTGATATGTTAAAATACCATAACATGTCAGAATGTTGACATGGGATTTTCAAAGTGATATTGAAAACAGAATATTTATAAATTGGAATATTTATAAATAAGAGATATTTATAAATTTGAATATTTATAAATAAGGAATATTTATAGGAGATATTCAAAAAGGAAATAATTTCAAAACATTTCTTTTTGAATGGAAAGGCCTGTGTGGCGGGTTTGGGGATTTTCCCGATGCTCCCAGTACAAAGGAGGTTATGGCGAATTTTCCCGGGAATTTAAGGAGTTAGAATATTTTCAAGAATAGAATTGAAAAGGAGATATTTATTTGTTAGAATAAATAGAATTAAAGGAAATATTTATTTGATAAATAAATAGGATTAAATCAAAGGGATATTTATTTGATAAATAAATAGAACTAAAATCAAAGTGAATTAGTTAAGTTAAACTAAATGGATTAGTTAAGTCAAACTAAGTGAATTGGTTAAGTTAATCAAAGTGATTAGTTCAGTTGATCGAGATAAGTAAAATCAAGTGAGGTTAATCAAGTTGAATTAGTCAGTCGAGTTAATCAATTGAGTTAGTCAAGCCAAGTAAATCAAGCTAGGTTAATCGAGTTGAATTAGTAAGTCAAGTTAACCAGTTGGGTTAAGTTAGTCAAGTTAACCAGTTGGGTTAAGAAAGTCAAGTTAATCAGGTAGAGTTAATCAGTTAGAGTTAATCAGTTAGAGTTAATCAGGTAGAGTTAATCAGGTAGGGTTAACCAGTTAGAGTTAATCAGTTAGGTTAGTCGAGTTAAGTCATTCGAAGAGGAGTTAATCGAATTAAGTTATTCGAAGAGAGATAATCGAATATAAGTTATTCGAAGAAGAGTTAATCAAATAGAATTAAACAAGATTAGAAACTGACTAGAGATAGTAAGTTGAATAGTTTTCTGAGTATCGATCTGATGTTGGTTTCGGCCTTCGGGGTTTATACTTAGAAAATTGTTCTCTTACTAATTTACAGTTGGGGACTAATCGTTGTAGAATGGTAATGATGCGTGAATAAGCAGATGGAAACGTTTTCCTGTGTTAACGTATATTTCCTAAACATAGAAAATAGGAAATATGAATATATATATATATGATTGAGGATTGATTGATAGAATTTCCATCTGGAAATAATATCGTTGTTTGCACACAGACATTTTTCGTTTGATAGTTAAATCACCGACTATCAAAGTTTTGACCATTTTAACGTTGTTAATATGGAGAGACCGGTTGGGTTATTATCCAAAGAACCACTCTGTATTGGCATAAGCGTTGTGAATCATATATGCTAAAGATAATTGAAGACGGAGTAAAATGCAAGGGCTATTGTATAAGTCTTAGATAACAGTGCCTAAGATGGATGTACTGAATAGTGCCTTCGGTTTGTCCAGTCCCAGGACAACTTGTATGGACGAAGGTCTGACAGAGTATATCTGGTAGATCACGTAAGTTGGTATTTTCAAACGTATTCACGTTTGGTGGCGGAGGAACTCGTTTCTCTTAGCTGTATACCCGTGGTATGTTTGGCGAAATCAATTTATGATTTGGCGGGTATGACGATGTGGCTTTCAAAGCAAATGAAGATTTTATAAAAAGGGTAAGTTACGACCTCTGGCCTCACATCCAGGAAGAAGGTATAAAATCGGGTAGGTCGCATGGCTAAGTGGTTAGCTGCCAAGTAGGGTGTATTGTCACCTGATCTAGAGTTTCATTCATTTCTATAATCTATTGTTGATGCTGTCCCTTTCGGGAAACGGTTGCTGATCCCAACCGTTGGTGATAATACATTCGGTACACTCAAGCGAAATGAGTGACCGGTCATGTTTAGCCTGGGTTGCAAGATGTTCTTGTTGAACCCGGTGTATTCCTCTCTAGAGGTACACTGTCGGAAGGTGGTCCCATACCTTGCCAGTTGGAAAACCCATTACCCAATACGTGCTTGCGGTTTTGATTGTATACTATATATGTAGAACGTGAGATGAAAGCGTTTCTACTAGACTGATATTTATTTGTACTTAGACATTATTATAATATCAGAATGATATTGCTTTGCAAAAATGTTTGGATTCTCATAAGGGAAAAACCCGTTCCGTATTCACGGCGTGGTCTTATGAGATATCATATACCTGTTTTAAATGATTTGAGTTTATTCACACCAGTCCCATGACTGACCCGGAGTTTATTTGTTTTGTTTTCCCTAAACTCTTGGGTGCCTAAATTTGTACGGGCAGTCAAGTAGTCGGGATTTACAGATATACTTGAAGAGCTGGAGCAGGAGGCTTCTGGATCATATAGCTATTATTATTTCCGCTGTTGTTGTAAGTGCTGTACTCTGATAAATGCTATTGTATACATAACTATTATATTTCAAAGTTATGTTATCTATTATATGTTATTCGTTCCGCTGTGAGGTTCGTGTTACTCTGATGTTGTGTTCTTCTTCTTCTTCTATTCTAAGTTTCTATCTTATATATTCTCACCTTCTAATTTCTTTCATTAATTACCGGGATTTTTCGATGTTTTGGTTATCGACGTCGAGCTTACGTCGATAACCAAAGTCGTCGAAAATCCGGGTCGTTACAGTTGGTATCAGAGCTTAGGTTAAGAATTACCTTGGCTCTGTGGCGTGACTCGGTAGAGATAGGATTAGTAATATCCTAGATTGAGTTTGAGTGTATATATACGAGAGAGCGTATTTGTTATTTATATAAAAATTGTTTTATATTGTGGAGATTTATTGGTTGAGTTGTTTATAAATTCTGGTCGATGGTGGGGCACCACAATATCGATAAGGGTTTCTAAACGCTCGAATACGATGAACCATCATGGTATGTTTTGATAAAGGGTAAATGAAATAATTTTACCTGAAATATATTTGGTTATAAGAAATATATATTGGAATTACAATATATATTGGATATGTTGGTTGTTATTATAATCGAGTAAGATTATAAAAGCGAAATGGTTATAAATAACTAATCAGAATTCATATAAGTAAAGTATATGAAATAAGATGAATTAAATTTGAATTTAAATCAGAATTGGAATATAAAATAAGGAAATTTTTAGTTCCTGGGAGATTTTGAAAATGTTTTTCAATTTGAAAGTAATATAGTATTGAACTCACTTCGACCGCTGGAAAATAGATTCCGATGATGATCATGACATCATCGGTGTTCATTTTCGAGTTGTAAGTGACGGATTACTACCAAAGATTTTGTTTTAAAATCGTTTGTGAAAACAAGGTGTTCAGAAATTCAAAGGTTTTGAATTGTTGTTATGATTTCAAATTGATTTGAAAGAAACCCAGGAATTTGAGTTCTGGATTTAAAATTTAATTAATGAAGTTAAATAAAAATGAGATGGTAAAAATAAATTGAATTTAACTTGAACTGAGTTAAATAGAATTGAATTGGATTAGAGAATAATCTGTTATGGAATTGGGTTGATGAGTTAAGAATTTGAAATTTGATATCGGGGTTCGAATGAAATTCGATTTGGATTTGAGGATATGAACTGATTGGAATTTGATTGAGATAACACTGGTATATGCTGAGTTGATAGCATATGGAAGTGATAAAGTTGATATGCCCGACAAAAAGGTACAAGTTTATATTTCATATGAGTTTGGTGATTTATGAGCCGATTTGGCAAGCCGCTTGGCTGTTTGATTTTCTTTTGGGTTGGAGATGGCCCAGAGAGGCGAGTTGGAGTTTGAGATATTGACCAGTACAAAGGAGGTGCTGGCGAAATTTTTCGAGAAGTTAAGGCGTTAGAAAATTTTCATGATTTTTGAAAATTTTAGTTAGTCGGAAGGAATTAATATTATAGTCGATATTAATTGGTTCAGTTGAAATCAGAAATAAGGGGTAAACAAATCTTAGGAATTCCAATAGATAGGGTCGTCCTCTAACTTAGCAATTTCGAGGACGAAATTATTTTAAGTGGGGAAGAATGTAATGACCCGCATTTTTAGAAATATATAATTAATTTATTTAATTATATAATTGGTGATTTAGAGAAGTTAATGATCGTTTAATTAAATAATATTGAATATTTAATTTATAATTATAATATAATAATATATTATAATGTCGAGATAGTCGAAAATAGTAGAATTCACAATAGAGTGTGAATTTGATTAGTATACGAGATGTGGTTGAGTTTCGATTCAGAATATATAACCTATATATGGAATCGACGGCATTAGAACGTATAGTTTATAATATAATTATAATAGAGCTCGAAATGGCGTGACAGTTCGCTATTTGGCGATTTGAACTTCAACTGAATATACATGGTTCGTTTTAAGTCGGATTTCTGTGAAACAAGAACCGTCGGGACCGATTAGATAATAGTTTTCTAATGGAAGAGAAAAATCGGGATTTCGTCATGTAGATTTTGAGTTACGTCCAAATCAAATTCTAAGAAATGCAGCGCCCTGACCATAACGATTTAATTTTTATTTCATATAAGGATTTAAATAGAAAACGAACATCGATATAACTCTGACGATGTAATATCGAGTTGTAAATTCATACAGGAATATTCTGGAGCTGTATGATGTCCCACTGTGAATATATACGATAATATTAAATTATTATCATTTAATTTAATTTATTTAAATATATTTATATATTTAAATAGGCCATTTAGAGCGTTAAAAATAGCCACTTTTGCAAACGAAGTCGGAATTCGACGAAACCAGTTTTGTTGGATCTGCAATACCAAATAGTTGTTAGATTTCCAGTTTCGTGATTTTTAGAGTCACTGTGTGGCCGTACGGATTTTTAGAGTGAAAAACAGTCAGTATTTCGACGGTTAAAAATACGCTGTGTGAGAAGACGGAGTCGGAATTCGACGAAACCAGTTTCGTTGGGACCGTAATGTCAAACTCTTGCAGTATGTCCAGTTTGGTAATTTTTGGGTATCGTGTGTGATCACACGAATTTTTAGAAAGCAAAAATTAATATAGAAAAGAGAATATACCGGGAATATTCCTGTCAAAAAAATATCTAGATATTTTGTGACCATTATAAATACCCTCACCTCCCTTAACCTAACCTAATCCTCATTTTTTCTGGTCAACGAAGTTTTGGCCGTCGGTTTCCTCATTTAAAACTTAAATCGTGAGGAATAAAATTAAATATAAAATCAAATAGAAATCTACAAATCTCAAGATAAATGTATTCGGATTCGGTGTGAGTGTCTCTTCCATTCTATGCTGTTCGTTCTAAGTTCGACGTCTGTTTTTGGGGGTCGTCGGTTTACAGTGGAACCTAGGGTTCATCGATTCGTGAATTTGGAGTTGTAATGGATGGAACTAGTATGATTTTTGGGTTCGGGGGATGAAACCGCAGTTGGCGTGCAACTTTGGAGTGGTTCGGTGAACAATGTGTCGTACGATTTTCTGTAGATGACCGGAGGTACTGCTCGACGGATTTTGGGGCCGGAGTTCGTGCGGCAAATGGAGGTGATGACCGCGGAGAGGAAGAGTAGGGGTGAACGCCGGTGGTGGTTGTTTGCTGAACCGTGTTTTGTAGGAGGAATACGGGTAGAAAGAAGATCGGGAAATGGCCATTTGAAACTTCGGTTACCTGTATACGAAATTGGGGAAGAAGGTTTATACGGTGGGTGGGCTGAGGTGTTAATGGGCCAAGGAAATATTGGGTGAGGCCCATTAAATAGAATATCCATGTTTTAATTTAGTTAAAATATTGTATTAACTTCATAACGCGATATCTCGGTCATATGAAATCAGATTGACGAACCGTAAGTTGCGTTGGGATCGTATGGACGGGAGCAACACAATGAGACTGACTGGGAGTGGATTCGAGCTCGTATGAATTTATGGCGAAATAAATTGTTAGATTCAAATCAAATAACGGTTTATCGTTCTTTAACGATGAACTGCAAATGTGAGTAAAACTCACCAACTCTGAACAGTTTATAATTTCATGTTGTATTTTTAGAACTGTTAGATATTGGCTGTTTGACTGTATGTTGGTTGATTGATTGAACTGCTAGTCAGTTAATGAAATATTTTATATATATAAATATATATATAATATATAAACACTTATATAGTTATATATTGATTCTGTTTATCAGAATAATTCATATTGAACTGAAAGTGATGACAATCATGTTGTGTAACCTCTGTGGATGCAGGGAAACAGGTTGGAGGAATCCGACTGGATTCCTCAACAGTTATTTTATTGTTTTTCATATATTCTGATATATGATGTGAATTATAACCTATTGTTGGTTGTGTGTGTATGGACGATATTGAACATCGTAATTTGATATGTTAAAATACCATAACATGTCAGAATGTTGACAGGGGATTTTCAAAGTGATATTGAAAACAGAATATTTATAAATTGGAATATTTATAAATAAGAGATATTTATAAATTTGAATATTTATAAATAAGGAATATTTATAGGAGATATTCAAAAAGGAAATAATTTCAAAACATTTCTTTTTGAATGGAAAGGCCTGTGTGGCGGGTTTGGGGATTTTCCCGATGCTCCCAGTACAAAGGAGGTTATGGCGAATTTTCCCGGGAATTTAAGGAGTTAGAATATTTTCAAGAATAGAATTGAAAAGGAGATATTTATTTGTTAGAATAAATAGAATTAAAGGAAATATTTATTTGATAAATAAATAGGATTAAATCAAAGGGATATTTATTTGATAAATAAATAGAACTAAAATCAAAGTGAATTAGTTAAGTTAAACTAAATGGATTAGTTAAGTCAAACTAAGTGAATTGGTTAAGTTAATCAAAGTGATTAGTTCAGTTGATCGAGATAAGTAAAATCAAGTGAGGTTAATCAAGTTGAATTAGTCAGTCGAGTTAATCAATTGAGTTAGTCAAGCCAAGTAAATCAAGCTAGGTTAATCGAGTTGAATTAGTAAGTCAAGTTAACCAGTTGGGTTAAGTTAGTCAAGTTAACCAGTTGGGTTAAGAAAGTCAAGTTAATCAGGTAGAGTTAATCAGTTAGAGTTAATCAGTTAGAGTTAATCAGGTAGAGTTAATCAGGTAGGGTTAACCAGTTAGAGTTAATCAGTTAGGTTAGTCGAGTTAAGTCATTCGAAGAGGAGTTAATCGAATTAAGTTATTCGAAGAGAGATAATCGAATATAAGTTATTCGAAGAAGAGTTAATCAAATAGAATTAAACAAGATTAGAAACTGACTAGAGATAGTAAGTTGAATAGTTTTCTGAGTATCGATCTGATGTTGGTTTCGGCCTTCGGGGTTTATACTTAGAAAATTGTTCTCTTACTAATTTACAGTTGGGGACTAATCGTTGTAGAATGGTAATGATGCGTGAATAAGCAGATGGAAACGTTTTCCTGTGTTAACGTATATTTCCTAAACATAGAAAATAGGAAATATGAATATATATATATATATATGATTGATGATTGATTGATAGAATTTCCATCTGGAAATAATATCGTTGTTTGCACACAGACATTTTTCGTTTGATAGTTAAATCACCGACTATCAAAGTTTTGACCATTTTAACGTTGTTAATATGGAGAGACCGGTTGGGTTATTATCCAAAGAACCACTCTGTATTGGCATAAGCGTTGCGAATCATATATGCTAAAGATAATTGAAGACGGAGTAAAATGCAAGGGCTATTGTATAAGTCTTAGATAACAGTGCCTAAGATGGATGTACTGAATAGTGCCTTCGGTTTGTCCAGTCCCAGGACAACTTGTATGGACGAAGGTCTGACAGAGTATATCTGGTAGATCACGTAAGTTGGTATTTTCAAACGTATTCACGTTTGGTGGCGGAGGAACTCGTTTCTCTTAGCTGTATACCCGTGGTATGTTTGGCGAAATCAATTTATGATTTGGCGGGTATGACGATGTGGCTTTCAAAGCAAATGAAGATTTTATAAAAAGGGTAAGTTACGACCTCTGGCCTCACATCCAGGAAGAAGGTATAAAATCGGGTAGGTCGCATGGCTAAGTGGTTAGCTGCCAAGTAGGGTGTATTGTCACCTGATCTAGAGTTTCATTCATTTCTATAATCTATTGTTGATGCTGTCCCTTTCGGGAAACGGTTGCTGATCCCAACCGTTGGTGATAATACATTCGGTACACTCAAGCGAAATGAGTGACTGGTCATGTTTAGCCTGGGTTGCAAGATGTTCTTGTTGAACCCGGTGTATTCCTCTCTAGAGGTACACTGTCGGAAGGTGGTCCCATACCTTGCCAGTTGGAAAACCCATTACCCAATACGTGCTTGCGGTTTTGATTGTATACTATATATGTAGAACGTGAGATGAAAGCGTTTCTACTAGACTGATATTTATTTGTACTTAGACATTATTATAATATCAGAATGATATTGCTTTGCAAAAATGTTTGGATTCTCATAAGGGAAAAACCCGTTCCGTATTCACGGCGTGGTCTTATGAGATATCATATACCTGTTTTAAATGATTTGAGTTTATTCACACCAGTCCCATGACTGACCCGGAGTTTATTTGTTTTGTTTTCCCTAAACTCTTGGGTGCCTAAATTTGTACGGGCAGTCAAGTAGTCGGGATTTACAGATATACTTGAAGAGCTGGAGCAGGAGGCTTCTGGATCATATAGCTATTATTATTTCCGCTGTTGTTGTAAGTGCTGTACTCTGATAAATGCTATTGTATACATAACTATTATATTTCAAAGTTATGTTATCTATTATATGTTATTCGTTCCGCTGTGAGGTTCGTGTTACTCTGATGTTGTGTTCTTCTTCTTCTTCTATTCTAAGTTTCTATCTTATCTATTCTCACCTTCTAATTTCTTTCATTAATTACCGGGATTTTTCGATGTTTTGGTTATCGACGTCGAGCTTACGTCGATAACCAAAGTCGCCGAAAATCCGGGTCGTTACAATTTACATCATTTATGGAATACTGGAGTTGAGACTTATGTTGCATACAGTCAAACAATTTTTAACATGAGAGCAATTTTGCTTTGGACAATAAATGACTTTCCAGCCTATGGTAGTCTTGCTGGCTGTTGTGTAAAAGGTAAAAAAGCTTGTCCATTATGTGGTGTCAACACTCATCATCGATGGCTAAATTACAGCAGAAAGACTGTCTATTTGGGTCATAGAAGATTTCTATCCCCTTTAAATCCGTTAAGAAAAAATAAGGCCTTGTTTGATAACACTTTGGAGGAAGGGTATAGGCCTAGAATTCTATCGGGAAGAAAAATCTCTATCATTCTAAAAGATTTTCCGAATAATTTTGGAAATGTAAAGAAGAGCCAACAAAAAAGAAAAAAAAAGGAAAAAACAAGAATGACCAAAATAAGATAGGGGATAAAAGAAAATTTGAGCGTAGCAAGAAAAATGAAGATGATGAGGACATAGATCCTATGAGAATGAAGCTATCAAGATGGAAAAAGAGATCCATTTTTTTTCCAATTGCCATATTGGGAGGTTAGCACATACATTTTATTTTATTTCACTAAATAACAATATGAAATTATATAAGTAAAATGTTTTATTATTGATTTTTATAGGAGCTTCCATTACGTCATAATTTAGATGTAATGCACGTGGAAAAAAATGTCGGTGAAAGCCTATTGGGTACAATGTTGCATGACAAAAAATCAAAAGATGGAGTTAATTCTAGAAAGGATTTGGAGGATTGGGGAATTCGACATGGTCTTCATACACAACCTCGTGGGAACAAGACATATCTTCCACCAACTCCATATACATTGTCAAAAATTGAAAATATATATTTTGTAAACGATTATACGATTTTACAGGACTCGATGGTTATTGCTCAAATTTTAAAAGATGTATAGCATTGGAGGATTGCAAAATCAGTGGTTTGAAGTCCCATGATTATCACGTTTTAATGCAACAGTAGTTACCCGTCTTAATAAGAGGATTGCTTCCAAAAAAGCCGAGGAAAACAATATCTCATTTATGTTCATCCTTTAATAAACTATGCCAGCGTATCATCGATAGAGAGAAACTACAACAATTAGAGGATGATATTATTTTGATTTTGTGCGAACTTGAAAGATACTTTCCGCCATCTTTTTTTGATATAATGAAACATTTGATAATTCATCTTGCAAGGGAAGCACGACTGTGTGGACCTGTCCATTTTCGTTGGATGTACCCATTTGAAAGATATATGAGGACGTTAAAAGATTACGTAAGAAATCATGCTCGTCCTGAGGGGTGTATTGCAGAATCTTATCTTGCAGAAGAATGCATGAAATATTTTGGTGAATTTTTGAAAAAATTGCATGACAAAGAAATTCGAAATGAAGATTACCAAAGTAATGTAATACTTGAAGGACGTCCAATATCAGCATGTAAGACAATCACGTTGTCTTTGAATGAAAAAGAGTCTGCTCATTTGGCTGCGCTAAGGAATATGGCCATGATAGAACCATATTTAGAGTAAGTGCATACTTCATATTTTTTAATGTTTTGATTGTTTGTAATTCGAAGTATGACATAACTTTTGTTCTTACACCCCAGTTTGCATTTGGAGGAGCTACAAAATTTAGACAAGCGCATGGAAAGAAATGAAACATTACTTTGGAAAAATCATATAGCTACGTTCGCCAATTGGATTAAAAAAAAGGTCAATTAAATTTTTGTATGTTAATAATTTATTTTAAATCGTATTATGAATAGCTTTTTCAAATGAAATTAATTGTTTATAGATACCTATTAGCTCCAAAGATCACGACGACATGCTAAAATGGATTGCTTATGGTCCGAAGAATGATGCTTTGTCCTATACAGGATACATCATTAATGGATTACGTTTTCACACCAAAGACGTTGGGAGAGAAACTCAAAATAGTGGAGTGACTTATGATGCTACAACCATGTGTAGAGCAAGTGCAAAAGATGTTTCTCAAGTGGTTGATGTTGTCACTTATTATGGGATACTTACCGATATAATTTTGTTAGACTATAATGTTTTTTATGTTCCGATATTCAAGTGTCATTGGGCAAACATAAGAAATGGTGTGAAGGTTGAGGATGAGTTTACTCTTGTCAATTTGCATCAAAGCCAAGCTTCATTTTTAAAAGATCCATATATACTTGCATCCCAAGCAAAACAAATTTTTTATTTAAGAGAAAATGATTCTTCTAATTGGTATGTGGTGATGAAAGCACCTTCGAGAATTTTTGATGTGCTAGAAATGTAGGACACTATTGAGGAAGCAAGCCATGTTGAGGAAGATTGTCAAGAAGTCAATATGGATGTCGATGGATATGTTGATGATGTTTCTTTTGTTAGAAAAGATTGTGAAGGCATACTTGAGTAGTTTTGGGATAGTTTATTAACCATGTACGATGGTCTAAACATGGCATAGTTTTATAGATATGCATCACCCTTTTAATATGAAAAAAAATGTGTTCTAAAGAAAATTTCAGCGATTACAAAATTAAACCATTTTTATAGTAAAATTGTGCATGCTTTCTATTCATTTAACCTTGAAGAAAATGTAGATTGCAATTTACAAGGCTATAAATTCGGAAGGTTTTTTTTTTTTGAACACATGGTCTGTACATATATTAATTCACTATCGTATTCTATTTCGTGATCGTAACGCATGCTGTTGGTAAGACCATAAATTCCACATGTTGTTTCCTCTTTTTAGCCTGAAATTTTAGTAAGCTGGCAGTAAATATTTTTATAAATACAGGAAGTACTTTTGGCACCGACTTTTAGTGAATTAATTATGGTCTTTTCCTCTTTCATTGTTTCATTATTTGTAAATGATACATAGCTGATTGCATGAATCAATGTGCCAGCCATCACTTTGTTATGGCTATTTTAATATAGTTTATGTTTTTCCTATATGCAAACTAATATATAAAAACTGATTTCAATTAGTTAATATTGTTAATGCAGGAAATGGCGAAGAAGAGGAGGATTACTCGCAGACAAAAACTAGCCGAGGACCCCCATGAAGAATTTGAAGCTAATAGCGAACCCAATGAGCAACCTGAAGTTAATGTCATTGTGCAACATGACACAAATGTACAAAGCAGTGAGTATCATGAAGCAAATTTAGAAACCACCAAGCATGATACTGAAGCAAGTAGAGAAAATGCGGTGCAATCTGAATTAAATATTGAAACCAATGAGTTTGAAACTAAAAATAATTTGGTGGAAAATGACACTGGTATTCAACTACACAAAGATCCGGTCGAAAAGAAAAAATCGAGAGGTCAGACTTGAATGAAAAGACTTCCGTCAGATCGTGTATCTCGAATTAATGTTGAATTCAACGAGAATGCTATACCAATTGGAGATGGTTCTGTAAAATTGTCTTCTTACTTAGGACCGCTCGTACGGGAGCATGTTCCATTCCCAATTGATGATTGGCGGTTAATTAGCGATGATTTAAAGTTTGTGTTGTGGAGTTCCATTCAGGTATCATTTTCATGTAATTATTTTGAACTGAGTTTCTTGCTTTCTTTGTTCATTTTGGTCAGTTTTTTATGTGCAGAAATATTTTTGTTAGTTTCATTAGTTTGCTGCCGAAATATTTTTATGTGCAGAAATTTTTTATATGGCTGCAGAAATATTTTTATGAGCAGAAATATTTTTATATTGCTGCAGAAATATTTTTATGTGCAGAAATATTTTTATATTGCTGCAGAAATATTTTTATGTGCAGAAATATTTTTGTTAGTTTCATTAGTTTGCTGCAGATATACTAGATGGTTTACCAGTAATTCATTAGTTTCTTCATTAGTTTTTTATGTGCAGATATATTTTTGTTATACACTCCTACCTTAATACGTTTTGCCTTTTAATACCAATATGGCCTCATCTAAATCATGATAGATAATGGTGTTTTAATACCTTAATACGTTTTGCCTTTTAATACCGATATTAGCTGGAACAAATGATGGTTTAATATACAAGTTATCAATTTTATTGATAATGCTTGCATAATGCAATGCAAGCCTAAAAAACCCCGGCATTTTATGTTGAACTAACCCTTGCTTATCCAAGTCATCATCAGTTACACCAAATGATTCTGTAATTTGTTTGTGTAGACAGTCCAAACCTCATAAGGGAGCATGAAAACAAACCAATAATAAAATCCCAAGTGCTCGGATAACAAAATTTCTATTATAGAACCATTTCCGCCATCATCAATCAATGTCTGCTCTTCCGTGGAAGATGTTATGTTCTGTATACTTTTTAGTCCCGTAACTTGGTTTATTATTTATTTATTTTTCTTTCTTTTTTTGCATTTACAAATAATTTTACCAAAGTAAAAATATTCAAAGAGTCAACTTGCAAGGGTGATATCCAGTGTTATGATGTTTGTCCGCTCTTAGTGGACCTGCACATTGCATTTTAACATTAGTAGAGTATACTGTTTCCTACCATCGAAACATCCTTCGTCAATTTGATCCCTGAATAAATGGTGATATATTATTGTCAATATTCTTCAATGGGATAGTCTTAGACTCAATATTGTGATTACAATTGGTTCACTATTAATAATATCATATGGAATCAGATATTTAATGCCAATTCTTTTTTTCCTTTATCAAACTTATTATGGACAAGATCAAGACTGCGGAGATCTACTCTACTAATGTTAATAACAGTTCTCCTTTTACTATGATCGGCATGTGTCCAGAGTATATTTTCCATAAATTTCAACAACAATTGTACTTTAGCTGCTCATATGCTGCATACAAATGGATACAGTGCAAGCTGAAATTCGACTGGCCTCCTCCTACTAGAAGGCGCAAAATCAATTATACAGTCAATAATTTCTGGCTTTCTGTATCATTGGACTCGCAGTATGTTTGTCTTTTTCTATGAGAGAAGAATACAAATAAATCCCAGATATTATGTTTACTTGCATGCCTATGTTTACTTGCATGCCTATGTTTCTTGGCAACTTGTATATATGTTTATTAATGTTTTATCTATAAAGCACTGCGTTTTTTGTTTTTTCTTTCTGTTTAGCCATCACATTAGTTTTTAGTTAGGTTTTTAGTCACATTGGTCTTATTGAAAGTTATATTTTGCAGACAAGATTTAATCTAGATGAGGAGTGGCAAAAGGCGCCTATTTTCCAACAAATGGTATGCATATGGAGGGCTTCGAAAAGAAGACTGGTTGGGCAAATATTGAAAGCAAAGAACATAGAGGAAAGGATTAAGCTCAAACCTAGCAACGTCGAAATATGAATGCTTGGAGAGATTTTATAAAGAAAAAAACAGACTCAAAGTTTAAGGTAAATAAATATAAAATTCAATTGTATGTAATAATTATAATTAATCAATTTACCATATCTTTTCATCTTAGGCAAGAAGCGATAAATTCAAAGCTATCAGAAGTGTTCAAGTGCCACATACAGTTAGTCGCAAAGGAATGGCTCGACTAGTAGAGGATAATTGAGAAAGAACCGTTGATTTAGTTAATTTTACATGTCACTTTTTTCATTACAACTATTCATTTTATTTATCATTTTTACTAATAGAGAAATGAGAGTGGCAATAATATCCCCATTTCTAGATCTCAAATTTGGACTAAATCCCGCATTCGGAAAAATGGCGAACCGGTGAATACATATGTCCAGGATGCCATTGTAAGACACTATAATACCGATAAAAATCTTACAATATTGTTTTTTAAAATGTATTCGCATTTTGTCTAGTATTTATAAATATGTAACAAAATGTTAACTTTGTAGGAAAAGATGAGAAAAATTGAATCTGAAATGCAATCAAATTCAACAACTAGTTCTGTGAGAGAAGATGCTGTCTCTCAAGTGTTAGGACAAGATAGACCTGGACGACTACGGGAAATGGGGAGAGGTGCAAATTATACTAAGTCCTTACTCTTACAAGCTAAAGATGCGGGAATTTCACAGCTGGAGGAAGAGATTCGCATGTTGAAGAAAAATTTGGTATATAACTTTAATCTTTGTTGTACTAATTGCGTAGTAATGTTAGATATAATTTTTGATTTTGTTTTCTCATATACTTTTTTAATCCATGTTCTATACAATTGCAATTTTTAGGTTAATGGATCTCAAAGAGGAGAATCCATATCTCAGGTAAACATTAAATCTTTTATCATTGCGATATTATTTAAAATTTAATTTTAAATGTAGTAATCAACTTAATGCGCTTTTTATTAAATGCAGAGAAATTGTGAAAGCACAAATGGTAAATGTGATTTGTTGGATTGGAATGGAACTGATGAAATAGTCGCCGAAGGAAGGGTTGTGTCAAGTGATCCAAACGAGCTTGTACACAAAATTCCTTTAGGACCAAATGCAAAGGCAGTTTTGATTGAGATTCCAAGGAAATTAGATGCTTTTCTATGGAGAGCCGTGTTTAGTATGATACATCTTGGAGAGGCTACGGGCATGTTAGTAGCATGGCCTTCCGATAAAGTTATTATGCGTGACTTGGATCAATCTGACAATATGGTAATTTTAATTTTAGTTTTAATTTTTTTATGTATAAAAATATTAATTTCGTATATATGCATTTTGTTTTATTAGAGTAAAACAAGCCACACAGAAAAATTATGCAAGCTATATGATTGGATTGGAGGTAAAGAACTAGTTGCTGAAGGACGTTTGTACTATAGCGATCCAAACCAGCTTGTGAATGGCATTCCTATTGGACCATCGGCTATGTTAGTTTCTATTGACAATCCAAAAAAGTCTGATGCCTTTTTATGGAGACCAACTGATAATATGATACATGTTGGGGATGCCGTTGGTAATAAGGTAGCTTAGCCGGAATCAAAAGTGGTTGTTGAACCAGTTAAAGCCACATCATTTGTTACTACTCCTGTCAGCGTAACATCTCATGTAGTAATGCATTTAAGAAAAATTATAGTAATTTTATTTATCAAATTTACTAACTGAAATATATATTAAATCATTTGTGTTTATTCTTTAATTTGATAGGGTGGAAAACCAACTCTCCCAGCCATTAAGAGTAAATGCAAGCTGATTGATGTTGGTGGAATAGGAGAATTGGTTGCAGAAGGAGTTGTGGCTTCAACCAATCCAAATGAACTGGTCCATTTCGTTCAACTTGGAAGAGACGTTGTTAAAGTTTGGGTAGTAAATGCTACGGTTTCAGATGCAGTTCTTTGGAGACCGACTTCTGATCTTGTCTGCATTGAAGATGCTGTAGGATCTCTAGTAGCGTGGCCAGCCTCAAAAGTTGTAGCAGAATCTAGTTCTAGTAAGTAGACATTATTTCTTTTATAGATATAAAAATTTAAGATGTATACATATTTGACGTTCTACCATTTTTATATAGGTAACCACTGTTAAAGTTTGTTAGCTGATCAGAAGGAAAAAAAAAACTATTCTCGCCCTAACTGTAAGTACTTAATTCCTGGGAAGATGTTTTAATGAATGTAGACCAAATCGTATTTTAACTTTACGAGTGACCAGTTTTAATAAAATAACTAGATGGGAACAGCACACAAGTTGTGTTTGCATTGTAAATTGGTTGATCTAGTTAGTTTAGGAAAGGATTTAAAATTACTGAATAATTAATGTGAAATAGTAGGTTCTAAGGAGGGAGTAATGTATGTTGTCTTTCCCTTACAAGCATGGCCTGACTTTCATAGATCAGAATATTTTTAAATTTACTGAATAATTAATGTGAAATAGTATGCCAAAATTTGTTATTTTGAAAAGCTTTGAAGAAATAATTCGTATTATCACTCATCCTGTCAATTTGTTGTGCCAATCTGACAAATTTAAGGCTAGAGCTTGAGATAAAACATCAAACAGAGGTATACCATTTCAGAAGGAAGTTCATTTATCTAATTTAACATATACTATTTCAGTTATTATTATGTTGTACAATATTTTTTCAATGAAACACGTTAATTCACATTTCAAGCAATTTTATATAATCCACATGAAAACACTGACATTCTCAAGTGAATTTAAAATTATTATTTCTCATTTTATACTGTAAAGCACGATGGTGGTGAATAAATTATAATATCGGATTTCTAAACCGACAAACTGGAAACTCTAGATTTCCAAATCACTTTGTTTATGGACCCATCGTTTGGTCCACTGAACAACACTGTCCCCTGAGTAATCCATTTGAATTTTGACAGCTTCAAGTTCTTTTCAACTATATCTATATGTATACCATTTCACAAGGTAGTTCAGTCCGTTTTATTTGTAGAGCCTCGAACTAGTGTGGCATGCATTTCATTGTTTGAGGCGGATTTGCTTTGTTTGAGGCGTGTTGTTTGAGGTGTGGCAGTTTCCTATAGAGCAATTGCAGTTCTAAGATAGTTTCCTACGGAGCAATTGCAGTTTTATCTACGCAGCACACTGCCACACCATATGTGCACACGCATCCCGCGATCACCACAAACCTTTGCTTCTCTCCTTTCATATGTCAATATGCACAGCTTTCACATTTCTTTCCTGCCACCGATAGCCGCATCCAAAATTGTGTCGTCTTGCTTTCATACGTCAATACTCATGGAAGAGTTTCGTCGTTTTCACAATGGTAGATGGGCTGACTGCTTGATAATTTAACTTCGTGGGTGTGGTTTGCTACTCTGATTGCTTGATAATTTAATCTGTCATCTTGCTTGCTTGTCTTTCTTCTCGCAGTGGTAGATGGGCTTGTTTTTTCCTTTTAGAACCATTCGTGCCATCTCTGTCGAGTCGTAGTTTTCATTCAGGTTTGGATCCGCTATTTCGTCGTAGTTTCCATCTGTTAATGCTTGAGACAGAATTAGCCTTGCCTGTTACAAGTTTTTAACTTTTTATATGAGTACAGTTCATAGAATTGTTTGCGACATAAAGAAATAATATTTACAACTCTTCATGTGAAATATCACACTTCAGAGAATAACAATTACATTCAATTCATGGTAAAACCCTTTTATTCTCAAAAGCATTTAAACCGCCTTTTATTGAATAATTACACTATTGTGTGGTGCTAAAAACATCCAAGTTTGCTCTTTTTACAAACAATGTTGTGATATCAGAAAGTGCGAAACCTGATGTATTAGCAACACACCATCATATGGAGCTAAATGCATCATGTTTTGCACTTCCTAATACCACATCATGGTAACAGGAAGAGCAAACTCCAATGCTTTCAGTAATACATTTATTATTTATCGTTAATAGCCACATTTGCTAATGAAGTTTATTTTCATGAAGTGTCTTTCTTTCAGTGATCGTATTTTTTCCGAATGAAGTCCAAAGTGGCTTTTCACAAGTGGCATTTCACTTAATGACTTTGCATAAATTCACAAGCATTTTACAAAATGCATAATTACTAACAGCAGAAGGGCATTGAGTTAGATTAATATGCATATCAATTTCCATAGAGTCGTGATAGAACTGTAATACCATAGTTTCCAAATTAAAAATTACCGATTTCATGCTAGCTTTTTATTTGCATTTCTGTGAATAACCCAAAGTGCTGTTTTATGCGATTGTAGTTATGGTATTCATGAGGAAACCCTCTTGTATGATGTTAGATTTTTGCTTTGTGCATGTGGCATGTCGTTAGTCTATTACATTCATTGCCTTGATTAACATAGAAATATGTATTATGAATCAATTCTAAATGCTTTGGT
Organism: Allium sativum; assembly: GCA_030737875.1. Taxonomy (NCBI): domain Eukaryota; kingdom Viridiplantae; phylum Streptophyta; class Magnoliopsida; order Asparagales; family Amaryllidaceae; genus Allium; species Allium sativum. The sequence continues at coordinate 549,674,020 of CM060916.1, forward strand.
AGCTTGATGCAGATCTCTATTCTCTGTGCTAGCCTCAAATACCACAAGTTAACTTCAAGCAGCATGTCTCTAAGGTAAAATAATTTACTTTCCTTTTTCATGCATATGATAAAATTATCTTTGAAACTTTTGATTTTGTTTATTCCTTTAGTACATATTTTTTTGTCTTTTTAATTTTCCCGACTGTTGTTAGTGGATGCAATCTTGTTAGAAGCATATAGCTACTCCTTTAAATGTGAAATAATTGGGAAAATATAGTTTACCAACATATATTTTGCTAAAAAAATTGTCCACAGGCTTCAATGTGAAATAATTGGTAAAATATGATTTGTTTCCATATGTTTTATGCAAAAAGTCCCTAGCTGGTTTCAGTTTTATTTATTAAGTTTCTAGTTCCAGATTTATTTATTAAGTTTCTAGTTCTAATGGCAAAACAGAGGTGTTTTGACAGAACCTTAAAAAAATTACTGTGATTAAATGTTAATTAACTTAAAGTTACTTTACTGTGGTTACTGCATATACATGTTTAAAAAATTAACTTAAAATTTAAAGTGAAAAAAAAATTATTTTGGAATCAACTTCTATATTCATGTTAAACCTCCGCTATAATTTTCGTTTCTCCGGAGCCGAGCGCTTTAACTGTAGCGCGTTGCAAGATTAAAATTGTTAGCGTAATTAATAATCTACTAAAGGGCAATAGAGTCTTTTGTTTTATGTTTTGCCTATATATAAAGGCCTCTTGTGTTATTTTAGGGTTAAGGCTTTGACTTCTATCAGCCTCCACTCTCAATGTATTTTGTTTTTTTATTAATGTTATCATGGTATCAGAGCCTATTCTTCTCTGTTGGTATTTTTTTTAATCTCTGAAGAAAGTTCGAAGTCCATCGCAAATCTTCTCTGTTGACTGTTCTTCTCTGTTTCCTATCGCAAATCTGAAGACACCGGAGTTTCCAAATCTGAAGTTCATAGCCGCCGTTCCTTCTCTAAATCCGAAGCCCAGAAAACAAAGTTCATCGTCGTTTCCTTTGCAGCCAGCGTCCAGACCCGAAGCCCAGAATACCACCGGTCCTAAATCCATCGTTCCCAAATCCTCTCAGATCCGAGAATCCCAAAGCCTTCGTTCCTGACCAAAGAAGAGAATCCCAAAGCCCTAATCGATCCGCCGTACCCTATAGTTAAATCCAAAGACGTGAATTTGTTTGCTGAACCTGTTTTTTTGCTGAACTCGTTTTTGCTGAACCCGAAGAAGCAACTTGGTCACGGTTTTTACTGCATTAACTTTTTGAAATTCTGAGTGTGGGTTGAAAATATAATTGTTAATGGAAGAATGATTTGGTTTAGGTGGAATTGGAAGTTGATTAACACCTAATCCAAAGAAGCAACACTGAATTTCTTTCCTGAACCCGTTTTTGCTGAACCCGATGTTTGCTGTGTTGAGTTCCTGAAGTTAAAAGATTATGTTCAGTATGTTAAATTCCTTTTGGTGAACCTGACGTGAATTTTTTTTGGTGACGTGAATTTGTTTTCTCTGTGACCCGAATTTCCTTTTGGGTTTGTTAAACCTGAAGTTGAAGTTAAAGTTACAGACCTAAAGTTCAAGGTAAACCTGAAGTTAAAGTCTCTGAACCCGAATTTCCTGAAGTTATTGACCTGAAGTTGAAGTTAAACCTGATTGTTTTTCTCTGTGTCGAATTGGAAAGTTGGTTGTTTGTTCTCTGAATTTTGTTATTAAAATGTCAGTAAGTAGAGATAATTCGCTTCAAGAAGATGGTAAAAATTATGCGTATTGGAATTCTGTCTATTCTGCTTTAGATCCATCAATGATTGAACAATTTCAGAAGTTCCTAGCATCTCAGCCACATGCCATATTAGCTTCATCTCAAATAGGTTTGTCATCTAGTTCATCAGGTATATCTTCTTCTACTTGGATTTTAGATTCTGGTGCTTTGAATCATATGTCTCCTAATTTCTCCGATTTCACTTCTTTGGCTCCTAAAGTTTATGTACCTGTCATGAGTGCTAGTGGTACATCTATGCCCGTGCAAGGTGTTGGTTCAGTCATTACACTTTCTTTGTCATTATCTAGCGTCTATCACATTCCTAGACTTGCATTAAATCTTGCTTCTGTTGGTCAAATTTGTGACAATGGCTACTTGGTTTCTTTTTCTTCTTATGAATGTTATGTTCAAGATCCAAAGTCTCAGAAAGTGATTGGGACCGGCCATAGAGAAGGAGGACTTTATGTATTGGATCAGCTCAAAGATCCTAAGATTTCAGAGATTGCAGCTTCTGTTCCAGGTGTGGATGTTTTGTCTTTTCGTTTGTGTCAGTCATCTTCTATGTTTTATTTGTGGCATTCTCGTCTGGGCCATGTATCTAAGTCTCGATTGCAATTCTTAGCGTCTACAGGAGTTTTGGGAGAATTGAAAACTCATGACATTTCTGATTGTAGTGGTTGTAAACTTGCAAAATTCTCTGCTTTACCTTTTCCCCAAACTAATACAGTTTCTACTGCACCTTTTGATCTTATTCACTCTGATGTTTGGGGACCCTCTCCTGGTTATACAAAGGGAGGCTCTCGTTATTATGTCTCTTTTATAGATGACTACACTCGTTATTGTTGGATTTATCTTATGAAACGTCGTTCAGAATTTTTTGGCATCTATAATGAGTTTCGATCTCTTATTAAAACTCAGCATGGAGCTGTTATTAAATGTTTCAGATGTGACTTAGGGGGAGAATATACTTCTCATGCTTTTAAGGAACTTCTTGCTTCAGATGGCACAATTTATCAGACTTCTTGCACTGATACTCCTGAACAAAATGGGGTTGCTGAAAGGAAACATAGACATATTCTTGAGGCTGCTCGATCTCTTTTATTGTCTGCTAGTGTTCCAAGTGAATTTTGGGGAGAGGCAGCACTTACTTCTGTTTATTTGATTAATAGAATTCCTACTTCTCATAATTCTGGCTTGTCCCCCTATGAAAAGTTGTATGGTTGTCTACCAGATTATTCTTCTCTTCGTGTTTTCGGTTCCACATGCTTTGTTCTTCTTCCTCATGTCCAAACGAGTAAGCTAACTTCACGATCTGCTATATGTGTTTTTCTTGGTTATGGTGCAGGACAAAAAGGATATCGTTGTTTTGATCCAGTCAGTCACAAGCTATATGTTTCTCGTCATGTTGTTTTTCTTGAACATATTCCTTATTTTACTATTCCTGATCATACTCACAATATATCTATGTCTGATATTGTTCATATTGATCCTTTCACTGCTGATGATGATGAGCAACTTCCTGCTGAAAATCCAGACACTTCCATTGACTCAATAACCACCCAATCACCTTCTAAGACAGTAGATACTAGTGAACGTCGATATCCTATCCGAAATCATCAGTCTACTAGGCGACCTGATTTTGAATATTCTTGTCTTTCCAATTCAATTTCTTCATTTCTTGCTTCTATACATTGTCTCTCTGAGCCTTCATCTTTCAAAGATGCGGTTCGTGATCCTCTTTGGCAACGTGCTATGGCTGAGGAGCTGACTGCTCTTCATCAGACTCATACTTGGGATTTAGTACCTCTTCCTGCAGGAAAACGTGCTATTGGTTCTCGTTGGATCCATAAGATTAAAACTAAAGCTGATGGATCTATTGAAAGATATAATGCTCGCTTGGTTGCTTAAGGTTATTCTCAAGAATATGGTATGGATTATGAGGAGACTTTTGCTCCTGTTGCAAAAATGACTACAGTTCGAACTCTTATTGTGGTTGCTTCTGTTCGCCACTGGAATATTACTCAAATGGATGTTAAAAATGCTTTTTTTGAATGGAGATCTTAATGAAGAAGTCTATATGGTTCCTCCTCCTAATATTGATCATCAACCTGGTGAAGTCTGCAAACTTAGGAAAGCTCTTTATGGTCTCAAACAGGCTCCCCGTGCTTGGTTTGAGAAATTCTCTACTGTGATTACTTCTCTTGGTTTTTGCCCGAGTAACCATGATTCTGCTTTGTTTGTCAAGTGTACCTCGACCGGTCGAATTTTTCTTTCTCTTTATGTTGATGATATGATTATTACAGGCGATGATGTTGTTGGAATTAACTTGTTGAAGTCTGAGTTGACTCGATGTTTTGCTATGAAAGACTTAGGTCCCCTTCGTTACTTCTTGGGTATTGAAGTTGCTTCTTCTCCAAAAGGTTATCTTCTTTCTCATCTAAGTATATTTCTGACATTTTAGAGCGCGCTTGTCTCTCAGATAATAAGACTGTTGATACTCCAATTGAGCTCAATGCTCGATACTCTATTACTGATGGATCTCCATTGCCAGATCCTAGTCTTTATAGAATGATTGTTGGAAGTTTGGTTTATCTCACTATCACTCGCCCTGACATTGCATATGCTGTTCACATAGTCAGTCAGTTTGTTACTTCTCCTACTACAGTTCATTAGGCTGCTGTTATTCACATTTTGAGATATCTCCGTGGCACTCAGTTTCAGACTCTTTTGCTTTCTTCTACTTCATCTTTAGAGTTATGTGCTTACTCTGACGCAGATTGGGCTGGTGATCCTACTGATCGCAAATCCACTACTGGTTTTTGTATTTTTCTAGGAGATTCTCTAATCTCTTGGAAAATTAAGAAGCAGGATGTTATATCTCGGTCTTCAACAGAGGCAGAATATCGTGCTATGGCTTCTACTACTTGTGAAATTGTTTGGCTACGATGGTTGCTTGCTGATATGGGTGTTTTCTTGCGACGACCAACTCCTTTGTACTATGATAATAAAAGTGCTATTCAGATTGCTCATAACTCCGTCTTTCACGAAAGGACCAAGCATATTGAGATTGACTGCCATATTACTCGCCACCATCTTCAGAATGGCACATTGACATTGCCATTTGTCTCTTCCTCCTTGCAACTTGCAGATTTGTTCACTAAATCTTTGTCATCTTCACGCTTCCGGTTTTTGACTGACAAACTCTCGATGCTCATTGCTATCGCATCATGAGTTTGAGGGGGGATGTTAGCGTAATTAATATTCTACTAAAGGGCAATATAGTCTTTTGTTTTATGTTTTGCCTATATATAAAGGCCTCTTGTGTTATTTTAGGGTTAAGGCTTTGACTTCTATCAGCCTCCACTCTCAATGTATTTTGTTTTTTTATTAATGTTATCAAAAATAAGTGATGATTGAATCATGTAAATACTGTGTATTACGTTTTAATGTGAATCAAATATTAGGAATAGATAAAACCATCCTATGCATCATGTAAATACTGTGTATCATGTAAATACCGTGTATTATGTTTAATGTGAATACTGTCTATGTACACACCTTGCATCAGGAAGGATGATAACAACTAGTCAGTGCGTTAGCTAAAACCATCCTCTGCAGCAAACTTAAATTTAATTAGCTGCTCCTTCCACAAAAATAGGAGGAGCTCCACCTGTGATATGTACGAGATATTATAACAATATTAGGACCAGCTTTTCCATTCAAACTTAGTAGTTCCAGTTTTTCTGAAATTACAGCAAACTTAAATTTAATTAGCTGCTCCTTCCACAAAAATAGGAGGAGCTCCACCTGTGATATATATGAAATATTATAACAACATTAGGACCAGCTTTGCCATTCAAACTAAATAGTTCCAGTTTTTCTGAAATTACAGCAAACTTAAATTTAATTAGCTGCTCCTTCCACAAATATAGGAGGAGCTACACCTATGATATATTGAAATATTATAACAACATTCGGACCAGCTTTGCCATTCAAACTAAGTACCAGTTTTTCTGAAATTATTACTTGCGCGTTGTATACATGTGATGCAAACCTGGTTTATGCATAAAGGGATAAAATACAAATACATTTCACGTTTGACCATCTAATCCAGGCACGAAAGCAGACCGGACACAGGGACAAGGTAGTCCAGACATTTGTCTACAATAACTTGTTAAACAATAGTATTTGATGCAGTGGTCTGTAGTTTAATTAATTTCTCAATATGTTTGCTAAAGGCTGCTTTATTCCAAGTTAGCAAATTAATGATACCTAGACCCCACAAAGAAATCTCTCTGTAATTTGAGAAAGGCAATGTGTCTTAGCTTGACTGAATGCATACCAGACCAAAGAAGATTATTCATAGTTCTTATCATAAGAATTAACCTTATAGAAGGATGATAACAACTAGTCCGAGCATGATACAACATAGAAATGCAAATGTTATTTATACATCGAAGCTTTTGAGCATACCTTATAGAAGTTTTATATATGTACCTCTGTGATATATATGCAAGTTTAAATATTTTGAGCTAAATATTGCTTATTTTTGTTGTAACAGGACCATATTGCTTATGTTTTAGAGAAAATATCAAAAACAAAACAAGTTTCAATCATGCATTCGACATGGAAGAGGTGATCAAACAATATGTATGAATTGTTAAGTTTGGATATGTGAATGTAGTTTGAACTATATGTATGAAATATTAAGTTTGAATATATTGACATTGTTTGAATGATATTTTTAAAATTTATGTGGTAGTTTACATGTTTGTTGTTTTTGAAAATGCTATGTTTGTATACATTTAAGAAATAGATAACGATATATATGAATGATGTTTGAATGATATGTATATAAAAGAAATGAAAAAGCTGAAATGGTGGTATATAAATGCTATAAAATTGTTTGTAAAATTATAGGGTTTTAAAAAGGCTATAAAATTGTAAGTCAAACGCTATTACAAACATCAATAAACGCTATACATTTGTGCATGCAAACGCTATACTATTGAGTAAAAACGCATAGAAATAACAAAGAACGCTATAGTTGAAGATTAAAAAACGCTATACAAAAAAGGAAGAAACGCTATGACAGATAGCGGTTGGAACGGATTTCATATAGCGTTTATGGTTGATAGCAATGAAAAACGCTCTAGAATACATACTTTATATAGCGTTTTGACTTTGCTATTTAAAGTTGACAGCCTAAGATAGCATGTCATTCCATAGCGATCTCTGAAACGCTATTACAGGCTATCATAGCGTTTTTCAAACCCTATTAAAGCCCCTTTTTGTTGTAGTGGTGGTTCCATACTTTGTCATAGTCAGAATCCAATCTCCAACAAGCGCCCGCGGTTTTGATTGTATACTATATATGTGGAGCGTGAGATGCAAGCGTTCCGCTAGATTTCTATTTATTTGTATTTAGACACTATTATAATATCACATCAAGATATTGATTTCAGAAATGTTTTGGGTTATCGTAAGGTAAAAACCATCTGTATTTATGTGTGGATTTGGTCTTACGATTATCCTTTTCTTTTGAAAAGATTTTTGAACTTTAAAATCAAGTTGAATGATTCCCCTTAAACTTTGCGAGTTGTTTTCACTCTGGTTCACCAGACTGACCCGGTATTTGTAATGCTCGGGTTAGACCGGGTTGTACGGTCCAGGTTATCGGATGCTGCGATGTCCAGAGACGAGCTGAAGATGTCAGAAGTATGATATCTAGTATTTATTCCACTGTGTGATTGTATATAAGGACAGATTATAATAACTGTCCAGATGGGTGATGTACTCTGATGATTGTAAGTTTTATTTCAAGCTCTCAATAAAGATTTATTTATATATTATATTTTGTTCCGCTACGATGTGAGACTCTGATTCTGTTGTGTTATCTTCTTCCTATTTCTTCTATTCTAAAAATTCTTTCTTATCTCGCCCTCTAATTTCTTTCTATTGACATCTGGATTTCTAGTACAATTTGGGTTGGACTGGTGTTGTTTAACCAGCTCAAAGGTACTGGAAATTTGGGTCGTCACATTAGTCATGACCTTGAAGATAGCGTCTAAATTACATCTATATGTACCACTATCTTTTATGCTATCTCTATGTGTCACTTGAAATTAATCTGCATTATCCTCGAACTCAAACTCCGACTCTGTATCTATGTTTTTATTTAAGTCGACTATTAACACATTTTTTGGTGGAGAATAAGAAGATTCTTTAAGCTCCGTAACTTCTGCCTGTGAATTCAGAAAATTCTACTCAGCTTCAGTGAGTTCTGAAGTTGAAACCTCTTATAAAAATGAGTGAGATATTTAATAAAGAAATCAAATATGCTGTAATACAACTGCTAATAAGTAAAAACTATTTTTGTGGCTGTAAAATAAGTAACTTCATAATCCAGTTCAAGGGACATTCTAAACAAGTACCAGCAGTGAGATATCATAGGTATGCTAGTTCGTGGAAATATAAGTTATTGAGATATTATAGGTATTCCTAAGAACTATAGTCCAAAAAGATAATATACTACAGTATAAAATACAGGGACCTGAGATCTAGTCCAAAAAAAAAGGAAAAATAAACTAACCTAAATCTGTAACTGCAAAAAAGGAGTTCATAGAAGATGAATAATATAATTGAGCGCAGAGAGAAAGATCAAAAACCATACAGAAAAAACAAGAGACATAAAGTAGGCAGAAAAATACTATTACAAGCAGTCACAGATAAAAGCAGAAAAAACTATACTATATATCACAAACAACAACTATAAAATTATTAGGAATGAGATATAATAACAAGGTAGATAGAAATAACCAGTAATCACTAACTGAAATTTACAGATGAATAAGTAATATTTTAGGTGTTCTCGACAATTGGACAACAAAAACATAAGCATGGATGTCATCACTTGAACTGCTATGAGTTTTTCCACCTACAATATTTTCTTGTTCAAAAAACTACAACATATTTGTAATGATAAAAGTATTAAAACATGTAATTATAATATTCAACAATATCTTTAATTATAGAAGTTACATTTTTGTATTAAAATACATTAGTTATATAAAAAGATAAAATTATTTATGATTTTCTTCATTAGGTTTAATATTAACAAAACATTTACAACAATTATTATATTAAACTAGGTCTTTTATTATATAAAAATCATTAAAACATAAATAACTCAATAATATTTACGTCTGATTTTTTTTATAAACATACATTGTTGATCTAAAAAGATAATTGTGTTTATCTTTTTTCACTTTATTTTTAATTAGAAAAAAGTATTAACTTTTTGTTAAAATATATGTATTAAATAATCCAATGCATAATAATTATCGAATAAATGTTAATAAAAAGCTAATTTGGACATCTTATAGCAATAAAAAATATCATTGTTTAGAAAGATAATGTATTTATCTTTTATAGAAAAAAATATCAGTGATAACGTATTTTAAGTAAAAGTCCAAAATTTATATTTTATTATATAATAATTTAAACAATATTACGTAATACTTTAAACAACATTTTAAGTAAAAGTCTAAAATTTGTATTTTTTATATAAAAACAATACTTCTTAAAAAGATAAACTTGTTTATATTTTTAACAACTCTAATTCTAGATTAAAAATTATTAGCAATGCAAAAAATATAATGGTGTTAAAACAATTCCAGCTTAATAATTTAAGAATACTTTTATATATAAAACTAACGTGGATGTATGATTTTGTGTAAAGGCATTACTCAATTAAAAAGATAATTCTTGTTATCTTTTTGCTAATTGTTTTTGTACTTATTTTAAAACACAAATGTGTTAAAACACGTAATGCATAAAAAACATATTTATATTTTTAGTAAAACTTCTAACTTATTTATATTTTTAGTAAAAAAATATATCAATTTTTTAAAATGATAAAAATATACTTATGTTTTTGGTGTGTAGTGTTTAAAATAGGCATTCAAAGAAAAATCATTCATACCTAGAACCAAATTTCTAGTTTTAAAAAAATGAATAGCTTCATATGTTAACATGTCAAGCAATAAATATTATATGAATAGGTAAAAGTGTCAATTGTTTAAAAAGACAAATTTATTTATCATTTATGGTGTGGCAATTTACTGACTGCTTAAAATTATAAACATATTATATGTATAACACTTAACACTAGTATTAAGTTAAATATTAATAGTTTCATATGTTTTTACGCAAAAACAAAATGCATGTATCTTCTAATATAATATTAAGTTAAATATTACTAGTTTCTAATAAAGATAAACATATTTATCTTTTTTAGCACCAAAACAATTTACAAGCACAAACTATATTATATGTTAAATACGTTGCTAATAAGCTAACAATGGTTTATTTTTATAAGTAAACTTTTGCATAAAAGTTTTATACACGAATCAATTTACAACGGTAGGTCTGTTACATATTAAGTATAAACCAGGTTAAATCAAAAAATATTTTAGTAGGGATGTCCAAAACAAAGACCAGTTGCAATATATATTAGGTATAAAAGAAGACAATTTACCAGTCATACACTTAAGGGTTCTTTTGTCTAGCGAGTACGTTCATCCATCACATTTTATTATATGTGTGGTTACCATTTAGACTTTTTTTTAATCTTTCTTTACCGTTATATTTTTCAGTAACAATGACAAACTCCTTGTTGGAACTGATTAGGATATTTGAATATGGTGCAAGCTATCACAGATTTGATTTCTTCCCGTAAAGTTGAATGTGATTGTCATGTAGTACTCTAAATTTGTATTTAAAGTAAAAATAAAAAATAGTAATAATGATATATTAGGATTATTGTACCGCTAACATTAATACTCCAACTACACTGAATAAAAAATAATATAAAAGTACAAAACATCAAATAAATTTCATTAAATAACAATTAATTAACAAGGTGTCTCAACTGTTGAAAATTATAGTAGCGAACAAGGTTCAGTAGTCTAACTTTTTGGTGATTACAGATAAATGTATTGGGAAGGACCATCAATTTGGTATGAGCTTTTTTTTCTTTCCCTAATGAACGTGCCACGTTAAGCAATTTATTCCCCCATGCAGTATGCATATGTAGTGTTTCTGTCACCTAGATTTTGTGTAAAGGCATTACTCAATTAAAATAATAGTTCTTATTATCTTTTTGCCAATTGTTTTTGGTACTTATTTTAAAACACAAATGTGTTAAAACATCTAATGCATAAAAAACGTATTTATATTTTTAGTAAAACATCTAACTTATTTAAATTTTTATGCAAAAACATAATGCATTTATCTTCTAATATAATATTAAGTTAAATATTACTAGTTTCTAATAAAGATAAATGTATTTATCCTTTTTAACACCAAAACAATTTACAAGCACAAGCATTATATATGAAATAAGTTGCTAATAAGCTAAAAACAGTTTATTTTTATAAGAACTTTTGTATAAAAGTTTAATACATGAATCAATGTACAACGGTAGGTCTGTTACATATTAAGTATAAACTGTTGAGTAAACTTTAAATGCTTATTAGTGGGAATGATAAAAATAAAGGGAGAAGTTTCTTTGTAGGTGAAAATCCAACAGAAGTTAATGGTCTTTATGTCCATTCATCAAGTTTCGTGTTCGTTTGTCAAGAGTCATGTCTGTTTGTTTCAAAAGTCATGTCCATTGACATTGTATCTTTTGAGAAGTTAAGTAAACCATTATATATATGTGGTTATTTGTTGTATTGAAAATGTGAGCATCCAAATAAGAGTGTTGTAAGGGGAAAGAAAAGGAAAAAAGTAAGAAACTAAGAAGTTCTTCCTCTAATAAAATTAAGTATTATCCTCTTCTTCAATGAACAAATTGGTATCGGAGCCCGGACGAAATAATGGGATTTCTATTTTTTGTACCATTCGTTCTCACAAAAGAAAATTATGAAAAATGGAGTAGTAGAAAGAAAGAAGATATGATCTCTAAAGGGTTATGGGAGATTGTTGAGAGTGACTACGAATGGCCAAAAGATGTTAAAAATATGGCGGAAAAGAAACTCTTGGGAATCAAAGAAAGATAAGGTGGACATAAATGAAACATACGAGAATAATGTCGTTAAGGGTTCAGGCGATGCAAAAAATGGAAAGAAAACAGAAGAAAATGATAATACAAACAGTAAGGATTTGGAAGAAATCAAGGATGTGGACGAGGAAGATACAACAGGAGCTGCACTTGTATGGTCTTTTTGGTCAGTTTGCAGTAACGAAAGAGTTGAATAGAGAATACTCCAAGAGTTGAATGGTCTTAAGTAATGTAATCATACTAATGATAGTAAAATAAGAGTTTTTAAGCCAGAAGAGACTGAAGCAATGGTTTACTTGCATGCAGCTGTATGTGAGGCATTAAGGCTGTTTCCATCAGTCCCATTTAACCATAAAGTTGCTTTGAAGGAGAGCGATGCTGCTAAGGAGGCGTATGCTTATTTGGCAGTGACGTATACAAATACCCTTAAAGAACTGAAGCATTTAAGTTTACAGGGGAGTTATGTTGAGTAAACTTTAAATGCTTTATTGTTGGGAATGATAAAAATAAAGGGACAAGTGTCTTTGTAGGTGAAAAGCCAAGAGAAGTTAATGGTCTTTATGTCCATTCATCAAGTGTCGTGTCTGTTTGTCAAGAGTCGTGTCTGTTTGTTTTAAGAGTCATGTCCACTAATGTTGTGTCTTTTGAGAAGTTATGTAAACCACTATATATATATATATATATATATATATATATATATATATGGTTTTTTGTTGTATTGAAATGTAAGCACCCAAATAAGAGTGTTTAAGGGGAAAGAAAAGGAAATAAGTAAGAAACTAAGAAGTTCCCTCCATTAAAATTAAGTTTTCTCCTCCTCTTCTAAATTTATCAAATTGATATCAGAGCTTCTTAAAATATTTCAGTAGGGACGTCCAAAATAAAGACCAGTAGCAGTATATATTAGGTATAAAAGAAGATAATTTACCAATCATATATTTAAGGGTACTTTTGTCTTGTGAGTATGTTCATCCATTACATTGCACCCTCATTATTAAACAAAGTGTATACAAGGTTCGAGGGATAGGATAGTGAATTATTATCAGTAGTTGGCAATGCCAAATTATTCAGAGTGCTATAATGCCAATTGTTGTCTACTAATTACTTATTTACCATGACTTTAGTTTGTATTGCACAAAATGGACAAAATGTATGCACCTTTTTTAGGTAGCAAAAACCATAAAATTGCATAGGAATTGAAATATTATATAGAATGTAAGAACCCGGAATTTCTGAACCAATTTAAAAAAATTATTTTAGCTATTTATTGGATTTTGAACTTTTAAAATGATTTATTTTATAAAATAACGACTAAAAATTTATTTAAATCGAATCTAGAATGTATAAATTTATATTTATTATAAAACGAGCCTGAAATGGCACGGTATTTTGAAAATTCGATTTTAAATTTCAATTGAATATACAGAATTCAATATAAGTCAGAGTTTAACGAAACAAGAAATGTTAGAATCTATTTAACTATATCTTTCTAAGAATGCAAGAAACTGAGATTTCACTTTATAAATTGTAAATTACGTCTAGAATAAAATTTAGAATAATCGCTATGGAATTTATGTGTATATATATATATATATTTTATTATAATATATAGCCCTTAAAATGGCCATTTTGCAAACGACCTCCATTTTCGATGAAACTGCTTTTGTTGGATCCACAATGTCAAATTATAGTCAGGTTTCTATTTTCATAATTTTTGGAATTAATATGTGAGTGCGGTGAATTTAAATGTGTTTTGTCAAATTAGTTTGAATTTAATCGACTAGAAAATGACCATTTTTCAAACGATCTCCAAATTCAACGAAATTAGTTTTGTTACGACTGTATCGTCAAAACAAAGCTAGATTTATTTTTCTGTAATTTTTTGAGTCAGTATGTAGCCCCAGTAAATTAAAATGTACATTTAAAAACTCCATAAATTGATTTATATTTTAATTTAAATAAAAACCGATCAAAACAATGGAATTGACTTACGAAGCATATTCCATTGTGTCCGGAATGGGGGTATTTAGCTAGAGGCGACAGTCGCTGGGATTGATTTGGAGTTCTTTAATGATAAACAAGTATTTTTGGAATTAATTAATTATTAATTAATATTATAAATATATAAAACCCTAAATCATAAACCCTAATCCTCTATCTCACATCCATGCCATCAAGTATCAAAATTGTAATAACCCGGAAATCCGAGCCAATTTAATATTTTTATTTTGGCAATTTTAGTGAATTTTGAATATTTAAAATGAATTATTTTAAATAATAACGACAAGAAATTTATTTTGAATAGAACTAGAACGTATATATTTATTCGAATCATCGTTAGAATATAAATATTTTATTTTAATTATAAAAGGAATTGAAAATGGTGCGGTAGTGCAAAAATTCGATTTCAAAATTCAAATGGATGTACAGGATTCAAAATAAACCGGATTTTAGGAAAACCAAAAATAATATAATCTATGTGAGAATATCTTTCCAACGAATCCGAAAAATTTAAATTTCATAGCGGGGGTAAAAAGTTATGTCCAGTTGAAAATTCAGAATAGTCGCTAAGGAATTCTGACCCTTAAAAATGGGAATTTCGCAAACGACCTCGGTTTTCGACGAAACCACTTTTGTTGGATCCGTGATGTCAAGTTATTGCTTGATTCCGAAATTCGTAATTTTTCGAATCAATATGTGAGCGTAGTAAAGGAAAACGCGTTTGACTAGTTTTAGTTGATTTTAATCGATTGGAAAATGACCATTTTTCAAACGGTCTCAGAACTCAACGAAATAAGTTTTGTTAGGATCGTATCGTCGATATGAAGCAAGAAAATATTTTTCGGGAATTTTTAAAGTCCGTATATGGCCTCGGTAAATTGAAATGTGCGTTCAAAATCAATATATAGATTTATATCTTGATTTTGACGAAAACTGATCGAAACGATCGAATCAGCTAACGATACATATCACGATTGCTGATAGACTGATTTTGATAACCAACCCGGCATTGTGTTAGGAATGGGAGTAATTAGCTTAGGACGATAGTCGGTGGGTTTCATTTCGAGTTCATAATAAAAAGCTACTTTTTGGATTTTAAAATTAAATAATATATTTTTATACACTCACCCCTCCCATCCCTCTCTCCTTGACTCAGTCAAAATAAATGAAAGAAAAAAAAGAAGACCCGATGTCCAGACCTCGTCGCCCCCTATTCTCCACCGCACTGCCCTCAACGCCGCCAGCGTAAGGCGCCGCCCCCCCTCAGGCCTTCCTCCTCCTCCTCCGATCTTCTCGCTCCCCTCGCACCCACTTCGAACCCTCGAGACCTCGAACCCGCACCCCCTTTCCACCCAGAACCACCGCGACCTCCACCCAGAAGCCCCCGCCGCCTGCAAACCTCCGACGTCCTCCTCGAGCTGCGCAGCAGAGCCCCCCCTCATCTACACCGAAAATAGTAAGGTTCCTATTTTATAAACTTACCTGTATTTTATAAATGTGAATTTTTAGTTTTTTTAAATAAAAAAATATATATATTTTTAATACGGTAAAGATTATATTTTTATTTACATGAAAGATTTGATTTTTTTTACTTCATAAAGATTATATTTTTAATTAGGTAAAGATAACATTTTTATTTAGGAAAAGATTAGATTTTTACTTTGTGAAGTGATGATTTTTTTAATTCATGAAAGTATGATTTCTACTTCATGAAAGTTGGGATTTTTATAACTAGAAAAGTTAAGATTTTCGACATAGAAAAGATATGGTTTTTAAACACATAAAGGAATGATTTTATATAAACAAAGTTATGACTTTTAGAATTATAAAAATATAATCTTTATCGATATGAAGTCATTAGAAAAAAATATATAAACTTCATTTTATATGTAGCGATAGAAAAATATGATTTTTAAATTATAGAAAGAAGAAAATATGATTTTTATATTATAGAAAGAAGAAAAATAGAATTTTTATCTGTATAGTAGTGGTATAAAAATAGAATTTTTATCTATATAATAGCGGTATAAAAATGTGATTTTTATATACATAGTAACAATGTAAAAATGTGATTTTTATATATGTAGCGAAGGCGGACGACGAAAGTGGCAGAAGGCGAGCAAGGCGAAGATTTCCTACATATGAAGAGTCACGGCGTTTGGTATAGCTATTGGTGAGAACTTCTCTCTTTAAATCTTGTTTTCTAGTCAAAATATATACTAGGATGCAGACGGTGCTTAGTAGCACCCGACACCCGTCGTCCACAGACCATGGATGACTTGTTTGTTTGGTTGCTGTGTTGTGAAATTTGATTGTGCGATGTGGAATAAAATAAAATATTTTATAGTGGAAAATATTTTATAGTTAAAAATATGATTTTTAACGTGTCTATAAAATAAATAGTAATAAATAAATCGGACGATTTGTTTATATACACTTATTTGACTGATATTGATTAGGACGGTAAATTTTACACATCACCCAACTGCACAAATAAAATATGTGTTTGTTGATTTGAAACCCCACACGGGTATTGGGATGATATTTGACGTACACTAATCCCAATTGTTTAGTTGTATGTCAATCGATGGGTTGACAGACTGTGTAAGCGTTAATTATTTATATTTAATGCTTATGCAGTTGTGTGGTGCACTCTGGATGATGGTTGATGATTTATCGTTGCTATTATATACATGTGTTGTAGGGAATCCATATAATAAACGTTATATGGTAATTGATTGGGCCTCATTCCAATTTGGAAAATAGAAATGTAAATTCATGTGTTGAATAGAGATAGAAATTCTTGTGTTGAATAGAAATATAAATTCATGTGTTGAATAGAAATGTAAATTCATGTGTTGAATAGAGAAATATAAATTCATGTGTTGAATAGAAATGTGAATTCATGTGTTGAATAGAGAAATTTAAATTCATGTGTTGAATAGAGGAATATAAATTCATGTGTTGAATAGAAATATATATTTCATGTGTTGAATAGAAATATATATTCATGTGTTGAAGAAAATATTCATTTGTTGAATAGAATAACGAAGTTATTGAAATATATAAAGTCGTGTTGGTTAGATATGCGCCATTTTGATGCGAATGATATTTATATCGATTATATTCGTTTTTATAATGATTATAGAAAACGAAGGGATTTCAAAATATAACGTTTTGAAAATATTATCATTTGTATATCGATGATGTAGAATATTCAATTTTGATTCGAAAGTGAATATGAAGTTGAAATCGTTTTGAAAACGAATTTAAAACGATTTATAAAATACGTTTTGAAAGGAAATCAACGAAATATATATAATATATATATTGTATATATATAGAATGGCCGGAATAGAATGCGCCGCGCCGCGACTGTTCGCGAATTTCGACCATTGACTTCGAATGGATATTATGGGAGATCCGACCGTCGGATTCTCCTAAAACTGGAACCGTTGGGTTCGTATCGAAAAGAGCTTTCTAATGAATATATAGTTTTGAAATCTAACGATTGGATTTGGAATTATGTCCAAATCAAATTTGGAAAAGGTCAATGTAAGTGCAGTTCGATGGCCGTTGGTGGAAATCGACTGTACGGGCCTTGATAAAATTATTAAAAATAGTAATAATTTGTGTAAAATCATAAGAAATGATTTGTCAAGAATTGGGATGAAAAATTCCATATTTGAAAAGATAAAAATAGATTTTTATTATTCTTATTAGCGCATTCAAATGAGTTCCAAGAAAATGGCGAAAACTTTTTCGTTAATACTAAAGAGCTCTCGCCCAAACCAGTTTATTCATAATTCATCATCGGGCATTTCAAAGACGTTCGGGAAAGGAAATAAGGCGAGATATGTTTCTCGTCCAGATCTGATTTCGGTGCGTTTTCGGAGGTGTTGCTTTCGCTGTGGAGAGGATAATCATATAGCGAGGCAGTGCAGAATTATACCCAGATGCTTTAGATGTGGACAGTACGGTGTCAATTATGCTTATACCTTAAAAGGTTCTAACGAAACTCAATATGATTCGGAAAGGAGAAAAGCCCTAATTTTAGAAAAGGGGTCTGTGAATCATTTCGATAGAAAGCAAGTTTATGTACTGAGATCAGGAATGGTATTATTAAAGAAATTCATTAGCCCGCAGGATCAGATGGAGATTGTTAATAAATGTTATGATTTAGGGGTAGATGAAGGTGGTTTCTACAGACCAGGATTCAAGAATGGGGCAAAACTCAATCTTTACATGATGTGTATGGGGAAGAATTGGAATCCTCAATCAAAACAATATGAGGATAGGCGGGAATGCGATGGAGCCATACCTCTGGAAATCCCAATCGAGTTCAAGAGGTTGGTCAGCGACATTATGGTAGAAGCGAAAAAAAATATTGTTTTGAATGGGGGAAGAACTGAAGAGCTTCCATACATAGTTCCTGATATATGTATCGCCAATTATTATAATCAAGATGGAAATTTAGGCATGCACCAAGACAAAGATGAAAATGAAGAAAGTATTAAGGCAGGGATCCCAGTGGTATCAGTTTCATTAGGGGATTCAGTGGAGTTCATCTATAAAGATGTGAAGGAAGGTGGATTGATCAGGAAATTACTGCTTGAATCAGGTGAGGTACTAATATTTGGAGGAAAATCGAGAGATTTATTTCATGGCATTTCTGGTATAATCAAAGGTACTGCTCCAGATTTTCTTACTAAACAGACAACTTTGAGATACGGCAGGTTGAATTTGACTTTCAGACAGAATGAGTTGCCAAAGGAAGGTGAGGTATCAGGCGCCTATATATAATCGCGACAATAATCAGTCTTCTTCCACTAATCCTCAGTTAACATATGCGGAGGTAACTAGGAGATTTCTACCTTCAAAGGTCTCTATTTCTAACGGGATGAAGAAGACTGTTGCAGGTCCTCGGAATAGTTATAGATTATGTTTCAGATGTGGGGATTCTCAACATTTGGCGAAAGATTGTAGGAATGCGATTCGTTGTTTCTATTGTGGAGGTAATGGTCACAGAAAGGTGCAATGTACAGTAAGGTTTAATGGAGGCTCGGTATTGGATTTAATGCGCTTCAACTGTTCGAGTTTTTGTCAGAAACTAATTTCCTTATCAAATTTATTCCAAGATGAATTTTCGAATGGTAAGAATGAGGTGGCCTACTCGTTGCTCATGTTAGGATGGCATATGGAAGGGTTAGTTGATGGATTACTTTGGAAAAATAGTACACAGAATGAGGTAAATGAAGCTGTCTTCCCTCCGTTGCCATTAGAGTTGGATAGAAAGGAGCATGCCTTTCGTTTATGTCTGAACTTATTGAAGCTTCAGCGATTCTATACCGATTCTGAGTCGTTCAGAAAAAGCAAGGCGTTAAGACTTCTGCAAGAGCTGTTATTTCATTTCGATACTATTAACACAGCAGTAAACATTGAGCACTGCGAATTGTCTCGCAGGAATAAGGATACTTGCGACAAAGTAACCAGTCACAATGAGGATTTTGAAGAGGTAATGCAGGGCTTTGAAGGAGATTCTAGTACAGGAAAGGTATCGTTGTGTCTGGAGGATGTGATGGTGGGTTTTGAGGGGCGGATCTGTTTTGAAAAGCAGTTCGATATCTTGTCATTTGATCCTTCAGTCCGGAGTTACATGGATTCGACATATGTAGATGTTACTGTGGGCTATGGAAATGGTAAAAGTCAAGAGAGGAGGTTTGGAGCTGAATGGGTGGACACGCAGACTGAGGATCATTCTCTTAACATCTCAACACAAAGTGATATCATAATGAACTGTGATAAAGGATGTGTTAAAAATATGGGGATGGAGGAGGAGGAAAATTGGGGTGTGAATGAGGAGGTGGAGTTGTCGAATGGTTTTGATGCTTTGATGGACCATGCAGATGAAGATACAGTAGATATTGTTCGTGCTGTAAACGAGCATGAATGTATGTCTTTGGTGCCGAAGCATAAAAAAGGTTTTAGAGTGGGCAAGGTGAAAGTAACAGTGTGGCAGAGGAGTTATCTAGGGGGGGAGTCGAGCAAGGCTGTTTTGCGGAAGAATATTGTAGAGAGGGACAGTACAGGTTGGGGTGGTAAGGAGTATAAGCAGTGCGGTTATGCTGTTACAAGGTGTAATGATCATGTCGATGTGACAGATGTGGCATTAGCAAGCAGGAAAAGTCGAGAAAGGGTGTTAGGCAATGTGGTGGATTGTGCAGGCTCAATTAGATATATGGTGGGGATTGATTTTGATGGCTGCTCTATATGGTTGATGGAACCGAGGGTCAGAGCTTTTTCATTGGTGTTGTGTCCGAGTTTTTATGGCTTCTACCCAGGAGGGAAGGGAGGTGAAGTTGGACTGCAAGAAAATTTGGTGGCGGTAGAAGGAAACAGTAGAGAGGGCTCTTCAAAGGATGTCTGTGCGACACCATGCAGAAGGGGGAGGAGGAGGAAAGCAGATCAAAGTTCAGGGGTGGTGAGGCGTAGTGCAAGATTGCGAAGTAGATCGGCTTCTTCTCAAGGTAAGTCCCAATGCTCAAATACGAATAATAGTAGTAATTTGAGCTTGGGCCCATGTATGATTTCAAATTATGGCAGTGATTATTCTCCATTTGTACTGGGTAGTCTATCGACGGCTCAATTATTTCAGCTTGCTAGTGATACAGCATTTGTTTTTTCTGATCTAGACTTAGATGCTGATTTCATTAGGAGTAGGGAACTAGAGCGAGTAACTTCCATAGGTAGATGAGGATAGTGAGTTGGAATATTAGAGGGCTGAATGAACCTAATAAATGTGCAAAAGCTAGGAATTTTTTTAAGGATTTTCACCTTGATATCATACTACTTCAAGAAACCAAAATTGATGACCCTGATCCCAGTTTTTTTAGAGGATTAGGGGGTACTATTTTTCGTAACTGGTCGTATTTACCGGCTATAGGTAGTGCCGGTGGCTTAATGATTGGTTGGAAAGAAAATCAATTCAGAATCGTACAGGAACTACCTATGTTGTATTCCTTGCATGTTATTTTAGCATCGACAGTAGATAATTCCCTTTTAGGTATATCAAACGTTTATGGACCACATAATAAAATAGATAGAAGACAGTTGTGGATGGAATGTTCCGACTTTAGGAATCACTCCTTCAATCAATGGATTGTAGGGGGTGATTTTAATGTTACAAGATTTTTAAGGGAGAGATCACCTAGAGAAGGCGACTTCTCGGACATGGAGGAATTTAATGAATTTGTTTTAGTTAATAATTTGATTGAGATATCAATTTATAATAGAATGTTCACCTGGTCAAATGTTAGAGATATTCCTTCTTATGCTCTGTTAGATAGATTTTTTATTAACTCGGAGGTGGAGGATAGATATGAAATATGTAGGGTTAAAGGTCTACCATTTTTATTGTCTGACCATTGTCCAATTATTCTTTCATGTGATTCGAATCTATTAATAAGTAGTAATTTTAAATTTGAGAAGATGTGGTTATTAGACAATAGCTTTAGTAATTTGGTCAAGGTTAAATGGAATTCATTGAGTTATATTAATAATTTGTACAAAGATAATTCAGCAAAGATTTTTGTTGCAAAGTTAGGAAAACTGAGGTTCTTTCTCAAAAGATGGAATAAGTACATATTTGGTAATGTTAGAATTAAAAAAGATAAGATACTATGTGAAATGTTAGACATAGATAAAGTAGGCGAAAATAGAATTCTTAGTACAAATGAGAGGGACAGATTAAACAATATGAGAAATGAACTTAAGTTCATTATGGAAAAAGAAGAGGTAATGTGGAGACAAAGATCCCGAGTCCAATGGTTAAAAGAAGGGGATAATAACAAGAAATTTTTCCATAGTATAGCTAATAAAAGGAGACGGGATAATTTGATTCATTCCATCATTATTAATGACGAAGAGGTGTCTGTCCAGAAGAATCTAAATGACGCTTTCACTAGGTATTATAAACAAATATTAGGAACTAGAATAAATAGGAGGATTAATGTTAGATGGAATGAGATTTTTCCGTCATCCTCAAGGATTGACTTATCGGATCTAGATTGTCCTTTCACGGAGAGAGAGATATGGAAGGCAATATGTGATATGCCTAGCGACAAAGCCCCAGGGCCAGATGGATTTTCTGTTATCTTCTATAAACAGTTTTGGGAGATTATAAAGACTGACATTATTAATCTATTTAATGATTTTTATAATGGTAATTTGAGATTAGGAAATTTTAATTTTGCCAATGTCATTCTTATACATAAGAAAGTGGGGGCTAAGTTTCTTAAAGATTTCAGACCCATCTCATTAATTAATGTTTCGGTAAAAATCATATCCAAAGTTCTTGCAAACAGACTAAGCACGAAAATGAATGACCTTATAGATGTCTCACAAACAGCGTTTATTAAGGGTAGAAATATAGTAGATGGGGTAGCGGCAGTACAGGAATATATTAATGTTTGTGTTAAAAATAATTTTACATGTGCCATTTTGAAATTAGATTTTGAGAAGGCTTTTGACTCTATCAATTGGGATTTTATCTGTGAATAGTGTCTTGCTAGGGGTTTCAGCGTTAGATGGTCAAATTGGATTATGCTTTTGCTTAAGTCGGGATGTTCTAGTATTGTCGTTAACGGAGTAGTTGGTAAGAAGATCCAGTCTAAGAGAGGTCTTAGACAAGGTGATCCTCTCTCGCCTTTCATATTTAATTTAGCAGCCGATGTTTTTACTAGAATTATTAAGAGGGCAGGTAGTCTAGGTATATTAGGTAATGTTGGTAATGAGACCTTTCACAACGAACTATCAATACTCCAGTTTGCAGATGACACTCTATTATTCTCGTCTCATTTACCTGAGCATGTTACTGCTCTTAAGTTCATTTTATATAGCTTTGAGATGTTGTCCGGACTTCGCATAAATTTTGAAAAGAGTGCTGTCATGGTCCTTAACGATAGTAATAACGTAGAGTCATTAGTTGCGAGCACCTTTAATTGTTCTACAATGAAGTTTCCGCTTGACTATTTAGGATTTAAAATTAGACCATCAAAGCTTAAAAAGGAAGACTGGATAATTATTATAGATAAAATCAACAATAGATTAATGAGTTGGAATAATAGATTTCTCTCGAGAGCAGGTAGACTAGTATTAGTAAATTCAGTTTTATCAGCTATCCCCACATATTGGATGACAGTTCATCGTTGTCCTAAGTGGGTAATTGAGAAAATTGACAGAATTAGAAGGAATTTCCTTTGGAATGGAGGTCCTAATTGTAGTGTTTATAAATGCTTAGTTAATTGGGAATTGTGTTGTAAGCCTAAGGGTGATGGGGGTTTAGGCATCATTAATTTACATAATTTTAATTCCTCTTTATTAACTAAATGGTTATGGAAATTTAGAAATTCTGATATAATAGCTACTTGGAAGAATTTAGTTTCAAAATCTTATTATTTTGAGGGAGAATTTCTTGTGGGATCGGGGGTTAGCTGGTCTAATAGGTTATCTCATTTTTGGAAGGAAGTACTAAACTGTTTTGATTTATTCAAGTTAGGTTATAAAATGACAGTTCACTCTGGTAACTCTACCTATTTTTGGCATGATGTTTGGTTATCTAGTATACCTCTTAAAATTGAATTTGTTGATCTTTTTAATATTTGTGATTTCAAGAATTCATTAATTGAGGATGTTTATAGAAGGGATTCAGACCCTCCATGGGAGTTTTCGTTTACCAACATTTTAGAGGGGGGATTGTTAAGGCAAATGGCATTATTAAAAGCAAAATTAAACTTAAATCATCCGGACGTGTATAGGGATTCCATTAGTTGGGGATTGGATAAGGGTTTAGTATACACTGTCAAATCAATGTATAAACTAATAAATTTTTCAGGTATGTCTCTCATACCTTTTAAGTATATATGGAGTGCAAATTCCCCTCCTAAAGCCAAGTTTCGAATGTGGTTGATAGTCCATAAGAAACTTAATACAGTGGAGCTTTTAAAGAAGAAAAAAGTTATATTTAATGTTAATTGTTGTTTTTGTGATCAATTAGACGAAGATGTAGATCATTTATTTTTTTCTTGTAATTTTACTAATTATATTTTAATCACGGTATTAAGGATTTTTGTTATGGATAGTTTGAATACCGTTGATAATTGTGAAAAATATTGGAGCCATTATAGATTTAAGTATAAATCCAAAAGCAGATATATAACTGACTCCTTAATCGTTATCATTAGTTGGCTCATTTGGACGGAAAGAAACCAGAGATTCTTTCAATCAGCTTTAGTGTCATCCGATAAAATAATAATTAAGATAGTTTATTACTGTTTGGAATGGATGACCTCTTCAAGGTATAAGTTTTTTAGAGACTTTAGCTTTGGTAACTATTTGCAAAAGGTCAGGGTAAATTTGGGATTATTTATATGTATCAATAGATACTTTTGTAACAATAGATTACGTATTGGTGTATAAAATTCTAGACTGGACAAGGATAATTGTATTTTTTAGTAGCTTAGTTATGGTTTTAGTCATATATAAGTACGGTTTGAAAATAATATATATATATATATATATACATATTATATATATATATATATTTACATATATACAAGATTATATTTTCATAAATATACATTTATAAATATATGTATATATACATACAAGTATAAAATAAATTCATAATTAAAGGGGAAAGTAGTAAAAGCGGGTATGGTAAGACAGTTTAAAATATATGAGTTCTTTAGGCACAATATATGCTGTGACATATATGCTTTCATAATGCATCTTTTTAACTATTTAGTAAGTCCCAGTTCTCTGATTCAAGTTAGATTAATCTGAACACATTCTGAAAGTGAATTATAACTTCTGATGGTATGTTTTCTTTCATATGTTTTAGTTTTCATTAACGTTTATGGATAGTTTGATGAATGTGTAATTACTGCTTTGTGGTGTCTCCTATATTGTTGAATGTGTAGTTTGATGATATTGACAATATAAGCAGGATTGATGGTGGAAGGACTAAGCGAAGATCTGAAAGGAAAGCCGTATGGTCGGGTTGGATAGCCGTTACATTTCAATTAATCTAAGCTGTTTTTAAATAAATAGGATTAAATGCAGTAGGAATGAATTTTATTCTATGCGGATATTTAAGGAGTATGGGACTGTATTAGGATGTAACTTATGCATTAGAGGTGGTGGTTATTCATTAATTGGTAGGGTTAGCATTACCAGATCTGTGGGTTGTGGGCAAAAGGATAACAGCAGTAGAGACTGAAAAGGTCTTGAATATAGGATGGGCCAGTGCAGGGATTGATAAGATTATTAATATACTCAAAAGCTTTGATCTTGGTCATTAGACGGTAATAATAACAACTTATTAGATGCTATAGGATTCGATATTGGTATAACATATATGTATTAATCTCTTAACTTGTTGATGATAGAATATTTTCCTTTCAGTACCTTATCATTTTTATATTGCATATATGTATGAATATATAATGGTATACATATATATTTATATATATATACATATATATTTATATATATATACATATATATATAAATATATATTTAATTATATTATTATATATTCCTACATATATGCGAAAGTTACCGATGAGGGGTATTTTTAGTTATTTTTCAGGATTACAGGTGAAGAATATACTAAAGAACAAAGTGGATAGCTGCATGGATTGATTTTCAGGTGTTCAGTGTAGAGGAGGAGCTTTATGGATAGTAGTCTGGAGTATTCTGTGCGGTATGACTGGATTTAGTTGTGTATGGGGAGTATGAGAGTCATTTGGGGCGTATTGTGTCTCCCATTTTTCTGTATAGTGTTGGTAAATGTAGGGAAGTAGATATACCTCATATCGGGTGGTGGCTTTGCCGGAATTCGATATAGAGGTATGATGGGCGGTGGCCTTGCCGGAGCTCATCTATCTATTTTTCTCTATATATATTTTAGGGGAGACAGTTTGGTTGTATTTTCATATCAGGGTCTGTATTTGGATATTATATTTCATGCATTTTATATTATATATGTGTGCTCTCCTCCTTAAGGAGGATCAAACATCTTTACTTTTTTCAAAAAAAATAAAAATAGATTTTTATCGAAATGAACTAGTTTTGAACTAGAATTATAATTCTATTTATTTTTAAAATAAATAAAGTGGATTTGAAATGGTTTTAAAAGTAACCAAAATTTCTAATAATTGAATTGGAATGGATTTGAATCGAAATTGTCTTTGGAATATTTCGATGTTGAATTTCGTGATGATGCAGATATTGTTATGGGAATTTGAAAGATATATTTATATCGTTATTTCCAATACGATATTTGTTGGTCGTAGAATTTGATATTGAATATAAGCCGATATATTTTCTATTCAGAGCCTAGTATTTA
Organism: Allium sativum; assembly: GCA_030737875.1. NCBI lineage: Eukaryota > Viridiplantae > Streptophyta > Magnoliopsida > Asparagales > Amaryllidaceae > Allium > Allium sativum. The sequence goes on from CM060916.1 coordinate 549,700,274, forward strand.
ATATCAAATGTGATTTGGGTTTGTCGTGAATGGTGTCTTCATTAACACTGTCCTTAAACCCAGTTGAGAAAAAGATTAAATCTTTTTGTTTAAATTTAATGAAGTTTACCAATTAAATGATATTTAATTGGAATTGAATTGGAATTGATTTTTGGGTTTATCGTGAAAGGTGTTTTAAATAACACTTGTTCTTTAACCCGATAATTAATGGATTGTGATTTTGGGTTTATCGTGAACCGTGTTTTAGATGACATTGGTTCTTTAACCCAGCTAAACACAGGAAGTGATTTTTGGGAGGATTAAAACCAAGTGGAGTTTTAATGAATCTTTAATTAGATTGAAGTGATCGAGAATGGGGTACCACCAGATTTGCTCCAGGCGATAGTTAAATCTTTAATTAGATTTGAACATGAAATGGTAATTGAATTTACCGATAACACCGTGGTGTTAGATATGAAGTATGACCAGTTTTACTTCATGGGATGAATAGGTTGGGATTGGGAAATAAAATAAATGATTACTTCGGTGAGGTTCGCTAATCCCAACTGGTTTGAATTGATATTAAAAAGAAGATTAAAGAATAAATTTAAAGAATTTATCTTTGATAAAATTAATGGGAATTTTTCCCAAAGTATAATAATATTTGAATAAAAGAATATTCTGAATTGGAATGAGGAGTATGTTGTGTTTGTGTAACACTTGTTTATTATATACGCGAGTTATTCAGAAAGACCGGGTTTATCCCATTTTGAATAACCGATTCGACGTGGGGTCGAGGATGAAGACGGTGGTCGAAGACCGGAGGTCTTCACATCGTTTGGGTGATTACTAATGATCTTGATTGGGCTGTACACCCAAGAGGAGGGAATCAGTTGGTGATCGTCCAGACGTACTTGGAGATCGATGGATATGCGGGGTACAAGGTGCCTCTGGTTTCGTTCAGACCCAGAACGAACTTGTAAATGGACTGTGTGTCTGACATTGGATTTTATTCTGTGTGATTAATTTCTATTAAATATATATCTGTTTGGCGGCGGAGAATTTATTCTCTTGCTTAACGCCCTTCTCTGAGACGTACGAGCTCAGGGATTGTATATTGATGGATATCAATCGCATAGAGTGAATTGCCTGTGCGGCATGCCTAAGTGGCTATTGATCAAGGCTTCATTTGAAAAGCAAAGTCTTGTGGTTGATGATCAAAGCACGGCCTGTATGGCATAGCTTTGTGTAGCGGTTATTCGCGAGCCTCACACCCCGGTAGTGAACCGGAAACGGGAGAGGACCTCAGGGAGGGCATGCGTTTCTTTCTAGCTAGGGTGGTGTCAGTGACCAACCAGCCCTAACATTTATATTATTTTCACCTGTGTGGTTGTTGCTGTTGCGAGGTGCCTCGGATATATCGATGACAATGTGGAGCCGATGGAGCCATTGGGCTCATTTACGCCCCAAAGAGCGGGGAAACGCAGTGTTCAGGCATTTTAATCCACATCGGTGGACCGGCCCTGACGATCCAAAGGCTTGACTGAGTACTTGCCTGAGACTCGGGCTAGACAGTCTCGAATTTGGTAGAGGGCTATCTTTTGCCTCGGTTCACAGATGGAAATCCAACTTCCAAATAAGTGACTTTGTGGTTTTGATTGTAGAGCCTAGTATTGGCGACATGATATATGGTACGCATGCCGTCTATGATTAATACTTATGATTTGAACTTGTTTTGTACACTATACACTTATAGTAATAATAAAAGATGAAGTTTAGCGTATCAAGCATTCTTTGGCTATTATAAGGTAAAACCCTACCCTCTGGCTTGCGTTGCATTGTATGATGGGACCTGGGTCTTATAATAGCTTCATTGTTCTTTATTTAGCATTGTGCCATTGTTTTATGCACTGGTATCCTTGGGAGGAAACCCGTTCCGTGTTATACGGCGCGGTCCCTTGATTAACCTAACTTTAAAATAAAGATTGATAACTATTTTAGTTCTCACACCAGTCACATGACTGACCTGGAGTTTGTTGTTTTAAACTAAACTCTGGGTGCCCTTATTTTGACACGGGCAGCTAGTAGTTTTGGTTTTACAGATTTATATTAACAAGAACTTGGTTTACAGCTGGAACGATACTCGAAAAGCTCTGTATCCGTGTATTACTTTCAGTTGTGTATTGTATTATTTTTCCGCTGCAGTAATGTATTTGAATCTTTGATAATTTTGTGATGTATATTATTTATTCATACTTTGTATATTCTTGTATTCTTATGTAATTGTTGTAATAAACAATGAAATGTTCTTCTGTTTCCGTTCCGATGCGGCTTGTCCTCAACTCAATCCGGGCTTTCCTTACTGGGGAACCAATCTATCATGTTTTCAACGACCCGAACTATAATCTTTTTATTACTATAAGTGAAGAAAACAACTTCAAATATAAATGTATCAATCCTAGACGGCATGGGTACCATCTATCATGTCGCTATACTAGTTCTACAATTAAAACTGCACAATGTCATATTGGAAGTTGGATTTCCATCGTGAACCAAGGCAAGGGATCAACCTTACCGAATTCGAGACTGTCTAGCCCAAGTCTCAGAATCAGAACGCATCGACCCTTAGGAGCCACAGGGCCGGTCCACATTTTAAGTGGACTAAAAATCCCTGAACAATACGTTTCCCCGCCCTATGGGGCGTAAACTGGTCATATACTGACCAAACCATCCATCAACACCGTAGTGACCGATATAACCGAGGTGCCTCACTTTCCATCATCTACATAAGTAAATTGTCAAGGCATGTAAACGCTGACGCCACTCTTAGCTAGAAGGAAACGCATGCCCTCCCTGGATCCTTCTCCCGTTTCTGGTTCACACCGGGGTGTGAGGCTCGCGAATTAACGCTATACACAAAGCGGCGCTAGATTAAAGCTATGCTTTGATCATCAACCACAAGACTCTGCTTTTCAACAAAAGCCTTGATTCATGCAACTGAACATGTCACACAGGCAACTCATGCCATGCGACTGATATCCATCAATATATAACCTATGAGCTCGTATGTCTCAGAGAAGGGCAATAAGAAAGAAAATAAATTCTCCGTCGCCAAACAGATATATATTTAATAGAAATCAATCACACGGAATAAAATCTAATGTCAGACATACATCCATTGACAATTCGTTCTCGGTCTGAACGAAACCGGAGGCACCTTATTCCTCGTCCCATATGTCCAATAAAGGAGAGAGGCCCTCGCATATTCGTCGATCTCCAAGTACATTTGGATGATCACCACTTATTACCTCATTTTGGGTGTATAGCCCAATCAAGACATCAGTAGTCATCCAAACGATGTGAAGACCTCCGGTCTTCAACCACCGTCTTCATCGTCGACTTATCGTCAAATTAGTTATTCAGAATGGGTATAAACCCGGCCTTTCCGAATAACTCGCGTACATAATAAACAAGTTCTATAATAGCACAACATACGCCTCATTCCAATCTTGAATATTCCTTTATTCCAATATTCTTATTCTTTGGGAAAGGTTCCCATTAATTTTATCAAAGATAAATTCTTTTATATTTATTCTTTAATCTTCCTTTGGATATCATTTCAAACCATATTAAGGTTTTCCAAACTAGTCGGTATTAGCGAACCACACCGAAGTAATCATTTATTTTATTTCCCAATCCCAACCTATTCATCCCATGGAGCAAAACTGGTAATACTCCATATCTAACACCATAGTGTTATCGGTAAATATTAATTACCATTTCACGTTCAAATCTTGTTAAAGATTTAACTATCGCTTGGAGAAAAACTGGTGATACTCCATTCTCGATCATTTCAATCTAATTAAAGATTCATTAAAACTCCACTTAGTTTTAATCTTTCCAAAAATCAATATTAATGATTATATAACTTAGGAAATCATATCCTGCCTTTAACTGGGTTAAATAACCAATGTCATTTAAAACACCATTCATGATAAACCCAAAATCACATTCCATTTTATTCCAATTACTAAATATAACTTGAAATTCTAATGATCTTAATTAAAAGATTTATTCTTTTCACACAGGGTTTAAGAATAGTGTCACTGATGACACCATTCCATCAGTCTCTAACCGTAAATTAGTAAGAGAACAATTCCCTAAATATTAATCCTGAAGGCCGAAACCAACATCAGATCAATACTCAGGAAACCATTCAACTTTGCTATTCTCCAGTTAGTTTCAAATTTGCTTAACTCCATCGGGTTTAAGAATAGTATTTTTAAAGATATCATTCACAACAACCCAAAATCACATTCCATTGTTAATCAGGTTAAAGGGCAAGTGTTATTCAAAACACCACTCACGATAAACCCAAAAACCAATTTAAATTCAATTCCAATTAAATATAAATTAATTGGTAAACTCCTTTAAATCTTATTTAAAAGGTTTACTCTTTTCTCACTTGGGTTTAAGAACAGCGTTAATGAAGACACCATTAACGACAAACACAAAATCCAATTCGATATTAAATACAACGCTCTGAATAGAAAATATATCGGCTTATATTCAATATCAAATTCTCAAATCAACAAATATCTTATTGGAATAACGATATATATATCTTCCAAATTCCTGCACAATATCCGTATAATCACAGAATCCAATATCGAAATATTCCGAAGATAATTTTGACTCAAATCCATTCCAACTCATATATTGGAAGATTCTGGTTATATTAGAACCATTCACAAATCCAATTTATTTATTTATAAATAATTGGACTATAATTCTAGTCAATAACTAGTTCATTTCGATAAAAATATATTTTTATCCTTAAAAATGTGGAATTTTTCGTCCCAATTCTTCCCAATTCATTTACTATGATTTTAAACAAATTACTAATATTTTTAATAATTTTATCAAGGCCCGTACAGTCGGTTTCCAATAACGGCCACCGAACTGCACTTACAATGACCTTTTCCAAATTTGATTTGGACATAATTCCAAATCCAACCGTTAGATTTCAAATCTCTCATATTCATTGGAAAGATCTTTTCGATATGAACCGAATGGTTCCGGTTTTAGGAGAATCCGACGGTCGGATCTCCCGTAATGTCCATGCGAAGTCAATGGTCGAAATTCGCGAACTACCGCAGCACGGCACGTTCTATTCAAGCCATTAAATTTATATAATATATATTATATATATTTCATCGATTTTCCTTTAAAACCTATTTTATAAATCGTTTTAAATTCGTTTTCAAAACAATTTCCACTTCATATTCGATTTTAAATCAAAATTGAATATTCCATATCAATAATATATAAATGATAATATTTTCAAAACGTTAGATTTTGAAATCACTTCCTTTCCTATATTCATTGTAAAAATGAATAAAATCGATAAAAATATCGTTCATGTCAAAATGGCGTTAGTCTAATCAACACGACTTTATTTATTTAAATAATTTAGTGTCCATCCAAAATCGGACATCAAAATCAGCTTTTAATCCTTTACAGAATATTATTTTAAAATATTCATTATTTTAAAAAAACATTCGTTATTTTAAAATATTCCTTTATTTCTGAATTGGAATCAGACACAGTCAATTACCATATAATGTGATTTATATGGATTTCATGCAACACATGTACATAACAGCAATGATAAACAATCAACCATCATCCAGAGTGCATTCTACACTACATAAGCATTAAATATAAATATTTAACGCTTACAACAGTCTGTCAACCAATCGATTGATATACAACTAAACATCGGGATTAGTGTATGTCTAATATCATCCCAATACCCATGTGGGGTTCTCAAACAACAAACACTGATTATTATTTACGCAGTTGGGCGATGTGTAAAATATATCATCCCAATCAATATTAGTCAAATGTGTGTACATAAACAAATCGTCTGATTTGTAAATGAATATTTATTTTATTCATATACTCGTTAAAAATTATATTTTAACACATGAATATTTTATACAGTTCAATTATACAATATAAATGATATTTTTATTATTTTAACATTTTTTAGAAAATTTCGGCAACACAATGACGCGATTCTAGAACCGGAATAAGGTCTAGCCTTATCTCTTGCCTATTAATGGCTCGCGCCATGTACATACCAATTCTAATCAATTCATTTCACCCAAAAAACCAAATTCAAACAAATACACAACCAAACTAACAAGTCGTCCATGGTCTGTAGACGACGGTATCGGGTGCTGCTAAGCACCTTCTACATCCTAGTATATATGTTTAACAAGAAAATAAATTACAGTGAGCAGTTCTCACCTTTGGTATCCACTCTTCCATTCTTTATTTTTAAACGGTTCGGATTTGGAATTGATTCCAGTCGATTCCATCGCTTTCTGTTTCATGCGGTATATATATCGAAAACCATATTTTTAATACTATATTTACTTTATAAAAATTCCATTTTTTAAAATTATATTTTTTTATATGCTACACATATTATAAAGATCACATTTTTATGTCGCTACTTATATTAAAAAAAAATCATATTTTGATAATGTTGTTCATATAATAAAAATCGTATTTTTATCATAATGCAATACATATAAAAATCATGTCTTTCTATAAATAAAAATCTCATCTTTATAACGCTCGTATATAAATAAAAATCCTATCTTTCCATAAACAAAAATCGTATCTTTTATGTAAATAAATATCGTATCATTTCTCTATGTTTTCATATATAAAATCACAGTTTTATGAATAAAAATCATATTTTTATCACATAAACTAATGTAAATAAAAAAGAGAACTCACCGGCCTTTCCCGAATAACCGAAGAAAACCCAGATCGGTGTAGCAAGGGTTTCAGAGCTATGGTGGCTCGATTTTAGGGGATTTTGGGTTGTTTTAAGAAGAAAGAGGAGGAGGGGGGTCCACAGTGGTTCTGACGTAATGGGGAGGGTGCCGGGGTATTGGAGGTCGAGGGGGTGGCACGGCTGGTCGTGGTAGGGCCGGGGTCAATGGCGACGGGTTGGTTTTGGGTCATGGAGCGTTAGGGTTCGATTTTCGAAGCAGGAGGAAGGGATGGGGCCATCAGAGGGGAGGGGGAGAAGGCCCATGGCGGCGCGGCGGTGGATGGGAGGTAGCAGCGGTCGATTTGGAGGGTGGCAGCGCGATTTTGGGGAAGGGATGAGCTGGTAACAGGTTTTGAGGATGGGGGAGAAAAGTAAAAAAGGTGGGGGGGGGGGGGGAGGGCTAGTGTATTTATATATTTTAATATTTTCATATCTAAAAAGTTATCGTTTTCATTTGAAATCCAATTCGAGCCCAACGACTGCCGCCCCTAGCTAATTACCCCCATTACGAACACAATGGGATGTGTCCGTAAGCCAATTCAACTGTTACAGTCAGTTTTTCTCAAAATCAAAATATAAATCCTTATATATATTTAATTTGAGCGCACATTTCACTTTACTAGGGTCACATACGGACCTCAAAAATTACAGAAAAATTAACCTAGCTATGTTTTGACGATATAGTCGTAGCAAAACTAATTTCGTCGAATTTGTAGACCGTTTGAAAAACGATCATTTTCCAGTCGATTAAATTCAAACTGAAATTACCAAACATGTTAAAATTCACCAAACTCACATATTGATTCCAAAAATTATGAAAATTGGAATCCAGAAATAATTTGACATTCTGTATCCAACAAAAGTGGTGTCGTCGAAAACGGAGGTCTTTCCAAAATCGCCATTTTTATATATTAAAATATATAAAAATTCCATTGCGACTATTCTGAATTTTCAACTGGGCATAACTTTTTATTCTCGCTATGAAATTTGGATTTTTCAGATTCTTGGAAAGATATTTTAAAACAGAATTCAATATTTTTGATTTCACTAAAATCCGGTTTATTTTGAATCCTGTACATTCATTTGAAATTTGAAATCGAATTTTCAAACTACCGCGCCATTTCCAATTCCTTTTATAATTAAAATAAATATTTATATTCTAATTTCGATCTAAATAAATATATACGTTCTAATTCTGTTCAAAACAAATTTCTAGTCGTTATTATTTAAAATAAATCATTTTAAATATCCAAAATTCGTTAAAATTGCCAAAATAAAAATTTTAAATTGGTTCTAATTTTCCGGGTTGTTACAATCTCCCCCACTTAAAACCTTTTCGTCCTAAAAAAGGAACGGAGATGAAAGTTGTTTTACTAATCAACTCAACTTTCATTTTGGCTTTCATTCTTCAACTTTTCAGTTTCAAAAAAATTTCTAATTTTTCAAAAATTTGGCTAACACCCTAAATTTTCGAAAAATTTCGCCGTAACCTCCTTTGTATAGGGAGCATCAGGAAAAATCCCGAACCGCCACCAGGCCCTCTAATTTCTAAAAGAAAAAGGCAAGCAGCTAGCCAATTGGCTCATAAAATCATCCAAACCCAATAAATTATTAAACATGTACCTATTTGTCGGGCATACAATTTTATTCCTCTGCTTTAGCCTCCTTGCTATGACCTATTCACACATATATATGTACATGCATTCATTTTCAAAAAAAATTCAATTCAGTTCAAAATTTGATTCAATTTGGCTTAATGGTTCAGAATTTTAGTTAATCAAACCAATAATCATACAACACAACCAGGAATCTATTTGTTGATTATTGTTTCAAATTCATAATTTTGATATATACACAGAAAATCATGTTTTTGGTGCCAATTCACAATAATATATCCTATCTAGTTTTGGTTCTCACACCAGTCTAACAGAAATATATAGACATCCCACTTTCGAAACTCGAACATAAATACTGATGATGCCTGGGCATCATCAGAATTATCCCCGGGCGACTAGGGTGTGATTTTATATCTGTTCGGTATATTTGAGACTTCGAATACACGTTAATTACTCGTATATTCAAAATCTTCATATACTTGATTGTCCAAAATCAATTTAAAATAAATATTCAAATACGAATAATAAGGTTTAAATTTTCAAAACAAAGTTTGTTTTCATTTTTATTTTGAAAATTACACTCTTTCAACTCATTCTAGGATACTGTTTATCCCATCTCTAACGAGTCATTCTCATTGGATATTACTAATCCAATCTCTGATGAATTCTTTCATTCGGTTCTAATGTGTCTTGTTCTCGAGCTCTGTAAACCAAAGCTCTGATACCAAAATGTAACGACCTGAACTTCCCCATGAAGGAAAAAACGGATTGAGTTGAGAACATGACAAATCAGAACACAAACAGAAGAATATTTCATTGTATATTACAACAATTTCATCAGATTACAAGAATATAACAGAGTATGATTAAATATTAAACGTCTGACAAATATCAGAGAATTAAATTTACAATGCAGCGGAAAATTAATACAAAACAAAACTGAAAGAAATACAAGGATACAGAGCTTTCCGAATATCCCTTCAGTATAAACCAGGATCCTGTGAATATAATATCTGCAAAACCCAACTACTAGCTACCCGTGTGTAAAATAGAGGCACACAGAGTTTAGGTTAAAAACAATAAACTTCAGGTCAGTCATGTGACTGGTGTGAGAACTAAAACAGTTATTAGTCTTTATTTTAAAGTTAGGTAAATCAAGGGACCACGCCGTATAACATGGAATGGGTTTCCTCCCAAGAGTACCAGTGCATAAAACAAACAGCGCAATGCAAAATAAAGAACAATGAAGCTATTATAAGACCCAGGTCCCATCACACAATGCAACGCAAGCCGGAGGATAGGGTTTTACCTTATAATAGCCAAATAATGCTTGATACGCGAAATTTAATCTTTTATTATTACAATAAGTGAAGAAAACAACTTCAAATATAAACGTATCAATCCTAGATGGCATGGGTACCATCTATCATATCGCCATACTAGTTCTATAATTAAATCCGCAAAATGTCATATTGGAATTTGGATTTCCATCGTGAACCAAGGCAAGGGATAATCCTTACCGAATTCAAGACTGTCTATCCCGAGTCTCAGGATCAGAACGCATCGACCAATAGGAGCCACAGGGTCAGTCCACATTTTAAGTGGACTAAAAGTCCCTGAACAATACGTTTCCCCGCCCAATGGGGCGTAAACTGGTCATATACCGACCAAACCATTCATTGGCACCGTAGTGACCGACATAATTGAGGTGTCTCGCTTTCCATCATCCACATAAGTAAAATGCAGGGCTTATAAACACAAACACCATTCCTAGCTAGAAGGAAACACATGTTCTCGCTGGATCCTTCTCCCGTTTCTGGTTCACAACGGGGTGTGAGGCTCGCGAATTAACTTTATACACAAAGCAGCGCTATATTAAAGCTATGCTTTGATCATCAACCACAAGACTCTGCTTTTCAATAAAAGCCTTGATCCATGCAACCCAACATGCCACACAGGCAATTCATGCCATGCGACTGATATCCATCAATATATAACCTCGGAGCTCGTACGTCCTAGAGAAGGGTGTTAAGCAAGAGAATAAATTCTCCGCCGCCAAACAGATATATATTTAATAGAAATCAATCACACGGAATAAAATCCAACGTTAGACACACATTCGTTTACATGTTCGTTCTGGGTTTGAACGAAACCGGAGGCATTTTATTCCTCGTCCCATATGTCCAATACAGGAGATAGGCCCTCTCATAACCGTCGATCTCGAAGTACGTCTAGACGATCACCACTTATTACCTCGTCTTAAGTGTACAGCTCAATCAAGACATCCATCCAAACAATGTGAAGACCTCCGATCTTCAACCATCGTCTTCATCATCGACTTATCATCGAATCAATTATTCAGAATGGGTATAAACCCGGCCTTTCCGAATAACTCGCGTATATAATAAACAAGTGCTATAATAACACAACATAAGCCTCATTCCAATCCAGAATATTCATTTATTCCAATATCCTTATTCTTTGGGAAAGGTTCCCATTAATTTTACCAAAGATAAATTCTTTTAAATTTATTCTTTAATCTTCCTTTGGATATCATTTCAAACCATATTAAGGTTTTCCAAACTAGTCGGGATTATCGAACCACACCGAAGTAATCATTTATTTTATTTCCAAATCCCAACCTATTCATCCCATGGAGCAAAACTGGTAATACTCCATATCTAACACCACAATGCTATCGGTAAATATTAATTACCATTTCACGTTCAAATCTAGTTAAAGATTTAACTATAGCTTGGAGAAACCGGGTGATACTCCATTCTCGATCATTTCAATCTAATTAAAGATTCATTAAAACTCCACTTAGTTTTAATCTTCCCAAAAATCAATATTAATGATTATATAACTTGGGAAATCATATCCTGTCTTTAACTGGGTTAAAGAACCAATGTCATTTAAAACACCATTCACGATAAACCCAAAATCACATTCCATTTTATTCCAATTACTAAATATAACTGGAGTTTCTAATAATCTTAATTAAAAGATTTATTCTTTTCACACGGGGTTTAAGAACAGTGTCACAGAAGACACCATTCCATCGGTCTCTAACTGTAAATTAGTAAGAGAACAATTCCCTAAATATTAATCCCGAAGGCCGAAACCAACATCAGATCAATACCTAGGAAACCATTCAACTTAGCAAATCTCCAGTTAGTTTCTAATTTTCTTAACTCCATTGGGTTTAAGAATAGTATTTTTAAAGATACCCTTCACGACAAACCCAAAATCACATTCCATTGTTAATCAGGTTAAAGAACAAGTGTTATTTAAAACACCAATCACGATAAACCCAAAAACCAATTTCAATTCAATTCCAAATAAATATAAATTAATTGGTAGACTCCTTCAAATCTTATTTAAAAGATTTATTCTTTTCTCACTTTGGTTTAAAAACAGCGTTAATGAAGACACCATTCACGACAAACCCAAAATCCAATTTGATATTAAATACAATGCTACGAATAGAAAATATGTCGCCTTATATTCAATATCAAATTCTCAAATAAACAAATATCGTATTGGAATAACGATATATATATATATCCTCCAAATTCCTCCACAATATCCGTATAATCATGGAATCCAATATCGAAATATGCCGAAGATAATTTCGATTCAAATCGATTCCAGTTCATATATTGGAAAATTCTGGTTATATTAAAACCGTTCACAAATCCAATTTATTTATTTATAAATATTTGGACTATAATTCTAGGCAATAACTAGTTCATTTCGATAAAATTATATTTTTATCCTTACAAATGTGGAATTTTTTATCCCAATTCTTCCCAAATCATTTATTATGATTTAACACAAAGTATTAATAATTTTAATAATTTTATTGTAACGAACAGGGATTTTCGACTTCGAAAATCAACACAAACTATCATGTTGACTATTCAGACATCAGAAATACCTGATCATTAATAGAAAGAAGTTAGAGGGTGAGAATAGATAAGATAGAAAATTAGAATAAAAGGAGAAGAAAAACACAACCAGAGTAAACACGAATCTCACAGCGGAACGAATATAATATAATATATAACATAACTTTGAAATAAAACAGGATATATATAAAATGACATTATTAGAGTACAACACTAACACACAGCGGAAATAACAATAGCTATATAATCCTAAAGCCTCCTGCCTCAAGCTCCTCCGAGTATATCTATAATGTCCTGAACTACTTGACTGCCCATACAAATATGGGCACCCAAGAGTTTAGGGAAAACAAAACAAAATAAACTCTGGGTCAGTCATGGGACTGGTGTGAGTAAACTCAAATCATTTTTGTTTAACTTCTCAAAAATCCTTTTCAAAAGAAAAGGTAATCATAAGACCGATCCACACATAAACACGGACGGTTTTTACCTTACGATAACCCAAAACATTTTTGGAAATCGATACTTTTCTGATATTATAATAATGTCTAACCACAAGTAATTAGAACTAGCAGAACGCTTGCATCTCACGTTCCACATATATAGTATACAACAAAATCGCAGGCTCTTATTGGAGATTGGATTCCGTCTATGACAAGGTATGGGACCACCTGCCGATAGTGTATCTCTAGAGGAGAATACACTGGGTTCAACAAGAACGTCTTGCAACCCGACCCACACATGACCGACCAGTCATTTCACTTGAGTGTATCGAATGTATACCACCAACGGTTGGGAGCTCCCCACCGTTTCCCAAAAAGGGACAGCATCGATAATAGATAAAGAATGAATTGGATTTTCTCTAGATAGATGATATACACCTTAATGGGAGCGACCCACTTAGCCATGCTGCCTGCTCGATTTATGTCATTTCCCGGTTGATGAGGCTTGAGGTCATTACGTATCTTTTGACAGATCATACATTCATTTACTTTGAATGCCACGTCATCATACCTGCCAAATCACAAATTGATTTCCTCAAAAATACCATGGGTATAAAGCTAAGAGAAATGAATTCCTCCGCCACCAAACGTAAGTACGTTTGAAGAGATCAACTTACGCGATCTGTTAGATATACTCTGTCAGACATTCGTCCATTCACGTTTTTCCTGGGACTGGACAAACCAAAGGCACTATTCTGTAAACAGGATAGCCCTTGCATAACTCCGTCTTTAATATTTGATCACAACGCTAACGTCCATACAGAGTGGTTTTCAAATAATGAATCTGATCCCGGTCTCTCCGTATTGACGATGTAAAAATGGTTAAAAACTTCGATAGTCGGTGATTTAACTATCAAAGAAAAATAGGTGTACAACCAACGATCTTATTTCCAGATAGAAATTCGATCGATCATATCATAAATCCACATTTATCTCTTTCTATTAAATTATCTTTAATTTATCTATTTCCCATTTCTATATATTTGTAAATTCTCATTTTCTAACTTTAGAAACGTTTCTGGTTCTTATTTGAAAACATTTCCAAACTCCTTTATCGGATTTAAACTGATGTTTAAATAAAACATCGCTTCGCCCATTCAAGCCATTTCACTCATTAACTGAATTCACTTAATCCATCTTCACTATCGAACCTTAACCATTCCTTAGTTAAAACGAAGTCAATCAAGTTGGGGTATAATTACCTCTCAGACCTTAACTGAACAACATTTCTAACCTCGAAATAGGAAAAGTTCATCTTATAACCCTTCAACAAACTTCCTTACGCAAACTCTCGGATTCTATTTACGAATCCAGTTCAAAAATCATTTGATTATAACGCTAGTGTTATAATTTCATGCTTTCAAATACATATTAACTTAAATATAACTTCTCTTTATTAATTTGGATAATTAAACAAACAACTAATTTATTAACAAATAAGTAAAAACTTGATTTGAAGCCGAAAGTAAATATCACTTTCCTTAATTCGATATAATCGAATTCCAATATATAATTCACTATCGAATAATCAGTATTCGATAACTCTCTTTTGAATAAACTATATTTGATAATTCTTTCTTCGAATAACTATATTCGATAATCTCCCTTCGAATGATTTACATTCAATTAATTCTCTTCGAATGATTTACATTCGATTAATTCTCTTCGAATGATTTACATTCGATTAATCTCTTTTCGAATAAACTATATTTGATTAACTCCTTTAATTCTATTCGAATAAACTATTTCGAATAACTCTAATTCTATTCGAATAAACTATCTCGAATAGCTCCTTTGGATTAACTCATTTGGATTAACTCGGTTTGATTAACTCATCTTGACTAACTCAACTCGATTAGCTCAACTTGATTAACTTACTTGATTAACTCAACTTATTTAACTTATTTGATTAACTCAACTTATTTAACTCCTGTCTAATAATTAATATTCGATTAATTTATATTCGAATAACTATGTCTGTTTTAACTTTATTTCGAATGGATAATATTCGATTTAACTCCATTCGTTTGACTCTAGATCGCAGCGATCACAATGGTTACGCCTGATTGCCTTAGGAAACATCCGACCGCCGTAGGCTATCTGTAGCCCTGCGAATTACGCTAGCAGTCGTACGAAATGGCAACACATCCTAAATAACTATGTTTGACTAACTCTATCTCATATAACTATATTCGATCAACTCTAATTGAATAATTAATATTCAATAAATTCTAATTCGATTAACTATGTTCAGTTAACTCTAATTCGATTAATTCTAACTCTAAATGATTTACTCTTGGTGATTAACTCTAACTGATTAACTCTAACTAATTAACTCCTTTGATTAACTCTACGTTTATTCAGTTTCAAATATCGATGTTGAAATTTATTCTTACTTCTCTATATAAGTCCTGACTTATATATTCTATTTGTCAAATGATAAACATTTTTATTTTTTTTATAAAATATTATTTATAAATTTATTTTCTCAATCTAACGGTCAGAATAGATTCTATTTAAAATCTTTGCTTTAAACCCATATCATGTTGTACCCGTGTGCGAAGCACGGGTCTAAACCTTTCAAATGTAAAATTCTCCTTTTATACAATTCTAGTCACTTTTCAAGTATTTCCCTTTATAATATATTTATTTACCAAATAAACCCCTTTTTGATAATTCTATTTATTTATAAAATATTTTCTTTTTATATAAAATCTATAGATTTTATAAGTAATTCCTTTGATAATCTAACCATTCTCTATTCTATTTACTTTAAACATATTTCCCCTTTCTATTCTATTTATTTTTCAAATAAATATCCCGTTTCAATTCTACTTGTATATAGTTTACAAATATATATTTTCAATTCTATTTGTAAATATTTTTCAAATATTTCCCTTTAAATTTTTCTATTTGATTAACAAATAAATATTCCTTTTAAATCTATTTATTTTATAAATAAAATATTTTCTTTTTATAAAATCTTTTGATTTTATAAATATTTCTTTTTCAATATGACATTGAAAATTTCCTTTTTAACACTCCAGTATTCCTTATGGTATTTAACGTACCACACAACAATGATGAGTATCATTCAAACATACAAAATCAACAACAAATTTCATATAACACAATATACGAAAAACATTAAAATAAATGTTGAGGAACCTAGTTGGGTCCCTCCGACCTGTTTCCCTGCATCCACAGATGTTAAACAATAAAATTAACATCAATTTCATTTTACTATGAAATATTCTGCTAAACTGAATCAATATTTGATTAACGATATCATTATCTATATTTTCAATCAACTAACTAGCAGTTCATCCAAACAGCCAAAACACAACAAACAACCATTATTTATAAATTCTAAAAACAATTTATAAAAATATAAACTGAGCAGAGTTAGTGAGATTACTCACATTGTTCGGTTTATCGTTAAATAACAATAATTGGTCATTGATTCGATTCAAGCGCTTAATTTCACCATAAATCCAAACGAGCCCCAATTCACTCCCGGTCAGTTCCATGGTGTAGTGCCCGTCCATACGATCCCAACGGATCTTGTTTCATCAATTTCTGATAAAGTACGACAAAGATACGATTTTTACCAGTTATATACATTATGGTTAACATTTAAAAAAATAAATTAATTAGACTAATCCTAATCACCTCTTAATCCTGTCTTAACCTTAATACAGCTACTCATCATTTTCTTCCTCCACGAACACCAACATGCCACAACTTCATTTACACCCATACACGCCCAATGCTTTCCTCCACCACCTCGCCGAAATAAAAACAAAAACCACCAAAATTCCTCCCTCAAAAATCCGCTCCTTCCCAAACTCTTCTTGTTCAGCTCGGCCTCCCACAAGAATTTCCGTCTCCAGGTTGAAGCGCAGCACCAGCAAGAAGATGCGACACCTTTTAACCTATAATTATCCAAAAAAAAAATCATACGGGTGCGGTTTTCACCCATAAACCCAAATACGTCCTTCAATTTCCCAATCGATGCACCAAAATCCCAAATACTACAACCCTGACTCACGCTGGTAGTATTAGAGCAACAAAATCTCGCGTCGCACCCCTTAAAAACCCCAAAATCTTGAAGCATTTCACTGTAGGATGCTAAATATATAAGTAGTTTGATTTTTAGATTTTATTTTGAATTGATTGGAATTTTTGAAATTAATTTTTCACTCTTTGAATTTTCTTGGGTGGTGAGAGGAAGTCTGATTTAAGGTTAGGAAAGAGTTGAGATTATTTATAGGGTAGTTATATATTTTTTTGTTTGAATGTTATATTTATTTTTAAGCACTCGCTGTTTGTATTCGTCCTCTAAAATTCCTATGATCACATACGATACCCAAAAAAATCACGAACTGGACATGTAGCTACAGTTTGACATTGCGGACCCAACGAAACTGATTTCGTCGAATTCTGACTCCGTTTGCACACATAGCATATTTTTAACCGTCAAAATATCGACTGTTTCTCACATTAAAATTCCGTAATACCACACAATGGCCCTAAAAATCACGGAAATTGGAATATGACAATAATTTAATATTGCGGATCCAACAAAATTAGTTTTGTCGAATTCTGAGGTCGTTTGAAAAATTGGCTATTTTTAAAGCTCTAAATAACCCATTTAAATATATAAATATATTTAAAAACATTTAAATTTAATATTTAAAAATAAATATTATTGTATATATTCACAATAGGATATCATAATGTTAGACTGGGATTTATAACTCGATATTTCAAATCCAGTGTTACATCGATATTTGATTTATACTTAAAAATCCATTTTAAAATATAAATAAATCGATATAAATTATAAAGGAATTCCATAGCGACTTTTCTAAATTTTGATTTGGACATATATCAAAATCTACACGACGAAATCCCGACTTTTCTCTTACATCAGAAAAATATACTTCACCAGCTCCTAGCATTTCTTGTTTCACAGAAATCCGATTTAAAATGGACCCTGCACATTCAGTTGAAGTTCGAATCGCCAAATAGCGAACTGCAGTGCCATTTCGAGCTCGATTTTAATTATATTATAATTATACGTTCAAACTACCATTCAAATAATATATTCGTTATTCTATTTCAATTCTAAACTAAATTAAATATCACAGATGATCCAATTCACAATATTTTGTGAATTCCACTATTTCTGAATATTTTAGAAATTAAATATATTATTATATTATTTATTTTAATTGAATATTCAATATTATTAAATTCTAGTCATTTTAAATAACCAGACCATTATTCAAATAAATTATTTATACACCGTAAAAATACAGGTCGTTACATTCTTCCCCCCTTAAAATAATTTCGTCCTCGAAATTGCTAAGGTAGAGAACAAACCCTATTGACTAGTACAAATTTATTTGTTTACTTACCAACTTTAATTTCAACTAAACCAATTTAATTTAAATTAAAATATTAATTAATTCTTATCAACGAAAATTTTCTAAAACCCTGAAAATTTTCTAACATTATAAATTTTCGAAAAATTTCGCCAGCACCTCCTTTGTACCAGCCTATAGTTCAAACCCCCAACTCGCCTCTCTAGGCCTTCTCCAATCCAAAAGAAAATCAAATAGCCAAGCGGCTTGCCAAATCGACCCATAAATCACCAAATCCATAAAAATAAACGTGTACTTTTTTTTGTCGGGCATATCATTAAATCTTTTTTATTCTGCTGCCAATTCAGCATATATCAAAGTCATCCGAATCAATCTCTGGTCAATTTATCCTCAACACAGCTTTTCGCTTAAACAAGCCAATTACTATTTAAAACTCGAGTTTCATTCTCGATTCCAAATTCCTAACTCACCAACCCAATACCATTTCAGATTCTATCTCACAATTCAAAATCTGGTTTTACTTCATATATTATATTCCAATTAAATTTCCAGTTAATTGGTTTCAATTCAATGCATATTTTCTTTCATGAGTTTCTTTAATTTTCTTTTAATTCATACTATCTTCATGGGGATTTTAAACAGTTTAGTTTTTCTAAAATAAATTATTCCCTTTCGGGATTCAAAACAACTTCCTTTTCCCAAAAATTTCGAAAACAAAATCTTTGGTAGTTGTCCGTCACTTACAACTCGAAAATGAACACTGATGATGTGGCCAACATCATCAGAGTTATTTTCCAGCTATCGAAGTGAGTTCAATACTATACCACTTTTCAAAACACATATTTAAACATTTCCATTTTGAAATCTATTTCCAAAATACCCTTTACAATGCTTGTAAAACAATTTGAAATCTCCCAGGATCTTAAAATTTTCATATATTCAATTCAATCCATTTATAAACACTTATTCAATTTTTCAGAGTTTTAGTTTCAAATTTTGATTTAAATTCAGATTTAATTAATCTGCTTTTATATTATACGAACTCAAATTGGTTATTTATATAACCATATCAATTATAATCAACCAACACATCCAATATATGAAAATAATTCCAAGATATACCTTTCTTTTATATCAAAATATATTTTTGGGTAAAATTTATTTCACTCACCCTCTTTCAAAACATACTGTGTCGGTTTATCATACTTGAGTGTTTAGAAACTCCTATCGATACAGTGGATCAAACTGATCAACCAAAATTCATAAATAACTCAACCAATAAATCTCCATAATATAAAACCATTTTTATATCAAATAACAAATACGTTCACTCGTATATATACACTAAAACTCATTCTAGGGTATTGCTTACCCCATATCTACTGAGTCACGCCACAGTGCCAAGGTAATCACTTAACCTTCAGCTCTGATACCACTGTAACAAACAAGGATTTTCGACTCCGAAAATCAACACAAACTATCATGTTGACTATTCAGACATTGGAAATACCTGATAATTAATAGAAAGAAGTTAGAGGGTGAGAATAGATAAGATAGAAATTTAGAATAGAAGGAGAAGAAAAACACAACCAGAGTAAACACGAATCTCACAGCGGAACGAATATAATATAATACATAACATAACTTTGAAATAAAACATGATATATATACAATGACATTAACAGAGTACAACACTTACACACAGCGGAAATAACAATAGCTATATAATCCTGAAGCCTCCTGCCTCAAGCTCCTCCAAGTATATCTATAAGTCCTGAACTACTTGACTGTCTGTACAAATATGGGCACCCAAGAATTTAGGGAAAACAAAACAAAATAAACTCTGGGTCAGTCATGGGACTGGTGCGAGTAAACTCAAATCATTTTTGTTTAACTTCTCAAAAATCCTTTTCAAAAGAAAAGGTAATCGTAAGACCGATCCACACATAAACACGGACGGTTTTTACCTTACGATAACCCAAAACATTTTTTGAAATCGATACTTTTCTGATATTATAATAATGTCTAACCACAAGTAATTAGAACTAGCAGAACGCTTTCATCTCACGTTCCACATATATAGTATACAACAAAATCGCAGGCTCTTATTGGAGATTGGATTCCGTCTATGACAAGGTATGGGACCACCTGCCGATAGTGTATCTCTAGAGGAGAATACACTGGGTTCAACAAGAACGTCTTGCAACCCGGCCCACACATGACCGACCAGTCATTTCACTTGAGTGTATCGAATGTATACCACCAACGGTTGGGAGCTACCCACCGTTTCCCGAAAAGAACAGCATCGATAATAGATAAAGAATGAATTGGATTTTCTCTAAATAGGTGATATACACCTTAATGGGAGCGACCCACTTAGCCATGCTGCCTGCCCGATTTATGTCATTTTCCGATTGATGAGGCTTGAGGTCATTACGTATCTTTTGACAGATCATACATTCATTTACTTTGAATGACACATCGTCATATTCACCAAATCACAAATTGATTTCCTCAAAAATACCACGGGTATAAAGCTAAGAGAAATGAATTCCTCCGCCACCAAACGTAAGTACGTTTGAAGTGATCAACCTACGCGATCCGTTAAATATACTCTGTCAGACATTCGTCCATTCACGTTTGTCCCGGGACTAGACAAACCGAAGGCACTATTCTGTAAACAGGATAGCCCTTGCATAACTCCTTCTTTAATATTTGATCGCAACGCCAACGTCCATACATAGTGGTTTTCAGATAATGAATCTGATCCCGGTCTCTCCGTATTGACGACGCAAAAATGGTCAAAAACATCAATAGTCGATGATTTAACTATCAAAGAAAAATTGGTGTACAACCAACAATCTTATTTCCAGATAGAAATTCGATCGATCAAATCATCAATCCACATTTATCTCTTTCTATTAAATTATCTTTAATTTATCCATTTCCCATTTCTATATATTTGTAAATTCTCATTTTCTAACTTTAGAAACGTTTCTGGTTCTTATTTGAAAACATTTCCAAACTCCTTTATCGGATTTAAACCGATGTTTAAATAAAACATCGCTTCGCCCATTCAAACCATTTCACTCACTAACTGAATTCACTTAATTAATCTTCACTATCGAACCTTAACCATTCCTTAGTTAAAACGAAGTCAATCAAGTTGGGGGTATAATTACCTCTCAGACCTTAACTGAACAACATTTCTAACCTCGAAATAGGCAAAGTTCATCTTATAACCCTTCAACAAACTTCCTTACGCAAACTCTCGGATTCTATTTACGAATCCACTTCAAAAATCATTTGATTATAACGCTAGTGTTATAATTTCATGCTTTCGAATATATATTAACTTAAATATAACTTTTCTTTATTAATTTGGATAATTAAACAAACAACTAATTTACTAACAAATAAGTAAAAACTTGATTTGAAACGGAAAGTAAATATCACTTTCATTAATTCAATATAATCGAATTCCAATGTATAATTCACTCTCAAATAATCACTATTCGATAACTCTCTTTTGAATAAACTATATTTGATAATTCTTTCTTCGAATAACTATATTCGATAATCTCCCTTCGAATGATTTTCATTCGATTAATTCTCTTCGAATGATTTACATTCAATTAATTCTCTTCGAATGATTTACGTTCGATTAATCTCTTTTCGAATAAACTATATTCGATTAACTCCCTTAATTATATTCGAATAAACTATTTCGAATAACTCCTTTAATTCTATTCGAATAAACTATTTCGAATAGTTCCTTTGGATTAACTCATTTGGATTAACTCGGTTTGATTAACTCATCTTGACTAACTCTACTCGATTAACTCAACTTGATTAACTTACTTGATTAACTCAACTTATTTAACTTATTTGATTAACTCAACTTATTTAACTCCTATCTAATAATTAATATTCAATTAATTTATATTCGAATAACTATGTCTGTTTTAACTTTATTTCGAATGGCTAATATTCAATTTAACTCCATTCGTTTGACTCTAGATCGCAACGACCACAATAGTTACGCCTGATTCCCTCAAGAAACATCCGACCGCCGTAGGCTATCTACAGCCTTGCGAATTATGCTAGCAGTCGTACAAAATGGAAACACATCCTAAATAATTATGTTTGACTAACTCTATCTCATATAACTATATTCTATCTCTAATTGAATAATTAATATTCAATAAATTCTAATTCGATTTACTATGTTCAGTTAACTCCAATTCGATTAATTCTAATTCTAAACGATTTACTCTAGCTGATTAACTCTAACTGATAAACTCTAACTAATTAAACTCTAACTGATTAACTCTAATTGATTAACTCCTTTAATTAACTCTACGTTTATTCAGTTTCGAATATCGATGTTGAAATCAATTCTTACTTCTCTATGTAAGCCCTGACTTATATATTCTATTTATTAAATGATAAACATTTTATTTTATTTATAAAATATTATTTATAATTTTATCTTCTCAATCTATCGGTCAGAATAGATTCTATTTAAAATCTTTGCTTTAAACCCATATCATGTTGTACCCGTGCGCGAAGCACGGGTCTAAACCTTTCAAATGTAAAATTCTCCTTTTATACAATTCTAGTCACTTTTCAAGTATTTCCCTTTATAATCTATTTATTTACCAAATAAACCCCTTTTTGATAATTCTATTTATTTATAAAATATTTTCTTTTTATATAAAATCTATAGATTTTATAAGTAATTCCTTTGATAATCTAACTATTCCCTATTCTATTTACTTTACACATATTTTCCCTTTCTATTCTATTTATTTTTTAAATAAATATTCCCTTTCAATTCTACTTGTATATAGTTTACAAATATATATTTTTCAATTCTATTTGTAAATGTTTTACAAATATTTCCCTTCATTTTTTCTATTTGATTAACAAATAAATATTCCTTTTAAATCTATTTATTTTATAAATAAAATATTTTCTTTTTATAAAATCTTTTGATTTTATAAATATTTCTTTTTCAATATGACATTGAAAATTTCCTTTTTAACGCTCCAGTATTCCTTATGGTATTTAACGTACCATACAACAATGATCAGTATCATTCAAACATACAAAATCAACAACAAATTTCATATCACATCATATAACACAATATACGAAAAACAGTAAAATAAATGTTGAGGAACCCAGTTGGGTCCCTCCGACCTGTTTCCCTGCAACCATAGATGTTAAACAATAAAATTAACATCAATTTCATTTTACTATGAAATATTCTGCTAAACAAAATCAATATTTGATTAATGATTTATATTTATATCGTTATCTATATTTTCAATCAACTGACTAGCAGTTCAACCAAACAGCCAACACACAGCAAAAAACCATTATTTATAAATTCTAAAAATATTTTATAAAAATATAAACTGAGCAGAGTTAGTGAGATTACTCACATTGTTCGGTTTATCGTTGAATAATGATAACTGGTCATTGATTCGATTCAGGCGCTTAATTTCACCATAAATCCAAACGAGCCCCAATTCAGTCTCGGTCAGTTCCATGTGTAGTGCCCGTCCATACGATCCCAACGGATCTTGTTTCGTCAATTTCTGATAAAGTACGACAAAGATACGACTTTTACCAGTTATATACATTATTGTTATCATTTAAAATAAATAAATTAATTAGACTAATCCTAATCACATCTTAATCCCATCTTAACCTTAATACAACTACTCATCATTTTCTTCCTCCACGAACACCACGATGCCGCAACTTCATTTACACCCATACACGCCCAATGCTTTCCTCCACCACCTCACTGAAATTAAAACAAAAACCACCAAAATTCCTCCCTCAAAAATCGGCTCCTTCCCAAACTCTTATTGTTCAGCTCGGCCTCCCACAAGAATTTCCATCTCCAGGTTGAAGCGCTGCACCAGCAAGAAGATGCGACACCTTTTAACCCGTAATTACCTAAAAAAATCATACAGGTGAGGTTTTCACCCATAAACCCAAATACATCCTTCAATTTCCCAGTCGATGTACCAAAATCCAAAATACTGAAACCCTAACTTATGCTGGTAGTATTGGAGCAACAAAATCTCGCGTCGCACCTCTTAAAACCCCCAAAATCTTGAAGCACTTCAATGTAGGATGCTAAATATATAAGTAGTTTGATTTTTAGATTTTATTTTGAATTGATTGGAATTTTTGAAATTGATTTTTCATTGTTCGAATTTTCTTGGGTGGTGGCTGCGCAAGAGGAAGTCTGATTTAGGGTTAGGAAAGATTTGAGATTATTTATGGGGTAGTAATATATTTTTTTATTCGAATATTATATTTATTTTTAAGCACTCGCTGTTTGTATTCATCCTCCGAAATTCCTGTGATCACATATGATACCCAAAAAAATCACGAACTGGACATGTAGCTACAGTTTGACATTGCGGACCCAACGAAACAGATTTCGTCGAATTCTGACTCCGTTTATTCACACAGCGTATTTTTAACCGTCAAAATATCGATTGTTTCTCACATTAAAATCCTGTACGGCCACACAGTGACCCTAAAAATCACGGAAATTGGAATATAACAATAATTTACTATTGCGGATCCAACAAAATTAGTTTCGTCAAATTCTGAGGTCATTTGAAAAACTGGCTATTTTTAAAGATCTAAATAACCCATTTAAATATATAAATATATTTAAAAACATTTAAATTTAATATTTAAAAATAAATATTATCGTATATATTCACAATAAAATATCATACTGTTACACTAGGATTTATAACTCGATATTTCAAATCCAGTGTTACATCGATGTTCTATTTATACTTAAAAATCCATTTTAAAATATAAATAAATCGATATAAATTATAAAGGAATTCCATAACGACTTTTCTAAATTTTGATTTGGACATATATCAAAATCTACACGACGAAATCCCGATTTTTCTCTTCCACCAGAAAAATATACTTCACCAGCTCCTAGCGTTTCTTGTTTCACAGAAATCCGATTTAAAATGGATCCTGTACATTCAGTTGAAGTTCAAATCGCCAAATAGCGAACTGCAGTGCCATTTCGAGCACGATTTTAATTATATTATAATTATACGTTCAAACTACCATTGAAATAATATATTTGTTATTCTAATTTAATTCTAAACTGAATTAAATATCACAGACGATCCAATTCACAACATTTTGTGAATTCCACTATTTCTGACTATTTCAGAAATTAAATATATTATTATATTATTTATTTTAATTGAATATTCAATATTATTAAATTATGGTCATTTTAAATAACCAGACCATTATTTAAATAATTAAATAAATTATTTACACACCGTAAAAATACGGGTCGTTACATTTATCAAGGCCCGTACAGTCGGTTTCCAATAACAGCCACCGAACTGCACTTACAGCGACCTTTTCCAAATTTGATTTGGACATAATTCCAAATCCAACTATTAGATTTCAAATCTCTCATATTCGTTGGAAAGCTCTTTTCTATACGAACCCAACGGTTCCGGTTTTAGGAGAATCCGATGGTTGGATCTCCCGTAATGTCCATACGAAGTCAATGGTCGAAATTCGTGAACTGCCATAGCGCGATGCGTTCTATTCAGGCCACTAAATATATATATAATATATATATATATATTATATATATATTTCATCGATTTCCCTTTAAAACGTATTTTATAAATTGTTTTAAATTCGTTTTCAAAACAATTTCAACTTCATATTCAATTTTAAATCAAAATTGAATATTTCATATCAATAATATATAAATGATAATATTTTCAAAACGTTAGATTTTGAAATCACTTCCTTTCCGATATTCATTGTAAAAATGTATAAAATCAATATAAATATCGTTCATGTCAGAATGACGTTAGTCTAATCAACACGGCTTTATATATTTAAATAATTTCGTGTCCATCCAAAATCAGACATCAAAATCAGCTTTTAATCCTTTACAGAATATTATTTTAAAATATTCATTATTTTAAAATATTCGTTATTTTAAAACATTCCTTTATTTCTGAATTGGAATTAGACACAGTCAATTACCATATAATGTGATTTATATGGATTTCATACAACACATGTACATAACAGCAATGATAAACAATCAACCATCATCCAGAGTGCATTCTACACTACATAAGCATTAAATATAAATATTTAACCCTTATAACAGTCTTTCAATCAGTCGATTGACATACAACTTAACATCAGGATTAGTGTTTGTCCAATATCATCTCAATACCCGTGCGGGGTTTTCAAACAACAAACACTAATTATTTGTGCAGTTGGGCAATGTGTAAAATATATCGTCCCAATCAATATCAGTCAAATGTGTGTACATAAACAAATCGTCCGATTTGTAAATGAATATTTATTTTATTCATATACTCGTTAAAAATTATATTTTAACACATGAATATTTTATACAGTTCAATTGTACAATAGAAATGATATTTTTATTGTTTTAACATTTTTTAGAAAATTTCGACAGCACAACGACGCGATACTAGAACCGGAATAATGTATGGCCTTATCCCTCGCCTACTAATGGCTCGTGCCATGTACATACCAATTCTAATACATTCATTTCACCCAAACAACCAAATTGAAACAAATAATTCAGTTAACCACACAACCAAACAAACAAGTCGTCCATGGTCTGTGGACGACGGTGTCGGGTGCTACTAAGCACCTTCTGCATCCTAGTATATATTTTTAACTAGAAAATAAATTACAGTGAGAAGTTCTCACCTTTGGGATCCACTCCTCCATTCTTTATTTCTGAACAGTTCGGATTTGGACTTGATTCTAGTCGATTCCATCGCTATCTGTTTCAGCGGTACATATATCAAAAACCATATTTTTAATACTATATCTACTTTACAAAAATTCCATTCTTACACTGCTACTTCATATATAAAAATTATATTTTTTTATATGCTACACATATTATAAAGATCACAATTATATGTCGCTACTTATATTATAAAAATCATATTTTTATAATGTTGTTCATATAATAAAAATTAAAACGACCTGAAACTTCCCCGTTAAGGAAAGCCCGGATTGAAATGAGAACAAGCCACATCGGGACGCATACGGAAGAACATTTCAATGTTTATTACAACAATTTCATCAGATTACAAGAATATACAGAGTATGAGTAAATATACATTCGATAAATATCAGAGATTACAATACATTACATAGCAGCGGAAAATAATACAATACACAACTTGAAGTAATACACGGATATAGAGCTTTCCGAGTATCGTTCCTGCTGTAAATCAGGATCCTGTGAATATAAATCTGCAAAACCAAAACTACTAGCTGCCCGTGCGGAAAATAGGGGCACCCAGATTTTAGGTTAAAACAATAAACTCCAGGTCAGTCATGGGACTGGTGTGAGAACTAAAACAGGTATTAATCTTTATTTTAAAGTTAGGTAAATCAACGGACCACGCCGTATAACATGGAACGGGTTTCCTCCCAAGAACACCAGTGCATAAAACAACAACGCAATGCTAAATAAAGAACAATGAAGCTATTATAAGACCCAGGTCCCATCACACAATGCAACGCAAGTCGGAGGATAGGGTTTTTACCTTATAATAGCCAAAGAATGCTTGATACGTTTAAAACAAATCATTTGATACTATAATAAGTGCATAGTGTATAAAACAACTTCAAATCATAAGTATCAATCATAGATGGCATAAGCGCCCCATCCCACTATGTCGCCATATATAGGAATACAACTAAAATCGAAACGTCACGTATTGGAAGTTGGATTTCCATCTGCGAACCGAGGCAAAAGATAGTCCTCTACCGATTCGAGACGCTCTAGCCCGCCCCTCAGGACCCAGACTTAGGTGGGCCTTGGATCCTCAGGGACGGTCCACCAATGTGGATTAAAATGCATGAACACTGCGTTTCCCTACCCTTTTGGGCGTAAATGAGCCAACGAATGACTCCATCGGATCCGGATCGTCCAATCTAACCGAGGCGCCTCGCAATAGCAACAACCACATAAGTCAAACTCGTCAGGGCGTGTAAGACCACTGATGCCACTACTAACTAGAAAGAAACGCATGTCCTCCCTGAGGTCCTCTCCCGTTTTTGGTTCACCACCAGGGTGTGAGGCTCGCGAATTCACGTTACACAAAGCTATGCCACACAGGCCGTGCTTTGATCATCAACCACAAGACTTTGCTTTTCAACAAAAGCCTTGATCATTTGCATCTTAGCATGCCACACAGGAAATTCACGCTATGCAACTGATATCAATCACACAAAATGAAATCCAATGTCAGACACCCAGTCCATTTACAAGTCCGTTCTGGGTCTGAACAAAACCAGAGGCACCTTGTACCTTGCATATCCATCGATCTCCAAGCACGTCTGGACAACCACTAACTGATTCCCTCCTCTTGGGTGTACGACCCAATCAAGATCATCAGTAATCACCCAAACGACGTGAAGACCTCCGGTCTTCGAACACCGTCTTCATCCTTGACACCACGTCGGATCAGTTATTCAGAATGGGATAGACCCAGTCTTTCTGAATAACTCGCGTATATAATAAACAAGTGTTACACAAACAGAATATACGCCTCATTCCAATTCAGAATATTCTTTTATTCAAATATTCTTATACTCTAGGAAAGGTTCCCATTAATTTTATCAAAGATAAATTCTTTAAATTTATTCTTTAATCTTCTTTTGAAAATCAATTCAAACTAGTCGGGATTAATGAACCACACCGAAGTAATCATTTATTTTATTTCCCAATCCCAACCTATTCATCCCATGAAGTAAAACGAGTCCTACTTCATATCTAATACAACAGTGTTATCGGTAAATTCAATTACCATTTCACGTTCAAATCTAACTAAAGGTTTAACTATCGCCTGGAGCAAAACTGGTGATACTCCATTCTCGACCATTTCAATCTAATTAAAGATTCATTAAAACCCCATTTAGTTTTAATCTTCACAGAAATCAATATCCTGACTTTAACTGGGTTAAAGAACCAATGTCTTTTAAAACACGGCTCATGATAAACCCAAAATCACATTCCATTGATTATCGGGTTAAAGAACCAGTGTTATTTAAAACACCGTTCACGATAAACCCAAAAATCAATTCAAATTCAATTCCAATTAAATACATTTAATTGGTACACTTCATTAAATCTAAATAAAAAGATTTAATCTCTTCCTCAACTGGGTTTAAGAACAGTGTTAATGAAGACACCATTCACGGCAAACCCAAATAACATTTGATATTAAATACAAGGCTCTGAATAGAAAATATATCGGCTTATATTCAATATCAAATTCTACGACCAACAAATATCGTATTGGAAATAACGATATAAATATATCTTTCAAATTTCCATAACAATATCTGTATAATCACGAAATCCAGCATCGAAATATTCCATAGATAGTTCCGATTCAAATTCATTCCAATTCAATTATTGGAAATTATGGTTATTTTCAAAACTATTTCAAATCCAATTTATTTATTTTAAAAATAAATTATTGTTCTAGTTCAAAACTAGTTCATTTCGATAAAAATCTATTTTTATCTTTTCAAATTTGGAGGTTTTTCATCCCAATTCTTCACAAATCATTTCTTATGATTTTACACAAATTATTACTATTTTTAATAATTCTATCAAGGCCCATACAGTCGATTTCCATCAACAACCATCGAACTGCACTTACAGCGACCTTTTCCAAATTTGATTTGGACTTAATTCCAAATCCAACCATTAGATTTTAAATTTCTAATATTCGTTAGAAAGCTCTTTTCAATACGAACCCAACGGTTCCGGTTTCGAAGTCAATGGTCGAAATTTCTAATATTCGTTAGAAAGCTCTTTCTAATATCCATTCGAAATCAATGGTCGAAATTCACGAACTACCGCGGCGCGGCGCGTTCTATTCAGGCCATTATATAATATATATAATTTATATAATATATACTTCGTCGATTTCCTTTTAAAACATATTATGTAAATCGTTTTAAATTCGTTTTCAAAACGATTTCAACTTCTTTTCAAATTCAAATCAAAATTGAATTTTTCCTTATAAATTATTTTTAAATTCTTTTCAAATTGATTTCAATTCAAATCAATTTTTAATTCAATTTCAGTTCGTTTTCAATTCAATTCAATTTAAATTCAAATTCATTTCTATTCAATTTCAATTCGAATTCATTTCTATTCAATTCTATTCAATTTCAATTTGAATTCATTTATATTCAATTCTATTCAATTTCAATTTGAATTCATTTCTATTCAATTTCAATTCGAATTCATTTCTATTCAATTTCAATTCAAATTCATTTCTATTCAATTTAAATTCGAATTCCTTTCTATTCGATTTCAATTCGAATTCCAATTCTTTCCAAAATATCAGATTTTGAAATCACTTTCGATATTCATTATAAAATGAATAAAATCGATATAAATATCATTCACGTCAAAATGGCGTCAATCTAATCAACACGGCTTCATATATTTCTATTTTCAAATATTCCATTTCAAATATTTCTTTTTCAAATATTTCTATTCAAATGTTTCTATTCAAATATTCTATTTCAAAACTGGAATGAGGCCCAATCAATTACCATAGATTTTATTTCTATGGACTTCCATACAACGCATGTATATATCAACAACGACAAATAATCAACCATCATACAAAGTGTATTCTACACTGTATAAGCATCAAATATAAATATTCAATGCTTATAACAATCTGTCAATCAATCAATCGACATACAACTAATTATTGGGATTAGTGCACATCATATATCATCCCAATACCCGTGTGGGGTTTCAAACAATCAAACACAGATTTTATTTGTGCAGTTGGGCGATGTGTAAAATTTATCGTCCCAATCAATATCAGTCAAACGTGTGTATATAAACAAATCTCCTATTTGTTTATAAATATTTATTTCGTATCCACGTTAAAAATAATATTTTTAACTATAAAATATTTTCCACTATAAAATATTTTATTTCATTTCACATCACATCACACAATCTACTACACATCAAAATCAAACAAACAAGCATACAAGCCGTCCATGGTATGTGGACGACGGGTGTCGGGTGCTACTAAACACCGTCTGCATCCTAGTATATATTTTTAACTAGAAATAAATTTAAAAGTGAGGAGTTCTCACCGACTAGCTAATCCAAACTCCACGACTCCTCTCATGTAGGAAATCTTCGTCGTGCTCGCCTTTTGTTAATTTTCACTGTCCGTAGCCACTACATATATAAAAATCACATTTTTTTATATTGTTGCTATGTATATAAAAATTCTATTTTTATACCGCTACTATATAGATAAAAATTATATTTTTATACCGCTACTATATCGATAAAAATTCTATTTTTATATAGCTACTATATCGATAAAAGTTCAATTTTTATATAGCTAATATATCGATAAAAATTCTATTTTTATTTTTCTCACTATATAAAAATCCGACCTTTTCACTTTGATTAACTATATAAAAATCCGACCTTTTCACTTTGATTAACTATATAAAAATCCGACCCTTTCACTTTCTTTACATTGATAAAAATCACTCCTTTATATGCATAAAAATCGTAGCTTTCCTAATATAAAGATCATATATTTTTTTAAAGTGTTATATATGTAAAATCAGGTTTTAAATTAATAAAACTAAATAAAATAATATAAAAACTCACATCGATCGGATTTGGGCGGAGGGTGGCCAATCGTGGTCGGAGGGGGGGGGTCCTCCCCGCAGCGCGGCTCTGACGAGGGAGGGGGGCTGCATTCGGTTGCATCGGGCCGGGGAGGGGGGTTGCAGTGGGTTCTGGGGGCGCGAGGTGGGTTCAGGGGTGGGCGAGGTGGAGAAGAAGAGGGGGAGGAGGAAGGAAGGCGGCGACTCTGACAGGGGGGGATGCGGTGGTGGGGGGGGGGGGACGATCGAGGCTGCTAGGTTTTTTTTAACTTTCTTTTTCGATTTCGAGAACTGACGACGGGGGGTTGACTTAGTGATAGAAAATAGGGGGTGTTATATTAATATATTAATATTTTATTATTTTTAAATTCTTTTATTATTTTTAAATTCTAAAAAGCAACTTTTTATTTCGAACACCAAAGAAGACCCACCGACTGTCGTCCCTAGCGTATTACTCCTATTCCGAACACAATGGGATATGTATCGTAGGCTGATTCGATCGTTTCGACCAGTTTTCGTCAAATTTAACATATAACTCTATATATTGAATTTGAACGCGCATTTCAATTTACCGGGGCCACATACTAACTAGAAAAATTTCCAAAAAATATTTTCTAGCTTAGTATTGATGATACGGTCCTAACAAAACTAATTTCGTCAAATTCCAAGACCGTTTGAAAAATGGCCATTTTCCAGTCGATTAAAATCAACTAAAACTGGTCAAACGCGATTTCCTTTGCCACGCTCACATATTGATTCATAAAATTATAAAATTTGAAACGAACAATAATTTGACATCGCGGATCCAACAAAAGTTGTTTCGTCGAAAACCAAGGTCGTTTGCAAAATTGCTATTTTTAAGGGCCAGAATTCCATAGCGACTATTCTGAATTATCAACTGGGTGTAATGACCCAACTTTCCAGTACCTCGGAAGTTGCATCATTATTTAAGAAATGAAATAGATAGAAGAATAGAACTAAGAAAAGACATTAGAATCTCACAGCGGAACTTGGGACAATATATAATAACCCAAAATATTACATAACATAAGTCAAGTACATTGAAATACTTCATACATAGGGATATATGTTATCACAATTACATACTTAACACTTGTGATACTAACTTGTAGATAATTCTACATAACATATGATAGATAAGCCAACACTTTTGATCCTTCCATCCAGCTACTCCAAAGTTACTTTAAAACCTGGATCACTTGTCTACTCATAATAAATATTATGAGTACCCAAGAGTTTAAGGAAAACACAGAAAATAAACTCCGGGTCAGTCATGGACTGGTATGAGTAAACGATTTATAAACAAGTTTAATAAATCACAATGATTCATAAGACCACGCCATGAATACGGAACGGGTTTTTACCTTATGAGATCAAAACAGTTTGCATATTTAAACAGATAATGTCTAGTGTGTCCACAAATAATTATAATCTAGTAGAATGCTTTCATCTCACATTCTACTTATAGTATAAAGACAAAACCGTTAAGTGCTTATGGATATTGGGTTTCCAACTATGACAAGGTATGGGATCACCTTCCGGAGGTGTATCTCTAGATACGAATACACGGGTTCAACAAGAACATCTTGTAACCCGGCCACACATGACCGACCACTCATTTCTCTTGAGTGTATCGAATGTATATCACCAACGGTTGGGAGCTACCCACCGTTTCCCGAAACGGGTCAGAATCGACAATAGATTTTAAGAAGTAAATGAAACTCTAGATCAGATGATGATACATCCTAATGGGAGCTACCGACATAGCCATGCTGCCTGCCCGATTTTTGTCATTTCCGGTTGTGAAGCTCGAAGCTAAACATTCCCTGACACATGCTTTTTATTTGCTTTGAACGTCACATCGTCAAACCCGCTAATCCACTAATTGATTTCTCCAAAAATATATTACAAGTATAAAGTAAGAGAAACAAATTTCTCTACCACTTATAA
Organism: Allium sativum; assembly: GCA_030737875.1. Taxonomy (NCBI): domain Eukaryota; kingdom Viridiplantae; phylum Streptophyta; class Magnoliopsida; order Asparagales; family Amaryllidaceae; genus Allium; species Allium sativum. The sequence continues at coordinate 549,734,270 of CM060916.1, forward strand.
CTACGTTTGAAAAGGTCAACGTACGTGATTAGTTAGGAGTACTCTGTCAGACGTTCGTCCATACAAGTTGTCCTGGGACTGGACAAACCGAAGGTACTATTCCGTACAACCATCTTAGCCAATCGTTATTTAAGATTTATACAATAGCCCTTGCATTTTTACTCCGTCTTCAATATATTCAGCATACTTGACTCGCAACGCTTATGGCAATACGGAGTGGTTCTTCGGATAATAATCCAACCGGTCTCTCCATATTAACAACGTTAAAATGGTCAAAAACTTTGATAGTCGATGACTTAACTATCAAATGAAAATACGTGTGCACACAACAAATCTTATTTCGAATTGAAATTTCTATTGACCAATCATCATATATGTATATATATATTGATATTTCTGTGTTTACGTATCACTATCCCTTCACATCAATCAGTCGCTGACTGTAATCATTAAGAGAACAACTTCCCAAGTATAAACCCCGAAGGCCGAAACCAACATCAGATAAATACTCAGAAAATCATTCGACTTATTAATTCTAGTCAGTTTCTAATCTCAGTAATTACCTTTTTAAATTCTTATTTCAAAAATTCATGTTCCTTTAATATTTTTATTTCGAAAAATATTAACTTAACCTCTTTCTTTTATATCACGTTATACCGTGTGCGACGCGGGCCTAAAACCTTCTTATGTAAATTCTTCCCTTATAAAATCCAGTGTTAGAACATTTGGATCTCATATCGACAGTTAAATCTTTTCAAATTTTATTTTATTTATTGTTTCTTTGATAAATAAAATAAACATTTTCCTTTTTCTCAATTTTAAATTATTTTAAATAATTTACACACCAGTTTCCATTTTTGTACCTGGTCAAAATGTCCAACGATACGATATATAAATTTTCCCTAATTTATGTAATTAATTAACGTTTTATTTATTTAATTATTTAATTTATTTTTGAATAAACTAATTGAATAAATCTGCCGACTTCCTACAGTCGAGCTCTGTCCTTGGTGTTCTATTGTTTTCTTCCTCTGCCACCGTCTATGATATTTTAAATAAAACTTCTCTTTTTATTTAATTATATAAATTTTCCTCAATTTATATTTATTTTCTATGTTAGATTAAACTATTTTAAATTTAAGAACTTTTGTCAAAAATCACTTTTGTTCATGTTTTGACCAAAGTACAGGTACCACTTTTCAGATCACCGGTGTGCACATACGAATCTGGCCCGAAATCTCGTGTTCCCACCCAACATCAGAAATCTTGCCAAAAACAAAAGTGCTACTACCACTTTTCAAGTACCACTTCAAACTATCAACTCGCACCTTGCGTTTCTCTCCAGATCCACACGTTCGCACCCACAACCAAAAATCTCGCCGAAACCTCTCGCAAAAAAACTAAATATGAAATGCCGCTATTCTCACCCCTCTTTTCTTCCCAAATCCCTCATCCCTCCTCTTTCTTTTAAATAACCCGTCTCAAATACTGGGTGAAAATATCATTTTCATTTTTATTTATTTTTTTCCAAACCAAACGCCTGTACAAAAGAGCTATGGACTTACTTCTTCTTCTTTGTTTATTAATCTATTTTATGCGTGGCCCAAAACATTAGTAGCCCAAACTTCCACCGCCTGACGAACTGCCGCGTCGAAGCCCCCATTCATACGCTCTTCCCAAACCAGTTACAGCACTGGATCCCCCTAAACCATACATTCACAGTAGTCCAAACGCATGCATGCTATTTTTGCACTTTATACCCAAAACATGCATAGCCCGACCCTTTATATTACATTGATTCACCCTTAACATCCTTGTCTACATACTGTAGTGGATGAAACAAACATTCCCTTTCGTATATATATAAAGGGATATACAAGTCGGGCATTAATACCAAAGTCCAACAGAAAGCGTACACACAACGTTTCCAATATTTGCCTGCTCCTAATCTTTCTATTCCACTTCAAAAGCTCAGAGCAACATGCACCATATCCTAACTATATCAGCCTTAGATTTGTTATCAAATCAAGATGCGGTGTAGATAATTATCATTCAAAACTTTTAGGAGGATAGGGGTTAATAACTGTGATGTTGCATTTACTTTTGAAAACTGTGATGCACGTCCCATGTCTCCTACTTCTCAGAATTTTCTTCTCCACTGTTTAGAACCCAAAATACCGTATCCCATTGCCACCACACACCCTCTGTTCTAACTATTATTTCCAGCATCTGACTTTTAAATAATCATCAATACTTGAATGGGATGCGATGAATATATATATATGAACACACACTTGTTTGGATCTGCTAGGATATATTATACACAGTAAGGATATTTTAAGTGTTTTCTTTCCATATTTAGCTCACTGCCTTTCCATTATTTCTTTTCAAGTTTTTTTCAACTTACAGGCCTTAATCTAATAATTAACCCCTTAAATAACTTAAATATTTGCATCAAACATGATGAGAATATATTAGCACACATATAGTTAAAATCTACTAGGACTAAACATAAACATTAAAGAGGTTAAGGGTGTTTACTCACAGTTTTATGGTAGGTGACGGTGTAAAATAATGGTGTTTAAATTTCCAGTTTTCTCCTCTTTCTCTCGGGTTTACAGTCCGCAAGAATGTGGCAAAGCACCACATATTTATAGGCTTTTATATAAAGTGTTATATTAGTTTTCTTATTAATATTAATCAACTAAAATCTTAATCACTCCCATCACTATATTTGGCGCAGGAAAGTTGGCAGGAGAATGTTTGTAGGAAGCTAAGTTTGGTCATGGGATGGCTTGCTAAAGTCCTTGCTGTACAATGCAATGTACACCCACTTGTTCTCCTATGACAAAAGCGTTAAATGGCTGTGTACTTCCCTTGTTTCCACTCATGACAATTAGAAGCTTCTTTACACATGTCACTCTATCATAAGTCCATGTTTTCCACCTATTAATTCTCTTAAATCTTTAATTTCCCATAATCAAATATATGCGCAGGTTTTTGTACAACAGGAATAGTTCTATTGAAAGCAACTTGTGGTTTGGCTTTACATGCATATGCATTGGTGGATGAAGGAGAGCCATACATTGTTTTTTCTTCATGGCAAAGCTTTTATCTTGCTGTCCTTTTGATTCTAGAAGATGATTAAATATATGCTTATATTTTCTTGGTTGTTCATGCGTAGGAATGATTTACTTGGCTGAGATCTTTACATCCATTTCTCGCATTAGCTTAAATCTAAGAATAGGTTTTAACTTTAGTGTGTATTCATCAAATAATAGCCTGCGCAAAAATCTAGCAATATCCCTTAATTGTCTTTAGTTCAAGTGTCACTATCACCTTATGTCCTTCATTCTTAGATATGAAGCATGTTTACAAATGGGCTTTAAGTCTTTGCTAAAATTGGATGCTTGTAAAAGGGCTTGTTTCAGCTATATATATATATATTATCATTCTTGCGCAGGCTTTGGCTTGAATCTAGATGGGAATGGTTGCATTATCTTGTGCGTGTGATGAGCTAAAAACTATAGCAGTACACTTTGGTTATTTTGCGCAAGAATGGGTTTGAACTTAAGGTCTTTTTGGTTGCATGTACTATGGTTACTTAGCTAGCTTGTTCAAGTGTTTGGTCCACATAGTTCTCTAAAATTTTCCTGCTAAGTCATGCTAACAGTCGGTTGCATTATTATGCCTGGATCATGGGCTAAATGTTACAGCATTACATCATTTTAATTTGCACAAGATTGGTTTGGGGTCTTGGCCTTCTATGTTGCATGTGATTTGGTGCTTTACCCTAGGAAAGTTGTAGTTGTTTTTGTCCATACGTTTTTCTATGCGCGAGTGAATGGGTTCAAATGCATGCTACAAGGGTCGAATGCACTTGCATTAGATAACGTAGGCAAGGTACAAGCTAGTGCACCCATCGTCTAGTTGATGAGCTATTCGATTGGTTTTCTAAAAAGTCATGTTAACTTCGGTTAAAGATTAGCCACGTTTTCGCTACGGTGTATTTAGCAACGCTTTCCATAGCGCTTTAGTAATTTCTGGTTCATAGTGCTTGTAGTAACGTTTTTCTATAATGGTTTCAGTAGCGTTGTCGCTACTCAGCTTGCTATCTTCAGTTTTTAATAACGCTTTGCTACAGTACTTCAGTAGTGCCTTCTACAGTGTTATACTCGCGCTGCTATAACTATGCTTTAATTATACTCATGTTATACAAGCTTTCGTTGCACTTCTAGTTGTCGTAATGAATTTACACATTAATAAGTCCATTTATTAATGTATCCTAAAATTTTAAGTTCGTTCATAAATTTTTTTTTCGTCCAGAATTTCGGGTCATTACAATCTACCCACCTTAAAAAAAATTCGTCCTCGAAATTGTAATTAAAGTGTAAATTCAAGTTATAATCAAAGTTATAAACTTTTATACATAAATAATCAACACACATCAGCCAATTGTTATTTATCACAGTTATTTCTCCAACTACAATATCTGTTACTACCGTTAGAAAACATTTCTATTGGTGCATCACTATTTCTCAACATCTATCAGTTCCTGACCGTAAATTTGTAAGCGAATAACTCTCTAAATATCAACCCCGAAGACTGAAATCAACATTAGATTGATACCTAGAAATTATTCAACTTAATCAATTTCCAGTTAGGTTCTAATTTCTTAACTTCACATCTTAATTCCTCGTTACCCATTCTAACTCAAATATCATCAATTATATTTGGAAAATAAATCCCAAATCTTTATTAACTTCCTTCATTTGAATTGACTTATTCAAATATATTTATCTACTCCGAATTCTCTTTTTACTTGAATCCATATCCAACAATCTCTAGTCCACTTTACTTAACTCCGTTAAGTATTTTATTAACTTAAGTCTAAACTTAACTTAGCAAAAATCCAGATTTTAATTCGATTAATAATCCTAACTTCATTATTAAAAAGAATAAGGTACCTTTCGTAACTCCTTCCACATCCTCAAAGGTAGATGGCTTATCCATTATGGCCAAGACTGTTGATTATGTTCCTTTCTTCATAAGTGGGCAATCGTAAATCATATGTCCGGGCTGATTACACTTATAGCATAAATATTGTCGGACAGAAGCATTATCCGATTCCTGTGGTTTCTGCTGAGGTTGCTGTGGCTTTTCTGCTGTTGGCTTCTTACAGAACCTAGCAATGTGACCCTTTTCTTTACAATTGTGGCATATGGTATTCTTGAAACGCTCCTTAGCTTTCTCACCCATTTATCCTTTGCCCTTCCAGTTCGGATTAAACTTCCTCTTCAGAGGATTCTCCCCACTGGCTTCTCCGGTTTGTGGCTTTGCTACTGGCTTCTTCGTGCTTAGTGCCTCATAACGAATTGCCATATCGATTATGTCGATGAATGGACTCTTCAGATGTCCAATTACCTTATCCTGCAGATTCTCTCTTAATCCAGCAATGAACATCTCGTTCTTCTTGAGCGAGGTATTGATCAGGTCTGGGCCAAAGCAAGATAGTGCGTTGAACTTATTCTCATACTCAACGATAGACATGTTACCTTGTTTCAGACCGATGAAGTCTCAATACATCCTAGTCTTTCCAGCTGCAGGTAAAAATTGTGCCTCAAACTCTTCTTTGAACCTTCCCCAGGAAAAATCATTCTCAGAAACGTTCGCCGTCTGTGCGTCCCACCAGATTGCGGCAGCTCGTTGTATTTGCCATGAAGCCAAAAGTCGTTTCTGTTCATTATTCAGATTCTGTCCTTTGAAAATCCTCTCACAGGACCTCAACCACGCTTGAACTTCGATAAAGGATTCAGTTCCTTTAAAAACTTTCCCTCCTAGTGTATTATACTCTTTACAAATTGTTGCAAAGTTCGCCCTAGGTTGGACTGGTGTAGTTGGTGCAACTTCTATAACTGGTGCAACTTCTTCCACGGTTTCTATCGGGATTTGAGTAGTGTTACCACCATTGGCAGTGGTGGTTCCACTAGCTCGACCTCTTCATGCACGGGTAGTCATACTCACTAACCTGAATGTACAGGTTGATATCAAAACTCGATCGGATATTAGGATACTTGGTCTATAAAAACTTAGGTCGATCTATCCTAAGTATGTTCATTCTAAATATATATAATAACATCCAAAATTTTAAAATACGCTCACTCGCACTCACCCAAAGCCTAGGTATACGATAACCTAAGCTCTGATACCAACTGTAATGACCAAACTTTCCAGTACCTCGGAAGTTGCATCATTATTTAAGAAAAGAAATAGATAGAAGAATAGAACTAAGAAAAGACATTAGAATCTCACAGCGGAACTTGGGACAATATATAATAACCCAAAATATTACATAACATAAGTCAAGTACATTGAAATACTTCATACATAGGGATACATGTTATCATAATTACATACTTAACACTTGTGATACTAACTTGCAGATAATTCTACATAACATATGATAGATAAGCCAACACTTCTGATCCTACCATCCAGCTACTCCAAAGTTACTTTAAAACTTGGATCACTTGTCTACTCATAATAAATATTATGAGTACCCAAGAGTTTAAGGAAAACACAGAAAATAAACTCCGGGTCAGTCATGGACTGGTATGAGTAAACGATTTATAAACAAGTTTAATAAATCACAATGATTCATAAGACCACGCCGTGAATACGGAACTAGTTTTTACCTTATGAGATCAAAACAGTTTGAATATTTAAACAGATATTGTGATAATGTCTAGTGTGTCCACAAATAATTATAATCTAGTAGAATGCTTTCATCTCACATTCTACTTATAGTATAAAAACAAAACCGTTAAGTGCTTATGGATATTGGGTTTCCAACTATGACAAGGTATGGGATCACCTTCCGGAGGTGTATCTCTAGATACGAATACACGGGTTCAACAAGAACATCTTGTAGCCCGGCCACACATGACCGACCACTCATTTCTCTTGAGTGTATCGAATGTATATCACCAACGGTTGGGAGCTACCCACCGTTTCCCGAAACGGGTCAGAATCGACAATAGATTTTAAGAAGTAAATGAAACTCTAGATCAGATGATGATACATCCTAATGGGAGCTACCCACATAGCCATGCTGCCTGCCCGATTTTTGTCATTTCCGGTTGTGAAGCTCGAAGCTAAACGTTCCCTGACACATGCTTTTTATTTGCTTTGAACGTCACATCGTCAAACCCGCTAATCCACTAATTGATTTCTCCAAAAATATATTACAAGTATAAAGTAAGAGAAACAAATTTCTCTACCACTTATAACTACGTTTGAAAAGGTCAACGTACGTGATTAGTTAGGAGTACTCTGTCAGACGTTCGTCCATACAAGTTGTCCTGGGACTGGACAAACCGAAGGTACTATTCCGTACAACCATCTTAGCCAATCGCTATTTAAGATTTATATAATAGCCCTTGCATTTTTACTCCGTCTTCAATATATTCAGCATACTTGACTCGCAACGCTTATGGCAATACGGAGTGGTTCTTCGGATAATAATCCAACCGGTCTCTCCATATTAACAACGTTAAAATGATCAAAAACTTTGATAGTCGATGACTTAACTATCAAATGAAAATACGTGTGCACACAACAAATCTTATTTCGAATTGAAATTTCTATTGACCAATCATCATATATGTATATATATATTGATATTTCTGTGTTTATGTATCACTATCCCCTCACATCAATCAGTCGCTGACTGTAATCATTAAGAGAACAACTTCCCAAGTATAAACCCCGAAGGCCGAAACCAACATCAGATAAATACTCAGAAAATCATTCGACTTATTAATTCTAGTCAGTTTCTAATCTCAGTAATTCCCTTTTTAAATTCTTATTTCAAAAATTAATGTTCCTTTAATATTTTTATTTCGAAAAATATTAACTTAACCTCTTTCTTTTATATCACGTTATACCGTGTGCGACGCGGGCCTAAAACCTTCTTATGTAAGATCTTCCCATATAAAATCCGGTGTTAGAACATTTGGATCTCATATCGACAGTTAAATCTTTTCTCTTGATCAAATTTTATTTTATTTATTGTTGCTTTGATAAATAAAATAAACATTTTCCTTTTTCTCAATTTTAAATTATTTTAAATAATTTACACACCAGTTTCCATTTTTGTACCTGGTCAAAATGTCTGACGATACAATATATAAATTTTCCCTAATTTATATAATTAATTAACGTTTTATTTATTTAATTATTTAATTTATTTTTGAATAAACTAATTGAATAAATATGCCGACTTCCTACAGTCGAGCTCTGTCCTTGGTGTTCTGTTGTTTTCTTCCTCTGCCACCGTCTATGATATTTTAAATAAAACTTCTCTTTTTATTTAATTATATAAATTTTCCTCAATTTATATTTATTTTCTATTTTAAATTAAACTATTTTTAATTTAAAAACTTTTGTCAAAAATCACTTTTGTTCATATTTTGACTAAAGTACCGGTACCACTTTTCAGATCACCGGTGTGCACATACGAATCTGGCCCGAAATCTCGTGTTCCCACCCAACATCAGAAATCTTGCCAAAAACAAAAGTGGTACTACCACTTTTCAAGTACCACTTAAAACGATCAGCTCGCACCTTGCGTTTCTCTCCAGATCTACACGTTCGCACCCACAACCAAAAATCTCGCTGAAACCTCTCGCAAAAAAACTAAATATGAAATGCCGCTATTCTCACCCCTCTTTTCTTCCCAAATCCCTCATCCCTCCTCTTTCTTTTAAATAACCCGTCTCAAATACTAGGTGAAAATATCATTTTCATTTTTATTTATTTTTTTCCAAACCAAACGCCTGTACAAAAGAGCTATGGACTTACTTCTTCTTGTTTGTTTATTAATCTATTTTATGCGTGGCCCAAAACATTAGTAGCCCAAACTTCCACCACCTGACGAACTTCCGTGTCGAAGCCCCCATTCGTACGCTCTTCCCAAACCAGTTACAGCACTGGATCCCCCTAAACCATACATTCACAGTAGTCCAAACGCATGCATGCTCTTTTTGCACTTTATACCCAAAACATGCATAGCCCGACCCTTTATATTACATTGATTCACCCTTAACATCCTTGTCTACATACTGTAGTGGATGAAACAAACATTCCCTTTCGTATATATAAGGGGATATACAAGTCGGGCATTAATACCAAAGTTCAACAGAAAGCGTACACACCACGTTTCCAATATTTTCCTGCTCCAAATCTTTCTATTCCACTTCAAAAGCTCAGAGCAACATGCACCATATCCTAACTATATCAGCCTTAGATTTGTTATCAAATCAAGATGCGGTGTAGATAATTATCATTCAAAACGTTTAGGAGGAAAGGGGTTAATAACTGTGATGTTGCATTTACTTTTGAAAACTGTGATGCACGTCCCATGTCTCCTACTTCTCAGAATTTTCTTCTCCACTATTTAGAACCCAAAATACCGTATCCCATTGCCACCACACACCCTCTGTTCTAACTATTATTTCCAGCATCTGACTTTTAAATAATCATCAATACTTGAATGGGATGCGATGAATATATTTATATATATATATATATATATGAACACACACTTGTTTGGATCTGCTAGGATATATTATACACAGTAAGGATATTTTAAGTGTTTTCTTTCCATATTTATCTCACTGCCTTTCCATTCTTTCTTTTCAAGTTTTGTTCAACTTACAGGTCTTAATCTAATAATTAACCCCTTAAATAACTTAAATATTTGCATCAAACATGATGAGAATATATTAACACACATACAGTTAAAATCTACTAGGACTAAACATAAACATTAAAGAGGTTAAGGGTGTTTACTCACAGTTTTATGGTAGGTGGCAGTGTAAAATAATGGTGCTTAAATTTCCAGTTTTCTCCTCTTTCTCTCGGGTTTACAGTCCGCAAGAATGTGGCAAAGAACCACATATTTATAGGCTTTTATATAAAGTATTATATTAGTTTTTTTATTAATATTAATCAACTAAAATCTTAATTACTCCCATCACTATATTTGGCGCAGGAAAGTTGGCAGGAGAATGTTTGTAGGAAGCTAAGTTTGGTCATGGGATGGCTTGCTAAAGTCCTTGCTGTACAATGCAATGTACACCCACTTGTTCTCCTATCACAAAAGCAATAAATGGCTGTGTACTTCCCTTGTTTCCACTCATGACAATTAGAAGCTTCTTTACACATGTCACTCTATCATAAGTCTATGTTTTCCACCTATTAATTCTCTTAAATCTTTAATTTCCCTTAATCAAATATATGCGCAGGTTTATGTACAACAGGAATAGTTCTATTGAAAGAAAGTTGTGGTTTGGCTTTACATGCATATGCATTGGTGGATGAAGGAGAGCCATACATTGTTTTTACTTCATGGCAAAGCTTTTATCTTGCTGTCCTTTTGATTCTAGAAGATGATTAAATATATGCTTATATTTTCTTGGTTGTTCATGCGTAGGAATGATTTACTTGGCTGAGATCTTTACATCCATTTCTCGCATTAGCTTAAATCTAAGAATAGGTTTTAACTTTAGTGTATATTCATCAAATAATAGCCTGCGCAAAAATCTAGCAATATCCTTTAAATGTTTGTCTTTAGTTCAAGTGTCATTATCACCTTATGTCCTTCATTCTTAGCTATGAAGCATGTTTACAAATGGGCTTTAAGTCTTTGCAAGAATTGGATGCTTGTAAAAGGGCTTGTTTCAGCTGTATATATGTATTATCATTCTTGCGCAGGCTTTGGCATGAATCTAGATGGGAATGGTTGCATTATCTTGTGCGTGTGATGAGCTAAAAACTATAGCAGTACACTTTGATTATTTTGCGCAAGAATGGGTTTGAACTTAAGGTCTTTTTGGTTGCATGTACTATGGTTACTTAGCTAGCTTGTTCAAGTGTTTGGTCCACATAGTTCTCTAGATTTTTCCTGCTAAGTCATGATAACAGTCAGTTGCATTATTATGCCTGGATCATGGGCTAAAAGTTACAGCAGTATATCATTTTAATTTGCACAAGATTTGTTTGGGGTCTTGGCCTTCTATGTTGCATGTGATTTGGTGCTTTACCCTAGGCAAGTTGTAGTTCTTTTTGTCCATACGTTTTTCTATGCGCGAGTGAATGGGTTCAAATGCATGCTACAAGGGTCGAATGCACTTGCATTAGATAATGTAGGCAAGGTACAAGCTAGTGCACCCATCGTCTAGTTGATGAGCTATTCGATTGGTTTTCTAAAAAGTCATGTTAACTTCAGTTAAAGATTTGCCACGTTTTCTCTACGGTGTATTTAGCAACGCTTTCCATAGCGCTTTAGTAATTTCTGGTTCATAGTGCTTATAGTAACGTTTTTCTACAATGGTTTCAGTAGCGTTGTCGCTACTCAGCTTGCTATCTTCAGTTTTTAATAACGCTTTGCTACCGTACTTCAGTAGTGCCTTCTACAGTGTTATACTCGCGCTGCTATAACTATGCTTTAGTTATACTCATGTTATACAAGATTTCGTTACACTTCTAGTCGTCATAATGAATTTACACATTAATAAGTCCATTTATCAATGTATCCTAAAATTTCAAGTTCGTTCGTAAAGTTTTTTTTGTCTAGAATTTCGGGTCATTACACTGGGCATATCTTTTTATCCCCGCTATGAAAATTTTGATTTTTCGGATTCGTTGGAAAGATATTCTCAATTAGATCCTATTATTTTTGGTTTCGCTAAAATCGGTTTATTTTGCACCCGGTACATTCATTTGAACTTCGAAATCGAATTATCGAACTACCACGCCATTTTCAATTCCTTTTATAATTTAAAATAAATATTTATATTCTAACGACGATCTATATAAATATGTACGTTCGAATTATATTCAAAATAAATTTCTCGTCGATATTATTTAAAATAATCTATTTTAAATATTCAAAATTCATTAAAATTGCCAAAATAAAAATTTTAAATTGGCTCGCATTTCCGGGTTATTACAATATCCCCCACTTAAAACTTTTCGTCCCCGAAAAGGAACGAAGCCGAAAGTTGTTCAATAAACCAACTCAACTTCCATTATTTTTGTTACGGCTTAAATTCTTGAACTTTTCAGTTTCTAAGAACTTTTCAAAATTTTCAAAAATTTGGCTAACACCCTAAATTTCCGAAAAATTTCTCCATAACCTCCCCTGCACCGGGGACTTCGGGTTATTTCATTTAGCCTCCCATGACCTTCTTCAATCCAAAAGAAAAAGAAAAAGCCAATCGGCTCATAAAATCATCATCACCCAAAAATAACAGTAAATTATGTTAAACATGTACCTATTTGTCGGGCAAACAACTTTATTCCTCTGCTCAAGCCTCCTTGCTATGACCTGTTCAATGTAAGTACATGTACGTGCAAGCATATGCGACTAATTTTTAATACAATTCACTATTTGGTTCAATTTGGCTAAATGGTTCAACATTTAATTAATCAACCAATAATCAACAACACGGCCATCAATCAATTAGTTGATTAGCTTTTCAAATTCATAACTTTTATAGTCAAAAAATCAGATTTTTGATGCCAAATCACAACAATAAGCCCTATCTAATTTTGGTTCTCACACCAGTCTAATGGAAATATATAGAAATCTCACCTTCGAAACTCGAAAATAAATACTGGCGATGGTGCCCCGTCACCAGAATTATCCCCGGGCAACTAGAGTGTGATTCTATAACTATCCAGCACATTAAAACTTAGAATACACTTTTGCAAGGCGTATATGCAAAATCTTTATATATTGGATTGTCCAAATTCAATATAAAATAAATAATCAATTATGAATAAGTGATTTAAATTTCAAAACAAACTTTATTTTCAATTTTAACTTTCAAAACAACACTCTTTACACTCGTTCTAGGATACTACTGATCCCATCTCTATCGATTCATTCTTATTGGATATTACTAATCCAACCTCTGATGAATTCTTTCATATGGTTCTAACGTGTCTTTTTCTTCGAGCTCTATAAACCAAAGCTCTGATACCAACTAAAACGACCCGAAACTTCCCCGTTAAGGAAAGCCCAGATTGAAATGAGAACAAGCCACATTGGGACGCAGACGGAAGAACATTTCATTGTTTATTACAACAATTTCATCAGATTACAAGAATATACATAGTATGAATAAATATACATTCGATAAATATCAGAGATTACAATACATTACATAGCAGCGGAAAATAGTACAATACACAACTAGAAGTAATACACGGATACAGAGCTTTTGGAGTATCATTCCAGCTGTAAATCAGGATCCTGTGAATATAAATCTACAAAACCAAAACTACTAGCTACCCGTGCGGAAAATAGGGGCACCCAGAGTTTAGGTTAAAATAATAAACTCCAGGTCAGTCATGGGACTGGTATGAGATCTAAAACAGTTATTAATCTTTATTTTAAAGTTAGGTAAATCAAGGGACCACGCCGTATAACACGGAACGGGTTTCCTCCCAAGAACACCAGTGCATAAAACAACAACGCAATGCTAAATAAAGAACAATGAAGATAATATAAAACCCAGGTCCCATCACACAATGCAACGCAAGCCGGAGGATAGGGTTTTTACCTAATAATAGCCAAAGAATGCTTGATACGTTTAAAACAAATCACTTGATACTATAATAAGTGCATAGTGCATAAAACAACTTCAAATCATAAGTATCAATCATAGACGGCATAAGTGCCCCCATCCCACTATGTCGTTATGTATAGGATTACAACTAAAATAGAAACGTCACGCATTGGAAGTTGGATTTCCATCTGTAAACCGAGGCAAAAGATACTCCTCTACCAATTCGAGATGCTCTAGCCCGCCCCTTAGGACCTAGACTCAGGTGGGCCCTTGGATCGTCAGGGCCGGTCCACCGATGTGGATTAAAATGCCTGAACACTACGTTTCCCCACACTATAGGGCGTAAATGAGCCAACGAATGACTCCATCGGACCCGGATCGTTCGATCTAGCCGATGCGCCTTGCAACATCAACAACCACATAAGTCAAACTCGCCAGGGCGTGTAAAACCACTGACGCCACTTCTAACTAGAAAGAAACGCATGTCCTCCCTGAGGTCCTCTCCCGTTTTTGGTTCACCACCGGGGTGTGAGGCTCGCGAATTCACGTTACACAAAGCTATGCCACACATGCCGTGCTTTGATCATCAACCACAAGACTTTGCTTTTCAACAAAAGCCTTGATCATTTGCATCTTAGCATGCCATACAGGCAATTCACGCTATGCAACTGATATCAATCACACAGAATGAAATCCAATGTCAGACACACAGTCCATTTACAAGTCCGTTCTGGGTCTGAATGAAACCGGAGGCACCTTGTACCTCGCATATCCATCGATCTCCAAGCACGTCTGGACAATCACTAACTGATTCCCTCCTCTTGGGTGTATGGCCCAATCAAGATCATCAATAATCACCCAAACGACGTGAAGACCTCCGGTCTTCGACCACCGTCTTCATCCTTGACACCACGTCGGATCAGTTATTCAGAATGGGATAGACCCGGTCTTTCTGAATAACTCGCGTATATAATAAACAAGTGTTACACAAACACAACATACGCCTCATTCCAATTCAGAATATTCTTTTATTCAAATATTCTTATACTTTGGGAAAGGTTCCCATTAATTTTATCAAAGATAAATTCTTTAAATTTATTCTTTAATCTTCTTTTGAATATCAATTCAAACTAGTCGGGATTAGCGAACCACACCGAAGTAATCATTTATTTTATTTCCCAATCCCAACCTATTCATCCCATGAAGTAAAACGAGTCCCACTTCATATCTAACACCACGGTGTTATCAGTAAATTCGATTATCATTTCACGTTCAAATCTAATTAAGGATTTAACTATCGCCTGGAGCAAAACTGGTGATACTCCATTCTCGACCGTTTCAATCTAATTAAAGATTCATTAAAATTTCATTTAGTTTTAATCTTCATACCTTTAATTGGGTTAAAGAACCAATGTCTTTTAAAACACGGCTTACGATAAACCCAAAATCACATTCCATTAATTATCGGGTTAAAGAACCAGTGTTATTTAAAACACCGTTCATTATAACCCCAAAAATCAATTCAAATTCAATTCCAATTAAATACATTTAATTGGTACACTTCATTAAATCAAAATAAAAAGATTTAATCTCTTTTTCAACTGGGTTTAAGAACAGTCTTAATGAAGACACCATTCACGGCAAACCCAAATCACATTTGATATTAAATACAAGGCTCTGAATAGAAAATATATCGGCTTATATTCAATATCAAATTCTACGACCAACAAATATCGTATTGGAAATAACGATATAAATATATCTTTCAAATTTCCATAACAATATCTGTATAATCACGAAATCCAACATCGAAATATTCCATAGACAGTTCCGATTCAAATTCATTCCAATTCAATTATTGGAAATTCTGGTTATTTTCAAAACCATTTCAAATCCAATTTATTTATTTTAAAAATAAATTATTATTCTAGTTCAAAACTAGTTCATTTCGATAAAAATCTATTTTTATCTTTTCAAATTTGGAGGTTTTTCATCCCAATTCTTCACAAATCATTTCTTATGATTTTACACAAATTATTACTATTTTTAATAATTCTATCAAGGCCCATACAGTCGATTTCCATAAACGGCCATCGAACTGCACTTACAGCGACCTTTTTCAAATTTGATTTGGACTTAATTCCAAATCCAACCGTTAGATTTCAAATTTCTAATATTCGTTAGAAAGCTCTTTTCGATACGAAACCAAAGGTTCCGGTTTTAGGAGAATCCGACAGTAGGATCTCCCGTAATATCCATTCGAAGTCAATGGTCGAAATTCATGAACTACCGCGGCGCGACGCGTTCTATTCGGGCCATTATATTATATATGTAATATATACTTCGTCGATTTCCTTTTAAAACGTATTATATAAATCGTTTTAAATTTGTTTTCAAAACGATTTCAACTTCTTTTCAAATTCAAATCAAAATTGAATTTTTCCTTATAAATTTGTTTTAAATTATTTTCAAATTGATTTCAATTCAAATCGATTTTTAATTCAATTTCTATTCGTTTTCAATTCAATTCAATTTAAATTCGAATTCATTTCTATTCAATTTCAATTTGAATTCATTTCTATTCCATTCTATTTAATTTCAATTTGAATTCATTTCTATTCAATTCTGTTCAATTTCAATTTGAATTTATTTCTATTCAATTTCAATTCGAATTCATTTCTATTCAATTTCAATTCGAATTCATTTCTATTCAATTTCAATTCGAATTTCTTTCTATTCAATTTCAATTTGAATTCCAATTCTTTTCAAAATATCAGATTTTGAAATCACTTTTGATATTCATTATAAAATGAATAAAATCGATATAAATATCGTTCACGTCAAAATGGCGCCAATCTAATCAATGCGGCTTCATATATTTCTATTTTCAAATATTCCATTTCAAATATTTCTTTTTCAAATATTTCTATTCAAATATTTCTATTCAAATATTTCTATTCAAATATTCTATTTCAAAACTGGAATGAGGCCCAATCAATTACCATAGAATTTATTTCTATGGACTTCCATACAACGCATGTATATATCAACAACAACAAATAATCAACCATCATCCAAAGTGTATTCTACACTGTATAAGCATCAAATATAAATATTCAATGCTTATAACAGTCTGTCAATCAATCGATCGACATACAACTAATTATTGGGATTAGTGCATGTCTATATCATCCCAATACCCGTGTGGGGTTTCAAACAATCAAACACAGATTTTATTTGTGTAGTTGGGCGATGTGTAAAATTTATCGTCCCAATCAATATCAGTCAAACGTGTGTATTTAAACAAATCTCTGATTTGTTTATAAATATTTATTTCGTATCCACGTTAAAGATCATATTTTTAACTATAAAATATTTTCCACTATAAAATATTTTATTTCATTTCACATCACATCACACAATCTACTACACATCAAAATCAAACAAACAAGCATACAAGTCGTCCATGGTCTATGGACGACGGGTGTCGGGTGCTACTAAACACCGTCTGCATCCTAGTATATATTTTTAACTAGAAATAAATTTAAAAGTGAGGAGTTCTCACCGACTAGCTAATCCAAACTCCACGACTCTTCTCATGTGGGAAATCTTCGCCGTGCTCGCCTTTTGTTAATTTTCACTGTCCGTAGCCACTACATATATAAAAATCACATTTTTATATTGTTGCTATGTATATAAAAATTCTATTTTTATACCGCTACTATATCGATAAAAAAATTATTTTTGCACCACTACTATATCGATAAAAATTCTATTTTTATATAGCTACTATATCGATAAAAATTCTATTTTTATATAGCTACTATATCGATAAAAATTCTATTTTTATTTTTCTCACTATATAAAAATCCGAACTTTTCACTTTGATTAACTATATAAAAATCCGACCTTTTCACTTTGATTAAGGGTGTGTTCTTTGCAAGCGGAAGCAGAGAATTTAAGCGGAGAATTTGAGCAGAGTATTATAGCGTAGAATAGTAGTTAGCGGACTATGCGTTTGGCAGTTTTAGCGGAGTATTAAGCAGAGTATTTTTTTTTAATTTAACTAATTACAGATTAAAACATAACATTATAATTATTGCATAATAACACAGTTAACAAAACATAACAGTTCATTACATAAAAACAGTACAGAAAGCGATACATTGCAGAAATACATAAAAAGCAGCTAAAGGGATACATTGCAGAAATAAGAAAACAGTAGATAAAGGGATACATTGCAGATATAAGAAAACAGTAGATAAAGTGATACATTGCAGAAATCTATTAGTGCAATCCTGCTGCAACAAGCTCGTCTCTTATGTGATCGCGACGCACTGCCATATCAGCGTTGCCGTGATAGCATTGAGCCGGTGCTAGGTCATTATTGCCCATGTTTCGCACGTCGGCGTGTTCTTGTTCTTACTCTTCTGGAATAAGAATTGGATCATCATCATAAGCCATAAAATCTTGATCACCTATATTGTATTTGCGTATATAATTGTGTATAGCCATCGTAGCAACAACAATTTTTGTTTGAGCTGCGAACTTGTAGGTTGACATATTTCTGAGTGTAACAATTTTTTTTCCATATTCCGAATGTCCTCTCAATTGCCATACGTAAACTAGAATGGTAGAAATTAAAATTTTCATTATGGGATTTCGGTTGATTTGTGGTCATACAAAACTAGGGGATGTGATATCTAACACTTCGATATGGTGGTATATACCCAGTTGTAAGTGGAAAACCGGAAACTTCTGTCATTCACCACAGAATTAAAAATTCGACTGTCGTGTGTAGTACCTTCCCATCCAGATACAGCATACGTAAATAGTAAATCAAACGAGCATACAGCTAAAATATTTTGTGTAGCGTATCCTTTTCGTCTGATATACGGAACAATTCGATCTGGAGGTAAGTGTACCATAACATGTGTGCCGTCTATTGCACCAATACAGTTTTTAAAGTACGGATAGTAACGGTTATCATTGTTAATTTCAGCAGGAATTGAGTTAAATTGAGGATCACCCGGTTTTATAATAGCGGTAGATAATACTAGGACGACATTCATGAAAATAATGAAAGATTGTGCAACCTGACCTTTGAAATCTTTCAGCCACTTGTCTGTTCGAATTAGCGGTAGCAATAGTCCATAAAAATATCCCAACCGCTTCTCGAACAGTAACATTTTCTGAAGTGGTCAATCCGCAACTTTCCAGTCTATCGCATAACGAAAGAAAACATAACTGTTTCATACGAAACTGCCTTTGACATCTTGTCTAATGACCGTTAAGTATGTCGTCTATCCAGCATCCTATTTCGCTTCGGCGACCACGTAAGTACGCTCCAATTAGGATGATATCCTCTAAAGCGTCTGAATCGGAACCACCATCATTTGGGAATGGATTCTCCATTGTAAGAAAGAGTGGAAGAATGTGAGTTGGAAGAAGGTGAGTGAGGAGTAGATGAGTGGGGGGAGGATTTATAAGGGTAGGGGAATGGGTGAGGTGTGCCAACGGCGCAAAGCTGAGCCGTTAGCCAACAGACCCGTTTTGAGCCAAAGAACAGCCCCTAACTATATAAAAATCCGACCTTTTCACTTTTTTTACATTGATAAAAATCACTCCTTTATATGCATGGAAATCGTAGCTTTCCTAATATAAAGATCATGATTTTTTTAAAAGTGTTATATATGTAAAATCAGGTTTTAAATTAATAAAACTAAATAAAATAATATAAAAACTCACATCGATCGGATTTGGGCAGAGGGTGGCCTGTCGTGGTCGGAGGGGGGGGGGGGTCTTCCCCGCAGCGCGGCTCTGACGAGGGGGGGCTGCGGTCGGTTGCGTCGGGCCAGTGGGGTTGCGGTGGGTTCTGGGGGCGCGAGGTTGGTTCGGGGGGGGGGGAGGTGGAGAAGAAGAGGGGGAGGAGGACGGAATGCGGCGGCTCTGATGGGGGGCGGCGCGCGACGCGGTGGTGGTAGGGGGGCGATCGAGGCTGCTAGGTTTTTTTCCTTTCTTTTTCGATTTCGAGAACTGACGGGGGGGAGGGGGGTTGACTTAGTGATAGAAGAAAGGGGGTGTTATATTAATATATTTATATTTTATTATTTTTAAATTCTAAAAAGCAACTTTTTATTTCGAACACCAAAGAAGACCCGCCGACTGTCGTCCCTAGCGTATTACCCCCATTCCGAACACAATGGGATGTATCGTAGGCTGATTCGATCGTTTCTACCAGCTTTCGTCAAATTTAATATATAACTCTATATATTGAATTTGAACGCGCATTTCAATTTACCGGGGCCACATACTAACTAGAAAAATTCCCGAAAAATATTTTCTAGCTTCGTATTGACGATACGGTCCTAACAAAACTAATTTCATCAAATTCCAAGACCGTTTGAAAAATGGCCATTTTCCAGTCGATTAAAATCAACTGAAACTGGACAAACGCGTTTTCCTTTTCCACACTCACATATTGATTCGAAAAATTATGAAATTTGAAACCTAACAATAATTTGACATCGCGGATCCAATAAAAATGGTTTCGTCGAAAACCGAGGTCATTTGCAAAATGGCTATTTTTATGGGCCAGAATTCCACAACGACTATTCCGAATTTTCAACTGGGCATATCTTTTTATCCCCGCTATGAAATTTTGATTTTTCGGATTCGTTGGAAAGATATTCTCAATTAGATCCTATTATTTTTGGTTTTGCTAAAATCTGGTTTATTTTGCACTCGGTACATTCATTTGAACTTTGAAATCGAATTATCGAACTACCGCGCCATTTTCAACTCCTTTTATAATTTAAAATAAATATTTATATTCTAACGACAATTTATATAAATATATACGTTCGAATTATATTCAAAATTAATTTCTCGTCGATATTATTTAAAATAATCTATTTTAAATATTCAAAATTCATTAAAATTGCCAAAATAAAAATTTTAAAGCTCGCATTTCCGGGTTATTACAAAAATCGTATTTTTTATCATAACGCAATACATATTAAAATCATGTCTTTCTAGAAATAAAAATCTCATCTTTATAACGCTCGTATATAAATAAAAATCCTATCTTTACATTAATAGAAATCGTATCTTTTATGTAAATAAAAATCGTATCTTTTCTCTATGTTTTCATATATAAAATCACATTTTTAATGAATAAAATCATATTTTTATCACATAAACTAACGTAAATAAAAAGGAGAACTCACCGGCCTTTCCCGAATAACTGAAGAAAACCCAGATCGGTGTAGCAAGGGTTTCAGAGCGATAGTGGCTCGATTTTAGGGGATTTTCGGCTGTTTTAAGAAGAAAGAGGAGGAGGGGGGTCCATAGTGGTGCTGGTGTGGATGGGGAGGGGTGCCGGGGTATTGGACGTCGAGGGGTGGCACGGCTGGTCGTGGTGGGGCCGGGGTCAATGGCGGCGGGTTGTTTCTGGGTCATGGAGCGTTGGGTTCGATTTTCGAAGCGGGAGGAGGGGATGAGGCCATCAGAGGGGAGGGGGAGATGGCCCATGACGGCGCGACGGTGGATGGGAGGTAGGGGCGGCCGATTTTGAGGGTGGCGGCGCGATTTTGGAAAAGGGCTGGGCGGGTAACGGGTATTGAGGATGGGGGAGAAAAGTAAAAAGGGGGGCCAGTGTATTTATATATTTTAATATTTTCATATCTAAAAAGTTATCTTTGTCATTCGAAATCCAATTCGAGCCCAACGACTGTCGCCCCTAGCTAATTACCCCCATTCCAAACACAATGGGATGTGTCCCATAAGCCAATTCGACCGTTACGATCAGTTTTTCTCAAAATCAAAATATAAGTCCTTATATATTTAATTTGAGCCACATTTCAATTTACTGGGGTCATATACGGACTCCAAAAATAAAAAAATCTAGCTATGTTTTGACGATACGGTCCTAACAAAACTAATTTCGTCGAATTTGAAGACCGTTTGAAAAACGACTATTTTCTAGTCGATTAAATTCAAACTGAAATTACCAAACCCGTTTAAATTCACCACGCTCACATATCGATTCCAAAAATTATGAAAATTGGAATCCAACATTTATTTGACATTCCGGATCCAACAAAAGTGGTCTCATCGAAAACGGAGGTCGTTCGCAAAATCACCATTTTTATATATTAAAATATATATAAATTTCATAGCGACTATTTTGAATTTTCAGCTGGGCGTAACTTTTTATTCTCTCTATGAAATTTGGATTTTTCAGATTCGTTGGAAAGATATTTTCAAATAGAATTAAATACTTTTCGTTTCACTAAAATCCGGTTTATTTCGAATGCTGTACATTCATTTGAAATTTGAAATCGAATTTTCAAACTACCGCGCCATTTCCAAATCCTTTTATAATTAAAATAAATATTTATATTCTAACTTCGATCTAAATAAGCATATACGTTCTAATTCTGTTCAAAATAAATTTCTAGTCGTTATTATTTAAAGTCAAACATTTTAAAAATCCAAAATTCCTTAAAATTTCCAAAATAAAAATTTTAAATTGGTTTAGATTTTCTGGGTTGTTATAGCGCCATAGCACATGAGGTGGAGGGGTCTAATCGATCTCCGGAGGCAAGAATGATGGTGCAGGGACGGTTTTATCGAAGGCGACGGGGTTCCATTTTTGAACGAAGAACCATGAAGGATTAAAGAGATGGTTAAGTTTTAATTAATAATTAACTTATGTTATTGACGTGTTGTCGATTTAATTGATTGTATTGAGTTTGTTTGTGATGCTGTGATGATTAACATATTAAAAATAATGTTAATATTAATGTGGTAGTTGAAATTAAATTATAAATATCCAGTTATAATTTAAATAGTAAAATTGGCTAAGTAGAAAAATAATTCAAACCAAATTAGAATTGGTTAAATTTATTAACCAATGATTTATTTAAACAGACTGTCCTTGATTGAAAACCCCACATGGGCATTGGTATGATATTTGACATACACTAATTCCAATATTTAGTTGTATGTCGATCGATTGATGGACGTACTGCGATGAGCGTTATTTATTTATTTTAATGCTTGTACAGTTGAAAATTGCACTCTTGATGATGTTTGAATGGTTAATGATTATTTATCATTATTGTTGAGTATATGTGATGTATGAAATCCATATAACTAAAATTATATGGTAATTGATTGTGTCGCATTCCAATTCGGAACTAAAGAATATTTTAAAATAACGAATATTTTAAAATAATATTCAGTGAATAAACAAAATATGGTTTTGATGTCCGACTTTGGAAGGACATGAAAATATATAAAAGTATGAAGCCGGGGTAAGTATTGAAATGCCCTTTTAATCTGAACAGGTTTATCAATTGATTTTATTTATTTTATAATAAATATCGAAAAGATTTAATTTTTAAATCTGATATTTTGAAAACATTATCATTTTAAAATTATAATGATATGGAATATTCAATTTTGATTTAAAACTGAAAATGAAATTGAAATCATTTTAAAATGAAATTATAAACGATTTATAAAATACATTTTAAACAAAAATCGACGGTATATATATTATATATATTTAATGGCTTGAATAGAATGCGCCGCGCAGCGACCGTTCGCGAATTTCAACCATTAAATTCAAATGGACATAACGGGAGATCTGACCGTCGGATTCTCCTAAATCCAGAATCGTTTGGTTCGTATCGAAAAGTGCATTCCATTGAATATAAGAGATTTAAAATATAATGGCTGATTTTAAAATATATCCAAATCAATTTTAGAAAAGGTCCTTATGGATGCAGTTCGGTGGCCGTTATTGGAAACCGAATGTAAGGGCCCTAATAAAATTATTAAAAATATGGAAAAATTGTGTAAAATTTTAGTGAATGATTAGGAAAGATTTTGGATGAAAATTTTCATATTTGGAAAGATAAAAATATATTTTTATTGAAATGAACTAGTTATTAACTAGATTAGAAATCCAAGGGTTTTTAAATGAATAAATTGGATTTGAAATGGTTTTGATATAACCAGAATTTTTCCATATATAGATTGGAAAGGATTTAAATGGAAATAAATTTCGGAATATTTCGATATTGGATTCCGTGATTATACAGATATTATTGAGGAATTTCAAAGATATAAATATCGTTATTCCCAATATGATATTTGTTGGTTTCAGAATTTGATATTGAATATAAGCCAATAAAATTTCTATTCAGAGCCTTGTATTTAAGATCAAATTAGATTTTGGGTTTGTCGTGAATGGTGTCTTTAATAACACTGTTCTTAATCCCATTTGCGAAAAGAATAAATTTTTTAATTAAGATTTAGACAAGTTTACCAATTAATTAATATTTAATTGGAATTGAATTGAAATTGGATTTTTGGATTTATCATAAACAATGTTTTAAATAACATTTGTTCTTTAACCCAATTAACAGTGAAGATATGATTTGGAATTTATATGTCTTTTTATTAAGATTTAATGGTAAATTTCCAAGGTAAAGTTTTCCAATTTAAAATATTAAACTGGAATTGAAAGGAATTCGATTTGGTAGTAATCGAGATGAGCTTCTGTAAAGGAAGACCGTTACTATTGGAATTTAAAAGGCTTTGCCGTTATTCCATTTTTATTATTAATCTGATATGAAAATTTATATCGATTATATATTGATCTGATTTCTATGAAGATTCCATATTTTATGGAAGAGGATTTTGGGTTTGTCGTGAACTGTGTTTTAAATGACATTGGTTCTTTAACCCAGTGAAAGAGGGGATTTATTTCCTAGAATTGGAGTTATCATTGAGTAATGATTTTTGAGATTAAAACTGTACTAGGGTTTTAATGAATCTTTAAGTAGATTAAAATGAGAATGGTATAATTAAATTTATCGAATTCATGAAATGATCGAGAATGGAGTGCCACCAGTTTTACTCCAAGCGATAGTTAAATCTTTAATTAGATTTCAACTTGAAATGGTAATTAAATTTACCGATAGCACTGTGGTGTTAGATATGGAGAACTGCCAGTTTTGCTCTATGGGATAAATAGGTTGGGACTGGGATAATAAAAGAAATGATTACTTCGGTATGGCTCGATAATCCTAACTAGTTGATAAACCTTAATTTGGTTTAGAATCGATAAAGGATAAAATCAAGTCTTTTGAATAGATATCAAAAGGAAGATTAAAGAATAATTTTAAAAGAATTTATCTTTGATAAATTTAATGGGAACCTTTCCCTAAAGATGTGAATATTGAATAAAAGAATATTCCGAATTGGAATGAGGCGTATGATGTGTTTTAATAGCACTTGATTATAAGATACACGAATTATTCGGAAAGACCGGGTTTAACCCATTTTGAATAATTAATACGGCGACTAAAAGTTGACCATGAAGACGTTGGTTAAAGACCAGAGTTCTTCACATTGTTTGGATGATTACTGATGTCTTGATTGGGTCGTACACTCAAGACAAGGTAATAAGTGGTGATCGTCCAGACGTACTTGGTAATCAATCGGATATGCGAGGGCCTCTCTCCTGTATTGGACCTATGGGATGAGGAATAAGGTGCCTCGGGTTTCGTTCAAACCCAGAACGAACTTGTAAATGGATGTGTGTCTTACATTGGATTTCAATTTGTGTTGATTGATTTCTATTAAATATATATATGTTTGGCGGTGGGGAATTAATTCTCTTGCTTAACTCCCTTCTCTGAGATGTATGAGCTTAGAGGTTATATATCGATAGACATCAATCGCATGGATTGTCAGTGTGGCTTGCTGAGATGCAAATGATCAAGGCTTTTGTTGAAAATCAAAATCTTGTGGTTGATGATCAAATCACGACTTTAGATAGCATAGTTTTGTGTATAGCATTAATTCGCGAGCCTCACACCTAGTTTGAGTCAAACGGGATAGGGATTGCAAGGAGTGCATGCGTTTCTTTCTAGCAAGGAGTAATGTCGTGGTATAGAGCGCAAACATTTTTACTTATGTGGATGATGGATTGCGAGGCGCCTTGGATTTGAGTCCCTAGTGGATGTTGATATGGTCGACACGCTGACCAGATTTTATGCCCCATAGAGCAGGGGAACATATTGTTCAGTAATTACCAATCCACTAAAATAAGTCTAGACCGGCCCTGAAGATCCAGTTGCAACTGCGGCTGAATCCTGAGGCACGGGCTAGAGTGTCTCGAATCGGTGAAGACGATACCTTGTCTCGACTCATAGATGGAAATCCAATTTCCAGTATGACATTTTTCGACTTTAGTTGTAAAACTAGTATGGCAACATGATATATGGTACCCATGCCGTCTATGATTGATACATATATATTTGAAATGGTTTCAACACTATGCACTTATTGTAATATCAAAATGATTTGTTTTAAACGTACCAAGCATGTTTGGCTATTATAAGGGAAAACTCTATCTCCAGCTTGCATTGTGTTGTGTGATGGGACCTGAGTCTTATAATAGCTTCATTTTTCAAAAAAACATTGCGTTTTTTTATATTTTAAACTAGTATTCTTGTGGAGTAAAGTCATTCCTTGTTATACGGCATGGTCCCGTGATTTCCCAACTTTTAAAGTAAAGATTTAATAACTGTTTTAGTTCTCACACTAGCCCAATGACTGACAAGGAGTTTATTGTTTTAATCTAACTCTGGGTGCCCATATTTTCCACACGGGCAGCTAGTAGTTTTGGTTTTCACAGTTATTTCTTTTCAAAGGTTCCTAGATTACAGATGGATCTATATTCGGAAAGCTTTGTATCCGTGTATCTCTTTCAGTTGTCTCAGTTGTTATTTTCCGCTACGCATCGTACTTATGTATTTCTGCTGCTATGTTAATTGTTAATATCTAATATTGTATTTCCAATGTGTAATATTTATTCATACTTTGGAATATTCTTGTACTCTGATGTAAATTGTTGTAATAGCAATGAAATGTTCTATTGTTTGTGTTCTGACGTGTCGTGTTCTCATACAATCCGCTATTTCTCTTCTCTTCGGAGAACGGGGGATTTCGGGTCGTCTCATAGAACGAAATCAAAAGGTGGAGCACCTGGCCTAAGAAGGTTTCCAAACTTAAGATATATAGTGATGGGGAAATCACTGTGGGCATAGTCTATGGATGTTTAAGGCTATGTGTAACGACCCGGATTTTTGATCGATTAATTTTAAATATTTAATATGGATTTAAATAATGAGTTGATAATATAAATCGATTTTTATATTGATTTATCGATTTAATAATCAGAATACTATTTATTTTGAATATATATAATCATCGTAATACGAAAATGAATTTAATTGAATTCAAAATTTTAAACTGAATTGAAAACAGTTCAGATAATCAATACAAACTTGTTTGAATTAGATTAATAATATTAATTTATTACCGAAGAATTTATTTGTTTCGAATTTAAATTTATATCGACTTAAATTAATGTCTTTACCTTACGATCGAATAGAGCTTCGAGTCCTGTTCCAATGTGTTCAGAATAATGGTATAACCCTAGGAATGCCAGTTGTGTTCAAATAAAAGTTTGGAAATGCAAGATAATTTAAATTATATAAATCCACATCGGTTTGGATAAATTTAGGGTCAACATATTATTTCCTTTTACCCTAATTAATGAAGTACCTGTCTAGCTACAGCCACCCTTTCAAATCGCGTATTATTTGTTCCCTTTCTTCGTATTGAAGTGAAACATGATTTTATCATAGTAGTACGTGGGTTCCCCCATTTTCTCTATAAATTGACATCACTTTCGTATTTTTTCCCTTTCTAAAACTAACTCTCCTCTTCGTTAATTCCCTTGTCCTCAAACTCTTGGGCAATTCCTTTCTGGAAAACCGTCATTCCTCATTTAGTTATTCTGCAAATTCAAAGCGGAACTTCAGGAAGAAATAAAATGGAAAAGTCAAATTCGAAATCTTCGATTTTGGTGTATCACAACAAGCAAATGGATCTGTTTTCTCAATCGAGGTTAGGACGGATTCGTAGGAGGGTTTTTAGGTCAAACGATGTGTGTAGTGGGATCGTAATGATCGATGAGCGCACCATGTTTCAGAGGAAGAACGATACTGGTAACAAGAGTTGCGATGGATTTTCTTAGGAGCAACAACTAGTAGGGGTGGAAACTAAGTTCGAATCTGAGGTGAAAAGAGGAGTGCGATCGGTATTTTCTTTTGGGAATTTTGGTGGAGATGTATGTGAAACCATTCGTACCTGGGTTATAAATTTGTGATGTTGATGACGAAAAAAGGGAGTTTGGTCTCTGATTATTGGAGAAAGGTGCTGAACTCTTGAAACAGTGAGAACCTGGAGAAGTAAAACTGTGGTATTCATCTGAGAAGAAGTGTTGAATTTGGCAAGGTGAAATGGGTTCGCGTATTTTTGTGTATGCGATGACAAAGGGACGAGCTTAGAAAGTGAGGGCTAGCGAGGATGACTATTTTCGAATAGTGAAGTGTTGTGGATTCAGGAAAGAAGAAAGCAAGCTATAGTGATGGATTTTCCTTACTGTCATTAGTTTGAAAAGTTGAAGGGTAAAATGAGATTAAGGCTTCAATTAAGGTTAGTTTAATTTATTTAATTTAAAGCTAATGGTGATTTAATTAAATTCAAATAAATTTCCTCATATTTATAATAGTTAAGTTATAATGTATAACCTTCGTATACATTTCCAGAATCAAACCAAATTTGATTATGGATTCGAATTGGTAAAAGCTTCGCATATACTTATTTGGAGCGATATGGAGTTAATCGGAAATAAATTGCTATTTTAACGAATTAAATCAATGTGAGTAAATCCCACTCATATTTTTATATAGAATTATTTTATTCATTAAAATAATTGTTCGTTATTGTTTGCATGCACTGAAATATTTGTGTGGCTATTAAATATATATTAATTATTTAGGATTGGTGTTTGTGGTTATTATATATATTGGTGATTGGATTCCCACAGTATCATTAGCGGATGCCCGCAGTACCATTAGAGGACGACCCTATGCGCCCCACACTATGATAGTGGATGACCTTCTATACCGCGATATCCTGCCTCGAAGTAGGATGGGTATTGTTTATGTAGGCTAACGTTTGTGGATGCAGGAAAACAGGTTGGAGGAATCCAACTGGATTCCTCAAAAATATTATTATTTGTTTGTTTCATATGTAATATCATATATAATGTGTTAGAAAACCTGTGATTGGTAACTGAGTGTTTTGGGGTGTTTAAATATCACTGGGGCTTGAATATTGATTTATAAAAATATCGTAAAAAGGATATTTTAAGATTTAAAAGGGAAATCTATTTTTCAAAAAATAGAATTTGAATTTTGAACGAACTAGAAATATTAACTTATTTGAATAAGTAAAATAAGTATCGAATTTATAAACGATGTTTATAAATTAAATAATATTGGAAATTGAAGTATTGAATTTATAAACGATGTTTATAAATTAAATAATACATGAAATTAAGGTAAATTTATAAACGGTATTTATAAATAAAATGGAATGATTTTCATTGGATAGTCCGGGAATTGATATGAATTTATAAATAAAGTGGAAAAATTATCATTTGATAATTTGAATATTTAAATTCAAATGTGAATTTAAAAATTGAAATGGGGAATCGTTTTAAAGAAGTAAACGATGAAATTTAATCTGATGTTCAGAATATACATTGAATTAAAAATAAATCCGTATGGATTTATGAATTGAATCGATTAGATCGAATTTGTTTAAATATAGTATTTACAGAAAAGAATATTTAAATCGTATTAGATATAAACTAAAATTAAATATGAAAATAGATTCTATATATAGATAAGTTATAAGAGATAGAATATTTCAAAACAAGATTTTGGTTTTAAATAGATTTGGACTTGTTCAAATGTAAAACAAGTAAATTTATAAACAATGTTATAAATATGGTGAATTAATTATCAAGAGATAATTGGTGATTATAAATTCAAGTGTGAATTTAAAAATAAAATTTAAAATCATTTAGAAATGGGAATGATGGCTTTTATTTCGGAATTCAGAATATAAAATGAATTGGGTTTTAAATGGATTCGAAATGGAAATTTGTTTTAATATATAAAACAAAGAAGTTGAATTTATAAACGATATTTATAAGTCTGGTGAAAATAAATTATCATTAGTTAATGTAGCGGTTTAAATTCAAATATGAATTGGAAAGTGTTTTGAAATGGGATGATTAATTATCTTTCGGAATCCAAATATGAATTTGAATTGAGAAAAATCCAACGGATTTATAAATAAAATTCGATTTATATCGAATTTTATAAAATAATTAGTTAGAGGGATTTGGAATCGAAATTGGCATTGATAATGGGTTAGTTAACTCATATTTGAAATTGAATATGAAACCGGAGTGAAAATGGAATTCAATTGGTTCATAAGAAAATTAAAATCATGCATGAACGTGTTATGTTTAATTAAAAAGTGAAATAGGCAAAGAGTTAATTTAAATAATAAATTAGCGAACTAAACTAAAATAATTGGATTGAGTTAGAATAAATTGGGAATGGATGTAAATTGGTTAAGCAGTTTTGAAATGAAGTATATGAAGATTATAATTTGTGTGCCGACAAAAAGGTACACGTTTGAATTCCATATGAGATTTTATGCGCCGAATCGGCAAGCCACTTGGCTTTTTGATTTTCTTTTTGAATGGAAAGGGCCTAGAGAGGCGAGTTGAGATTTGAACTATCGACCGGCACAAAGGAGGTTATGGCGAAAATTTTCATAAATTTAAGGAGTTAGAATATTTTTAAGATAATTTGATAATTATAAATCTATATATCAATATATGTAGAATCCGGTAAGGAAACGAACTTAAAAATAGAATATTATAAACAAAAAGGAAATCGAAAATCTGGTAGTAGAAAGAGAAATATATATATATATACATACATTTTAAAAATGAATAAGTGGTTTTTATAGTGTTGATGATTTGAGATAAGCAGTCTTGTCTGTTTTGAAGTTAAAGATGTTATTCAGTCAAGGACTGAGAGGTAATTATACCCCAACTTGATTGATTTCATTACTAACTGATAAACAACAAGATTCTGTCTCAAAGAGAGATGTTCAAAGAGTTTAGTCGAATGCGGTATTTTGGGTTGTTGTAACGATGTTTTATACAACATTCGTTTTGTAACAACTGGGAATTTCGCTCGATCCGAATCGATTGTTAAACTGACCAAGACCGTTCGAAACCCCGGATTGATTTGAGGACAAGACGAATCTGAACATAAACAGAAGAACATTTCATTGCTTATTACAACAATTCCATCAAAATACAAGAATATTCAGAGTATGAATAAATATTACACATCAGAAAATATCATAGATTACAATACATTACATAGCAGCGGAAAATAATACAAACCACAACTGAAAGAGATATACGGATACGAAGATTTCCGAATATCATTCCAGCTGTAAACCAGGATCCTGTGAATATAAATCTGCAAAACCAAAACTACTAGATGCCCGTGTCGAAAATAAGGGTACCCAGAGTTTAGGTTAAAACAATAAACTCCAGGTCAGTCATGTGACTGGTGTGAGAACTAAAACAGTTATTTAAAGCTTTACTTTAAATCAAATATATCAAGGGACCACGTTGTATAACACGGAACAGGTTTCCTCCCAAGAATACCAGTGCATATAACAAAACAGCGCAATGTTTATTGGAAAAATGAAGCTATTATAAGACGCAGGTCCCATCACACAATGCAACACAAGCTGGAGGATAGGGTTTTCCCTTATAATAGCCAAACATGCTTGGTACGTTAGAAAAAAATCATTTGATACTATTATAAGTGCTTAGTGTATAAAACAACTTCAAATATAAATGTATCAATCCTAGACGGCATGGGTACCATATATCATGTCGCCAATACTAGGCTCTACAATCAAAACCACAAATGTCACATATCGGAAGTTGGATTTCCATCTGTGAACCAAGGCAAGGGATCGTCCTTACCGAATTCGTGAAAATCTAGCCCATGTCTCAGGATCAGAACGCATCGACCCTTGAAGCGACAGGGCTGGTCCATCGATGTGGATTAAAATGCCTGAACACTGCGTTTCCCTGCCCTCTGGGGCGTAAATGAGCCAAATGACTCCATCGGCTCCACATAGTCACCGACATATCCGAGGCTCCTCGCAATCCAACAACCACACAGGTGAAAATAATAAAAATGTCAGGGCCGGTAGGTCACTGACACCACCCCATCTAGAAGGAAATGCATGCCCTCCCTGAGGTACTCTCACGTTTCTGGTTCACACCAGGGTGTGGGGCTCACGAATTAACGCTGCACAAAGCTATGCCACAAAGGTCGTGCTTTGATCATCAACCACAAGACTCTGCTTTTCAATAGAAGCCTTGTTCATTTACATCTCAGCATGCCACACAGGCAATTCACGTGATGCAACCGATATCAATCACATAGAGTGAAATCCATTGTCAAACACACAATCCATTTACATATCCGTTCTGGGTCTGAATGAAACTGGAGGCACCTTGTACCTCGCATATCCATCGATCTCCAAGTACGTCTGGACGATCACCAACTGATTCCCTCCTCTTGGGTGTATAGCCCAATCAAGATCATCAGTAATTATCCAAATGATGTGAAGACCCCCGGTCTTCGACCACCGTCTTCGTCCTCGACACCTTGTCGAATCAGTTATTCAGAATGGGATAAACCCGGCCTTTCCGAATAACTCGCGTATATAATAAACAAGTGTTACACAAACACAACATATGCCTCATTCCAATCCAAAATATTCTTTTATTCAAATATTCTTATACTTTGGGAAAGGTTCCCATTTATTTTATCAAAGATAAATTCTTTAAATTTATTTTTAATCTTCTTTTGAATATCAATTCAAACCAAATTATGGTTTATCCAAACTAGTCGGGATTAGCAAACCTTACCGAAGTAATCATTTATTTTAATTTCCCAATCCCAACCTATTCATCCCATGAAGTAAAACTGGTAATACTTCATATCTAACACCTTGGTGTTATCAGTAAATTCAATTACCATTTCACGTTCAAATCTAATTAAAGATTTAACTATCGCATGGAGCAAAACCGGTGGTACTCCATTCTCGATCATTTCAATCTAATTAAAGATTCATTAAAACTCCCCTTGGTTTTAATCTTTCAAAAAATCACTATTAATGATTATATAACTTGGGAAATCATATTCTGTCTTTAACTAGGTTAAAGAACCAATGTCATTTAAAACACGACTCACGATAAACCCAAAATCATATTCCATTTACAATGGAATCTTCATGGAAAACAAATCGATATATAATCGATATAAACTTCCATATCTGACTAATAAAATAAATGGAATAACGGCAAAGCCTTTTAAATTCCAGATATATTAGTTGTCTTCCTCCACAGAAATTCACTTCGATTATTACCAAATTGAATTACATTCCGTTCCAATTTATTTTATTAAATTGGAAAACTTTACTTTGGAAAATCTCCTTTAAATCTTAACAAAAGATTTGTAAATTCCAAATCACATTTCACAGTAAATCGGGTTACAGAATGAATGTCGTTAAAACACAGTTCACGATAAACCCAATTCACATTCTATTAATTATTGGGTTAAAGAACAAGTGTTATTTAAAAAACCATTCACGATAAACCCAAAAATCAATTCAAATTCAATTCCAATTAAATACCATTTAATTGGTATACTTCATTAAATCTAAATAAAAAGATATAATCTTTTTCTCAACTGGGTTTAAGAACAGTGTTAATGAAGACACCATTCACGACAAACCCAAATCCCATTTGATATTAAATACAAGGCTCTGAATAGAAAATATATCGGCTTATATTCAATATCAAATTCTACGACCAACAAATATCGTATTGGAAATAACGATATAAATATATCTTTCAAATTTCCATAATAATATCAATATAATCACGAAATCCAACATCGAAATATTCCAAAGACAATCTCGATTCAAATCCATTCCAATTCAATTATTGGAAATTCTGGTTACTTTTAAAACCCTTTTAAATCCAATTTATTTATTTCAAAAATAAATGGATTATAATTCTAGTTCAAAACTAGTTCATTTCGATGAAAAACTATTTTTATCTTTTCAAATATGGAGTTTTTCATCCCAATTCTTTCCAAATCATTTCTTATGATTTTACACAAATTATTACTATTTTTAATAATTTTATCAAGGCCCGTACAGTCGATTTCCAAAAATGGCCATCGAACTACACTTACAATGACTTTTTCCAAACTTGATTTGGGCATAATTCCAAATCCAACCATTAGAATTTATATCTCTAATATTCGGTAGAAAGATTTTTTTGATACGAACCCAACGATTCCAGTTTTAGGAGAATCCGACGGTCTAATCTCCCGTAATGTCCATTCGAAGTCAATGTTCGGAATTCGCGAACTGCCGCAGCACGGCGCGTTCTATTCAGGCCATTATATATATATATATATATATATATATATATATATATATATTATATTTCGTCGATTTCCTTTCAAAACGTATTTTATAAATCATTTTAAATTCGTTTTCAAAACGATTTCAACTTCCTATTCAATTTCTAATCAAAATTGAATATTCCCTATCATTGATATATAAATGATAATATTTTCAAAACATTAGATTTTGAAATCAATTCCTTTTCGATATTCATTATAAAAATGAATAAAATCGATATATATCGTTCACGTCAAAATGACGTCAATCTAACCAACACGGCTTTATATATTTCAATAACTTCGTTATTCTATTCAACAAATGAATATTTTCTTTAACACATGAATATATACTTTATTCAACACATGAATATTTATTAATTCTCACTTACAATAAAAATGTGAACTTTATTGTATAACTATTTCGTTCAACACATGAATTCCCTTTTATTCTACACATGAATATATATTTTATTCAACACATGAATTTTCTTTTATTCAACACATGAATATATATTTTATTCAACACATGAATAAAAGAATTTTCTTTTATTCAACACATGAATTTTCTTTTATTCAACACATGAATATATATTTTATTCAACGCATGAGTTTTCTTTTATTCAACACATGAATATATATTTTATTCAACACTTGAATTTTCTTTTATTCAACACATGAATATATATTTTATCCAACTTGGAATGAGGCCCAATCAATTAACATATAATGGTAATTATATGGATTCCCTACAACACATGTATACAATAGCAACGATAACTAATCAACCATCATCCAGAGTGCATTCTACACTGCATAAGCATCAAATATAAATATTTAACGCTTATGACAGCATATCAATCAATTGATTGACGTACAACTAATTATTTGGGATTAGTGTACGCCAAATATCATCCCAACACCCCTGTGGGGTTTCAATTCAACAAACACAGATGTTTATTTGTGCAGTTGGGCGATGTGTAAAATTTATCGTCCCAATCAATATCAGTCAAATGGGTGTACATAAACAAACCGTTCGATTTGTTTATAAATATTTATTTTATATACAAGTTAAAAATTATATTTTTAACTATAAAATATTTTATTCTATTCCCCATCACACAATCAATATTCACACCACAAACAACAAACAAACAAGTCATCCATGGTCTGTGGGCAACGGGTGTCGGGTGCTGCTAAGCACCGTCTGCATCCTAGTATATATTTCAACTAGAAAATAAATTAAAAGTGAGAAGTTCTCATTGAGGGTTCCAATCCTACATTTTATTTCTGAAATTCAGAACAGTCTGGATTTACCCATACTTCCAATGTAGTCTTCTTCACGCTGTTCATATTAAAATCATGTTTTTAATATGATGTTCTATACATTACAAAAATCATATTTTTAATACTCTACCAATATAAAAATCCTATTTTTATTCTTTCTATAATATAAAAATCATATTTTTATTCTTTCTATAATAAAAAAATCGTATTTTTATTCTTTCTAATTATTAAAATCATATTTTTATTCTTTATATAATATAAAAATCATATTTTTATTCTTTCTATATTATAAAAATCATATTTTTAAAATGGTGTTATTTCTATAAAGATCATATTTTTATGCTCATATATTTTATATTATGAATGAAATCATTTATCTTCAAAAACCATAACTTCAAATATTTAAAAATAATGACTTTATATATTTAAAATTCATAACTTCGCTATTTGAAAACCTTGCCTTTGCTATTTAAAAATCTATTCCCATTTTTTTTCCTAAAAACATATATATATATATATATATATAATTTCAGTTTTTAAAACCATGCTAGTGTTAATTCAAAACAATTTTTATTTACTAAACAAATTACATAATAGAAAGTGAAATAATAAATGAATAAAATAAAATAAAAAGAGAGAAACTCACTGTCGCTTAATGAAGAGGAGGGGGGATGCGGCGTCGGAGTACACAGGTGGTGGTAGAGCTATTGGTGGTCGGCGGCGTTGACAAGGGTGGCCGGGGGCAGTGGTTTCAGTTTATTTTGGAGTGGTGCGATTTTCGAAATGGGGACGAGGAGGGTGGTTGCATCTAGGGGGGTCACGGCGGTGGGCGGCGGCGCCTAGGGAAGCGGGCGATGGGGGTCAACGGCAGGATCGGGATTTGTTTTTTTTTCTTTTTTCTGTTATCAATAAAAGTGAAAGGGGAGGGGGTTAAGGCGTTGACCTTGGTGGAAAGAAAATGGGCTTGGGCCCATTTATTTATATTTTATTATTTTAAATTCCCTAAAAGCAACTTTTTATTTCGACCTCCAAACGAGACCCACCGACTGTCGTCCACAACTATTTACCCCCATTCTGAATGCAATGGGATATGTCTCGTAAGCCAATTTGCTTGTTTTGATCAGTTTTCGTTTAGACCGAAATATAAATCTATATATATTCAATTCAAACATACATTTTAATTTATCGGGGCCACATACTAACTCTAAAAATTCCCGAAAAATTATTTCTAGCTTCGTATTGACGATACGGTCCTAACAAAAATAATTTCATCAAATTTGAATATCTTTTGAAAAATTGTCATTTTTTGGTCGATCGAAATTGACTGTAATTGTCAAAACACATTTTACTTCGCCACGCTCACATATTGATTCGAAAAATCATGAATTTTGGAATCTAGCAATAATTTGACATCCCGGATCAAACAAAAGTGGTTTCGTCAAAAACAGAGATCGTTTGCAAAATTTCCATAATTCCATAGGGACTATTCTGAAATTTCAACTAGACATAACTTTTTATTCCCGCTATGAAATTTTGATTTTTCGGATTCGTTGGAAAGATATTTTCAAATAGATTCTAATATTTTTGGTTTCGCTAAAATCCAGTTTATTTTGAATCATGTACATTCATTTGAAATTTGAAATCGAATTTTCAAACTACTGCGCCATTTTCAATTCTTTTTATAATTAAAATAAAATATTTATATTCTAACGTCGATTCTAATAAATATATACGTTCAAATCCTATTCGAAATATATTATTTAAAATAATTCATTTTAAATATTCAAAATTCACTAAAATTGCCAAAATAAAAATTTTAAATTGGCTCGGATTTCCGGGTTATTACAATCTCCCCCAGTTAAAACTTTTCATCCCCGAAAAGGAACGAAGCTGAAAGTTATTTAACTAATCAACTCAACTTTCCTTATTTTCATTATGGCTTAAGTTCTTCAACTTTTCAGTTTCTAAAAACTTTTCAAATTTTTCAAAAATTTGGCTAACACCCTAAATTTTCGAGAAATTTCGCCATAACCTCCCCTACATGGGAGCACCAGGAAAAACCCGAAATTGCCATACAGGCCTCTCCAGTCCAAAAAGAAAAAGAAACAGCCAAGCGGCTAGCCAATTGGCTCATAAAATCATCCAAAATCCAAGAAATACAATAAACATGTACCTATTTGTCGGGCAAACAATTTTATTCCTCTGCTTAGCTCCCCTGCTATGACCTGTTCAATGGATACACATGTATATGCATGCAATTTCAAATAATTTTCAATTCAATTCAATATTTGATCAATTTGGTTATATGGTTCAAATTTTAATTAATCAAACAACACAACCACCAACCAATTAGTTGATTATCTTTTCAACTTCATAACTTGGATACATAGTCAAATAATCACATTTTTGATGCCAGATCACAACAATAAGCCCTATCTAGTTTTGGTTCTCACACCAGTCAATTGGAAATATATAAATATCACACCTTCGAAACTCGAACACAAACCGCTGATTCTACGTAATCATCAACAGAATCATCTCCGGGTGACTAGAGTGTAATTATATATCTATCCAGTGTATTAAAATTTCTAATACACGCGGATCAGACGTATATGTTCGTCGCTTTCTAATGAATCAGAAAAGCACAAATTTTAAATTAAATAATGCAAGCGTACAGGTGTGTAGCATATAGGTCGAACACAGGGAGGTAGATTAAAATAAAATTATTTATTTAACCTCTTGGGCGAGTTAGATGATTTTCGAGGTTGGTTTTGAAAACAATAAAAATTGAAACTGCGATCTGATTTAGAACAAATCTAATTGAACCGACGATCAAATCACAATTATCAATTGGAAATTAAAATGCAAAACAGAAATAATATGCAGAAATTAAAATTGCAGGAAAAGAAGAACAACCAAAAAGTAAATTAGGATTGTCGTTGAAACTAATCAAACGACTAATCACTAACAAAAAAATGTAAAATACAATTGGTGTTCTTCCAAAACTAATTGTGAAGACAACACCGATTGCTAAGAAAAAGAAAAATGCAGAAAAATAAAAGAGAACTAAAACTTTATTAATGAAGAAGAAGAGAAAATATGGTTCAGAATAGGATCGTGGCTACAATGATATTACAAGGGTATTTATAGGGGATAACCAAACCCTAACCCTAATTACAATTGGGCCTAGCTATTTCAAGTGAGTTTTAGGCCTTTTGTCAGGTGGAACAAGTTCTAGGCCTTTTCTCCTTTCTTCTTGCAAGCCTCCTTTGATTTGTAATGTTCGTGGCTGTAACAACCCGTATTTTCAATAACCTGTTATAACATAAATGGAGGCAGAATTAAACTGTAAAATCTGAATCAAGGGAAACGGGCTATGCCATTGCGTTCATCTCGGAAAAATACGCGAAATAGAGTCCGAGTTTTCGAAAATCGGAGTCCGTATGACCAAGATATGGCCTCGCGAAGTTTCACGAAAAATTCCCAAATTAAAGTATACTTAATTAAGTGAAATGGGTTGCGCAGAGAAATATATATATATATTGATATATATATATATAATTGAAAATTAAATAAATAAATATGCAAAAATGTTCAAAACAACGAATTGGGAGAGGGGAATAACCGAACCGGCCGATTTTTGAGGTCGACCCGAGCATGCTGGGTCGACTAGGGGTTAATCCAGGGTGTTTGGCTGTCAACCCATGGGCCGATTCGCTCAAATGCAGATTTTGCATTTGGATGGTTCTCATGGTTCATCTTTAATTTAAAGGCCCTAGATGGTTCCTACACTAGACTTCTTCCCCAAGACACGCTTTGATGGCTTGGATTGAATCTAGGTTTAATCCTATGGCCTAAAACACTTGCTTAATCTATAAATAAGACCCTAACCTATCCTAAATCCTCATTATTCATTCATGCAACTAAACTATGGCAAAATTTTACCTCTCATGGCCTCCACTCTCTTCATAAAATTTCTAAATGGTTTCTATGAGAGATTTTCCATGCATACAAGTGTTTTCAAGCTTGTATGAGTGTCATTAGCTTGCATTCAAGTCAAGTTTCTATCTTTGCATCATAAAGCAAGGGTTTTGATCATTTTGGCTCAAGGGTTTTTATGTTAGAGCTTGCATTTTGGGTCTATTTGATTGCATAAGGGCTTTGTCATATCTTTTGTGCCTTCATAGCAATGTAAGCCCTTTCCCTACTCTTAGATATTAACTATGAAGTTAAATGTTCATGTTGCAAGTTTGGGTTTGATCATTGAGTATGATACATGCTATCATGTCATGCAAGTTTATGAAGTCATTATCTTGATCTTGTGAGCTAAAAGCTACAACCTTTATGTTGAAATGTTGCATTAGGCAACATGAGAACCCTCATAACCTTTATGTCAACTTGCATATGAAGTCATAACCCTTATATGATGATATATGCGAGTTACTAGTCATCATTCCATATCTTTTGTCACCATGATTCGCTTATGTGCCAAGTTTGGGTTTATGCATGTTTTGAGGCTTAAGAATGTAACATGCAAGTTAATGAACACATTTGTGCCTCATTTGCCACCATGATTAACTTGTGGCTTAATATCCATTTTTGTCATGCCTTTGCCAAGTCTCTTCTTTTAATCCATTACGTTGTCGCGAACGTATATGCGAGTTTAAAAGCGTTGGGTTATGTTATGGGTAATTTCTAATGACATGAAAATACAACTTGAAAACATGACTTGAAATATAACATGGAAGTTGACATGTAAGTATGCATAAAAACATAAGCTTGGGAATTTACCTATTAAGTTAGGTCTACCCTTTGGGAATTTACCTATTAAGTTAGGTCTACCCAAATGCTTGAAAACTTGTAACATGTTTTGGGAAACATGATGGACATGACACTTAGATAATATAAGTGTGGCCAACTCGAGGTTGGGTTGAGTTTGCAACGTAAAACTACCCGGAACCGACCGGCCTAACTAGTAGTTGCAAACAATAGGACCCAATGTGAGAAGTTGGTCATGTTGTGCTTGAACCCGAGGTTAGACCAAGTTGTGGTGTAAAGCTACCCGGAACCGACCGGCTTAACTAGTAACCACAACAAAGTCTAATGTGAGAGGTGAAGGTGCATTAAGTAATTAATGCCACATGATAGGGTTAAGTTAATTTGATTAATGACTCTTAACCAAATATGACATGGACAAATGGGTTAAGTAATTTGATTAGGCTAATGATACTTAACAAAACATGACAAGGTTGGGTAGGTTAAGTAACTTGATTTGCCTAATGACACTTAACCATTTTTATATGACTAGTGGATGGGGTTAAGTTAACCAACACTTAATCAATCCAACGCGATAACTTGGTAAGGTTAAGTAAGTTTTCTTAATGACGCTTAACCGAAAAATACGGTTAACGAATGGGGTTAAGATTAGACTCAACTAGTCTAAACATGGAAATCGGATGGGGTTAAGTTAGCCTAGACTTAATTAATCCCACTTGGTAGTTTAATGGGGTTAAGTTAAACACTTAACTAATATAAACATGATGAATTGATGTGGTTAAGTGACCTATACTTATCCAATCTAACTCGTTAATTTATTGTGGTTAAGTTAACCAATACTTAACCAATATAACGTGAAAACATGATAAGGCTAAGTCACGAATCGCTTGAATACACTTGACCGATTTGACTAAGTAAATTGATAGGGTCAAGTTAATATATACTTAACCAATCTAGAATGATAATTGGACGAGGTTAAGTAGTGAATTGCTTAATATACTTAACCAACTTGAGCATGGTTTGTAGGGTTAAGCCTTGAACTTGGATACTTAGCCAATTTTGACAGGATTTGTAGACGGGTTAAGTCATGAACT
Source organism: Allium sativum (assembly GCA_030737875.1). Taxonomy (NCBI): domain Eukaryota; kingdom Viridiplantae; phylum Streptophyta; class Magnoliopsida; order Asparagales; family Amaryllidaceae; genus Allium; species Allium sativum. The sequence goes on from CM060916.1 coordinate 549,775,595, forward strand.
TAAGTGACACTTAATCCATTATGTAAACCCTAGTTCTGAGGATTAGGTGGATAACCGTAGTTAACAAGGATAACGGGAACAATGCTAAGTGGTAAACCTTAGTTGAAGAATAACTAAGTAATGATTCTTAGTCAAGGAAATTTAGACCAGTTCATAGATAGATGAGTAACCTGATACGGTAGGTCATCGTTTAAGTATACGAGTAGGAGCAAGTATCTGATTTAGATAAAGGCTCCAGCGAACTGGGTAACGAAGCAGCGGCTTCGGGGAACGTGAGGATATTCTTGGTATCCCTCTATGAGCTGCCAGGTGATTATACTAGGCTCATGAGAGGTTAAGGTCTGCGTTAGAAGAACCAAGAGTATGCCTTGGTTGCTATACGAGCGACCTAAAGACGGGGATGGATAGGGGATAGTCGACGATACACGGTCGTACCCTAGATAGCATTTCGTCGGGCTACCTACCATCTTTGGTCAAGCGTGTACGTACGGAAAGGCAGAGAACACCCAAAAGACCATAATTGCTATCTAATTATGGTTGCGGTAAGGCTTGGATGTGGGTTGGCCAGTGTTGTGTTCTCATACAGGATTTATCCTGTCTTGTCTTTCACTAGTTGAGGGAGTGGTCTCGTGGGACCATAGCCACGTATAAGAAAAACAGACCTTAGCATCTGCATCGGCAGATAAATCGAAAGCTCCCGACCGAGTCCTGTATTTCTTGATTTGCCCTGTGACAGGACTCGGATGGCACGATGTGATACATGTGCATACAGTCATGGAAAAGCGATTCACGATGAATGCGTGGGAAAAAGGGCGCGGTTGGCGGTTAGCGTAATCCCTAGTGGCCCTAGGTGGTTGAACCCAAACCGAGATACGAAAACGTGCAATAGGTAAGCATAATCCCTAGCAGCCCTAGGTAGCATAAGTCCTAGTTGTACAAACAATAATTCATGTTGGAAGACCCTAGCTAGGTTTAGGGTAACAGTCCAAACCGATCTTAAGGATCATGGAACTATGTTAAAGTAATATAGAATCTCATGGGAAAGCCCGTATGGTCTACGGCAAGGGACTGAACATTTACATGGAATAAAACATACAAGTTGAGTAACCTATATATGCGATATATTAGGTTGACATGGACCATTACACGACTTTTGAGTGAGGGTCATTCTTGGTTAACACATGACACGGTGGGGATACTAGTACGGTAGGTGCAGAGCTAAAATACAGGATAGATATCACGGGGCGTTATACGTGACAGATATCTTGGGGATATTATACTTGATAGAAACCTGACGATGTGATACCTTGTTTTATCTTGACATCGTAATTTATCATGACACCTTAGTTTATCTGAGTTTAGTAGTTCATCCTGTTATTTTGATTTAGCTTATCTATCTTGTTATCATGCTTATGTTCATCTCAGTTTCTCATGTCAGTTAACTTTACTAGTTTTTATGCTAATAGTAGATAGGGCTTACTCAGTCTTTTTGACTGACCCGTTTTGTTTTGCCTCTTTTCTTCCGTTTCCCCCCAGGTTATAGGGAGGAAATACTGTTGTTTAGTTCGGACTTCTTCTGCTTGAAGGTCATCATGGATGGCTTGGACTTTTCTTGGCTAATGGCTACTTTACTGTTTTTACTTGGGGAATAATTTATGAAAATGTCTTTATGCTTCTTTACTATTGCAAGACAGGTTTTGATGTACTCTGATGTAAAAGGCTTTAGACCTTATTTATTCATGTTATGAAAGTTTGATTTTACTTCCGCTATTTTATATGTTCTATCTTGTGATATTTCTGTGCATGTTTACCAATAATGCCCCTCTAAAGCTAGTGCATTCCTTTGTGAGTGACCCTAGCGGAGGCGGGGTGTTACACGTGGTATCAGAGCAGAAGGTTACCAGACTGGGCAAAAGTTTTTAAAGACCTTCTGAAAACTATTTGAAAAAAAAACCGTTTACAAAGAAGCATTTTTCAAGAAAATTTTCTTTTAAAAGAAAAAGGCTATTCCCCAAAGGCCATTAGCACTATCCTTGTTTCCTTAATTGAGTCTCTTTTCCTTTCTTTCCTCCATCTGTAGTCACAGTAGTTTTAACTGCGACTAGTCTTTTCTACCTACGAAAGTGCTTTCCATACGATGGAGGTGGTTCTCGAGAGACCAGTGGCCGCGTTATAAGAAAGGATCGTGAGAAAGAAGGATAAAGGATACGAGCTTAAGGATGAGCAACTTGTTGGTATGGCTTAGTCCTCAAAGGAGGGAGAAAGATGAACAATGAAACCCATGACGAGAGAGTACCTTTGGCATGGTAAAACGGGGCGGATAGTTAAGTATTATGGGACAAGGACAAGATCATTTGGAGGGCAGTAGTATGCTCTCATTTCTAGAGTACCTCGGAAGGAGGGTAACGATCTTGTTAAAGGTTTAGCTTTTCTTCTCTATCATCCCGTTAGGACTTCGTTGTTCGTATCATTTAAGTCTGCTTCGATAGTTGAGTCTCTGCACCTTAAGTACTAGCGTAATAGAGAATCCCATTTTTGTCTCAAAGTCCTATTGGAGAATCAGTCCATTTATACATGACTTGTTTGGATTTGGGAATGTCTATGCCAAGTGTTGAGTTTGGAAATAATGCTTATGTTTATAAGCTAAGGATGGATTCTAGGGATGAAGTGGTTATCCAGTAGGGGGTGCCACTCTCGGTTTTGATAGGAGGGTAGTTAGACCTTTTGACTAGCCTTGGTAATGCCCTCGAAGTATCGGGTAACCTTTTTGAGGTTCTGTCATGACTAGTTACTTAGAATCCCTTGATGCCTTTATTGGAAATTTGAAGCCCGATCGAGTGGTGTTCGCCAATAAGACGAATGGTTTACTTCATTTATGCATGGGTTATAGAGATCACCCTAGTAAGTGCGCATGATAACCTGATTGACATCTGTTTACTTTCAAGAGAAAGTTCTTCTACATGGAATGCCTTATAGTATATAAACGAGATCCAAGATTCACTAGTGAATTTTGGAAAGATTGCATGAGATCATGAGTACGCAGTCATGTTTGCGTCAAGTATTCTAGGAAAAGGATAAGTGCAAGTGGAACGAGAGGCGACGAAGAAATGAGTTCCAGCTCATGTTATGGAAACAGGAATAAGAAGCTACAAAATCGCGAAGTTAAAAGACGACTTTGATGGTCAAAGACTAGATACGCGAATGATATCTCTTTTTGGGAGTATATCCTTGATCCCTGTTTTCTGTAGAGCTTACTTGTAGGCTATCTTTTGTGGACATCCTCTCGGTCCTATTCTCCGTTACAAACCCTGTAAGGAGTTTGTCCTGTTTATCTTCTCGACCCTGTTTCAGGGAATTCTAGGTAGAACCCTATGGATGTAAACATGTATTTGAAACATGTTATGATTGATATGGTTGCAAGTGGTTGCTCGTGGATGCGCGAATACACATTAGATACTAGCTCGACTCGGTCACATTTCATATTGCATATGCACGAGTATTTATACTTGTTTATGGATGAAATCGAATGTATTATCATGCGGTTGTTGCATATGAATGAATGATTGTGCACGCATATAGTATCTATATGACTAGGACTATTTGCATACATGTTGGATTCATGGCACTATACATATTTTGCATTAGAAAGATTATTCAGGCCTGATCATTAGCATTAGCTAAGGAACATGTACACACACGTTTTGCATATATTCATACAGCATTAGAAATCATCTAAGGACAATGGTTGCTTGTGGATGATGTTTTGAGTAGATGGATGATGGATGGTAGGATATGTTCTTCCTAACTTGGAGATTTCGGGGACGAAATCCTAAAAGGTGGGGAGAATGTAACAACCCGTATTTTCAATAACCTGTTATAACATAAATGGAGGCAGAATTAAACTGTAAAATCTGAATCAAGGGAAACGGGCTATGCCATTGCGTTCGTCTCGGAAAAATACGCGAAATAGAGTCCGAGTTTTCGAAAATCGGAGTCCGTATGACCAAGATATGGCCTCGCGAAGTTTCACGAAAAATTCCCAAATTAAAGTATACTTAATTAAGTGAAATGGGTTGCGCAGAGAAATATATATATATATATATTCATATATATATATATAATTGAAAATTAAATAAATAAATATGCAAAAATGTTCAAAACAGCGAATTGGGAGAGGGGAATAACCGAACCGGCCGATTTTTGAGGTCGACCCGAGCTCGCTGGGTCGACTAGGGGTTAATCCAGGGTGTTTGGCTGTCAACCCGTGGGCCGATTCGCTCAAATGCAGATTTTGCATTTGGATGGTTCTCATGGTTCATCTTTAATCTAAAGGCCCTAGATGGTTCCTACACTTGACTTCTTCCCCAAGACATGCTTTGATGGCTTGGATTGAATCTAGGTTTAATCCTATGGCCTAAAACACTTGCCTAATCTATAAATAAGACCCTAACCTATCCTAAATCCTCATTATTCATTCATGCAACTAAACTATGGCAAAATTTTACCTCTCATGGCCTCCATTCTCTTCATAAAATTTCTAAATGGTTTCTATGAGAGATTTTCCATGCATACAAGTGTTTTCAAGCTTGTATGAGTGTCATTAGCTTGCATTCAAGTCAAGTTTCTATCTTTGCATCATAAAGCAAGGGTTTTGATCATTTTGGCTCAAGGGTTTTTATGTTAGAGCTTGCATTTTGGGTCTATTTGATTGCATAAGGGCTTTGTCATATCTTTTGTGCCTTCATAGCAATGTAAGCCCTTTCCCTACTCTTAGATATTAACTATGAAGTTAAATGTTCATGTTGCAAGTTTGGGTTTGATCATTGAGTATGATACATGCTATCATGTCATGCAAGTTTATGAAGTCATTATCTTGATCTTGTGAGCTAAAAGCTACAACCTTTATGTTGAAATGTTGCATTAGGCAACATGAGAACCCTCATAACCTTTATGTCAACTTGCATATGAAGTCATAACCCATATATGATGATATATGCGAGTTACTAGTCATCATTCCATATCTTTTGTCACCATGATTCGCTTATGTGCCAAGTTTGGGTTTATGCATGTTTTGAGGCTTAAGAATGTAACATGCAAGTTAATGAACACATTTGTGCCTCATTTGCCACCATGATTAACTTGTGGCTTAATATCCATTTTTGTCATGCCTTTGTCAAGTCTCTTCTTTTAATCCATTACGTTGTCGCGAACGTATATGCGAGTTTAAAAGCGTTGGGTTATGTTATGGGTAATTTCTAATGACATGAAAATACAACTTGAAAACATGACTTGAAATATAACATGGAAGTTGACATGTAAGTATGCATAAAAACATAAGCTTGGGAATTTACCTATTAAGTTAGGTCTACCCTTTGGGAATTTACCTATTAAGTTAGGTCTACCCAAATGCTTGAAAACTTGTAACATGTTTTGGGAAACATGATGGACATGACACTTAGATAATATAAGTGTGGCCAACTCGAGGTTGGGTTGAGTTTGCAACGTAAAACTACCCGGAACCGACCGGCCTAACTAGTAGTTGCAAACAATAGGACCCAATGTGAGAAGTTGGTCATGTTGTGCTTGAACCCGAGGTTAGACCAAGTTGTGGTGTAAAGCTACCCGGAACCGACCGGCTTAACTAGTAACCACAACAAAGTCTAATGTGAGAGGTGAAGGTGCATTAAGTAATTAATGCCACATGATAGGGTTAAGTTAATTTGATTAATGACTCTTAACCAAATATGACATGGACAAATGGGTTAAGTAATTTGATTAGGCTAATGATACTTAACAAAACATGACAAGGTTGGGTAGGTTAAGTAACTTGATTTGCCTAATGACACTTAACCATTTTTATATGACTAGTGGATGGGGTTAAGTTAACCAACACTTAATCAATCCAACGCGATAACTTGGTATGGTTAAGTAAGTTTTCTTAATGACGCTTAACCGAAAAATACGGTTAACGAATGGGGTTAAGATTAGACTCAACTAGTCTAAACATGGAAATCGGATGGGGTTAAGTTAGCCTAGACTTAATTAATCCCACTTGGTAGTTTAATGGGGTTAAGTTAAACACTTAACTAATATAAACATGATGAATTGATGTGGTTAAGTGACCTATACTTATCCAATCTAACTCGTTAATTTATTGTGGTTAAGTTAACCAATACTTAACCAATATAACGTGAAAACATGATAAGGCTAAGTCACGAATCGCTTGAATACACTTGACCGATTTGACTAAGTAAATTGATAGGGTCAAGTTAATATATACTTAACCAATCTAGAATGATAATTGGACGAGGTTAAGTAGTGAATTGCTTAATATACTTAACCAACTTGAGCATGGTTTGTAGGGTTAAGCCTTGAACTTGGATACTTAGCCAATTTTGACAGGATTTGTAGACGGGTTAAGTCATGAACTTAAGTGACACTTAATCCATTATGTAAACCCTAGTTCTGAGGATTAGGTGGATAACCGTAGTTAACAAGGATAACGGGAACAATGCTAAGTGGTAAACCTTAGTTGAAGAATAACTAAGTAATGATTCTTAGTCAAGGAAATTTAGACCAGTTCATAGATAGATGAGTAACCTGATACGGTAGGTCATCGTTTAAGTATACGAGTAGGAGCAAGTATCTGATTTAGATAAAGGCTCCAGCGAACTGGGTAACGAAGCAGCGGCTTCGGGGAACGTGAGGATATTCTTGGTATCCCTCTATGAGCTGCCAGGTGATTATACTAGGCTCATGAGAGGTTAAGGTCTGCGTTAGAAGAACCAAGAGTATGCCTTGGTTGCTATACGAGCGACCTAAAGACGGGGATGGATAGGGGATAGTCGACGATACACGGTCGTACCCTAGATAGCATTTCGTCGGGCTACCTACCATCTTTGGTCAAGCGTGTACGTACGGAAAGGCAGAGAACACCCAAAAGACCATAATTGCTATCTAATTATGGTTGCGGTAAGGCTTGGATGTGGGTTGGCCAGTGTTGTGTTCTCATACAGGATTTATCCTGTCTTGTCTTTCACTAGTTGAGGGAGTGGTCTCGTGGGACCATAGCCACGTATAAGAAAAACAGACCTTAGCATCTGCATCGGCAGATAAATCGAAAGCTCCCGACCGAGTCCTGTATTTCTTGATTTGCCCTGTGACAGGACTCGGATGGCACGATGTGATACATGTGCATACAGTCATGGAAAAGCGATTCACGATGAATGCGTGGGAAAAAGGGCGCGGTTGGCGGTTAGCGTAATCCCTAGTGGCCCTAGGTGGTTGAACCCAAACCGAGATACGAAAACGTGCAATAGGTAAGCATAATCCCTAGCAGCCCTAGGTAGCATAAGTCCTAGTTGTACAAACAATAATTCATGTTGGAAGACCCTAGCTAGGTTTAGGGTAACAGTCCAAACCGATCTTAAGGATCATGGAACTATGTTAAAGTAATATAGAATCTCATGGGAAAGCCCGTATGGTCTACGGCAAGGGACTGAACATTTACATGGAATAAAACATACAAGTTGAGTAACCTATATATGCGATATATTAGGTTGACATGGACCATTACACGACTTTTGAGTGAGGGTCATTCTTGGTTAACACATGACACGGTGGGGATACTAGTACGGTAGGTGCAGAGCTAAAATACAGGATAGATATCACGGGGCGTTATACGTGACAGATATCTTGGGGATATTATACTTGATAGAAACCTGACGATGTGATACCTTGTTTTATCTTGACATCGTAATTTATCATGACACCTTAGTTTATCTGAGTTTAGTAGTTCATCCTGTTATTTTGATTTAGCTTATCTATCTTGTTATCATGCTTATGTTCATCTCAGTTTCTCATGTCAGTTAACTTTACTAGTTTTTATGCTAATAGTAGATAGGGCTTACTCAGTCTTTTTGACTGACCCGTTTTGTTTTGCCTCTTTTCTTCCGTTTCCCCCCAGGTTATAGGGAGGAAATACTGTTGTTTAGTTCGGACTTCTTCTGCTTGAAGGTCATCATGGATGGCTTGGACTTTTCTTGGCTAATGGCTACTTTACTGTTTTTACTTGGGGAATAATTTATGAAAATGTCTTTATGCTTCTTTACTATTGCAAGACAGGTTTTGATGTACTCTGATGTAAAAGGCTTTAGACCTTATTTATTCATGTTATGAAAGTTTGATTTTACTTCCGCTATTTTATATGTTCTATCTTGTGATATTTCTGTGCATGTTTACCAATAATGCCCCTCTAAAGCTAGTGCATTCCTTTGTGAGTGACCCTAGCGGAGGCGGGGTGTTACACGTGGTATCAGAGCAGAAGGTTACCAGACTGGGCAAAAGTTTTTAAAGACCTTCTGAAAACTATTTGAAAAAAAAACCGTTTACAAAGAAGCATTTTTCAAGAAAATTTTCTTTTAAAAGAAAAAGGCTATTCCCCAAAGGCCATTAGCACTATCCTTGTTTCCTTAATTGAGTCTCTTTTCCTTTCTTTCCTCCATCTGTAGTCACAGTAGTTTTAACTGCGACTAGTCTTTTCTACCTACGAAAGTGCTTTCCATACGATGGAGGTGGTTCTCGAGAGACCAGTGGCCGCGTTATAAGAAAGGATCGTGAGAAAGAAGGATAAAGGATACGAGCTTAAGGATGAGCAACTTGTTGGTATGGCTTAGTCCTCAAAGGAGGGAGAAAGATGAACAATGAAACCCATGACGAGAGAGTACCTTTGGCATGGTAAAACGGGGCGGATAGTTAAGTATTATGGGACAAGGACAAGATCATCGGGAGGGCAGTAGTATGCTCTCATTTCTAGAGTACCTCGGAAGGAGGGTAACGATCTTGTTAAAGGTTTAGCTTTTCTTCTCTATCATCCCGTTAGGACTTCGTTGTTCGTATCATTTAAGTCTGCTTCGATAGTTGAGTCTCTGCACCTTAAGTACTAGCGTAATAGAGAATCCCATTTTTGTCTCAAAGTCCTATTGGAGAATCAGTCCATTTATACATGACTTGTTTGGATTTGGGAATGTCTATGCCAAGTGTTGAGTTTGGAAATAATGCTTATGTTTATAAGCTATGGATGGATTCTAGGGATGAAGTGGTTATCCAGTAGGGGGTGCCACTCTCGGTTTTGATAGGAGGGTAGTTAGACCTTTTGACTAGCCTTGGTAATGCCCTCGAAGTATCGGGTAACCTTTTTGAGGTTCTGTCATGACTAGTTACTTAGAATCCCTTGATGCCTTTATTGGAAATTTGAAGCCCGATCGAGTGGTGTTCGCCAATAAGACGAATGGTTTACTTCATTTATGCATGGGTTATAGAGATCACCCTAGTAAGTGCGCATGATAACCTGATTGACATCTGTTTACTTTCAAGAGAAAGTTCTTCTACATGGAATGCCTTATAGTATATAAACGAGATCCAAGATTCACTAGTGAATTTTGGAAAGATTGCATGAGATCATGAGTACGCAGTCATGTTTGCGTCAAGTATTCTAGGAAAAGGATAAGTGCAAGTGGAACGAGAGGCGACGAAGAAATGAGTTCCAGCTCATGTTATGGAAACAGGAATAAGAAGCTACAAAATCGCGAAGTTAAAAGACGACTTTGATGGTCAAAGACTAGATACGCGAATGATATCTCTTTTTGGGAGTATATCCTTGATCCCTGTTTTCTGTAGAGCTTACTTGTAGGCTATCTTTTGTGGACATCCTCTCGGTCCTATTCTCCGTTACAAACCCTGTAAGGAGTTTGTCCTGTTTATCTTCTCGACCCTGTTTCAGGGAATTCTAGGTAGAACCCTATGGATGTAAACATGTATTTGAAACATGTTATGATTGATATGGTTGCAAGTGGTTGCTCGTGGATGCGCGAATACACATTAGATACTAGCTCGACTCGGTCACATTTCATATTGCATATGCACGAGTATTTATACTTGTTTATGGATGAAATCGAATGTATTATCATGCGGTTGTTGCATATGAATGAATGATTGTGCACGCATATAGTATCTATATGACTAGGACTATTTGCATACATGTTGGATTCATGGCACTATACATATTTTGCATTAGAAAGATTATTCAGGCCTGATCATTAGCATTAGCTAAGGAACATGTACACACACGTTTTGCATATATTCATACAGCATTAGAAATCATCTAAGGACAATGGTTGCTTGTGGATGATGTTTTGAGTAGATGGATGATGGATGGTAGGATATGTTCTTCCTAACTTGGAGATTTCGGGGACGAAATCCTAAAAGGTGGGGAGAATGTAACAACCCGTATTTTCAATAACCTGTTATAACATAAATGGAGGCAGAATTAAACTGTAAAATCTGAATCAAGGGAAACAGGCTATGCCATTGCGTTCGTCTCGGAAAAATACGCGAAATAGAGTCCGAGTTTTCGAAAATCGGAGTCCGTATGACCAAGATATGGCCTCGCGAAGTTTCACGAAAAATTCCCAAATTAAAGTATACTTAATTAAGTGAAATGGGTTGCGCAGAGAAATATATATATATATATATATTCATATATATATATATAATTGAAAATTAAATAAATAAATATGCAAAAATGTTCAAAACAGCGAATTGGGAGAGGGGAATAACCGAACCGGCCGATTTTTGAGGTCGACCCGAGCTCGCTGGGTCGACTAGGGGTTAATCCAGGGTGTTTGGCTGTCAACCCGTGGGCCGATTCGCTCAAATGCAGATTTTGCATTTGGATGGTTCTCATGGTTCATCTTTAATCTAAAGGCCCTAGATGGTTCCTACACTTGACTTCTTCCCCAAGACATGCTTTGATGGCTTGGATTGAATCTAGGTTTAATCCTATGGCCTAAAACACTTGCCTAATCTATAAATAAGACCCTAACCTATCCTAAATCCTCATTATTCATTCATGCAACTAAACTATGGCAAAATTTTACCTCTCATGGCCTCCATTCTCTTCATAAAATTTCTAAATGGTTTCTATGAGAGATTTTCCATGCATACAAGTGTTTTCAAGCTTGTATGAGTGTCATTAGCTTGCATTCAAGTCAAGTTTCTATCTTTGCATCATAAAGCAAGGGTTTTGATCATTTTGGCTCAAGGGTTTTTATGTTAGAGCTTGCATTTTGGGTCTATTTGATTGCATAAGGGCTTTGTCATATCTTTTGTGCCTTCATAGCAATGTAAGCCCTTTCCCTACTCTTAGATATTAACTATGAAGTTAAATGTTCATGTTGCAAGTTTGGGTTTGATCATTGAGTATGATACATGCTATCATGTCATGCAAGTTTATGAAGTCATTATCTTGATCTTGTGAGCTAAAAGCTACAACCTTTATGTTGAAATGTTGCATTAGGCAACATGAGAACCCTCATAACCTTTATGTCAACTTGCATATGAAGTCATAACCCATATATGATGATATATGCGAGTTACTAGTCATCATTCCATATCTTTTGTCACCATGATTCGCTTATGTGCCAAGTTTGGGTTTATGCATGTTTTGAGGCTTAAGAATGTAACATGCAAGTTAATGAACACATTTGTGCCTCATTTGCCACCATGATTAACTTGTGGCTTAATATCCATTTTTGTCATGCCTTTGTCAAGTCTCTTCTTTTAATCCATTACGTTGTCGCGAACGTATATGCGAGTTTAAAAGCGTTGGGTTATGTTATGGGTAATTTCTAATGACATGAAAATACAACTTGAAAACATGACTTGAAATATAACATGGAAGTTGACATGTAAGTATGCATAAAAACATAAGCTTGGGAATTTACCTATTAAGTTAGGTCTACCCTTTGGGAATTTACCTATTAAGTTAGGTCTACCCAAATGCTTGAAAACTTGTAACATGTTTTGGGAAACATGATGGACATGACACTTAGATAATATAAGTGTGGCCAACTCGAGGTTGGGTTGAGTTTGCAACGTAAAACTACCCGGAACCGACCGGCCTAACTAGTAGTTGCAAACAATAGGACCCAATGTGAGAAGTTGGTCATGTTGTGCTTGAACCCGAGGTTAGACCAAGTTGTGGTGTAAAGCTACCCGGAACCGACCGGCTTAACTAGTAACCACAACAAAGTCTAATGTGAGAGGTGAAGGTGCATTAAGTAATTAATGCCACATGATAGGGTTAAGTTAATTTGATTAATGACTCTTAACCAAATATGACATGGACAAATGGGTTAAGTAATTTGATTAGGCTAATGATACTTAACAAAACATGACAAGGTTGGGTAGGTTAAGTAACTTGATTTGCCTAATGACACTTAACCATTTTTATATGACTAGTGGATGGGGTTAAGTTAACCAACACTTAATCAATCCAACGCGATAACTTGGTAAGGTTAAGTAAGTTTTCTTAATGACGCTTAACCGAAAAATACGGTTAACGAATGGGGTTAAGATTAGACTCAACTAGTCTAAACATGGAAATCGGATGGGGTTAAGTTAGCCTAGACTTAATTAATCCCACTTGGTAGTTTAATGGGGTTAAGTTAAACACTTAACTAATATAAACATGATGAATTGATGTGGTTAAGTGACCTATACTTATCCAATCTAACTCGTTAATTTATTGTGGTTAAGTTAACCAATACTTAACCAATATAACGTGAAAACATGATAAGGCTAAGTCACGAATCGCTTGAATACACTTGACCGATTTGACTAAGTAAATTGATAGGGTCAAGTTAATATATACTTAACCAATCTAGAATGATAATTGGACGAGGTTAAGTAGTGAATTGCTTAATATACTTAACCAACTTGAGCATGGTTTGTAGGGTTAAGCCTTGAACTTGGATACTTAGCCAATTTTGACAGGATTTGTAGACGGGTTAAGTCATGAACTTAAGTGACACTTAATCCATTATGTAAACCCTAGTTCTGAGGATTAGGTGGATAACCGTAGTTAACAAGGATAACGGGAACAATGCTAAGTGGTAAACCTTAGTTGAAGAATAACTAAGTAATGATTCTTAGTCAAGGAAATTTAGACCAGTTCATAGATAGATGAGTAACCTGATACGGTAGGTCATCGTTTAAGTATACGAGTAGGAGCAAGTATCTGATTTAGATAAAGGCTCCAGCGAACTGGGTAACGAAGCAGCGGCTTCGGGGAACGTGAGGATATTCTTGGTATCCCTCTATGAGCTGCCAGGTGATTATACTAGGCTCATGAGAGGTTAAGGTCTGCGTTAGAAGAACCAAGAGTATGCCTTGGTTGCTATACGAGCGACCTAAAGACGGGGATGGATAGGGGATAGTCGACGATACACGGTCGTACCCTAGATAGCATTTCGTCGGGCTACCTACCATCTTTGGTCAAGCGTGTACGTACGGAAAGGCAGAGAACACCCAAAAGACCATAATTGCTATCTAATTATGGTTGCGGTAAGGCTTGGATGTGGGTTGGCCAGTGTTGTGTTCTCATACAGGATTTATCCTGTCTTGTCTTTCACTAGTTGAGGGAGTGGTCTCGTGGGACCATAGCCACGTATAAGAAAAACAGACCTTAGCATCTGCATCGGCAGATAAATCGAAAGCTCCCGACCGAGTCCTGTATTTCTTGATTTGCCCTGTGACAGGACTCGGATGGCACGATGTGATACATGTGCATACAGTCATGGAAAAGCGATTCACGATGAATGCATGGGAAAAAGGGCGCGGTTGGCGGTTAGCGTAATCCCTAGTGGCCCTAGGTGGTTGAACCCAAACCGAGATACGAAAACGTGCAATAGGTAAGCATAATCCCTAGCAGCCCTAGGTAGCATAAGTCCTAGTTGTACAAACAATAATTCATGTTGGAAGACCCTAGCTAGGTTTAGGGTAACAGTCCAAACCGATCTTAAGGATCATGGAACTATGTTAAAGTAATATAGAATCTCATGGGAAAGCCCGTATGGTCTACGGCAAGGGACTGAACATTTACATGGAATAAAACATACAAGTTGAGTAACCTATATATGCGATATATTAGGTTGACATGGACCATTACACGACTTTTGAGTGAGGGTCATTCTTGGTTAACACATGACACGGTGGGGATACTAGTACGGTAGGTGCAGAGCTAAAATACAGGATAGATATCACGGGGCGTTATACGTGACAGATATCTTGGGGATATTATACTTGATAGAAACCTGACGATGTGATACCTTGTTTTATCTTGACATCGTAATTTATCATGACACCTTAGTTTATCTGAGTTCAGTAGTTCATCCTGTTATTTTGATTTAGCTTATTTATCTTGTTATCATGCTTATGTTCATCTCAGTTTCTCATGTCAGTTAACTTTACTAGTTTTTATGCTAATAGTAGATAGGGCTTACTCAGTCTTTTTGACTGACCCGTTTTGTTTCGCCTCTTTTCTTCCGTTTCCCCCCCAGGTTACAGGGAGGAAATACTGTTGTTTAGTTCGGACTTCTTCTGCTTGAAGGTCATCATGGATGGCTTGGACTTTTCTTGGCTAATGGCCACTTTACTGTTTTTACTTGGGGAATAATTTATGAAAATGTCTTTATGCTTCTTTACTATTGCAAGACAGGTTTTGATGTACTCTGATGTAAAAGGCTTTAGACCTTATTTATTCATGTTATGAAAGTTTGATTTTACTTCCGCTATTTTATATGTTCTGTCTTGTGATATTTCTGTGCATGTTTACCAATAATGCCCCTCTAAAGCTAGTGCATTCCTTTGCGAGTGACCCTAGCGGAGGCGGGGTGTTACAATGGCCTTTCTATTGATTACTTTCTTGTCCAATAGCAACTAGATGTGGCATCTTCATATGCAAATCTTCAAAATGTAAATATATAGCAATTTGATCTCTATTTCTCTACTTTTCTGGTTGCATGCGGGCTAGGTTGGAATATCTGTAAAAGTGACAAAACAATACCCAAGTAATATTTATTTATATACAACAGATAAGATATAAGAGCATAAAATAAACACATTTCTATGTTAATCAAATACCCCCACACTTATCTTTTACTTGTCCTCGAGTAAAACAAGAAATTAAAAGCTAAATTAGATAGGTCACACTTTCGTAGGAAACATGGTTGCATTGAGCATATGCAACAAGCCGTTAAACCTCTAGGTGTCCCTAGTAGGACGAGTGGTGTCTCGTGAGGGTTTTCAGCGGATACTACCCACAAAATCCAAATGCAATATGCTATGATTCTAATGTAACTACATGAATGCAAAGGACTTATGCAATTGAAAACAAAAATTGAAAACACGACTTGTTTCAGGAAAGTGGTACAACAAATTAAGTTAATAATTTCTAATCAGTTGATTTTATTTTAGATACCTCAACTTGTCACAAATTTTCAATATAAATTAAGTTTTCAAATGTTAAATTCCAGTTTGGCCAGTTGGTTCGGTCGATAACATAGTGCAGCCATGAAATAGATTCTTAGTTTGCTTGGCACAGTTTGCAAAGTGGTATTATTATTTTCTCATGTATAGATAGTCAAATCAATAAGGTCAAGAAGTGTTTGGGCATCATCGCTTGTTCTTTATTCTATAAAATTTTAAAATTTATGATTAAGTACATACACCTAACTTAGAAGACCAAGGTTTACCACCCATGCACTGCCTCGCGGACTAACGGAGAGTGGGTAAAGAGCTTGGCGGATTGTGCAGACCGACTTTGACATTGTCAACAACGTGTCGGTAATCCTTAGGTGTCCAATCTCATAAAATGAGACCAAGATATTCCAACGCTGACTTTGTCAACAACAAGTTGGATAGAGCTTGGCGGGTTTGCACACCAACGCTAGATATACAAGCAATGTTGGATACCCTTGGATTACTATTTTTATTATTGAATTTATAAGCACAAAAGAGAGTTACGCGAATTCAACTTAACACAACTTAGTTTTAAAGATTCAAAAAGCCAATATAAGTATTTTAAGTCCTCCACTTATTTAAACAAAGTCTACAATATAGAATAGATTTCATGGCCATCACCTAAGAATCTCCCAATGTACCGGTTACACTATTATCCCTCAAGATTCAATTTTTCATTATACTTCTTATTTGAGCTTAGCTGAGAGAAAAAAATACAATCAACTGATTAACAATCCTTAACTTATTTTGTTGTATCAATCTAAAATGAGCCATGTTTCAAAAAAAAAAGGCATGTTACTACAGTCTAAAATGCATGATGGTCCTATTTAAATGGATGAAAATGAAAAGAAAGAAAAATAAAGAAAAAAAACGAAAATGAGTGAAATGCAAACTCCCCCCACACTAGAACCAAACAGTGTCCACACTGTAAATGTTTCCTAAATTTGAAAGATCGTACCCAAAGGTGAATGAGATGCAAAATTATTTGTAGAACGAAATGCAATCTAACTATATGTAAGAATGGATCATATGTACAATGACATATGTGTTTGCAGTTCACGCGATGCAAAGAATACCACCATCTTTTTCCCCCACACTTGGTTCTTGCCCTATGAGTCTCATTCCCACTATGTCAAGGCATGTTTTCTAACAAGCAAGAGTTTTTGAAAACCATCTCATCTTTATACCTCGATTTATAGTCCAGTAAATGAATGTTCAGGGTCGTCCTAACATGAAGTTTTTCAACAAAGCTAACATTCCAAAAATAGTTTATGTGTTCAACAAATTTGTCAGTGTAATTTTTCAAAAATTTGTGATCGTATATAAATTCAGTGAAATTTGAAATCGAAGTGTTGTTCAAGACTATGTGATCACATTTCTCATCATTAATTGACAACATATTTTCGACACCGACAATGTCAAGTTCGTTTGAAATTTTCTCAAAGTTAAAATTTTTGAACTCGTGACGTGAATCCACTTCTTCCTCATTTTGCAACTCATCCTCGTACAATCCAAAGAATTCATGTTCGTTAAAATCCTTTTCCAAATTTGAAAAAATTCAACATTTTTATTCTGTTCAATTCCTAGAATTTCAAGTTTCTCACAGCCTGAAAGAGGAAGATCAAAATCTGAGCTTAAATCTTTTTCCTGAAAAGAATTGAAGTCTAAATCATTTGCTGAATTGTGAACAACATCATTTAGATCATCATTTTCAATTTCCAAAGTTGTAATCTGAAAATTTTCAATGTCAGCAAAGAATGGATTATTTCCTGATTCATCGCATTGAATTTGATTTTGTTGCTCGAGTTGTTCTTTAAAACACGTCATTAAACAAAGAAGTTCATCAAGCTGTCTATCTTGCTTTTCTACCCTCTCTCTAAGAATGTTAAGGTGATATTCTTCAGAATCATTGATTTGAGAGCTCTCGTTTTTGGATTTCTTTATTTTCAAAATTATAGTCCACATCAATTTCACAATCAATATTATTTCCAATGTGGTAGTTGTTTGAATTTTCAGAAAAATGATATTGGAAATCATTTTGATTTTGAAAATTAGGTTCATAACCAAAACTGTCAAAATTCGAGGGAAAAATGCAATTTTGGTCATATTCAAGATGTGGATATGAGTTGTTATTTTGAAGATTTTGATCGATTTGAAAATCATTTTCATATCCAAAATTATTTTCGAATTGGTTTCCAACCCCGTATTAATGTTGATCAAAGGTATATTGGGATTCAAAGCTATTTTGATATGGATGTGGCCCATAATCGAAATTATTGAAATTTGAATTGCCATTTCGATCATAACTTTGAAAATATTGGTCATTTTGAAAATTTTGAAAATTGTTGACATTCAGGTCGCGAAATTTTGGAAAATCTTGCTTCATGAGTTGTAATTCAAAATCATGCTCTTCAAGAGGACGTCTACTCCAATTATTATCCCACATATATCTCAATGGTTTTTTTGAATCAGACATTTTAAAGAAGTTACGACAAGGCAGTAATTATTCTCACTTCAAAATAGTATAAAATACTCAGTTGCGCTCTATTAATTAACTGACTCAATTAGAAGGGGGAAGAAAGTCTTATGGTCGTTCACGTATAGTATAAATACTAAGGGTCGATACGACCAATGTTTTACGGGTAGTATGCAACCTCTTTTGCTAATAGTTCAATAAATTGAACTACTATATATCCGCGATCCAGTTATACGAGACAGTCAACTTCAAAAAGCACCACTTTTCAATTATATTATTTTGCAAATCAAATCAAGTGTTAAAATCGACGAGAGTGATGACTTTAGGTATGTAAATTCGTTCCGCACAAACAGATTCAGAAATATCAGTCACACAACAATCACAGAATAATAACTGAAAATTAAAATATTGTACAAGAAAGCCGCTGCCCCTGCAGAAGAATTTTACAAGCAATGTTTATATTTTTTTTCTTTGCAGTAGAGCACCTGTATTGTTCAGAAAATATTACTGTGGGGTATGGCTGTCCTTCCAGAGCAATTAAAATCCATTGTCTACGAGAATTTCTTGTTCCGCTAGTTTGAATTCTTCACTTCAAAGTTGGCATTTGATTTGAAACCCCCTTTTTTATGTTCTCCTTATTTTGTCATTTTCTTAAAAATTAAAACAAAAGCAAAAGTAGAAGTAAAAACAAGTTATAATTGAAAGCTAGGAACTGATCCAAAGCCAATCAAGTTTAGATGTAATGACATCCAATGTTGGATAATTGAGGCAATCGAATCTTTTTTTTATAAGTTCACTCAATGTGACAGCAAAAGGAACCAGAACAAACCAATTGACCAACACAAGGACTCACAAAACCAAGGCAAATGAACGGCTCCAACACAATATAAAGTATAAACACCCCAAATTAAACACGTTCAAATCAAAGTCTCAGAAAACAAGACCAGTCAAACCACCCAACAAAATCGCCCATTTTCCTTTTTCTATAAATTTCAATCGAAAACTAAAACTCACGCCCTCTTTAATTTTCTTTCCTGGAAACCAAATCGTTCTCGAACTGGGAATAGAAGTTTTCGAACCGGGGTTCAGTTGAGAAGGGAGGCTTTGATCGAAAGCTATGGCTTTGATCGGTTTTTAGGGTTTCGACGTGGTGAATTCTGATTCGGATTTTTGGGTTGAAATTCAGGAAGTGATACGTGAAAAGTTTGATGATTGGTGTGGTGAGTAGCAAACTGCTGTAGGTGGCTTTGGCAGGAGGCGGCTTGACTTACGGGTTTTGATGCAGCTTGCGATGTGGTAGATGATATGGTAGGAGGAGATGGCGCGCAAGGCTTATGATGTTGGTGTGATGAACTTTGGTTGCGGATTTCAGGTTGAGGAGGATGGGTTTGACAATATTGCGTTGTGATTTCAGTAGGATGGGCTAGTTGATGAATAGGGTGATGATACTGAGGATGCGAACGTTGGCAGAAGTGATGAAGGTTGGGAATTGTGGGGCTGAAGTGGTAATCGTAGGATGGTAATGTTGAGAAAGGATGGCAGAGGAGATGATGAAATTGCGAGGAGAAGGAGAGTATGGTCTGTGAAGTGAATCTTGCGGCATAAGAAAATTAAATTAGAAGAATCAAAAGTTTACGCTGTTCAAAAACTTCACGTGCTGACAGAGGAAGAACGTGAGTTGGATTTTGTGAAGAATTTGCTACTGTAAATGATGATGGTCTGAAATGTTTAAAGTTCCTTGGATGATGCACGGTGATATGGTGGCTATTGGTTGTGAAAATCTGGTTTGTGCGATGAATTTGGTTGATTGTTGAGGGGGTTTGCTTGAAGTTGTGATCTGAACTGGGGATGATGGATTGGTGTTAGCGGTGATGGTTGAGGGTTTTGTTGAGGCAGTCACTGATGATGACGGTTTTTTTGGTGATGAAGGTGGGCGAACTGAGTTTTGGGAAGATGCGTGAGTTCAGGAAGAGTTTTAGGTCAATTTGTTGTGGCTGAGCAATGGTATGGTGATATTGAAAGAAGAAATTTGTGACGAGGAGAGTTAAGAAGAAAATAGAAAAACCAAAGAAATTTGTATTATTTCTCTTTTTTTTGTAAGAACTTGTAACAAAAGAAATGCAAGGATTGGAAAGGGAATCAGAAAGAAATATGAGACAAAAGAAGCAAGTTTTTTTTAATTATTATTATTGTTGTGAAAATAGAAGAGGGGAGAGAGAAAAAAAAGGGAAGAAAAATATGAAAAGGGAAAACAAATAGGTGAGAAAAGGAAAAGAAATTGAACAAAAAATCGGCAAGAAATTTTTTTCCTCTTGTTTAAAAGATTATGGTATCAACTCATAATACCAAATCATTCAGTCAAGAATTTTTTTCTATATCTATACACAAGAAAAAAAAGAAAAATAAAAACTAACACGAATCGGAAATTAAATAAATAATAAAATTTAATCGTTACCTCCCCGGCAACGGCGCCAAAAACTTGTTCGATGCTAGAAAAGCGTGATATTTTAAATAATTATTGCAAGCGTACAGGTGGGTAGCATACAGGTTGAACACAGGGAGGTAGATTAAAATCAAATTATTTATTTAATTTCTTGGGCGAGTTAGACGATTTTCGAGGTTAGTTTTGAAAACAATAAAAATTGAAACAGCGATCTGATTCAGAACAAATCTAATTGAACCGACGATCAAATCACAATTATCAATTGGAAATTAAAATGCAAAATAAAAATAAAATGCAGAAATTAAAATTGCAGGAAAAGAAGAACAACCAAAAAGTAAATTAGGATTGTCATTGAAACTAATCAAGCAACTAATCACTAACAAAAAAATGTAAAATACAATTGGTGTTCTTCCAAAACTAATTGTGAAAACAACACCAATTGCTAATAAAAAGAAAAATGCAGAAAAATAAAAGAGAACTAAAACTTTATTAATGAAGAAGAAGAGAAAATATGGTTCAGAATAGGATCGTGACTACAATGATATTACAAGGGTATTTATATGGGATAACCAAACCCTAACCCTAATTACAATTGGGCCTAGCTATTTCAAGTGAGTTTTAGGCCTTTTGTCAGGTGGAACAAGTTCTAGGCCTTTTCTCCTTTCCTCTTGCAAGCCCCCTTTGATTTGTAATGTTCATGGCCTTTCTATTGATTACTTTCTTGTCCAATAGCAACTAGATGTGGCATCTTCATATGAAAATCTTCAAAATGTAAATATATAGAAATTTGATGTCTATTTCTCTACTTTTCTGGTTGCATGCGGGCTAGGTTGGAATATCTGCAAAAGTGACAAAACAATACCCAAGTAATATTTATTTATATACAACAGATAAGATATAAGAGCATAAAATAAACACATTTCTGTGTTACTCAGTATACGCAAAATCTTTATATACTTGATTGTCCAAATCAATGCAAATAAATATTCAAATACGTTGAATAAGGTTTAAATTTCTAAAACAAAACTTTTTTCAATTTTATTTTAAAAACATCACTCTTCACACTTGTTCTAGGATACTACTGATCCTATCTCTAACGAGTCATTCTCGTTGGATATTACTAATCCAATCTCTGATGAATTCTTTCATTCGGTTCTAACGTGTCTTGTTCCCCGAGCTCTGTAAACCAAAGCTCTGATACCAAATGTAACAATTGGGAATTTCGCTCAATCCGAATCGATCGTTAAACCGACCAAGGCCGTTCGAAACCCCGGATTGCTTTGAGGACAAGACGAATCAGAACACAAACAGAAGAACATTTCATTGCTTATTACAACAATTCCATCAAAATACAAGAATATTCATAGTATGAATAAATATTGCACATCAGAAAATATCAGAGATTACAATACATTACATAGCAGCGGAAAATAATACAAACCACAACTGAAGGAGATATACGAATACAAATCTTTCCAAATATCATTCCAGCTGTAAACCAGGATCCTGTGAATATAAATCTACAAAACCAAAACTACTAGTTGCCCATGTCGAAAATAAGGTCACCCAGAGTTTAGGTTAAAACAATAAACTCCAGGTCGGTCATGTGACTGGTGTGAGAACTAAAATAGTTATTTAAAGCTTTACTTTAAATCAGATATATCAAGGGACCATGCCGTATAACAAGGAACGGGTTTCCTCCCAAGAATACCAGTGCATATAACAAAACAGCGCAATGCTTTTTGGAAAAATGAAGCTATTATAAGACCCAGGTCCCATCACATAATGCAACACAAGCCGGAGGATAGGTTTTCCCTTATAATAGCCAAACATTCTTGGTATGTTAAAAACAAATCATTTGATACTATTATAAGTGAATAGTTTATAAAACAACTTCAAATATAAATGTATCAATCCTAGACAGCATGGGTACCATATATCATGTCGCCAATACTAGGCTCTACAATCAAAACCGCAAATGTCATGTATCGGAAGTTGGATTTCCATCTGTGAACCAAGGCAAGGGATCGTCCTTACCGAATTCGAGAAAATCTAGCCCGTGTCCCAGGATCAGAACGCATCGACCCTTAGAGCGACAGGGCTGGTTCACCGATGTGGATTAAAATGCCTGAACACTGCGTTTCCCTGACCTTTAGGGCGTAAATGAGCCAAATGACTCCATCGGCTCCACATAGTCATCGAAATATCCGAGGCGCCTCGCAATCCAACAACCACACAGGTGAAAATAATATCAATGTCAGGGCTAGTAGGTCACTAACACCACCTTAGCTAGAAAGAAACGCATGCCCTCCCTGAGGTCCTCCCCCGTTTTTGTTTCACACCGGGGTGTGAGGCTCACGAATTAACGCTACACAAAGCTATGCCACAAAGGCCTTGCTTTGATCATCAACCGCAAGACTCTGATTTTCAACAGAAGCCTTGATCATTTGCATCTCAGCATGCCACATAGGCAATTCATGCTATGCAACCGATATCAATCACACAAATGAAATCCAATGTCAGACACACAGTCCATTTACAAGTCCGTTCTGGCTCTGAACGAAACCGAAGGCACCTTGTACCTCGCATATCCATCGATCTCCAAGTACTTCAGGACGATCAGCAACTGATTCCCTCCTCTTGGGTGTACAGCCCAATCAAGATCATCAGTAATTATCCAAACGATGTGAAGACCTCCGGTCTTCAACCACCATCTTCATCCTCGACACCTCGTCGAATTAGTTATTCAGAATGGGATAAACCCGACATTTCCGAATAACTCGCGTACGCCTCATTCCAATTCAGAATATTCTTTTATTCAAATATTCTTATACTTTGGGAAATGTTCCCATTAATTTTATCAAAGATAAATTCTTTCAAATTATTCTTTAATCTTCTTTTGAATATCAATTCAAAGCAAATTATGGTTTATCCAAACTAGTCGGGATTAGCGAACCTTACTGAAGTAATCATTTGTTTTAATTTCCCAATCCCAACCTATTCATCCCATGAAGTAAAACTGGTAATACTTCATATCTAACACCACAGTGTTATCGGTAAATTCAATTACCATTTCACGTTCAAATCTAATTAAAGATTTAACTATTGAATGGAGCAAACTGGTGATACTCCATTCTCGACCATTTCAATCTAATTAAAGATTCATTAAAACTCCCTTTGGTTTTAATCTTCCCAAAATTCACTATCAATGATTATTTAACTTGGGAAATCATATTCTGTCTTTAACTGGGTTAAAGAACCAATGTCATTTAAAATACGGTTCACGATAAACCCAAAATCACATTCCATTTACAATGGAATCTTCATGGAAAACAAATCGATATAAACTTCCATATCTGACTAATAATATAAATTGAATAACGGCAAAGCCTTTTAAATTCTAGATATATTAGTTGTCTTCCTCCACAGAAATTCACTTCGATTATTACCAAATCGAATTACATTCCATTCTAGTTTATTTTATTAAATTTGAAAACTTTACTTTGGAAAATCTCCTTTATATCTTAACAAAATATTTATAAATTCCAAATCACATTTCACAGTAAATCGGATTAAAGAACGAATTGTTAAAACACAGTTCACGATTGACCCAAATCACATTCCAGTAATTATCGGGTTAAAGAACAAGTGTTATTTAAAATACCGCTCACGATAAACCCAAAAATCAATTCAAATTCAATTCCAGTTAAAGACCATTTAATTGGTATACATCATTAAATCTAAATAAAAAGATTTAATCTTTTTCTCAACTGGGTTTAAGAACAGTGTTAATGAAGATACCATACACGACAAACCCAAATCCCATTTGATATTAAATACAAGACTCTGAATAGAAAATATATCGGATTATATTCAATATCAAATTTTACGACCAACAAATATCATATTGGAAATAACGATATAAATATATCTTTCAAATTTCCATAATAATATCTATATAATCACGAAATCTAATATCGAAATATTCCAAAGATAATTTTGAATCAAATCCATTCCAATTCAATTATTGGAAATTCTGGTTACTTTTAAATCCCTTTCAAATCCAATTTATTTATTTCAAAAATAAATGGATTATAATTCTAGTTCAAAACTAGTTCATTTCGATGAAAATCTATTTTTATCTTTTCAAATATGGAGTTTTTCATCCCAATTCTTTCCAAATCATTTCTTATGATTTTACACAAATTATTACTATTTTTAATCGTTTTATCAAGGCCCGTACAGTCAATTTCCCTAAATGGCCATCGAACTGCACTTACAGCGACCTTTTCCAAATTTGATTTGGACATAATTCCAAATCCAACCGTTAGATTTCAAATCTCTAATATTCGTTAGAAAGCTCTTTTCGATATGAACCCAATGGTTCCGGTTTTAGGAGAATCCGACGGTCTGATCTCCCGTAATGTCCATTCGAAGTCAATGGTCGAAATTCGCGAATTGCCGCGGCGTGGCGCGTTCTATTCAGGGCATTATATATAATATATATATATATATATATATATATGTATGTATATGTATATTATATTTTGTAAATTTCCTTTCAAAACGTATTTTATAAATCGTTTTAAATTCGTTTTCAAAACGATTTCAACTTCCTATTCAATTTCTAATCAAAATTGAATATTCCCTATCATCGATATATAAATGATAATATTTTCAAAACATTAGATTTTGAAATCAATTCCTTTTCGATATTCATTATAAAAATGAATAAAATCGATATATATTGTTCACGTCAAAATGGCTTCAATCTAACCAACACGGCTTTATATTATTCAATAACTTCGTTATTCTATTCAACAAATGAATATTTTCTTCAACACATGAATATATACTTTATTCAACACATGAATATTTATTAATTCTCAATTACAATAAAAATATGAACTTTATTGTATAAATATTTCGTTCAACACATGAATTCCCTTTTATTCAACACATGAATATATATTTTATTCAACACATGAATTTCTTTTATTCAACAAACGAATATATATTTTATTCAACGCATGAATTTTCTTTTATTCAACACATGAATATATATTTTATTCAACACATGAATTTTCTTTTATTCAACACATGAATATATATTTTATTCAACACATGAATTTTCTTTTATTCAATACATGAATATATATTTGTGAAAACCCGTAACTTCCCCGTAAAGGAAAGCGTCGGATAGTTCGAGAACAAGCCACAACAGAACGCATACAGAAGAACATTTCATTGTATATTACAACAATGCACCAGAATACAAGAATATACAGAGTATAAATGAATATTACACAGAAATATCAGAGATTTAAATTACATTTAAATACATAGCAGCGGAAAATAATACAATACACAACTAGAAAGAGATATACGGATACAAAGCTTTCCGGATATCATTCCAGCTGTAAACCAGGATCCTGTGAATATAAATCTGCAAAACCGAAACTACTAGCTGCCCGTGTCAAAATAGGGGCACCCAGAGTTTAGGTTAAAACAATAAACTCCAGGTCAGTCATGTGACTGGTGTGAGAACTAAAACAGTTATTAATCTTTATTTTAAATCATTAGGTAAATCAAGGGACCACGCCGTATAACACGGAACGGGTTTCCTCCCAAGAATACCAGTGCATAAAACAAACAGCGCAATGCTAAATAAAGAAAAATGAAGCTGTTATAAGACCCAGGTCCCATCACACAATGTAACGCAGTCGAGGATAGGGTTTTCCCTTATAACAGCCAAAGAATGCTTGATACGTTTTAAAACAAATCATTTGATACTATTATAAGTGTATAAAACAACTTCAAATCATAAGTATCAATCATAGGCGGCATGAGCGCCCCATCCCACTATGTCGCCATATATAGGTTTACAAATAAAACCGCAAATGTCACGTATTTGGAAATTGGATTTCCTTCTATGAACCGAGGCAAAAGATAGTCCTCAACCGATTCGAGACTGCCTAGCCCGAGTCTCAGGATCAGAACGCATCGACCCTTGGAGCGACAGGGCCGGTCCACACGGAGTGGATTAAAAATGCCTGAGCACTACGTTTCGCCGCCCTTTGGGGCGTAAGCGAGCCAACTAAATGACTCCATCGGTTCGAGAACGACCGATCAATCCGAGGCGCCTCGCAACAGCAACAACCACATAAGTCAAACTCGTCAGGGCGTGTAAAACCACTGACGCCACTTCTAGCTAGGAGGAAACGCAGGCCCTCCCTGAGGTCCGTCTCCCGTTTTTGGTTCATACCTGGTGTGAAACACGCGAGGTAAACGTTACACAAAGCTACGCCACAAAGGCCGTGCTTTGATCATCACCACAAGACTTTGCTTTTCAACAGAAGCCTTGATCATTTGCATCTTAGCATGCCACACAGGCAAACCATCCTATGCAACCGATATCAGTCACACAGAATGAAATCCGATGTCAGACACACAGTCCATTTACAAGTCCGTTCTGGGTCTGAACGAAACCGGAGGCACCTAGTACCCCGCATATCCATCGATCTCCAAGTACGTCTGGACGATCACTAACTGTTTCCATCTTCTTGGGTGTACAGCCCAATCAAGATCATCAGTTATCACCCAAACGACGTGAAGACCTCCGGTCTTCGACCATCGTCTTCATCCTCGACTTATCGTCGCATCAGTTATTCAGAATGGGATAAACCCGGACTTTCCGAATAACTCGCGTATATTTTAAATAAGTGTTACACAAACACAACATACGCCTCATTCCAATTCATTAGTCACTAACCGTAAGTTAATCAAGAGAATAATTCCCCAAATATTAACCCCGAAGGCCGAAACCAACATCAGATCAATATCCAAAAAAAAACATTCTACTTAGCTAACCGACGGTTAGTTTCTAAATTTCACGTTCAAATCTAATTAAAGATTTAACTATCGCCTGGAGCAAAACTGGTGATACTCCATTCTCGATCTTTTCAATCTAATTAAAGATTCATTAAAACTCCACTTAGTTTTAATCTGTGACTGGGTTAAAGAATCAGTGTCATTTAAAACACGGTTCACGATAAACCTAAAGTCACATCCCATTAATTATCGGGTTAAAGAACAAGTGTTATTTAAAACACTGTTCACGATAAACCCAAAAATCAATATCCATTCAATTCCAATTAAATATTATTTAATTGGCACACTTCATTAAATCTAAATAAAAAGATTCAATCTTTTCTCAACTGGGTTCAAGAACAGTGTTAGTGAAGACACCATTCACGACAAACCCAAATCACATTCATTAATTATCGGGTTAAAGAACAAGTGTTATTTAAAACACTGTTCACGATAAACCCAAAAATCAATATCAATTCAATTCCAATTAAATATTATTTAATTGGCACACTTCATTAAATCTAAATAAAAAGATTCAATCTTTTCTCAACTGGGTTCAAGAACAGTGTTAGTGAAGACACCATTCACGACAAACCCAAATCACATTCATTAATTATCGGGTTAAAGAACAAGTGTTATTTAAAACACTGTTCACGATAAACCCAAAAATCAATATCAATTCAATTCCAATTAAATATTATTTAATTGGTACGCTTCATTAAATCTAAATAAAAAGATTTAATCATTTCTCAACTGGGTTCAAGAACAGTGTTAGTGAAGACACCATTCACGACAAACCCAAATCACATTTGATATTCAATATAAGGCTCTGAATAGAAAATATATCGGCTTATATTCAATATCAAATTCTACGATTAACAAATGTCGTATTGGAAATAACGATATATATATATATCTTTCAAATTTCCATAACAACACCTGTATAATCACGAATTCCAACATCGAAATATTCCGAAGACAATTTCGATTCAAATCCACTCCAATGCAATCATTGGAAATTTTGGTTATTTTCAAAACCCCTTTCGAGTTCAATTTATTTATTCAAAAATAAATAGAATTATAATTCTAGTTCAAAACTAGTTCATTTCGATAAAAACCTATTTTTATCTTTTCAAATATGGAGTTTTTCATCCCAATCCTTTCTAAATCATTTCTTATGATTTTACACAAATTATTACTATTTTTAATAATTTTATCAAGGCCCGTACAGTCGATTTCCATCAATGGCCATCGAACTGCACTTACAGCGACCTTTTTCGAATTTGATTTGGACATAATTCCAAATCCAACCGTTAGATTTCAAATTTCTAATCTTCGTTAGAAAGCTCTTTTCGATTCGAACCCAACGGTTCCGGTTTTAGGAGAATCCGACGGTCGGATCTCCCGTAATGTCCGTTTGAAATAAATGGTCGAAATTCGCGAACTGCCGCGGCGCGGCGCGTTCTATTCAGGCCATTATATTATATATATAATATATATAATATATATTTCGTCGATTTCTATTTAAAACGAATTATATAAATAGTTTTAAATTCGTTTCAAATTCTATTTCAACTTCTATTTCAATTCAAATCAAAATTGAATTCTTCTTTATAAATTCGTTTTAAAATTCATTTCTATTCAATTCGAATTTCAATTCAATTTGAATTCATTTCAATTCGCTTTCAATTCCATTTGAATTCGTTTTCAATTCAATTCATTTCGAAATCGTTTTCAATTCAATTCATTTCGAAATCGTTTTCAATTCATTTTGAATTCGTTTTCAATTCAATTCATTTCGAAATCGTTTTCAATTCATTTTGAATTCGTTTTCAATTCAATTCATTTCGAAATCGTTTTCAATTCATTTTGAATTCGTTTTCAATTCATTTCATTTCGAAATCGTTTTCAATTCATTTTGAATTCGTTTTCAATTCATTTCATTTCGAAATCGTTTTCAATTCATTTTGAATTCAATAAAATCGATATAAATATCGTTCACGTCAAAATGGCGTCAATCTAATCAACACGGCTTCATAAATTTCTATTTTCAAAATAGTTGTTATTATCAAAATATTTCGTTCAACACATGACCAATCTCAATGAATGAGTACTGTCAACACATGAACTTTTATTTTATAATATTATTTATTTTTCAAATTGGAATGAGGCCCAATCAATTACCATATAAAGTTAATTATATGGATTTTCATACAACACATGTATATCATAGCATTGAAAAATAATCAATCATCAACCAAAGTGCACTGCACTGTATAAGCATCAAATATAGATATTCAACGCTTATAACAGCCTGTCAATCGATCGATCGACATTTTTAATCAATCAGGATGAGTGAACTTCAAATTTCATCCCAACACCCGTGTGGGGTTTCAAACAATCAAACACCTATTTTATTTGTGCTGTTGGGCGATGTGTAAAATTTGTCAACCCAATCAATATCAGTCAAATCAGTGTATATAAACAAATCGGCCGATTTGTTTATAAATATTTTATTTATTCACTTTCACGTTAAAAATTATTTTTAACGATAAAATATTCTATTTCAACACTTGAATTTCTATTCATTTCATTTACACAATAAAAATGATATTTTTATTTTTCTAACATATTTTAGAAAATTTCGGCGGCATAACGGCACGATACTTGAAACGGGACAAGGCCTAGCCTTATCCCCGGTCTAGTGAAGGCCCACGCCATTCACACATCAATCAAATCAATTCGTTATGCAAACCACAAACTTTGGAGTAAGGGTCTAACCTAGCCTTACTCCTTCGCCTTATAACGGCGCACGTCTAATCCTAACCAATTTATCGATTCGATTTTTCACACCACAAACCACATTCAAACCAATATCGCAATCAATCACCAAACAGTCAAACAAACAAGTCCATGGTCTGTGGACGATTGTGTCGGGTGCTACTAAGCACCGTCTGCATCCTAGTATATATATATAACTAGAAATAAAATAGAAAGGTGAGAAATTCTCACAGATTAGCTATCCTAGCTCCACGGCTCTTCATTTGCAGAAGTCTTCGTCGTTTCGCCTTTTTGTCACCTTCGTTGCTGCTTTCACTACATACGTAAAAATCACATTTTTACTTCGCTATTTAATATACAAAAATCGAATTTTTACTTCAAAGTTCAATACATAAAAATCGAATTTTTATTTTGCTTTTCAACAGATAAAAATCGAATTTTTATTACTAAGTTCAATATATAAAAATCATATTTTTAATTCGAAGTTCAATATATAAAAATCAAATTTTTAATTCGAAGTTCAATATATAAAAATCAAATTTTTAATTCGAAGTTCAATATATAAAAATCAAATTTTTAATTCGAAGTTCTATATATAAAAATCATATTTTTATTTCGAAGTTCTATATATAAAAATCATATTTTTATTTCGAAGTTCTATATATAAAAATCATATTTTTATTTCGAAGTTCTATATATAAAAATAAAGTTTTCGCCTTTATAAAAATTACCACTTTATCTCAACGTATATAAAATAAAAATCAGATTTTTATTTCGCTACACATACAAAGATGATATTTTTATATTCTCTATCCTATAAAGATTATATTTTTAATACTTTAAAAATATAAAAATCATATTTTTATTACTTCTATTCAATAAAAATTCCGCCTTTTCTATTTTAAAGTTTAAACCTTTTTAAAAATAAAATCAGTTTT
Source organism: Allium sativum (assembly GCA_030737875.1). Taxonomy (NCBI): domain Eukaryota; kingdom Viridiplantae; phylum Streptophyta; class Magnoliopsida; order Asparagales; family Amaryllidaceae; genus Allium; species Allium sativum. The sequence goes on from CM060916.1 coordinate 549,806,463, forward strand.
AAAATTCCCTTTAGATCAGTTTTAAACTTTAAATAAAAATCAGTTTTTAACTATTCATAAAAATCAGTTTTCTTTTTCAAAATACAGTTTTAAAATCTTTTACTTTTCTTAAAATCAGTTTTCTTTCTATTTAAACATTACTGTTTTTTTTTTTTTTTTTTTTACTTTAAAAACTAAACTTTTAAAACAATGAATTAAAAATAGAAATACTTACTGATTTCGGTGGAAGAGGGAAGGGTCTGCACCGTGCCGAGGTTGGTCGGAGGATGGGGTTTGTGGCGGCGGGGAGGGGGCTCCAGACGTTGATCGAAGAGGGGGGCGTGGGGTTTTTAGGGCGGCGGTCTCGAATCTGTGGGGGGGGGGGGGGTCTCGCTGCTGAAGCGGCGTCGATCTTCGGGGGGGGCGGCTCTCGCTGCTGAGGCGGCGTCGATTATCGGGGGGGCGGCGGCGACGAGTTTCCCCCCCGTCTTCCTGTTCTTCTTTTTTTTTTTTTTTTTTATACTAAGAATTCGATTTTTTAAAGAAAGGGGGAGGGGCCAGAAGTATAAAGGAGAAAGGTTTTTTTTTTTATTATATTATTATTTAATTCAACATAAAGTTGACTTTTTCATACGACCTCGTAACGAGGCCCACCGCCTGTCGTCCATAGCGTATTACCCCCATTCCGAACACAATGGGATATGTATCGCAAGCTGATTTGATCGTTACAATCAGTTTCCTTTTGAATTTTCATTTAAATCACTATATCGAATTTTAAACGTACATTTCAAATTACCGGGGCCACATACTAACTAGAAAAATTCCAGAAAAATATTTTCTAGCTTCGTATTGACGATACGGTCCTAACAAAACTAGTTTCGTCGAATTCTGAGACCGTTTGAAAAATGGCCAATTTCCAGTCGATTAAAATCAACTGAAACTGGTCAAACGCGTTTTCCTTTGCCACGCTTACATATTGATTCGAAAAATTATGAAATTTGGAATCTAGCAATAACTCGACATCACGGACCCAACAAAACTGGTTTCGTCGAAATCCGAGGTCGTTCGCAAAATGTCCATTTTTAAGGGCCTGAATTCCATAGCGACTATTCAGAATTTTCAACTGGACATATCTTTTGATTCCCGCTATGAAATCTTGATTATTCGGATTCGATAGAAAGATATTATCAATTAGATCCTATCATTTTTGGTTTCACTATAATCCGGATTGTTTTGCACCCGGTATGTTCAATTGAAGTTTGAAATCGAATGATCGAACTACCGCGCCATTTTCAATTCTATTTATAATTATTTATAAATATTTATATTCTAACGACGACGTATATAATATATACGTTCGAATTATATTCAAAATAAATTTATCGTCGATATTATTTAAAATAATTCATTTTAAATAATCAAAATTCGATAAAATTGCCAAAATAAAAATTTTAAACTGGCCCAGATTTTCGGGTTGTTACAATCTCCCCCACTTAAAACTTTTCGTCCCCGAAAAGGAACAAGGTCGAAAGTGGTTTGATTAATTCAACTCTACTCTCGATCTGGCTTCCATTCTCTAACTCTTTAGTTTCTGAGAATTTCCAAAATTTCAAAAATTTGGCTAACACCCTAAATTTTTGAAAAATTTCGCCATAACCTCCCCTGCACCGGGAGCATCGGGGAATTTCAAATAGCTTCCCCGGTCCTTCAGATCTCAAAAAGAAAAAGAAAAAGCCAAGCGGCTAGCCAATAGGCTCACAAAATCATCATCACCCAAACAAAACAGTAAATTATGTAGTAAACATGTACCTATTTGTCGGGCAAACAAATTTTATTCTCTGCTCTAGCCTCCTTGCTATGACCTGTTCAATATAAGTATATGTATGCAAGCAAATGCGACCAATTTTCAATACAATTCAATATTTGGTGCTATTAGGCAAAATGGTTCCAAAATTAGCAAACAACTAAACAAACCACACAAACATCAATCAATTAGTGAATTAGAGTTTTCAAATTCATAACTTTGATACATATACAGAAAATCACGTTTTGATGCCAATTCACAACAAGGTGTTCTAACTATATAATTTTTGGTTCTCACACCAGCCTAATGGAAATATATAGAAATCACACCTTCGTCACTCGAAAATAAATACTGGTAACGCTGCAGCATTATCAGAATCATCCCCGGGCAACTAGAATGTGATTCTATATCTACCCAATATATTAAAACTTTGAATACACGCGGATCAGACGTATACGCAAAACCTATATATACTGGATTGTCCAACTCAATATAAATAGATAATCAAATACGAATAATTGATTTAGATTTTCAAAACAAAAATGTTTTCATTTGAAAAATATACTCTTCACACCCGTTCTAGGATACTACTGATCCCATCTCTAACGAGTCATTCTCATTGGATATTACTAATCCAATATCTGATGAATTCTTTCGTACGGTTCTAATGTGTCTTGTTCTCTAGCTTTGTAAACCAAAGCTCTGATACCAACTGTGAAAACCCGTAACTTCCCCGTAAAGGAAAGCGTCGGATAGTTCGAGAACAAGCCACAACAGAACGCATACAGAAGAACATTTCATTGTATATTACAACAATGCACCAGAATACAAGAATATACAGAGTATAAATGAATATTACACAGAAATATCAGAGATTTAAATTACATTTAAATACATAGCAGCGGAAAATAATACAATACACAACTAGAAAGAGATATACGGATACAAAGCTTTCCGGATATCGTTCCAGCTGTAAACCAGGATCCTGTGAATATAAATCTGCAAAACCGAAACTACTAGCTGCCCGTGTCAAAATAGGGGCACCCAGAGTTTAGGTTAAAACAATAAACTCCAGGTCAGTCATGTGACTGGTGTGAGAACTAAAACAGTTATTAATCTTTATTTTAAATCATTAGGTAAATCAAGGGACCACGCCGTATAACACGGAACGGGTTTCCTCCCAAGAATACCAGTGCATAAAACAAACAGCGCAATGCTAAATAAAGAAAAATGAAGCTGTTATAAGACCCAGGTCCCATCACACAATGTAACGCAGTCGAGGATAGGGTTTTCCCTTATAACAGCCAAAGAATGCTTGATACGTTTTAAAACAAATCATTTGATACTATTATAAGTGTATAAAACAACTTCAAATCATAAGTATCAATCATAGGCGGCATGAGCGCCCCATCCCACTATGTCGCCATATATAGGTTTACAAATAAAACCGCAAATGTCACGTATTTGGAAATTGGATTTCCGTCTATGAACCGAGGCAAAAGATAGTCCTCAACCGATTCGAGACTGCCTAGCCCGAGTCTCAGGATCAGAACGCATCGACCCTTGGAGCGACAGGGCCGGTCCACACGGAGTGGATTAAAAATGCCTGAGCACTACGTTTCGCCGCCCTTTGGGGCGTAAGCGAGCCAACTAAATGACTCCATCGGTTCGAGAACGACCGATCAATCCGAGGCGCCTCGCAACAGCAACAACCACATAAGTCAAACTCGTCAGGACGTGTAAAACCACTGACGCCACTTCTAGCTAGGAGGAAACGCAGGCCCTCCCTGAGGTCCGTCTCCCGTTTTTGGTTCATACCTGGTGTGAAACACGCGAGGTAAACGTTACACAAAGCTACGCCACAAAGGCCGTGCTTTGATCATCACCACAAGACTTTGCTTTTCAACAGAAGCCTTGATCATTTGCATCTTAGCATGCCACACAGGCAAACCATCCTATGCAACCGATATCAGTCACACAGAATGAAATCCGATGTCAGACACACAGTCCATTTACAAGTCCGTTCTGGGTCTGAACGAAACCGGAGGCACCTAGTACCCCGCATATCCATCGATCTCCAAGTACGTCTGGACGATCACTAACTGTTTCCATCTTCTTGGGTGTACAGCCCAATCAAGATCATCAGTTATCACCCAAACGACGTGAAGACCTCCGGTCTTCGACCATCGTCTTCATCCTCGACTTATCGTCGCATCAGTTATTCAGAATGGGATAAACCCGGACTTTCCGAATAACTCGCGTATATTTTAAATAAGTGTTACACAAACACAACATACGCCTCATTCCAATTCATTAGTCACTAACCGTAAGTTAATCAAGAGAATAATTCCCCAAATATTAACCCCGAAGGCCGAAACCAACATCAGATCAATATCCAAAAAAAAACATTCTACTTAGCTAACCGACGGTTAGTTTCTAAATTTCACGTTCAAATCTAATTAAAGATTTAACTATCGCCTGGAGCAAAACTGGTGATACTCCATTCTCGATCTTTTCAATCTAATTAAAGATTCATTAAAACTCCACTTAGTTTTAATCTGTGACTGGGTTAAAGAATCAGTGTCATTTAAAACACGGTTCACGATAAACCTAAAGTCACATCCCATTAATTATCGGGTTAAAGAACAAGTGTTATTTAAAACACTGTTCACGATAAACCCAAAAATCAATATCCATTCAATTCCAATTAAATATTATTTAATTGGCACACTTCATTAAATCTAAATAAAAAGATTCAATCTTTTCTCAACTGGGTTCAAGAACAGTGTTAGTGAAGACACCATTCACGACAAACCCAAATCACATTCATTAATTATCGGGTTAAAGAACAAGTGTTATTTAAAACACTGTTCACGATAAACCCAAAAATCAATATCAATTCAATTCCAATTAAATATTATTTAATTGGCACACTTCATTAAATCTAAATAAAAAGATTCAATCTTTTCTCAACTGGGTTCAAGAACAGTGTTAGTGAAGACACCATTCACGACAAACCCAAATCACATTCATTAATTATCGGGTTAAAGAACAAGTGTTATTTAAAACACTGTTCACGATAAACCCAAAAATCAATATCAATTCAATTCCAATTAAATATTATTTAATTGGTACGCTTCATTAAATCTAAATAAAAAGATTTAATCATTTCTCAACTGGGTTCAAGAACAGTGTTAGTGAAGACACCATTCACGACAAACCCAAATCACATTTGATATTCAATATAAGGCTCTGAATAGAAAATATATCGGCTTATATTCAATATCAAATTCTACGATTAACAAATGTCGTATTGGAAATAACGATATATATATATATCTTTCAAATTTCCATAACAACACCTGTATAATCACGAATTCCAACATCGAAATATTCCGAAGACAATTTCGATTCAAATCCACTCCAATGCAATCATTGGAAATTTTGGTTATTTTCAAAACCCCTTTCGAGTTCAATTTATTTATTCAAAAATAAATAGAATTATAATTCTAGTTCAAAACTAGTTCATTTCGATAAAAACCTATTTTTATCTTTTCAAATATGGAGTTTTTCATCCCAATCCTTTCTAAATCATTTCTTATGATTTTACACAAATTATTACTATTTTTAATAATTTTATCAAGGCCCGTACAGTCGATTTCCATCAATGGCCATCGAACTGCACTTACAGCGACCTTTTTCGAATTTGATTTGGACATAATTCCAAATCCAACCGTTAGATTTCAAATTTCTAATCTTCGTTAGAAAGCTCTTTTCGATTCGAACCCAACGGTTCCGGTTTTAGGAGAATCCGACGGTCGGATCTCCCGTAATGTCCGTTTGAAATAAATGGTCGAAATTCGCGAACTGCCGCGGCGCGGCGCGTTCTATTCAGGCCATTATATTATATATATAATATATATAATATATATTTCGTCGATTTCTATTTAAAACGAATTATATAAATAGTTTTAAATTCGTTTCAAATTCTATTTCAACTTCTATTTCAATTCAAATCAAAATTGAATTCTTCTTTATAAATTCGTTTTAAAATTCATTTCTATTCAATTCGAATTTCAATTCAATTTGAATTCATTTCAATTCGCTTTCAATTCCATTTGAATTCGTTTTCAATTCAATTCATTTCGAAATCGTTTTCAATTCAATTCATTTCGAAATCGTTTTCAATTCATTTTGAATTCGTTTTCAATTCAATTCATTTCGAAATCGTTTTCAATTCATTTTGAATTCGTTTTCAATTCAATTCATTTCGAAATCGTTTTCAATTCATTTTGAATTCGTTTTCAATTCATTTCATTTCGAAATCGTTTTCAATTCATTTTGAATTCGTTTTCAATTCATTTCATTTCGAAATCGTTTTCAATTCATTTTGAATTCAATAAAATCGATATAAATATCGTTCACGTCAAAATGGCGTCAATCTAATCAACACGGCTTCATAAATTTCTATTTTCAAAATAGTTGTTATTATCAAAATATTTCGTTCAACACATGACCAATCTCAATGAATGAGTACTGTCAACACATGAACTTTTATTTTATAATATTATTTATTTTTCAAATTGGAATGAGGCCCAATCAATTACCATATAAAGTTAATTATATGGATTTTCATACAACACATGTATATCATAGCATTGAAAAATAATCAATCATCAACCAAAGTGCACTGCACTGTATAAGCATCAAATATAGATATTCAACGCTTATAACAGCCTGTCAATCGATCGATCGACATTTTTAATCAATCAGGATGAGTGAACTTCAAATTTCATCCCAACACCCGTGTGGGGTTTCAAACAATCAAACACCTATTTTATTTGTGCTGTTGGGCGATGTGTAAAATTTGTCAACCCAATCAATATCAGTCAAATCAGTGTATATAAACAAATCGGCCGATTCGTTTATAAATATTTTATTTATTCACTTTCACGTTAAAAATTATTTTTAACGATAAAATATTCTATTTCAACACTTGAATTTCTATTCATTTCATTTACACAATAAAAATGATATTTTTATTTTTCTAACATATTTTAGAAAATTTCGGCGGCATAACGGCACGATACTTGAAACGGGACAAGGCCTAGCCTTATCCCCGGTCTAGTGAAGGCCCACGCCATTCACACATCAATCAAATCAATTCGTTATGCAAACCACAAACTTTGGAGTAAGGGTCTAACCTAGCCTTACTCCTTCGCCTTATAACGGCGCACGTCTAATCCTAACCAATTTATCGATTCGATTTTTCACACCACAAACCACATTCAAACCAATATCGCAATCAATCACCAAACAGTCAAACAAACAAGTCCATGGTCTGTGGACGATTGTGTCGGGTGCTACTAAGCACCGTCTGCATCCTAGTATATATATATAACTAGAAATAAAATAGAAAGGTGAGAAATTCTCACAGATTAGCTATCCTAGCTCCACGGCTCTTCATTTGCAGAAGTCTTCGTCGTTTCGCCTTTTTGTCACCTTCGTTGCTGCTTTCACTACATACGTAAAAATCACATTTTTACTTCGCTATTTAATATACAAAAATCGAATTTTTACTTCAAAGTTCAATACATAAAAATCGAATTTTTATTTTGCTTTTCAACAGATAAAAATCGAATTTTTATTACTAAGTTCAATATATAAAAATCATATTTTTAATTCGAAGTTCAATATATAAAAATCAAATTTTTAATTCGAAGTTCAATATATAAAAATCAAATTTTTAATTCGAAGTTCAATATATAAAAATCAAATTTTTAATTCGAAGTTCTATATATAAAAATCATATTTTTATTTCGAAGTTCTATATATAAAAATCATATTTTTATTTCGAAGTTCTATATATAAAAATCATATTTTTATTTCGAAGTTCTATATATAAAAATAAAGTTTTCGCCTTTATAAAAATTACCACTTTATCTCAACGTATATAAAATAAAAATCAGATTTTTATTTCGCTACACATACAAAGATGATATTTTTATATTCTCTATCCTATAAAGATTATATTTTTAATACTTTAAAAATATAAAAATCATATTTTTATTACTTCTATTCAATAAAAATTCCGCCTTTTCTATTTTAAAGTTTAAACCTTTTTAAAAATAAAATCAGTTTTAAAATTCCCTTTAGATCAGTTTTAAACTTTAAATAAAAATCAGTTTTTAACTATTCATAAAAATCAGTTTTCTTTTTCAAAATACAGTTTTAAAATCTTTTACTTTTCTTAAAATCAGTTTTCTTTCTATTTAAACATTACTGTTTTTTTTTTTTTTTTTTTTACTTTAAAAACTAAACTTTTAAAACAATGAATTAAAAATAGAAATACTTACTGATTTCGGTGGAAGAGGGAAGGGTCTGCACCGTGCCGAGGTTGGTCGGAGGATGGGGTTTGTGGCGGCGGGGAGGGGGCTCCAGACGTTGATCGAAGAGGGGGGCGTGGGGTTTTTAGGGCGGCGGTCTCGAATCTGTGGGGGGGGGGGGGGGTCTCGCTGCTGAAGCGGCGTCGATCTTCGGGGGGGGGCGGCTCTCGCTGCTGAGGCGGCGTCGATTATCGGGGGGGGGGGGGCGGCGGCGACGAGTTTCCCCCCCGTCTTCCTGTTCTTCTTTTTTTTTTTTTTTTTTATACTAAGAATTCGATTTTTTAAAGAAAGGGGGAGGGGCCAGAAGTATAAAGGAGAAAGGTTTTTTTTTTTTTATTATATTATTATTTAATTCAACATAAAGTTGACTTTTTCATACGACCTCGTAACGAGGCCCACCGCCTGTCGTCCATAGCGTATTACCCCCATTCCGAACACAATGGGATATGTATCGCAAGCTGATTTGATCGTTACAATCAGTTTCCTTTTGAATTTTCATTTAAATCACTATATCGAATTTTAAACGTACATTTCAAATTACCGGGGCCACATACTAACTAGAAAAATTCCAGAAAAATATTTTCTAGCTTCGTATTGACGATACGGTCCTAACAAAACTAGTTTCGTCGAATTCTGAGACCGTTTGAAAAATGGCCAATTTCCAGTCGATTAAAATCAACTGAAACTGGTCAAACGCGTTTTCCTTTGCCACGCTTACATATTGATTCGAAAAATTATGAAATTTGGAATCTAGCAATAACTCGACATCACGGACCCAACAAAACTGGTTTCGTCGAAATCCGAGGTCGTTCGCAAAATGTCCATTTTTAAGGGCCTGAATTCCATAGCGACTATTCAGAATTTTCAACTGGACATATCTTTTGATTCCCGCTATGAAATCTTGATTATTCGGATTCGATAGAAAGATATTATCAATTAGATCCTATCATTTTTGGTTTCACTATAATCCGGATTGTTTTGCACCCGGTATGTTCAATTGAAGTTTGAAATCGAATGATCGAACTACCGCGCCATTTTCAATTCTATTTATAATTATTTATAAATATTTATATTCTAACGACGACGTATATAATATATACGTTCGAATTATATTCAAAATAAATTTATCGTCGATATTATTTAAAATAATTCATTTTAAATAATCAAAATTCGATAAAATTGCCAAAATAAAAATTTTAAACTGGCCCAGATTTTCGGGTTGTTACAATATTTTATTCAACACATGAATTTCTTTTATTCAACACATGAATATATATTTTATTCAACACATGAATTTTCTTTTATTCAACACATGAATATATATTTTATTCAACACATGAATTTTCTTTTATTCAACACATGAATATATATTTTATTCAACACATGAATTTTCTTTTATTCAACACGTTAATATATATTTTATTCAACTTGGAATGAGGCCCAATCAATTAACATATAATGTTAATTATATGGATTCCCTACAACACATGTATATAATAACAGCAATAAATAATCAACCATCATCCAGAGTGCATTCTACACTGCATAAGCATCAAATATAAATATTTAACGCTTATAACAGCTTGTCAATCAATCAATCGACATACAGCTAATTATTTGGGATTAGTGTACGCCAAATATCATCCCAACACCCGTGTGGGGTTTCAAATCAACAAACACAGAATTTTATTTGTGCAGTTGGGCGATGTGTTAAATTTATCGTCCCAATCAATATCAGTCAAATGGGTGTACATAAACAAACCGTCCGATTTGTTTATAAATATTTATTTTATATACACGTTAAAAATTATATTTCTAACTATAAAATATTTTATTCCATTCCCCATCACATAATCAATATTCACACCACAAACAACAAACAAACAAGTCGTCCATGGTCTATGGACAACGGGTGTCGGGTGCTGCTAAGCACCGTCTGCATCCTATATATATTTCAACTAGAAAACAAATTAAAAGTGAGAAGTCCTCACTGAAGGTTCCACTCCTCCATTTCATTTCTGAAATTCAGAACAGTCTAGAGTTGCCCATACTTCGAACGAAGTCTTCTCCACGCTATTCGTATTAAAATCACATTTTTAATATGATGTTCTATACATTAAAAAAAATCATATTTTTAATACTCTACCAATATAAAAATCCTATTTTTATTCTTTCTATAATATAAAAATCATATTTTTATTCTTTCTATATTATAAAAACCATATTTTTATTCTTTCTATAATATAAATATCATATTTTTTTATCAGTTTTCATTTTTGGTTCGTGAAGTTTCTCTGTTAATGGTGACTGAGGCCAAAACCTTTCTCCTTTCTCTCCTGTAAACTCCTCTTTCCTTCCATTCTCATCTCATCTCCACTTCAATTCTGCCCATTCATCTTCTCGCCCTCTCAACTTCCTCAGTTTTCGTCATCGTGGTTAAACTTCACGAACCCTAAATTGATCCACGTTATCTCGTCTTTCAGATCTGTAGCTTTCAGATCTACTTTTTCCGTGGATCGATTTAGTGCAAATTTGTAATGTTCCTTTTCAGCCTCTTTCACTGGCCCGGTTCCTTACTGCCCTGTCTTATGAAAGCGACGCGTTGATGCTCCTGAGCTCAGAGCGAAAGCAAATAACTTGGCGATGCCAGCGCCCGATGTAAGTTCACCCAAAAGCAGTTCCAAAGTCTGCACTCTGTGTTAAAATTTAGGAATAGAACATTTTACGTTGCTGGGTTTGTATCTTTCATTATGTTGCTGGTTTCGTGCTCTGTTATTGTTCTTCTGCCCTGGAACGATAGATCTGTCGTTGCAATGTTGTTTTCTTTCCTTATGTTCAGTTGTTGTAATGGTTTTACTGGGATTTCCTTTGCTGTTCTGGGATGTTCGGATTTGTGTCGAAAGGATCTTAAGGGACATATTACTTGTCATGAAATTGTGTGCTCTAAGTGGGTTTGTTGTGATGATTTGGGATCTGGTTCAATGTCCCCAAAAGCATTCTCGGTTCCAGGTGAAGACTTAGGTCTCTCGATTTACTGGGTTTTCTTTTGGGTGATAAATCTCCTGCAAAATATATTCACCTACCCCCTTTTAGCCGATGTCATTCTGTCTAGTCATGCATGTTTCTACAGTCCCATGTCTGTTTTCAGCATGGTGTATTTCGTGTGGCTCGAGACTCGAGAGAAGTATGCTTTCTGCAGTAGGAAATTTAATGTGAAACAGTGCCTCATAGTCTTTGCTACACTGTTTGCAGCTGTGTAGTGATGCTTGGTTTTGAAGACTAATGGAAATGCTGATAGATGTAAACCGCAATGTCATATTTGAATTAAGTTATATGTTTATGTATTTCACCCTGCGTGGTGAGAATGGAAATGACGATGTAACTTTTGCCTCCCTGTGTGGAGTGCTAGGGAAATACGTAGTGGACGGCACACTATAAATGCCGTTAACGGTGGACGGTCCACCTTAAAAACCGACTTATAGTTGATATGTATATTACATATCACCTGAACTTATTTGTATTTTTTATTTTGTAATAAATAAAAGAGTGTTACGGAACACTATAAAAACCGGTCGGCTTTGCCAAAAAAAATCATATTTTTATTCTTTTTATATTATAAAAATCATACTTTTAAAATGATGTTATTTCTATAAAGATCATATTTTTATGCTCATATATTTTATATTATGAATAAAGTCTTTTATCTTCAAAAATCATAACTTCAAATATTTAAAAATCATGACTTTATATATTTAAAATTCATAACTTCGCTATTTGAAAACCTTTCCTTTGCTATTTAAAAATCTATTCCCCCTTTTTTCCTAAAAACATATATATAAATAATTTCAGTTTTTAAAACCATGCTAGTGTTAATTTAAAACAATTTTTATTTACTAAACTAATTACATAAACGAAAGTAAAATAATAAATGAATAAAATAAAATAAAAAGAGAGAAACTCTCTGTCGCTTAATGAAGAGGGGGGACGCGGCGTCCGGAGTACGCAGGTGGTGGTGGAGCTATTGGTGGTTAGCGGCATGGACAAGGGTGGCCGGGGGCGGTGATTGTAGTTGATTTTGGAGTGGTGCGGTTTTCGAAATGAGGAGGAGGAGGGTGGTTGCGTCGAGGTGGGGGGGTCACGGCGGTGGGCAGCCCCGCCTAGGGAGGCGCGCGATGGGTGTCAACAGCGGGATCGAGATCGGGATCGGGATTTGGGTTTTTTTTCTTTTTCTGTTATCGATAAAAGTGACGGGGAAGGGGGGGTTAAGGCGTTGACCTTAGTGGAAAGAAAATGGGCTTGGGCCCATTTATTTATATTTTATTATTTTAAATTCCCTAAAAGCAACTTTTTATTTCGACCTCCAAACGAGACCCACCGACTGTCGTCCACAACTATTTACCCCTATTCCAAATGCACTGGGATATGTCCCGTAAGCCAATTCGCTTGTTTCGATCAGTTTTCGTTTAGATTGAAATATAAATCTATATATATATTCAATTCAAACATACATTTTAATTTACCGGGGCCACATACTAACTCTAAAAATTCGCAAAATATTATTTCTATCTTCGTATTGATGATACCGTCCTTACAAAACTAATTTCGTCAAATTTGAAGACCGTTTGAAAAATGGCCATTTTTTGGTCGATCGAAATTGACTATAACTGTCAAAACACGTTTTACTTCGCCACACTCACATATTGATTCGAAAAATCATGAATTTTGGAATCTAGCAATATTTCGACATCCCGGATCCAACAAAAGTGGTTTCGTCGAAAACAGAGGTCATTTGCAAAATTTCAATTTTTATCTGAAATTTCAACTAGACATAACTTTTTATTCCCGCTATGAAATTTTGATTTTTTGGATATGTTGGAAAGATATTTTCAAATAGAATCTAATATTTATGGTTTTGCTAAAATCCGGTTTATTTTGAATCATGTACATTCATTTGAAATTTTGAAATCGAATTTTCAAACTACCGCACCATTTTCAATTCCTTTTATAATTAAAATAAAATATTTATATTCTAACGTCGATTCAAATAAATATATACGTTCAAATCCTATTCGAAATAAATTTCTCTATGTTATTATTTAAAATAATTCATTTTAAATATTCAAAATTCGCTAAAATTGCCAAAATAATTTTTTTTAAATTGGCTCTGATTTCCGGGTTGTTACACGTTTTAACCTAAGTATGTGGAAATTTGGAAATAGAATAATAAATATTTCTTGAGTATAGAAATATATAAACGGTCGTGGAAGAGATAAGTAATTGGAATGTTTTCCAATTATAAATAGAATATATTTTCTAAGTATAGAAAATAAAAGAAGCCGATATACGGAAATGTTTTCCAAATAGCGTAAGAGGTCAAGATGATTATCGAAAATATTATGTTAACAAATATGGATATGGATATGGAGAAGTGTTTTAATTAATGAAATACTAATTAAAGGGCTCAGTGATTTGTTTGATGCTTTGGTTGAATGTTTGTTTTTCTTCGATAGTTAAATAACCGACTATCGAAGTATTTGCCAATATTCATTGTCAATATAGAGAGACCAGTTGGATTATTATCTGTGAACCACTCTGTATTGGCAGTAGCATTGCAAATCAGATTATATGAACATAATCGAAGACGGAGTAAAGTGCAAGGACTTTTTCTATTAATAGATGTAACAACCCGAAAATCTGGGCCAATTTAAAAAATTTATTTTGGCAATTTTAGTGAATTTTGATTATTTAAAATGTATTATTTTAAATAATATCGACGAGAAATTTATTTTGAATATAATTCGAACGAATATATTTATATACGTCGTCGTTAGAATATAAACAATTATATATAATTATAAAAAGAATTAAAATGGCGCGGTAGTTCGATAATTCGATTTCAAACTTCAATTGAACGTACCGCGTGCAATATAAACCGGATTTTAGTGAAACCAAAAATAATAGAATCTAATTGATGATATCTTTCCAAGAATCCGAAAAATCGAAATTGCATAGTGGGAATCAAAAGATATGTCCAGTTGAAAATTCTGAATAGTCGCTATGGAATTCAGGCCCTTAAAAATGGGAATTTTGCAAACGACCTCGGATTTCGACGAAACCACTTTTGTTGGATCCGCAGTGTCAGGTTATTGCTAGGTTTCAAATTTCATAATTTTTCGAATCAATATGTGGGCGTGGAAAAGGAAAACGCGTTTGACCAGTTTTAGTTGATTTTAATCGACTGGAAAATGGCCATTTTTCCAACGGTCTCAGAATTCAACGAAACTAGTTTTGTTAGGACCGTATCGTCAATACAAAGCTAGAAAATATTTTTCGGGGATTTATAAAGTTCGTATGTGACCCCGGTAAATTGAAATACGCGTTCAAATTCAATATATAGAGTTATATGTTGATTTTGACGAAAACTGATCGAAACGATCGAATCAGCTTACGATACATATCCCATTGTGTTCGGAATGGGGGTAAAACGCTATAGACGACAGGCAGTGGGCCTCGTTTTGAGGTCGACATAAAAAGTCAACATTTTAGAAATTTAAAATATTAAAATAATTAAACTCCTTTCCTCTCTCTACTTTTATTCACTCAGCCCCGCCCCCCAATTTCATTTCAAAGAAGTAAAAAAAATGGAGAAGGAAGGGGAAGGAGCCGCCGCTCCTCCCCTCGTCGCCGTCGCGGTGGCGCAGCCCCCCTCCCCCCCCCCCCCCGTTCGCCTCTCCCTCACTCGATCCTCCTCTCCTCTTCCTCCGCGCCCTCTTCTTCCTCGATACCCCCCTGCTGGCGTGCGACGCGACACCGCCCCCCTGGAAACCCTGCCCCTTCGAATCGAGCGCCGCCACCACTAGAAACCCCCCTGCTCCTCCTCCTCCACCTCGTGTCAGCATTCACCCCCCCCCCCCCCAACGTCGATCCAATCCTCTCAGCCTCTCTCTCTACGCCAAGAGCCCACCAAACCCCCAAATCGAAAAAACCAGCACCCCATCGAGAAGCAGCCACCCCCTCCGACCAATTGTGGGCCGCCGCCGCCACTACACCCCTTCGCCTTCCTCCCTAAACGCCAGCCGCGTCATCCCCCTCTCCCAAGCCCATTGCAAGTTTTTGTTTTAATTTATTTAGTTATTTATGTTGATTTATTTAAAGTAATTGATATTAGAAGATCAAAATCAATTTTTATTTATAGCATTGCTGAAAAAGAATTGATTTTTATTTATATTTATATATTTAAACGTAAAAGAATGATTTTTAATATGAAAGTAATGATCTTTATCCTATGAAAGTAATGGTTTTTATCATAGGAAAGTAGTGATTTTGAAACATTAAAAAGATATAATTTTTAATGATAAAAATAAAAATACGATTTACATGTGATGTAAAATGAGACTTTTCGTTGTAGGAAAATTGGATTTTTCATAGTAGAAAAGTTAGATTTTCATTTTGAAAGTAGCGGTATTTTTGTAAAGAAGAAAGACGATATTTTTATATAGTAGAAGATATAAAAAGACTATTTTTATATAAGTAGTGTATTGAAAATAAAATTTCTGTATAATAGATAATATAAAAATATAATCTCTATATAGAGAATAGCGTGATAAAAATATAACATTTATTATATGTGTTAAAAATTCGATTTTTATATATTGAATAACAAAGAAATCGATTTTTATATATTGAATAACAAAGAAAAAAAAATTGATTTTTATATATTGAATAACAAAGAAAAAATTCGATTTTTATATATTGAATAACAAAGAAAAAAATTCGATTTTTATATATTGAATAACAAAGTAAAAATTCGATTTTTATATATTGAATAGCAAAGTAAAAATTCGATTTTTACATATGTAGTGGCTACGGGCAACAAAAGTGATGAAAGGCGAGCACGGTGAAGATGTTCTACATAGGAAGTGTCGTGGAGTTAGGATAGCTATTGGTGAGAACTTCTCACTCTAAATTTCCTTTTCTAGTTATAAATATATACTAGGATGCAGACGGTGTTTAGTAGCACCCGACACCCGTCGTCCACAGACCATGGACGGCTTGTTTGTTTGATTGATGTGTTGAGAAAATTTATTGTGTTGTGGAATGGTTGAATAATAAAATATTCTTGTGTTGAAAGGAAATAAAATATTTATATAGTTAAAAATATTTTATCGTTAAAAATATAATTTTTAACGTGAATGTGAATAAATAAATATTCATTTACAAATTGGACGGTTTGTTTATGTACACCTGTTTGAATGACATTGTTTGGGACGATAAATTTTACACATCGCCCAACTGGACAAATAAAATCTGTGTTTGATGGTTTGAAACCCCACACGGGTATTGGGATAAAATACAACATACACTAATCCCAATAATTAGTTATATGTCGATCGATGGATCGACAGACTGTGATAAGCATTTGATATCTATATTTGATGCTTATACAGTGTAGTGCACTTTGGATGATGATTGATTATTTATCGTTGCTATTTATATACATGTGTTGTATGGAATCCATATAATTATCTTTATATGGTAATTGATTGGGCCTCATTCCAATCGGGAAAATAAAGAATATAATAAAATAAAGGTTCATGTGTTGACAGTACTCACCCGTTGAGATTAGTCATGTGTTGAACGAAATATTTTAACAATAAAATTTACATCTTTATCATATATAAAATTAGAAACTAACTGGAAAATAGATAAGATGAGTGGTTTCCTGGATATTGATCTGATGTTGGTTTCGGCCTTCGGGGTTAATATTTAGGGAATTGTTCTCTAACTAATTTACAGTTGGAGTCTGATTTGAAATTTAACGATAGATACCATAGCTTTTACAAAATATATTAAACAACAAAGATAGTCACACGTGGACAGTACTCATTCGTTGAGATTAGTCATGTGTTGACAAAAATACAGATTCATGTATAGAATAGAATAAAAATTCATTTGTTGAATAGAATAACGGAATTATTGAAATATACAAAGCCGTGTTGATTAGAGATGCGCTATTTTGACGCGAATGATATTTATATCGATTATATTCGTTTTTTAATTTGAATTGAATTGAATAGAAAACGAATTCGAATTGAATTGAATATAAAACGAATTCGAATTGAATTGAATAGAAAACGAATTTGAATTGAATTGAATAGAAAACGAATTCGAATTGAATTGAATAGAAAACGAATTCGAATTGAATTGAATAGAAAATGAATTCGAATTGAATTGAATAGAAAACGAATTTGAATTGAATTGAATAGAAAACGAATTTGAATTGGATTGAATAGAAAATGAATTCAAATTGAATTGAAATTTGAATTGAATTGAATTTAAATGAATTTTAAAACGAATCTATAAGGAAAAATTCAATTTTGATTTGAATTGGAAATAGAAGTTGAAATGATTTTGAAACGAATTTAAAACTATTTATAAAATTCGTTTTAAATAGTAATCGACGAAATATATATTATATATATTATATATATAATATAATGGCCTGAATAGAACGCGCCGCGCCATGGCAGTTCGTAAATTTCGACCATTGACTTCGAACGGACATTACAGGAGATCCGTCCGTCGGATTCTCCTAAAACCGGAACCATTGGGTTCGTATCGAAAAGAGCTTTCTAACGAATATTAGAAATTTGAAATCTAACGGTTGTATTTGGAGATACGTCCAAATCAAATTTAGAAAAGGTCGTTGTAAGTGCAGTTCGATGGCCGCTGTTGGAAATCGACTGTACGGGCCTTGATAAAATTATTAAAAATAGTAATAATTTGTGTAAAATCATAAGAAATGATTTGGGAAAAATTGGGATGAAAAACTCCATATTTGAAAAGATAAAAATAGATTTTTATCGAAATGAACTAGTTTTGAACTAAAATTAAACCCGTTTATTTTTAAATAAATAAATTGGATTTGAAACGGGTTTTAAATAGAATTGATTTGGGTTTATCGTGAACTGTGTTTTAAATGACATTAGTTCTTTAACCCAGTAAAAGGAGTTTTAATGAATCTGCAATTAGATTGTAATGTGGATTGATAACCTAAATTATCAAATTTAGGAATTGGGCGAGAATGGAGTATCACCAGTTTTGCTCCAAAGCGATAGTTAAATCTTTAATTAGTTTTGAACGTGAATTGGTAATTAATTTTACCGATAACACCGTGGTGATAGATATGGAGTATTACCAGTTTTGATTCATGGGATGAATAGGTTGGGAAATAAAATAAATAATTACTTCGGTGTGGATCGCTAATCTCGACTTAGTTGGAAAACCATAATTTGGTTTGAAATGACATCCAAAGGAAGATTAAAGGATAAATTTTAAAGAATTTATCTTCGATAAAATTAATGGGAACCTTTACCTAAGAATTGAAATTTAGAAACTAGCCGTGGATTAGTTAAGAAGAATGGTTTCCTGGGTATTGATCTGATGTTGGTTTCGGCCTTCGGGGTTAATATTTGGGAAATTGTTCTCTTGTTGATTTACGGTTAGTAGCTAATGAATTGGAATGAGGCGTATGTTGTGTTTGTGTAACATTTGTTTTTAATATACGCGGGTTGTTCGGAAAGGCCGGGTTTATACCCATTCTGAATAACCGATTCGACGATATGTCGAAGATGAAGACGGTGGTTGAAGACCGGTAGTCTTCACATCGTTTGGGTGATTACTGATGATCTTGATTGGGCTGTACACCCAAGATGAGGGAATCAGTTGGTGATCGTCCAGACGTACTTGGAGATCGATGGATATGCGAGGAAAGTGCCTCCGGTTTCGTTCAGACCCAGAACGAACTTGTAAATGGATTGTGTGTCTGACATTGGATTTTATTCTGTGTTGATTGATTTCTATTAAATGTATATCTGTTTGGCGGCGGAGAATTTATTCTCTTGTTTAACGCCCTTATCTGAGATGTACGAGCTTAGAGGTTATATACGATAGATATCAATCGCATGGCATGAATTGCCTGTGTGGCACGCTGAGTTGCATGGATCAAGGCTTCTATTGAAAAGCAAAGTCTTGTGGTTGATGATCAAAGCACGACCTACATGGCATAGCTTTGTGTATAGCGTGGATTCGCGAGCCTCACACCTCGGTATGAGTTAAAAACGGGATACAGACCGCTGGGAGGACACGACGTTTCTTTCTAGCTTTGGTGGTGTCAGTGACTTACCAGCCCTGACATTTATATACTTTTCACCTTTGTGGTTGTTGGAATGAGGCGCCTCGATATTAGGTCTGTAAGGACCGGGAAATGTATGTTTAGGAATTGCCAATCCTCAAACGTAAGAGAGGACCGGCCCAGCCGATCCAAGTGGCTGCCCAGAGTGTGTAGTCCTGAGCATTTGCTAGAGTGTCTCGAAGCGGAGAGGAGCTTGCCCCTTGCCTCGACTCATGACGGAAATCCAATTTCCAATACGAGAAGTTTCGGTTTTATTTGTAGAGCCTAGTATGGCGACATAGTAGCATGGGATGCTATGCCGTCTATGATTGATATTTATGATTGAAATTGTTTTGACACTATACACTTATTATAGTATCAAATGATTTGTTTTTAAATGTACCAAGCATGTTTGGATGTTATAAGGTAAAACCCTATCCTCCGGCTTGCGTTGCATTGTGTGATGGGACCTGGGTCTTATAATAGCTTCATTTTTCGAAAAAGCATTGCGTTGTTTATTCTATGCACTGGTATTCTTGGGAGGAAACCCGTTCCGTATTATACGACGTGGTCCCTTGAATTACTCTCTTTTAAAGTAAAATTTTAAATAACTGTTTTAGTTCTCACACCAGTCACATGACTGACCTGGAGTTTATTGTTTTAACCTAAACTCTGGGTGCCCCTATTTTCCGCACGGGCAGCTAGTAGTTTTGGTTTTGCAGATTTATATTCATAGGATCCTGGTTTACAGCTGGAATGATATCCGTATATCACCTTTAGTTGTGCTTTGTATTATTTCCCGCTGCTATGTAATTTATTGTAATCTCTGATATTTATCGAATGTATATTTGTTCATACTCTGTATATTCTTGTATTCTGATGGAATTGTTGTAATAAGTAATGAATTGTTATTCCGTCTGCGTTCTGATTTGTCCTGTTCTCAAAACGATCAGGGGTTTCGAATGGTCTAGATCGATTTAACGACTGATTCGGATCGAGCGAAATTCCCGGCCATCACAATAGAAATGGTGCCTTCGGTTTCGTTCAATCCCAGAACGAACGTAAATGGACGAATGTCTGACCGAGTGTTTCCAATGATCGCATATGTTGGTATGTATAAATATATATGGTGGCGGAGAATTTATTCTCTTAGCATAATATCCAGAATATATTTATGCAAATTAATTAATGATTAACGGATGTGACAATGTGGCATTCATAGTGACTGTGTTATAAATGAATTGCAAGTAATCGTAGCCTCAGGCCTCAACAACTGGGAAATGACAAAAATCGGGCAGGCAACATGGCTATGTGGGTAGCTTCCATTAGGGTGTATTATCACCTATCTAGAGAAGTTCATTTAATTCCTTATTCTATTCGATGCTGTCCCATTCGGGAAAACGGTTGTTGATCCCAACCGTTGGTGAAATACATTCGATATACTCAAGCGAAATGAGTGGTCGGTCATGTGTGGCCGGGTTACATGATGTTCTTGTTGAACCTAGTGTATTCTCCTCTAGAGATACACTATCGGAAGGTGGTTCCATACCTTGTCATAGTTGATGCATTAGCCAATAAGTGCTCGCAGTTTTGATTGTATATTATATATATGCGGAACGTGAGATGCAAACGTTCCACTAGATTTCTGTTTATTTGATTTAGACACTATTATAATGTCAAAAGAGTTTTGATATAAAGATTATCGTTCTTTCAAAAGGATTTGGAAAGTTGAATCAAGTATTTTGGATTCTCATAAGGGAAAAACCCGTTTTGTGTTATACGGCGTGGTCTTATGAGATATCGTTTATTTTCTCAAACTATTTTAAAATGTTTGCTCATACCAGTCCCATGACTGACCCGGAGTTTATTTTGTTTTGTTTCACCTGAACTCTTGGGTGCCCAAATTTGTACGGGCAGTTAAGTAGTTCAGGATTTTACAGATTTGCTTGGAGGAGCTGGAAGCAGGAGGCTTCAGCATTATCGGGTTATTGTTATTTCTGCTGTGTTCTAAGTGTTATACTCGAATAGTGATACTCTGATAATATTATGTATATGTATACAGAAAATTTTTATTACAAAAGTTGTTATATATTATATTTGGTTCCGCTGCGATGTGAGATTCTATGTTGTTAATTCTATTCTTCTTCTACCTTTTTCTTCTAAAAAAAGTGATTCGTATTTTTGTGATATTTGGGTTGGACGTGTGGTGTATGTGGTCAACTTAGATATTACAGATTTGCGGGCCATTACAATTGGTATCAGAGCTTAGGTTGAGCGAATACCTAGGCTTTGGTGGAGTTGTGCTCATTAGAGATAGGGTCAGTAGTACCCTAGAATGAGTTGAGTGTAAATATACGAGAGCACATATTTGTTAATTGATATAAAAATTGTTTTATATTGTGTTGCCTTATTTTTTGAGTGGTTTATTAATTCTGGTCGAATCGTGGGATGCCACGGAGTCGATACAAATTTCTAAACACTGAAACAGAGAAATTTGACACAATACTGTTTTAAGTGGGTAAATGAAATAATTTTACCCAAATTATATTTTGGTATACAAGAAATAATTTTCCAAAATTATTATAATATATGGATGCATTGGTTGTTATTATCATAATCAAATGAGATAATAAAATAGAAATGGTTATTTATAACCAAATAAATTTGTGTATGAATAAAATATACAAATGAGATGAACTAGAATTGAATTCAAACCAGAATTTGGAATTTTAGAAGCCCGGGAATTTGGAAAATATTTTCGAAGTATATTAGAATAATATAACTTTGTTTTAAAAGGGTTTTTGAATCAAAATCGTTTTTTGAATGGATTTTGAAAGCGATAAAGCACTGAACTCACTTCAGTCGCTGGAGAATAATTCTGATGATGACTACAGCATCATCAGTGTTCGTTTTTGAGTTTCTAAGTAATGGATTGCTACCTTAGAAAAGATTTGATGGAAATTTGTTTGAAAGAATACCAGTTGATTTGAAAATTCAAATGTTTTGAATTTGTTATAGATTATAAATATATGTATATATTTATATGATTTCAAAAGGATTTGAAATGAAAACCCGGGAATTTGAATTCTAAAATTTAAATTTAACTTAAAAGCAAGTTAAATGGATCGAAGTAAATAAATAGATTTAGAATCAATTTGAATGAATTTAAATTCATATGAATGAATATGAATTGGATGTGAACACATTAATTGTAATCATCGGGATTAAATATGTGTAAGCGAATATGGTGTGTAATATGAATGAAAACCAAAATTTTTGGTTGGAACTAAAATGTGCTGAAATATGAAAAGTTGAGTTTCAAGATAAGTGGATTTTGAAAATTTAATGGGTTTGTAGCATTTTTCCTACCTTGGTAATTTCGGGGACGAAATTCTTTTAAGGGGGGGGGGGGATATTGTAACGACCCAGATTTTTGATCCATTAATCTTAAATACTTAATATGGATTTAAATATTGAGTTGATAATATAAATCGATTTTTATATTGATTTATCGATTTAATAATCGGAATATGATTTATTTCGAATATATATAATCATCATAATAATGAATTTAATTGAATTCAAAATTTAAAACTGAATTGAAAATAGTTCAGATAATCAATACAAACTTTTGTTTGAATTAGATTAATAATATTAATTTATTATCGGAGAATTTATTTGTTTCGAATTTAAATTTATATCGATTTAAATTAATGTCTTCACCATACGATCGAATGGAGCTTCGAATCTTGTTCTAGCATTTTCAGAATAATGGTATAACCCTAGGAATGCCAGTTGTTGCATTCGAATAGGAGTTCGGAAACGCAGAATAATTTAAATTATATAAATCCACATCGGTTCGAATAAATTCAGGGTCGACAAACTTCTGTTTGAATTAGATTAATAATATTAATTTATTATCGGAGAATTTATTTATTTCAAATTTAAATTTATATCGATTTAAATTAATGTCTTCACCATACGATCGAATGGAGCTTCGAATCCTGTTCTAGCATGTTCAGAATAATGGTATAACCCTAGGAATGCTAGTTGTTGCATTCGAATAGGAGTTTGGAAACGCAGAATAATTTAAATTTTATAAATCCACATCGGTTCGAATAAATTCAGGGTCGACATTTTATTTCCTTTTACCCTAAGTAATGAAGTACCTGTCTAGCTACACCTACCCTTTCAAATCGCGTAATATCTGTTCCCTTTCTTCGTAATGAAGTAAAACATGATTTAATCGTAGTAGTACTTTGGTTCCCCCATATGCTCTATAAATTGACATCGCCTTCGTGTTTTTTCCCTTTTTTAAACCAACTCTCCTCTTCGTTAATTCCCTTGTCCTCAAACTCTTGGGCAATTCCTTTCTGGAAAACCATCTTTCCTCATTTCTTTATTTTTCAAATTCAAAACGGAACTTCAAGAAGAAATAAAATGGAAAATTCAAATTCGAAATCTTCGATTTTGGTGTATCACAGCAAGCAAATGGATCTGTTTCCTCAATCCGTAACTCTCAATCGAGGTTAGGACGAATTCGCAGGAGGGTATTTAGGTCAAACGATGGGTGTAGTGGGATCGTGATGATCGATGAGCGCACCACATTTCAGAGGAAGATCAATACTGGTAACTGGAGTTGCGATGGATTTTCTTAGGAGCGACTACCAGTAGGGGTGGAAACCGAGTTCGAATCTGAGGTGAAAAGGGGAGTGCGATCGGTATTTTCTTTTGGGAATTTTGGTGGAGATGTATGTGAAAACCATTCGTACCTAGGTTATGAATTTTTGATGTTAATGACGGCAAAAGGGAGTTTGGTCTCTGATTATTGGAGAAGGGTGCTGAACTCTTGAAACAGTGAGAACCTAGAGAAGTAAAATTGTGGTATTCATCTGAGAAGAAGTGTCGAATTTGGCAAGGTGAAATGGGTTCGTGTATTTTCTTCTATGCGATGACAAGGGGACGAGCTCAGAAAGTGAGGGCTAGCAAGGATGACTATTTTTGAATAGTGAAGTGTTGTGGATTCAGGAAAGAAGAAAGCAAGCTGTAGTGATGGATTTTCCTTACTGTCATTAGTTTGAAAAGTTGAAGGGTAAAACGAGATTAAGGCTTCAACTAAGGTTAGTTTAATTTATTTAATTTAAAGCTAATAGTGATTTAATTAAATTCAAATAAATTTCCTCAACTTTATAATAGTTAAGTTATAATGTATAACCTTCGTATACATTGCCAGAATCAAACCAAATTTGATTATGGATTCAAATTGGTAAAAGCTTCGCATATACTGATTTGGAGCGATATGGAGTTAATCGGAAATAAATCGCTATTTCAATGAATTAAATCAATGTGAGTAAATCTCACTCATATTTTTTATTTAGAATTATTTATTCGTTAAAATAATTGTTCGCTTGTTGTTTGCATGCACTGAAATATTTGTGTGGCTATTAAATATATATTAGTTATTTAGGATTGGTGTTTGCGGTTATTATATATATATATATATATATTGGTGGTTGGATTCCCGCAGTGTCATTAGCGGATGCCCACAGTACCATTAGCGGATGACCCTATGCTCCCCACGATGATAGTAGATGACCTTCTATACTGCGATATCCTACCTCGAAGCAGGATGGGTGTTGTTTATGTTGGCTAACGTCTGTGGATGCAGGAAAACAGGTTGGAGGAATCCAACTGGATTCCTCAAAAATATTATTATTTGTTTGTTTCATATGTATTATCATATATGATGTGTTAGAAAAACTGTGATTGGTAACTAAGTGTTTTAGGGTGTTTAAATATCACTGGGGCCTGAATATTGATTTATAAAATATCGTAAAAAGGATATTTTAAGATTTAAAAGGGAAATCTATTTTTCTAAAAATAGAATTCGAATTGTGAATGGACTAGAAATATTACCTTGTTTGAATAAGTAAAACAAGTATTGAATTTATAAGCGAAATAAGCAATGTTTATAAATTAACTAGTGCGAACCCGTGCTTCGCACATGGGTTGCAGACAATTCTGCGTATATAATATATATCGATCAAAAAAAAAAGTTGTACTCATAGTTTATTTTAGATTATGTTAGCACTGCTAGATGGAAAAAATAAATAGTGTACCCATAGTTTATTTTAGACTTTGTTAACACTGCTAGATGCAAACGATTTAAGTTATGAAGTGAGAAAGGTAGAGGCGCAGCGGTAGCAAGCTAAAACAATTGAAATTGCTTAGAGAACTTTCGACTACGGTAGTAAAATTTGAATAGGGCATGAATTGATGCTTTACTCAAAGGGAATCCCGGAATAATGTATGTCAGAATGCATATAGCAAACAACAAGTAGTTAAAACTTAAAATGAAAAATGTTAGTTGTGGACATGCATTTTGGGAGTACATTTGCATTAAAATATGTGTTTATTGTACACAATAGCAACAATAATTACAGTTCAACATGAAAGTACCACGATGCACCAAGATATGCTTACAGTGGAAAAACACATTGTTGTACCATACAATTGAACGGTGATACAGAACATGATTCCATTATTTAAATTTACTTGTCTTATTCAAATAACACACTGGAAAAAAAGAGGGTGCATTGACTTGACAAATAATAACACAACGCACATTCTTCATATTAAAAAAAACGAATAAGTAAACAACTAAAATGCAAATGCAACATTTTGATCACCACAGGGTCCAGAGCATGAAGTTTGTTAAAGCTTGAATGAACTTTGTTCCACCATAGGCTTCACACCTCGCAATGCGTAAGCCTAAAATAATCTCAGATGGCACTGAATCTATTGGAAAAAAAGGGATTAAGAGTGCATGTAGTGATGTAATTAATGGTTGAAAGATATGTGCAAAGTTAAAATGAAATGTTACCGATTAATAATTTGTGTTTGAGGCTAAAGGAGAAGTAACCTTGCTAAAAATCTGGAGAACAGAGTGTTGTAAAACGGTCAAATAGCCATGTAAGGAAACATAAGGCTTAACGTCCAAACATCTATGATTCAATCAAATTGAATACTACTTATGTATGCTATACCTTTTTGTATGTCCTTTCATGTAGGAAAAAAGGCATCACAAATCACTATTTTTTAATCTTCAAAATTTGACATTAAACCAAATGTAACGTGGGATGTAACACACTTGTAGTAGTTCCCCTCATTTTCCCATATTCCATAAACTGTGTATAAGCTATTAACTGTATGATCCATTTTTCTCTCAGATAGTGGAGTACAAAAAATAAAACCAAAGCAGCATAACTCACTCTTTTCTAAGATAGATTTATATTAACATGTATGTCAACATGGCACAATAATTATTTTTGAACTATTCTTCTATTTATTAGCCTTATAAAAGCATGTGAAAAACTAAATTATATATGTGAAATTAGGGAAAGAAATGCCTTTTACAGTAGTTACTTGTGAACAGTTAATTATGATGTGAAAATACATTATTTCCTAATGAAGTGAAGAAATTGTAGCATGGAAAAAATATTAGCATAAAACGTAAAGTAATGAGCAGAAAAGGAATCCTTGAAAAATCTCTCTGTATCAAAAATCAAGAACGGTCCGATTGCAACATATGGATGTGGAGAGCTGGAATAGGATGAGTAGAGTACTATGCAGCTTACAATTTCAATATGTCATTGTATGGCATAATAAATGAGATTGTTGGTACCGATCAGCTCAACGTATTCTTCATTGTCTAGCTATTGCCGTGATTTAAGTAAATATATGCATGATAGTATGGGGAAACACCATATTTGAAATTTTTCCAAGTTTACTTCTTTTCTGTTGACTCTGGTACAACTCATCCCTATATATCTGGCACATATGTGCAAATTTTATGTTTTGAAAGTAAGAGCAAAACTTCTAGGTTTGGAATGAAATCCATGTATGCAGGGATAATTGGAATTTAAAAGGGTAATTAGAAGGGAGCATTGAAGATTATTAAGGCCACCAAACGTCTCGACCAACATTAATAGGTACAAAGACCTAGGATTTTAGTCAAAATTAATTAGTTATAAGTGAAGTAACTTAACTTGAAGCAGCAATGTATTATTTTGGAGAATGGCCAAAGTGTAAAATTTCCAAAAGAAACACAGAGAAAAAAGTATTCGAGTTGAGAATTAATAAGAAAAAGGCTAAATATTAATCCAACATATATAATAAAATAGAAAATATTGAAAGTCAATATTTTTCCAAAAGTAAAAAAAAAATCATGCTTTTGAAATGTCAGCATTTTAAAATATCACTAAACTGAAATCAGAGAAAAATGAAAGAAGCATTATGCTCCTTTTCCCAAAGCATTGTTAATATGAACAGGTAAAAACATCGATATGTGGAGAAAATATAAAATACAAATTATGATATTTATAAATATTCAGGTAACATTTCATGTTCAATGGTTACAACATATTGAGGTAACATTTCATTGATATGTCGAGAAAATATAAAATACAAATTAGGTGTACAATTAAGATACTTATAAATATTGAGGTTACTACATATGATCAATGGATTTGATTTGTAATAACATTTCATGATTTGCAGGTGGAAAAAAGTCATGCAATCACATATAGTTAATAATTAGATATTTAAATAGTTTGTTTACCAAAGAAGATGAGAAACATATCTCATTGTCTTATTTTTAAAATTATGTAGAAATGACTTACTATTTAAAGATATCAGATTTCCAATGATTAGCCTTATAAAACAAAATATTTAACAATCAAAACATGAATAAGAGAAAGAATACCTTAATGCAATGCCTAGATTAGTATGAATAAAAAGGGTGAAGCTAGACCAATCATAGCATCCATTAGAGGTAGAACCTATTTGGGAAAATTGGCCAACCAAATAACCTTAATCAAACAAAATCACAAATAACTATAATATAATCAACTTGCATTTAGAAAATAAAATATATACCAATTTCAAGTTAGGCTATAGTAATTAAAATAAAATAATTTGACTATTATTTGTGGTTTGATGTGGTAAGTTACTAACCAAATCGAGCAGCATCTCCAACATTAATCTTTGTACATTATGTTTTCCTGATGTGTTAAAAAGAATCAATTAACACATGTAAGAAGGCTAGTTGACAAAATACTTCTTCCAATAGTAGACTAAAACTTGATATCGATAAAAGAATCTTAGATCAAGGATAAAAAGGCGATTTATTGATTCTTGCAGAATGACTTAGGAATCATTTGATGTTACTTTTTATAATCCCAGAATTAATATAAATGTTGCTTTTAGTAGACATTTGGGATCATGAAATTAATATAGATGTTGCTTTTAATAGACAGTTGGTATCATGAAATCGAATATGACATACGGGCTTTAACTGCTTGTCATAGCATAATCAATATGCTAGTCCATATAAATACCAAAATATATAAAAATCAGTGTTAAATATGAAATATTATGACTCAAGTGATAATATACTTGCAAAAGTGATCACATGCTTGGGAATTAAAGTGCTAATACTTGAAACATAGTATTAGCAACTTTTTCATTTTTTTAGAAAGAGCAGCTATTAATCTTCGTGCTATTCTAGATTAATTGAACTTATACTACATAATAACATATCATATATTTGCATCTAAAAAAATTAGCAATCTACTTTAATCTTGCACATAAATACCTGCATCAATTCTTCTAGAATAAAATTATTTCGTCATTATAAATTGCATTATATTGGTCATCAAGATTTACAACGTCATAGTGGTTGTTGCATATAGTGTGTGCATAGGTGAAGCATACAAAGCATATGAGTATATCACGTGAGAAAAAGGTAATAAACGGAGTACGGTAATTGCCCTATGTGCAAATTGCTTCACAATACTTCACCATTTGATCTGTATTGGGACAGTACTAAAGGCACATCCAATGAAAGTACACCAGTGTAAAAGTAAGTTTATTCTCTTATGTAAAATTATACAAAGACACATGTGAAATCATGTTATAACTTTTAGCATGTATATCGGAACTTGCACAGTTGATTACCTCCACTGGACTATGGTATAAACAGAAGACCAAATGAAAATGAATTTAATCAATAGAGTACTAACTTACCATAGGCAAAGTAACACAACAAATTATGCTAGATTTAATAGTATTTACACATAAAAACTTAAAATAGGATCCACGCATGCACGATATCACTTATGCATAGTAAACTTTTGAAATCAAGCACATTTTCATGCATAATTTAATTTTCTATTTTTGTCGTCAATTTGGGATGATGATACACTTACCTCACTTAAAAATAGCTTGCGTAGATGCATTAACTTGAGTGTTTCTAGATACTTTAGCTAAGGAAGCTGGATGTAGATGACCAGTCCAAGCTAGGCATTGTTATCAACATCCAAAAATTTATTCAAGAATAATTAATCATTGTTCAGTTAAAGGATCATTTAGTTGAAAATTTTGAATTACGAAGAATGGATGGTCAATAATTAAGAATGGGATGGAGGAAGTGGTAAGAGTTCAAGATTTGTAGTAAGTTGGAGTATACTTACAATTATCTTCATGAAACATTACAAAAACCATGTCACACCAATTTTACAAACAAAAATTATACTGAAATTGAGATATATAATAATTAAGCAAAATCCAAAACGTGTAGATAAAGCTGCTGTAGCTTTAAGCACATACCAGTTGCATCTCGAGCAGTCAAGAAGAGTAGAGCGATTATAGCTCAGATACGATTTTGTTGTAAGTTAGAGATCAGAGTTGAAGCTCGGTGCATGAGGCGACTTCAATTTGGCGTCCGAAGCTTTTGTAGCTTGATTGGCAAATGAAGATCCTCATTGACATTATTCCCACTCAACTTTTTTACTACAAAAGTACAACACCATGGATTTTCAAGTATTCGTTATATATATCTTTGGGTGCATACACTTTTTCAGGTAAGATTGAGGTAATAACCCTGTCTGATACCATCTACTTGCAACCTAAACATCCGTACACTCATTAAAATACCTGAACGCAATGCAATGCCCATATTAATATGGACAAAAAACCTCAAGCAAGTGGAAGTCGCAAAGGCCAGAATGAAGTTACTATCACAACTAAAATCAAAATAATCAAATAGTCCATTACAAAGATATTATACATGACAAAGATGTAAAATTACATAAAACTGATGTGCAAGATGAAGTAGAAATTGGAATAGTAAAGCAAACAACTCAGGCATTGGAAATTATGAGCATACATGAGAGCTTGGATTGTAGTAATTGAATTTCAGGATGGATCGTCTCTGCAATGGAAAAACAAAAGTCAATGGCAGCCATTAGTGCAGTTATGGTTCTTTGCGTAACATGATTACTGAGAAGGTGAAGGTGGGTATAATGTATCTTGTTTATATTTCTTCTCTCTGTGCATGTGTGCGCGTTTGGGAGGGGGTATTCATACAATGCTGAACCATAGGACCGAATAATGTGTTTTTCACATGTTTATTATCATACTGGTCCTAATGTTAGTGTAACTTTATAAACCTACAATGAGAATATTTCGTAAGAATTGATGTTTCAGCGGATAATATAACAAATTCCTATAAAAGAACATTCAATTTTGTTGCTTATACCAAAATTCGAAAGACAAACAATCCAATAGAAATGATAACACCAAAACCAGAATTAAATTAAATGATAATTCAACAAAAATGCTGGCAGCATAAAAAATCAATGAAAAACAAAATATAATACAAATGACAGCATCAACAATAAGTTAAGTGAAAAGATATAATTTGAAAAATCCTAGCAAGAAAGAAGCATGCGATTTAGCCAAAGATCAGATATCCTAACAAAACAAAATTTGCAATACAAAGTTATGCATACAAATGATAGTGTAACTATATAAACCTATAACGAGAATATTTTGTAAGAATTGATGTTTCAGCGGATAATATAACAAATACATATAAAGAACATTCAATTGTGTTGCTTTTAGTTAAAAAACGTTAAACGGTAATTCAAAAGAGAAACAATGCAATAGAAATGATAACATCAAAAGCAGCGTTAAATTAAATGATAATTCAACACAAACGCTAGCAGTAAAAAAAAATCAATGAAAAGAAAAATATAATATAAATGATAGCATCAACGATAAGTTAAATGAAAAGAAAGAATTTAAAAAATCCTAGCAAGAAGGAAGCATATGATTTAGCCAAAGATCAGATATCCTAACAAAACAAAATATGCAACACAAAGTTGTGCATACGAATGAAGGTGTCGAGTGGTTTAGATTTTAAGGAAAGAAAAGGTAGTCTAATATAACTATATATATTTCAATATTACTTCTAATTATCGTATGGTTTTATAGCACGAACTAAAACTAAACAACATTTGACGATTGTACCAAATTGTTCGCAAACATTGGATTTACAAAAGGTGCTATATAATATTTTATAATACATCAATATGGCATGTTTGATAAGATCAAAATAAACATGTACCGGAAGATGATTTGAAAGAAAAATCTTTGACTTGATAACTAAGAATAATGTAACATGGATACAAAAATAGTTTATCATAATGTCAGTAAAATATACCTATAAGTTGAGAAATGGGAACGGGATCTTCAAAACATCATTGAGAAACATTCGAAGTCCTAAATGATACAAAATACATGTACAATGTTACAAACATGAAATGTATTATATATATTTTTCTCAGCCAGTTATAAACCGAATTCCACGTCACAGTGCAGTATTTTTGCTTTCATTACAAAGCGTAAACAGTGCAAATTAAGCTAAATTCTGTTGCACCATTCCCAAAGTCATTGTATTGTTAATTATTCTTGGTACTCATATATCGAAGAACGTAGGCAAATCTGAAATCAAATTCACTTGTTGGCTTGGTACAATTTTATAAGTAAACAATAAGTGCAATAAAAGGGAACAACCAAACAACTAAAAATAAGATATTCAATTGCCAAAAAGATATAACAACAGTTGAAACTGAGAAGAAAACGGTTATGAAATAAAGAAGAGAATTTGAAATGGCAGGAAATTATATTTTGTTTCGAAATTATTTTTCTAAATCCCAAAATCCAAGATCTATTGAGTATAATTTCATTCACTTCAATCCAATAAAAATCATCTTTGATGATGAAACAAAAGTGAAACTGAAAGTTGCTGCTTGAAAGTGAAAATATAGTATGATATAATAATAAAACAATTCTAGAATTTACCTCTTTTTGAGAGCCAGTTCAGTGGTGAGAAATAGCTAAGTGGAGAACGTCGACACCTGAGGTGAAGCGGCGCTTGCAGTAAAACGCTGTTGTGGCAAGATATCTGAATAAAACAATTCTAGAATTTACCTCTTATTGAAATCCAGTTCAATGGTGAAAAATAGCTAGGTGGAGAACAGTACCTGATCTGAAGCGGCGCTTGCAGGAAAACGATGTTGTGGCAAGTAGAAAAAGGCGCAACACTGGGTTGACAGGAAAAGGTAAAGATAAGCGGGGGAAAAATGGAGAAAACGGAAAGGGCAATGAGGGAAAAGGAGGAGCTACCTATACGCTACCCCGAATCTCGATGAATTGCATAGGCGGCAGGAAGGAAAGAGAGCAACAACCGAGATGGAGGGTTGATCGGCTGTAGTTTGGATGTCAAAGAAGAGGAAGTAGAATGTCGGCAAGTAGAAATTTGAGGGATTAGGGTTAAATATCCGTGATTTGTTTGATTTGTCTTCTACTTGCGGAAATGGATCCAACGGCATGGATGCGTTTTGTGGACAGGTGTCGACCAAAGCAATAAGCGGTCACTGAAGAGATAAACGAGCGGTTATTTCAGTGCATGGCGAGGATGAAAAGACTGTACACGTGTCGGTTAGTGAATTTTTTGAAGAATCTGGATCTGAAAAGTCTTCGGAGAAAGATTGTGCTTTCATATAATATAATAGATTAATACTGGAAATTGAAGTATTGTATTTATAAACGATGTTTATAAATTAAATAATACATGAAATTGAGGTAAATTTATAAACGGTATATATAAATAAAATGGAATGATTTTCATTGGATAGTAAGGGAATTGATATGAATTTATAAATAAAGTGGAAAAATTATCATTTGATAATATGAATATTTAAATTCAAATATGAATTTAAAAATAGAAATGGGGAATCGTTTTAAAGAAGTAAACGATGAAATTTATTTTGATGTTCAGAATATACATTGAATTAAAAATAAATCAATATGGATTTATGAATTGAATCGATTAGATCGAATTTGTTTAAATACAGTATTTCCTGAAAAGAATATTTAAATCGTATTAGATATAAACTAAAATTAAATATGCAAATAGATTCTATATATAGATAAGTTATAAGAGATAGAATATTCCAAAACAAGATTTTGGTTTTAAATAGATTTCGCAATGAACTTGTTCAAATGTAAAACAAGTAAATTTATAAACAATGTTATAAATATGGTGAATTAATTATCAAGAGATAATTGGTAACTATAAATTCAAGTGTAAATTTAAAAATAAATTTTGAAATCATTTAGAAAAGGGAATGACGTCTTTTATTTCGGAATTCGGAATATAAAGTGAATTGGGTTTCAAATGGATTTGAAATGGAAATTTGTTTTAATATATAAAACAAAGAAGTTGAATAATGATATTTATAAGTCTGGTGAAAATAAATTACCATGAGATAATGTAGCAGTTTAAATTGAAATATGAATTTAAAAATGGATTGGAAAGTGTTTTGAAATGGGATGATTGATTATATTTCGTAATCCAAATATGAATTTGAATTGAGAAAAATCCAACGGATTTATAAATAAAATTCGATTTATATCGAATTTAACAAAATAATTAGTTATTGGTATTTGGAATCGAAATTGGCTTTGATAAGTGAATTGGGTTAGTAAACTCATATTCGAAATCGAATATGAAACTGGATTGAAAATGGAATTCAATTGGTTCATAAGCAAATTAAAATCATGTATGAACATGATATGTTTAATTAAAAAGTGAAAAAGGCAAAGAGCTAATTTAAAGAATAAATTAGCGAATTGAATGAAAATAATTGGATTGAGTTAGAATAAATTGGGAATGGACGTATATAGGTTAAGCAGGTTTGGAATGAAATATATGGAGATTATAATTTGTGTGCCCGACAAAAAGGTACACGTTTGAATTCCATATGAGATTTTATGCGCCGAATCGGCAAGCCACTTGGATTTTTGATTTTCTTTTTGAATGGAAAGGGCTTAGAGAGGCGAGTTGAGGTTTGAACTATCGACCGGTACAAAGGAGGTTATGTAAAAAAATTCTGGAAATTTAGGAATTAGAATATTTTTAAGATAATTTGATAATTAGAAATCTATATATCAGTTTATATAGAATCCAGTAAGGAAACGAACTTAAAAATAGAATATTATAAACAAAAAGGAAATCGAAAATATGTAGTAGAAAGAGAAATATATATATATATATATATACACACACATTTTAAAAATGAATAAGTGGTTTTTATGGTGTCGATGATTTGAGATAAGCGGTCTTGTCTGTTTTGAAGTTAAAGATGTTATTCAGTCATGGTCTAAGAGGTAATTATACCCAAACTTGATTGATTTCATTACTAACTGATATACAGCAAGATTCAGTCTTAAAGATAGATGTTTAAAGAGTTTAGTTGAATGCAGTATTTTGGGTTGTTGGGACGTGTTTTATACAACATTCGTTTTAACCCAAGTAAGTGGAAATTTGGAAATATAATAATAAATATTTCCTGAGTATAGAAATAAATGAATGGTCGTGGAAGAGATAAGTAATTGGAATGTTTTCCAATTATAAATAGAATATATTTTCTAAGTATAGAAAATAAAAGAAGGCGATATATGGAATTTTTTTCCAAATAGCGTAGAGGTAAAGATGATCGCCGAAAATATTGTGTTAACAAATATGGGTAAGGAAATGGAGAAGTATTTTAATTAATGAAATATTAATTAAAGGGCTAGGTGATTTGTTTGATGCTTTGGTTGAATGTTAGTTTTTCTTCGATAGTTAAATAACCGACTATCGAAGTACTAGGCAATAATCATTGTCAATAGGGAGAGACCGGTTGGATTATTATCCGTGAACCACTCCATAATGGCAGTAGCGTTGCGAATCATATTATATGAAGATAATCGAAGATGGAGTAAAGTGCAAGGACTTTTTCTATTAATAGAAATGGTGCCTTTGGTTTCGTTCAATCCTAGAACGAACATAAATGGACGAATGTTTGACAGAGTATTTCCAATGATCGCATATGTTGGTTTGTATAAATATATATGGTGGTGGAGAATTTATTATCTTAGCATAATATCCAGAATATATTTATGCTAATCAATTAATGATTAACGGATCTGACAATGTGGCATTCATAATGATTGTGTTATAAATGAATTGCAAGTAATCGTAGCCTCAGGCCTCAACAACTGGGAAATAACAAAAATCGGGCAGGGAGCATGGCTATGTGGGTAGCTTCCATTAGGGTGTATTATCACCTATCTAGAGAAATTCATTTTATTCCTTATTCTATTCGATGTTATCCCATTCGGGAAAACGGTTGTTGATCCCAACTTGTGGTGAAATACATTCGATACACTCAAGCGAAATGAGTGGCCGGGTTACAAGATGTTCTTGTTGAACCCAGTGTATTCTCCTCTAAAGATACACTATCGGAAGGTGGTTCCATACCTTGTCATAGTTGGAAATGCATTACCCAATAAGTGCCCGCGGTTTTGATTGTATATTATATATGTGTGGAATGTGAGATGCAAACGTTCCACTAGATTTCTATTTATTTGATTTAGACACTATTATAATATCAAAAGAGTTTTGATATAAAGATTATCGTTCTTTCAAAAGGATTTGGAAAGTTGAATCAAGTGTTTTGGATTCTCATAAGGGAAAAACCCGTTCTGTGTTATACGGCATGGTCTTATGAGATATCGTCTATTTTCTCAAACTGTTTTAAACTGTTTACTCATACCAATCTCATGACTGACCCAGAGTTTATTTTGTTTTGTTTTTACCTAAACTCTTGGGTGCCCAAATTTGTACGGGCAGTCAAGTAGTTCAGGATTTTACAGATTTACTTGGAGGAGCTGGAAGCAGGAGGCTTCAATGTTATCGAGTTATTGTTATTTCCGCTGTGTTGTAAGTGTTATACTCTGATAGTGATACTATGATAATAGTATGTATATGTATACAGAAAATTTTGTATTCCAAAAGCTGTTATATATTATATTTGGTTCCGCTGTGATGTGAGATTCTGTGTTGTTAATTCTTTTCTTCTTTGCCTTTTCCTTCTAAAAAATGTGATTCATATTTCTTTGATATTTGGGTTGGACGTATGATGTATGTAGTCAACTCAAATAGTACGGATTTGCGGGCTATTACATTATGTAGGTGATGTTCAGTTGGAGGGCTGGAGGACTAGACTGTTTTAATGAATCAAGAATTTGGAATCATTCATAAGATGATAAAACTGTTTATCATCTATCATTATGTGATAAAACTATTTATCATTTGTGAAATAATTAAACTATTTTTTTTGAATTTAATTATTTTTGTAAAATGATATATGTTTTTATCTTTTCTAACTACGACATTAAATAAGTTGTATGTCATAAAGTTTATCTTTTAAGAAAATTATAGTTCAATTTCTTTTTGTATTAGAAAAACTTAAGTTATTGAGAAAGAAAAAAATATTTATCTTTTGCTCTACTTGTTTTTATATGGAAATTTTTTTAGTTATTTTAAAAGATAAATATATTAATCGTTTTTTTATACTTCATTTAAATCACGACTACTTAAAACAAAAGGCATATTTCGTAAATTAATAATAACATTACAAAAAAACATAAGTTCTTTAAAAAGATAAATGTATTTATCTTTTCAAATAACAAAATTTTACTAATGCAAACACGACAACTTAAATTTTATCGTTTTTTCTTGTTCATTTAAAATGCGACTGCTTAAAATAGTAAATATTGAATAGTAACCAACAAAGTAGCAATTACTAATGCAAAAATTGAGTATTGAATATAATGTAAACAGTGATTATAACTTACAACATGTGTTTGTTGAGAGCTTAGTGGTGTTTGTGCAGAGATTTGTGGAGAGGTTAGTGGTGTAGTGTCCCGAAATTCTGGTACAATTTGAGCCGACCAAATAACACAAGTCCAAACCAAATTGCACTGGAAACCAGAAAACTAATAGAAAGAAAACAGAGGGTGAGAATAGATAAGACAGAAACTTAGAATAAAAGAAGAAGAAGAAGAAGAACATACATCATCATCAGAGCAACACGAAACTCACATCGGAACGAACAATATATAATAGATACATAACTTTGAAATAAAACTAGCATATGTATACAGTAACAATATCAGAGTGCAACACTTACAACACAGAGGAAATAACAATAACTATAAAATCCTAAAGCCTCCTGCTCCAAGATGTTCCAAGTATATCTGTAAAAACCTGACTACTTGAATGCCCGTACAAATTTGAGCACCCAAGAGTTTAGGGAAAACAAAACAAAACAAACTCCGGGTTAGTCATGGGACTGGTATGAGTAAACAATTTAAAAACAGTTTGAGCAATTAAACGATATCTCACAAGACCACGCCGTATAACGGAACGGGTTTTCCCCTTATGAGAATCCAAATCAATTTGATTTAACTT
Source organism: Allium sativum (assembly GCA_030737875.1). Lineage (NCBI taxonomy): Eukaryota > Viridiplantae > Streptophyta > Magnoliopsida > Asparagales > Amaryllidaceae > Allium > Allium sativum. The sequence goes on from CM060916.1 coordinate 549,844,511, forward strand.
TCAAAATCCTTTTGAAAGAAACGATAAACTTTATATCAAAACTCATTTGATATTGTAATAATGTCTATCAACCACAACTAAATAATCATCTAGTAGAAACGCTTTCATCTCACGTTCTACATATATAGTATACAATCAAAACCGCGAGCACTTATTGGGTATTGGATTTCCAACTATGACAAGGTATGGAACCACCTTCCGATAGCGTACCTCTAGAGAGGAATACACTGGGTTCAACAAGAACATCTTGCAACCCGGCCACACATGACCGACCACTCATTTCGCTTGAGTGTATCGAATGTATATCACCAACGGTTGGGATCAACAACCATTTCCCGAATGGGACATCATCGAATAAATTTAAGAATGAAATGAATATCTCTACATAGGTGATAATACACCCTACTTGATAGCCAACCACTTAGCCATGATGCCTGCCCGATTTTTGTCATTTCCCGGTTGTGAGGGTAGAGGCCATGCTTATCTTTGACAAATCACACAATTATTCACTTTGAATGTCACATCGTCATACCCGCCAAATCACAAATTGATTTCCCCAAAAATACAACGGGTATATAGCTAAGAAAAATGAATTCCTCCACCACCTAACGTAAATACGTTTGAAGAGATCAACTTACGTGATCTATTAAATATACTCTGTCAGACATTCTTCCATACTGGTTGTCCTGGGACTGGACAAACCAAAGTTACTATTATGTGAACAGGACAGCCCTTGCATAACTCCATCTTCAATTATCTTCATCATATTTGAGCGCAACGCTAACGTCCATACAGAGTGGTTTTCAGATAATGAATCTCATCCCAGTCTCTCCGTATTGACGATGGAAAAATGGTCAAAACTTCGATAGTAGGTGATTTAACTATCAAAGGAAAACATGTGTACAAACAACGGTTGTATTTCCAAATGGAAATCTTATCGAGCAATCATCAATCAACACTGATCCACTTTAATTTAATTTTTCATTCAATTATCCATTTCCCTATTCATGTTTCCATATATTCAACATTTCTTATTTTCTAAATTTAGAAAATATAAGTTATTAACATTGGAAAACATTTCCATTTCTTATTTTCGATATTAAAAAACAGTTATGATTCTTATTTGGAAAATATTTCCAAAACTCCTTCATTGGATTTAAACAGATGTTTAAATAAAACATCACTATGCCAACTCAACACATTACCTTCATTAACTAGATTCATTTAATCAACCTTCACTATCGAACCTTAACCATCCCTTAGTTAAAAATGGAGTCAATCAAGTTGGGGTATAACTACCTCTCAGACCTTAACTAAACAACATTTCTAACTTCAAATTAGACAAGGTTCACCCTTTAAATCTTTAACAAACTTCCTTACGTAACTCTCGGATTCTATTTACGAATCCACTTCTTTTACAGAAATCAATTGATTATAACAATAGTGTTATAATCCCTACTTCCTAAATATCTAATTTTAAATAAAAACTTTTATACCTTAATTTAAATAACTAAATAAATGATTTTTTTGATAAATAAATCTTGATTTAAAAACCGGAAAGTAAACGGTACTTCCATACAATCGATATAATCGAACCCCAATGTATAATTCTCTTTCGAATAAACTATATTCGATTTAACTCTATTTCGAATAACTAATTCGATTAACTCTTTTCGAATAACTAATATTCGATTAACTCCTTTCGATTAACTAATTCGATTAACTCCTTTCGATTAACTAATTCGATTAACTCCTTTCGATTAACTAATTCGATTAACTCCTTTCGAATAACTAATTCGATTAGCTCCTTTCTAAAAACTAATATTCTATTAACTCCTTTCGAATAACTGATATTCGATTAAATCCTTTCGAATAACTAATTCGATTAACTCCTTTCGAATAACTAATATTCGATTAACTCCTTTCGATCAACTAATATTCAATTAACTCCTTTCAATTAACTAATATTCGATTAACTCCTTTCGAATAACTAATTCGATTAACTCCTTCCAATTAACTAATTCGATTAACTCATTTCGAACAACTAATATTCGATTAACTCTTTTCTTCGAATAACTATATTCGATTAACTCTATTCTTCGAATAACTATATTCGATTAACTCCCTTTGAATAACTCTAATTCGAATTAACTCTAATCGATTAACTCTAATTGATTTAATTCTAATCGAAGACCTCTATTCGATTAACTCTAATTGATTAACTCTAGTTCTAATCGATTAACTCTAACTCATATTGATTAACCCAAACTCTAATCGATTAACTCTAGCTCTAATCGATTAACTATAATTTGATTAACTCTAACTCTAATCGATTAACTATAATTCGACTAACTCTAATTCTAATCGATTAAATCCTCTAACTCATTTTAATTAACACATTCTGATTAACTCCTACTTCCATATTCAGTTTCAAATATCGATGTTGAAATCGATTCTTACTTTTCTATATAAGTATTGACATATATATTCTATTTATCTAATGATACATATTTTATTTAATTTATAAAATATTATTTATAAATTAATCTTCTCAATATATTGGTTAGAACAGATTCTATTTAAAATCTTTGCTTTAAATCCATATCATGTTATACCTGTGTGTGAAGCACGGGTCTAACCTTTCAAATGTATAATTCTCTTTTTGTACAATTCTATTAATTTTTCAAGTATTTCCTTGTATAGTCTATTTATTTACCAAATAAATCCCTTTTGATAATTCTATATATTTTATAAAATATTTCCCCTTTATATAAAATCCATTGATTTTATAAGTAATTCCTTTTATAATCTAACTATTTCCTTTTCTATTTGTTCTACAAATATTTCCTCTTTCTATTTGTTTTACAAATACTTCCTCTTTCTATTTGTTTAACAAATATTTCCTCTTTCTATTTTATCATATTTATTTCCCATAAATATTTCCTTTTCAAAAACCCTTTTTGATTTTATAACTATTTCCTTTTATAAAATCGTTTTCCTTTTATATATAAAATCCATTAATTTTATACAAATAATTTATTTTCAAAATACATTTTGAAAATACCCTTTTCTACATCCCAGTATTTCTTACGGTATTTAAAATACCAAATGAGAATGATCGATATCATTCAACACACATAATCAACAACAGATTATATATCACATCATATATTACAATATATGAAAAGAACAATATTACAAATATTGAGGAATCTAATTGGATCCCTCCAACCTATTTCCCTACATCACAGAAGTTAAACAATATAATTAACATCAATTTCATTTCACTATGAAATATTTTGTTAAACAAAATCAATATTTTATTAACGATTTATATATATATCGTTATCTATAATTTCAACCAATCAATCAGCAGTTCAACCAAGCAGTTAGCAAACAACAATCAATCATCATTTATCAGTTCTAAAAATACGTTATAAAAATATGAACTGATAGAGTTGGTGAGTTTTACTCATATTGGACGATCATCGTTAATAACGATAACCATCGCTTGATTCAGACGGACAATTTATTTCGCTATAAGTTGTAACGAGCTCCAATTCACTCCCAATCAGTTCCATTTTGAAGCTTTTGTCCACAGGATCCCAACGTGATCGGTTTCGTTGAATTCCGTTCATGTATGACCAAGTTATGATTATTAGAATTTAGTAGATATTTTATATAAAATAAAACATGGATCTAGTTATTTAAATGGGCTTAACTCTTCTTTGTCGGCCCAACTACAATCCACCCTGCACCCGCTCATTTACCATCTTCCCTGTTCTTTGTTCCTCATCAAACAAACATTGTTGCGACTCCTACCTTCCACCGCACCCAACATACGCCATGAAACTTCAAACTAAGGCTTGCGTTCAACTCCTCTTGGATTCCTCTTTCCCCTCAACACCATTCCAGACCACTCGCACTAACCAATCAAACGCGACATCACCCATCACCAACGCACTACTATACAGAGTGCGAGTCATTTTAAAACCGAACCCATCCAAAACTTGCACGCATGAAGTATTCCATACCAGAAATCAAAATACCATAACTGATTCAAGCCTTATTGCTCCAGTTTCCTATTTGTTTGAACCCTAGGTGAGACGACCCGAACTTCCCCGTGAAGGAAAGCACGGCTAGAATTGAGTACAAGACAAAATAGAACGCAAACAGAAGAACATTTCATTGTTATTACAACAATTCCATCAGATACAAGAATATACAGAGTATAAATGAATAAATTACATTCGACAAATATCAGAGATTACAATAAGTTACATAGCAGCGGAAAAATATACAAAACACAACTGAAAGTGATACACGGATACAGAGCTTTCCGAGCATCGTCCCAGCTGTTAATCAGGACCCTGTGAATATAAATCTGCAAAACCAAAACTACTAGCTGCCCGTGTGGAAAATAGGGGCACCCAGAGTTTAGGTTAAAACAATAAACTCCAGGTCAGTCATGTGACTGGTGTGAGAACTAAAACAGTTATAATTCTTTATTTTAAAGTTCGGTAAATCAAGGGACCACGCCGTATAACACGGAACGGGTTTCCTCCCAAGGATACATGTGCATAGAACAAACAACGCAATGCTAAATAAAGAAAAATGAAGCTGTTATAAGACCCAGGTCCCATCACACAATGCAACGCAAGCCGGAGGATAGGGTTTTTACCTTATAACAGCCAAAGCATGCTTGATACGTTTAAAACACATTATTTGATACTATTATAAGTGTATAGTGTCAAATCAATTTCAATCATAAATATTAATCATAGGCGGCATGAATAACCCATACCACTATGTCGCCATACTAGGTTCTACAAATAAAACCGCAATATCACGTATTGGAAATTGGATTTCCGTCATGAGCCGAGGCAAGGGGCAAGCTCCTCTCCGCGTTCGAGACACTCTAGCAAATGCCTCAGGACCCCACTATGATCCTTGGATCTTCAGGGCCGGTCCTCTCTTACTTTTGAGGATTAGTTATTCCTGAACACACGTTTCCCGGTCCTTACAGACCTATATCCGAGGCGCCTCGTATCCAACAACCACACAGGTGAAAAGTATATAAATGTCAGGGCTGGTAGGTCACTGACACCACCCTAGCTAGAAAGAAACGTCGTGCTCTCCCTGCAGTCACTATCCCGTTTTTGGCTCATACCGAGGTGTGAGGCTCGCGAATTCACGTTACACACAAAGCTACGCCACACAGGCCGTGCTTTGATCATCAACCACAAGACTTTGCTTTTCAACAGAAGCCTTGATCAATTGCCACTTACGCGTGCCACACTGGCAATTCACTCCATGCGACTGATGTCCATCGATATACAACCTCTGAGCTCGTGCGTCTCAGAGAAGGGCGTTAAGCAAGAGAATAAATTCTCCGCCGCCAAACAGATGTATATTTAATAGAGATCAATCAACACAGAATAAAATCCAATGTCAGACACACAATCCATTTACAAGTTCGTTCTGGGTCTGAACGAAACCGGAGGCACTTTCCTCGCATATCCATCCATCTCCAAGTACATCTGGAAGATCACCAACTGTTTCCCTCATCTTGGGTGTACAGCCCAATCAAGATCATCAGTAATCACCAAACGATGTGAAGACTTCCGGTCTTCAACCACCGTCTTCATCTTCGACATCTCGTCGAATCGGTTGTTCAGAATGGGTATAACCCGGCCTTTCTGAATAACCCACGTATATAGTAAACGAATGTTACACAAGCACAACAAACGCCTCATTCCAATTCAGAATATTCTTTTATTCACAAAATCACATTCTTAGGGAAATGTTACCATTAATTTTATCCAAGATAAATTCTTCTAAATTTATTCTTTAATCTTCCTTTGGGTATCATTTCAAACTAGTCGGGATTAACGAACTACACCGAAGTAATTATTTATTTTATTTCCCAATCCCAACCTATATATCCCATGGAGAAAACTGGCAACACTCCACATCTAACACCACGGTGTTATCGGTAAAATTAATTACCATTTCACGTTCAAATCTAATTAAAGATTTAACTATCGCTTTGGAGCAAAACTGGTGGTACTCCATTCTCGATCACCTTTCAGATTTGATATTTTAAATTATCAATTCACATTTTTAATCTAATTAAAGATTCATTAAAACTCCACTTAGTTTTAATCTTTTCAAAAATCAACATCTTGCCTTTAACTGGGTTAAAGAACCAATGTCATCTAAAACACGATTCACGATAAACCCAAATCACATTTTGATATTAAATACAAGGCTCTAAATAGAAAATATACCGGCTTATATTCAATATCAAATTCTGAAACCAACGAATATCGTATTGGAAATAACGATATAAAATATATCTTTCAAATTCCCATAACAATATCTGTATAGTCACGAAATCCAACATTGAAATATTCCGAAGATAATTTCGATTCAACTCCAGTCCAATCCACGTATTGGGAATATTGATTACTTTTAAAATCACTTTTAAATTCAATTTATTTATTTCAAAAATAAATTGATTTTAATTCTAGTTCAAAACTAGTTCATTTCGATAAAAATCTATTTTTTTATCATTTCAAATGTGGAATTCTTCATCCCAGTTCTTTCCAATTCACATATTATGATTTTACACAAATTATCAATATTTTTAATAATTTTATCAAGGCCCGTACAGTCGATTTCCATCAACGGCTATCGAACTGCACTTACAGCGACCTTATTCAAATTTGATTTGGACATAATTCCAAATCCAACCGTTAGATTTCAAATTTCTAATATTCATTGGAAAGTTCTTTTCGATACGAACCCAACGGTTCCGGTTTTAGGAGAATCCGACGGTCGGATCTCCCGCAACGTCAATTCGAAGTCAATGGTCGAAATTCACGAACTGCCGCGGAGCGGCGCGTTCTATTCAGGCCATTTTATATATAATATATATATATTATATATATTTCGTCAATTTCCTTTTAAAACGTATTTTATAAATCGTTTTAACTTCGTTTCAAAACCATTTCAACACTATTTCAATTTCTAATCAAAACTGAATATTTTATATCATTACTATATAAATGATAATATTTCCAAAACGTTATATTTTGAAATCACTTCTTTTCTATATTCATTATAAAAACGAATATAATCGATATAAATATCGTTCACGTCAAAATAGCGCAACTCTAATCAACACGGCTTTATATTTCAATAATTCGTTATTCTATTCAACAAATGAATATTTATTCTATTCAACACATGAATATATATTTCTTTCAACACACGACTAATCTCAACACATGAGTACTGTCAACACATCACTATTTTCGTTATGTAAAATATTTTATAAAACTATGGTATCTATCGTTTGATTTTCAATTAGACTTCAACCGTAAAGTAGTTCTAATTTTAAATATGATAAAGATGTGAATTTCATTGTATAAAATATTTCACTCAACACATGAACATCGTCAACACATGACTATTTTTATATTCAACACATGAATTTTCTTTTATAATATTCCTTATTTTCCCGATTGGAATGAGGCCCAATCAATCACCATATAACGTTAATTATATGGATTCCATACAACACATGTATATAATAGCATTGATAAACAATCAACCATCAACCAAAGTGCACTACACTGTATCAGCATCAAATATAAATATCTAACGCTTATAACAGCCTGTCAATCAATCGATCAACATATTTAATCAATCAGGATGAGTGAACTTCAAATTCATCCCAACACCCGTGTGGGGTTTCAAACAATCAAACACAGATTTTAGTTGTGCAGTTGGGCGATGTGTAAAATTTATCGACCCAATCAATGTCAGTCAAATCAGTGTACATAAACAAACCGTCCGGTTTGTAAATGAATATTTTATTTATTCACTTCCACGTTAAAAATTATATTTTTAACGATAAAATATTCTATTTCAACACATGAATTTCTATTCAGTTCATTTACACAATAAAAATGATATTTTTATTTTTCTAACTTATTTTAGAAAATTTCGGCGGCATAACGGCACGATACTAGAAACGGGACGAGGTCTAGCCTTATCCCCGGTCTAGTGAAGGCCCACGCCATTCACACATCAATCAAATCTATTTCAATTCACCAAACAATTCAATTCAAACCAAGTAATCTAACCAACTACACAACCAAACAATTAAACAAACAAGCCATCCATGGTCTGTGGATGACGGGTGTCGGGTGCTACTAAGCACCGTCTACATCCTAGTATATATATATATATAACTAGAAAAGAGAGATTTTGAGTGAGAAGTTCTCACCGACTAGCTATCCCAATACCGCTACTCTTCTTATGTATAAATCTTCGTCGTTCTCGCCTTTTGTCACTTTCACCGCCCGTAGTCACTACATATATAAAAATCACATTTTTATATTGTAGCCATGTATATAAAAATCACATTTTTATATTGTTGCTATGTATATAAAAATCACATTTTTATACTACTACTATATAGATAAAAATTCTATTTTTACAACGGTGTTCATATAATAAAGATTATATTTTTATATCGCCACTTATATAAAAATTACATCTTTGCTCCTTTTACATAATAAAGATCAAATCTTTAATACTTCTATAATGTAAAAATCATATTTTTATCATCTCTATAACATAAAAATCATATTTTTATTAACTTCATATGTCAAAACTGTAGAAGCTTTAAAACGGAGAAAACTCACTTTTTTTCTAACGCCCGGATTCGCTGTTTGGGTCCTAGAATTTGCAAACGAGCTTCAATCTTCACACCATCTTTTTTCCTAGCACAAGCACGCCATTCTGAACAACTTTTGCCTAGTGGTCTTCTTGCCGAAAATGTGCCATTTCGCCGGAAATCGCGAAAGTACACGAATTTTGCCGCTTCCGGACAGCAGATTTTAAACGCGTTTTCCGGGCAGCTCCGAACTCCAAAACATGACTTCCATATAGCCAAATCGAAGAGAATTTCGTGTTCTACGACTTTGGTTTTGAGGGACTTTGGCCAAAAACGCACCGTTTGGGAGTTATTCGCGAGATACGGTCAGGGACTTATTTGCAAAACGGGTAATTTTGGTGAAAATGGGTTTTTGGGTGTAGCGGGGCCCACGGCCGGAATTGAGGGGGCTGGAGGGGGGGCGCGGGCCTGATGGACGTGGGGGAGGGTGTGGGTGGCGGTGGTGGGGCCCGTGGTGGCCGCGGTGGTGGTGGTTGGTGATTTGGGGGTTTAGGGTTATGAAAAGAGGAGAGAGAAGGAGGAGGAGGAAGAGGAGGAGGAGGAGAGGAAGAGGGGGTGCGGTGGCTCGCCGGAGGCTGGTGGTGGGCGGTGGAGGAGGGGCAGCGGCGGGAGAAGGGGTGGTCTCCATTTTTGAGTTTTTGTGAAGAAAGAGGAAGAGGAAGAAAGTGAAGAAGAAAAGGAAGTAAAAGTGTTTATATGCTAGTTTCTCGCGTATCGCCTGAACGCTAGCGATCTCCGATGGCCGCGGATTTCGGACACGAGATAGTAGACGTGAAGACGAGTCCAACGAAACAAGTTTCGTCGAATTCCGAGTTCGTTTGACCATCCGTTAAAAATCACAAAAATGCTCAGATAAGCTCTAAAAATGCGATTTTGGCGCACCTTTTCTTCTCGCACGCTCACATGCTAACTCAAAAAATCAAGCCCTCTTGGATTTAACCATTATTAGATGATACGAATCTAGAAAAAAAAGTAGAATTGAATTCCGAGGTCGTATCAATAATGTTCCTTTGTAAAATAACTGCTCGTTTTGCCTTGAACTGTTTTAGCTCGCACGGCCACATACTGACTTCGTTTGACGCGTCATTTGGAACTCAACAATGATTTGTCATTATGAATCCATAAAAATTTATCTCGTCGAATTCTGAGCTCGTATGCAAAATTTCACTTTTAAGGGCTATGTATTGTTAACCGAACAACTCCAGCCCATAGCCACTATTCCGGATATCGGAATATATCGAAGCTTATACTTTTCGGAGTTCTAAACGGCATTTTGAACTCAATGAAAGTGGTTTCGAGTCCAAATTCATCCATATGCAAAATATGACTTTTTGGGCCATGTATAATTTACATAGCGACTATTCTGAATTTTCAACTGGGCATAACTTTTGATTCCCGCTATGAAATTTCGATTTTTCGGATTCGTTGGAAAGATATTATCAATTAGATCCTATTGTTTTTGGTTTCGCCAAAATCCGGATTGTTTTGCACCCGGTACATTCAATTGAAGTTTGAAATCGAATTATCGAACTACCGCGCCATTTTCAATTCTATTTATAATTATATATAAATATTTATATTCTAACGACGACGCGTATAAATATATACGTCGAATTCTATTCAAAATAAATTTCTCTTCGATATTATTTAAAATAATCTATTTTAAATGTTCAAAATTCGCTAAAATTGCCAAAACAAAAATTTTAAACTGGCCCGGATTTTCGGGTTATTACAATCTCCCCCACTTAAAACTTTTCGTCCCCGAAAAGGAACAAAGTCGAAAGTGGTTTGATTAATCAACTCTACGTTCAATCTGGCTTCCATTCTCCAACTTTTCAGTTTCTGAGAATTTTCAAATTCTTCAAAAATTTGACTAACACCCGGAATTTTCGAAAAATTTCGCCATAACCTCCTTTGTACGGGGAGCACGGGAAAATCCCGAAATTGCCATACAGGCCTTCTGATCTCAAAAAGAAAAAGAAAAAGCCAAGCGGCTAGCCAATAGGCTCATAAAATCATCATCACCCAAACAAAACAGTAAATTATGTAGTAAACATGTACCTATTTGTCGGGCAAACAAATTTTATTCTCTGCTCTAGCCTCCTTGCTATGACCTGTTCAATGTAAGTGCAAGTATATGCAAGCAAATGCGACCAAATTTCAATATAATTCAATATTGATCCAATTAGGCTTAGTGGTTCAAAATTATCAAACAAATAAACAAGCAACTCAAACATCAATCAATTAGTGAAGTAGAGTTTCAAATTCATAATTTGATATATATATAAAAAAAATCATGTTTTTGATGCCAATCACAACAATGTATTCTAGCTATATTAGTTTTGGTTCTCACACCAGCCTAATGGAAATATATAGAAATCACACCTTCGAAACACGAACATAAATACTGATGATGTGGCCACATCACCAGAATTATCCCCGGGTGTCTAGAATGTGACCCTATATCTATCTAATATATTAAAACTTCGAATATACGTTCATGACGTGTATACGCGAAATCTATATATACTCGATTGTCCATATTCAAAATAATTAAATAATCAAATACGTATAAAGCGATTTAAATTTTAAAACAAAATTGTTTTCATTTGAAAAAATATACTCTTCACACTCGTTCTAGGATACTACTGATCCTATCTCTAACGAGTCATTCTAATTGGATATTACTAATCCAATATCTGATGAATTCTTTCGTATGGTTCTAATGTGTCTTGTTCTCGAGCTCTGTAAACCAAAGCTCTGATACCAAACTGAGACGACCCGAACTTCCCCGTGAAGGAAAGCACGGCTAGAATTGAGTACAAGACAAAATAGAACGCAAACAGAAGAACATTTCATTGTTATTACAACAATTCCATCAGATACAAGAATATACAGAGTATAAATGAATAAATTACATTCGACAAATATCAGAGATTACAATAAGTTACATAGCAGCGGAAAAATATACAAAACACAACTGAAAGTGATACACGGATACAGAGCTTTCCGAGCATCGTCCCAGCTGTTAATCAGGACCCTGTGAATATAAATCTGCAAAACCAAAACTACTAGCTGCCCGTGTGGAAAATAGGGGCACCCAGAGTTTAGGTTAAAACAATAAACTCCAGGTCAGTCATGTGACTGGTGTGAGAACTAAAACAGTTATAATTCTTTATTTTAAAGTTCGGTAAATCAAGGGACCACGCCGTATAACACGGAACGGGTTTCCTCCCAAGGATACATGTGCATAGAACAAACAACGCAATGCTAAATAAAGAAAAATGAAGCTGTTATAAGACCCAGGTCCCATCACACAATGCAACGCAAGCCGGAGGATAGGGTTTTTACCTTATAACAGCCAAAGCATGCTTGATACGTTTAAAACACATTATTTGATACTATTATAAGTGTATAGTGTCAAATCAATTTCAATCATAAATATTAATCATAGGCGGCATGAATGACCCATACCACTATGTCGCCATACTAGGTTCTACAAATAAAACCGCAATATCACGTATTGGAAATTGGATTTCCGTCATGAGCCGAGGCAAGGGGCAAGCTCCTCTCCGCGTTCGAGACACTCTAGCAAATGCCTCAGGACCCCACTATGATCCTTGGATCTTCAGGGCCGGTCCTCTCTTACTTTTGAGGATTAGTTATTCCTGAATACACGTTTCCCGGTCCTTACAGACCTATATCCGAGGCGCCTCGTATCCAACAACCACACAGGTGAAAAGTATATAAATGTCAGGGCTGGTAGGTCACTGACACCACCCTAGCTAGAAAGAAACGTCGTGCTCTCCCTGCAGTCACTATCCCGTTTTTGGCTCATACCGAGGTGTGAGGCTCGCGAATTCACGTTACACACAAAGCTACGCCACACAGGCCGTGCTTTGATCATCAACCACAAGACTTTGCTTTTCAACAGAAGCCTTGATCAATTGCCACTTACGCGTGCCACACTGGCAATTCACTCCATGCGACTGATGTCCATCGATATACAACCTCTGAGCTCGTGCGTCTCAGAGAAGGGCGTTAAGCAAGAGAATAAATTCTCCGCCGCCAAACAGATGTATATTTAATAGAGATCAATCAACACAGAATAAAATCCAATGTCAGACACACAATCCATTTACAAGTTCGTTCTGGGTCTGAACGAAACCGGAGGCACTTTCCTCGCATATCCATCCATCTCCAAGTACATCTGGAAGATCACCAACTGTTTCCCTCATCTTGGGTGTACAGCCCAATCAAGATCATCAGTAATCACCAAACGATGTGAAGACTTCCGGTCTTCAACCACCGTCTTCATCTTCGACATCTCGTCGAATCGGTTGTTCAGAATGGGTATAACCCGGCCTTTCTGAATAACCCACGTATATAGTAAACGAATGTTACACAAGCACAACAAACGCCTCATTCCAATTCAGAATATTCTTTTATTCACAAAATCACATTCTTAGGGAAATGTTACCATTAATTTTATCCAAGATAAATTCTTCTAAATTTATTCTTTAATCTTCCTTTGGGTATCATTTCAAACTAGTCGGGATTAACGAACTACACCGAAGTAATTATTTATTTTATTTCCCAATCCCAACCTATATATCCCATGGAGAAAACTGGCAACACTCCACATCTAACACCACGGTGTTATCGGTAAAATTAATTACCATTTCACGTTCAAATCTAATTAAAGATTTAACTATCGCTTTGGAGCAAAACTGGTGGTACTCCATTCTCGATCACCTTTCAGATTTGATATTTTAAATTATCAATTCACATTTTTAATCTAATTAAAGATTCATTAAAACTCCACTTAGTTTTAATCTTTTCAAAAATCAACATCTTGCCTTTAACTGGGTTAAAGAACCAATGTCATCTAAAACACGATTCACGATAAACCCAAATCACATTTTGATATTAAATACAAGGCTCTAAATAGAAAATATACCGGCTTATATTCAATATCAAATTCTGAAACCAACGAATATCGTATTGGAAATAACGATATAAAATATATCTTTCAAATTCCCATAACAATATCTGTATAGTCACGAAATCCAACATTGAAATATTCCGAAGATAATTTCGATTCAACTCCAGTCCAATCCACGTATTGGGAATATTGATTACTTTTAAAATCACTTTTAAATTCAATTTATTTATTTCAAAAATAAATTGATTTTAATTCTAGTTCAAAACTAGTTCATTTCGATAAAAATCTATTTTTATCATTTCAAATGTGGAATTCTTCATCCCAGTTCTTTCCAATTCACATATTATGATTTTACACAAATTATCAATATTTTTAATAATTTTATCAAGGCCCGTACAGTCGATTTCCATCAACGGCTATCGAACTGCACTTACAGCGACCTTATTCAAATTTGATTTGGACATAATTCCAAATCCAACCGTTAGATTTCAAATTTCTAATATTCATTGGAAAGTTCTTTTCGATACGAACCCAACGGTTCCGGTTTTAGGAGAATCCGACGGTCGGATCTCCCGCAACGTCAATTCGAAGTCAATGGTCGAAATTCACGAACTGCCGCGGAGCTGCGCGTTCTATTCAGGCCATTTTATATATAATATATATATTATATATATTTCGTCAATTTCCTTTTAAAACGTATTTTATAAATCGTTTTAACTTCGTTTCAAAACCATTTCAACACTATTTCAATTTCTAATCAAAACTGAATATTTTATATCATTACTATATAAATGATAATATTTCCAAAACGTTATATTTTGAAATCACTTCTTTTCTATATTCATTATAAAAACGAATATAATCGATATAAATATCGTTCACGTCAAAATAGCGCAACTCTAATCAACACGGCTTTATATTTCAATAATTCGTTATTCTATTCAACAAATGAATATTTATTCTATTCAACACATGAATATATATTTCTTTCAACACACGACTAATCTCAACACATGAGTACTGTCAACACATCACTATTTTCGTTATGTAAAATATTTTATAAAACTATGGTATCTATCGTTTGATTTTCAATTAGACTTCAACCGTAAAGTAGTTCTAATTTTAAATATGATAAAGATGTGAATTTCATTGTATAAAATATTTCACTCAACACATGAACATCGTCAACACATGACTATTTTTATATTCAACACATGAATTTTCTTTTATAATATTCCTTATTTTCCCGATTGGAATGAGGCCCAATCAATCACCATATAACGTTAATTATATGGATTCCATACAACACATGTATATAATAGCATTGATAAACAATCAACCATCAACCAAAGTGCACTACACTGTATCAGCATCAAATATAAATATCTAACGCTTATAACAGCCTGTCAATCAATCGATCAACATATTTAATCAATCAGGATGAGTGAACTTCAAATTCATCCCAACACCCGTGTGGGGTTTCAAACAATCAAACACAGATTTTAGTTGTGCAGTTGGGCGATGTGTAAAATTTATCGACCCAATCAATGTCAGTCAAATCAGTGTACATAAACAAACCGTCCGGTTTGTAAATGAATATTTTATTTATTCACTTCCACGTTAAAAATTATATTTTTAACGATAAAATATTCTATTTCAACACATGAATTTCTATTCAGTTCATTTACACAATAAAAATGATATTTTTATTTTTCTAACTTATTTTAGAAAATTTCGGCGGCATAACGGCACGATACTAGAAACGGGACGAGGTCTAGCCTTATCCCCGGTCTAGTGAAGGCCCACGCCATTCACACATCAATCAAATCTATTTCAATTCACCAAACAATTCAATTCAAACCAAGTAATCTAACCAACTACACAACCAAACAATTAAACAAACAAGCCATCCATGGTCTGTGGATGACGGGTGTCGGGTGCTACTAAGCACCGTCTACATCCTAGTATATATATATATATAACTAGAAAAGAGAGATTTTGAGTGAGAAGTTCTCACCGACTAGCTATCCCAATACCGCTACTCTTCTTATGTATAAATCTTCGTCGTTCTCGCCTTTTGTCACTTTCACCGCCCGTAGTCACTACATATATAAAAATCACATTTTTATATTGTAGCCATGTATATAAAAATCACATTTTTATATTGTTGCTATGTATATAAAAATCACATTTTTATACTACTACTATATAGATAAAAATTCTATTTTTACAACGGTGTTCATATAATAAAGATTATATTTTTATATCGCCACTTATATAAAAATTACATCTTTGCTCCTTTTACATAATAAAGATCAAATCTTTAATACTTCTATAATGTAAAAATCATATTTTTATCATCTCTATAACATAAAAATCATATTTTTATTAACTTCATATGTCAAAACTGTAGAAGCTTTAAAACGGAGAAAACTCACTTTTTTTCTAACGCCCGGATTCGCTGTTTGGGTCCTAGAATTTGCAAACGAGCTTCAATCTTCACACCATCTTTTTTCCTAGCACAAGCACGCCATTCTGAACAACTTTTGCCTAGTGGTCTTCTTGCCGAAAATGTGCCATTTCGCCGGAAATCGCGAAAGTACACGAATTTTGCCGCTTCCGGACAGCAGATTTTAAACGCGTTTTCCGGGCAGCTCCGAACTCCAAAACATGACTTCCATATAGCCAAATCGAAGAGAATTTCGTGTTCTACGACTTTGGTTTTGAGGGACTTTGGCCAAAAACGCACCGTTTGGGAGTTATTCGCGAGATACGGTCAGGGACTTATTTGCAAAACGGGTAATTTTGGTGAAAATGGGTTTTTGGGTGTAGCGGGGCCCACGGCCGGAATTGAGGGGGCTGGAGGGGGGGCGCGGGCCTGATGGACGTGGGGGAGGGTGTGGGTGGCGGTGGTGGGGCCCGTGGTGGCCGCGGTGGTGGTGGTTGGTGATTTGGGGGTTTAGGGTTATGAAAAGAGGAGAGAGAAGGAGGAGGAGGAAGAGGAGGAGGAGGAGAGGAAGAGGGGGTGCGGTGGCTCGCCGGAGGCTGGTGGTGGGCGGTGGAGGAGGGGCAGCGGCGGGAGAAGGGGTGGTCTCCATTTTTGAGTTTTTGTGAAGAAAGAGGAAGAGGAAGAAAGTGAAGAAGAAAAGGAAGTAAAAGTGTTTATATGCTAGTTTCTCGCGTATCGCCTGAACGCTAGCGATCTCCGATGGCCGCGGATTTCGGACACGAGATAGTAGACGTGAAGACGAGTCCAACGAAACAAGTTTCGTCGAATTCCGAGTTCGTTTGACCATCCGTTAAAAATCACAAAAATGCTCAGATAAGCTCTAAAAATGCGATTTTGGCGCACCTTTTCTTCTCGCACGCTCACATGCTAACTCAAAAAATCAAGCCCTCTTGGATTTAACCATTATTAGATGATACGAATCTAGAAAAAAAAGTAGAATTGAATTCCGAGGTCGTATCAATAATGTTCCTTTGTAAAATAACTGCTCGTTTTGCCTTGAACTGTTTTAGCTCGCACGGCCACATACTGACTTCGTTTGACGCGTCATTTGGAACTCAACAATGATTTGTCATTATGAATCCATAAAAATTTATCTCGTCGAATTCTGAGCTCGTATGCAAAATTTCACTTTTAAGGGCTATGTATTGTTAACCGAACAACTCCAGCCCATAGCCACTATACCGGATATCGGAATATATCGAAGCTTATACTTTTCGGAGTTCTAAACGGCATTTTGAACTCAATGAAAGTGGTTTCGAGTCCAAATTCATCCGTATGCAAAATATGACTTTTTGGGCCATGTATAATTTATATAGCGACTATTCTGAATTTTCAACTGGGCATAACTTTTGATTCCCGCTATGAAATTTCGATTTTTCGGATTCGTTGGAAAGATATTATCAATTAGATCCTATTGTTTTTGGTTTCGCCAAAATCCGGATTGTTTTGCACCCGGTACATTCAATTGAAGTTTGAAATCGAATTATCGAACTACCGCGCCGTTTTCAATTCTATTTATAATTATATATAAATATTTATATTCTAACGACGACGCGTATAAATATATACGTCGAATTCTATTCAAAATAAATTTCTCTTCGATATTATTTAAAATAATCTATTTTAAATGTTCAAAATTCGCTAAAATTGCCAAAACAAAAATTTTAAACTGGCCCGGATTTTCGGGTTATTACACTAGGTTTACTGTCTATTTTCATTGAACCAAAATTTGACGTCGCACAGTATAAAACAAGCATAGAACTGAAGAGAATCCATTCAGGATTGCAACGATGTTTGAATTTCGATTTATAGAAATTTCTATGAATTTATTTAGATTTTTAAAGGTCATGAAATTGGGTTTTGGATGAGAAAAGAATGCGGCGGGTTTTCTGTTGACTTGGGGATGAATACGACTTAGGGTTAGGGTTGTTAGGATATTTATAGGAATAGGAAAATATTTTATTTTATTTTTAATTGATTATTTAATTCAATTATAATCAATTGTTGTATGTATTTACAAATTAAAAATTAATATGATCACACATGATATCCAAAAATCACAAAAATGGGCATGTAGCTAGAGTTTGACATTACGAACCCAACGATACTGGTTTTGTTGAATTCCGACTCTGTTTGTTCACATAGCGTATTTTTGACCGTCAAAATACTGACTGTTTTTCACATTAAAAATCTGTACAGCCACACACTGACTCCAAAAATCATGGAAATTGAAATCTAGCAATAATTTAATATTCTGGACCCAACAAAATTAGTTTCGTCAAAAACGGAGTTCGTTTGCAAAACTGGCTATTTTTAAAACTCTAAATAACCCATTTAAATATATAAATATATTTAAAAAAAATTAAATTTATATTATCGTATGTATTCACAAGTGAATATTATATAGCTCCAATTGGATTTATAACTCGATATTCAAAATCCCGGTTGAATCGATATTCAATTTATATTGAAAAAAATTCATTTATAATATAAATAAATCGCTATAAATTATAAAGGAATTCCATAGCGACTATTCAAAAATTTGATTTGGACATAAATCAAAATCTACATGACGAAATCCCGGTTTTTCTCTTCCATTAGAAAAATCTAATTCACCAGCTCCGAACGTTTCTTGTTTCACAGAAATCCGACTTAAAATGGATTTTGTATATTCGTTTAAAGTTCGAATCGCCAAATTACGAACTACAGCGCCATTTCGAGCTCAATTATAATTAAAATATAATTATGTGTCCATACTGTCGTTATTTAAAAATATTCGTTAATATAATTCAATTTTAAACTGAATTATATAATTTGAATTGCCCAATTCACACCATATTGCTATTTCAGCTAATTCTGATTATTTCAAAATTAAATATATTATTCTATTATTTAATTTAATTTAAAATTCAATATTATTTAATTAAATGACCATATAAATCTCCAAACCATTATTTAAATAATTAAATTAATTTTTTATTACAACGTAAAAATACGGGATATTACATTCTTCCTCCTTAAAATAATTTCGTCCTCGAAATTGTTAAGGTAGAAAACTAACCCTATTGACTGGTTAAAAATATTTGTTTACTTCTTTAATTTCAATTTCACTACACCAATTAATTTCAATTAAATATTAATTCATTTTTATTAATGAAAATTTTCAAAAATCCTGAAAATATTCTAACACCCGAAATTTTCAAAAAATTTCGCCAGCACCTCCTTTTAACGGCTCAATCCGTACAAGTACAACTCGTTTCTCTAGGCCTTCTCCAACCCGAAAGAAAATCAAACAGCCAAGCGGCTTGCCAATTCGGCTCATAAATCACCAAATTCATATGAAATATAAACTTGTACCTTTTTGTCGGGCATATCATTATATCCTTTACATATGCTACAAATTCAGCATATACCAATGTCATCCTGATCAATCTCTAGTCCATTTTTATCTCCAACACAACCATTCGCTTATCCAAGCCAAATTCAATTTTAAATCAAAGTTCCATTCCTGAATTTCAAATTCCTTACTCATCAATTCAATACCATTACGGATTCCTATGTCACAAATACAATTTTCTCGATATCATTCTAATCCAATCTGATTCGATATTTTCTATCTCAATTCATTTTCCACTTAACTGGTTCTCAATCAAATTTCTATTCCTACTTGCCTTTACAAATTCTAATTTTATTTGTTTTAATTCAAACAATCTTCCTAGGGGATTTCAAATAACTTACCCTTTCCGAACCTCCAATATCCTTTTCGGAAATCAAAACCACTTGTTTTCTCAAAACATTTCCAAAAACAATATTTTTGGTAGTAATCCGTCACTTTGAACTCGAAAATGAACACCGATAATGTCATGATCATCATCGGAATCTATTTTCCAGCGATCGAAGTGAGTTCAATACTATATCACTTTCAAAACCATTTCTAACCATTTCTATTTTGAAATCATTTCAAAATATCATTCTCAATGCTTGTAAAACTTTTAAAATCTCCCAGGATTTTAAAATCCTCGTATATTCAATTCAAATCCACTTACAAATACCTTTCTAAGTTTCCAGGGTTTTAAATTTCAATTCTGATTTAAATTCAAATTTAATTCATCTAATTCCATATACTACACTTATATGAATTCTGATTGGTTATTTACATAACAATTTAATTTATAATCTTACTCGATTATAACAACAACAAACATATCCATTATATTATAATAATCAAAATATAAATCATTTTTTGATATCAATACATAATTTGGGTAAATTATTTCATTTACACTCTTTTCAAAACATATCGTGTCGACCCATCGTATTCGAGTGTTTATAACCTCCTACCGATACAGTGGATCAAACTGATCGATTAGAACCCATAATAGCTCAACCAATAAATCTCCATAATATAAAATCATTTCATATCAAATAACAAATACATTCACTCGTATACATACACTCAAACTCAATCTAGGGTATTACTAACCACATCTCTACTGAGTCACGCCACAGAGCCAAGGTAATAACCTAACCTTAAGCTCTGATACCAACTGTAGTGTCCCGAAATTTCGGTACAATTTGAGCTGACCAAATAACACAAGCCCAAACCAAATTGCACTGGAAACCAGAAAATTAATAGAAAGAAAACAGAGGGTGAGAATACATAAGATAGAAACTTAGAATAGAAGAAGAACAACATACATCATCATTAGAGTAACACGAAACTCACAGCGGAACGAACAATACATAATAGATACATAACTTTGAAATAAAACTAGTATATGTATACAGTAACATTATCAGAGTGCAACACTTACAACACAGTAGAAATAACAATAGCTATAAAATCCTGAAGTCTCCTGCTCCAGACTCTTCCAAGTATATCTGTAAAATCCTGACTACTTGACTGCCCGTACAAATTTGAGCACCGGAGTTTAGGAAAAATAAAACAAAACAAACTCCGGGTTAGTCATGGGACTGGGATGAGTAAACAATTTAAAAACAGTTTGAGCAATGAAACGATATCTCATAAGACCACGATGTATAACGGAACGGGGTTTTCCCTTATGAGAATCCAAATCAATTTGATTTAACCTTCAAAATCCTTTTGAAAGAAACAATAAACTTTATATCAAAACTCTTTTGATATTATAATAATGTCTATCAACCACAACTAAATAATCATCTAGCAGAAACGCTTTCATCTCACGTTCTACATATATAGTATACAATCAAAACCACGAGCACTTATTGGGTAATGGATTTCCAAGTATGACAAGGTATGGAAACACCTTCCGATAGTGTACCTCTAGAGAGCAATACACTGGGTTCAACAAGAACATCTTGCAACCCAGCCACACATGACCGACCACTCATTTCGCTTAAGTGTATCGAATGTATATCACCAACGGTTGAGATCAACAACCGTTTCCCAAACGGGATAGCATCGAATAGATTAAAGAATGAAATGAATATCTCTAGACAGGTGATAGGACGCCCTACTTGGCAGCCAACCACTTAGCCATGCTGCTTGCCCGATTTTTGTCATTTCCCGGTTGTGAGACTAGAGGCCTAGCTTATCTCTGATAGATCACACAATTATTCACTTTGAATATCACATCGTCATACTCGCCAAATCACAAATTGATTTCCCCAAAAATACAACGGGTATACAGCTAAGAGAAATGAATTCCTCCGCCACCAAACGTACATACGTTTGAAGAGATCAACTTAAGCAATCTATTAAATACACTCTATCAGACATTCTTCCATACCGGTTGTCCTGGGACAGGACAAAACAAAGGTATTATTTTGTAAACAGGACATCCCTTGCATAAATCCATCTTCAATTATCTTCATCATATTTGATCGCAACGCCAAGTCCATACAGAGTGGTTTTCAGATAATGAATCTGATCACGGTTTCTCCGTATTGACAACGGAAAAAATGGTCAAAACTTCAATAGTCGACGATTTAACTATCAAAGGAAAACATGTGTACAAACAACGGTCATATTTTCAAATGGAAATCTTACCGAGATGATCAATCAACACTGATCAACTTTAATTTAATTTTTCATTCAATTATCCATTTCCCTATTCCTATTTCCATAATTCAACATTTCTTATTTTCTAAATTTAGAAAATATACGTTATTAACATTGAAAAACATTTTCATTTCTTATTTTCTATATTAGAACACATTTCTGATTCTTATTTGGAATCTATTTCCAAAACTCCTTCATTGGATTTAAACAGATGTTTAAATAAACATCACTATGCCAACTCAACACATTACCTTCATTAACTAAATTCATTTAACCAACCTTCACTATCGAACCTTAACCATCCCTTAGTTAAAAATGGAGTAAATCAATTTGGGGTATAACTACCTCTCAGACCTTAACTGGAACAACATTTCTAACTTCGAATTAGACAAAGTTCACCCTTTAAATCTTTAACAAACTTCCTTATGTAACTCTCGGATTCTATTTACGAATCCACCTCTTTTGCAGAAATCAATTGATTCTAAAAATAGTTTTATAATCCCTACTCCCTAACTATCTAATTTTAAATAAAAACTTTTATACCTTAATTTAAATAAATAAACGATTTATTTAATAAATAAATCTTGATTTAAAAACTAGAAAGTAAACGATACTTCCCTACATTTGATATAATCAAACCCCAATGTATAATTCTCTTTCGAATAAACTATATTCGATTTAACTCTATTTCGAATAACTAATTCGATTAACTCTTTTCGAATAACTAATATTCGATTAATTCCTTTTAATTAACTAATTCAATTAACTCCTTCCGATTAACTAATTCGATTAACTCCTTTCGATTAACTAATTCGATCAACTCCTTTCGATTAACTAGTTTGATTAACTCCTTTCGAATAACTAATATTCGATTAACTCCTTTCGAATAACTAATATTCGATTAACTGCTTTCGAATAATTAATTCGATTAACTCCTTTCGAATAACTAATATTCGTTTAACTCCTTTCGAATAACTAATATTCGATTAACTCCTTTTGAATAACTAATTCGATTAACTCCTTTCGAATAACTAATTCGATTAACCCCTTTCGATTAACTAATATACTATTAACTCCTTTCGATTAACTAATATTCGATTAACTCCTTTCGAATAACTAATTCGATTAACTCCTTTCGAATAACAAATTCGATTAACTCCTTTCGATTAACTCCTTTCGAATAACTAATATTCGATTAACTCTTTTCTTCGAATAACTATATTCGATTAACTCTCTTCTTCGAATAACTATATTCGATTAACTCTCTTTGAATAACTCTTATTCGATTTAACCCAAATCGATTAACTCTAATTGATTTAACTCTAATCGATTAACTCTATTCGATTAACTCTAATTGATTAAATTTAATTTTAATCGATTAACTCTAACTGATATTGATTAACCCTAACTCTAATCGATTAACTCTAGCTCTAATCGATTAACTATAATTCGATTAACTCTAACTCTAATCGGTTAACTATAATTCGATTAACTCTAATTCTAATCGATTAACTATAATTCAATTAACTCCTCTAACTCATTTTAATTAACACATTTTGATTAACACATTTGGATTAACACATTTTGATTAACACATTTTGATTAACTCCTACTTCCATATTCAGTTTCAAATGTCGATGTTGAAATCAATTCTTACTTCTCTATATAAGTCCTGACTTATATATTCTATTTATTCAATGATAAATATTTTATTTAATTTATAAAATATTATTTATAAATTAATCTTCTCAATCTATCGGTTAGAATAGATTCTATTTAAAATCTTTGCTTTAAATCCATATCATGTTATACCCGTGTGCGAAGCACGGGTCTAAACCTTTCAAATGTAAAATTCTCTTTTTATACAATTCTATTCATTTTTCAAGTATTTCCTTTTATAATATATTTATTTACCAAATAAATCCCTTTTGATATTTCTATTTATTTTATAAAATATTTCCTATTTATATAAAATCCATTGATTTTATAAGTAATCCTTTTATAATCTAACTATTTCCTTTTCTATTTGTTTTACAAATATTTCCTCTTTTTATTTGTTTTACAAATATTTCCTCTTTCTATTTTATCATATTTATTTCCCATAAATATTTCCTTTTCAAAAATCCTTTTTGATTTTATAACTATTTCCTTTTATAAAATCCTTTTACTTTTATATATGAAATCCATTTATTTTATATAAATAATTTATTTTCAAAATACACTTTGAAAATACCCTTTTCTACATCCCAGTATTTCTTACGGTATTTAAAATACCAAATAACAATGATCGATATCATTCAACACACATAATCAACAACAGATTATATATCACATCATATATTACAATATATGAAAAGAACATTATTATAAATATTGACGAATCTGGTTTGATCCCTCTAACCTGTTTCCCTGCATCACAGATGTTAAACAATATAACTAACATCAATTTCATTTCACTATGAAATATTTTGCTAATCAGAATCAATATTTGATTAACGATTTATATATATATATATCGTTATCTATAATTTCAACCAATCAATCAGTAGTTCAACCAAACAATCAGCTCACAACAATCAATCTTCATTTATCAGTTCTAAAAATACGTTATAAAAATATGAACTGAGAGTTTGTGAGTTTTACTCACATTGGATGATCATCGTTAATAACGCTAACCATCGCTTGATTTAGACGGACAATTTATTTCGCTATAAATTGTAATGAGCTCCAATTCACTCCCTGTCTAATCCATTTTGAAGCTCTCGTCCATACGATCCCAAAGTGATCGGTTTCGTTGAATTTCGTTCACGTATGACCAAGTTATGATTATTAGAAGTTAGTAGATATTTCATATAAAATAAAACATGGATCTAACTATTTAAATGTGCTTAACTCTTCTTTGTCGGCCCAACTACAATCCAACCCGCACCCACTCATTTACCATCTTCCCCTTTCTTTGCTCCTCACCACACAGACATTGTTGCGACTCCTACCTTCCACCGCACCCAACATACGCCATGAAACTTCAAACTAAGGCTTGCGTTCAACTCCTCTTGGATTCCTCTTTCCCCTCAACACCATTCCAGCCCACTCGCACTAACCAATCAAAACGCGACATCACCCATCACCAACGCACTACTGTACAGAGTGCGAGCCATTTTAAAACCGAACCCATCCAAAACTTGCACGCAAGAAGTATTCCATACCAGAAATCCAAGTACCATAACCGATTCATGCTTTATTGCTCCAATTTCCAATTTGTTTGAACCCTAGGTTTACTGTCTATATTCACCGAACCAAAATTCGACGTCACACAGTGTAAAACAAGCATAGAACTTAAGAGAATCCATTCAGGATTGCAACGATGTTCGAATTTCGATTTGTAGAAATTTCTATGAATTATTTAGATTTTTGAAGGTCACGAAATTGGATTTTGGACGAGAAAAGAATGCGACCTGTTTTCTTTTGACTTGGGGATGAATACGACATAGGGTTAGGGGTGTTAGGACATTTATAGGAATAGGAAAATATTTTATTTTATTTTCGATTGATTATTTAATTCAATTATAATCAATCGTTGTATGTATTTACCATTTAAAAATTATTATGCTCACACATGATATCCAAAAATCACGAAAATGGGCATGCAACTAGAGTTTGACATTACGGACCCAACGAAACTAGTTTCGTCGAATTCCGACTCTGTTTGCTCACACAGCATATTTTTGATCGTCAAAATACTGACTTTTTTCACATTAAAAATCCATACAGCCACACACTGACTCCAAAAATCACGGAAATTGAAATCTAGCAATAATTTAATATTCCGGACCCAACAAAATTAGTTTCATCAGAAACAGAGGTCGTTTGCAAAACTGGCTGTTTTTAAAGCTCTAAATAACCCATTTCAATATATGAATATATTTAAAAATAATTAAATTTAATATAAATAAATTTATGTTATCGTATATATTCACCATAGAATATCATATAGCTCCAATTGGATTTATAACTCGATATTCAAAATCGCGGTTGAATCGATATTCAATTTATATTGAAAAAATCCATTTATAATATAAATAAATCGCTATAAATTATAAAGGAATTCCATAGCGACTATTTAAAATTTTTGATTTGGACATAAATCAAAATCTACATGATGAAATCCCAATTTTTCTATTCCACTAGAAAAATCTACTTCACCAGCTCCGAACATTTCTTATTTCACAGAAATCCGACTTAAAATGGATTTTGTATATTCGTTTAAAGTTCGAATTGCCAAATTACGAACGGCAGCGCCATTTCAAGCTCGATTGTAATTAAAATATAATTATATGTTCATACTGTCATTATTTAAAAATATTCGTTAATATAATTCAATTTTAAATTGAATTATATAATTTGAATTGCCCAATTCACACCATATTGCTATTTCAGCTAATTCTGATTATTTCAAAATTAAATATATTATTCTATTATTTAATTTAATTTAAATTCAATATTATTTAATTAAATGACCATATAAATCTCTAAACCATTATTTAAATAATTAAATAAATTTTTTATTACATCGTAAAAATACGGGATATTACATTCTTCCCCCCTTAAAATAACTTCATCCTCGAAATTGTTAAGGTAGAAAACTAACCCTATTGACTGGTTAAAAATATTTGTTTACTTCTTTAATTTCAATTACACTACACCAATTAATTTCAATTAAATATTAATTCATTTTTATTAACGAAAATTTTCAAAATTCCTGAAAATATTATAACACCCGAAATTTTCGAAAAATTTCGCCAGCACCTCCTTTGTACGACTCAATCAGTACAAGTACAACTTGCCTCTCTGGTCCTTCTACAACCCAAAAGAAAATCAAACAGCCAAGCGGCTTGCCAATTCGGCTCATAAATCACCAAAATCATATGAAATATAAACTTGTACCTTTTTATCGGGCATATCATTATGTCCTTTACATATGCTACCAATTCAGCATATACCAATGTCATCCCGATCAATCTTCAACCCATTTTTATCTCCAACACAACCATTCGCTTATCCAAGCCAAATTCAATTTTAAATCAAAGTTCCATTCTCGATTTCCAAATTCTTAACTCATCAATTCAATATCATTTCAGATTCCTATGTCATATATCCAATTTTCTCGATATCATTCAAATCCAATCTGATTCGATATTTTCTATCTCAATTCATTTTCCACTTAACTGGTTCTCAATCCAAATTCTATTCCTATTTGCTTTTACAAATTCTAAATTTATTTGCTTTAATTCAAACAGTCTTCCTAGGGGATTTCAAATAACTTACCCTTTCCAAACCTCCAATATCCTTTTTGGAAATCAAAACCACTTGTTTTCTCAAAACATTTCCAAAAACAATATCTTTGGTAGTAATCCTCCAATTAGAACTCGAAAATGAACACCGATAATGTCATGATCATCATCCGAATCTATTTTCCAGCGATCGAAGTGAGTTCAATACTATATCACTTTCAAAACCATTTCTAACCATTTCTATTTTGAAATCATTTCAAAATATCATTCCCAATGCTTGTAAAACTTTTAAAATCTCCCTAGATTTTAAAATCCTCGTATATTCAATTCAAATCCACTTACAAACACCTTTCTAAATTTCCAAGGTTTTAAATTTCAATTCTGATTTAATTTCAAATTTAATTCATTTAATTCCATATACTACACTTATATGAATTCTGATTGGTTATTTACATAACCATTTAATTTATAATCTTACTCGATTATAATAACAACAAACATATCCAATATATTATAATAATCCGAATATAAGTCATTTTTTATATCAATACATAAATTGGGTAAATTGTTTCATTTACCTTCTTTTCAAAACATACCGCGTCGACCCATCGTATTCGAGTGTTTATAACCTCCTACCGATACAGTGGATCAAACTGATCGATCAGAACCTATAACAACTCAACCAATAAATCTCCACAATATAAAATCATTTTATATCAAATAACAAATACATTCACTCATATACATAGACTCAAACTCAATCTAGGGTATTACTAACCCCATCTCTACTGAGTCACGCCACAGAGCCAAGGTAATAACTTAACCTTAAGCTCTGATACCAACTATAGTGTCCCGAAATTCCGGTACAATTTCAGCTAACCAAATAACACAAGACCAAACCAAATTGCACTGGAAACCAGAAAACCAATAGAAAGAAAACATAAGGTGAGAATAGATAAGATAGAAACTTAGAATAGAAGAAGAAGAACATGCATCATCATCAGAGTAACACGAAACTCACAACGGAACGAACAATATATAATAGATACATAACTTTGAAATAAAACTAGTATATGTATACAGTAACATTATCAGAGTGCAACACTTACAACACAGCAGAAATAACAATAGCTATAATATCCTGAAGCCTCCTGCTCCAAGCTCTTCCAAGTATATCTGTAAAATCCTGACTACTTGACTGCCCGTACAAATTTGAGCACCCAAGAGTTTAGCGAAAACAAAGAAAAACAAACTCCGGGTTAGTCATGGGACTGGTATGAGTAAACAATTTAAAAACAGTTTGAGCAATTAAATGATATCTCATAAGAGCACACCATATAACAGAAAAGGGTTTTCCCTTATGAGAATCCAAATCAATTTGATTTAACCTTCAAAATCCTTTTAAAAGAAACGATAAACTTTATATCAAAACTCTTTTGATATTATAATAATGTCTATCAACCATAGCTAAATAATCATCTAGCAGAAACGCTTTCGTCTCACGTTCTACATATATAGTATACAATCAAAACCGCGAGCACTTATTGGGTAATGTATTTCCAACTATGACAAGGTATGGAACCACCTACCGATAGTGTACCTCTAAAGAGCAATACACTGGGTTCAACAAGAACATCTTGCAACCCGGCCACACATGACCGACCACTCATTTCGCTTGAGTGTATCGAATGTCAATCACCAATGGTTGAGATCAACAACCGTTTCTCGAATGGGATAGCATTGAATAGATTAAAGAATTAAATTAATATTTTTAGATAGGTGATAATACACACTACTTGGCAGTCAACCACTTAGCCATGCTGCGTTCCCGATTTTTGTCATTTCCCGGTTGTGAGGCTAGTGGCCACGCTTATCTCTGACAGATCACACAATTATTTACTTTGAATGTCACATCGTCATACCCGCCAAATCACAAATTGATTTCCCCAAAAATACAATGGGTATACAGCTAATAGAAATGAATTCCTCTGCCACCAAACGTACATACGTTTGAAGAGATCAACTTAAGCAATCTATTAAATATACTCTATCAGACATTCTTCCATACTGGTTGTCCTGGGACTGGACAAACCAAAGGTACTATTCCGTAAACAGGACAACCCTTGCATAACTCCGTCTTCAATTATCTTCATCATATTTGATCGCAACGCTAACGTCCATACAGAGTGGTTTTCAGATAATGAATCTGATCACGGTCTCTCTGTATTGACGATAGAAAAATGGTCAAAACTTCGATAGCCATTGATTTAACTATCAAAGGAAAACATGTGTAGAAACAACGGTCGTATTTCCAAATGGAAATCTTACCGAGCAATCATCAATCAACACTAATCCAATTTAATTTAATTTTTCATTCAATTATCCATTTCCCTATTCCTATTTCCATATATTCAACATTTCTTATTTTCTAAATTTAGAAAATATACGTTATTAACATTGGAAAAAATTTCCATTTCTTATTTTCTATATTAGAAAACATTTCTGATTCTTATTTGGAAAATATTTCCAAAACTCCTTTATTGGATTTAAACAGATGTTTAAATAAAACATCACTATGCCAACTCAATACATTACCTTCATTAACTAAATTCATTTAACCAACCTTCACTATTGAACCTTAACCATCCCTTAGTTAAAAATGGAGTCAATCAAGTTGGGGTATAACTACCTCTCAGACCTTAACTGAACAACATTTCTAACTTCGAATTAGACAAGGTTCACCCTTTAAATCTTTAACAAACTTCGTTACGTAACTCTCGGATTCTATTTACGAATCCACCTCTTTTACAAAAATCAATTGATTATAACAATATTGTTATAATCCCTACTTCCTAAATATCTAATTTTAAATAAAAACTTTTATACCTTAATTTAAATAAATAAATAAACGATTTATTTAATAAATAAATCTTGATTTAAAAACTAGAAAGTAAACAGTACTTCTCTACATTTCATATAATCGAACCCCAATGTATAATTCTCTTTCGAATAAACTATATTCGATTTAACTCTGTTTCGAATAACTAATTCGATTAACTCTTTTCGAATAACTAATATTCGATTAACTCCTTTCAATTAACTCCTTTCGATTAACTAATTCGATTAACTCCTTTCGATTAACTAATTCGATTAACTCCTTTCGAATAACTAATATTCAATTAACTCCTTTCGAATAACTAATATTCGATTAACTCCTTTCGAATAACTAGTTCGATTAACTCCTTTCAAATATCTAATATTCGATTAACTCCTTTCGAATAACTGATATTCAATTAACTCCTTTCGAATAACTAATTCGATTAACTCCTTTTGAATAAATAGTTCGATTAACTCCTTTCGATTAACTAATATTCAATTAACTCCTTTCGATTAACTAATATTCGATTAACTCCTTTCGAATAACTAATTCGATTAACTCCTTTTGAATAACTAATTCGATTAACTCCTTTCGATTAAAAAATTCGATTAACACCTTTTGAATAGCTAATATTCGATTAACTCTTTTCTTCAAATAACTATATTCGATTAACTCTCTTCTTCGAATAACTATATTCGATTTACTCTCTTTGTGTAACAACCCGGATTTTTCCGCCGTTGAATTCTGAATATTTAAATTTGTTTTAAATATTTTATTTGAATTATATATAGGAAATTATTTAATAAAACGGTATTTAAATGTGTAATTTATAATATAATTTAAAACGAGTTTAAAATGGCGCGGTAGTTTGAATATTTGATTTCAGATTTCAAATGAATGTACAGGATTCAAAATAAATCGGATTTTAGTGAAATAAGAAATATTTGAATCTGTTTGAAAATATGTTTCCAACGAATGTGAAAAATCCAGATTTCATAGCGAGAATAAAAAGTTATGTCCAAATCAATTTTTCAGAAAGTCGCTATGGAATCGCATATAGACCATAACTGTTTATTTAATATATATAAATATCGGTCTTGAATTCGGACAAGCCTTTTGAGACGTAATTATAATTTAATTTTTAGAATTTTACTGGAATTTTTAATTAATTAAATATGCCAGTTTTACTTGGAGTATTTTGCACCCTATATCAATATTTTGGGATTTCATAATATAAGTTAAACTACCGATATTATTATATTTTTGGGATCGTGGTACCTCGCTGGACACGACCGTATTCTTACGTCTGTCTGTAGATAGCGTAGTTTTTTTTCTTATTGTTGTTGTTTGTTATTTATATATATATGTAAACAAATATACATATTAGAAATGCATATAACATATATTACGTTTGAAAATGTAATAACGCATTTTAGTTCGGAACTTATGGTACTAGTGTTAGTTACTTTGAATGACTGTTGCTAAGCTGCAAATGGGAACATACAGACGTGCAAGGAAATATAATACTCTTGAATCTCCATCCGATCCATTAATTAAAGTATAATTAAAGACATACATATAGTATGTAATTAAAGCCATATAGTAATAGTAATCTAATAATTTATATAAATCTGTTCCATCCCGTATAAACTACAGGTACCCGAGCCTTCCGCTGGAAGCTACAATTCTTTGCTTTTCTTGTGTGCCACACAACTGACTCCTTTTCACCCACACTTACTTGATTTCCACGTATACGTGCCAACCACGTTTCCTTCTTATATATATAATGTAAACCCTGGGTTAAGCTTTACACTGAGTGGTAAACACGCACCCTACCAGCCGCCATCAAACTCCTCAACGACCCAAATCCCTCCGTCTATCCCTCGATAAATCCTCCCATCCACTCATTAACTCGGAACCTCTCAAGTACAAATGTTTAGAGCTCGACGATAGCTCCCGATCTAACGGTCAAGACTGAACCTAATGCTTCGTGCTGGTCAGAATACAGAGATGAAAGATGTTGCGGTTTTGGGTCTACCACAGGTGTTAGGCAGAGGCTGAGGATTTGGGATTTTAGGTCAAGCACGGAGAGCAGTGAGGCGCGTATTTCCGAGGTGTCTAATGGCGAGCACGACTGTTTTCCTAGATCCAATTTTTACTATAGAGAGCATCAGGGAGGATGAGTTTGTTTGTAGGGAGATGTGTTGCGAAGTGTGACCAGACTGCTGAAGTACGACAAGGGTTGAGGACTTATGGGTCTGGGAGATGCTGTGACGGGAGTTGGTTTGAAGATGAGGTGGTGGAAGGAAGTAAGTGACATTTGAATGAGATGAAGGGGGTGAGTAGCAGTATTAACGTTAAGTAATGGGTTAAGGTTTGGGGTGTTAATGTGGAATTTGTCTGTGGCTTTTCCGAAAGGGAAATAAACGATTTGTGAACTCAAATCCTGTTTACGTGAACAATGAATATCAGGGGAGAGAAGGTACCTAAATCCACAGTGGTTTCTGATTTTGTTTTTAAGGATGAAAAGGTGGAGGTCTGAGTGTTGAACGGGAAGGGGTTTGGCGGATCTCTGTATTTAGATGATTCATGAAAGTGGGGTCAGAAATTCGGTTATGGCCCTGAAGCAGTGAAGTTGCGGTGGGAGATGGTATGGTGTGTAACACCCCGTAATTCTGTGACATTAAGATTCTCAAATTAAAGTATAATTAATTTTTAAAAGAAAAATTAAAAGAAAAAATGATCCATGCAGTTGTTTAATTTAAGTATCGTAACTAACATGAAAAAGAGAAGTCAGGAGAGAACAATAATTATTATTGTTCTAAGACTTATTAACAAAAGCCTCTGTAGCTCAGTTGGGTAAGGCATTGGATTTCTAGCATAGAGGTCGGGGGTTCGAACCCCGACGGCGGCATAATTTTTTATCTTTGTTTTAGAGAGGGCCAACTGAACATGCAAATATATGTACGTATACAAATTCAAAATTTGAAAGGATAAGAACGTACATAAATAAAGAAAATATATATATATACATATGAGAATATAAATATATATATATATGCAAAAATATATGTATACGAAAGATAAAGTTCAAGATAAGGCTACAGCCAATGAAATATGGCAACATCATTTGAATTTTGAAAATAAAATGAAAGTTGTGCGTATATATATACGCGTAAAATGGTCGTTAGAGGAATTGTATACATATAAGAATATTTCATGTGAATAAAACAGTTAAATAAATTCCATAAATTCAAAAGTTCGAAAATCAAACTTCTACGCCAAAACAATTCATTCGAAATTCAAATTTCTACGCCAAAATAGCATGTGGGACCCAATGCTGACTCAGCGCTGCGTGTATGATAAGGTTTGGCTAGATTCATCTACGTACCTGGACTATTTTCTTAACTGGGTTCAATGCTGACTCAGCGCTGCCTGTACGATAAGGTCTTGAGCAGCTATATAAACAGCCCTAGTCTTCATTCTCTTTGCACCAATTCTCTTCTATCCTTATGCTGCTAAGATTCATGGCTTCTTCCCCTCCTCTAAATTTTCTTAAATAATTAAAATAAAATATAAATTCAAGACATGGAGATGCTGCTCAAATCTGTTCAAGAGAAGATTCAAATCAAAGTGAAGAATTCAAAGGCTAAATCAACAAACCTCGAGCAACGACATACGAATCTTAGCATCGCCGTTCTTCTATTCTAGATCTAATTTCTGTAAGTCAGTTGTTTCTAGATTTGAACGTTCTTGCTTTATTTTGTGACATGAAATTAAAGAAATAAAAGAATATGCCAAATCTCTCTCTCTCTCTCTCTCTCTCTCTCTATTCGAATCTGTGTTTATACTCTTGGACTAAATTAAGAACTGTTATGATTCAAGGACAAATAAGACTTTGCCTAAGACCGTTGCCTATGACTATGGATTCTGAGATCATGTGCCTTTGGACTATGAACATAAGCCTTTGATTTTGGGACATAAAACATTGCCTATGACGGTGACTTATGACTGTGGGAATTATTTTCCCTTTTGACTATGAATATTACCTATGACTATGGACATTTGCCTATGATTATGAACACAAGCCTTTGATTTGGACATAAAGTATTACCTTTGACATAACAACGGTGATTTAAACACCTATGATTCATGACTAGGAAAATTGTTGCTTAGGTTTTGTGACTATGAAATTGGGTCTAAAACACTATTTATCTATTCTGTCTGTTCTTGATTTTCTTTGGTTTTAGACTGTGGGAATTTACCTGTTAAGTTAGGTCTACCCATGTTCTCGAACCTATTCTGTCTATTCTTGGTTTTAGACCGTGGGAATTTACCTATTAAGTTAGGTCTACCCATATTCTTGAACCTGCGTCGTTATTCAAAATCTTTTTATGCCAATTATTATGTCCACCCTTTTTCATAGCATCTTTGGTTCATTCCCTATTTTCTACGAATCTAGATTTATTTACAATCTAGGTTGAATCATGATTATACGAACGGTGGGAATGCGATTTGGGAAAAACACAAAAATAAACATAAATATAGTTGTAAGCTTGAAATTGGCATAGTTTGGAAGCGAACATGATTCTGATTTATACAATTTTAGAACATGTGTTAAGACATGTGAATTGGGTAGATTTGACATGGATTATAGGTTATGAAATTTAGATCTAGTATTGGCCCGTAAACTGAAAAACTAGAATAATAAATCTAGTTTGTATGTAGACTGTAAACTAGAAGAATAAATCTAGTTTTTGGGCATAAACGGTGAACTAGAATAGAAAATCTAGTTTGGCATATAAAATCTAGTTTAGCATAAACTGAAAATAAAGATGATAGATCTAAATTGCTATGAACTGTAGGTTAGGCAAATCAAGATTTGGGCCTAGAATATAAGTCTGTTAGAGACAAATGAATATAGGCCAAATTTGTTTAAAAATGGGGAAATGTGCTGTAAGATAAATTGTTAACAATTTATAAACAAAAGAAAGATATTTTGATAACACCCCTTTTTATAACTCGTACCAGAAAGTTCTAGGGTAACAGAGAGGATAGTGTCTAGGCTTGGGTTTGGAAAATATAAGTTTCCCGCCCTCCCTGGCTATCCCTAACTGATCCGACGAACGAGATGGTTGCTTTCAAAACCATGTTTGGAAATTAATCAGAAAACCCTTTGAACTTAGAAAACATGAATATGCCTAACCCGAGGTTAGACTGAGTTGCGGTGTAAACCTGCCCGGAACCGACCGGCACATCCAGTAACCGCAGCAATATCTGTCTAATGTGAGAGGTTGCGGCTTTGATTTATTAATTAAAGCTAGAACAAGAAGGGGAGGGTTAAGTCCATAGGAACACTTAACCAACACAGTTAAAGCTAGAATGGGAAGGTTAAGTCCATAGGAGCACTTAACCAACTTAACACTGTTAAGCTAGAATGGTAGGATTAAGTCCATAGAAACACTTAACCAACTTAACACGGTTAAAGCTAGAATGGGAGGGTTAAGTCCATGGGAATACTTAGCCAAATTAACATGTTGACTAGACTAGAAGGTGGGGTTAAGTAAAGTTAATACACTTAGCCAATTTAACATGTTAATTAGACTAGAGGTTGGGGTTAAGTAATACACTTAGCCAATTTAATATGTTAGCTGGGTTGGACCGTAGGGTTAAGTAAACTTGAACACTTAACCATCAGAATATGATAAATGAATAGGGTTAAGTCTAAGACACGAAGAGATGATACTTAACCATTAATAACAGGTTTAGTTAAAACCGGTGGGAAGGTTAAGTTAAAAAGGGAACACTTAACCAATACAGAATGAATGGGTAGGGTTAAGAAATACTTAACCAATATGACTTGGTTTGTGGTGGGGTTAAGTCAACATGAATACTGACAACACTTAACCAGTTTAACAGGAAAAGGGAAGAGGGTTAAGTTAGCTTGAATCGACTAAAGACACTTAACCAATCCAACTTAACGGGAAAGAGAACTAAGTAGTAAAACTTAGTTAAGAAGACAATGATCCTGGAAACTAAGTGGTAAAACTTAGTTAGTAGAACTAAGTAGTAATTCTTAGTATAACACGAAGGAGCGGACGTCCATCTGATTTTAAAGAAGACTCCAATGAATTGGGATACGAAGCCCGAGGCTTCGAGGGGACGTGAGGGTACTCTTGGTATCCCTCTGTGAGGCTGTAGATGATCCGCCTGGGCGCACAGAGGTTAATGTCTGCGGTAGAAGAGCCAAGGGTATGCCTTGGTTGCAATATATGGCAACCAAAAGACTAGGATGGACCAGCGTGATTCGGCGAGAAGACGGAAGCCCTGTGATAGCAACTCGTCGTCTACCTACCATCTTCAGTCAAGCGAGACACGTGAAGCGGGAAGGCTGGAGGACTCATACGGACCACATACTTGCTATCTAGTTGTGGTTGCGGGGTGTTGTTGGCCATAGAATTAGTGGGGCAGATAGGGGCCTTCGTACAGTTCTCATTTTACAAGGGTGGCCTTCCATTAGTTGAGGGAGGGGTCGAGTGGGACCATAGCCACTGGAAAAATTGTCTTTAACATCTGCATCGGCAGATATTGAAAGCTCCCGACCGAGTTCCGTATTTCTAGAGTAGCCCTGACACGGGACTCGGGTAGCACATTACAGGACATGTGCATCTAGACAAGCGATAACGATTCGCGATACATGCGTGGGGAAAGTCTAGGAACATATACCACTCTAGGTAGTGTATCCTAGACTAAAGGGTATCGTTCGACAGGTAGCATAATCCCTAGTTTGGAACTAGGTGGCATAAATCCTGAATACAAGAAGCGTTCAACAGATAGCGTAAACTCTAATTGAATCTAGAAAGCACTTGATATAAAACCTAGACTAGATCTAGGTAATAAATAATCAAGGTACGCCTGAAGGCTACGGAAACTACAGGGATTGGGATCACGTTATCGTCACTAGTTGGAACACTAGTTAGGTGGTGCAGAGATACAGAAACGAGTATATCGCGGTAAAAGCGAAGCGGAGAAAGTGTTGTAGTATATCCAGTTTATCTTGTCTTAGCATGTCTTGTGTGAATCTTATCTTGTTAGCCTTATCATCATGGTATTATCTTGTATTCAGTTAATTCATGTCGTTCTGTTTCCCCTGTTCACATGCTAGAAGTTACTGACTTACTCAGGCTTTATGTCTGACTCTGTTTTTCTTTCGCTTCTTTTATTCCGTTCCCCCCCAGGTAGTTGAGGAGGGAATATTATAACTCGGGATTAAATTGGACCGTTGCTCTTTCCCAGCTTGAAGATTTGACGAAGTTGTCCTTGGATTCTCTTTCAGATGCTATGGCTGGCTTATGCTACATTGGGGAATATAAATGTATTTTTATGCTTCTTTATCTAGTAAAGACAGATGATACTCTGATATTGTAAAGCAATCTTGTACAATCTATTTTATCAATAAAGCAAAGTTTTATTTTCCGCTGTTAATTGTTTGTCTGTCTTGTAATTTATCTGCATCTTTTACCCATAATGCTCCACAGAACTTAGTGCATTCCCTTTGCGAGTGACACTAACGGACGTGGGGTGTTACATGGTGCGTGGTTCATATAGGAGCAGCAAAAATTATTAAAGAAAATGGAAGAAGTATTATCAATGTAAGTTTAAAAAACTAATTAATTATATTTATTTAAGCTAAAAATGCTTTAGTCCATTTAAATGTTGAGGTGGCCATGAAAATTGTCTAGGTGGTCTCGAAAGATGGAAAAAACAAAAGAATGGGCTACAGCGAAGGGAACGATATTTATACAGTAAAGGCATGGAAGTTACTACGTGGTCACTGTGTTTAAAACAAAGGGAAAATCTCATTTTATTGAAGGATGGATGAGTGGGAGTAAGTTTGAAGAGGAAGTTTGGCAGTAGCAGTTTGAATTGAGGATGGGTTTATATTAGCAGCAGAAATTTGAGATAAGTTTTAAATTAATTAAACCAGGGTTAGTTAGTTAATAAAATTAATTAAGGATAATGATTTTACTTATATATATATATACGATAACTTATAAAGTTTTTAACGACTGTATTTTTCTTCATCTGGGAACAGAATAAAACGAAATCAATTTCGTTGGGAACATAGCATCAAGGCCTACATTATGAAACCAATTTCGCTGGAAACAAAGCTACTGGAATTTCGTAATAAAATCAAACGCTTGTTTGATTGTAAACGAAACAAAAGAAGAACCATCAACTGCGAAATAAGGTGAGTAAACCCATTAACTCTGACTCGTTTATATTTTTATATAAACGAGCTTTAAATTTATTTACAGTAATTTTATACTGTGTGATGGTTGCTTGGTTGAATAGTCGATAAAATTGGTTGATATGATTACATCGTTGATCGATTATTAGTTATGATATGTAGATGTGAAATAATATTATTGATGCTGATTAACATCTGTGGATGCAGGGAAACAGGTTGGAGGGATCCAACTGGATCCCTCAACATTTATTTTACTGCTTCTTTTGTTGTGATATATGATATGTCATATAATCTGTGATTAGATATGTTGTGTTTGATTTACCATGGCCCTTGAAACTTGGTAATTTAGATACCGTAAAATATTTCCGAATGTGAAAAAGAAATACGAGATTTTAAAAAGGAAATCCATTTCTAAAAATAGGAATTTAATTTCGAATGATCTTGAAAAATAAGAAACTTGTTTTGAATGAATAAAACAAGAAGTGATTATAACTGCATTTATAAATCTAGTAAATTATTTATCTTGGGATAAATTGAAATATAAAATTCAAGTTTGGATTTATATAGAAAGTGGAAATGGGTTTGAAACTGATATTTGTAAATTGTTTAGCACTTAGCAATTATTACTGAAATTCTAAATGAGATTATAAATGGGTATAATAAAAACAATTTTGTAAATGATTCTATCATTAGAGGTTAATTAAGGAAAAATTGGAGTTTAAAATATTATTCAAAGGAATGAAGTCAAATGAATTAATTATATAAAAGAAGTGTTATTCACGATTAAAGTGAATGTTGGATTAAAGTCGATATTTTGCAAATGGATGTTTAAATGAGAAAGGGAGAAATGAAATCGATGGGTTTTATTTCGAAGTTCGAAAAATAAATCGAATGTAGATTATTTGAGAGAAAGTTATTTATTGGAATTCGGTTATATCGAATCTAGTTTGTAGTTATTTTTACTTTCTGTTCTGAATCAAATTTATTTATTTATTTATTTAGTTATTAATTGAAATTAATAAGTACAAGTTATATTTTTATAAATTAAATACTTGGAAATAACGATTATAATGTTATAATAAATGTTTTAAGTAGCGATTTTTACGCTATCATTATAATAAATGTTTTGTAATTCTAAACAGCGATTTTTAACGCTGTCGTTATATTGCGATCTTAATGCTATTGTTATAATAAATGTTCTATAAATTCTAGACAGCGATTGTAACGCTGTTGTTAAAAGCAATGCTTTATAAATCAAACATTTGGAAACAGCGTTATAACGCTACCGTTATAATCAATATTTTTCTGTAAAAGAAGTGGATCCTTATATTGGATCCGGGAGTTGCGTAAGCGAGGTTTTGTTTTAAAGTTGTGTGCTTTGACCATTTCGAGGTTAGAACGGTTGTTCGATTAAGGTCTGAGAGGTAATTATACCCAACTAGATTGACTTCAGTTTTAACTAAGGAATGGTTATGGTTCGGTAGTGAAGGTTAGTTAAGTGAATTTAATTAATAAGTGAAATAGTTTGAGTGGGCATAGCGATGTTTTAGTAAACATCATTTTAAATCTAATGAAAGCATTTTGGAAGTGTTTTTCCAAATAAGAATCAGAGATGTTCTAATATAGAGATTAAGGAATGTGAGCAAATATGGAAATGTTTCCAAATGTTAATAAAGTATATTTTCTAAATTTAGGGAATAAGAGTTTACGAATATATAGAAATGGAAAAGGAATAAATTAGTGATAAGTGAATTTAAGAGATGAATGAATGATGATTGATCGATAGAATTCCCATCTGGAAATAATATCGTTGTTTGCACACATATTTTTCTTTGATAGTTAAATCACTGACTATCGAAGTTTTTTACCATTTTTCCGTCGTCAATACGGAGAGACCGGGATCAGATTCTGTATCTGAAAACCACTATGTATGGATGTTAGCGTTGCGATCGAATATGATGAAGAAAATTGAAGATCGAGTTATGCAAGGGTTATCCCATTTATAGAATAGTGCCTTCGGTTTGTCCAGTCCCAGGACAACATGAATGGATGAATGTCTGACAGAGTATATCTAACGGATCGCGTAAGTTGATCTCTTCAAACGTACTTACGTTTGGTGGCAGAGGAATTCGTTTCTCTTAGCTTTATACCTGTGGTATTTTTGGGAAAATCAATTTGTGATTTGGCGGGTATAACAATGTGGCATTCAAAGTGAATGGTGGTCAGGTGTTCTAAAAGATACGTAATGACCTCAAGCCTCATCAACCGAGAAACGACAGAAATCAGGCATGCAGCATGGCTATGTGGGTTGCTCCCATTAGGATGAATAATCACCTATCTAGAGAAATTTCATTTGGTTCTTTAGTCTATCGATGCCGTCCCTTTCGTGAAACGGTTGCTGATCCCAACCGTTGGTGATATACATTCAATACACTCAGGAGAAATCAGTGGTCGATCATGTGTGGGCCGGGTTGCAAGACGTTCTTGTTGAACCCAGAGTATTCGCCTCTAGAGATTCACTATCGGAAGGTAGTTCCATACCTGTCATGTTGGAAATCCAATCTCCAATAAGCGCCCTGCGGTTTTTGATTTAATATTATATATGGAGCCTGAGATGCAAGCGTTCCACTAGATTTCTATTTATTTGATTTAGAAACTATTATAATATCACCAGATTTTTATATCAAATATATTTTGATTATCGTAAGGTAAAAACCATCCGTGTTTATGTGTGGATCGGTCTTACGATTATCTTTTCTTTCGAAAGGATTTTTAAAAGTTAAACGAATGGTTGGAGTTTACTCACACCAGTCCCACGACTGACCCAGAGTTTATTTTGTTGTTTTCCCTAAACTCTTGTATGCCCAAAATATGTACGGGCAGTCAGGTAGTTGGGATTTTACAGATTCACTTGGAGGAGCTCGAAGCAGGAGGCTTCACCAATTAGCTATAGACTATTATATTTTCTGTTGTGTGTTGTGTCGTATCTGGAAACATGTGTTTATAACTGTTCCAGAGATAACTGTTGTGCTCTGATGATGGTATGTATATAAAGTTACTGATTTGTATTTCAAACGTTATGTTATATAATATATTTTATTCGTTCCGCTGTGTGACTTGTGTTCTCCGTTTTCTTCTAATCTAATATTTCTTTCTTTCAATTCCTCATCCTCTAACTTCTTTCTAATAATGATTCTTATTTCTGTGCAATTTGAGTTGGACATGGGGTGTTATTAGTCGACTCAAAGGGTACAGAAATTAGGGCCATTACATTTGGTATCAGAGCTAATGGTTGAGTAGTAACCTTGGCTCTGTGGCGTGATTCAATAAAGATGAGGTTAGTACTTCCCTAGATTGAGTTTGAATATATATGCGAGAGAGCGTATTTGTAAATTTGTATAAAATTATTTTATATTGGGTTGACTGGTTTGTTGAGTGGTTTTTGAATTCTAGTCGATACAAGATGTACAACT
The DNA here is from genome assembly GCA_030737875.1 of Allium sativum. Classification (NCBI taxonomy): domain Eukaryota; kingdom Viridiplantae; phylum Streptophyta; class Magnoliopsida; order Asparagales; family Amaryllidaceae; genus Allium; species Allium sativum. Next base: position 549,886,650 of record CM060916.1, read on the forward strand.
GTATCGATAAGTGTATCTAAACTCTCGAACAAAGCAATTCAATACAATATTATTTAAAAAAGGAGTAAATGAATTAATTTTTCCCAAAATTATTTTGATATAGAAGGAATAATTTCTGAATTATTATATATGAATGTGTTGATTGTTATTACAATGAAAAGGAATTATGAAATATTGAAATGGTTATAAAATTTGTATACGGATAATGTATACAAATGAGATAAACCTAGATTAACTTCAAACCAGAATTGGAATTTAAATTCCGGGTGTCTAGAAAATATTTTCTAAAATATTTTAAAAGTAATATAATAATACTTTAAAGTATTTTTGAGTAAGAATGTGACGACCCGCAACCTCCCCGTAAAGGAAAGCGTCGGATAGTTCGAGAACAAACCACAGCAGAACGCATACAGAAGAACGTTTCATTGTATATTACAACAATGCATCAGATTACAAGAATATACAGAGTATAAATGAATATTACACAGAAATATCAGAGATTTAAATTACATTTAAATACATAGCAGCGGAAAATAATACAATACACAACTAGAATGAGATATACGGATACAAAGCTTTCCGGATATCGTTCCAGCTGTAAACCAGGATCCTGTGAATATAAATCTGCAAAACCAAAACTACTAGCTGCCCGTGTCGAAAATAGGGGCACCCAGAGTTTAGGTTAAAACAATAAACTCCAGGTCAGTCATGTGACTGGTGTGAGAACTAAAACAGTTATTAATCTTTATTTCAAATCATTAGGTAAATCAAGGGACCACGCCGTATAACACGGAACGGGTTTCCTCCCAAGAATACCAGTGCATAAAACCAACAGCGCAATGCTAAATAAAGAAAAATGAAGCTGTTATAAGACCCAGGTCCCATCACACAATGCAACGCAGTCGAGGATAGGGTTTTCCCTTATAACAGCCAAAGAATGCTTGATACGTTTAAAACAAATCATTTGATACTATTATAAGTGCATAGTATATAAAACACTTCAAATCATAAGTATCAATCATAGGCGGCATGAGCGCCCCATCCCACTATGTCGCCATATATAGGATATACAATCAAAACCGCAAAGTCTCGTATTTGGAAATTGGGTTTCCATCTATGAACCGAGGCAAAAGATAGTCCTCAACCGATTCGAGACAATCTAGCCCATGTCTCAGGCAAGCGCGCAGGCAAGCCTTGGATCGTCAGGGCCGGTCCACACGGAGTGGATTATTATGCCTGAACAATACGTCTCCCCACCCTATGGGGTGTAAGTCTGGTCCGTCAGCCGACCAGAATGCATTCGGCCGAAACCGATATAACCGAGGCGCCTCGCAACAGCAACAACCACATAAGTCAAACTCGTCAGGGCGTGTAAAACCACTGACGCCACTTCTAGCTAGAAAGAAACGCATGCCCTCCCTGAGGTCCGTCTCCCGTTTTTGGTTCATACCGGGTGTGAAACACGCGAGGTAAACGTTACACAAAGCTACGCCACAAAGGCCGTGCTTTGATCATCACCACAAGACTTTGCTTTTCAACAGAAGCCTCGATCATTTGCATCTTAGCATGCCACACAGGCAAGCCATCCTATGCAACCGATATCAGTCACACAGAATGAAATCCGATGTCAGACACACAGTCCATTTACAAGTCCGTTCTGGGTCTGAACGAAACCGGAGGCACCTAGTACCCCGCATATCCATCGATCTCCAAGTACGTCTGGACGATCACTAACTGTTTCCATCTTCTTGGGTGTACAGCCCAATCAAGATCATCAGTTATCACCCAAACGACGTGAAGACTTCCGGTCTTCGACCATCGTCTTCATCTTCGACTTATCGTCGTATCAGTTATTCAGAATGGGATAAACCCGGTCTTTCCGAATAACTCGCGTATATATTATAAAAGTGTTACACAAACACAACATACGCCTCATTCCAATTCATTAGTCACTAACCGTAAATTAATCAAGAGAATAATTCCCCAAATATTAACCCCGAAGGCCGAAACCAACATCAGATCAATATCCAGAAAACCATTCTGCTTGGCTAACCGCCAGTTAGTTTCTAAATTTCACATTCAAATCTAATTAAAGATTTAACTATCGCCTGGAGCAAAACTGGTGATACTCCATTCTCGATCTTTTCAATCTAATTAAAGATTCATTAAAACTCCACTTAGTTTTAATCTGTGACTGGGTTAAAGAATCAGTGTCATTTAAAACACGGTTCACGATAAACCCAAAGTCACATCCCATTAATTATCGGGTTAAAGAACAAGTGTTATTTAAAACACTGTTCACGATAAACCCAAAAATCAATATCAATTCAATTCCAATTAAATATCATTTAATTGGTACACTTCATTAAATCTAAATAAAAAGATTTAATCTTTTCTCAACTGGGTTCAAGAACAGTGTTAGTGAAGACACCATTCACGACAAACCCAAATCACATTCGATATTCAATACAAGGCTCTGAATAGAAACTATATCGGCCTATATTCAATATCAAATTCTACGATTAACAAATGTCGTATTGGAAATAACGATATACATATATATCTTTCAAATTTCCATAACAACACCTGTAATATCACGAATTCCAACATCGAAATATTCCGAAGACAATTTCGATTCAAATCCACTCCAATGCAATCATTGGAAATTTTGGTTATTTTCAAAACCATTTCAAATTCAATTTATTTATTTAAAAATAAATAGAATTATAATTCTAGTTCAAAACTAGTTCATTTCGATAAAAATCTATTTTTATCTTTTCAAATATGGAGTTTTTCATCCCAAACTTTCACAAATCATTTCTTATGATTTTACACAAATTATTACTATTTTTAATAATTTTATCAAGGCCCGTACGGTCGATTTCCATTAACGGCCATCGAACTGCACTTACAGCGACCTTTTTCGAATTTGATTTGGACGTATCTCCAAATCCAACCGTTAGATTTCAAATTTCTAACATTCATTAGAAAGCTCTTTTCGATACGAACCCAACGGTTCCGGTTTTAGGAGAATCCGACGGTCGGATCTCCCGTAATGTCCGTTTGAAACAAATGATCGAAATTCGCGAACTGCCGCAGCGCGGCGCGTTCTATTCAGGCCATTATATTATATATATAATATATATAATATATATTTCGTCGATTACTATTTAAAACGAATTATATAAATGGTTTTAAATTCGTTTCAAAAGCAATTTCAACTTCCTTTTCAATTCAAATCAAAATTGAATTCTTCTTTATAAATTCGTTTCAAAATTCATTTCTATTCAATTCAAATTTCAATTCAATTTGAATTCATTTCAATTCGCTTTCAATTCCATTTGAATTCGTTTTCAATTCAATTCATTTCGAAATCGTTTTAAAATTCAATTCATTTCGAAATCGTTTTCAATTCAATTCATTTCGAAATCGTTTTCAATTCAATTCATTTCGAAATCGTTTTCAATTCAATTCATTTCGAAATCGTTTTCAATTCAATTTATTTCGAAATCGTTTTCAATTCAATTCATTTCGAAATCGTTTTCAATTCAATTCATTTCGAAATCGTTTTCAATTCAATTCATTTCGAAATCGTTTTCAATTCAATTCATTTCGAAATCGTTTTCAATTCAATTCATTTCGAAATCGTTTTCAATTCAATTCATTTCAAAATATTCGATTTCGAAATCACGTTTCAATATTCATTTTAAAATGAATAAAATCGATATAAATATCGTTCACGTCAAAATGGCGTCAATCTAATCCTCACGGCTTCACATATTTCTATTTTCAAATATTCTATTTCAAATATTTCTATTTCAAATATTTCTATTTCAAATATTTCTATTTCAAATATTTCTATTTCAAATATTTCTATTTCAAATATTTCTATTTCAAATATTTCTATTTCAAATATTTCTATTTTTCTCGAAACTGGAATGAGGCCCAATCAATTACCATATAATGTTAATTATATGGATTTTCTACAACACATGTATATATCAACAACGATGAATAATCAACCATCAACCAAAGTGCACTACACTGTATAAGCATCAAATATAGACATTTAACGCTTATAGCAGCTTGTCAATCAATCGATCGACATATTTAATAAATCAGGATGAGTGAACTTCAAATTTCATCCTAACACCCGTGTGGGGTTTCAAACAATCAAACACATATTTTATTTGTGCAGTTAGGCGATGTGTAAAATTTATCGACCCAATCAACGTCATTCAAATAGGTGTACATAAACAAACCGTCTGGTTTGTAAATGAATATTTATTTATTCACATTCACGTTAAAAATTATATTTTTAACGATAACACATTTTATTTTAACATATGAATTTATATTCAGTTCATTCGTTAAATAAAATGCTAATTTTATTTTTCTAACTTATTTTAGAAAATTTCGGCGGCATAACGGCACGATACTAGAAACGGGACAAGGCCTAGCCTTATCCCCGGTCTAGTGAAGGCCCACGCCATTCACACATCAATCAAATCAATTCGTTATGCAAACCACAAACTTTGGAGTAAGGGTCTAACCTAGCCTTACTCCTTCGCCTTATAACGGCGCACGTCTAATCCTAACCAATTTATCGATTCGATTTTTCACACCACAAACCACATTCAAACCAATATCACAATCAATCACCAAACAGTCAAACAAACAAGTCCATGGTCTGTGGACGGGTGTCGGGTGCTACTAAGCACCGTCTGCATCCTAGTATATATATAACTAGAAAAATAAATTGAAAGGTGAGAAATTCTCACCAATAGCTATCCAACTTCAAGACTCTTCTTAATAGAAATCTTCGCCTATTGTCGCTTTCGCCCGTATCCTCTACATATGTAAAAATAGAATTTTTACTATGCTACTCAATATGTAAAAATCGAATTTTGACTTCGCTATTCAATATATAAAAATATGATTTTTACTTTGACTTTCAACATATAAAAATATGATTTTTATTTCGACTTTCAACACATAAAAATATGATTTTTACTTTTGCTTTCACCATATAAAAATATGATTTTTACTTTGCTTGAAAGTTCAAACCTTTCTTCCCATGTTAAAGCTTTTACCTTTAAAACTAAATCAGTTTTTATTTTTTTTTTTATAAAATTCAGTTTTTATCCTTTATTTCAAAAACCAGTTTTTATTTCTAAAAAAAATTCAGTTTTAATACTTTATAAAAAAAATCCAGTTTTATACTATAAAAATTTCAGTTTTTAATACTTTATAAATAAATCAGTTTTTTTTTCTATGTTTTAAAATTCAGGTTTTTAAAATGCTTTTAAAAATTCCAGTTTTTAATACTTTTTAAAAATTCCTGTTTTATTACTTTTAAAAATTCCTTTTAAAAATATTCAGTTTTATACCTTTAAAAATATTTAGTTTTTTACTTTTAAACATTTTCAGTTTTTATTTTTAAAACAAAATCATTATTAAAATCGGTTTTTAAAAAAAATAAAAAAAAAATAATAATAATAAAATAAACAGAAATTCTTACTGAGAGGGGGGGGGAGGTCTTCGCAGTTCGTCGGCGGCTTGGGTCTTCGATCGGTGGTGGCAGGAGGGGCTGCTTCGAGGGGGGGGGGGTGGCGCGGCTTCTTCGTCGGCGTCGAGGGCTTCAAGGGGAGGCGCTCGGTTGTTTTCACGAGGGGGGGTTCACCTGAGAGGGCGGCGGAGGAGTTGTCGGAGATGGGGGGAGCAGCGCCTCGCGCGATGTGGCTCCGTCGAGCGGTTTTAGGGCTCCGCCCTCTTTTTTTTTTTATTCTGAAATTTAATTTTTTGAACGGGGGGGGGGGGGCCTGGAGGATAAAAGAGAAAGATATTTTTTTTTTTATTATTAATTTAATTGCATAAAGTTGACTTTTACCTAAGACCTCGAAACGAGGCCCACCGCCTGTCGTCCATAGCGAATTACCCCCATTCCGAACACAATGGGATATGTATCGTAAGCTGATTCGACCGTTTGAATCAGTTTCCGTTAAATTTACATTTAAATCACTATATTGAATTTTAAACGTACATTTCAAATTACCGGGGTCACATAATAACTCTATAAATTGCAGAAAAATATTTTCTAGCTTCGTATTGACGATACGGTCCTAACAAAACTAGTTTCGTCGAATTCTGAGACTGTTTGAAAAATGGCCAATTTCCAGTCGATTAAAATCAACTGAAACTGGTCAAACGCGTTTTCCTTTGCCACGCTCACATATTGATTCGAAAAATTATGAAATTTGGAATCTAGCAATAACTTTACACTGCGAATCCAACAAAACTGGTTTCGTCGAAATCCGAGGTCGTTTGCAAAATGGCTATTTTTAAGGGCCATATATTATATTAAAATATATATAAATTCCACAGCGACTATTTCTAATTTTCAACTGGACATATCTTATCATTTCTAAGATGAAATCTCAGTTTGTTAACTTCGTTACAAAGATATAGTTATACAGATTCAAATATTTCTTGTTTCGTTCAATTCTGACTTATATTGAATTCTGTATATTCATTTGAAATTAGAAATCGAATTTTCGAACTACCGCGCCATTTTCAATTCCTTTTATAATTATATATAAATATTTATATTCTAACGACGACGCGTATAATATATACGTTCGATTTATATTCTAAATAAATTTCTCGTCGATATTATTTAAAATAATTCATTTTAAATAATCAAAATTCACTAAAATTGCCAAAATAAAAATTTTAAACTGGCCCAGAATTTACGGGTTGTTACAATCTCCCCCACTTAAAACTTTTCGTCCCCGAAAAGGAACAAAGTCGAAAGTGGTTTGATAATTCAACTCTACGCTCGATCTGGCTTCCATTCTCTAACTCTTCAGTTTCTGAGAATTTTCAAAATTTCAAAAATTTGGCTAACACCCTAAATTTTCGAAAAATTTCGCCATAACCTCCCCTGCACCGGGAGCATCGGGGAATTTCAAATAGCTTCCCCGGTCCTTCAGATCTCAAAAAGAAAAAGAAAAAGCCAAGCGGCTAGCCAATAGGCCCACAAAATCATCATCACCCAAACAAAACAGGAAATTATGTAGTAAACATGTACCTATTTGTCAGGCAAACAAATTTTATTCTCTGCTCTAGCCTCCTTGCTATGACCTGTTCAATGATATATATGTATATGCAAGCAAATGCAACTAATTCTCAATACAATTCAATATTGGGTTCAATTAGGCTAATGGTTCAAAATTAGCAAACAACTAAACAAACAACACAAACATCAATCAATTAGTGAATTAGAATTTCAAATTCATAATTTTGATACATATACAAAAAATCATGTTTTTGATACCAATTCACAACAATGTGTTCCTAACTATATAAGTTTTGGTTCTCACACCAGTCTAATGGAAATATATAGATATCACACCTTCGAAACACGAACATAAATACTGATGATGCACGTGCTATCATCAGTACCTTCTCCGGGCGACTAGAGTGTGATTCTATATCTATCCAGTATATTAAAACTTCGAATACACGCGGATCAGACGTATATGCAAAATCTATATATACTGGATTGTCCACATCAATATAAATAAATAATCCAATACGAATAATTGATTTAAATTTTCAAAACAAAATTTGTTTTCACTTTAAAAATTTACTCTTCACACTCGTTCTAGGACACTACTGATCCCATCTCTAACGAGTCATTCTCATTGGATATTACTAATCCAATATCTGATGAATTCTTCCGTATGGTTCTAATGTGTCTTGTTCTCTAGCTTTGTAAACCAAAGCTCTGATACCAAATGTGACGACCCGCAACCTCCCCGTAAAGGAAAGCGTCGGATAGTTCGAGAACAAACCACAGCAGAACGCATACAGAAGAACGTTTCATTGTATATTACAACAATGCATCAGATTACAAGAATATACAGAGTATAAATGAATATTACACAGAAATATCAGAGATTTAAATTACATTTAAATACATAGCAGCGGAAAATAATACAATACACAACTAGAATGAGATATACGGATACAAAGCTTTCCGGATATCGTTCCAGCTGTAAACCAGGATCCTGTGAATATAAATCTGCAAAACCAAAACTACTAGCTGCCCGTGTCGAAAATAGGGGCACCCAGAGTTTAGGTTAAAACAATAAACTCCAGGTCAGTCATGTGACTGGTGTGAGAACTAAAACAGTTATTAATCTTTATTTCAAATCATTAGGTAAATCAAGGGACCACGCCGTATAACACGGAACGGGTTTCCTCCCAAGAATACCAGTGCATAAAACCAACAGCGCAATGCTAAATAAAGAAAAATGAAGCTGTTATAAGACCCAGGTCCCATCACACAATGCAACGCAGTCGAGGATAGGGTTTTCCCTTATAACAGCCAAAGAATGCTTGATACGTTTAAAACAAATCATTTGATACTATTATAAGTGCATAGTATATAAAACACTTCAAATCATAAGTATCAATCATAGGCGGCATGAGCGCCCCATCCCACTATGTCGCCATATATAGGATATACAATCAAAACCGCAAAGTCTCGTATTTGGAAATTGGGTTTCCATCTATGAACCGAGGCAAAAGATAGTCCTCAACCGATTCGAGACAATCTAGCCCATGTCTCAGGCAAGCGCGCAGGCAAGCCTTGGATCGTCAGGGCCGGTCCACACGGAGTGGATTATTATGCCTGAACAATACGTCTCCCCACCCTATGGGGTGTAAGTCTGGTCCGTCAGCCGACCAGAATGCATTCGGCCGAAACCGATATAACCGAGGCGCCTCGCAACAGCAACAACCACATAAGTCAAACTCGTCAGGGCGTGTAAAACCACTGACGCCACTTCTAGCTAGAAAGAAACGCATGCCCTCCCTGAGGTCCGTCTCCCGTTTTTGGTTCATACCGGGTGTGAAACACGCGAGGTAAACGTTACACAAAGCTACGCCACAAAGGCCGTGCTTTGATCATCACCACAAGACTTTGCTTTTCAACAGAAGCCTCGATCATTTGCATCTTAGCATGCCACACAGGCAAGCCATCCTATGCAACCGATATCAGTCACACAGAATGAAATCCGATGTCAGACACACAGTCCATTTACAAGTCCGTTCTGGGTCTGAACGAAACCGGAGGCACCTAGTACCCCGCATATCCATCGATCTCCAAGTACGTCTGGACGATCACTAACTGTTTCCATCTTCTTGGGTGTACAGCCCAATCAAGATCATCAGTTATCACCCAAACGACGTGAAGACTTCCGGTCTTCGACCATCGTCTTCATCTTCGACTTATCGTCGTATCAGTTATTCAGAATGGGATAAACCCGGTCTTTCCGAATAACTCGCGTATATATTATAAAAGTGTTACACAAACACAACATACGCCTCATTCCAATTCATTAGTCACTAACCGTAAATTAATCAAGAGAATAATTCCCCAAATATTAACCCCGAAGGCCGAAACCAACATCAGATCAATATCCAGAAAACCATTCTGCTTGGCTAACCGCCAGTTAGTTTCTAAATTTCACATTCAAATCTAATTAAAGATTTAACTATCGCCTGGAGCAAAACTGGTGATACTCCATTCTCGATCTTTTCAATCTAATTAAAGATTCATTAAAACTCCACTTAGTTTTAATCTGTGACTGGGTTAAAGAATCAGTGTCATTTAAAACACGGTTCACGATAAACCCAAAGTCACATCCCATTAATTATCGGGTTAAAGAACAAGTGTTATTTAAAACACTGTTCACGATAAACCCAAAAATCAATATCAATTCAATTCCAATTAAATATCATTTAATTGGTACACTTCATTAAATCTAAATAAAAAGATTTAATCTTTTCTCAACTGGGTTCAAGAACAGTGTTAGTGAAGACACCATTCACGACAAACCCAAATCACATTCGATATTCAATACAAGGCTCTGAATAGAAACTATATCGGCCTATATTCAATATCAAATTCTACGATTAACAAATGTCGTATTGGAAATAACGATATACATATATATCTTTCAAATTTCCATAACAACACCTGTAATATCACGAATTCCAACATCGAAATATTCCGAAGACAATTTCGATTCAAATCCACTCCAATGCAATCATTGGAAATTTTGGTTATTTTCAAAACCATTTCAAATTCAATTTATTTATTTAAAAATAAATAGAATTATAATTCTAGTTCAAAACTAGTTCATTTCGATAAAAATCTATTTTTATCTTTTCAAATATGGAGTTTTTCATCCCAAACTTTCACAAATCATTTCTTATGATTTTACACAAATTATTACTATTTTTAATAATTTTATCAAGGCCCGTACGGTCGATTTCCATTAACGGCCATCGAACTGCACTTACAGCGACCTTTTTCGAATTTGATTTGGACGTATCTCCAAATCCAACCGTTAGATTTCAAATTTCTAACATTCATTAGAAAGCTCTTTTCGATACGAACCCAACGGTTCCGGTTTTAGGAGAATCCGACGGTCGGATCTCCCGTAATGTCCGTTTGAAACAAATGATCGAAATTCGCGAACTGCCGCAGCGCGGCGCGTTCTATTCAGGCCATTATATTATATATATAATATATATAATATATATTTCGTCGATTACTATTTAAAACGAATTATATAAATGGTTTTAAATTCGTTTCAAAAGCAATTTCAACTTCCTTTTCAATTCAAATCAAAATTGAATTCTTCTTTATAAATTCGTTTCAAAATTCATTTCTATTCAATTCAAATTTCAATTCAATTTGAATTCATTTCAATTCGCTTTCAATTCCATTTGAATTCGTTTTCAATTCAATTCATTTCGAAATCGTTTTAAAATTCAATTCATTTCGAAATCGTTTTCAATTCAATTCATTTCGAAATCGTTTTCAATTCAATTCATTTCGAAATCGTTTTCAATTCAATTCATTTCGAAATCGTTTTCAATTCAATTTATTTCGAAATCGTTTTCAATTCAATTCATTTCGAAATCGTTTTCAATTCAATTCATTTCGAAATCGTTTTCAATTCAATTCATTTCGAAATCGTTTTCAATTCAATTCATTTCGAAATCGTTTTCAATTCAATTCATTTCGAAATCGTTTTCAATTCAATTCATTTCAAAATATTCGATTTCGAAATCACGTTTCAATATTCATTTTAAAATGAATAAAATCGATATAAATATCGTTCACGTCAAAATGGCGTCAATCTAATCCTCACGGCTTCACATATTTCTATTTTCAAATATTCTATTTCAAATATTTCTATTTCAAATATTTCTATTTCAAATATTTCTATTTCAAATATTTCTATTTCAAATATTTCTATTTCAAATATTTCTATTTCAAATATTTCTATTTCAAATATTTCTATTTTTCTCGAAACTGGAATGAGGCCCAATCAATTACCATATAATGTTAATTATATGGATTTTCTACAACACATGTATATATCAACAACGATGAATAATCAACCATCAACCAAAGTGCACTACACTGTATAAGCATCAAATATAGACATTTAACGCTTATAGCAGCTTGTCAATCAATCGATCGACATATTTAATAAATCAGGATGAGTGAACTTCAAATTTCATCCTAACACCCGTGTGGGGTTTCAAACAATCAAACACATATTTTATTTGTGCAGTTAGGCGATGTGTAAAATTTATCGACCCAATCAACGTCATTCAAATAGGTGTACATAAACAAACCGTCTGGTTTGTAAATGAATATTTATTTATTCACATTCACGTTAAAAATTATATTTTTAACGATAACACATTTTATTTTAACATATGAATTTATATTCAGTTCATTCGTTAAATAAAATGCTAATTTTATTTTTCTAACTTATTTTAGAAAATTTCGGCGGCATAACGGCACGATACTAGAAACGGGACAAGGCCTAGCCTTATCCCCGGTCTAGTGAAGGCCCACGCCATTCACACATCAATCAAATCAATTCGTTATGCAAACCACAAACTTTGGAGTAAGGGTCTAACCTAGCCTTACTCCTTCGCCTTATAACGGCGCACGTCTAATCCTAACCAATTTATCGATTCGATTTTTCACACCACAAACCACATTCAAACCAATATCACAATCAATCACCAAACAGTCAAACAAACAAGTCCATGGTCTGTGGACGGGTGTCGGGTGCTACTAAGCACCGTCTGCATCCTAGTATATATATAACTAGAAAAATAAATTGAAAGGTGAGAAATTCTCACCAATAGCTATCCAACTTCAAGACTCTTCTTAATAGAAATCTTCGCCTATTGTCGCTTTCGCCCGTATCCTCTACATATGTAAAAATAGAATTTTTACTATGCTACTCAATATGTAAAAATCGAATTTTGACTTCGCTATTCAATATATAAAAATATGATTTTTACTTTGACTTTCAACATATAAAAATATGATTTTTATTTCGACTTTCAACACATAAAAATATGATTTTTACTTTTGCTTTCACCATATAAAAATATGATTTTTACTTTGCTTGAAAGTTCAAACCTTTCTTCCCATGTTAAAGCTTTTACCTTTAAAACTAAATCAGTTTTTATTTTTTTTTTTATAAAATTCAGTTTTTATCCTTTATTTCAAAAACCAGTTTTTATTTCTAAAAAAAATTCAGTTTTAATACTTTATAAAAAAAATCCAGTTTTATACTATAAAAATTTCAGTTTTTAATACTTTATAAATAAATCAGTTTTTTTTTCTATGTTTTAAAATTCAGGTTTTTAAAATGCTTTTAAAAATTCCAGTTTTTAATACTTTTTAAAAATTCCTGTTTTATTACTTTTAAAAATTCCTTTTAAAAATATTCAGTTTTATACCTTTAAAAATATTTAGTTTTTTACTTTTAAACATTTTCAGTTTTTATTTTTAAAACAAAATCATTATTAAAATCGGTTTTTAAAAAAAATAAAAAAAAAATAATAATAATAAAATAAACAGAAATTCTTACTGAGAGGGGGGGGGAGGTCTTCGCAGTTCGTCGGCGGCTTGGGTCTTCGATCGGTGGTGGCAGGAGGGGCTGCTTCGAGGGGGGGGGGGGGTGGCGCGGCTTCTTCGTCGGCGTCGAGGGCTTCAAGGGGAGGCGCTCGGTTGTTTTCACGAGGGGGGGTTCACCTGAGAGGGCGGCGGAGGAGTTGTCGGAGATGGGGGGAGCAGCGCCTCGCGCGATGTGGCTCCGTCGAGCGGTTTTAGGGCTCCGCCCTCTTTTTTTTTTTATTCTGAAATTTAATTTTTTGAACGGGGGGGGGGGGCCTGGAGGATAAAAGAGAAAGATATTTTTTTTTTTATTATTAATTTAATTGCATAAAGTTGACTTTTACCTAAGACCTCGAAACGAGGCCCACCGCCTGTCGTCCATAGCGAATTACCCCCATTCCGAACACAATGGGATATGTATCGTAAGCTGATTCGACCGTTTGAATCAGTTTCCGTTAAATTTACATTTAAATCACTATATTGAATTTTAAACGTACATTTCAAATTACCGGGGTCACATAATAACTCTATAAATTGCAGAAAAATATTTTCTAGCTTCGTATTGACGATACGGTCCTAACAAAACTAGTTTCGTCGAATTCTGAGACTGTTTGAAAAATGGCCAATTTCCAGTCGATTAAAATCAACTGAAACTGGTCAAACGCGTTTTCCTTTGCCACGCTCACATATTGATTCGAAAAATTATGAAATTTGGAATCTAGCAATAACTTTACACTGCGAATCCAACAAAACTGGTTTCGTCGAAATCCGAGGTCGTTTGCAAAATGGCTATTTTTAAGGGCCATATATTATATTAAAATATATATAAATTCCACAGCGACTATTTCTAATTTTCAACTGGACATATCTTATCATTTCTAAGATGAAATCTCAGTTTGTTAACTTCGTTACAAAGATATAGTTATACAGATTCAAATATTTCTTGTTTCGTTCAATTCTGACTTATATTGAATTCTGTATATTCATTTGAAATTAGAAATCGAATTTTCGAACTACCGCGCCATTTTCAATTCCTTTTATAATTATATATAAATATTTATATTCTAACGACGACGCGTATAATATATACGTTCGATTTATATTCTAAATAAATTTCTCGTCGATATTATTTAAAATAATTCATTTTAAATAATCAAAATTCACTAAAATTGCCAAAATAAAAATTTTAAACTGGCCCAGAATTTACGGGTTGTTACAAAGAATGGTTTAAATGGATTTTTAAAGGGATTAAGCACTGAAATCACTTCAGTGGCGAGAAAATAATTCCGATAATGGATCGCGACATTATCGGTATTCATTTTCAAGTTTCTGAGTGATGGATTCCTACCATAGTAAATTGGGTATGGAAAAAATTGTATGAAAAGGACAAGATGTTTTAGGAGTTCAAATGTTTTGAATTGAGTTGATTATAAATAAATGAATATATATGATTTCAAACTAATTTGAAATAAAACCCGGGAATTTGAATTCTGAAATTGTTTAACTTGTAAAAGTTGAATCGATTGAAATGGTAAAAGGGACCAAATGAATTGAAATTTAACTTAAGTTAAATATAATTGGACTGGATTAGAGATGACCCAAAATGAAATCAAACAAGTTGAATATTTATTACATGTTGTTGTTTGGAAATTAACTATGATGGAATTGAACTCAAGCTGAATAAGAGGGTGGATTTTTGGAAATATAACTCGGTTTGGATTAATGGATAGAAATGAACTAATCAGAATGTTGATTAGAAAAGTTAAAGACCAAAGGCTGAATTGATTTGGAACCGATTGGAAATATATACATATGCTGAGCAGATGTTGAATGGAAGCAAATGCAAGAGATAGAATTTGTGTCCGACAAAAAGGTACATGTTTACAATATTACTTGGGTTTGATGATTTTATGAGCCTATGGGGCAAGCCGCTTGGCTTTTTGATTTTCTTTTGGACTGGGGAAGGCCTAGAAAGGCGAGTTGTGGTTGTACTGGTTGAGCCGTGTAGAGGAGATGCTGCCGAAATTTTTCAGAATTTAAAATGTTAGAATATTTTCAGAATTTTTGAAAATTTTCGTTAGCAAGAATAAATTAATATTTTAAATGTAATAAATTTATCCAGTTAAACTGAAGTCAAGAAGTGAACAAAAAGGATTTTTGGACCTAGTTAATAGGGTATGTAACATCTTTTCCTACCTTAGCAATTTCGAGGACGAAATTATTTTAAGGGGGGAAGGAATGTAACGACCCGGATTTTTCAGCCGTTGAATTATGAATATTTAAATTTATTTTAAATATTTTTTTTGAATTATATATAGGAAATTATTTAATAAAACGGTATTTAAATGTATAATTTATAATATGATTTAAAACGAGTTTAAAATGGCGCGGTAGTTTGAATATTCGATTTCAAATTTCAAATGAATGTACAGGATTCAAAATAAATCGGATTTTAGTGAAACAAGAAATATTTGAATCTGTTTGAAAATATCTTTCCAACGAATGTGAAAAATCCAGATTTCATAGCGGGAATAAAAAGTTATGTCCAAATCAATTTTTCAGAAAGT
Organism: Allium sativum; assembly: GCA_030737875.1. Taxonomy (NCBI): domain Eukaryota; kingdom Viridiplantae; phylum Streptophyta; class Magnoliopsida; order Asparagales; family Amaryllidaceae; genus Allium; species Allium sativum. The sequence continues at coordinate 549,902,226 of CM060916.1, forward strand.
TGCTATGGAATCGCATATAGACCATAACGGTTTATTTAATATATTTAAATATCGGTCTTGAATTTGGACAAGCCTTTTGAGACGTAATTATAATTTAATTTTTATAATTTTACTGGAATTTTTAATTAATTAAATACACAACTTTTTACTTGGAGTATTTTGCACCCTATATCAATATTTTGGGATTTCATAATATAAGTTAAACTACCGATATTATTATATTTTTGGGATCGTGGTACCTCGCTGGACACGACTGTATTCTTACCTCTGTTTGTAGATAGCGTAGTTTTTTTTTTCTTGTTGTTGTTGTTTGTTATATATATATATATAAACAAATATACATATTAGAAATGCATATAACATATATTACGTTTGAAAATGTAATAATGCATTTTTGTTCGGAACTTATGGTACTAGTGTTAGTTACTTTGAATGATTGTTGCTAAGCCGCAAATGGGAACATACAGACGTGCAAGGAAATATAATACTCTTGAATCTCCATCCGATCCATTAATTAAAGTACAATTAAAGACATACATACAGTATGTAATTAAAGCCATTTAGTAATAGTAATCTAATAATTTATATAAATCAGCTACATCCCGTATAAACTACAGGTACCCAAGCCTTCCGTTGGAAGCTACAATTCTTTGCTTTTCTTGTGTGCCATACAACCGACTCCTTTTCACCCACGCTTACTTGATTTCCATGTATACGTGCCAACCACGTTTCCTTCTTATATATATAATGTAAACCCTAGGTTAAGCTTTACACTGAGTGGTTAACTCCTTAACGACCTGAATCCCTCCGTCTGTCCCTCGATAAATCTTCCCATCCACTCATTAACTCAGAACCTCTCAAGTACAAATGTTTAGAGATCGACGATAGCTCCCGATCTAACGGTCGAGACTGAACCTAATGCTTCGTGCTGGTCAGAATACAGAGATGAAAGATGTTGCGGTTTTGGGTCTACCACAGGCGTAAGGCAGAGGCTGAGGATTCAGGATTTTGGGTCAAGCACGGATAACAGTGAGGCGTGTATTTCCGAGGTGTCTGATGGCGAGCGCGACTGTTTTCCTAGATCCAATTTTTACTACAGCGAGCATCGGGGAGGACAAGTTTGTTGTTGGGAGATGTGTTGCGAAGTGTGACCAGACTGCTGAAGTATGGCAAGGGTTGAGGACTTGTGGGTCTGGGAGATGCTGTGACGGGAGTTGGTTTCAAGATGAGGTGGTGGAAGGAAATAAGTGACATTTGAATGAGAGGAAGGGGGTGAGTAGCAGTATTAACGTTAAGTAATGGGTTAAGGTTTGTGAAAATTAGGCACACATCCCTAAAAGCAAACTTAATTAGGCTCACATCCTCCTGTTTCAAAACATATAAATTACATCCCTAATTTCAAACAGCGGCTGGTATTTTTACAAAAGTGCCCTTTTTATTAATTCACGCCGTATTTAGCTAGGTTGGATCTATTCATTACGTATTTACTTTTTTTTTCTTTTCCAGAAACCTAAAATTCGTTCTTCATGGCGGCGGCGGCTCCAACGAAATTGATGGCCTCTAATCGGTGGCTGCTTCCTCCTTCAACCGAAACCCCTTAATCCCCAAAATTCTTATCGCGTTCAATTTTTGGTTCTAGCGAAGAGTCAGCAGCGATTCCAGTGATTCTGGCAGGCATTGCATCGAATCCAGTCAAGTGATTTGGATTTCAATTTGCATAGAAGGAGAGATTAGCAATCTAGGCAGACGGGCGCGACAACGAAGTGATTTCAGCGAAAGGTATTCTTCTAGTTTTTTTGGGCGGCTAGTAATTCAATCATTTGACTATGTTTTAATCTTATTTGTATGTCACTATATTTATATTTTCTATCTGTAAAACTCATTCGACAACTCCCTGGAATGACAATTTGTAATGTGTGTTTTAATTGAGAGTGTATACAGTTTTAAAGTTTTCTTTTGCAACATGGTTGATTCTTGCTGAATTTCTGTTAAAAAGTTGCGGACAATTATGCAGATATTCTTAAATATATGCATATATGTATGCAATTTTTGATGAAAATGCAAACAGAAAAATATTCAAAATCGCGATCTGTAAGATGATGAAAAGTTGCAGACATATATGCAGCTATTCTTAATATTTGCATATATGTATGCAGTTTTTTATCAAACAAACAGAAGAACATATTATTTTACAAATATATTCATATTTCTATGCATATATTTGGAATACTTGCATATAAATATTCTGAAGTTATTGTGTAAGATGTAGGAAAATATCTTTGATTTTTGCTGAACTCCTGCTAAAAAGTTGCGGAGAAATATGCAGCTATTCTTAATATATGCATATATGTATGCAATTTTTTATCAAACAAACAGAAAAACATATTATTTTACAAATATATTCATATTTCTATGCATATATCTGGAATACTTGCTTATAAATATTCTGAAATTATTGTGTAAGATGTAGGAAAATATCTTTGATTTTTGCTGAACTTCTGCTAAAAAGTTGCGGAGAAATATGCAGCTATTTTTAATATATGCATATATGTATGCAATTTTTTATCAAACAAACAAAAACATATTATTTTACAAATATACTCATATTTCTATGCATATATCTGGAATACTTGCATATAAATATTCAGAAATTATTGTTATTTTGCTGAATTGTACGCATGTATTTATATTATTCTGAAGCAGTTTTTGTAATTTAGGTTACTGCACATTAAGCTTATTAATGTTGATTTTCTTTTTTTGATAACAGTGTTCCGGCGGATATTGGTGTACTAGTGTTGTTGAAGCTCGGTCGTCCATCTTTTTCCGAATGATTGAACACATTTGTTGTTTCTACAGAGACTACTAGATGTGGTTTACGCAATAAGCTGGGTCTTAACAAAATAACTTGTTCTTCAAAAGACCATCATCTCTGCTTTGTAAATGTTCTGAAATTTTTGATGTAGTACATGTAAATGTGGTCTGTACTTATTTTTTGATGTAGTACTTGTAAATGATATGAAAATTTTCATGTAAGTATGCACATATTTTTGTTATTTGCATATATATATGCATGTTGTTATAATTATCTGTATTTACTTTTTTGTCATTTTTTTTGTTTCAGCAATTGTGCAGTACAGTTCTGTATATATATGCAATTATTTCACTTAGTTGTGCAAAACTAATAATTTATTTTCTGCATAATATTACTATATTTATGCAATTATTACACTTAGTTGCATAAATGTATGCAATTTTACGTAATATATGTATATAATTGTCCAGTTTTTCGTGAAAATAAAAAAAAAGTAATAAAAAAAATCATTTTATGTAATGTATGTATATAATTGTCTAGTTTTTCGTAAAAATAAAAAAAAGTAATAAAAAAATTCATTTTACGTAATTTATGTATATATATGTCTAGTTTTTCGTAAAAAAAAAAAACTACGTTGGAGTGATTGAATGTTTTCCAGAATTGTTGGATTAGGTTTACGAGCGAGATAATAGGAGCGATAGACTAAGTAAATGAGGACAAATAGTTGTTGGATAGTTTTTTAGGTGTGTAAGGGTAGATCTGGAATTTTTTTAGCGGAAATTCAAAAATAGGGATGTTTTCTATATTACTTTTATCGCCGGGTTTTTTTTTATATTTTGAAACTTAATAGGGACCTGTAAAAAACGCACCCTTAAGGTTTTGGGGTGTTAATGTGGAATTTGTGTATGGCTTTTCTAAAAGAAAAAAAAACGATTTGTGAACTCAAATCCTATTTATGTGAACAATGAAGATCAGGGAGGAGAAGGCACCTAAATCTATGGCGGTTTCTGGATTTGTGTTTATGGCTGAAAAGGTGGAAGTCTGAGTGTTGAGCGGGAAGGTTGGGCGGATCTCTGTATTTCGATGATTCATGAAAGTGGGGTCAGAAGTTCGGCCATGGCCCTGAAGCAGTGAAGTGAAGTTGCGGTGGGAGATGGTATGGTGCATGGTTCATATAGGAGCAACAACAAATTATTAAAGCAAATGGAAGAAGTATTATCAACGTAAGTTTAATTAATTATATTTAGTTAAGTTAAAAATGCTTTAGTCCATTTAAATGTTGAGGTGGCCATGAAAATTGTCTAGGTGGTTTCGAAAGATGGAAAAAACAAAAGAATGGGCTACAGCGAAGGGAACGATGCTTATACAGTAAAGGCAGGGAAGTTACTGTGTGGTCACTGTGTTTAAAACAAAGGGAAAATCTCATTTTATTGAAGGATGGACGAGTGGGAGGAAGTTTGAAGAGGAAGTTTGGCAGTAGCAGTTTGAATTGAGGATGGGTTCGTATTAGCAGCAGAAATTTGAGATAAGATTTAAATTAATTAAACTAGGGTTATTTAGTTAATAAAATTAATTAAGGATAATGATTTTACTTATATATACGATAACTTATAAAGTTTATAACGACTGTATTTTCCTTCATCTGGGAACAGAATAAAACGAAATCAATTTCTTTGGGAGCATAGCATCAAGGCCTACATTGTGAAACCAATTTCGCAGGAAACAAAGCTATTGGAATTTCGTAATAAAATCAAACGCTTGTTTGATTGTATACGAAAAAAAGCAGAACCATCAACTGCAAAATAAGGTGAGTAAACTCACTAACTCTGACTCGTTTATATTTTTATATAAACGAGCTTTAAATTTATTTACAGTAATTTTATACTATGTTATGGTTGCTTGGTTGAATAGTCGATAAAACTGGTTGATATAATTAAATCGTTGATCGATTATTAGTTCTAATACATTGATGTGAAATAATATTATTGATGCTGATTAACATCTGTGGATGCAGGGAAATAGGTTCGAGGGATCCAACTGGATCCCTCAACATTTATTTTACTGCTTCTTTTGTTGTGATATATGATATGTCACATAATCCATGATTATATATGTTGTGTTTGATTTTCCCTGGCCCTAGAAACTTGGTTATTTAGATACCGTAAAATATTTTCGAATGTGAAAAAGAAATTTGAGATTTTAAAAAGGAAATCCATTTCGAAAAAAAGGAATTTAATTTCGAATGATATTGAAAAATAAGAAACTTGTTTTAAATAAATAAATCAAGTAGTGATTATAACGGCGTTTATAAATCTAGTAAATTATTTATCTTGGGATAATTGAAATATAAAATTCAAGTTTGGATTTATATAGAAAGTGGAAATGGGTTTGAAACTGATATTTGTAAATTGTTTAGCACTTAGCAATTATAACTGAAATTCTAAATGAGATTATAAATGGGTATAATAAAAACAATTTTGTAAATGATTCTATCATTAGAGGTTAATAAAGGAAAAATTGGAGTTTAAAATATTATTCAAAGGAATGAAGTCAAAAGAATTAATTATATAAAAGAAGTGTTATTCACGATTAAAGTGAATGATGGATTAAAGTCGATATTTTGCAAATGGAAGTTTAAATGAGAAAAGGAGAAATGAAAACAATGGGTTTTATTTTTAAGTTTGGAATATAAATCGAATGTAGATTATTCGAGAGAAAGTTATTTATTGGAATTTGGTTATATCAAATCTAGGGAAGTAGTTATTTTTACTTTCCGTTTTGAATCAAATTTATTTATTTATTTATTTATTTATTTACTTATTAATTGAAATTAATATGTACAAGTTATATTTTTATAAATTAAATACTTGGAAATAACGATTATAACGTTATAATAATGTTTTAAGTAGCGATTTTTACGCTGTCATTATAATAAATGTTTTGTAATTCTAAACAACGATTTTTAACGCTGCCATTATATTGCGATCTTAATGCTATTGTTATAATAAATGTTCTATAACTTCTAGACAGCGATTGTAACGCTGTTGTTAAAAGTAATGCTTTATAGATCAAACATTTGGAAACAACAATTATAACGCTACCGTTATAATCAATATTTTTCTGTAAAAGAAGTGGATCCTTATATTGGATCCGAGAGTCGCGTAAGCGAGGTTTTGTTTTAAAGTTGTGACCTTTGACCATTTCGAGGTTAGAACTGTTGTTCGGTTAAGGTCTGAGAGGTAATTATACCCCAACTTGATTGACTTCAGTTTTAACTAAGGAATGGTTAAGGTTCGGTAGTGAAAGTTAGTTAAGTGAACTTAGTTAATAAGTGAAATAGTTTGAGTGGGCATAGCGATGTTTTTGTAAACATCATTTTAAATCTAATGAAAGCGTTTTGGAAGTGTTTTTCCAAATAAGAATCAGAGATGTTCTAATATAGAGATTAAGGAATGTGAGCAAATATGGAAATGTTTCCAAATGTTAATAAAGGATATTTTCTAAATTTAGGGAATAAGAGTTTACGAATATATAGAAATGGAGAAGGAATAAATTAGTGATAAGTAAATTTAAGAGATAAATGAATGATGATTGATCAATAGAATTTCCATCTGGAAATAATATCGTTGTTTACACACATATTTTTCTTTGATAGTTAAATCACCGACTATCGAAGTTTTTGACCATTTTTCCGTCGTCAATACGGAGAGACCGGGATCAGATTCAGTATCTGAAAACCACTCTGTATGGACGTTAGCGTTGCGATCGAATATGATGAAGAAAATTAAAGACGGAGTTATGCAAGGGTTATCCTGTTTATAGAATAGTGCCTTCGGTTTGTCCAGTCCCAGGACAACGTGAATGGACGAATGTCTGACAGAGTATATCAAACGGATCGCATAAGTTGATCTCTTCGAACGTCCTTACGTCTGGTGGCGGAGGAATTCGTTTCTCCTAGATTTATACCCGTGGTATTTTTGGGAGAATCAATTTGTGATTTGGCGGGTATAACGATGTGGCATTCAAAATGAATGATGGTCAGGTATTCTAAAAGATACGTAATGTGTAACACCCCATAATTTTATAACATAAAAATTCACAAATTAAAGCATACTTAATTTTTAGAAGAAGAATTAAGTGAAATGGGTTGCGCTATTATGTTCGTCTCAAAATTTTGGGTCAAGATAGACATTTGGTTTGCACAAAACAGATACCTTATGAAGATGTTATTAAGCCTTGAAGTTTGTATGCATATGAGAGAAATATATATATATATATATATAGATATACATAAAAATTAAATAAATAAATATTCAAAAAAAGTTCAAAACAGCAAATTGAGAGGGGGAATAGCCGAACCGCACTATTTTTGGAGTCGACCCGAGCCTCGCTGGGTTGACTAGGGGTCGATCCAAGGTGTTTGGTTGTCAACCCGTGGCCCGATTCGCGCTAAGGGCTGATGTTGTATCTGAGTGGTCCTGATGATTTCTGGGTTAATCTAAGAGCTCTAATCGATCCTAGACATCTATATATACACCCTAAGACCTAACCCTAATTCATAAAATATTATCTATGACACCATTATGCTATCAAGCTCTCTCTTAAACACTAGCCGCCGCCTCCAAATTAAATCTCAAGTGTTCATAAACAATACAAATCAAAGTTTAGAGCTTCATCAACAATTAAAGAAGATCAATCAACATCACCGCAATGTTTCTACACCAATTTCAATTCGTTAATCCTTTTCTTAAGCCACGAAGGTGAGTACAGTTATTTTCACAAATTTAATGGGATTAAAGTAACATGAAAAGTTGTAAAAAGGATTCATATATATGTTTGTAATGAAAATCTCACCAAGTCTTCACCTTGTTGATTCATGTCATCATATGCCTATGTTTCTATGTAAAGTTCATACCTTTTATCAGTTTATTCATGTTGAATCTTTTATTATGCCTCTATGCCAGTCTATGTGCCTCTTTATTTCATGATGTTGTTTTATTCCAATTTTCGATGAATTGATTCTTTCTTCTTACCCCTATTCCTTTTATTTGTGGATCTAGGCTAACTTCGAGCCTATATTAAAAATACGCGCGAATGCAAATACGTGGGAACGATGTGGAATATTGGGAATATGGGAAATTTGGATAATTGGATATTATTGGATATTTTGGATAATTGGATAATATGTGAAATTGGCATATTTGGGTGTGAATTATATGGAATTGATGAAATTGCCTATAATTGTAAATTTGTAATTGAGGCTAATTAATATGTAATTAGTGATAATTTGGAATAGGCAATATTATAAACATGATTATATGTTTAATTGGATATACATGACATGAAAATTGGGTATGGGTGAAATACGATTATTAATAAACCTTTGACACGAGGTTAGGCGCAATTGTGGCGTAAGACTGCCCGGAATCGCCCGGCAAATCCAGCTGCCACAATTGGACATCTAATGTGAGAGGTCAAAGGAATGAATTGTAGGCGCAACGGTTAATGACACAAGGTTAGACAAGGTTTATGGCGTAAGACTGCCCGGAACCGCCCGGCAAATCCAACGGCCACAAAGCATTCGGTCTAATGTGGGAGGTCATGCACCATTCATCATAAAGAATGAATTAAGGAATACTAACCATAACAAGACATGGGTATGGTTATAGGGTTAAGTGGGGTGACATGTAAATATGGACTTAACCGGTATAAGATAAGTATGTAAATTATGACATGTAAGTATGGACTTGACCATAGCATGTGTAAGACATGGACATTTAAATTAAAATGGTTAAGTGGGAGAAAAACCTAGTGGGGACCAAGCATAGGTGGGAGGCTTGTGTCGGATAGGGGACCCGTTTCAAGCAGTAACCCGTTTGAGTATCTAATTGGGCCCGGTAATAGGCCGGGGTTGGGGCGCGCTTACTGGACTTGAATGTAAGAGGTCAAAACGTGAATAGCGATGGCAACGCGAGTCCAACGGGTTCATGTGCGTGCATGGGTCCGTGCTGGTAGGTAAGACGTTGTTGCATCGTGTAGATATGGCCGTGCATTTTATGTTGGTATCGGGGTTGCCACTTTGGGGAGTGATACACCCCACTGTGGGGTCAGCATGGGTGCCTAAGGGGTTTAGGGAGCCTATAGGAGCAAGCCGGCACCTACGATAGCAGCTAGGTACAAGTAACTACCAAGTTTGTCATGTGGGTGTAGTTAGTGGGAAGTGACCAACCTCTAGTAAAAAGAGACTAGTAGATGTGCGGTGCAATTAAGTAATGTCGTGTAACTTAGCAAAAGTGCGGTGTAACGAAATACATGTTGGTTGAGTTGGATAGTCCTTTGGTTGCTAGTCTGATGTTGACTTCGGTCTTCGAGGTTAGTGCTTGGAGGGTTGTTCGCTTAACCAAGGTGTAGGATTGTCTTAGCACTTAAGAACGAAATCATCTTGTCCATCCTTTTTATCTACCTTATCTAAGTTACAACCATATCATGATGCCTATTTATGTCTTGATCATTTACCTTACCTATTATTTGTTAAAATTATTGGACTCGCCAGATTTTATGTCTGACCCGTTTGTTTCCACCTCTTTTCTTTCCATTCTCCCCATCAGGTTTGCAAAGAAGGAATACTACAGCTTAGTGCCGATTTCTTTCAGTTGCTTGAAAAGAGTAGATGTATCGCTTTGGACTCTCTCATCTTTATGGCTTTGCTTATGCTCAGTGGGGATTTATGCATTTATGTTATTTAAGTATTTGCTTCTTTATGTACTTTGAAGGTTTTGGAAAAGGCAATTGATCTTGTTGTAATGGTTTTTGGAGATTACTTATGTAAGCTTCTTTTGAAGTTATGATGCTATTAAATAAGTTTTATCTTCCATTGTGTTTTATTTATTTATTCTTGTAATTTATCCGTTCTACACTACTATAATGCTTCATGACATTAATGCATTCCCTTTGTGAAAGACATTAATGGCCATAGGATGTTACACATGGCATCAGAGCTAGGGTTACAAGAAAAGATAAAAAGTTTTGAAAAGTGTTTTGAAAAGTATTATTTTCCTAGAAAGTATTTTCAAAAACTTGTTTTAAAAAGCTATTTTCAAGGAAAGTTTACTTTAAAGAGCATAATCCCCGCAAGCCATACATCTCTCTTTCGCTTCCCTTGTTTTGAAACTCTTTCTTTTTCTTTTCAGCATGTCTGGAGCACCTGAGATACCAGAGGGTGTTCATGTACCCAGTTGGTTTCGTCAATATCTCGAGGCTAGGGCCGCTACCGCAGGTCCGACCTGCGTTCCTCCTCCTCCTCACCCAGCTCCAGTCATTCCTCCACGTGGAGTTGCTTTCTCCAAGATATGTAAAGACTTTCGTTCGATGGGTGGAAAACCTTTTAGTGGGTCTGAAACGTTCGTTGAAGCTAGAAATTGGTTGAAAGAAGTGGAGGATCTGTCTGGCATTTTTGATTGGACGACTGTAAGAAGGTCTAATTGGTTGCTTGGTTGATGAAGGAGGAAGCTTCGTTTTGGTGGGAGGTTACTAATGGAGAGCGTGCTGTGGAGACGTAGGTAGATTTTAGGGGAAAGTTTGAGTTGAAATTCCTTTCTTAAGCTGAGGAGAGTATGCACATATAGAGGTTCTTGACATTGAAGCAGAAAAACTTGACCGTGAAGGAGTATGTGACCGAATTTAATAAGTTGGCGAGATTTGGGCTAGAGTTGGTGAATACACCTCATAAGAAGGCCTTGAGGTTTGCAAAGGGCCTAAATGGACCGCTTCACAGTTTGGCTATGTCTCACATTCCAATGGGGGCTACGTATGAAAAGCTTGTTGATATGGCATACATGCATGGAGAAGAGAAGAGTGTATGTACTTTTAGGCTGCAAGATAAGAAGGAGGATTCGAAGAAAGCCCAACAACAAAAGAAAGATGGTAAAGAAAAGAGGAAGTGTCACAACTGTGGGAAACGCGACCATTTGAAGAAAGACTGTAGGAAGAAGAAGAAGTTCGCTTGTTATCATTGTGGTGATGCGGGTCATGCTGTGAAGAACTTTCCTAAGAAGCAAGGGCAGAGGGTAGGTTCTACTTCGGGAGGGCAGGTTCACGCTCTCATGGCTCCGGGACAGGAAGAAGGTAGAAAAATTTCTGTCGAAAGTTTGCTTTTCTTGTTTGATCATCCTGTCCATACTTTATTCGATTCTGGCGCATCACATTCGTTTATCTCTACATCATTAGTTGAAACACTGCACTTAAATAGTAGTCTCGTTGTAGATCCTATTGTAGTCTCAAATCCTATTAGTGGGTCGGCTCATTTATCCACGGTTTGTAGGGATTTGAGATTGTCTATCTTAGGCGTTGGTTTTGAATGTATTGCTTTTGTGCTTGGTTTCATGGGCTATGGGTTGATTCTAGGGATGGATTGGCTAGCCAGATATGGTGCTATCCTAGATTGTGAACGAAGGTAGTAAAATTGTTGACTAGTAGTGGAAATACCCTTGATATTTCTTGTGACCCTAGAGGATTAGTGATGCTTAGTTATCTTGAGTCACTTGACGCATCCAATGATGATTTACATTCTGTTCGTATAGTCCGTGAATATGTTGATGTCTTCAATGAGGTGAGGGGTCTACCCCCAAAACGTGAGATAGACTTTCGTATTTATCTTGTAGACAATGCAAAACCAGTATCTCTGCCAGTATGCCACATGACTCCTCGTGAGAGGAGGGAGCTCAATAAGCAAGTAGGGGAGCTTCTTGAGAAGGGATTCATAAGACGTAGTATACCGGAGTGGGTGACTCCAGTAGTATTTGCCATGAAGGCGGATGAGTCCCTTAGACTTTGTGTGGACTATAAAGAAATTAATAAGCTTACTAGAAGAATAGGCACCCACTGCCGAGGATTGACGATCTCTTCGATCAGTTAGTTGGCGCCTTAGTGTTTTCGCAGTTGGACTTAGCCACTGGTTTCCATCAGTTGAGAGTGGCTAAGGATAGCATAGACAAGACTGCCTTTAGGACTCCGGACGGTTTCTATGAATGGCTTGTGATGCCCTTCGGTTTGACAAACGCCCCCGCATACTTTGTTGACTTGATGAGTAGGGTGTTTAGGGAGTACCTTAATAAATTCGTGGTGGTCTTTGTGGATGACATCTTGATCTTTTCTAAGAGCGAGGAAGAGCATGCCCTACATCTTAGGGAAGTGTTAGGGACCCTTCGAGCGCATAACCTTAAAGCTAAATTTTCTAAATGTCACTTTTGGAGGAAGGAAGTGTGATTCTTAGGGCACGTGGTTTCAAAAGAAGGGATAGCTGTGGATCCCGCGAAAGTGGTAGCCATCCAAGATTGGAAGGTTCCTAAAAATGCTACCGAGTAAGGAGTTTCTTGGGGTTGGCTGGCTACTATAGGAAGTTTATCAAGGACTTCGCAAATATATCAGCCCCATTGACATGCTTGATGAAGAAGAACCTAGTTTTCACGTGGGATGTAGATTGTGATGATGCGTTCCAACGTTTAAAAAGAGCTTTGACCACAGCCCCAGTCTTAGTGTTGCCAGATGGGAGTAAGCCATTTACCGTTTAATCCGATGCTTATGGGACAGGACTAGGCGCAGTCTTAATGCAAGAGGGGAGGGTAATAGCCTTTGGAGGAAGGCAGTTGAGAGTGCATGAGAAAAATTACCCTATACATGACCTAGAGTTGGCCGCTATTGTTTCCGCGCTTAAGTCTTGGCGCCATTATCTTCTTGGCGAGAAATTCGAATTGTTTACAGACCACAAATCGCTAAAATACTTGTTCTCTCAGAAGGACTTGAACTTAAGGCAGCAAAGGTGGATGGAATTCTTAGCGTCCTACGATTTCGAGATAGCATATACCCCTGGCAAGGGTAACGTGGTGGCATACGCCTTTAGTAGGAAAAGGTTGTCCTTGAGTCTGCTATTTGTTTAGCGGCGAAGCTTAGAGTTTATCTCTACATTTGACTTTAGACCTTCCATTGACTTTGTACCCGGTTTGCTAGCATCCTTAGAGGTCAGACCTACGCTATTGGGACGGATTGGTGAGGCACATCGAAATGACCCACAGTTGGTTGAGTTAGTAGAGAAGCACATAAGAGTGAAGTCATCGAGCCATCTTAGTAGGTATACCCTACATGATAAGGGTTGGTTACATAGGGACGGTAGACTTCGTGTACCACGAGACGAGAACTTGAGGAAGACCATTCTTGATGATGCACATCGTTCGAGGATGACCATTCATCCCGGTGGGGACAAGATGTACATGGACATGAGACGGGTTTACTTTTGGGTCGGTATGAAGAAGGATGTGGCCGAGTTTGTCGCTAGATGCTTGGTTTGCCAACAAGTAAAAGTAGAGCAAAAGAAGCCAGGTGGGTTGCTTCACCCATTGGAGGTCCCACAATGGAAGTGGGAGAGTGTCTCGACAGCCTTTGTTGATGGGTTACCGAGATCGAGGAAGGGTAATACGGGGATTTGGGTCGTGGTAGACAGACTTACTAAGAGCGTCCATTTCATTCCCGTGAAGAGTAAGAGGACTACTCCATGGTTAGCCTCCGTATACATTCGAGAGATAGTTCGTTTTCACGGTGTTCCTTCTAGTATAATGAGCGATCGCGATCCTATCTTTACTAGCGAGTTTTGGAAGAGCTTGCCTAGAGAGGTGGAAATAGAGCGTGATGCGACGATTCGACGAGCTCCTACATGCATTCTTGGGTCGAAGATTAAGAAGTTGAGGAATCGAGAGGTCAAGCTAGTCAAAGTGCAATGGGGAGATGATGAGAGCGACGCTACTTGGGAGACGGAAGAGAAGATGCGTTCATTGTACCCTTTTCTTTTCGAGGGTATGTCTTTTAATTTCTCCTTTATCGCTTAGCTTGTACTTGTTCTATCTTTAGTATGTCCTCTCACTAGTTTCTTTGACCTTTAGATAGGGTAGTCCTATGGTTGAAACATGTGTTTGAGACATGTTATGTATGGTGGATGCATGTGGATGCAAGTGTTTGCTAGTGGTTGCTCGTGGATGCATATACACACACTTTAGGCACTAGATCGGCTTAGTCACTTTCATATTGCATATTGCATATAAATGGATGTATTTAGTAAAATGAATGTACGATGAATGTGTGTATCATATGGATGTTGCATTTAAATGAATGGTTGTCCACGCATGTAGCAATGATATGTATAGGGTTCTTTGCATACATGATGGATACATGGCACTATCATTATTTGCATTAAGGAGTCGACTAAATCAGTGGACCGCATGATTTTGCATTAGTATACAGACACATACACACAATATGCATATGTACATGAAAATCATTAGAAATCTTTTAAGGACCATGGTTGCTAGTAGTTGATGGTTGAGTAGATGGATGATTGGATGGTAGGATACATTCTTCTTGACTTAGAGATTTCGAGGATGAAATCCTTTAAGTAGGGGAGAATGTAACACCCCATAATTTTATAACATTAAAATTCACAAATTAAAGTATACTTAATTTTTAGAAGAAGAATTAAGTGAAATGGGTTGCGCTATTGTGTTCGTCTCAAAATTTGGGTCAAGATAGACATTTGGCTTGCACAAAACGGATACCTTATGAAGATGTTATTAAGCCTTGAAGTTTGTATGCATATGAGAGAAATATATATATATATATATATATTAAATAAATAAATATTCAAAAAAAGTTCAAAACAGCAAATCGGGAGGGGGAATAGCTGAACCGCACTATTTTTGGAGTCGATCCAGGGTGTTTGGCTGTCAACCCGTGGCCTGATTCGCGCTAAGGGCTGATGTTGCATCTGAGTGGTCCTGATGATTTCTGGGTTAATCTAAGAGCTCTAATCGATCCTAGACATCTATATATACACCCTAAGACCTAACCCTAATTCATAAAATATTATCTATGACACCATTATGCTGTCAAGCTCTCTCTTAAACACTAGCCGCCACCTCTAAATTAAATCTCAAGTGTTCATACACAACTCAAATCAAAGTTTAGAGCTTCAACAACAATTAAAAAAGATCAATCAACATCACCGCAACGTTTCTATACCCATTTCAATTCGTTAATCCTTTTCTTAAGCCACGAAAGGTAAGTACAGTTATTTTCACAAATTTAATGGGATTAAAGTAACATGAAAAAGTTGTAAAAAGGATTCATATATATATATATATGTTTGTAATGAAAATCTCACCAAGTCTTCACCTTTTTGATTCATTTCATCATATGCCTATGTTTCTATGTAAAGTTCATACCTATTATCACTTTATTCATGTTGAATCTTTTATTATGCCTCTATGCCAGTCTATATGCGTCTTTACTTCATGATGTTATTTTATTCCAATTTTCTATGAATTGATTCTATCTTCTTACCCCTATTCCTTTTATTTGTGGATCTAGGCTACCTTCGAGCCTATATTAAAAATACGCGCGAATGCGAATACATGGGAACGATGTGGAATAATGGGAATATGGGAAATTTGGAAAATTGGATATTATTGGATATTTTGGATAATTGGATAATATGTGAAATTGGCATATTTGGGTATGAATTACATGGAATTGATGAAATTGCCTATAATTGTAAATTTGTAATTGAGGCTAATTAATATGTACTTAGTGACAATTTGGAATAGGCAATATTATAAACATGATTATATGTTTAATTGGATATACATGACAGGAAAATTGGGTATGGGTGAAATACGATTATTAATAAACCTTTGACACGAGGTTAGGCACAATTGTGGCGTAAGACTGCCTGGAATCGCCCGACAAATCCAACTGCCACAATTGGACGTCTAATGTGAGAGGTCAAAGGAATGAATTGGAGGCGCAACAGTTAATGACATGAGGTTAGACCCGGTTTGTGGCGTAAGACTGCCCGGAACCGCCCGACAAATCCAGCGGCCACAAAGCGTTCGGTCTAATGTGGGAGGTCATGCACTGTTCATCATAAGTAATGAATTAAGGAATACTAACCATAATAAGACATGGGTATGGTTATAGGGTTAAGTGGGGTGACATGTAAATTATGACATGTAAATATGGACTTAACCGGTATAAGATAAGACATGTAAATTATGACATGTAAGTATGGACTTAACCATAGCATGTGTAAGACATGAACATTTAAATTATAATGGTTAAGTGGGAGAAAAACCTAGTGGGGACCAAGCATAGGTGGGAGGCTTGTGTCGGATGGGGGACCCGTTTCAACCAGTAACCCGTTTGAGTATCTAATTGGGCCCGGTACTAGGCCGGTGTTGGGGTACGCTTACTGGACTTGAATGTAAGAGGTCAAAACGTGAATAGCGATGGCAACGCGAGTCCAACGTGTTCATGTGCGTGCTTGGGTCCAGGCTGGTAGGTAAGACGTTGTTGCATCGTGTATGTATGGCCGTGCATTTTATGTTGGTATCGGGGTTGCCACTTTGGGGAGTGATACACCCCACTGTGGGGCCAGCACGGATGCCTACGGGGTTTAGGGAGCCGATCGAATGGGTAGATTAAGGATACCTTAGCAGTGGTAGGAGCAAGCCGGAACCTACGATAGCATCTAGGTACAAGTAACTACCAAGTTCGTCATGTGGGTACAATTAGTGGGAAGGGATCAACCTCTAGTAAAAAGAGACTAGTAGATGTGCAATGTAATAAAGTAATGTGGTGTAACTTAGCAAAAGTGCGGTGTAACGAAATACATGTTGGTTGAGTTGGATAGTCCTTTGGGTGCTAGTATGATGTTGACTTCGGTCTTCGAGGTTAGTGCTTGGAGGGTTGTTCGCTTAGCCAAGGTGTAGGATTGTCTTAGTACTTAGGAACGAAATCATCTGGTCCATCCTTTTTATCTACCTTAACTAAGTTACAGCCATATCATGATGCCTATTTATGTCTTGATCATTTACCTTACCTATTATTTGTTAAAATTATTGGACTCACCAGATTTTATGTCTGACCCGTTTGTTTCCACCTCTTTTCTTTCCTTTTCCCCCCCTCAGGTTTGCAAAGAGGGAATACAACAGCTTAGTGCCAATTTTTTTTAGTTGCTTAAAATGAGTAGATGTATCGCTTTGGACTCTCTCATCTTTATGGGTTTGCTTATGCTCAGTGGGGATTTACGCATTTATGTTATTTAAGTATTTGCTTCTTTATGTACTTTGAAGTTTTTGGAAAAGACAATTGATCCTGTTGTAATGGTTTTTGGAGACTACTTATGTAAGCTTGTTTTGAAGTTATTATGCTATGAAATAAATTTTATCTTCCGCTGTGTTTTATTTTTTTATTCTTGTAATTTTTCTGTTCTATACAACTATAACGCTTCATGACATTAATGCATTCCCTCTGTGGGTGACACTAATGGCCATGGGGTGTTACATAATGACCTTAAGCCTCATCAACTGGGAAACGACAGAAATCGGGCAGGCAGCATGGCTACGTGGGTCGCTCCCATTAGGATGTATAATCATCTATCTAGAGAAATTCTGTTTGCTTCTTTAATCTATCGATGTTGTCGCTTTCGAGAAACGGTTGCTGATCCCAACCGTTGGTGATATACATTCGATACACTCAAGCGAAATGAGTGGTCGGTCATGTGTGGGCCGGGTTGCAAGACATTCTTGTTGAACCCAGAGTATTTGCCTCTAGAGATACACTATCGGAAGGTGGTTCCATACCTTGTCATGTTGGAAATCCAATCTCCAATAAGCGCCCTGCGGTGATTTAATATTATATATGGAGCCTGAGATGCAAGCGTTCCGCTAGATTTCTATTTATTTGATTTAGACACTATTATAATATCACCAGATTTTGATATCAAATATATTTTTATTATCGTAAGGTAAAAACCATCCGTGTTTATGTGTGGATCGGTCTTACGATTATCTTTTCTTTCGAAAGGATTTTTAAAAGTTAAACAAATGGTTGGAGTTTACTCACACCAGTCCCATGACTGACCCAGAGTTTATTTTGTTGCTTCCCCTAAACTCTTGGGTGACCAAAATATGTACGGGCAGTCAAGCAGTCGGGATTTTACAGATTCACTTGGAGGAGCTCGAAGCAGGAGGCTTCACCAATTAGCTATAGACTATTATATTTTCAGATGTATGTTGTGTCGTATCTGGAAATAGATGTTTATAACTGTTCCAGAGATAACTGTTGTGCTCTGATGATGGTCTGTATATAAAGTTACTGATTTGTATTTCAAAAGTTATGTTATATAATATATTTTATTCGTTCCGCTGTGTGACCTGTGTTCTTCGTTTTCTTCTATTCTAATATTTCTTTCTTTCTATTCCTCATCCTCTAACTTCTTTCTAATAATGATTCTTATTTCTGTGCAATTTGAGTTGGACGTGGGGTGTTATTAATCGACTCAAAGGGTACAGAAATTAGGGCCATTACACTTTGAATAACTCTTATTCGATTTAACCCTAATAGATTAACTCCTATTGATTTAACTCTAAACGATTAACTCTATTCGATTAACTCTAATTGATTAACTCTATTTATAATCGATTAACTCTAACTCGTATTGATTAACCTTTACTCTTGTCGATTAACTCTAGCTCTAATCGATTAACAATAATTCGATTAACTCTGACTCTAATCGATTAACTATAATTCGATTAACTCTAATTCTAATCGATTATCTATAATTTGAATAACTCCTCTAACTCATTTTGATTAACATATTTTGATTAACACATTTTGATTAACACATTTTGATTAACTCCTACTTCCATATTCAGTTTCAAATATCGCTGTTGAAATCGATTCTTACTTCTCTATATAAGTGCTGACTTATATATTCTATTTATCCAATGATAAATATTTTATTTAATTTATAAAATATTATTTATAAATGAATCTTCTCAATCTATCAGTTAGAACAGATTCTATTTAAAATCTTTGCTTTAAATCCATATCATGTTATACCCGTGTGCGAAGCAAGGGTCTAAACCTTTCAAATGTAAAATTCTCTTTTTATACAATTCTATTCATTTTTCAAGTATTTCCTTTTATAGTATATTTATTTACCAAATAAATCCCTTTTGATAATTCTATTTATTTTACAAAATATTTCCTCTTTACATAAAATCCATTGATTTTATAAGTAATTCCTTTTATAATCCAACTATTTCCATTTCTATTTGTTTTACAAATATTTCCTCTTTCTATTTTATCATATTTATTTCCCATAAATATTTCCTTTTCAAATACCCTTTTTGATTTTATAACTATTTCCTTTTATAAAATCCTTTTCCTTTTATATATAAAATCCATTGATTTTATATAAATAATTTATTTTCAAAATACACTTTGAAAATACCCTTTTCTGCATCCTAGTATTTCTTAAGGTATTTAAAATACCAAATAACAATGATCGATATCATTCAACACACAATCAACAACAGATTATATATCATATCATATATTACAATATATGAAAAGAACAATATTATAAATATTGACTAATCCAGTTGGATCTCTCCAACCTGTTTCCCTGCATCACAAATGTTAAACAATATAACGAACATAAATTTTATTTCACAATGAAATATTCTGCTAAATAGAATCAATATTTGATTAACGATTTATATATATCGTTATCTATAATTTCAACCAGTCAATCAGCAGTTCAACCAAACAGTCAGCACACAGCAATCAATCATCATTTATCAGTTCTAAAAATATGTTATAAAAATATGAACTGATAGAGTTGGTGAGTTTTACTCACATTGGACGATCATCGTTAATAACGATAACCATCGCTTGATTCAGACGAACAATTTATTTCGCTATAAATTGTAACGAGCTCTAATTCACTCCCAGTCAGTTCCATTTTGAAGCTCTCGTCCATACGATCCTAATGTGATATGTTTCGTTGAATTCCGTTCACGTATGACCAAGTTATGATTATTAGAAGTTAGTAGATATTTTATATAAAATAAAACATGGATCTAATTATTTAAATGAGCTTAACTCTTCTTTTGTCGGCCCAACTACAATCCAACCCGCACCCGCTCATTTACCATCTTCCCCGTTCTTTGCTCCTCACCACACAGACATTGTTGCAACTCCTACCTTCCACCGCACCCAACATACGCCATGAAAAATCAAACTAAAGGTTGCGTTCAACTCCTCCTGGATCCCTCTTTCCCCTCAACACCATTCCAGCCCACTCGCACTAACCAAGCAAAACGCGACATCACCCATCACCAACGCACTACTGTACAGAGTGCGAACCATTTTAAAACCGAACCCATCCAAAACTTGCACGCAAGAAGTATTCCATACTAGAAATCCAAGTACCATAACCGATTCAAGCCTTATTGCTCCAATTTCCAATATGTTTGAACCCTAAGTTTACTGCGTATTTTCAATGAACCAAAATTCGACATCACACAGTATAAAACAAGCACAGTACTGAAGAGAATCCATTCAGGATTGCAACGATGTTTGAATTTCGATTTGTAGAAATTTCTATGAATTTATTTAGATTTTTGAAGGTCACGAAATTGGGTTTTGGACGAGAAAAGAATGCGGTGGGTTTTCTGTTGACTTGGGGATGAATACGACTTAGGGTTAGGGGTGTTAGGATATTTATAGGAATAGGAAAATATTTTATTTTATTTTAATTGATTATTGAATTCTATTTTTTAATCGATTATTTAATTCAATTATAATCAATCGTTGTATGTATTTACCATTTAAAAATTACTATGCTCACACATGATATCCAAAAATCACGAAAATGGGCATGTAGCTAGAGTTTGACAGTATGGACCCAACGGAACTGGTTTCGTCGAATTCCGACGCTATTTGCTCACACAGCGTATCTTTGACTGTCAAAATACTAATTGTTTTTCACATTAAAAATCTGTACAGCCACACACTGACTCCAAAAATCATGGAAATTGGAATCTAGCAATAATTTAATAATCCGGACCCAACAAAATTAGTTTCATCAAAAAACGGAGGTCGTTTGCAAAACTCGCTATTTTTAAAGCTCTAAATAACCCATTTAAATATATAAATATATTTAAAAATAATTAAATTTAATATAAATAAATTTATATTATCATATATATTCACAATAGAATATCATACAGCTCCAATTAGATTTATAACTCAATATTCAAAATCGCGGTTGAATTAATATTCAATTTATATTGAAAAAATCCATTTATAATATAAATAAATAGCTATAAATTATAAAGGATTTCCATAGTGACTATTTAAAAATTTGATTTGGACATAAATCAAAATCTATACGATGAAATCCCGATTTTTCTCTTCCATTAGAAAAATCTACTTCACCAGCTCTGAACATTTCTTGTTTCACAGAATTCCGACTTAAAATGGATTTTGTGTATTCGTTTAAAGTTCGAATCTCCAAATTACGAACTGCAGCGCCATTTCGAGCTCGATTTTAATTAAAATATAATTATACGTTCAATCTGTAATTATTTAAATATATTCGTTAATATAATTTAATTTTAAACTGAATTATATAATTTGAATTGCCCAATTCACACCATATTGCTATTTCAGCTAATTCTGATTATTTCAAAATTATATATATTATTTTATTATTTAATTTAATTTAATTTAATATTCAATATTATTTTATTAAATAACCATATAAATCTATGAACCATTATTTAAATAATTAAATAAATTTTTTGTTACACCGTAAAAATACGGGACATTGCAAGTGGTGTTTGTTGAGAGATTGGTGGTGTTTACATTGGTTGGTTATGAACATCACAAAAAGCATCATTTTGATGCCATATATTGGAACATTGTCATCTATTAAAGTTGATAAATATGCATTGCACTCTTTGATCAGTTTTAGCCAAACTTTTCGTTCTCATGTTCTCCTGCATATAAGTAGCATTTTTATGAATAATAATGTCATAATGTATGAAAATTAATACACAAGAACATGATCACAATAAACTTAAATACTACTGACTTTAATTATACTCTAAATGATTAGGAAACAAAATGGTTTGACTAGGAAATGTAATTCTAGGACTGATTAAAACAAGAGAGGAACGCAATGAAACATGAAACTTAGATGGTTACAGAAACAACTTATTGGACTGCTTCTAAAATCAAACCACAAATATGAAGATGATAAGAAGATCAATGTTGATGATATAATCAATAAATGCAGAACATTCTATTTAGCATGACACGTTTGTATAAAACATTCCTTGCTTAATAATTATAAGGACAATTTTATATAAAACAATTACAGTTAAAAGATCAATAAATTGTTTAAAATGATAAATGTATTTATTTTTTCGGTGTATTGTGTTTAAAATAAGCATTTACAAAAAATAAACATTTATAGGTAGAACTAGATTTACAGTTTAAAAAATATGAAATGCTTCATATATCCTTCTCTAACATAGAACTTTTCACAAAGTTAGTAAACTAAAACCTGGATTTTGGAAATTTACACAGTTCAAAAAAGTATCATCTAATGAAAATCATGTAGATTCAAAAATAAATTTCTCTCCATCTCTGTATATATTCTTCCAAAGACCCATAGGTTTTATTCTCAAACTTTACAACAAAATTGGTGTGTTAGTACTTAAATATTTCCTTCACTCAAGGGACCAAATACATCATAACTACTCCAAACGTGTTTAAGAACCCAAAAACAAACATTCGTCAAACAAACAATACTGGAACACATTAATTTTTAAACATTCATATAATGTTGCATCTGCTTTGGCAACCGAAGAAACTCATCTTCTCACAAGTGTAGCGTGAAGGCGATATGCTTATCAGATATTCACAAACATTTTTTAAAAACCAGATTCACAAACATTTTCAAACATGCAAATATAAATGATATCATACTACAAAATAGTTTCTCAACATCAGAAACACAGACCTACCGTAAGAAAACAAAGTCATACAAAATATAATTAGAAAAAGCATGACAAACCAATGGTGCAACAATTATCGTATAAAAAAATGATACAATGATTCGATTACGATTTAAAAATAGCAGCACTGAGCAACACTATCGGAACTCGATAATCTCTGAAAACCCTAATGCATACTTGTTGACTTGCTGTAGATTATATATCGGAAATCAATTATTGCTAAAATGGTTCGATTGGTGTTTTACTTTGATTTTCGCTGGCTTTTTGTAGATGGAGTTGAATGCTAAATCGGAATATGAATAAGATGGCGATTGAATTGAACGAAGCCGAAGAGAATTGGAATAGGCTAGGGTTTTAGTTATTCCGTTTAGAGTAAATGAAATGATTTAAAACGGGAAAAGGTAAAAAATGAGACGTACGTGTTTAACATAAAAAGATGGTATGTCCTTAAAACTTACATTTTTAAACCTATGGTCTATAAACTTATTACGTTCAATAGTTTGTCACTAAAAAATTATTGCCCCTTTAAAAGAATGTGTTGTCGGTTGCAAATAAATCATTATTCAAAGCATGAATGTAAATGTGTGTATAAGCACAGGAAGAATATATACAAATAATAGCAAGCAAGGAAAAATAAAATAAAAAGTGAAAAAAATTGTCATTAAATTAGCACGTTGTTTATGTATAACATATAACAACCATTGGCCATACGAAGTTAGTTATAACGCATATAAATTTAATAAAGAAGTGTTGATACAATAATTTGTCTTTAATAACAAATTGGTACCACCTCATCCAACTTATACAATTTTGTGCAACAACCCTCCTTTTTAGGATGTAATTAATTTGTTCAAATTTGGATATCAATAATTTTCATAACTTTGATGTAAACTGTGAATGAAAAATGATTAGTACTTAATTATATGCATGTTTTGAGGAAATTTTAGATTAGTGCACCTTATTAATGGTATGAAATAAAAGTGATTGCATACAAATTGATTGTCAATCAATAAAGGGATGCTTATTTGGGAAATTGCATAATTGTACACTAATTAATGTTGCACAATAGATGTAATTAATTTTATTAAATCGATTATAAAGATGTAACTAATCTGTTGAATACTTGTGATTTTTAACAATAAATCACAATACCCATGTAGTGACCTTCCTTCTCGGTCGATCCAAATCGATCGCTGAACCGACTTAAATCGAACCAAAAAGGCGGATACTGTATCTTTGGGCGCACAACACATTAGAACAAACAACTGAAGGCTTTTATAAACATCATAATAATGTTACATTAGAGTACAGAATACCAGAGTATCGAAAATAATATACAGCGGAAAATAAATTTATAATAAATGTAATACAATGCAGCTGAAACAAATAAACTAACACAACGAAAGGCTATCATTGCTCCAGACACAGCTTTAAGCTTCGATCCAGAATCCTGCTAAATGAAATAATCTGCAAAACCAAAACTACAAGCTGCCCGTATTGTAACATCCTGGATTTTTAACAATTTAATATTTTATATTTAAATTTATTTTAAATATTGGTTTGGAATATTTATATGAATTTTTATGTGAATTTTTTTGATTTAATAATCAATATATGAATTAATATCGATTATCGTAATACGAAACGATAATAACTAAATACAGAATTAAAACTGAATTGAGATGATTCAGTCGACTAATATAAATTCTTTTTGGAATTAGAACGATAATCAATAATCATTATTGATGAATTTAATGGTATTTCAATTTATATTTTAAATCGAATTTAATTTAAATCATTAACTTAATTTGTATCTCCTCTATACAGTCGAAATAAATTTCAACATCTATCCCGTTGAGTTTGGAATAACGTTATAACCTGATTACTCGGTCGTGCATTAAAATAGATATTCAAAATTTGCGAGATAAGGACAACGCATATTTTGGGAATAAATAAATTAATTAAATCAACCTAAATCAAATCAAAATCTTCACCGATTTGATACGCGTGCTCCATACCCTATCAGCTATCCTAAGAAAAGAAAACACATAGCAATGTTGAGGGGAATGGCCTAAATCATAGTTAAGA
Organism: Allium sativum; assembly: GCA_030737875.1. NCBI lineage: Eukaryota > Viridiplantae > Streptophyta > Magnoliopsida > Asparagales > Amaryllidaceae > Allium > Allium sativum. The sequence continues at coordinate 549,927,042 of CM060916.1, forward strand.
AGGAAAATGGGAACCTATTTTGTATGTTGTCCCCTTTTCTTCCCTACATAAGCAAAAAAAGTTTTTAATGGCCTGTCCGCCTTTGTCTGTTCTCACGCCTATATTTTCCTATCACCTTCGTTAGTTTACCATTCCAAACCACAAATCCATTTAAGTCTCCTTCATTCCTTTCCAACCGAAATCAAGTTCCACTGATTTGAAAAAAGAAAATATATATATATATATATATATATATATATATGAAATCGAAATTCAAAGCCATCAATTTCTGAAGCTCGAAATCGCTAGAGACACTCACGAGTGAAACTTCCAACGGGGATGGATTTCTGTAGCTTGCGATCTACGATTTAGAGGGTGGTCGGCCTTCAATTGTAACACTAAGGACATCGCGATTTGGATTTTCGATAGCTTCTGGAGCTCGATGATATGGTGGAGGCCCTCACACTCGGAAGTACGTGATGGAATTCGTTGTTGCGAAGAAGTAGCAGAGACGCTGTAGGTTTCCGAGAAGAAGTTGGGGTTGGTATGGAAGGAGTAGCGACTTCAGTAGGGTAGATGTGTGGAAGGCCAACGTTGGTCTGATGATATTTTAGGGTGCGACTTAGTGGGGAACTCCATCTTTGTCCTTAGGGGTGGTGCGATGTTGATAGCGTACTGGGGTTAGGAAGTTCAATGGTGTAATGTTGAAGATCGACAGTAGGGTGATAACAAACTGTGGTTTTAGGGGGAGTGTGATTACCTAGTGGTGCTGAAATTGCTGGAAATGGGTTCGATTTTGTTAAGGTCGTGATGTTGCTAATGGAGTTGGCACAGCAAGTTATCCGCATGAATTTGGGCAACAACGCTGCAACATTTAAGAAGGAAGCATAGTCAAAATTTGGCAATGATGTCGAGGTTGATCTGGTGGTGTTGAGGATAACTGGTTTTGGGGATGGTATTATGCTGCTGATAGAATGGGATGTGATGGAAGTAAAGGAGGCTACTGTCAAGACGCTGTTTCAATGGTGCAGTATTAGGATGACTATAGTGGATGTAGGCAGCGATTTTTGAGTGTTCGTCGATGGATCGATTAATTTACAAGGCGAAAGGTATATGTTTTTCACAATTTGAATTACATAATTAATTATTTATGTCGGAAGTTAATTTAAAACAAATAATAGCTTAATCTATAATAAAATAAATAATTGTAGGTGCAAATGAATTCATTCAAGATGACCTGACTAGATTTGTAACCGCAAAGATACAACATTTAAACAGGATATTCGACCAATAAAATCGAGGTGAGTTAATCTCACTTAAAAATTTATTTTTATCATTAAAAATAACCCGTTGGTTGCTTGGATGCATTTGCAAATGGTTTATCGGTTTTGGTTATTATATATGTTAGTTATACCTAAGCTTGGTGGTTGTGGTTATTATATATATTGGATTTCCCACAGTACCATTAGCGGATGCTCGCAGTATCATTAGCGGATGACCCTATCGCCCCACGATATATGAGTGGATGACCTTCTATACTGCAATGTCCTGCCTTGAAGCAGGATTGATATTATTTATGTTGTCTAACATCGGTGGATGCAGGAAAACGGGTTGGAGGAATCCGACTGGATTCCTCAAATTTATTTACAATTGTTTGTGTATTTATATATGTGTGTGATGTGTGAATTGAATTGTGTGTTTAAATATTAGAATATCACTGGCTTGAGATATTTATATTAAAAATATCACAAAAGGATATTTGATTTTATAAAGGGAAATTTCACTTTTCGAAATGGAAATGGAATTTCAAATGGATTTAGAATATTAACTTGTTTTAACAATAAAAACAAGTAGTTGGATTTATAAACAATGTTATAAATGGAAAGAAAAGTTATCATTTGATAATTTTAGATTTTTAAATTCAAGTTTGAATTTAAAAAGGGAAAATTTATTTTCCAGAAATGGAACTTGGATTTCAAATAAGATTTGAAATAAGGACTTGTTTCAAATAATTTAAAACAAGAAGCAGAATGTATAAACGATATAAACAAATAAAAATTATATTATCGTAGATAATCTAGATATGTAAATTCAAGCATGATTTTAAAAAGAAAGTTTCATTTTCCAAAGTAGGTTTTCAAATGGAATTTGGAAGAGAAACTTGTTCTAATATTTAAACCAAGAAGTGAAATGTATAAACGACGTTTTAAATGAATATGAAATTTATCGCTAGATAATTTATAAATTAAATTAAAGTGTTAGTTTAAAAGGGTAAATAGAATTTTTTTGAGAAGAAAACAACGGAATCTATTTCCAATGTTCGAAGTGTAAATGAATTGAAATAAATCCATTTGGATTTATGGCTCGATTTCGAGTAGGTGGAATTTATAGAAGTCGAATTTATAGAAATAAATTTATTTCCAAAGGATACTAGAACTGTATTAAATAGAAATTATAATTTTAATATAAAAATAGATTCTAGGCTGGGTTATAATAATAAAACATTTCAAACGGGAATCGAGTTTTAAATGGAACTTCAAGTGGAAGCTTGTTAAATATAAAATAAGGAAGTCGATTTATAAAAAATATTTACAAATGAAATGAATTATCTTTCATTTGATAAATTGGAAATAGATTTTTCCATAAATGATATTTAACAATCATATTTTTAAATGGGATAAAAGAGTGGTTTTTTATGATAAGTAACGCCAGCTTGGTATTACAAACTCTTATCTGTCTCAAGATAAGAACGTTGTTGGTCAAGGTCTGAGAGGTAAATAAAATAACCCAACTTGAACGACTTCACTATTATCAAGAGATAGTATTAGTATGTAATTGTAAGTGATGTTAAATTAATTGACGATTTGCTTAAGAAGGGAATTTATAATTGGAATTGGGTGATACCGATAATTTATAAATAATCTAATTCCATATGAGTTGGACTTGAATTGAGAAATTTGACTTGTGAACAAATTCATAACTGAGATATGAATATGGGATTAAATAATAGATGAGTTGAATAATATGAATCTTTAAGTTAGTTTTGGATAATGAGTTCAATTTTTTAAGAATGGAGTTGATATTATTTTATAATCGAAGTTTCTAAAAGTTCATATTTAATTTAATTAAAACGAACTTGCCGCAGCGCGGTAGTTCGTAATTTGGCATTTCGAACTTCATTTGAGTATATATAACTCAATATAAGTCGGAATTCGATGAAACAAGAAATGCCCAGACCCACTGAATGATAGTTTTCTAATGAAGGAGAAAAATCTAGATTTCGTCTCAGAAGATTTTGAGTTATGTAAAAATCAATTTTTTAGAAAAACAACGCTGCAATCGTTTTAAAACCATAATGGTTTATTTAATAAAATAAAGGGATTTTTAGTGAATAAAAATCCCAATTTCAATTTGAAAAAAAAAACCGAATTAAAGTTATAAAATAGATAGGAACTCACGTGGAGTAACTAGAGTGATTTGTAGCAAGAATCAGATTTTTATTATAAAATGAACGTAACTAATTTCAAAAGAAATTATTAATTAAAGTTCGGGCCAAACTTAACGGTGTTAAGTGGATTGGACTTGTTAATAATAAAAGTGGGAATTCGAATATGAAACTAGGGGTTGAATTTGAGAGCAAGCAAGGGATTTGAGGTTGATTTGTATATAAGCGAATACAAATATTTTTGAACGTAATATGTTCAAATTAAAAGTAAACTATGCAGAGAAGCTAATTAATTAATTGGCGAATGGGAAGCAATTAAAGTAAAACAGTGTTGAACGGATTGAAATGAAATGGGAATGTAGGTGTATATATATTACACAGGTATGGGATAAAGTGAATGAAGAGTATGAAGATTTATAATTTAAGTGCTCGACAAAAAGGTACATGTTTCAATTTCCATATGAGGTTTTACGCATTGAATCGGCGAGCCGCTTGGCATTTTGATTTTCTTTTTGAATGGAAAGGGCTTAGAGAGGCGAGTTGGGGTTTGAACAATTGACCGTTACAGGGGAGGTGCTATCGAAATTTTCCGAAAATTTAAGGAGTTAGAATATTTTTAAGAAATTTTGAAAATAGAAATCAATATATCGAAATATATAGAATTCGATACAAAAATCAGAAATATAGTTAATGAATGAATATTAATTAAAAGGGGCCAGTGATTGTTTGATTGTTGACGTATGTTTGTTTTTCCTTTGATAGTTAAATCATCGGATATCAAAGAGTTTTTGGACCATCGTTGTCAATACGGAGAGACCGGGTGGATTTTGTATCCGAAAACCACTCCGTATCAGCATCGGTGTTGCGAGTTAGATTATGCCGAAGATAATTGAAGAATGGAGTAAATAGCAAGAGCTGTTTTGTTTGTTTAGACCCAGAACAACTTGTATGGACCAATATCTAACAGAGTATTCCTAACAAATCACATAATACGAACTTTCCGAGGTATTATGTCTGGTGGCGGAGAAATTCGTATCTCTTAGCTTTTTATACTCGTAATATTTTGGGAAGATCAACTAGTGATTTGACAGGTTTGACAATGTGACATTCAAAGTGAATGGTGATCAGATGTTCTAAAAGGATTAACGTAGCCTCAAGCCTCACAACCAGGAAATGATAAAAATCGGGCAGGCAGCACAGCTAGGTAGGTCATTCCCAAGCATGGTATATTTGTCATCGATCTAGAGAAAATTCATTATTTATTCTTCTTTCGATTCTGTATCTTATGGATTACGTTTGGACGGTCGACAACCGTGGGTGACAATATATTCGATACACTCAAGCTAAATGAGTGGTCGGTCATGTGTGGGCCAGGTTGCAAGATGTTCTTGTTGAACCCCAGTGTATCCCCTTTAGAGTACACTGATCGGGAGGTGGTCCCATACTTTGTCATAGTTAAAATCCAATCTCCAATAAGCGCCTTGCTGTTTTTGATTTTATACTATATATGTAGAGCGTGAGATGCAAGCATTCTACTATTTGGTTATTTATTTGATTAGATTTTATTATAATACCACTGGATTTTGATATCAAAAATGTTTTGGTTATAGTAAGGTAAAAATCTTCTGTGTTTTTGTGTGGGCTGGTCTTTCTATTACTCTTTCTTTCAAAGGATTTTTTTTTTCAAAGTTAAACAATATGGTTGGAGTTTACTCACACTAGTCCCATGACTGACCCAAAGTTTAATTTGTTTTGTTTTACCTAAACACTTGGGGGCCAAATTTGTACGGGCAGTCAAGTGTTTCAGGCTTTTACAGATACACTTGGAGGAGCTTGAAGTAGAAGGATTCACCATTAGTTATTTAGAGTTATTTCCGCTGTGTTGTATATATGTTGATCTCTGATAATGGTATGTATATATGCTACCAAATTTGTATTTCCAAAGTTATGTTATATAATATATTTTATTCGTTTCGCTGTGAGATTCTATTTTGTTATTTTTGTTCCATCTTCTATCTGTTTTCTTTTCTTTAACCTTAATGACTCGTATTTCTGTATTATTTGAGTTGGACGTGTTTTGTATTAGTTAGTTCAAATAGTACAGATTTGCGGGCCACACACATGTGTAAAATATGGGCACCCAGAGTTTAGATAGAAACAATAAACTCCGAGTCAGTCAGGAGACTAGTGCGAGAACTAAAAATAGTTATTAAAACTTTACTTTAAAGTGAGGCATGTCACGGGACCATGCCGTATGTCACGGAACAGGTTTACCCACATGAATACCAGTGCATAAACAAAAACCAATAATAGACATATGGATCTACAATGCATCATACAACATGCAATTTTCCAATCTACGCATTCAGACTTAAACCCCAAATTTAGATTTTTCCGGATCCAATTCTCTTTACAGAAATTATTCCTTTGGACTTTATTCCCAAATCCTTATTTCAACCCATTTGAAATAAATATTTGCTTTATATCAAAGTAGATTTCACTTCGGGATTTCAAACTAAAAACTTTGGAAATATGAATTCCAAATCATAACAATGCATATAAACAAATATGCAACCAAATATCAGGCTCCCCTTAGACAAGGAAAAGTGCACTACCTTACCAACTCGATACACACACACACACACTTATATATATATATATACACACACACGTGCACCTCCCACTGTGGAGCAGTGAAACACCCCACATCCGTTAAGGTCAATCACAAAAGGAATGTCTTAATTTTGGTGGAGGTTTATAAGTAAAAGCCACAGATAAACTCAAGACAGATATAAATACACATATTTTAAACAGCGGAAACCAACAGACTTTTATTTCATCAATACGTGTTCAAAACAAAACATTCCATAATTGTCTCAAAATACTTCCATCATTACAACCTCATAACTGTCTTGATTATTAAAGAAGCATAAAAATATAAATAAAGTGACAAAAATCCCCAAAGTGATATCCAAAGCCATAATCCGAGCAAAAGAGATCCAAATCATACATCTACGTTCTTGGAGCTTGTAAAGAGCCTGACTGAGCTGAGCTGTTTCCTCCCTGTGGACCTGGTGGGGGGGCGAAAGAAAAGAAGACGAAAGAAAATAGGGTCATACATAAAGCCTGAGTAAATCTAGTAACTCTTCAGTATGTGCTCTTCAGTATGTGAATAAGAAAAGGGCATGATAGATATATACTGAAAATAGGATGGTGTCACAAGCTAAGGGAATGTCGAATGTACTATCGCACCCATGCTATATCTCTGCATCTACTTGAGTTTAATCTAACTGGCACCCCACGGTGAGGGTGAAGTGATCCCTAACTTTATTTAAAGATCGGCTCCTACTCACGTTAACATGTGTCATACGGTCCCCAAGAATTGTAGATACCTATGCTGGTCCCACCATGGGGTGTATCAAGACCTATGGTGGCGGCCCTAACAAAAATTCTAGAAGGCATAGATTATACTACTGGTGTCCCCAGTGCCCTGGTTGTCTGCTCTGGAGTGTGTGCACGCCCGCACCCCGTTAGACCTACACTGTGCACCCACCGCCGTCGTTTGACCGCTTACAATCAGCCCAGTAATCGTGCCCCACCCTGCCTAGTTTCGGGGTACCGTTGATACCTATCTTGGGTTACTGCTGAAACGGGTCCCTCGTTACCAGGATTTTCTAGTCAAACATGTTAAGTGGTTAAGTGTCTGTATTACCTAACCCCACCCATCAATTCTTGTTAACATGTTGAATTTGGTTAAGTGTTATAGTTGACTTAACCCTACCATCTATCCTTAGACTCTTAGGAGAACCTGACCACTCACATTAGATAGGTATTGCTACGGTTACTGGATATGCCGGTCGGTTCCGGGCAGGTTTACACTGTAGCTCAGTCTAACCTTAGGTCATTATTGGGATCAATGCTTATCCACCCACATTGGATAGGTATTGTTGTGACTACTGGACAGCCGGGTAGGTCCGGGCAGGTTTACATCACAACTCAATCCAACCTCGGGTTAAGCATATCGTGTTTTCTAAATTTTCATATTTTATTACTTCTCAATTATATATGTAAATGTCATATCTTTTATTTTTGGGTATAACAATTCATACCGCTTTAAATGTCATTGTCGTTGGCATGTGCCAGACATACCAACATATATTTTTCATGATTTACACCCAACGTTATTACCCCCGTTTATACGTTCGCAACGTTATAACAAATGTTGGGCTTGACACAATTCAGCCCAACTTTATAAGTGTAAGAAAAGGGGAAATCAAGAACATGTAATAGTTGACAACATATAAGGGTGTGTGGCGCATGAACTTGCAATTTAGCGCTTATTAATATAAATGATGGGTCATGTGAACTTGCATTAAAATCAATGTATAACTAAGTGGATGACATATGAGATGGCATAGTTTGGGCTTACACAACTTGTGTTTAAACATGTTTAACTTGGAATAATGTCAAACACAAAACTAGCATGATGTATGTTCACCAAAAGGTCCAATTTTAACATCTAATCACATAGCCTATTTCAACATGAACTTGCATAGTTTATGAAACCCAAACGATGCTTAACATAGATCAATTATACTTGCAAATAGACATGAAAAAGATATCATAGGTTTTGGGTCATGTAGGCATAAAAGGTTTCAAGTCCAAAACATGTTTACATAAATTCTAATTTAGACTAAGGGAATATACATAGTCCATGCCTTCAACATATACATAAAGGGATCAATTTCTAATCTTTGCCACAAACTTGTAAGTGCCATTGTTTTCATATACAATTGTTCAATAGGCTTGCATCAATCAATTTATGCCACAAACATCAATACATAAGTCATGATAGAACCATCACAATACATAGAATTTTATACAATACAATAACACAATTCTATTTTAATTTACATCGAATCACATCACAATTTTTATTCATATTCTGAAAGGTCACTATACATACAACGAATGCAGAATCTTGAATTCTGGATTCTAAATTCTGAAATTGAGATGCGCTCCTTTGGGTAGACTAACGTTGCGATGAAAAATATGATTTAAACTTTAATCTTCTTCTTAGTTTGATTCATCTCTAGGCTTTTCTCTTGACGGCTATGTTCAGTTCCTCCCTAGCAGCATGATGACTCCTTTCTCATTTTTTTGTGTGAATTTTTAGTTGAGACTTAGGGTGTATTTATAGATTTTTAAGTTGTTTTGAGCCGTCAAATGAAGACAGGAGGAATCTAGGCCATTCAAAGTTCAGAGAGCCAATCAAGAGGTGACACGTCGGCCCTAGTGACACACAGAGCCCCAGAAATTCGAGCCAGAGCCAGACCTGGCCAGCCAGGTCGACCAGGCAGGTTGACACTATGCTCGACCTGGGGGGGTCTAGGTCGACACTGTAGTCGACCTGGGGTGACAAGGTCGACACTATGGTCGACCCTGGGGTCGACCTGGTCTCTCGGCGGGAATTTTCCCGCCTAGTCCAGTTTGAACCTGAATTTAGAAATTTGAATTTAAAACTGAGCTGTTTGAATTTAAATTTGATTCTGAAACTTCCGAAGGCCATAACTCCTTCATACGGAGTCCGATTCGCGCAAACTCGGACTCTATCTCAAGCAGAATTCCGAGACGAACGCAAAGGCATAACCCGTTTCCCTTAATTATTTCATTTAGAATTAATTATACTTTAATTTGTGAAGCTTAGCGTTATAGAATTCACGGGGTGTTACATTCTACCCCCTTAAATGGATTTCGTCCCCGAAATCTTCAAGTTAGGAAGAATGTATATCCTACCATCCAACAGTCCATCTACTCAACCAACAAACAAAGGCATCCACTTTCCTTAAAAGACTTCTAATGCTTCGTGATCATATGCATAGTGTGTGTATATGTCCTTATCTAATGCATAAATCAGGCGGTCTACTGATTCAGTTGACCTCCTTAATGCGAATCATGTAAGTGTTATGAATCCATTATGTATGCAAATTTTCCTACTCATAATTCTACATGAGTGCACAACTATTCATACAAATGCGACAACCATATGACAGCATATCAAGTTTCAACCATATACAAATGAGAATACATATATGCATATGCAATATGAAGTGACTGAGCCGATCTATACCCTAGGGTGTGTGTGTATATGCATCCACGAGCAACCACTAGCAACCATTTGCAGCCATCATCCATAACATGTTTTCAAATACATGTTTGCATCCATTTGTTTTCTACCTAAGGAGTTAGGAAAAGGACCGAGGAGATATACCTAAAAAGATAGATAAAGCATAACTTAAGGAAAAAGAGATCAAAGATGTACCCTCAAAAAGAAGAGGGTAGGCGGCACGTATTCTATCCTCAGGTTCCCAAGTCGCGTCTTCCTCGGCATCGCTCCACTGAACTTTAACGAGTTTGACTTCGCGGTTGCGTAGCTTTCTCACTTCAGTTCCTAAGATGCGGGTTGGAACTCTCCTCACAGTTGCTTCACGTTCCACTTCGGCTTCTTCTAGAATGCTAGGTTCTACCACTTCCGCAGACTCATGCAAACACTTTCGGAGGTGAGAAACATGAAAGACATTGTGAACTCCGACCAGTCTCTCGGGTAGCTCTAATCTATAGGCCATCTTTCCAACCTTCTCAATGATAGGAAACAATCCTACAAATCTTGGTGCTAGCTTTCCTGCGGATCCAAAGCGAACGACGTTCCTTAAAGGAGATACCTTAAGGAAAACCCTGTCCCCAACCTCAAACTCAAGGTCGGTCCTTCTTTTGTCGGCGTAGGATTTCTGTCGGTTTCGAGCAGTCTTCATCGTCCTTCGTATCAGGTCCACTTTCTCCGAAGTCTCTCGAATCGTTTCTGGCCCAAGTATAAACTTATCTGTAGACTCCCACCAACAAGTTGGTGATTTGCACGGTCTTCCGTACAGGGCTTCGAAGGGTGCCATACCGATGGTAGCTTGGTAGCTGTTGTCGTAGGCAAATTCCACTAAAGGAAGGTGATCCTCCCAAGTCCCTCCAAAGTCAAGAACGCAAAGTCTCAAAAGATCCTCCAAAACTCTATTCACCCTTTCCGTCTGACCATCGGTTTGGGGGTGATAGGCCGCGCTCAAACATAACTGTGTGCCTAAAGCTTCTTGCAGACTCCGCAAAACTCGCTTGTGAAGATAGGGTCTCGATCACTAACAATGCTGGAGGGTATCCCATGGAGTCGAACTATTTCCTTGAGATAAAGAGATACTAGAGATGAGGCGGTCCTTCTACTCTTGATAGGTATGAAGTGGGCGCTCTTAGTAAGCCTATCCACTATTACCCAAATGCTAGTGTTGCCTCTTCTCGACCTAGGCAGTCCATCAATGAAGTGCATTGAAATGTTATCCCACTTCCACCGTGGGACATCTAAAGGATGAAGTAGTCCTCCAGGTTTCTTCTGTTCCGCCTTGACCCGTTGGCAGATCATGCACTTAGAGACGAAATCTGCCACGTCTTGCTTCATGCCGCTCCAAAAGAAAGTCCTTTTTATATCCTTGTACATCTTATCACCGCCAGGGTGTATGGTCATCTTGGAATGATTTGCTTCTTTGAGAACCTTCTTTGTCAACTCCCTTGCTTGTGGGACGCATAATCTTCCATCTCGTCTCAGCCAACCCTTATCATCGATGGCGTACCTACTGAGGTGACTAGAAGTCTCACCCCTAATAAGTTTATCAATCACAACCACAAGCTGAGGGTCTTCACATTGTGCAGTACCTATTGAGTCCAAGAGAGTAGGGCGTACTTCGAGAGATGCTAACAAACCCGGTACAAAATCTGAGGAGGGCCTAAAGTTAAAACTGGCTATATACTCCAGGCTTTGCCTTTCCACAAAGAGTGGGCTTAAGGTCAGTTTCTTTCGGCTCAACGCGTCTACTACTACGTTGCCTTTGCCGAGAGTATAGGAAATTTCGAAGTCGTACGAGGCAAGAAACTCCATCCATCTTTGCTGCCTCAAGTTAAGATCCTTCTGCGAGAAGAGATATTTTAACGATTTATGGTCAGTGTATAATTCGAACCTCTCACCTAGGAGATAATGGCGCCAAGACTTAAGCGCAAAGACGATGGCGGCTAACTCGAGATCGTGAGTTGGGTAGTTCTTTTCATGAACTTTTAATTGTCTTCCACCATACGCTACTACCCTTCCTTCTTGCATTAGATCAGCGCCTAGTCCTGTTCCACATGCATCCGTGTATACTGTGAACATTTTTCTTCCATCTGGCAAGGTCAGAACTGGGGCTGTTGTGAGAGCCCTTTTTAATCATTGGAAAGCAAACTCGCAATCCAAATCCCAAGTGAACGCCAGATTCTTCTTTGTTAGCCTTATGAGTGGGGCTGAGATTTTCGCGAAATCCCTAATAAATTTTCGGTAAAAACCGGCTAGCACAAGAAAGCTTCGAACTTCGGTTGCATTTCTTGGTGTCTTCCAATCTTGCACTGCCACCACTTTCGCGGGGTCCACGGCCAACCCTTCTTTGGACACTATATGCCCCAGAAATCTTACTTCTTTTCTCCAGAAGTGACGCTTGGAGAATTTGGCTTTTAGTTGATGAGCTCGAAGAGTTTCCATGATTTCTTTCAGATGCTGAGTATGCTCTTCCTCATTCTTTGAGAAGATTAAGATATCATCTACGAAGACAACCACAAATTTGTTGAGGAATTCTCTGAACACCTTGCTCATTAGGTCTACGAAATAAGAGGGTGCGTTTGTCAAGCCGAAAGGCATGACAAGCCACTCGAAGAAACCGTATGGGGTTCTGAACGCCATCTTATCAATGCTATCTTCAGCTACTATTAGCTAATGGAACCCAGTTGCCAGATCAAGTTGGGAGAAGACCGTTGCACCTACAAGCTGATCAAACAAATCGTCGATTCGGGGAAGAGGGTGCCTATTTTTCTTGGTCAATTTGTTTAACTCCCTATAGTCGACGCAAAGGCGAAGCGAACCGTCTGCTTTGGTTGCGAACACCACTGGAGCACCCCATTCCAAAATGCTCCATATAATGAACCCTTTTTCGAGGAGTTCTTTAACCTGCTTACTGAGCTCCTTTCTCTCCCTTGGAGCCATGTGTCTTACAGGTAAAGCTACAGGCTTTGCGTTATCCACAAGATATATGCGGAAATCTATTTCCCGCCTCGGAGTTAAGCCTTTCACCTCCTCAAAGACATCAGGATATTCCCGGACTACTCTTACTGATTGCAAATTCTCATCAGAAGCATCAAGCGACTCTAGATAACTTAGCATAACAGCATTCAAGGGATTACAAGAAATTTCTAGAGTGTTACCAAGCCGAGTCAAGAGTCTAACTACTCTTTTCTCACAATCAAGAATGGCACTATTACTGGATAACCAGTCCATGCCTAAGATCAAACCATATCCCGAGAAGCCTGAGACAAAGGCATCACAACTAAACTCAACGCTGAGAATAGAGATTTTCAAACCCAAACAAACCATTGACAAGTAAGCGGAGCCCCCAATAGGATTTGGATCTACTAAGGGATCTTCTACCATACTAGTGTCTAGATGCAGAGATTCTACTAAGGCAGATGAAATAAAAGAGTGTGATGTGCCAGAGTCAAAAAGTGTACGAACTGGATGATCATAAAGATAGACTACACTTTCTACAGAAATATTACTACCTCGTTCCTGCTGAGGTGCCACTAGCGCATGAACCTGACCCCCTGAAGTGGATTCGGCTTTCTGTCCCTTCCCTTTCTTCTTTGGGCAGTCCTTAGCTTGGTGCCCAGTCTCTCCACAATGAAAGCAACCACCCATCTTCGCCTTTCTTTTCCGGCAGTCTTTTGATATATGGCCCACAATGCCACAGAAATTGCACCTTCTCTTCTCACGGGGCTTATTGGTCTTCCCTCCTTTCTTGAAGTCTATTTTCTTTGCTTGTAGACCTTCTTTCTTCTCTTCCCCCTTAGTTTCTTTCTTGCCGTGGTCTTCCTCGTGTAGCAACGCCATGTCCACCAAGCTTTCATAAGTCGCTCCGTGGATACATGGGTCATGGCAAGGCTGTGTAGAGGCTCATTCAAACCCTTGACGAAGCAAAGTGCCTTCTTGTGTTGGGTGTTTACTAAGTCTAACCCAAATCTGGCCAGCTGATTAAACTGATTAACATATTCCCTGATCGTCATGCTCCCCTGTTCCAGAGTTAGGAACTTCTCCATTTGCAGGCTTCTTTCAGCTTGGGAGAGAAATTTCATTTCAAACCTTGTCCTGAAATCTTCCCATGTTTCCAACGCCCTCTGAGCATTGGTACCTTCCCACCAATAGGAAGCTTCATCCTTAAGCAACCGTACCGCTAGTTGTATCTTTTGCCTGTCATCAACCCCGACGATGACAAACAGATCCTCAGTCTCCTTTAGCCAGTTTCTTGCCCCTACAAAGGACTCTGTTCCATAAAAGTCTTTTCCACCCATAGCCTTAAAGTATCTACATGTTTTAGCGAAGGCATTTCCATGAGGAGGAAGGGGGGGGGGAGGAGCCGCGGCCACTGGAGGAGGGATGTCTGCTGGGCTTGCGCCATTGGACCTTGCTTCTAAGTACCTCCCAAACCAGCCGGGAATCGGGACTCCTTCTGGGAGGTTAAGGTCTCCAGACATGCTGAAACAGAAAGGAAAAATTCAAAACTAAGGATAGAGGGAGATAGATTGGGCACATGGCTTTGGGGGATTTTGTCTTTTTATAAATATAAAACTTTTTTTTTCTTAAAAATGCTTCTTTAAACTTTCTTTTTGAAAACAATTTCAAAAACTTTTATCTTGTCTGGTAAACCTATGCTCTGATACCAAGTGAAACACCCCACCTCCGTTAAGGTTACTCACAAAGGGAATGCCTTAATTTTGGTGGAGGTTTATAAGTAAAAGCCACAGATAAACTCAAGACAGATATAAATAACATATTTTAAACAGCGGAAACCAACAGACTTTTATTTCATCAATACGTGTTCAAAACAAAACATTCCATAATTGTCTCAAAATACTTCCATCATTACAACCTCATAACTGTCTTGATTATTAAAGAAGCATAAAAGTATAAATAAAGTGACAAAAATCCCCAAAGTGATATCCAAAGCCATAATCCAAGCAAAAGAGATCCCAAATCATACATCTACGTTCTTGGAGCTTGTAAAGAGCCTGATTGAGCTGAGCTGTTTCCTCCCTGTGGACCTGGGGGGGGGGACAAAAGAAAAGAAGACGAAAGAAAATAGGGTCAGACATAAAGCCTGAGTAAATCTAGTAACTCTTCAGTATGTGAATAAGAAAAGGGCATGATAGATATATACTGAAAATAGGATGGTCTCACAAGCTAAGGGAATGTCGAATGTACTATCGCACCCATGCTATATCTCTGCGTTTACTTGCGTTTACTCTAACTGGCACCCAATGGTGAGGGTGAAGTGATCCCCAACTTTATTTAATTATCGGCTCCTACTCGCGATAACATGTGTCATACGGCCCCCAAGAATTGTAGATACCTATGCTGGTCCCACCATGGGGTGTATCAAGACCCATGGTGGCGGCCCCGACACAAATTCTAGAAGGTATAGGTTATACTACTGGTGTCCCCAGTGCCCTGGTTGTCTGCTCTGGAGTGTGCACATGTGCACACCCCGTTAGACCTGCACTGTGCACCCACCGCCGTCGTTTAACCGCTTACAATCAGCCCAGTAATCGTGCCCCACCCTGCCTAGTTTTAGGGTACCGTTGATATCTAACTTGGGTTACTGCTGAAACGGGTCCCTCGTTACCAGGATTTTCTAGTCAAACATGTTAAGTGGTTAAGTGTCTGTATTACCTAACCCCACCCATCAATTCTTGTTAACATGTTGAATTTGGTTAAGTGTTATAGTTGATTTAACCTTACCATCTGTCCTTAGCCTCTTAGGAGCACCTGACCACTCACATTAGACAGGTATTGCTACGGTTACTGGATATGTCGGTCGGTTCCGGGCAGGTTTACACCGTAGCTCAGTCTAACCTCGGGTCATTATTGAGCTCAATGCTTAACCTCCCACATTGGATAGGTATTGTTGTGACTACTGGATAGCCGGGCGGGTCCGGGAAGGTTTACATCACAACTCGATCCAACCTCGGATTAAGCATATCGTGTTTTCTAAATTTTCATATTTTATTACTTCTCAATTATATATGTAAATGTCATATCTTTTATTTTTAGGTATAACAATTCATACTGCTTTAAATGTCATTGTCGTTGGCATGTGCCAAACATGCCAACATATATTTTCATGTTTTAGAAAAAACGTTATTACCCTCGTTTATACGTTCGCAACGTTATGACAAATGTTGGGCTTGACACAATTCAACCCAAATTTATAAGCGTAAGAAAAGGGGAAATCAAGAACATGTAATAGTTGACAACATATAAGGGTGTGCGGCGCATGAACTTGCAATTTAGCGTTTATTAACATAAATGATGGGCCATGTGAACTTGCATTAAAATCAATGTATAATAAGTGGATGACATATGAAATGACATAGTTTAGGCTTACACAACTTGTGTTTAAACATGTTTAACTTGGCATAATGTCAAACACAAAACTAGCATGATGTATATGCACCAAAAGGTCCAATTATAACATCTAATCACATAGCCTATTTCAACATGAACTTGCATAGTTTGTGAAACCCAAACGATGCTTAACATAGATCAATTATACTTGCAAATAAACATGAAAATGATATCATAGGTTTTGGGTCATGTAGGCATAAAAGGTTTCAAGTCTAAAACATTTTTACATAAATTCTAATTTAGACTAAGGGAATATACATAGTCCATGCCTTCGACATATACATAAAGGGATCAATTTCTAATCTTTGCCACAAACTCGCAAGTGCCATTGTTTTCATATACAATTGTTCAATAGGCTTGCATCAATCAATTTATGCCACAAACATCAATACATAAGTCATGATAGAACCATCACAATACATAGAATTTTATACAATACAATAACACAATTCTATTTTCATTCACATCGAATCACATCACAATTTTTATTCATATTCTGAAAGGTCACTATACTTACAACGAATGAAGAATCTTGAATTCTGGATTCTGAATTCTGAAATTGAGATGCGCTCCTTTGGGTAGACTAACGTTGCAATGATAAATTTGATTTAAACTTTAATATTCTTCTTAGTTTGATTCGTCTCTAGGCTTTTCTCTTGACGGCTATGTTCAATTCCTCCCTAGCAGCATGATGACTCCTTTCTCATTCTTTTGTGTGAATTTTTAGTTGAGACTTAGGGTGTATTTATAGATTTTTAAGTTGTTTTGAGCCGTCAGATGAAGACAGGAGGAATCTAGGCCATTCAAAGTTCAGAGAGCCAATCAAGAGGTGACACGTCAGCCCTAGTGACACACAGAGCCTCAGAAATTCGAGCCAAAGCCAGACCTGGCCAGCCAGGTCGACCAGGCTGGTCGACACTATGGTCGACCTGGGGGGGTCCAGGTCGACACTATGATCGACCTGGGGTGACCAGGTCGACACTATGGTCGACCCTATGGTCGACCTGGTCTCTGGGTAGGAATTTTCCCGCCCAGCCCAGTTTGAACCTGAATTTCGAATTTTGAATTTAAAACTGAGCTGTTTGAATTTAAATTTGATTATGAAACTTCCGAAGGCCATAACTCCTTCATACGGAGTCCGATTCGCGCAAACTCGGACTCTATCTGAAGAAGAATTCCGAGACGAACGCAATGGCGTAACCCGTTTCCCTTAATTCTTTCATTTAGAATTAATTATACTTTAATTTGTGAAGATTAGCGTTATAGAATTCACGGGGTGTTACAAGCAGGCTACACTGACGATGCACAATCCCATGCCCTCGGTGACTACACCACCATCTCACCCATATTTTAGTCGTCCGGGTTACCTGAATCTTTAGCCACATACTAAATCATTTCTTATCCTAAAGTGGGGAAAATCATTTCACAACATAATAATCACAAGTACTTTCCAAAATATATTACTTTACATTATCAATTCACATATATGATCAGTCACTATTAATCACATAACCTTTAAGCTCGTGCGTCTCAAAGAAGGGTGTTAAGCAAGAGAACATATTCTCCGCCACCAGACAGATATATCGTCAACTAATCGGTTATATGATGGACTACAATGTCAAACACATAATACATTTCGAAATAATTTTGACAACATGGGGTTTATCCCTAGAAATCCTTTCTATTATATAAAACATTTTTATATAACATTCCATGTCCAATGTCGGGAATAAATTTCTTTTCACTCAAGAAAATATCATTTCAAAATCATTCATTAAATTTGAAATGAACTCAACAACATTGCTAAACATCTCATAGTTAAATCTTGAAGTGTTTCACAAGATGTTAGCATACATATATTTCTACCCAACCCAATGATAAATGTAAAAGCATATTTTGCTCATAAACTGGTCAACAACAATCCAGAAAATCAATCAATCACAATCTGTAATAACTCGGAAATTTGGGCTAATTTAAAAATTTTATTTTGGCAGTTTTAGCGAATTTTGAATATTTAAAATGGATTATTTAAAATAATAATGATAAGAAATTTATTTTGAATTGAATTTGAACGTATATATTTATATACGTCGTCGTTAGAATATAAATATTTATTTATAATTATAAGAGGAATTGAAAATGGCGCGGTAGTTCGATAATTCGATTTCAAATTTCAAATGAATGTACCGGGTTCAAAATAAACCGGATTTTAGTGAAACAAAAAATATTAGAATCTAATTGAGAATATCTTTCCAACGAATCCGAGAAATCGAAATTTCATAGCGGGAATCAAAAGATACGTCTAGTTGAAATTTCTGAATAGTCGCTATGGAATTCTGGCCCTTAAAAATAGTCAATTTGCAAACGATCTCAGTTTTCGATGAAACCACTTTTGTTGGATCCATGATGTCAAGTTATTGCTAGGTTTCAAAATTCGTAATTTTCTGAATTAATATGTGAGCGTGGCGAAGGAAAACGCGTTTGACCAGTTTTAGTTGATTTTAATCGACTGGAAAATGGACATTTTTCAAACGGTCTCAGAATTTTACGAAATTAGTTTTGTTAGGACCATATCGTCAATACGAAGCTAGAAAATATTTTTTGGGAATTTTTAGGGCCCGTATGTGACTCCGGTAAATTGAAATGTGCGTTTAAATTCAATATATAGATTTATATGTTGATTTTGACGGAAACTGATCGAAACCATCGAATCAGCTTACGATACATATCCCATTGTGTTCGGAATGAGGGTAATTAGCAAGGGACGACAGTCGGTCGGTTTGATTTTGAGTCCGAACGAAAAAATTAACTTTTTAAAGGATAAAATAATTAAATTATATTTATACTAACCCCCTCTCCTTTTTCTCCTCCCCCTTTTACCAAATCGACAGAAAGTAAAAAAAAAAGGAGGACGACGAAATTCGATCGCGCCCACCATCCTCCCGCCGTCGACTGCCTCCAGCCGTCGCCTCCAAGTCCGTCGCCCTCCCCCCTCCTGTCTCCAGTCTGTCGAAACCCCCCTTCCCCCCAGTGTTGCGAGCCACAAACCCCCCCCCCCCCCCCCAAATTGATGCAACCACCCACCCCCTCAGCCACCTAGCCGCGCCCCTCTGACCGCAACCACCACGCCCAGTCGCAGAACCTCCACCTCGAGCCACCCCATCTCCGACGCAACAGACCACCCCCTTCCAATGTAAGTTTTTCCCCCTTTTCTTCGATTTTAAAATCCTTAGAAAAACTGATTTTTGTTTATAGGAAAAAACTGATTTTTATTTATTGAAAGCTTTGGTTTTTATTTAGAATAAAGGTTTGATTTTTATTATATGAACATGAGAATAAAGGCTTTATTTTCATCATATGAAAGCGAAGTAAAAGTTCAATTATTATTATCCAAGTATGAGGATAAAAATATAGTTTTTATACACGTATGAAGTTAAAAATATAATTTGTATATATGTTGTAGCGAAATAAAAATTCGATCTTTATATCATAAGAAGAATAAAAATATGATTTTTGTTCATATAGAATAATAAAAATATAATTTTTATTATATTACTAGAAAGATAAAAATAGAATTTTTATCTATATAGTAGCGGTAAAAAAAATTAGAGTTTTATCTATAAAGAGCGTTGTAAAAATATAATTTTACTTTGTATGTAGTAGGGAAAAAAAGAACGTGATTTTTATCATATATATAGCAAAGTAAAAATACGATTTTGATCATTAGAATAAGTAAGGAAAAATATGATTTTTAAATTGAAAGTGAACAAATAAAAATGTGATTTTTATTTCAAGGACAGCAGTATAAAAATGTGATTCTTATATATGTAGTGGCTACGGACAACGAAAGTGACAAAAGGCGGGCAAGACGAAGATTTCTACATAAGAAGAGTCATGGCGCTTGGTTTAGCTAGTCGGTGAGAACTCCTCACCTTTTATTTAATTTTTCTAGTTAAAATATATACTAGGATGTAGACGGTGTTTGGTAGCACCCGACACCCGTCGTCCACAGACCATGGACGGCTTGTATGCTTGTTTATTTGATTTTGATGTGTAGTTGATTGTGTGACGTGAAATGAAATAAAATATTTTATAGTGGAAAATATTTTATAGTTAAAAATAGAATTTTTAACGTGTATTTAAAATGAAATAAATATAAACAAATCGAGAAATAAATATAAACAAATCGAATGATTTGTTTATATACACACTTTTGACTGATATTGACTGGGACGATAAATTTTACATATCGCTTGTAACAACCCGGAAATGCGAGCCAGTTTAAAAATTTTATTTTGGCAATTTTAGCGAATTTTGAACATTTAAAATAGATTATTTCAAATAATATCAACGGGAAATTTATTTTGAATAGAAATCGAACGTATATATTATATAGATCGTCGTTAGAATATAAAATTTTATTTTAATTATAATAGGAATTGAAAATGGCGCGGTAGCTCGATAATTCGATTTCAAAGTTCAAATGAATGTATAGGATTCAAAATAAACAGGATTTTAGTGAAACCAAAAATATATAAATCCAATTGAGAATATCTTTCCAACGAATCAGAAAAATTGAAGTTTCATAGCGGGAATCAAAAGATACGCCCAATTGAAAATTCTGAATAGTCGCTATGGAATTCAGGCCCTTAAAAATGGAAATTTTGCAAACGACCTCGGATTTCGACGAAACCTCTTTTGTTGGATCCGCAATGTCAAATTATTGTTAGATTCCAAATTTCGTAATTTTTTGAATCAATATGTGAGCGTGGCAAAGGAAAACGCGTTTGACCAGTTTTAGTTGATTTTAATCGAATGGAAAATGGCCATTTTTCAAACGATCTCAGAATTTGACGAAATTAGTTTTGTTAGGATCGTATCGTCAATACGAGGTTAGAAAATATTTTTTTGGAATTTTTAGAGTCCGCATGTGGCCCCGTTAATTGAAATGCGCGTTCAAATTCAATATATAGAGTTATATTTTGAATTTGACGAAAACTGGTCGAAACGATCGAATCAGCCGGTGATACATATCCCATTGTGTTCGGAATAGGGGTAATTAGTTAGGGGCGGCAGTCGGTGGGTTCGATTTTGAGTTTGGAGTAAAAAGTTGCTTTATAAAGGAAAATTTAAAATAAAATAATAAATATATTATTAAATACACTTACCCTTACCCTCTCCCTCCCTCAGAATTAAAAACCCCGTTGACCTCAGTTTTTTTCCCAAATCGCCCCCTCCCCATTCAAATCGCGCCGCCGCGTCAGGGGATTGTCGCTCCTCCACCATGAACGTGCACCCCATCCTCCTTCTTCCTCCCTCCTCTCTCGCTCTCCCTCCTCTCGAACGAGTAGCGCAACCCCCCCTTTGAACTCCTCCGCGCCAGAATAGCCACCTAGCCACGACCGCCAGTCCACCCACCGCCACTTTCCCCTTGAAGATCGCCAGAGGAGCTATCGTCGATGCTCCGCCGACCCTAGTACACCCGCCGCCTTTTTTTTCTCCAACTCCTGCGTTCATCAACAGTGAGTGCAATGATTTTTTTCATTATTATTTTTATTTTACTTTATTTATTATATGTCTGTGTTAAAAAAAAGAAGTCTGTTTTTATTTTTATTGATAGGAAAAGGTGAGATCTTATTATAAGAAGAAAAACTAAAATTATATGATTTTTTCTAAAAACTGAAAATACATTTAATTTTCATTTCATGAAGAAACGATCTTCGTTTGTATAAAGTTTAGGTTTTTCTTTTAAAAACAAAAAAGATAGAATTTTTATTATGTAATCATCGTTATAAAAGTGAAAAGATTACATTTTTATTTATAAAAAAATTATGATTTTTATTATATGTAGAGATTAAAAATATTCTTTTTATATGGTAGAAATATTAAAAATACGATTTTTATATCATATTGATGGTAAAGATTCGATCTTTATATTAGAAGTAGAGATAGAAATATAATCTTTATTCTATATAATAGCGATGTAAAAATAGAATTTTTATCTATATAATAGCGATGTAAAAATTGAATTTTTATATATATAGTAACAATATAAGAATGTGAATTTTTATATATGTAGTGGCTACGGGCAATGAAAGTGATGAAAAGAGGGAACGGCGAAGATTTCTACATAAGCAGAGTCGTGGCGTTGGTTTAGCTAGTCGGTGAGAACTTCTCACCTTTTAATTTCGTTTTCTAGTTTATAATATATACTAGGATGCAGACGGAGTTTAGTAGCACCCGACACCCGTCGTCCACAGACCATGGACGGCTGGTATGCTTGTTTGATGTGTTGTGAAATTTTTTTGTGATATTGGTGTGAAATCGATAAAAAATTGTAGATAGTTAAAAATATTTTATCATTAAAAATATAATTTTTAACGTGAATGTGAATAAATAAATATTCATTTACAAACCGGACGTTTGTTTATGTACACCTATTTGAAGGACATTGATTGGGACGATAAATTTTACACATAGCCCAACTGCACAAATAAAAATCTATGTTTGTTGATTTGAAACCCCACACGGGTATTGGGATAATTACGGCATACACTAATCCCAGTAATTAGTTGTATGTCGATCGATTGATTGACAGGCTGTTATAAGCATTAGATATCTATATTTGATGCTTATACAGAGTAGTGCACTTTGGATGATTGTTGATTATTTATCGTTTCTATTTATATACATGTGTTGTATGGAATCCATATAGTTAACGCTATATGGTGATTGATTGAGCCTCATTCCAATTTAGAAAATAAAGAATATTATAAAATAAAGGTTCATGTGTTGACCGTACTCATCCGTTGAGATTAGTCATGTGTTGAACGAAATATTTTAACAATAAAATTTACATCTTTATCATACATAAAATTAGAAACTAACTAGAAAATAGATAAGATGAGTGGTCTCCTGGATATTAGAAATTTGAAATCTAACGGTTGGATTTGGAATTATGTCCAAATCAAATTTGGAAAATGTCGCTGTGGGTGCAGTTCGATGGCCGTTGTTGGAAATCGACTGTACGGGCCTTGATAAAATTATCAAAAATATCAATAATTTGTGTAAAATCATAAGAAATGATTTGTGAAAAACTGGGATGAAAAATCCCACATTTGTAAAGATAAAAATAGATTTTTATCGAAATGAACTAGTTCTGAACTAAAATTAAAACCCAACTATTTTTAGATAAATAAATTGGAATTGAATTAGAATTGATTTGTGGGTTTATCGTGAACGGTGTTTTAAATAACACTTGTTCTTTAACCCGATAATAAATAGAATGTGATTTGGGTTTATCGTGAACTGTGTTTTAAATGACATTAGTTCTTTAACCCAGTAAAAGGAGTTTAATGAATCTGCAATTAGATTGAAATCTGAATTGATAATGAAAATTATCAAATTTGGAAAGTGAGCGAAAATGGAGTATCACCCGTTTTGCTCCAAAGCAATAGTTAAATCTTTAATTAGATTTGAACGTGAAATGGTAATTAATTTTACCGATAACACCGTGGTATTAGATATGGAGTATCACCAGTTTTGCTTAATGGGATGAATAGGTTAGGATTGGGAAATAAAATAAATAATTACTTCGGTGTGATTCGCTAATCTCGACTAGTTTGGAAAACCATAATTTGGTTTGATATGGCATCCAATGGAGGATTAAAGAATAAATTTTAAAGAATTTATCTTTGATAAAATTAATGGGAACCTTTTCCTAAGAATTGAAATTTAGAAACTTGCTATAGGTTAGTTAAGAAGAATGGTTTCCTGGGTATTGATCTGATGTTGGTTTCGGCCCTCGGGGTTAATATTTGGGGAATTGCTCTCTTACTGATTTACGGTTAGTGTCTAATGAATTGGAATGAGGCGTATGTTGTGTTTGTGTAACATTTGTTTATAGTATACGCGGGTTGTTCAGAAAGGCCGGGTTTATACCCATTCTGAATAACCGATTCGACGATAAGTCGAAGATGATGACGGTGGTCGAAGATCGGAAGTATTCACATCGTTTGGATAATTACTGATGATCCTGATTCGGCTGTACACCCAAAAGGAGGGAAATAGTTGGTGGTCATCCAGACGTACTTGGAGATGATGGATATGCGAGGAAAGCGCCTCCGGTTTTGTTCAGACCCAGAATGAATTTATAAATGGATTGTGTGTCTGACATTAGATTTTATTCTGTATTGATTGATCTCTATTAAATATATATCTGTTTGGCGGTGGAGAATTTATTCTCTTGCTTAACACCCTTCTCTGAGATGTACGAGCTTAGAGGTTATATATCGATGGATATCAATCGCATGGCATGAATTGCCTGTGTGGCATGCTGAGTTGCATGGATCAAGGCTTCTGTTGAAAAGCAAAGTCTTGTGGTTGATGATCAAAGCAAAGCCTACGGGGCGTAGCTTTGTGTATAACGTGAATTCGCGAGCCTCACACCTCGGTATAAGTCAAAAACGGGATGAGGACCCTAGGAGTGCGACACGTTTCTTTCTAGCTATGGGTGGTGTCAGTGACCTACCAGCCCTGACATTTATATACTTTTCACCTTTGTGGTTTGGATGTTAGGCGCCTCGATTATAGGTCCTATAGGGCCGGGAAACGTGTGTATAGGAATAACTGATCCTCAAACGTAAGGGAGGACCGGTCTTGGAGGATCCCAGGGGTTACCCAGAGTGTGTAGTCCTGAGGCATTTGCTAGAGTGTCTCGAATCGGAGAGGATCTTTCCCCTTGCCTCGACTCATGACGGAAATCCAATTTCCAATACGAGATATTTCGGTTTTATTTGTAGAGCCTAGTATGGCGACATGATACATGGTACCCATGCCGCCTAGGATGGATATTTATGATTGAAATTGTTTTGACACTATACACTTATTATAGTATCAAATGATTTGTTTTTAAAACGTACCAAGCATGCTTGGCTATTATAAGGGAAAACCCTATCCTCCGGCTTGCGTTGCATTATGTGATGGGACCTGGGTCTTATAATAGGTTCATTTTTAGAAAAAGCATTGCGCTGTTTATTTATATGCACTGGTATTCTTGGGAGGAAACCCGTTCCGTGTTGTATGGCGTGGTCCCTTGAATTACTCTCTTTTAAAGTAAAGTTTAAATAATTGTTTTAGTTCTCACACCAGTCACATGACTGACCTGGAGTTTATTGTTTTTACCTAAACTCTGGGTGCCCTTATTTTCGACACGGGCAGCTAGTAGTTTTGGTTTTGCATATTTATATTCACAGGATCCTGATTTACAGCTGGAACGATGCTCGGAAAGCTTTGCATCCGTGTATTATTTTCAGTTGTGTTTTATATTGTTTTTCCGCTGCTATGTAATTTATTGTAATCTCTGATATTCTTTGTTGTATAATATTTACTCATACTCTGTATATTCTTGTATTCTGATGGAACTATTGTAATAAACAATGAAATGTTCTTCTGTCTGCGTTCTATTTTGTCGTGTTCTCAAGGTAATCCGGGCTTTCCTTACCGGGGAAGTTACGGGCCATCACATCGCCCAACTGTACAAATAAAATATGTGTTTGATTGTTTGAAACCCACACGGGTATTGAGATGATATATGACATGCACTAATCCCAATAATTAGTTGTATGTTGATTGATTGATTGACAGACTGTTATAAGCGTCGAATATTTATATTTGATGCTTATACGGTGTAGAATGCACTTTGGATGATGGTGGATTATTTGTCATTGTTGATATGTACATGCGTTGTATGGGAGTCCATAGAAATAAAATCTATGGTAATTGATTGGGCCTCATTCCAACTTTGAAATAGAATATTTAAAGAGAACTATTTGAATAAAATATTTGAATAGAAATATTTGAAAAAGAAATATTTGAAATAGAATATTGAAAATAGAAATATATGAAGCCGTGTTGATTAGATTGACGCCATTTTGACGTGAACGATATTTATATCGATTATATTCGTTTTTATAATGAATATTGAAATGTGATCTCAAAATCGAATATTTTGAAATGAAATTCAAATTAAATAGAATTGAAACGAATTAGAATTCGAATTGAAACGAATTAGAATTCGAATTAAATTGGAACAAATATGAATTCGAATTGGATTGAAAATGAAATGAATTCGAATTGAAAATGAATTCGAATTGAAATTGAATAGAAATGAATTCGAACTGAAATTGAATAGAAATGAATTCGAATTGAAATTGAATTGAAAACGAACTGAAATTTGATTAAAAATTGAATAGAATTGAAATCTATTTGAAACGAATTTATAAGGAAAAATTCAATTTTGATTTGAATTTGAAATGAAGTTGAAATCGTTTCGAAAACGAAATTTAAAACGATTTATAAAATATGTTTTAAATAGGAAATCAACGAAGTATATATTATACATATTATATACATAATATAATGGCCTGAATAGAACGCGCCGCGCCGCGGTAGTTCGCGAATTTCGACCATTGACTTCGAACGGATATTGCGGGAGATCCGACTGTCGGATTCTCCTAAAACTAGAACCGTTGGGTTCGTATCGAAAAGAGCTATCTAACGAATATTAGAAATTAGAAATCTAACGGTTGGATTTGGAATTATGTTCAAATCAAATTTGGAAAAGGTCGTTGTAAGTGTAGTTCGATGGCCGTTAAAGGAAATCGACTGTACGGACCTTGATCAAATTATTAAAAATAGTAATAATTTGTGTAAAATCATAAGAAATGATTTGTGAAGAATTGGGATGAAAAACTCCATATTTGAAAAGATAAAAATAGATTTTTATCGAAATGAACTAGTTTTGAACTAGAATTATAATTCATTTATTTTTGAAATAAATCAAGTGGATTTGAAATGGTTTTGAAAAATAACCAGAATTTCCAATATATGAATTGGAATGGATTTGAATCGAAATTGTCTTTGGAATATTTCGATGTTGGATTTCGTGATTATACAGATATTGTTATGGATATTTGAAAGATATATTTATATCGTTATTTCGAATACGATATTTGTTGGTCGTAGAATTTGATATTGAATATAAGCCGATATATTTTCTATTCAGAGCCTTGTATTTAATATCAAATGGGATTTGGGTTTGTCGTGAATGGTGTCTTCATTAACACTGTTTTTAAGCCCAGTTGAGAAAAGGATTAAATCTTTTTATTTGGATTTAATGAAGTGTACCAATTAAATAATGTTTAATTGGAATAGAATTGGGATTGATTTTTGGGTTTATCGTGAACGGTGTTTTAAATAACACTAGTTCTTTAACCCGATAATTAATGGAATGTGATTTTGGGGTTTATCGTGAGCCGTGTTTTAAATGACATCGGTTCTTTAACCCAGTTAAAGATTAAAACTAAGTGGAGTTTTAATGAATCTTTAATTAGATTGAAATGATCGAGAATGGAGTATCACCAGTTTTGCTCCAGGCGATAGTTAAATCTTTAATTAGATTTGAATGCGAAATGGTAATTGAATTTACCCATAACACGTGGTGTTAGATATGAAGTATGACTAGTTTTACTTCATAGGATGAATAGGTTGGGATTGGGAAATAAAATAAATGATTACTTCGGTGTCACTACTACAGATTTACCTTTTAATAGCAGGTGAAAAACGCAATAATAGGTTACCATAGCATTAGTAACGACGCTATATAACGACATGCAATAATTGCTCTGCTATATCTTATAGCTCAATCTAAAAGCTATAGTATCATACATTTTATAGCGCACACTCACCATCTTGAAATGTTTTACATAGCGTTCAGACCTTGCAATTTATTTTCATACTAATATCTTAACTTATTTTTTTATAGCATTATTCTTATTTTCATAGCTCATATTCAATGCTATGAAAAATGTTTTCCATTTTGCTTTTTTTTTAAAATTCCTCTATTATTGAATTTCCTATTGATAGCGTTCTACTCGCTTTTTTTTATATCATTATCACTATTTTCATAGCTCATATTCAGTGATATGAAAAGTTTTCCACATGGTTTACATAGCATTTCACATTATGATTTCATAAGTGAAGTTTTCCGCTATGAATATTCGTTGTATACATAGCATTTTCACTGTTTTTATAGCACACATTCAATGATATGAAAAAAGTCCACTCTATTTTATTTTTTTACATAGCATTTCATCTTTTATTTCCATAAGTGCAATTTTCCGCTATTAATACTTTTAATTTATAGCACATATTTCAGCTATGATCTTTATATAGCAAATCTCTTATTTAATTTGTGCACAGTTAAGTAGTAAATTCACAAAGCAAAACTGTCAATAACAAAAAATTGATACCAAAAAGCAAATTTGATTTCAATTACAAAGTCATAATTAATAGATCTACTAACACATGTCGAAATAAGTCATCATACATGTTCAAACATCGTTTCAAAACAAGATTACATGAAAAATCACTTCGTCAGCTTGTATGCTCGTCCAACTTGCCTGCATTTCACACAAGCACAAGTTATAGTTTAAGTCATCTCAATATTATTAGCTCATAATGAACATATGAACAGATAAAATTGCATAACTAGTAGCATAGTGCCAAAGAAAATAAAAAACACACGCATAGTCCAAGCATGCCAATAATGGTTGCGTGAAATAAGATATGAACAGATAAAATTGCTGTAGGAAGCCAATCCAAACCAAACACAAGTTCATACGTGATTTCAGCACACTTACAGGCCAACATGGTCACTGAAGAAAATTTAAAAGCACTTTTTGTACCTAACCTATGGCAATTGTCCACTGTCACTGGTTAGAATTTATAATTTATCCTACCAAATTTTAGTAATGCCAAACTGAGACGACCCCAAATCCCGTACTGACGGTGACCAGGGTTATCTTTCGAATATAACACAGAAACAGATAATAGTAGAACAGAAATAAATAAATACACCAGATAATGAACAATAGATTACACTGGATAAACGTAATCATCAAAGTTACAAAGTATACAGGATCATACTTAGTACAAATACAGTTCAGCTATACATATATGTCTACAGCGGAAAACAAACATAATGTACACTAGGAGCTGAACAACATAAAAAGAGATAAATAATAGAATCCATCTTCAGCTCCAGTTATCCAGAAAAAGCCAGCAAAAACCTGAATACAAGGCCGCCCATGTAGAAAAAGGGGCACCCGAGTTTGAAAGTGAAACAAACTACGAGTCAGTCATGGGACTGGTATGAGAAATCTACCCAACACATTTATAATATGGCTAATCACAGGACCACGCCACTTTCGTGGAATGAGTTTACTCCATCGGACTGCCAGTGCTTTAAAACAAATCATTCTTTTAAACATCGAAATGCTTTTTATAAAAATGAAGCCATTATAAGACTCAGTTCCCATCGCACAATGCAACGCAAACCGGAGGATAGAGTTTTTACCTTATAATGGCCAAGATATGCTTGATACGAATAAAACAAGAGCATTTGATATTATTACTAGTGTTTATATGTTTCAAAAACAATTTCAAATCATAAGTATCAATCATAGACGACATTAATGCCCCATACCACTATGTCGCCATATATAGGTATACAATCAAAACCGCACAGTCACGTATTTGGAAATTGGATTTCCGTCATGAACCGAGGCAAGGGATCGTCCTCACCGAATTCGAGACGCTCTAGCCCGCCCCTCAGGAACAGCCGCAACTGCCCCTTGGATCTTCAGGGTCGGTCCACCGATGTGGATTATTATGCCTGAACACTGCGTTTCCCCGCCCTACGGGGCGTAAACGAGCCAACGAATGGCTCCTTCGGCTTCACATAGTCACCGGTATATCTGAGGCGCCTCGCAACAGCAACAACCACATAAGTAAAATGTCAGGCCGTGTAAAAACACCGACCCTGATGTCCTCTCCCGTTTCTGGTTCGTACCGGGGTGTGAGGCTCGCGAATTCACGTTATACACAAAGCTACGTCACACAGGCGGTGCTTTGATCATCAATCACAAGACTTTGCTTTTCAACAGAAGCCCTGATCACTGCATCTTAGCATGCCACATAGGCAATTCACACCGTGCAACTGATAACTATCAATCACACAGAATAAATTCCAATGTCAGACACACTGTCCATTTGCAAGTCCGTTCTGGGTCTGAACGAAACCGGAGGCACTAAATACCTCGCAAACCCATCGATCACCACGTACGTCTGGACGATCACCACTCATTATCCATATTTCGGGATGCCTCCCAATCAGGACCTCGGTTACCATCCAAACGAGGTGTAGATCTTCGGTCTTCGACCACCGTCTTCATCTTCGATTTCTTATCGTCGATTCAGTTATTCAGAATGGGATAAACCCGGTCTTTCTGAGCAACTCGCGTATATAATAAACAAGTGCTACACAAACGCTACTACGCATCATTTTAATTCTTTAGTCACTAACCGTCAATCAGTAAGAGAACGATTTCCCAAATATTAACCCCGAAGGCCGAAACCAACATCAGATCAATACCCAAGAAACCATTCGACTTAGCCAACCTTCAGTTAGTTTCTAAATTTCACATCCATATCGTTTATAATATTTTATAATGATTTATCGCTATTTTTATTCATTTTAAAATAGCCAATTTATTCAAAACGACGCTTCAGGCCATAACGCGGCCGTGGCGCTATTTTTCTTCAGATTTGATTTACACATATCTTAAAATCTAACCGTTGGATCTTCACAAAATTTACATCATTAGAAAGATCTTTTCAAAACGAATCCAACGGTTCCAGTTTCGGGAAAACCCGATGGTCGGATCTCCCGGTATAATCGTTTGAAGTTTCGATTTCAAAATACGAACTGCAGCGTCGTTATTCGATTAAATATAATTATATATATATTTGTATATATATAAATATAATTGATTCTGGCGCTGTTTTTCTTCAGATTTGAATTAAACATTCCAGACAATCCAACCGTTGGATTTTCACAAAGTTGGTGCCGTTGGAAAGATATTTCCAAAGCGAACTCAACGGTTGCGGTTTCGGGAAAAGCCGATGGTCGGATCTCCCGCACTAATCGTTTGAAATCACAGTTTCAAAATATGAACTGCAACTTCGTTATTCGATATATTTCGATTCTATTTATATATATATATATATATATATATATATATATATATATATATATATATCGATTCTTCGATTTCAAAACTATATTCTTTTCATACATTTGATAAAAATGATATTTTTATCTAACTGTCTTCTATTTCAACACTTCACTATTTTTAACAATTCATTTATATAATAAAAATGTGATTTTTATTGTAAAACAATTCATTTCAAAACACTATTATTTTATATAGTTCATATAGGTAATAAAAGTATGATTTTTATTATAAAACAATTTATTTCAAAACGAGATTATTTTATATAGTTCATATCGATGATAAAAATTGGATTTTCATTATAAAACACTTTCTTTCAAAATATGAATACCATTCAACACATGAATTTCAATTCAACGAATGAATTTCGATTCAACACATGAAGGTTTTCTATAGTTTGTATATATATATATATATATATATATATATATATAAAGGTGATTTTTATATTTAAAACACGAATACCATTCAACACATGAATTTCAATTCTACGAATGAATATCGATTCAACACATTAATGTTTTCTATAGTTTCTATATATAAATAAAAAGGTGATTTTTATATTTAAAACATGAATAACATTCAACACATGAATTTCAATTCAACGAATGAATATCGATTCAACACATGAAGGTTTTCTATAGTTTGTATATACATATATATAAAGGTGATTTTTTATATTTAAAACACGAATACCATTCAACACATGAATTTCAATTCAACGAATGAATATGGGTTCAACACATGAAGGTTTTCTATTCAATAGACGAATATAGTTTCAACATAGGAAAATAATTCTAACACATGAATATTATTCAAAATTTTGGCAGCATAACGGCAGGGTAGTTAAAACCGGGACCGTCCCTAGTACGGCTCCTCGCTTTACCTTAAAACCTAGCAGTTTTTGACAATGGGGATTCATGCATCTAATTTGCACGCAGGTCGCATGTATATTTATTTCATTTCCACAAACTAATCCTATGTGGTTTCAACCAAATATTTCTCAACCACAAACGGGTATTTTTCAACCACAATCAATCAATATCAACCACAAACAACTCCAATCAACCATTCACTATCAATCAATTTTCACACCAATCACAACCAATAAATATCGTCCATGGTTTGTGGACGAGGGGCGTATATATATACATATACATACATATATATATATATATATAGCATTCCACTTCTATTTCAACACATATATAATTTTTACAACGCATATATAACTTATACATCGAACGTACAACTTATACAACGCTTATACAAGAGGTGTAAAATGCTTATATAACTCATACATCGACTATATAATTTATACATCGTTGTTTTCCATATTATTTATAAATTAGAAATCTCACATTTCACATTTCGTATGTATATACAATTCACAGTCACAACACAATCAAATAAATCGTCCATGGTCTGTGGACGTATGTGAACAGTTCAGATATGCAGTTATAATATAAATAACTGTACAAGAAAATTTATAGTGAGAGAATCCTCACATTGGGATCCAATCCGTCAGTTTTTCTAAATTTTCTGAACAGTTCGGGTCTGAATTTGCCTGAAATTCCGACGTGCTCTGTTTCGGACGCGGTCAGTTTCGTTGTGAAGCTCTCGTTGAGACGAACCCAACGCACCAAAAATCATCGAAATCCGACCTCGTATGAAGAAGATATGGTATTGTTTACATTTGAAAATTTAAATGAGATTTTTAAATTAATTAAATAATTAAACCTCCAAATCATCTTCCTCTTTCAGTTGAATGACGCACCAACGAACCCAATCCTCGATTCCTTCTCTCCTCCCACGCACACTCCACGATCACTGTGACGACCATCAGCACCCACCACCACGTCGAGCTCCGCGAGCTTCACCATCACTGGCCACGACGGCCCGTTCGCCGCCCCCATCTTGCCAGAAAACACTTATGACCGGCGCCCATTCATGCCCCCAATTCAAGAAAACTGCGCATCTAAATTCCATCACTGCCGTTGGATTGATAGAGGGCGGTGAGCTCTTCAAATTGGCTTTGGAAGTTTTGAATTTCGTTAAGTAAAGAGGGAGATCGGAGATGACGAAGTTGGGAGCGATTCTGGCCGTATATGATGAAACGGCGGCTAGGGTTCTATGAGGGATTAGGGTGTTGAAATGAATATATATATATATATAATTTAAATTTACAAAAATACCCTTGTATTGATACGAACTCCAAACGAAACCCAACGACTTTCATCCCTAGCATTTTACCCCCATTCCGAACACAATGGATATGTTTCGTAGGCCCATTCGACTGTTTCACTCAGTTTTCCTTCAATTTAAAATATATAACATTCAATATTTGATTTAAATGTACATTTCAATTTGCCAGGGCCACAAACTGATTCGAAAACTTCCAGAAAAATAAATCTAGCTATGTTTTGACGATACGGTCCCAACAAAACTAGTTTCGTCGAATTCTGAGACCGTTCGCAAAAAGGCCCATTTCTGGTCGATCCAATTTAACTGTAATTGACCAAAAAACATTTTCCTTTGCCACACTCATATACTAGCTTCAAAAATTTTGAAATTTGAAACCTAGCAATAACTTCACATCTCAGATCCAACAAAAGTGGTTTCGTCGAATTCCGAGGTCGTATGCAAAATGGCCATTTTCACGGAGTATATAAATTCCATAGCTACCTTTCTGAAAATTCATTTAGCAATAACTTTTGCTTCCAGCAATGAAACTTCGATTTTTCAGATTCGTTAGAAAGGTATTCACTAACAGATTTAAATATTTTTGGTTTCACTCAAATCCGTTTTGTTTTGCACCCGGTACAGTCAGTCGAAGTTTGAATTCAAATTTGAAACTGCCACGCCATTTCAGGCCTTGTTTATAATTAGAATTAATTATATTCGTTTTCAAACGTCGATTCAAACTCACTTTTCATTGCTATTATTTAAAATATTTATTTGAAATATTTAAAATCCACTATTTTAGCCAAATCTTTTTTTTAAATTGGTTCAGATTTTCCGGGTCGTTACAATCCCGCCCACTTAAAACTTTTCGTCCCCGAAAAGTAACAAAGTCGAAAGTGGTTTGATTAATCAACTCTACGTTCAATCTGGCTTCCATTCTCCAACTTTTCAGTTTCTGAGAATTTTCAAATTCTTCAAAAATTTGGCTAACACCCGGAATTTTCGAAAAATTTCGCCATAACCTCCTTTGTACGGGGAGAGGTTTGGAAATTTATTGGGCCGTATTAGGTACCCAATAAATCCTAATAAGCATACACATATTTATCGTGATATATTCTGGTGTTTACAGGGGAGCTTGTATTGATAATAACTCCAGAGAATAAATTCTCGTCACCCTGTCAAAGCCTGAGGGAGTGTGTATTTTAAATGCTCCAAAGGATAAATCCTCGTCACCTCGTCCCGTGTGGGAAATAAATAGTCCATGTGCCGTATCTAATAACTAGAAAGACGTGATTATTGTCAACTCCAAACCCATGTGGGGTTTTTATTAATCTAGCAATTTTATCGTTACAATTTAAATAGTCCATATCAGTCATCAGTTCAACCTGTAAAATATAGTCATCGCCATACAAGCCTCTCACTCGTATGGTAAATCTTCCACCTCGTCACACAAGCTCCAAATGCCTATGTGGTATATGATGAAGTATGCATATCTTCAGAAGTATGCCATGTAATGTAGTTCAAAATTAATTGTTACTATCCTATGGCGACGTTTATTATCACACACAGAATAACCAGCACTCCGCATCCAATGGCATTCACAGGAGTTGATATAATAATATTTCGCATCCAACTCATTAAGGTTTACCTATTTGTCGGGCACGCAAATAAAATCTTTACTCAACAGCTAATCCATTTACCTGTTCAAACATATATAATGCACAAGTATATATCTCTAACTCTTTTCTAATCAGTTCGGTGTGTGGTTTAATCGAATAAATTCTACCATTCATTCTATTATTGATTAAATTAACTATCGGTTTTAATAATTTTAATTAATCAAATCTACTATCACACAATGCAAACAACAAGCAATTCGTTTTTAACTTTCAAATATATACTAATCAATTTCAATACTCTTTTACTTTTCAAATATATATCTTTTATATATTCAAAAATTATATTTCTAAAACCAGACTATATATATAATCACAAAAACGTTATTTAAAAACATATTACTCTCGACTCGTTCTGGGGCACTTCTGACCCCATCTCTAACGAGTTGTTCTGATCTGCTATACTCATAATAGGATATTGCTGATCTTATCTGTAATGAGTTACTCGTCCTAGAACACTACTGGTTCTATCTCTGACGAGTTCGTTAATATGTTATATTCCAGAACTAAGCTTAACCAAAGCTCTGATACCACGTGAGACGACCCCAAATCCCGTACTGACGGTGACCAGGGTTATCTTTGGAATATAACACAAAAACAGATAATAGCAGAACAGAAATAAATAAATACACCAGATAATGAACAATAGATTACACTGGATAAACGTAATCATCAAAGTTACACAGTATACAGGATCATACTTAGTACAAATACAGTTCAGCTACACATATACGTCTACAGCGGAAAACAAACATAATGTACAATAGGAGCTGAACAGCATAAAAAGAGATAAATAATAGAATCCATCTTCAGCTCCAGCTATCCAGAAAGAGCCAGAAAAAACCTGAATACAAGGCTGCCCGTGTAGAAAAAGGGGCACCCGAGTTTGAAAGTGAAACAAACTACGAGTCAGTCATAGGACTGGTATGAGAAATCTACTCAATACATTTATAACATGGCTAATCACAGGACCACGCCACTTTCGTGGAACGGGTTTACTCCATCGGACTGCCAGTGCTTTAAAACAAATCATTCTTTTAAACATCGAAATGCTTTTTATAAAAATGAAGCCATTATAAGACTCAGTTCCCATCACACAATGCAACGCAAACCGGAGGATAGAGTTTTTACCTTATAATGGCCAAGATATGCTTGATACGAATAAAACAAAAACATTTGATATTATTACTAGTGTTTATATGTTTCAAAAACAATTTCAAATCATAAGTATCAATCATAGACGGCATTAATGCCCCATACCACAATGTCGCCATATATAGGCATACAATCAAAACCGCACAGTCACGTATTTGGAAATGGGATTTCCGTCATGAACCGTGGCAAGGGATCATCCTCACCGAATTCGAGACGCTCTAGCCCTCCCCTCAGGAACAGCCGCAACTGCTCCTTGGATCATCAGGGCCGGTCCACCGATGTGGATTATTATGCCTGAACACTGCGTTTCCCCGCCCTATGGGGCGTAAACGAGCCAACGAATGGCTCCTTCAGCTTCACATAGTCACCGGTATATCCAAGGCGCCTCGCAACAGCAACAACCACATAAGTAAAATGTCAGGCCGTGTAAAAACACCGACACAACTCCTAGCTAGAAAGAAACGCAGGCCCTCCCTGATGTCCTCTTCCGTTTCTGGTTCATACCGGGGTGTGAGGCTCGCGAATTCACGTTATACACAAAGCTACGTCACACAGGCGGTGCTTTGATCATCAATCACAAGACTTTGCTTTTCAATAGAACCCTGATCACTGCATCTTAGCATGCCACACAGGCAATTCACACCGTGCAACTGATAGCTATCAATCACATAGAATAAATTCCAATGTCAGACACACTATCCATTTGCAAGTCCATTCTGGGTCTGAACAAAACCGGAGGCACTAAATACCTCGCAAATCCATAAATCACCACGTACGTCTGGACGATCACCACTCTTTATCCATATTTCGGGATGCCTCCCAATCTGTAACAACCCGTAAAATGCGAGCCAGTTTGAAATTTTTATTTTGGCAATTTTAGCGAATTTTGATTATTTAAAATGGATTATTTTAAATAATATCGACGAGAAATTTATTTTGAATAGGATTCGAACGTATATATTATACGCGTCGTCGTTAGAATATAAATAATTATATATAATTATAAAAGGAATTGAAAATGGCGCGGTAGTTCGAAAATTCGATTTCTAATTTCAAATGAATATACAGAATTCGTTATAAGTCAGAATTGAACGAAACAAGAAATATTTGAATCTGTATAACTATATCTTTGTAACGAAGTTAACAAACTGGGATTTCATCTTAGAAATGATAAGATATGTCCAGTTTAAAATTAGAAATAGTCGCTGTGGAATTTATATATATTTTTATATATATAAGGCCCTTAAAAATAGCAATTTTGCAAACGACCTCGGATTTCGACGAAACCAGTTTTGTTGGGTCCGTGATGTTAAGTTATTGCTAGGTTTCAAATTTCATAATTTTTCGAATCAATATGTGAGCGTGGCAAAAGAAAACGCGTTTTGACCATTTCAGTTGATTTTAATCGACTGGAAATTGGCCATTTTTCTAACGGTCTCGGAATTCGACGAAATTAGTTTTGTTAGGACCGTATCGTCAATACGAAGCTAGAAAATATTTTTCTGGAATTTTTCTAGTTAGTATGTGACCCCGGTAAATTGAAAAGTACGTTTAAAATTCAATATAAGGATTTAAATGTAAATTTAACGGAAACTGATTGTAACAATCGAATCAGCTTGCGATACATATCCCATTGTGTTCGGAATGGGGGTAAAACGCTATGGACGACAGGCGGTGGGCCTCGTTTCGAGGTCGTAATTGAAAGTCAACTCTTTAGGATAAAATAAATAAATTAATAAAAAAAAAAAAAAAATATTATCTTTCCCCCTTTAACCGTCTGGCCCCCCCCCTCTTTCTATCATTTCGATTTCAGATTAGAAAAAAAAAAAAAAAAAAAAACCCCGATGCCCCTGTAAACCGCGCCGCCCCCTGACGAACGCCACCGCCCTCCACCCTGCCTCGCACCCTCTCTCCCCGCCTCCTTCTTCTTCCTGCTCTCCTCCTTCCCCCAAGGCGCCGCGACGACGAACCCCCCCCAGCGCCCTTGAGCATCGCGAAGCCCCCTCGCCTGACCTCCACCGTGCCGCCACCAACCTGCGACCCCTCACCGCCCAGACCCCCTCCGAGCCGCGACGACGAGCCCCCCCCTGTAAGTCTCTAAACTGTTTTATTTTTTTTTTTTTTTTTTTTTTATTTATTTACTTTAAACTGTTTTACTTTATTTTATTTTACTTATGCTAAACTGAATTTTTAAATTTTAAAAACTGGTTTTATTTATTTATTTTAAGACGTGATTTAAATAAAAAAAAAAAAAAAACAGAAAAGATTTGATTTTTAAAAGTAATATAATAGGATCTTTGTATTTTTAAAGTGATAAAAATATAGTTTTTATATTTTTAAAGTATTAAAAATATAGTCTTTACTATATAGAAATATTAAAAATATGATTTTTATATTTTTAAAGTATTAAAAATATAATCTTTATAGGGTAGAGAAAATAAAAATATCATCTTTGTATGTGTAACGAAATAAAAATCTGATTTTTATTTTATCTACGTTGAGATAAAGCGGTAAATTTAAAAAGGTGAAATCTTTGAATTTAAAAAGGCGAAATCTTTATATAGAAATAGCGTGATAAAAATATAATTTTTATCTATATAGCATAGTGAAAAATTCGATTTTTATATATTGAACTTTGAACTAAAAATTCGATTTTTATATATTGAACTTTGAAATAAAAATTCGATTTTTATATATTGAACTTTGAACTAAAAATTCGATTTTTATATATTGAACTTTGAAATAAAAATTCGATTTTTATATATGTAGTAGCTACGGACGACGAAGCTGACGAAGATGCGAAAACAATGAAGACTTCTGCAAATGAAGTGCCGTGGAGCTGGATAGCTATATGTGAGAATTTCTCACCTTTCAATTTAATTTTTCTAGTTATATATATATATACTAGGATGCAGACGGTGCTTAGTAGCACCCGACACAATCGTCCACAGACCATGGACTTGTTTGTTTGGTTGCATAGATTAGTTGGACTATTTGTTTGAATTGAATTGTTTGGTGAGATGAAATTGATTTGATTGATGTGTGAATGGCGTGGGCCTTCACTAGACCGGGGATAAGGCTAGGCCTTGTCCCGTTTCTAGTATCGTGCCGTTATGCCGCCGAAATTTTCTAAAATATGTTAGAAAAATAAAAATATCATTTTTATTGAATAAATGAACTGAAAAGAAAATTCATGTGTTGGAATAAATATTTTATCGTTAAAAATATAGTTTTTAACGTGAATGTGAATAAAATAAAATATTCATTTACAAACCAGACGGTTTGTTTATGTACACCTATTTGACTAATATGGATTGGGACGATAAATTTTACACATCGCCCAACTACACGAATAAAATCTGTGTTTGATTGTTTGAAACCCCACACGGGTGTTGGGATGAAATTTGAAGTTCACTCATCCTGATTGATTAAATATGTCGATCGATTGATTGACAGGCTGTTATAAGCGTTAGATATCTATATTTGATGCTTATACAGTGTAGTGCACTTTGGTTGATGGTTGATTATTTTTCAAGGCTATTA
This sequence comes from Allium sativum, assembly GCA_030737875.1. Classification (NCBI taxonomy): domain Eukaryota; kingdom Viridiplantae; phylum Streptophyta; class Magnoliopsida; order Asparagales; family Amaryllidaceae; genus Allium; species Allium sativum. The sequence continues at coordinate 549,966,729 of CM060916.1, forward strand.
TACATGTGTTGTATGAAAATCCATATAATTAACTTTATATGGTAATTGATTGGGCCTCATTCCAGTTTTAAAATAGAAATATTTAAAATAGAAATATTCGAAATGGAATATTTGAAAATGTCAATATATGAAGCCGTGTTGATTAGAGTGACGCCATTTTGACGTGAACGATATTTATATCGATTTTATTCATTTTAAAATGAATATTAAAAAGTAATTTTGAAATGGAATATTTCGAAATGAATTGAATTGAAAGTGATTTCAAAGTGAATTGAATTGAAAACGAATTCAAAGTGAATTGAATTGAAAACGATTTCGAAATGAATTGAATTGAAAACGAATTCAAAGTGAATTGAAAACAATTTCGAAATGAATTGAATTGAAAACGAATTCAAAGTGAATTGAAAACGATTTCGAAATGAATTGAATTGAAAACGAATTTAAATTGAATTGAAATTTGAATTGAATAGTAATGAATTTTGAAACGAATTTATAAAGAAGAATTCAATTTTGCTTTGAATTGAAATGGAAGTTAAAATAGGTTTTGAAACGATTTTAAAACTATTTATATAATTCGTTTTGAATAAAAATCGACGAAGTATATATTATATATATTATATATATAATATAATGGCCTGAATAGAACGCGCCGCGCCGCGGCAGTTCGTGAATTTCGACCATTTATTTCAAATGGACATTGCGGGAGATCCGACCGTCGGATTCTCCTAAAACCGGAACCGTTGGGTTTGTATCGAAAAGAGCTTTCTAACGAATATTAGAAATTAGAAATCTAACGGTTGGATTTGGAGATACGTCCAAATCAAATTCGAAAAAGGTCGCTGTAAGTGCAGTTCGATGGCCGTTGATGGAAATCGACTGTACGGGCCTTGATAAAATTATTAAAAATAGTAATAATTTGTGTAAAATCATAAGAAATGATTTAGAAAGAATTGGGATGAAAAACTCCATACTTGAAAAGATAAAAATAGATTTTTATCGAAATGAACTAGTTTTGAACTAGAATTATAATTCTATTTATTTTTAAATAAATAAATTGAATTCGAAAAGGGTTTTAGAAATAACCAAAATTTCCAATGATTGCATTGGAATGGATTTGAATCGAAATTGTCTTCGGAATATTTCGATGTTGGAATTCGTGATTATACAGATGTGGTTATGGAAATTTGAAAGATATATATTTATATCGTTATTTCCAATACGACATTTGTTAGTCGTAGAATTCGATATTGAATATAAGCCGATATATTTTCTATTCAGAGCCTTGTATTGAATATCGAATGTGATTTGGGTTTGTCGTGAATGGTGTCTTCACTAACACTGTTCTTGAACCCAGCTGAGAAAAGATTAAATCTTTTGATTTAGATTTAATGAAGTGTACCAATTAAATAATATTTAATTGGAATTGAATTGATATTGATTTTTGGGTTTATCGTGAACAGTGTTTTAAATAACACTTGTTCTTTAACCCGATAATTAATGAATGTGATTTGGGTTTGTAGTGAATGGTGTCTTCACTAACACTGTTCTTGAACCCAGCTGAGAAAAGATTAAATCTTTTGATTTAGATTTAATGAAGTGTACCAATTAAATGATATTTAATTGGAATTAAATTGATATTGATTTTTGGGTTTATCGTGAACAGTGTTTTAAATAACACTTGTTCTTTAACCCGATAATTAATGAATGTGATTTGGGTTTGTCGTGAATGGTGTCTTCACTAACACTGTTCTTGAACCCAACTGAGAAAAGATTAAATCTTTTGATTTAGATTTAATGAAGTGTACCAATTAAATAATATTTAATTGGAATTGAATGGATATTGATTTTTGGGTTTATCGTGAACAGTGTTTTAAATAACACTTGCTCTTTAACCCGATAATTAATGGGATGTGACTTTGGGTTTATCGTGAACCGTGTTTTAAATGACACTGATTCTTTAACCCAGTCACAGATTAAAACTAAGTGGAGTTTTAATGAATCTTTAATTAGATTTGAATGTGAAATTTAGAAACTAACTGGCGGTTAGCCAAGCAGAATGGTTTTCTGGATATTGATCTGATGTTGGTTTCGGCCTTCGGGGTTAATATTTGGGGAATTATTCTCTTGATTAATTTACGGTTAGTGACTAATGAATTGGAATGAGGCGTATGTTGTGTTTGTGTAACACTTATTTAAAATATACGCGAGTTATTCGGAAAGACCGGGTTTATCCCATTCTGAGTAACTGATACGACGATAAGTCGAAGATGAAGACGATGGTCGAAGACCGGAGGTCTTCACGTCGTTTGGGTGATAACTGATGATCTTGATTGGGCTGTACACCCAAGAAGATGGAAACAGTTGGTGATCGTCCAGACGTACTTGGAGATCGATGGATATGCGGGGTACTAGGTGCCTCCGGTTTCGTTCAGGCCCAGAACGGACTTGTAAATGGACTGTGTGTCTGACATTGGATTTCATTCTGTGTGACTGATATCGGTTGCATAGGATGGTTTGCCTGTGTGGCATGCTAAGATGCAAATGATCAAGGCTTCTGTTGAAAAGCAAAGTCTTGTGGTGATGATCAAAGCACGGCCTTTGTGGCGTAGCTTTGTGTAACGTTTACCTCGCGTGTTTCACACCAGGTATGAACCAAAAACGGGAGACGGACCTCAGGGAGGACTTGCGTTTCTTTCTAGCTAGAAGTGGCGTCAGTGGTTTTACACGCCCTGACGAGATTGACTTATGTGGTTGTTGCTGTTGCGAGGCGCCTCGGATTGATCGGTCGTTCTCGAACCGATGGAGTCATTCGTTGGCTCGTTTGCGCCCCAAAGGGCGGGGAGACGTAGTGTTCAGGCATTTTAATCCACATCGGTGGACCGGCCCTGACGATCCAAGGGTCACTCGAGCTCTGATCCTGAGACATGGTAGGCTAGATTGTCTCGAATCGGTTGAGGACTATCTTTTGCCTCGGTTCATAGACGGAAATCCAATTTCCAAATACGTGACTTTGCGGTTTTATTTGTAAACCTATATATGGCGACATGATATATGGTACCCATGCCGCCTATGATTGATACTTATGATTTGAAGTTGTTTTATACACTATGCACTTATTATAGTATCAAAAGATTTGTTTTAAACGTATCAAGCATTCTTTGGCTGTTATAAGGGAAAACCCTATCCCCCGGCTTGCGTTGCATTGTGTGATAGGACCTGGGTCTTATAACAGCTTCATCTTTCTTTATTTAGCATTGCGCTGTTTGTTTTATGCACTGGTATCCTTGGGAGGAAACCCGTTCCGTGTTATACGGCGTGGTCCCTTGATTTACCTTTGAAAATAAAGATTAAAAACTGTTTTAGTTCTCACACCAGTCACATGACTGACCTGGAGTTTATTGTTTAAACCTAAACTCTGGGTGCCCCTATTTTTGACACGGGCAGCTAGTAGTTTTGGTTTTGCAGATTTATATTCACAGGATCCTGGTTTACAGCTGGAACGATATCCGGAAAGCTTTGTATCCGTATATCTCTTCTAGTTGTGTATTGTATTATTTTCCGCTGCGATGAATTTAAATGTAATTTAAATCTCTGATATTTCTGTGTAATATTCTTTTATACTCTGTATATTCTTGTAATCTGATGCATTGTTGTAATATACAATGAAATGTTCTTCTGTATGTGTTCTATTGTGGCTTGTTCTCGAACTATCCGACGCTTTCCTTAACGGGGAAGTTGCGGGTCTTTACAGTTGGTATCAGAGCTTTGGTTTACAAAGCAGAGAACAAGGCACATTAGAACCATACGAAAGAATTCATCAGATATTGGATTAGTAATATCTAATGAGAATGACTCGTTAGAGATAGGATCAGTAGTATCCTAGAACGAGTGTGAAGAGTTTATTTTTAAAATAAAACAAATTTTTGTTTTGAAAATTTAAATCAATTATTCGTATTTGATTATTTATTTATATTGATGTGGACAATCCAGTATATATAGATTTTGCGTATACGTCTGATCCGCGTGTATTTGAAATTTTAATATACTGGATAGATATAGAATCACACTCTAGTCGCCCGGAGATAATTTTGGTAATGCGGCCGCATTATCAATATTTATATTCGTGTTTCGAAGGTGTGATATCTATATATTTCCATTAGACTGGTGTGAGAACCAAATCTTATATAGCTAGAACACTTTGTTGTGAATTGGCATCAAAAACAAGATTTTCTGTATATGTATCAAAATTATGAATTTGAAACGTTAAATTCACTAATTGATTGATGTTTGTGTTGTTTGTTCATTTGTTTGCTAATTTTGAACCATTATGCCTAATTGAACCAAATATTGAATTATATTGAAAATTGGTTGCATTTGCTTGCATATACATATATATCTTTGAACAGGTCATAGCAAGGAGGCTAGAGCAGAGAATAAAATTTGTTTGCCCGACAAATAGGTACATGTTTACTACATAATTTCCTGTTTGTTTGGGTGATGATGATTTTGTGAGCCTATTGGCTAGCCGCTTGGCTTTTTCTTTTTCTTTTTGAGATCTGAAGGACCGGGGAAGCTATTTGAAATTCCCCGATGCTCCCATTGCAGGGGAGGTTATGGCGAAATTTTTCAAAAATTTAGGGTGTTAGCCAAATTTTTGAAGTTTTGAAAATTCTCAGAAACTAAAGAGTTGGAGAATGGAAGCCAGATCGAGCATAGGGCTGATTAATCAAACCACTTTCGACTTTGTTCCTTTTCGGGGACGAAAAGTTTTAAGTGGGGGAGATTGTAACAACCCGTAAAATGCGAGCCAGTTTGAAATTTTTATTTTGGCAATTTTAGCGAATTTTGATTATTTAAAATGGATTATTTTAAATAATATCGACGAGAAATTTATTTTGAATAGGATTCGAACGTATATATTATACGCGTCGTCGTTAGAATATAAATAATTATATATAATTATAAAAGGAATTGAAAATGGCGCGGTAGTTCGAAAATTCGATTTCTAATTTCAAATGAATATACAGAATTCGTTATAAGTCAGAATTGAACGAAACAAGAAATATTTGAATCTGTATAACTATATCTTTGTAACGAAGTTAACAAACTGGGATTTCATCTTAGAAATGATAAGATATGTCCAGTTTAAAATTAGAAATAGTCGCTGTGGAATTTATATATATTTTTATATATATAAGGCCCTTAAAAATAGCAATTTTGCAAACGACCTCGGATTTCGACGAAACCAGTTTTGTTGGGTCCGTGATGTTAAGTTATTGCTAGGTTTCAAATTTCATAATTTTTCGAATCAATATGTGAGCGTGGCAAAAGAAAACGAGTTTTGACCATTTCAGTTGATTTTAATCGACTGGAAATTGGCCATTTTTCTAACGGTCTCGGAATTCGACGAAATTAGTTTTGTTAGGACCGTATCGTCAATACGAAGCTAGAAAATATTTTTCTGGAATTTTTCTAGTTAGTATGTGACCCCGGTAAATTGAAAAGTACGTTTAAAATTCAATATAAGGATTTAAATGTAAATTTAACGGAAACTGATTGTAACAATCGAATCAGCTTGCGATACATATCCCATTGTGTTCGGAATGGGGGTAAAACGCTATGGACGACAGGCGGTGGGCCTCGTTTCGAGGTCGTAATTGAAAGTCAACTCTTTAGGATAAAATAAATAAATTAATAAAAAAAAAAAAAATATTATCTTTCCCCCTTTAACCGTCTGGCCCCCCCCCTCTTTCTATCATTTCGATTTCAGATTAGAAAAAAAAAAAAAAAAAAACCCCGATGCCCCTGTAAACCGCGCCGCCCCCTGACGAACGCCACCGCCCTCCACCCTGCCTCGCACCCTCTCTCCCCGCCTCCTTCTTCCTGCTCTCCTCCTTCCCCCAAGGCGCCGCGACGACGAACCCCCCCCAGCGCCCTTGAGCATCGCGAAGCCCCCTCGCCTGACCTCCACCGTGCCGCCACCAACCTGCGACCCCTCACCGCCCAGACCCCCTCCGAGCCGCGACGACGAGCCCCCCCCCTGTAAGTCTCTAAACTGTTTTATTTTTTTTTTATTTTATTTTTTTTATTTATTTACTTTAAACTGTTTTACTTTATTTTATTTTACTTATGCTAAACTGAATTTTTAAATTTTAAAAACTGGTTTTATTTATTTATTTTAAGACGTGATTTAAATAAAAAAAAAAAAAAAAACAGAAAAGATTTGATTTTTAAAAGTAATATAATAGGATCTTTGTATTTTTAAAGTGATAAAAATATAGTTTTTATATTTTTAAAGTATTAAAAATATAGTCTTTACTATATAGAAATATTAAAAATATGATTTTTATATTTTTAAAGTATTAAAAATATAATCTTTATAGGGTAGAGAAAATAAAAATATCATCTTTGTATGTGTAACGAAATAAAAATCTGATTTTTATTTTATCTACGTTGAGATAAAGCGGTAAATTTAAAAAGGTGAAATCTTTGAATTTAAAAAGGCGAAATCTTTATATAGAAATAGCGTGATAAAAATATAATTTTTATCTATATAGCATAGTGAAAAATTCGATTTTTATATATTGAACTTTGAACTAAAAATTCGATTTTTATATATTGAACTTTGAAATAAAAATTCGATTTTTATATATTGAACTTTGAACTAAAAATTCGATTTTTATATATTGAACTTTGAAATAAAAATTCGATTTTTATATATGTAGTAGCTACGGACGACGAAGCTGACGAAGATGCGAAAACAATGAAGACTTCTGCAAATGAAGTGCCGTGGAGCTGGATAGCTATATGTGAGAATTTCTCACCTTTCAATTTAATTTTTCTAGTTATATATATATATACTAGGATGCAGACGGTGCTTAGTAGCACCCGACACAATCGTCCACAGACCATGGACTTGTTTGTTTGGTTGCATAGATTAGTTGGACTATTTGTTTGAATTGAATTGTTTGGTGAGATGAAATTGATTTGATTGATGTGTGAATGGCGTGGGCCTTCACTAGACCGGGGATAAGGCTAGGCCTTGTCCCGTTTCTAGTATCGTGCCGTTATGCCGCCGAAATTTTCTAAAATATGTTAGAAAAATAAAAATATCATTTTTATTGAATAAATGAACTGAAAAGAAAATTCATGTGTTGGAATAAATATTTTATCGTTAAAAATATAGTTTTTAACGTGAATGTGAATAAAATAAAATATTCATTTACAAACCAGACGGTTTGTTTATGTACACCTATTTGACTAATATGGATTGGGACGATAAATTTTACACATCGCCCAACTACACGAATAAAATCTGTGTTTGATTGTTTGAAACCCCACACGGGTGTTGGGATGAAATTTGAAGTTCACTCATCCTGATTGATTAAATATGTCGATCGATTGATTGACAGGCTGTTATAAGCGTTAGATATCTATATTTGATGCTTATACAGTGTAGTGCACTTTGGTTGATGGTTGATTATTTTTCAAGGCTATTATACATGTGTTGTATGAAAATCCATATAATTAACTTTATATGGTAATTGATTGGGCCTCATTCCAGTTTTAAAATAGAAATATTTAAAATAGAAATATTCGAAATGGAATATTTGAAAATGTCAATATATGAAGCCGTGTTGATTAGAGTGACGCCATTTTGACGTGAACGATATTTATATCGATTTTATTCATTTTAAAATGAATATTAAAAAGTAATTTTGAAATGGAATATTTCGAAATGAATTGAATTGAAAGTGATTTCAAAGTGAATTGAATTGAAAACGAATTCAAAGTGAATTGAATTGAAAACGATTTCGAAATGAATTGAATTGAAAACGAATTCAAAGTGAATTGAAAACAATTTCGAAATGAATTGAATTGAAAACGAATTCAAAGTGAATTGAAAACGATTTCGAAATGAATTGAATTGAAAACGAATTTAAATTGAATTGAAATTTGAATTGAATAGTAATGAATTTTGAAACGAATTTATAAAGAAGAATTCAATTTTGCTTTGAATTGAAATGGAAGTTAAAATAGGTTTTGAAACGATTTTAAAACTATTTATATAATTCGTTTTGAATAAAAATCGACGAAGTATATATTATATATATTATATATATAATATAATGGCCTGAATAGAACGCGCCGCGCCGCGGCAGTTCGTGAATTTCGACCATTTATTTCAAATGGACATTGCGGGAGATCCGACCGTCGGATTCTCCTAAAACCGGAACCGTTGGGTTTGTATCGAAAAGAGCTTTCTAACGAATATTAGAAATTAGAAATCTAACGGTTGGATTTGGAGATACGTCCAAATCAAATTCGAAAAAGGTCGCTGTAAGTGCAGTTCGATGGCCGTTGATGGAAATCGACTGTACGGGCCTTGATAAAATTATTAAAAATAGTAATAATTTGTGTAAAATCATAAGAAATGATTTAGAAAGAATTGGGATGAAAAACTCCATACTTGAAAAGATAAAAATAGATTTTTATCGAAATGAACTAGTTTTGAACTAGAATTATAATTCTATTTATTTTTAAATAAATAAATTGAATTCGAAAAGGGTTTTAGAAATAACCAAAATTTCCAATGATTGCATTGGAATGGATTTGAATCGAAATTGTCTTCGGAATATTTCGATGTTGGAATTCGTGATTATACAGATGTGGTTATGGAAATTTGAAAGATATATATTTATATCGTTATTTCCAATACGACATTTGTTAGTCGTAGAATTCGATATTGAATATAAGCCGATATATTTTCTATTCAGAGCCTTGTATTGAATATCGAATGTGATTTGGGTTTGTCGTGAATGGTGTCTTCACTAACACTGTTCTTGAACCCAGCTGAGAAAAGATTAAATCTTTTGATTTAGATTTAATGAAGTGTACCAATTAAATAATATTTAATTGGAATTGAATTGATATTGATTTTTGGGTTTATCGTGAACAGTGTTTTAAATAACACTTGTTCTTTAACCCGATAATTAATGAATGTGATTTGGGTTTGTAGTGAATGGTGTCTTCACTAACACTGTTCTTGAACCCAGCTGAGAAAAGATTAAATCTTTTGATTTAGATTTAATGAAGTGTACCAATTAAATGATATTTAATTGGAATTAAATTGATATTGATTTTTGGGTTTATCGTGAACAGTGTTTTAAATAACACTTGTTCTTTAACCCGATAATTAATGAATGTGATTTGGGTTTGTCGTGAATGGTGTCTTCACTAACACTGTTCTTGAACCCAACTGAGAAAAGATTAAATCTTTTGATTTAGATTTAATGAAGTGTACCAATTAAATAATATTTAATTGGAATTGAATGGATATTGATTTTTGGGTTTATCGTGAACAGTGTTTTAAATAACACTTGCTCTTTAACCCGATAATTAATGGGATGTGACTTTGGGTTTATCGTGAACCGTGTTTTAAATGACACTGATTCTTTAACCCAGTCACAGATTAAAACTAAGTGGAGTTTTAATGAATCTTTAATTAGATTTGAATGTGAAATTTAGAAACTAACTGGCGGTTAGCCAAGCAGAATGGTTTTCTGGATATTGATCTGATGTTGGTTTCGGCCTTCGGGGTTAATATTTGGGGAATTATTCTCTTGATTAATTTACGGTTAGTGACTAATGAATTGGAATGAGGCGTATGTTGTGTTTGTGTAACACTTATTTAAAATATACGCGAGTTATTCGGAAAGACCGGGTTTATCCCATTCTGAGTAACTGATACGACGATAAGTCGAAGATGAAGACGATGGTCGAAGACCGGAGGTCTTCACGTCGTTTGGGTGATAACTGATGATCTTGATTGGGCTGTACACCCAAGAAGATGGAAACAGTTGGTGATCGTCCAGACGTACTTGGAGATCGATGGATATGCGGGGTACTAGGTGCCTCCGGTTTCGTTCAGGCCCAGAACGGACTTGTAAATGGACTGTGTGTCTGACATTGGATTTCATTCTGTGTGACTGATATCGGTTGCATAGGATGGTTTGCCTGTGTGGCATGCTAAGATGCAAATGATCAAGGCTTCTGTTGAAAAGCAAAGTCTTGTGGTGATGATCAAAGCACGGCCTTTGTGGCGTAGCTTTGTGTAACGTTTACCTCGCGTGTTTCACACCAGGTATGAACCAAAAACGGGAGACGGACCTCAGGGAGGACTTGCGTTTCTTTCTAGCTAGAAGTGGCGTCAGTGGTTTTACACGCCCTGACGAGATTGACTTATGTGGTTGTTGCTGTTGCGAGGCGCCTCGGATTGATCGGTCGTTCTCGAACCGATGGAGTCATTCGTTGGCTCGTTTGCGCCCCAAAGGGCGGGGAGACGTAGTGTTCAGGCATTTTAATCCACATCGGTGGACCGGCCCTGACGATCCAAGGGTCACTCGAGCTCTGATCCTGAGACATGGTAGGCTAGATTGTCTCGAATCGGTTGAGGACTATCTTTTGCCTCGGTTCATAGACGGAAATCCAATTTCCAAATACGTGACTTTGCGGTTTTATTTGTAAACCTATATATGGCGACATGATATATGGTACCCATGCCGCCTATGATTGATACTTATGATTTGAAGTTGTTTTATACACTATGCACTTATTATAGTATCAAAAGATTTGTTTTAAACGTATCAAGCATTCTTTGGCTGTTATAAGGGAAAACCCTATCCCCCGGCTTGCGTTGCATTGTGTGATAGGACCTGGGTCTTATAACAGCTTCATCTTTCTTTATTTAGCATTGCGCTGTTTGTTTTATGCACTGGTATCCTTGGGAGGAAACCCGTTCCGTGTTATACGGCGTGGTCCCTTGATTTACCTTTGAAAATAAAGATTAAAAACTGTTTTAGTTCTCACACCAGTCACATGACTGACCTGGAGTTTATTGTTTAAACCTAAACTCTGGGTGCCCCTATTTTTGACACGGGCAGCTAGTAGTTTTGGTTTTGCAGATTTATATTCACAGGATCCTGGTTTACAGCTGGAACGATATCCGGAAAGCTTTGTATCCGTATATCTCTTCTAGTTGTGTATTGTATTATTTTCCGCTGCGATGAATTTAAATGTAATTTAAATCTCTGATATTTCTGTGTAATATTCTTTTATACTCTGTATATTCTTGTAATCTGATGCATTGTTGTAATATACAATGAAATGTTCTTCTGTATGTGTTCTGTTGTGGCTTGTTCTCGAACTATCCGACGCTTTCCTTAACGGGGAAGTTGCGGGTCTTTACACAATCAGGACCTCGGTTACCATCCAAACGGGGTGAAGATCTCCGGTCTTCGACCACCGTCTTCTTCTTCGATTTCTTATCGTCGATTCAGTGGGATAAAACCAGTCTTTCTGAGAAACTCGCATATATAATAAACAAGTGCTACACAAACACTACTACGCATCATTTCAATTCATTAGTCACTAACCGTCAATCAGTAAGAGAACGATTTCCCAAATATTAACCCCGAAGGCCGAAACCAACATCAGATCAATACCCAAGAAACCATTCGACTTAGCCAATCTTCAGTTAGTTTCTGAATTTCACATCCATATCGTTTATAATATTTTATAACGATTTATCGCTATTTTTATTTATTTTAAAATAGCCAATTTATTCAAAACGACGCTTCAGGCCATAACGCGGCCGTGGCGCTGTTTTTCTTCAGATTTGATTTACACATATCTGAAAATCTAACCGTTGGATCTTCACAAAATTTACATCATTAGAAAGATCTTTTCAAAACGAATCGAACGGTTCTAGTTTCGGGAAAATCCGACGGTCGGATCTCCCGGTATAATCGTTTGAAGTTTCGATTTCAAAATACGAACTACAGCGTCGTTATTCGATTAAATATAATTATATATATATATATATATATATAAATACAATTGACTGGCGCTGTTTTTCTTCAGATTTGAATTAGACATTCCAGCCAATCCAACCGTTGGATTTTCACAAAGTTGGTGCCGTTGGAAAGATATTTCCAAAGCGAACCCAACGGTTGCGGTTTCGGGAAAATCCGATGGTCGGATCTCCCGCACTAATCGCTTGAAATCACTGTTTCAAAATATGAACTGCAGCTTCATTATTCAATATATTTTGAATCTATTTATATATATATATCGATTCTTCGATTTCAAAACTATATTCTTTTCATACATTTGATAAAAATGATATTTTTATCTAACTGTCTTCTATTTCAACACTTCACTATTTTTAACAATTCATTTATATAATAAAAATGTGATTTTTATTGTAAAACAATTCATTTCAAAACACTATTATTTTATATAGTTCATATAGGTAATAAAAGTTTGATTTTTATTATAAAACAATTTATTTCAAAACAAGATTATTTTATATAGTTCATATCGATGATAAAAATTGGATTTTCAATATAAAACACTTTCTTTCAAAATATGAATACCATTCAACACATGAATTTCAATTCAACGAATGAATTTCGATTCAACACATGAAGGTTTTCTATAGTTTGTATATATATATATATATATATATATATATATATATATATATATATATAAAGGTGATTTTTATATTTAAAACACGAATACCATTCAACACATGAATTTCAATTCAATGAATGAATATCGATTCAACACATGAAGGTTTTCTATAGTATCTATATATAGATAAAAAGGTGATTTTTATATTTAAAACACGAATACCATTCAACACATGAATTTCAATTAAACGAATGAATATCGATTCAACACATGAAGGTTTTCTATAGTTTGTATATATATATATATATATATATATATATATATACATACATATAAAGGTGATTTTTATATTTAAAACACGAATACCATTCAACACATGAATTTCAATTCAACGAATGAATATCGATTCAGCACATGAAGGTTTTCTATTCAACAGACGAATATAGTTTCAACACAGGAAAATAATTCTAACACATGAATATTTTTCAAAATTTCGGCAGCATAACGGCAGGGTAGTTAAAACCGGGACCATCCCTAGTACGGCTCCTCGCTCTACCTTTAAACCTCGCGGTTTTTGACAATGGGGATTCATCCATCTAATTCGCATGCAGGCGGCATGTATATTTATTTCATTTCCACAAACTAATCCTATGTGGTTTCAACCAAATATTTCTCAAACACAAACGGGTATTTTTCAACCACAATCAATCAATATCAACCACAAACAACTCCAATCAACCATTCGCTATCAATCAATTTTCACACCAATCACAACCAATAAATATCGTCCATGGTTTGTGGACGAGGGGCGTATATATATATATGTATGTATATATAGCATTTCACTTCTTTTTCAACACATATATAATTTTTACAATGCATATATAACTTATACATCGAACGTACAACTTATACAATGCTTATACAAGAGGTGTACAACGCTTTTATAACTCATATATCGACTATATAATTTATACATCGTCGTTTTCCATATCATTTATAAATTAGAAATCTCACATTTCACATTTCGTATATATACAATTCACAGTCACAACACAATCAAATAAATCATCCATAGTCTGTGGACGTATGTGAACAGTTCAAATATGCAGTTGTAACATAAATAACGGTACAAGAAAATTTATAGTGAGATAATCCTCACATTGGGATCCACTCCGTCGGTTTTTCTGAATTTTCTGAACAGTTCGGATCTGAATTTGCCTGAAATTCTGACGTGCTCTGTTTCGGACGCGGTCAGTTTCGTTGTGAAGCACTCGTTGAGACGAACCCAACGCTCCAAAAATCATCGAAATACGACCTCGTATGAAGAAGATATGGTATTGTTTAAATTTGAAAATTTAAAACGAGAATTTTAAATTAACTAAATAATTAAACCTCCTAATCATCTTCCTCTTTCAGTTGAATGACGCACCAACGAACCCAATCCTCGATTCCTTCTCTCCTCCCGCGCACACTCCACGATCACCGTGATGACCATCAGCACCCACCACCACGTCGAGCTCCGCGAGCTTCACCAGCGCTGGCCACGACGGCCCATTCGCCGCCCCCATCTTGCCAGAAAACACCTACGACCGACGCCCATTCATGCCCCCAATTCAAGAAAACCGCGCATCTAGATTCCATCACTACCGTTGGATTGATAGAGGGCGGTGAGCTCTTCAAATTGGCTTTGGAAGATTTGAATTTCGTTAAGTAAAGAGGGAGATCAGAGATGACGAAGTTGGGAGCGATTCTGGCCGTATATGATGAAACGGCGGCTAGGGTTCTATGAGGGATTAGGGTGTTGAAATGAATATATATATATATATATATAATTTAAATTTACAAAAATACCCTTGTATTAATACGAACTCCAAACGAAACCCAACGACTTTCGTCCCTAGCGTTTTACCCTCATTCCGAACACAATGGGATATGTTTCGTAGGCCCATTTGACTGTTTCAGTCAGTTTTCCTTCAATTTAAAATATATAACATTCAATATTTGATTTGAACGTTCATTTCAATTTGCCAGGGCCACAAACTGATTCGAAAAATTCCATAAAAATAAATCTAGCTATGTTTTGACGATACGGTCCCAACAAAACTAGTTTCGTCGAATTTTGAGACCGTTTGCAAAAAGGCCCATTTCTGGTCGATCCAATTTAACTGTAATTGACCAAAACACATTTTCCTTTGCCACGCTCACATACTAGCTTCAAAAATTTTGAAATTTGAAACCTAGCAATAACTTCACATCCCGGATCCAACAAAAGTGGTTTCGTCGAATTCCGAGGTCGTATGCAAAATGGCCATTTTCACGGGCTATATAAATTCCATAGCGACCTTTCTAAAAATTCATTTAGCCATAACTTTTGCTTCCAGCTATGAAACTTCGATTTTCGGATTCGGTAGAAAGGTATTCACTAACAGATTTAAATATTTTTGGTTTCACTCAAATCCGTTTTTTTTTTGCACCCGGTGCAGTCAGTCGAAGTTTGAATTCAAATTTGAAACTGCCGTGCCATTTCAGGCCTTGTTTATAATTAGAATTAATTATATTCATTTTCAAATGTCAATTCAAACTCACTTTTCATTGCTATTATTTAAAATATTTATTTTAAATATTTAAAATCCACTATTTTAGCCAATTTAAAAAAATTTAAATTGGTTCAGATTTTCCAGGTCGTTACACAAACCTACGGAAATTGTTGGAATTATATCTTGGCATGATCAAATGACTTAGGATGGTTTAACAGTGGACAATGCCGAATTCACTGTGTTCTATGTTTCTTCTTTCAGTGCTGTCATAACCTTGGGTTTCGCTTTGTCTTAAAACAACAATTTCTTTTGTAAAATCGAAAGTCTTTTTCACAAAATAATCCTTTTAAGCTTAAAAACTTAACCGACACCCATAATTTCACAAGGAGCTTCCTGAAGGTGACCACTGCGAACACCGAAATAGTTTTTCCCTTTATTAATCTAAAAGGCTTTCTGAGAAAAATGGCAATGTTACCTGGAGTATGGAGTGGGGTAATGGGAATATTGTCAAGTTTTTGATGTTGTGCTTTTAATTTTAAAATCCAGATTGTGACATACTTTTTTACCTTCGCTTCTTATCCAGAACGCTGAAGGCCCCAAAATGATGTTCAGAAATATGCGTGTAACCTTGAAAACAACTCCTGAAAAAACTCCTGCTCAATAGTTCTATGTTTACTGAACCTGAAAACTTTAAAATACAGAGAGCATCAGTCATACTGCTGGTTGACGCCTATGTGGATCAATGCTTGTAACTTTGTAGATTTAATGAAATGAAAGTTTCCAGAGCAGATATTATGTACTGATCACATTTGCTGAAACCAATAAATATATAAATTATACAAGTTTAACCTAAAATAATATTCAATCTGATTGTTTATAATGAAAAAAATCAGACAAATTTAATAATAATAAATAGCTGAAAGTTAACATTAAGGGATGAATATGATTTCAGTTTTCTTGCTCTGCAGCAAGGGTTTCCTTCTACAAAAAGTTCATAGATTATGCAACACTACATGATGAATAAGAAAATCACTCAGTAATTCCTCTTTATCATTCATCAACTCAGAATCCACTAGTTCAGTAAAAATTCATGAAGTGACATGTGAGAAAATATACTTATTTAAATCTGTTCTAAAACAGGGGTGCAGCAAAAAAGAGGTGTAGCTGATCCTTCTAATACGCACATATTATATATACATCATACATACATATATATATATATAACCTTGAGGCAATAAATTCAAGGTGATGGTCTCCTCTTCTATCAAAGCTCTCTAACTGTTACTTTAGACAGTTGCTAGCTTTTAAATAATGCTGTATCTATTAACAAGTATATCCACAAAAAATAAGTCAATGTTTTGTGTTTGTCTAAAAGTTTACATAGTGCAACACCCTCATTAGCCTTCTGATTTCCACTACAAGCTCCAATTTAGGATGTGGAGGTAGTGCAAAGAAGGAGAAACTACTATTTTTTAAATCGGAACTTGGGGTGAAAATCAGGGGCTAATGAGCATCTGCACTATTTGTGGCGCCGTTAAACACTTCTCTATATATGCGCACACGCGCGCACACACACGCGCGCATGCACACACACACATTAACACTCTTGTTTGAGTGGGTTTGATGTCATAGTAAAGAAAACTGGAGGTTTGAGTTGTGAGGGTGATCTATTTGAAATATTTTATGTTGGCCAATAACTGTTGACACATAATGTCTGCAAAATGTGGCATGTCTTTCTTCCTTATTTATAAGCATCTGCTAAATTTACAGGGAATTTCTTTTTACATGACTCCACAATACAATAAAACTTATGATGCAACCCAAGTACCAAGGCACGAAAGTAGACAAAATGCTGCGACAGTTGCCGAGGCACATAAGTTACTGGCTAGCAGTCGTATGCATCATACCATCCGGAGGGAATCACAATGAAGGCATCAGTCATAATTAAAGGACAGTCGTACAAATCATACAAAAAGCAATGAAATTTAATTATAGCAGGACTACTGTTTACAAATCGTACGAAAAGCAATGAAATTTAATTATAGCATTTCATTTGCAGGCTTTAGGTCCATTGCCATGCACTGTATATCATATCATTTTCTGCTTGCATTCTTCTTTATTTTGTAAGTAGTGCTTCCTTCAGAAAGTTGCTTCCTTCAGAAAGTACAGAATATCGTATGGATGTTTTACTATTATCAAATCGTAATTTGCAATATTCTGTCACATTTTTTATTTTATCTGTAAATGAAAGAAATTTGACTGTTGTTTAATTATCTTATTTTCACATTGCAAATTATATATTTTTTTATAGTTGAAATTAGGGTTGGCCCCTTATTTCAGACTGTACCCCAATAATCCCCCACCCACCCCCCCCCCCCAAAAAAAGAGGTTTCACGAAACACCATGTAATTATTTTTCAGTGAAATGTGCAAATGTACTGCAAATATTATTGCGGTAGACTGCACATTTTCGCTGTAGATAAGTATAGTGTATTCTGTGGAAACTGTTTTTAGGATGGGGCTGGAGTGAATTTTGTAGCTTTTGATTATGTTTTGACAAAACATCCTTTTTTGCTATATTGGTATCTAGGCAGCTTTCTAAGAACGTATATGATGAGGATGAAGATGTAACTTATTCATGTACTATCATTCCTATATCAAATGATTGTTCTTTTTTTCTTGAATAAATGGATTATAGTTTATTTCTTCTTCAACGATTCCTTATGAGCATATTGCATTTCAAGTCAGGGGTGATGATACTAGTGACCCCAATACATACCTTGTTAATTTCATCAACAAAGATGCTCACTGTTTGGTAAAGTTCAAATTAACACCCATAATTTTTTTCTTAGGAAAAATTATAACGTTTTTCAAATACGCCAAGATCAAATAAGTAAGCAAAACAAACAAAATGCTTTCAACTGTTTTTCATAATTTTTTTTAACATCACTGAGAAGCATCATAACATAAACACAAAAGATTGCTCCAACTTACAGCAATGGACACTCTTAAGTATTGTTTGACATCACACGACAAATTACAGAAATGGAAAACCAAACACAGAGACAAGTTGGGCATGGAGGATGGAGCCACCAAATCAAACACACAGCAATATTAAAAGGACTGTTTTTCATAAAATTTGTTGTATCGTAAATAGGAAAAATTCACACAGCATAGTTAAGTTTCAGCTATAAACAAAACTCATACAAGCAAAATTATGGGTTTGATGATTTCACACACAAAAAATCCACACAAACAAAAATTCACATAAACAAAATTCACATAATCAAAGTTGCAACTGCAAACAAAGTCCAGCGCAGACTACAAACAATATGATTTTGGATTCAATTTCAAATAGCAAGCAACATAAAATGTGAAAAAACTACCTTCAAGCTACTACAAAATAACAACTAAGAACTGATCCAAAGAGGAAGCAAGATGGAAGACCCGAGGTGAGGAAACATGGAGGCGCTGAGATGAGAAAAGGCACTAACTTGGTTTTCGTTTCTGGACAAAATTTCTGGAATGTGATAGGGTTTTGCATTTCTCTTTTTATTTTTTTGTTTCTCCGCGTTTCTGGTTAAGCATGGGTATTAGAATTTTAGGCAGATCTTAGGTAGGGCAATTGCCCACCCAGCCCACAACACTGGTCTCGTCACTGCAAGGAACCTGGAACTTCACATAATTATGTATGATACTTAATCTTTCTCTCATCATTTGTATGTTTTCCCCTATTATGACATGGAGGATTATGCTGCTATTTATTTTTCGCTATTTCAGCCATGTGAATTTTCTTGTATTGTGTCATATTTGTTCATCATAATTTTTTTACTGCAGAAGAAGGCTAGGTATTCAGACCAGTATGAACCTAGACAGAAAATGCAGCGGACTGATAGCATGGATCAATTCAGTGGAGACGAAGACATGTCTGATTGAGCTTTTTGGGCGAAAAAAATAAGATGCATTTATTTGTTACTGATACTGCAGTGTAACCGTACATATGAAGGTTCTATATTTATAGAGGTACCAGAGTAAATTGCAATCAGCAAGGTGAGAACATGTTAGACTTGTGCAACTTACATGACATTGAAGGATTGTGATGGTTGACAACATAGTACTTCAGCATTTCTCTAGATTCTGTTTTTGGCCGAAGCGAAAGTTGTCCTTTTTCAGTGTGTTGGTTTGAAATCTCCATGTTCAAATAAGATTTCAACGAGAAGTTGGCAATTTTGAAGGTAATGTTTTTACATTGGCATGTTATACTTGAATAAATGAATTAGGGTGCTTAGGCACGAATGGAGGACATGAAAGAAGAATGCGATTTGTGTTGCGAGCTGAACATGAAAAAATATCATTATTTTTATTATTACTAGTTATATTGTTGATGTATTTGTATTCTTTTAAAAAAGTTATATTTTGAGAATGCAACTAAATTCGCTACTTTGATTACTCAACCATAATAATGTTTACACTAGTATGACAGGTATGATAAAAATCAAATGTAGGTTGAAAATACAAATCACTAGCATAGTCAATGTTAAGTGGTTTATTTCTTATGTTATTTTGAACGATTGTTATACTTCTGTTGGATATTTTCTGTAGTTGGTTCACAATCGTTATTCTGTGATGTTCGAATATAACTAGTGGTACAAGTAGCAATACACTCGAAAACGACCGATTTCATAAATAAGGATGCAGGCAACCTGAAGGCATGGTCAGGATGTAAACTTAAGAAAATGGGAAAATAAATATATAGTAATGTATATATATAGGTTTAAGTTTATTAACATAAAAAAGACTTTAATACTGCCATAAAAAAATCATACACAAATGGATTGTTCCTCAGTCAAGGTGAATCCCACATGTACTTTACTATGTTAAGCCGGTCAGTTAAGTATTTAAAAATGTTCTGAATAGGAATAACATACAAGCTGTGAACTTCATTCACTTGATTTCAGACAAGGGGATTCCATAACTAGTGTATTTTTATGAACTTACATGTCATTTTCAAACCAAAATTCTGTAATAAAGCTTAAATCATAGAATGGTAATGCAATGCACGGTGGGACAGAGGAGACCAAAAATGCATCAAACAGGGCACAACCAAAATGCAATAACAAGCGCAGGCTAAAGTCAAGCATAACCCATACTTTCCAAACTGTGAAGTATTACCCTTGTACTCTTATGTTCCAAAGTTACTGAACGTGATTTTATCTAACACGATCTAGCACACCGACTTTCCATTACTTTCTTAAATATTGTTGCAACTGATTTATTAGTTATATGGTTTAGACGTAAATAAAATCAGAATTATTAAAGAGCCAAACAGATTTTAAGGCTGGAATAAAAATGCAAATGCTTACTTAATGCGCTATTCTTGCAATATCTGGGCTGCAGATTTTACAATTACTTTTTGCTTTGCTTAAGTACAGTCCCACTTTCTCCTGCTTTATGCTCTATACAAGTAATCTGTCATAAATGAATGAGTACATTTATCAAAACAAAACCCATTTTCGAAATGACTTAATTTCCAACTAGGCTAGCAGCATGTACAAAAACAACTTAAGATTACAAAAAAATCAACAAGACACAAAATATTGGCAAAAGAGCGAAGTAGTTCACTTCAAAATTTTCAACCAATCATGACTTAATCTCAGTTAAAACTTCACAGTTAAAACTGAAACCTAAATGTAATATTTTTATCTCAGTTAATATTTTTATCTCAGTCAAAACTGAAACCAATCATGACTTGATCAATGAGACACAAAATGTAATGTTTTTATCTCAGTTAAAAATGAAACCTAAATGCAAAATATTCAACCAATCATGACTTAATCTCCAACATGATTCAACCAATTAAAATTTCACAGTTAAATTCATGTATTTTGAAGGACTAAACATTTAGAAGTAGTTCGCTTCAAACTCTTCCGAAATTAGATTGCAGATATTGTGTAATACATGGCTCAAGTATGTAAAATTATCTATGACAGTTTGAAATATTAATTAAGAACACTGTCAATGATTCGAGTATGTAAAAGGGATGTAATTTGAAATTGCATTTCTAATATAAAATTGTTTTACTGTAAATAAATTTTATATTTGATATAAAATCTCGAAATGAATTCATGGTTAATTCTAAATATCAACTCAGCTTCATATTGCTATTACCTTGTCTGTTGAACTTTGGGATCTTGTAGATTGATCAAAAACTAGTTTTGAGTGATCAAAATGTTAAGTTTCAGATCTGATTTTATAAAACATATTAAAACTGTGAATCTGTGTGTTTAATTACTGATGTCAAAACAGATAACAAAAATCATATTGAAACATTACAAAAATTTATGATCAGTGTGTTGATTAAAATGTATAGCAAATATGACTTGCAAGTACATCAGCCCTGATTCCCAATTTGTTACCACTAGACTGTTAACATCACTTTCTCATGTGATTGGTATACATGGTCAACAATGGTCTGTACATATATTGTGATATATATATATATATATATGTGTGTGTGTGTGTGTGTATGTGTGTGTGAGTGAGTGAGTTTAAGTAAGTAAGTGCCACAATCTTGATGTAAGCACCTCTTTTGACTTGATAGTAAACCACCTTGCCAAGACATTTTTTTACTGTTGTTAATACAGCTAAACGAATGATTTGAACCATTATAAAATTTTGAGCAGTGAATTTTTTGACTTTGCAATATGTTTTATACTTGGTATTTACAAATCAAATGAATCTGCCACTTACTATATGTATATATATATATATATATACACAAAATATATTTTGAGTTATACTCTATTTACCACCTAACACATACGTATGTATATTTAATAAACATATGATACAAGATATCATATTGTTATATTGTGTGTGTGTGTGTGTGTGTGTTGACATATATATGATGGAAGAAAAAATTGAAATTTAACTTGTACATGTTAAAATTTTCATACCCACAGGAGTTTAAAACTGCAACAATATTTCAGCAAATTTACATCCTCTTTAATATGTTATGCATACAAGTTTACAAAAGGCATTCATACTATATTGCTTCTAATATATTACAATTGGACTCTATTATAGTGAATATAAGCATCTGATGCATGCTGATGTATGTAGTAATGAACGCTGTTGACATTTAAATTGCTACAACATACTGCATATTCTTATATGTTACCTTGCTAATGCAATTATGATTTGCTATTATACTACTAGTCTACATATTCTAATGTCAAAATACTGTGTTGACAGTTAGTATACTACATGATGAATACTTTTAATCTTAGCATTTATATACGTCTGACATCATTGAGTAAACTGTTAATAATGTAGTTACATATTAAAACAATAAGTTGTTAGGTAGATATGCTCAAATCACTCTTCACTTATGCAAGTAAAGGAATAACATTCATTATTATGGGTTGGTGACAGTCACATGTGTCAATACATACATACATACATACATACACACACACACATATATATATATACACACACACACACACACACACACACACACAAAGGTTTTAAAATTCACTTACATGTATTTACTTTTGATATTGATCATTGAGTTTTATTGAATTGTTTAAGTCAAGCATAACCCTTACTTTACTAACTGTGAAGTATTACCCATTCACTTACAAGCGCAGGCTAAAGTCCAGCGTAACCCATACTATATGATTTTGTCTAACACGATCTAGCACACCGACTTTCCATTACTTTCTTAAATATTGTTGCAACTGATTTATTAGTTATATGGTTTAGACATAAATAAAATCAGAATTGTTAAAGAGCCAAACAGATTTTAAGGCTGGAATAAAAATGCAAATGCTTACTTAATGCGTTGTTCTTGCAGTATCTGGGCTGTAGATTTTACAATGACTTCTTGCTTTGCTTAAGTACAGTCCCACTTTCTCCTGCTTTATGCTCTATACAAGTAATCTGTCATAAATGAATGAGTAGATTTATCAAAAACAAAACCCATTTTCGAAATGACTTGATTCCCAGCTAGGCTAGCAGCATGTACAAAAGCAACTTAAGATTACAAAAAAATCAATGAGACACAAAATATTGGCAACAAAGCAAAGTAGTTCACTTCAAAATTTTCAACCAATCATGACATAATCTCAGTTAAAACTAAAACCTAAATGTAATATATTTATCTCAGTTAATATTTTTATCTCAGTCAAAACTGAAACCAATCATGACTTGATCAATGAGACACAAAATGTAATGTTTTTATCTCAGTTAAAACAGAAACCTAAATGCAAAATTTTCAACCAATCAGGACTTAATCTCCAACATGATTCAACCAATTAAAACTTCACAGTTAAATTCATGTATTTTGAAGGACTAAACATTTAGAAGTAGTTCGCTTCAAACTCCTCCAAAATTAGATTGCAGAAACTGTGTAATACAGGGCTCAGACGCAATAAAAGTCCACCAAACAGCGAGTGGAGCGAATTTATAAAAAAATGAAAGTACTACTGTTAACGATTTCGAAAAAACTCATAGTTGATTTGGAAGAGTCGGAGTGAATCGGGGGGAGATGCTTTCGATTTATGGTTGATAGGGTCGGAGATGAAGGAATTGATGTTGGATTGAATGCGAGATTGGATGAAGGAAGTCTTACTGAAACGAAAAAAAGGAAATTTCGGGGATAAATTTTTCAAGGGGACGGAGGGAATATTTTACTTTCCCGGCTAACATTTCACTAAGTCCCGCGCTCTGGTTTTCGCTCCCGCTCTTTGTACTATTAACGTAACATTGCAGAAAACACGTTAATATAGCCTAATTATTTTGTTATTTTATTTACTTCTTTATATAGCACAATTAAAGCACTATTTTATTTTCTTTAACTATTTTATTATAGCACTTTAACGTAAGGCTATAATATAAAGCTATCTATATCATATTTTCTTGTAGTGTGTGGTTCGCTAATCCCGACTAGTTTGAAGTGATATTCAAAGGAAGATTAAAGAATAAATTTAAAAAAATTATCTTTGATAAAATTAATGGGAACCTTTCCCTAAGAATGTGAAATTTAGAAACTAACTGTAGGTTAGCTGAGCAGAACGGTTTCCTGGGTATTGATCTGATGTTGGTTTCGGCCTTCGGGGTTAATATTTGGTGAATTATTCTCTTGCTAATTTGCGGTTAGTGACTGATGAATTGGAATGAGGCGTATGTTGTGTTTGTGTAACACTTGTTTATTATATACGCGAGTTATTCAGAAAGACCGGGTTTATCCCATTCTGAATAAATAGTTCGACGTGGTGTCGAGGATGAAGACGGTGGTTGAAGACCGGAGGTCTTCACGTCGTTTGAGTGATTACTGTTGTTCTTAATTGGGTCGTACGCCCAAGAGGAGGCAATCAGTCAGTGGTCGTCCAGACGTACTTGGAGATCGATGGATATGCGGGGTACTAGGTGCCTCCGGTTTTGTTCAGACCCAAAACGAACTTGTAAAAGGACTGTGTGTCTGACATTGGATTTCATTCTGTGTGACTGATATCGGTTGCATAGAGTGGTTTGCCTGTGTGGCATTCTAAGATGCAATTGATCAAGGCTTCTGTTGAAAAGAAGAGTCTTGTGGTGGATGGTCAAAGCACAGCCTGTGTGGCATAGCTTTGTGTAACGTTGATTCGCGAGCCTCACACCCCGGTTGTGAACCAGAAACGGGAGAGGACATCAGGGAGGACATGCGTTTCTTTCTAGCTAGAAGTGGCGTCAGTGGTTTTACATGCCCTGACGAGTTTGACTTATGTGGTTGTTGCTGTTGCGAGGCGCCTCAGATATATCGGTCGATCCGGGACCGATGGAGTCATTTGTAGGCTCATTTACGCCCCAAACGGCAGGGAAACGTAGTGTTCAGGCATAATAATCCACATCGATGGACTGACCCTAACGATCCAAAGGGTTGATGCGGTCTGATCCTGAGTGTCGGGCTAGAGAGTCTCAAATCGGTAGAGGACTATCTTTTGCCTCGGTTCACAAATGGAAATCCAACTTCCAAATACATGACTTTTGCGGTTTTGATTGTAGAGACTAGTATGGCGACATGATATATGGTACCCATACCTCCTATGATTGATATTTATGATTTGAATTTGTTTTATACACTATGCACTTATAATAGTATCAAATGATTCGTTTTAAACGTACTAAGCATGTTTGGCTATTATAAGGGAAAACCCTATCCCCCGGCTTGCGTTGCATTGTGTGATAGGACTTGGGTCTTATAATAGCTTCATTTCTCCAAAAAACATTGCGTTGTTTTGTGATATGCACTGGTATTCTTGGGAGGAAACCCGTTTCATGTTATACGGCGTGGTCCCTTGATATATCTGATTTAAAGTAAAGTTTTAAATAACTGTTTTAGTTCTCACACCAGTCCCATGATTGACCTGGAGTTTATTATTTTAACCTAAACTCTGGGTGCCCTTATTTTGACACAGGCAGCTAGTAGTTTTGGTTTTTCATATTTATATTCACAGGGTCCTGATTTACAGCTGGAACGATGCTCGGAAAGCTCTGTATCCGTGTATTACTTCTAGTTGTGTATTGTATTATTTTCCGCTGCTATGTAATTTATTGCAATCTCTGATATTTTCTGATGTATATTATTGGTTTATACTCTGTATATTCATATTTTCTGATGGAATTCTTGTAATTAACAATGAAATGTTCTTCTGTCTGCGTTCTTTTGTGTGTTGTTCTCAAAGTATCCGCTCTTTCCTTACTGGGGAAGTTACGGGTTCTTACAGTGGTATCAGAGCTTTGGTTTACAAATCTCAGAGAATGAGACACATTAGAACCATACGAAAGAATTCATCAGATATTGGATTAGTAACATCCAATGGGAATGACTCGTTAGAGATGGGATCAGTAGTATCCTAGAACGAGTGTGAAGAGTATATTTTTAAAATGAAAACAAATTTTGTTTTGAAATTTAAATCATTTTATACGTATTTGATTATTTATTTTATATTGAATTTGGACAGTCCAGTATATAAAGATTTTGCATATACGTCTCATCCACATGTATTTGAAGTTTTAATATACTGGATAGATATAGAATCACACTCTAGTCGCCCGGGGATGAAACTATTGATGACTATATAGCATCAGTAGTTTGTGTTCGAGTGACGAAAGTGAGGTTTCTATATATTTCCAATTGACTGGTGTGAGAACCAAAACTAGATAGGGCTTATTGTTGTGATTTGGCATCAAAAATCTGATTTTTAGACTATGTATCAAAGTTATGAATTTGAAAAGCTAATCAACTAATTGATTGTTGATTGTGCTGGTTGATTATTGTTTGATTCATAAATTTGAACCATATAGCCAATTTGAAGCAAATAGTAAATTGTATTGAAAATTAGTCGCATTTGCATGCATATACATGTACTTACATTGAACAGGTTATAGCAAGTAGGCTAGAGCAGAGGAATAAAATTGTTTGCCCGACAAATAGGTACATGTTTACCACAATTTACTGTTTTATTTGGGTGATGATGATTTTATGAGCCGATTGGCTTTATCTTTTTCTTTGGGATTGAAGAAGGCCATGGGAGGCTATATGAAATATCTCGAAATCCCTGGTGCATGGGAGGTTATGGCGAAATTTTTCGAAAATTTAGGGTGTTAGCCAAATTTTTGAAAATTTTGAAAAGTTCTTGGAAATTGAAAAGTTGAAGAACTTAAGCCGTAGTGAAAATACTGGAAGTTGAGTTGATTTGTGAAACAACTTTCGGCTTCGTTCCTTTTCGGGGACGAAAAGTTTTAAGTGGGGGAGATTGTAATAACCCGGAAATCTGGGCTAATTTAAAATTTTTATTTTGGCAATTTTAGCGAATTTTGAATATTTAAAATGAATTATTTTAAATAATAACGACGAGAAATTTATTTTGAATTGAATTTGAACGTATATATTTATATACGTCGTCGTTAGAATATAAATATTTATTTATAATTATAAAAGGAATTGAAAATGGCGCGGTAGTTCGATAATTCGATTTCAAATTTCAAATGAATGTACCGGGTTCAAAATAAACCGATTTTTAGCGAAACAAAAAAATATTAGAATCTAATTTAGAATATCTTTCCAATGAGTCCGAGAAATCAAAATTTCATAGCGGGAATCAAAAGATACGTCCAGTTGAAATTTCAGAATAGTCGCTATGGAATTCTGGCCCTTAAAAATAGCCATTTTGCAAACGATCTCGGTTTTCGACAAAACAACTTTTGTTGAATTCGTGATGTCAAGTTATTGCTAGGTTTCAAAATTCGTAATTTTCTGAATCAATATGTGAGCGTGGCAAAGGAAAACGCATTTGACCAGTTTCAGTTGATTTTAATCGACTGGAAAATGGCCATTTTTCAAACGGTCTCAGAATTTGACGAAATTAGTTTTGTTAGGACCATATCGTCAATACGATGCTAGAAAATATTTTTATGGAATTTTTAGGACCCGTATGTGACTCTGGTAAATTGAAATGTGCGTTCAAATTCAATATATAAATTTATATGTTGATTTTGACAGAAACTGATCGAAATAATCGAATCAGCTTACGATACATATCCCATTTTGTTCGGAATGGGAGTAATTAGCTAGGGACGAAAGTCGGCGGGTTTGATTTCGAGTTCGAACGAAAAAATTAACTTTTTGAAGGATAAAATAATTAAATTATATTTATACTAACCCCCCTCTCCATTTTCTCTTCCCCCTTTTACCAAATCGACAGAAAGTAAAAAAAAAAGGACGACGACGAAACTCGATCGCGCCCACCATCCTTCCGTCGTCGACTGCCTCCAACCGCTGCCTCCAAGTCCGTCGCCCTTCCCCCTCCTCTCTCTAGTCTGTCGAAACCCCCTTCCCCCCGGTGTTGTGAGCCACAAACCCCCAATCCAAAACCCCAAAAATTGACGCAACCGCCCACCCCCTCAGCCACCTGGCCGCGCCCCTCTGACCGCAACCACCACACCCAGCCGCGGCACCTCCACCTCGAGCCACCCCATCTCCGACGCAACAGACCACCCCCTTCCAATGTAAGTTTTTTCCCTCTTTTCCTCGATTTTAAAATCCTTAGAAAAACTGATTTTTGTTTATAGGAAAAAACTGATTTTTATTTATTGAAAGCTTTGGTTTTTATTTAGAATAAAGGTTTGATTTTTATTATATGGACATGAGAATAAAGGTTTGATTTTCATCATATGAAAGCGAAGTAAAAGTTCGATTTTTATTATGCACGTATGAGGATAAAAATATAGTTTTTATACAAGTATGAAGTTAAAAATAAATTTTTTATATATGTTGTAGCGAAATAAAAATTCGATCTTTATATCATAGGAAGAATAAAAATATGATTTTTGTTCATGTAGAGTAATAAAAATATAATTTTTATTATATTACTAAAAAGATAAAAATAAAAATTTTATCTATATAGTAGCAGTAAAAAAAATTTAGAGTTTTATCTATAAAGAGCGCTGTAAACATATAATTTTTCCTTGCATGTAGTAGGGAAAAAAAAGAACGTGATTTTTATCATATATATAGCAAAGTAAAAATACGATTTCGATCATTAGAATAAGTAAGGAAAATATGATTTTTAAATTGAAAGTGAACAAATAAAAATGGGATTTTTATTTTAAAGACAGCAGTATAAAAATGTGATTCTTATATATGTAGTGGCTACGGACAACGAAAGTGACAAAAGGCGAGCATGATGAAGATTTCTACATAAGAAGAGTCGTGGCGCTTGGTTTAGCTAGTCGGTGAGAACTACACAGCTTTTATTTAATTTTTCTAGTTAAAATATATACTAGGATGCAGACGGTGTTTAGTAGCACCCGACACCCGTCGTCCACAGACCATGGATGGCTTGTATGCTTGTTAGTTTAATTTTGATGTGTAGTTGATTGTGTGATGTGAAATGAAATAAAATATTTTATAGTGGAAAATATTTTATAGTTAAAAATAGAATTTTTAACATGTATTTAAAATGAAATAAATATAAACAAATCGAACGATTTGTTTATATACACACTTTTGACTGATATTGACTAGGACGATAAGTTTTACATATCGCCCAACTGCGCAAATAAAATCTGTGTTTGATTGTTTGAAACCCCACACGGGTATTGGAATGATAAATGACATGCACTAATCCCAATAATTAGTTGTATGCTGATCGATTGATTAACAGACTATTATAAGCATCGAATATTTATATTTGATGCTTATACCGTGTAGAATGCACTTTGGATGATGGTTGATTATTTATCGTTGTTGATATATACATGCGTTGTATAGGAGTCCATAGAAATAAAATCTATGGTAATTGATTTTGCCTCATTCCAACTTTGAAATAGAATATTTGAAGAGAACTATTTGAATAAAATATTTGAATAGAAATATTTGAAAAGAAATATTTGAAATAGAATATTTGAAAATAGAAATATATGAAGCGGTGTTGATTAAATTGACGCCATTTTGACGTGAACGGTATTTATATCGATTATATTCGTTTTTATAATGAATATTGAAAAGTGATTTCAAAATCGAATATTTTGAAATGAAATTCGAATTAAATTGAATTGAAACGAATTAGAATTCGAAATGAATTGAAATGAATTAGAATTCGAATTAAATTGAAACGAATTAGAATTCGAATTGGATTGAAAATGAAATGAATTCGAATTGAAAATGAATTCGAATTCAAATTGAATAGAATTGAATTCGAACTGAAATTGAATAGAAATGAATTCGAATTGAAATTGAATTGAAAACGAGGATTAAAAATTGAATAGAATTGTAATCTATTTGAAAAGAATTTATAAGGAAAAATTCAATTTTGATTTGAATTTGAAATGAAGTTGAAATCATTTCGAAAACGAATTTAAAACGATTTATAAAATAAGTTTTAAAAAGGAAATCAACGAAGTATATATTATATATTATATATATATAATATAATGGCCTGAATAGAACGCGCCGCGCCGCGGTAGTTCGCGAATTTCGACCATTGACTTCGAACGGATATTGCGGGAGATCCGACCGTCGGGTTCTCCTAAATCTGGAACCATTGGGTTCGTATCGAAAAGAGATTTCTAACGAATATTAGAAATTAGAAATCTAACGGTTGGATTTGGAATTATGTCCAAATTAAATTTGGAAAAGGTCGCTGTAAGTGCAGTTCGATGGCCGTTAATGGAAATCGACTATACGGGCCTTGATAAAATTATTAAAAATAGTAATAATTTGTGTAAAATCATAAGAAATGATTTTTGAAGAATTGGGATGAAAAACTCCATATTTGAAAAGATAAAAATAGATTTTTATCGAAATGAACTAGTTTTGAACTAGAATTATAATTCATTTATTTTTGAAATGGTTTTGAAAAATAACCAGAATTTCCAATATATGAACTGGAATGGATTTGAATCGAAATTGTCTTTGGAATATTTCGATGTTGGATTTCGTGATTATACAAATATTGTTATGGAAATTTGAAAGATATATTTGTATCGTTATTTCCAATACGATATTTGTTGGTCGTAGAATTTGATATTGAATGTAAGCCGATATATTTTCTATTCAGAGCCTTGTATTTAATATCAAATGGGATTTGGGTTTGTCGCGAACGGTGTCTTCATTAACACTATTTTTAAGCCCAATTGAGAAAAGGATTAGATCTTTTTATTTGGATTTAATGAAGTGTACCAATTAAATAATATTTAATTGGAATTGAATTGGGATTGATTTTTCGGTTTATCGTGAACGGTGTTTTAAATAACACTAGTTATTTAACCCGATAATTAATGGAATGTGATTTTGGGGTTTATCGTGAGCCGTGTTTTAAATGACATTGGTTCCTTAACCCAGTTAAAGATTAAAACTAAGTGGAGTTTTAATGAATCTTTAATTAGATTGAAATGATCGAGAATGGAGTATCACTAGTTTTGCTCCAGGCGATAGTTAAATCTTTGATTAGATTTGAACGCGAAATGGTAATTGAATTTACCGATAACACCGTGGTGTTAGATATGAAGTATGACCATTTTTACTTCATGGGATGAATAGGTTGGGATTGGGAAATAAAATAAATGATTACTTCGGTGTGGTTCGCTAATCCCGACTAGTTTGAAGTGATATTCAAAGGAAGATTAAAGAATAAATTTAAAAGAATTTATCTTTGATAAAATTAATGGGAACCTTTCCCTAAGAATGTGAAATTTAGAAACTAACTGTAGGTTTGCTAAGCAGAATGGTTTCTTGGGTATTGATCTGATGTTGGTTTCGGCCTTCGGGGTTAATATTTGGTGAATTAGTCTCTTGCTAATTTGCGGTTAGTGACTGATGAATTGGAATGAGGCGTATGTTGTGTTTGTGTAACACTTGTTTATTATATATGCGAGTTATTCAAAAAGACCGGGTTTATCCCATTCTTAATAACTGATTCGACGTGGTGTCGAGGATGAAGACGGTGGTTGAAGACCGGAGGTCTTCACGTCGTTTGGGTGATTACTGATGATCTTGATTGGGCCGTACACCCAAGAGGAGGGAATCAGTTAGTGGTCGTCCAGACGTACTTGGAGATCGATGGATATGCGGGGTACTAGGTGCCTCCGGTTTCGTTCAGACCCAGAACGAACTTGTAAAAGGACTGTGTGTCTGACATTGGATTTCATTCTGTGTGACTGATATCGGTTGCATAGAGTGGTTTGCCTATGTGGCATGCTAAGATGCAAATGATCAAGGCTTCTATTGAAAAGAAGAGTCTTGTGGTGGATGATCAAAGCACAACCTGTGTGGCATAGCTTTGTGTAACGTTGTTCGCGATCCTCACACCCCGGTTGTGAACCAGAAACGGGAGAGGACATCAGGGAGGACATGCGTTTCTTTCTAGCTAGAAGTGGCGTCAGTGGTTTTACACGCCCTGACGAGTTTGACTTATGTGGTTGTTGCTGTTGCGAGGCGCCTCAGATATATCGGTCGATCCGGGACCGATGAAG
This sequence comes from Allium sativum, assembly GCA_030737875.1. Lineage (NCBI taxonomy): Eukaryota > Viridiplantae > Streptophyta > Magnoliopsida > Asparagales > Amaryllidaceae > Allium > Allium sativum. The sequence goes on from CM060916.1 coordinate 549,998,764, forward strand.
TCATTTGTTGGCTCATTTATGCCCCAAAGGGCGGGGAAACGTAGTGTTCAGGCATAATAATCCACATCGGTGGACCGGCCCTGATGATACAAAGGGTTGATGCGTTCTGATCCTGAGGCTCGGGCTAGAGAGTCTCGAATCGGTAGAGGACTATCTTTTGCCTCGGTTCACAGATGGAAATCCAACTTCCAAATACGTGACATTTGCGGTTTGGATTGTAGAGCCTAGTATGGCGACATGATATATGGTACCGATGCCGCCTATGATTGACATTTATGATTTGAAGTTTTTTATACACTATGCACTTATAATAGTATCAAATGATTCGTTTTAAACGTACTAAGCATGTTTGGCTATTAAAAGGGAAAACCCTATCCCCCGGCTTGCGTTGCATTGTGTGATAGGACTTGGGTCATATAATAGCTTCATTTTTCGAAAAAGCATTGCGCTGTTTTGTGATATGCACTGGTATTCTTGGGAGGAAACCCGTTCCGTGTTATACGGCGTGGTCCCTTGATATATCTGATTTAAAGTAAAGTTTTAAATAACTGTTTTAGTTCTCACACCAGTCCAATGACTGACCTGGAGTTTATTGTTTTAACTTAAACTCTGGGTGCCCTTATTTTGACACGGGAAGCTAGTTGTTTTGGTTTTGCAGATTTATATTCACAGTGTCCTGATTTACAGCTGGAACGATACTCGGAAAGCTCTATATCCGTGTATTACTTCTAGTTGTGTATTGTATTATTTTCCGCTGTTATGTAATTTATTGTAATCTCTGATATTTTATGATGTATATTATTTGTTTATACTCTGTATATTCATATTTTCTGATGGAATTCTTGTAGTTAACAATGAAATGTTCTTCTGTCTACTTTCTTTTGTGTGTTGTTCTCAAAGTATCCGCTCCTTCCTTACCGGGGAAGTTACAGGTTCTTACACAATCAATATAAAAAACCAAGTGTATTTCGTTTATATCACATCTCATGTTTTGGTAAATTTAATCATCATTCAATCATTCAAATCTAATTAAAGATTTATTAAAAATCTTCTTAGTTTCAATCTCTGAAATTCATTACTTAATGATTGTTCAACTTTTAGGAAAATTAATATTGCCTTTAACTGGGCGAAAGAATCAACGCCCTTTAAAATAAAGCTCACAATAAACCCAAAATCGTCTTCCATCAAAATGGGATCTTCACGGAAATCATAACACTATATAATCGATATAAATTTCTGTATCGAACTAATACTATAAGTGGAGTAATGATAAGGCCTTTTAAATTCCATAAATAGTAACGGTCTTCATTCGTAGAAGCTCATCTCGATTATAACCAAATCGAATTCCATTCAATCCAATTTCTTTTATTAAATTGGAAAACTTTACTTTTGGAAAAATTACATTAATCTTAATTAAAAGATAGATAAATTCCAAATCATATCTTTACTGTTAATTGGGTTTTAAGAACAAATGTTATGTGAGACAATGTTCACGATAAACCCAAAATCCAATTCAATTCCAATTAAATTAATTGGTAAACTCCTTTAAATCTTAATTAAAAGATTTATTCTATTCTCAACAGGGTTTAAGAACCGTGTTAATAAAGACACCATTCACGACAAACCCAAAATCCAATTTGATATTAAATACAAGGCTCTGAATAAAAAAATATTATCGGCTTATATTAAACATCAAATTCTGAAACTAACGGATATCGTATTGGGAGTAACAATATCTGTATCTTCCAAATTCCTCAAAAATATCCATATAATCACGGAATCCAATATCGAAATATCCAAAGAATATTTCCACTCAAATCCATTCCAATTCATATGTTGGAAAACTTTGGTTATTTTAAAAGCCTTTTACAAATCCAATTTATTTATTTGAAACATTATATTTTCATACTAGTTAATAACTAGTTCATTTTGATAAAAATATCATTTATCCTTTTAAAACCTGGAACTTATCACCCAAAATCTTTCCAAATTATTAATTATGATTACCTAATTTTATTAAGTCCCTTACAGTCAGTTTCCAATATCGACCGCCGAACTGCATCCATAACGACCATTTTCGAAACTGATTTGGACATAATTTGAAATCCAACCATTCAAATTTAAACCTCTTCTATTCATTGGAAAGATTTTTTTTCAATACGAACCCAAAGGTTCCAGTTTTAAGAAAATCCAACAGTCGGATCTGCTGTTACATCAATTTGAAGTCAATGGTCAAAATTCGTGCACAATCGCTGTACGGCGCGTTCTATTCAAGCCATTAATATATATATATATATCGTCGATTTTCATTTAAAACGTATTTTATAAATTGTTTATAAATTTATTTTAAGAACGTTTCCAACTTCCATTTCAATTTTAAATCAAAATTGAATATTCCATTACATGACAGTTTTAAACAGTGCATACATATGTTGAAAATTATATTTTTAACAATCCAATAATTATTCCATTCCATGACAACTTTATATATCTCATATATATGTTAAAAATAATATATTTAGCCAACCGATATTTATTTCAATATGTGACCATATTATATATCTCATACGTATGTTAAGAATAATATTTTTAACCAACCAATATTTATTTCATTGCTTGACAATTGTATATATCATATATACTTAGTACAACGCATATACATATATATATATATATTATACAATGCATATTTTTTTTACAATGCATATATATTTTATACAACGCATATATATTTTATACAACGCATATATATTTTATTTAATCTCTTTCACATCACAATCACAACACAATCCAGTCAATTTAATATTCCACGGTTTTCAAACCACAGTGAATGTGAACTAAGAGGCATTGTACAACATTTGTGATAATTAAAAACTGATAAAATTTAATACTGACAATTTATATATTCAGTTATAAAATAAATAACTGTATAAGTATTATAGTGAGAGAGTTATAACATTCGTTTCCACTCAGTCAGTCTTTATTGAAGGATTGTTTTAACAAAATTAAACAACCATTTAATTTTTTCAAAAATTCCAGTTTGCTTCATTTCCGTTCTTGTCAGTTCCATGTTGTAGAGTTTTCCGTCACGATCGCAATGCAACTGAGTTTGCAATTTTTTGACATCACATGCAAAAGATATCGTATTTTAAACATCGTATACTTAGATAAAATTATTTATAGATAATTAAATTTCTTATTTAACAAATTAACCCGTTAATTGCATTCTGGAAAAATCGGGCCACGTTCTTTCTTCTTCCCGTTTGTTTGTAACCCATCGCATGCACTAGAAAATCGAACAATGTACGCAACCCCAGGCAACCGAAGATCGATCAACCTTCGTCACGCCACTCCCCTCGACGTCTCCACCCTTCTCCAAGAGAATCACCGCCTTCGAACTCCCCTGCTTCTCGAAAAATGCATGCGGCCGCCACAATTTCAAACCGGAAATTCTCCCTGTCCATGAAACGAAAAGCGATCATCTCTGTTGAGTTTGTAGACCTCACAAAGTACTTTGATTTTTATTCAGTAATCATGAATTAATTCTTACTAGAATAACATAAATTAGGGATTAAATCCTGGAGCATTTCAACCTTCAGTTTGTTTAGTGGCGGCTAGAAGAAGGGATGACCGCGCGCAAGGGGTTTGACCACGAGTTGGAGAAAGGGGTGTTATTTATAACACATATTTTATTATTTAATTCCATTAATTACTCGCTTAATGCTCCGAATTCCAAATGAGACCCAACGACTATCACCCTAGCCAAATATCCCCATTCCAGACATGATGGGATATGTTTCGTAAACCAATTCGACTGTTTCGATCAGTTTTTATCAAAATTAAAATATAAATCAATATATATTGAATTTAAATGTACATTTTAATTTACCGGGGCTATATACTGACTCAACAATTACAGAAAAATTAAATCTAGCTATGTTTTGACGATACGGTCCTAACAAAACTAATTTCGTCTAATTTGGAGACCGTTTGAAAGATGGCCTTTTCTGGTTGATTAAATTGATAAAACACGTTTAAATTTACCATGCTCACATATTAATTCAAAAAACTATAAAATTTTAAACCTAGCAATAATTTGACATTTCGGATCCAACAAAAGTGGTTTCGTTGAAAATGGAGGTCATTTGCAAAATGGTTATTTTTAAGGGCTATATATATTTTAAAATTTAAATAAATTTCATATCGACTATTTAAAATTTTAAACTGGACATAACTTACAATTTATAAAGTGAAATCTAAAATTTTCACATTCATTACAAAGATATAATTAAATAGATTCTAATGTTTCTAGTTATACTGAAATCCGATTTATTTTGAATTATGTACATTCATTTGAAATTTAAAATCGAATTTTCAAACTACTGTGCCATTTTGAGTTTGTTTTAATTAAATTAAATATTTGCTTTCTAACTTCGATTTAAATAAATTTTTAGTTGTTATTATTTAATATAAATCATTTTAGATCCTTAAAATACATCAAAATAGCTAAAATAAAAATTATAAATTGGTTCAGAAATTCCGGGTTGTTACAGTCTCCCCACTTAAAAAAAATTCGTCCTCCAAAAGGAATGGAGCCGAAAGTTTTAACTAACCAACTCAACTTTCATTCTGGCTTGAGTTCTTCAAATTTTCAGTTTCTAAGAACTTTCTAATTTCTCAAAAATTTGGCTAACACCATAAACTTCTGAAAATTTTCGCCATAACCTCCTTTGTACGGGCTGATCGGTAAAACCACAACTTGCCTCACAGGGCCCTTATCAATCAAAAAGAAAAAGGAAAAAAAGCCAAGCGACTCATAAAATCGTCAAACCCAATGAATATAGTAAACATGTACCTATTTGTCAGGCATACAATTTTTTTCCTTTACTCAACGCGAAGCCATTTACCTGCTCAACATATATATATATATATATATATATATATATATATCTGTATGTATGTATGTATGTATGTATGTATACACATCCAATTCTAACTAATTTACAATCATTTCAATATTAAATTCGATTTGGCTCAATTTACCTTTAATTCTCTTATTGGTTTGATCATTCCAATATTTTAATTAGTTGGATTAATAATCACACAACACAACCAACAATCAATTAGTTGGTTAACTTTTCAAATATATATAACTTTTATATATTCAAAAATCATATTTTCTAAGATCGAATTATGTATATAATCACAAATAAGTTAATTATAAACTTGTCACTTTCAACTCATTCTAGGGCATTTCTAACCCCACCTCAAATGAGTTTCTCATTCGAGGATACTACTGATCCTATCTCTAATGAGTTTCTTTCATAGGATATTACTAATCCAATCTCTGATGAGTCTTTTATTCTGTTCTAACGAGTTTATACCCAAAAGATTTGAATTTAACCAAAGCTCTGGTACTATATGTAGTGAACCTCCTTCTCGGACGATCCAAATTGATCGTTAAACCGACTTAAATCGAACTAAAAAGGCGAATATGCTAACATTGGGCGCACAATACATCAGAACAAACAACATAAGACTTTTATAAACATCATAATAATGTTACATCAATGTACAGAATATCAGAGTATCGAAAATAACATACAGCAGAAAATAAATTTACAATAAATGTAATACAATGCAGCGGAAACTAATAAACTAACATGGCGGAAGACTATCAATTCTCTGGACACAGCTTTAAGCTTCGATCCAGAATCATGCTAAATGAAATAATCTACAAAACCAAAATTACAAGCTGCCCGTGTGGAAAATATGGGACTGGGACTGGGACTGGTGTGAGAACTAAAAACAGTTATTAAAATTTTATTTTAAAGTGAGGCATATCACAGGACCACGCCGTATGTCACAGAACGGTTTTACCCCATGAATACTAGTACATAAACAAAAACCAATAATAGACATATGGATCTACAATGCATCATACAACATGCAATTTTCCAATTTACCCATTTAGGCTTAAACCCCAAATTTAGATTTTTGGAAATCCAATTCTCTTTATAGAAATTATTCCTTTGGACTTTATTCCCAAATTCTTATTTCAAACCATTTGAAATACATATCTAGCTTTATATCAAAGTAGATTTTACTTCGGGATCTCAAACCAAAATCTTTGGAAATTTGAATTCCAAAACATAACAATGCATACAAACAAGTATGCAACCAAATATCGGGCTCCCTTTAGACAAGGCAAAGGATACTACCTTACCAACTCAATATATATCTGCACCTCCCATAATGGAGCAGGCTACACTGACGATGCACAATCCCACGCCTTTGGGGACTACACTGCCATCTCACCCATACTTTTAGTCGTTCGGGTTACCCGATTCTTTAGTCATATACTAAATCATTTCATATCCTAAAGTGGGGAAAATCATTTCAAAACATAATAATCACAATTAGTTTCCAAAACATAGTACTTTACATTGGCAATTCACACATATAATCAGTCATTATTAATCACATAACCTTTGAGCTCGTACGTCTCAAAGAATGGTGTTAAGCAAGAGAATAAATTCTCCACCACCAAACAGATATATCATCAATAGTAACTAATCAGTTATATAATGAACTACAATGTCAAACACATAATATATTTTAAAATCAATTCAACAACGTCGGGTTCATCCCTCGAAATCCTTTCTGTTTATGAAACATTTTTATAAAACATTCCCTGTCAAAAATTGGGAATATATTTCTTTTCACTTAAGAAAATATCATTTCAAAATCATTCACTAAATCTGAAATGAATTCAACAACATCGCTAAACATCTCATAGTGAAATCGTGAAGTGTTTCATAAGATGTTAGCATACATATATTTCTACCCAACCCAATGCTTAATGTAAAAGCATATTTTACCCATAAACTGTTCGAGCACAATCCAGACAATCAATCAATCACAATCAATATAAAAACCAAGTGTATTTGGTTTATATCACATCTCATGTTTTGGTAAATTTGATCACCATTCATTCATACAAATCTAATTAAAGATTTATTAAAACTCTTCTTAGTTTCAATCTCTGAAATTCATTACTTAATGATTGTTCAACTTTTAGGAAAATTAATCCCAACTTTAACTGGGTTTGAGAATAAATGCCCTTTAAAACAAAGTTCATGATAAACCCAAAATCATCTTCCATCAAATTGTGATCTTCGTGGAAATCATAACAGTATATAATCGATATAAATTTTCGTATCGAACTAATACTATAAGTGGAATAATGGCAAGGCCTTTTAAATTCCATAAATAGTAATGGTCTTCATTCATTGAAGCTCATCTTGATTATTACCAAATCGAATTCCATTCAATTCCAATTTCTTTTATTAAATTGGAAAACTTTACTTTGGAAAGATTCCAGTAATCCTAATTAAAAGATTTATAAATTCCAAATAATATCTTCACTGTTAATTGGGTTTAAAGAACAAATGTTATGTAAAACAATGTTCACGATGAACCCAAAATCCAATTCAATTCCAATTAAATTAATTGGTAAACTCCTCTGAATCTTAATTAAAAGATTTATTCAATTCTCAACTGGGTTTGAGAATAGTGTTAATAAAGACACCATTCACGACAAACCCAAAATCCAATTTGATACTAAATACAAGGCTCTGAAAAAAAAATTCGGCTTATATTCAACATCAAATTCTAAAACTAACGGATATCGTATTAGGAATAACAATATTTATATCTTCCAAATTCCTTAACAATATACATATAATCATAGAATCCAATATCGAAATATTCCGAAGATTATTTCCACTCAAATCCATTCCAATTCATACATTGGAAAACTTTGGTTATTTTAAAAACCCTTTTACAAATCCAATTTTTTTAGTTAAAACATCGGATTTTCATAATAGCTAAAAACTAGTTCATTTCAATAAAAATATCATTTATCTTCTTAAAACTTGGAACTTATCACCCAAAATCTTTCCCAATCATTAATTATGATTTACATAATTTTTCCATATTTTTAAATTTTTTATTAAAGCCCTTACAGTTGGTTTTCAATATCGGCCACTGAACTGCATCCATAACGACCTTTTTCGAAATTGATTTGGACATAATTTGATATCCAACCATTCAAATTTAGATCTCTTCTATTCATTGGAAAGAACTTTTCAATACGAACCCAATAGTTCCAGTTTTAGGAAAATCCGATGATCGTATCTGTCGTTACGTCGATTTGAAGTCAATGGTTGTAATTCGCGAACGGTCGCTGCACGGTGCATTCTATTCAAGTCATTAATATATATATATATATATATATATATATATATATATATATAATATCGTCGATTTCCATTTAAAACGTATTTTATAAATCGTTTATAAATTCATTTTAAAAATGATTCCCACTTCCATTTCAATTTTAAATCAAAATTGAATATTCAATTACATGACAATTTTATACATTGCATACATAAGTCAAAAATTATATTTTTAACAATCCAATAATTAATCCATTATAGATTTTTTCCTCTTTCTATGTCTTGTCATGTTTCTCCTGTCCCCCGTTCAATCGCCGCATGCTCTTTCACCTCTGGCACTTCCCATCCTAGTCCCTGTCCTTTTCCTTTCCCTGAGGCCATTCCAGCTCCTCCTCCTCCTCTACCGCCGCCTCCCTTGATCCCTCTGCCTCGTCCTATTCCTCCTCCTCCTATTTCTTCTGATTCCCCTGTTAAATTTTCGTCGCTTTTCTATTCGAAACCTAAAAATGCTGGAGCATATGTCCCTTTGCACTTTGAAGTCAATTATGAAGGTCGATTTGTGCCGCCGCCTCAAATTGTTATGGATGAACGAAAGAAGTCATGGACTGATTGTTTGGTCGGCTCCTTTCTTGCTGGTAATGTTAATTATATGGCAGTAAAACAGCATATTGATAGGGTTTGGAAATTAAAAGGGGGATTCGAAATGTATTATGACAAACAAAATTACTTTTTCAAGTTTGTAAACCAGGAAGATAAGGAATTTGTGTTGAGGAAGGACCCTATGTTTATACATGGTCAGATGTTCATCTTATCTAATTTGACTCCTTGCTTATCGTCAGCAAAAGCAGCAATTAAAACTATTCCGATTTGGGTTCATTTATATAGGATACCAACAATTTTGTGGTCATTAGTAGGAATTAATTGGTTGGGTTGCCATATTGGAAAAGTTTTGTGCTATGATGAGAACACTGAAAAGATGAAAAGATTTGAATATGCCAAATGCTTAATTGAAGTGAATCCTGACAAAGAACTTCCAGAATTTTTGGTAGTTGGAGATGTAACTTGTCCTGATGTTGTTGTAGAGTATTCATGGAAACCTTTGCTATGTACTAAGTGCAAAAATTATGGTCATGCAACTGTGCAGTGTGAAAAACATGAATCCAATGAAGTTATTGAAAATGAAAGCAAAGGTAAAAAGCATCAAATCTTTAAAGAGAGTGAAGAAGTGAAGAAGTCTGAAGGTCAGTATGATCATGAAACACAGGAAGGATATAAGATTGTTCAAAGGAAAAGGTACATGAATTCCAAGAAAGAATGGAGGAGAGTAGAAAAAGAAGTTGATACTGAAGAAAGCATTGATCAAAAAGTGAATGAAGTGAACGCTGGTGGTGAAGCTAAAAAGGTTCTTAATGTGGTAAATATGAGTGTTCAATCTGAAGATCTTCATGTGGCACAGGTTAACAGCAGTTCAGAAGGAATTGTATCCATGTTTAATTTCTAATCAAAAGGAAAAAATTCGTTCTCATACAAATCCTTAATGTCAAAGAGTCCGAAGTCATCTCATATCCAAAATGATCCCTTGCTCAGCAACCAATTAGGTCTGTTAAATCAAAATATTCCCTGTTCTTCTGAACAAGTTTCTCCTAGTTTGAAGGTATCATTCAACCCCTTTGTTGATTCTTTCACCCAAGCCCAAAATATAAATTTGAATGAACCTCAAACTACTCCAATCAAAGATCCTACTCCTCCTCTTAATAAAATGCCTTACCTTTCTAAGTCCCCTTATAACTCTCTATCTCTTCCTATCCATATATTTGGTGACATTAGTAACCAAGAATCATCTCTGAACTCTCCTCCTCACATCCATCAGTCTTTAGCTTCTTCATCCGCATCCAAAGTGCCAAAATCCCCTACTTTCCCTATCCCAAGAAACAGAGTAACCAAGAAGAGTAGAGGTAGACCGAAAAAGCTATTATCTAACCCTATTGACATAGACTAATCGATTGATTTCTCTATTGAAGAATCAGTTTTGTCATTGCCTTCCCAACAAATACCCAAACCTATTTCGTCTAGTGTGAAAACCAGAGCTTCTTCCTCCTCCTCTTCTCAATGTTAGACAAAATCTCTTTTTGGAATATAAGGGGTGCAAATCTCCTTCCAAAGCAACTTGAAATAGCTAATTTGATCAATTCTCACCACATTCAACTAATGGCTATAGCTGAGACAAAACTTAACCACTGTACTACATCCTCTTTTATAAGATCCATCAAACCTACGTGGAATCACATTCACAATCTTGCCCAAGCTCCTTTTGGGAGGCTTTTGATTATTTGGAATCCTATAATATATGCTTTAACTCCTCTAATTGTGCATAGGCAATTCATCCACTCTAAAATCTTTCATATTCCCTCAAACTCAACTATGCATTTGACTGTTATATATGCAGAAAATAGTGTAGCTAATAGGCAACCCTTTCTTGATTTACTTCCCAATCTACAACACTCATCTCTTCCATGGTTATGTATGGGTGACTGGAACTGTATGTAGTTTTCGTCTGACAAGAGTGGTGGCACTCCACTTACATTCAAACAAGGCCTCTTAATAATGCAGTGTTTGATTCCAATCCCCTACCTATACCTTACTTTGGAGCTCAATATACTTGGAACAATTGTTCTAGAAATGGCATTAGGACGTATTGTAAGCTAGACAGAGCCCTCCAAAATTTTGCTGATGTTAATTGTTGGCCCACCCTTTGCTACCATATTCCACCTCCTTCCCTTTCAGATCATTCTCCCTTGGTACTGGACCGGGGAAAGAAAATCATGAGAAGACACGCCTCATTTTCATTTTTTTAACAACTGGGTTGATCATCCAGATTATTTAACTGTTGTTACTGATAGATGGATTATCCCTGTAATTGGGAATCCTATGTTTGTTTTGCAGGCAAAACTAAAAAGACTGAAGTTGGTGCTAAGGAACTGGGCTGCAATCAAATTTGGTGATGGTAGTTCTCTTTCTAATTCTATACGGCAGGAACTGTATATAGTGCAAAATGAATTTCTCACTTGTGCTGATAGTTCAATAATTGGAGTTCTTTCAGAGAGAGAAGCTAAACTATCTTCTGATCTAGTGAAGTCTATCACTAAGGAGGCTAAAATGGCAAGACAAAAGAACAAGATTAAATGGAATTTATATGGAGACATCAACACTTCTACCTTTCATAATTCTCTGAAGATTAATCAAGCTTCATCAAATATCACTTCCATCTTGGATATTAATAGTAACAACTGTTCAAACCCTGATGATGTTGAAAATGCTTTTCTGGATTTCTTTAGTACATCTTTTGGAAATGCCTTGGGTTCTTATATCAATCTTGAGACTTTTTCTAAAATAAATATGCATAGAATATCTGATGATATGAGAACAACATTAATCACTGAAGTCACTGATGAGGAAATTACTTCAGCAAATTTTTCGATGAATACCTCGAGCTCTCCAGGTCTTGACGGATACGATGCTAAAATTTTCAAATCTACTTGGATAGTGGTAGGTGTCGAGGTAATAAAGGCCATTGAAATTTTCTTTTTACATAGTAAGATGTTTGGTGGTATTAACTCTACTAGATTGGCTCTCATTCCAAAACTGAAAATCCTGCGTCGGTTTCTAACTTTAGACCAATAGCTTGCTGCAACGTGATTTACAAGTGTATTGCGAAAATCTTGGCGGCTAGAATTAAAGTTGCGATTGAAAACGTAATTTCTCCAAATCAAAGTGCGTTTTTACCTAATAGAGACATTGCTGACAATATTTTACTTGCAATGGAGTTAATGAGAGGGTATAACAGGAAAGATATTTCTCCAAGATGTGTTTTAAAATTAGACATACAAAAAGCATACGACACAGTACGATGGGATTCTATAATATATGTCTTGTTCAAGATGAACTTCCCTATTCTGTACCTTTGTTGGATTTATACATGTATTTCTACGGTTCAATTCTCTCTTAGCATAAATGGATCTACTTTTGGTTATTTCAAATCGAAGCATGGGTTAAGACAGGGAGATCCTATATCACCATATTTATTTGTGTGTATTATGGAAGTGTTCTCTTTCCTTGCTCATCAGGCTATGATTACTAAGAAAGTGGATTATCATCCGTACTGTAAATCATCTAATATATCTGCTTTATTGTTTGCTGATGATCTTCTCTTGTTTACCAAGCCTAATGTCAAATCTATTAATGGAATAATGAATGTCCTGGACTCTTTCAAAATGCTGACTGGGTTATCCATTAATAAAAGCAAGTCTAAAATCAAAGCAGGTGGTATTTCTGATGACTTAATGGCAAAAATCTATGGGTTTTCTAGGTTAACTCCGATGACTGACGATGAACAATATTTGGGAGCTCCGTTGTGTACTTCAAGAATCAAGGTTGCTCATTGTCTTCCTCTAGTTGAGAGTATAATAACTAAGATATCTTCGTGGCCTTCTTCCAAATTCTCAATTGCTGGAAGGTTGGTAATTGTTAAATCAATGGTGATTTCAATGAGTATTTACTATGCAAGATTATTCATTTTACCAGCGCGAATCATTAGAATGATAAATTCTGCTCTTTGTCATTTTCTATGGCACGGAAATCCGTTCTCTAAAAAATTAGTTCCTGTCTCTTTTAAGAGAGTATGTATTCCTTATAAAGCTGGTGCATTGGGTGTGATGAATCTTAGAAAATGGAATAAGGCAGCTACCTCGACTAGAATTGATAAACTGTTCAGGTTTGACAATAATTTATGGGCTTGCTGGTGTAGGCTTAACTTAATTAAAAAGGATCATTTCTGGACTCTCGACGCTCCGGTTGATTGTAGTTGGACGTGGAGGAAGATGTTAAAACATAGACGGACCTTCTTGCCGATGTTCCAATGCACATTGCGTCATAAAGATAAGCTGTCTTTCTGGTTCGATCCTTGGAGTGGAAAAGGAAGAATTCTGGCAAACTTTGTTGATCTTAATTTAAGGAATTTAACTGGAATAAGAGAGACTGCAAATGTGGATAGTGTGATGATTGGTGGCACTCTTGTTCTGCCGCATAGTAGCTCAGCAGGTATCAATTCTTTATGGAATAACATAGTATTTGATTCATTTCCTTCTATTGTATCTCATGCGTGTTGCAGCTTCAAACAACATACGGTCAAGTCTGTGTATGATGGAATTATTACCTGTAATGACCATTTTCCATGGAGTGCAAGGGTTTGGATGAATTCCAGTAGTCCAAAAGAGAATATACTAATGTGGAGAATACTACAAAATGGTTTGCATACAAGGAATAAATTATATGCGATGCATATAATTGATTCGGAACTTTATCTGTTCTGTAATGAATGATCTGAATCATTGAAGCATCTTATTTTTAGTGTAATTTTACAGCAGATATCTGGAGAAGTGTGCTACTTCACTTCGGCCTTCACTCCCCGTTGAGGCAATCCGAACAAGAATGGTACTTAATTTTTAAATACACTAGATGGAAAAGCATTAGTGGAAGCTTACTTTTGAAACAACTGAAGAAGACATTGTATCAATTATGGATGGAGCGGAACAACAGGGTGTTTAGTAATATGTGTCTTGCTAAACATGTATTGGTCCGTATTATCATAAGTTGTATGTGATGTATTTTATATTCATTTCTTTATAACTGTTTTGTGAATTAAAAAATGGTTGGGGCCATTCAAACCCGCTTGCTATGCAAAAATAATAATTAATCCATTACATGACAAATTTATATATCTCATATATATGTTAAAAATGTAACAAGCCGGAAAATATGAACTAGTTTAAAATTTTTGGATTGGCTATTTTAGTCGATTTTAAATATTTAAAATAAATATTTTAAATAATAATGAAGAAAAGTATGTTCGAATCGATGTTTGAAAATTAATATAATTATTTTTAATTATAAACATGGCCTGAAATGGCGCGGTAGTTTCAAAATTTCAATTCAAACTTTGAATGACTGTACCGGGTGCAAAATGAAATGGAATTTAGTGAATCCAAAAATATTTAAATCTGTTAGTGAATATCTTTCTAACGAATCGGAAAAATCAAAGTTTCATAGTGGAAATCAAAAGTTATGGCCAAATGAATTTTCAGAAAGGTCGCTATGTAGTTTATATAGCCCGTGAAAATAGCCATTTTGCAAACAACCTCAAAATTTGACGAAACCACTTTTGTTGGATTCGAGATGTCAAATTATTGCTAGATTTCAAATTTCATAATTTTTGAAGTCAGTATGTGAGCGTGGCGAAGGAAAATGTGTTTGGTCGATTTTTGTTAAAATGGGTCGAACAGAAAAGGGCCATTTTTCAAACTGTCTCAGAATTCGAAGAAACTAGTTTTGTTGAGACCGTATCATCAAAAAATAGCTAGATTTATTTTTCGGGAATTTTTATAATCATTATGTGGCCCCGACAAATTGAAATGTACATTCAAATCGAATATTAAATGTTTTATATTTTAATTTAAAGGAAAACTGACTGAAACATTCGAATAGGCCTTCGAAACATATTCCATTGTGCTCGGAATGGGCGTATTTAGCTAGGGACGACAGTCGTTGGGTTTGGATTGGAGTTCGTATGAGATAAGGGGTATTTTTGGATTTTTAAATATATAAATAAAATAAAATTATCTCATTGGCCATCTCTCTCTCCCCGATATTAAAAATCGCGCGACGGCGGAAAACCCTTCAGAACTTCTCTCCTCCATTCCTCCCTCCACACGTCGAACCACCCCCTGCCCCAGTTGAACTTTTTGTAGATCTCTCCGAGCTCTTCAAATCCATACCAGTTAGAGCCCACATCGTGTCGTCGTCGAGGAGAACGACCCTCTCAAAGATCGGGTCTTTGAACCGCCGCGCTGCTCGATTCTGACCACTGAACTGGACCCCACCACCCTCGCCTGGAAGCCATCTCGACGCTCTACACTGTGGTGCTGGTCGATTGCCCCCTAGCTTCGCGGATTTCATGAAAAATTAAAACCTAGTTTTGAAGGTATCGTGGAGGTAACTGCTGTTATTATATTAAACTATTCTATAGCACTTCTAAACGCTACGGTTTATGATTTCACTGTAAAAATTATATCTTTTTGCTATGTGGACGAAATCCAGTGAAATAAGAGACACCAAGACCGTGAGGATGTCTTCCACATTCTAGAAGAGACCGGATATTTTTCTGAGCCTTCTACAATTTTTGGTGGAGTGGAACCCAAAGTGAGATTCCTAAATTATAAATGATATGGAAAACAACGATGTATAAATTATATAGTCGAAGTATGAGTTATATAAGCATTGTACACCACATGTATAAGCGTTGTATAAGTTGTATGTTCGATGTATAAGTTATATATGCGATGTAAAAATGATATATGCGTTGAAATATATTGAAATTATATTGAAATGAAATCGAAATATAGTTATATACGTATATCTATATATATACATACTCCCATCGTCCATAGACCATGGACGATATATATTGGTTGTGATATTGTTTGGATTATTGGTTGATGTGAAATTTTGGTTAATATCATGAATGGTTGATTTGAAATGATTGATTGTGGTTGAAATCCCAATAGGATTAGTATATGGGAAAATTCATCTGCGTACGAACTAGATATTGAAAATCCCCATTGTCAAAAGTAGCGAGGCTTTAAGGTAGAGCGAGGAGCCGTACTAGGGACGATCCCGGTTTTAATTACCCTGCCGTTATGCTGCCGAAATTTTCTGAAATACTTCTGTGTTTGATTTAAATTCATGTGTTGAATGTTGAAATAAAATTCATATGTTGAATGTTGAAATAAAATTCATGTGTTGAAGTAAATTCATGTGTGGAATGGAGTTTGTGTATTGAATAAATTCATTGAAAGATAAATATAACATTTTTATCATACATATACTATATATAATATTAGTGTTTTAAATAAATTGTTTTAACAATAAAAATCACAATTTTAGCTTATATATAAACTATATAAAATAATTGTGTTTTGAAATAAATTGGTTTAACAATAAAAATAACATTTTTACCTTATATGTAAACTATATAAAATAATCGTGTTTTGAAATAAATTGTTTTGCAATAAAAATCACATTTTTATTATATATATAAACTATATAAAATAATCATGTTTTGAAATAAATTGTTTTGCAATAAAAATCACATTTTTATTATATATATAACTATATAAAGTAATCGTGTTTTGAAATAAATTATTTTGCAATAAAAATCACATTTTTATTATATATATAAACTATAGAAAATATTCATGTGTTGAATGTTGAAATAAAATTCATGTGTTGAATGTTGAAATAAAATTCATGTGTTGAATAGAAATTCATGTGTTGAATAGAAATTCGTGTGTTGAAATAAAATAAACCAAATTCATGTGTTGAAATAAATATCTGTTGGATAAAAATATCGTTTTTATCAAATATATGAAGTGAAAATGGTTTTGAAGTTGAAGAATCGATTATATTTATTTATATATATATAATTAAAATATATCGAATAACGACGCTGTAGTTCGTGTTTTGAAACCGTGATTTCAAACGATTAGTGCGGGGGATCCGACCATCGGATTTTCCCGAAACCAAAACCGTTGGGTTCGCCTCGGAAATATCTTTCCAACGACACCCATTTTGTGAAGATCCAACAGTTGGATTGTCTGGAATGTTTAATTCAAATTCGAAGAAAAACAGCACCATAATTGATTATATATATATATATATAATTAAATTAAATCGAATAACGACGCTGCAGCTCGTATTTTGGAAATCGAAACTTCAAACGATTGTTCCGGGAGATCCGACCGTCGGATTTTCCAAAATTGAAACCATTGGATTTGTTTTGAAAAGATCTTTCTAATGATATAAAATTTGCGAAGATCCAACGGATAGAATTTCAGATATGTGTAAGTCAAATCTGAAGAAAAACAGCGCCGCGGCCGTGTTATGGCCCGAAGTGTCATTTGAATGAAATGGCTATTTTTAAATAAATAAAAATACCGATAAATCGTTATAAAATATTATAAACGATATGGAATGGAAATAAACCAAATTTACCCTATTTAGTGGATATTTGATGGTTGAATGTGTTTGGTGGGAAAATTACGTTTAAGAACAAAATTATTGATGTTGAATAATTTAACCATTGAAATGAATTGATTTAAATTCTAAATGTATATGAATTATTTGAAAAGGCCGAGTTAAATCTCATTTCAAATAATTGATCGGCGATAAGAAGTCGATGATGATGACGGTGGTTGAAGACCGGAGATCTTCACCTCGGTTGGATGATAACTGATGTCTTGATTGGGAGGCATCCCGAAATATAGATAATAAGTGGTGATCGTCCAGACGTACTGGGAGATCGATGGATATGTGAGGTAGATAGTGCCTCCGGTTTCGTTCAGACCCAGAAAGAACTTGTAAATGGACTGTGTGTCTGACATTAGATTTTGTGTTGTGCTGATTGATCTCTATTAAATATATATCTGTTTGGCGGCGGAGAATTTATTCTCTTGCTTAACGCCCTTCTCTGAGATGTACGAGCTCAAAGGTTATATATCGATAGAAATCAGTCGCACGGAGTGAATTGCCTGTGTTGCACGTCTAAGTGGAAAATGATCAAGGCTTCTGTTGAAAAGAAAAGTCTTGTGGTTTATGATCAAAGCACGACCTATGTGGCATAGCTTTGTGTATAACGTGAGTTCGCGAGCCTCACACCTCGGTATGAACTAGAAATGGGAGAGGACCTCAGGGAGGGTATGCTTTTCCTTCTAGTTAGGTTGGTGTCAGTGACCTTCCAGCCCTGACATTTATATTATTTTCACCTGTGTGGTTGTTGCTGTTGCGAGGTGCCTCAGATATATCAGTGACTATATGAAGCCGATGGAGTCGTAGGACTCATCTACGCCACAAAGGGCGGGGGAACGCAGTGTTCAAGAATTTTAATCCACATCGGTGGACCGGCCCTGACGATCAAAGGCTTGACTAAGTACTTTCCTGAAGGGCGGGCTAGAGCGTCTCGAAGTCAGTAAGGACTATCTTTTGCCTTGGTTCATGATGGAAATCCAATTTCCAAATACGACATATGCGATTTTGATTGTATACCTATGTATGGCGACATAGTGGTATGGGGCATTAACGTCGTCTATGATTGATACTTATGATTTGAAGTTGTTTTTGAAACATATAAACACTAGTAAAAATATAAAATACTTTTGTTTTATTCGTATTAAGTATATTTTGGCCATTATAAGGTAAAAACTCTATCCTCCGGTTTGCGCTGCATTGTGTGATGGGAACTGAGTCTTATAATGGCTTCATTTTTATAAAAGCATTGCGATGTTTAAAAGATTTACTTGTTGTAAAGCACTGGCAATCGAATGGAGTAAACCCTTTCCGCGAAAGTGGCGTGGTCCTGTGATTAGCCATATTATAAAATGTGTTAAGTAGATTTCTCATACCAGTCCCAAGATTAACTCGTAGTTTGTTTCACTTGCGAACTCGGGTGCCCCTTTTTCCATAGGGGCAGCCTTGTATTCAGGTTTTTAGCAGGCCCTTTCTGGATACCTGGAGCTGAAGATGGATTCTATCTTTTATCTCTTTTTATGCTATTTAGCTCCTATTGTACATATTAAGTTTTGTTTTTCCGCTGTAGACATTTATGTATAGCTGAACTGTGTTTTGTACTAAGTATGATCTTGTATACTGTGTAACTCTAATGATGATGTTTATCCAGTGTATTATTTGTACATTATCTGGTGTATTTATTTAATTCTGTTCTGCTATTTCCTGTTTATGTGTTATATTCCAAAGATTACCCTAGCCACCGTTGTACGGGGTTTTGGGGTCGTCACAAAAAATAATATTTATAGCCAATTGATATTTATTTCAATACATGACCATTTTATATATCTCATAAATATGTTAAAAACAATATTTTTAACTAACCAATATTTATTTTAATGCTTGACAATTTTATATATCATATATACTTTATACAACGCATGTATATATATATATATATTATACAATGCATATATGTATTTTTTACAATGCATATATATTTTATACAACGAATATATATTTTATTTACTCCATTTCACATCACAATCACAACACAGTACAGTCAATTTAACATTTCATGGTTTCCAAACAATAGTGAATGTGAACTAACAGGCACCGTACAACATTTGTGATAATTAAAAACTGATAAAAATCAATATTGGCAATTTATATATTCAGCTATAAAATAAATAACTGTAGAAGTATCATTGTGAGAGTGTTCTCACATTCGTCTCCACCCCGTTGTTCTTTATTGAAGGATTGTTTTAACAAAATTAAATAGTCATTTAATTTTGTCAAAAATTCCAATTCACTTTGTTTCCGTTCTGGTCAGTTCCATGTTGTAGAGTTTTCCATCACGATTGCAACGCAACTGAGTTTGCAATTTTCTGATATCACATGCAAAAGATATCGTATTTTAAACATTGTATACTTAAATAAAATTATTTAGAGATAATTAAATTTCTTAATTAACAAATTAACCTGTTAATTACATTCTGGAAAAACTGGGCCACGTTATTTCTTCTTCCCGTTTGTCTGTAACCCATCGCACGCACCAGATAATTGACCAACGCACGCAACCTTAGGTAACCAGAGATCGGTCAACCTTCGCCACGCCACTCCCCTCGACGTCGCCACCCTTCTCCAAGAGGACCACCATGTTCGAATTCCCCTACTTCTCGAAAACCGCATGCGAATGCCACAACTTCAAACCAGAAATTTTCCCCGTCCATAAAACGAAAAGCGATCTATTCCGTTGAGTTTGTAGACCTCACATAGTACTTTGATTTTTGTTCCGAAATCATGAATTAATTTTTACTAGAATGACAAAATTTAAGGATTAAATCCTTGGCGCAGCGTCTAGGATCTAACTCCTCACGAATTGATGGATCCGTGGAAATTCGACCAAGAATGAGATAGGTGCTCGACTCCGTTGATCTTTCGATGCCGGAATCTCGCTATATTCAACACGTTGATTTCGCAAGATACCGCGTTGTCGATCTACGATTCTTTGAACGTTGATCATTCGCAAGTGATACCGTGAATCGTCTTCAAATTCGTTGATTCGAGTGCACTCAAATATCCGAAAATGGAGAAATGAGATAAACTCAATTTCCAATTTTAAAGGTGGCATAAAGCTCACACAAGGGATTTAATCAAACTTCAACAACCTTTACAACTCACTCCACATCCCTATTTATAGGGTTTACATCACGCTTTGTCCAAATGGACGACCCTAATACAAGAGTCTCGACCCAATAAGGCGGTCGACCTTTACGAGGTACAAATAGTAGAAGGAACGACTCAGCTATGAAATGACAAAACAATTGGAACGAGCAACCCATACATGTTGTTATCTTTTAACAACACTTATTGTTTCAGCCAGCAGCGGCACAAGGGCGATTGACTCGATAGCCAACAACTCTAAACTAAACGACTTAGGTGCGGCAACATCGAATGAGTGAGCTATTAGCGAACGCACCAGGTTTGATCAACTCTGGGGTGAGTGACTCAAATGCGAACGACTCATTCCTTGCATGATCTACCCATTTTTTCTCAACTCTCTCCCTTTTACTCACACTGGAGAGCGACCGTGTTGGATTGTTGGGCTTCTCTTCCTGGTTCACAGCCTCACTAAGCGACTCTATTATGTCGTTGGACGACCGAATCTTCGCTTCTTCCAGCTTTAGTTTTACGGACGATATGCTCTTCCTTCCCTTTTGTTCTAGGTGTCTGAACGACCAATAGCTCGCATACAAAAATCCTTCATGGTGCGCTCCATCATACTCCCCTGGTTGACAAGAATTCATCCTCGAATTCACACATTCTTCTTTGCTGACAAGTTCATCTTTATAGTATGGAATTAGATATTTGACATTGAACAAATCCGAAATATACACACCTGTTGGCAGTTTCAACTGATAAGCAGTATCATTGATTTTCTTCACAATTTTTATGGGACTAATCTTTCGGGCCTTTAATTTGTTGTAAGTTCCCACAGAGAAACGATCTTTCGTTAACACTGCGTAAATGAAATCTCCCTCTTCGAAATTAACATTTCGTCGCTTCAAACCTGCAATTTTTTTATATTTTATATTTGACTTGAGAAATCTTTCATGCGCGACTTTGTGACATTCCCGCAATTCATTAACAAAATCACTGGTTCGTTTAACCATCCCTTTCTGTGGTGGAATTGTCGATAAATCTAAGGGTCCTCTCGGTATGACTGAATATACAATCTGAAATGGACTGAACCTAGTACTTCGACTGATGGCATGATTGTGTGAAAACTCAGCTTGACAAAATTTCGCATCCCAACCTTTTAAATTATCGTTCACAAGGCATATCAACAAATTTCCCAAGATCTGTTCAGTACTTCTGTTGGTCCATCTGTTTACGGATGATAAGCACTGCTAAATTTCAATTTCGTTCCAATCATTTTCCACAAACTGATCTAGAAATGACTTAGAAAATGTGTATCTCTGTCTGAGACAATGGATTCAGGTAATCCATGAAGTCGATAGATCTCTTTGAAGAATAACTGAGCAACATTCACAACGTCTTCCGTCTTTTTGCAAGCAATAAAATGAACCATTTTCGAAAAACGATCTACTACCACGTAGATAGAATCATTTCCTCGTTGTGTCCTTGGCAATCCTAAGACAAAATCCATACTAGTGTCTATCCATGCGTTAGTAGGTATAGGTAACGACATGTATAATCCAGCATTAGTGGCAGTTCCCTTAGATAATTGGAAAATGTGGCATCTTTGCGCAAACTTGTCAACCTCTTTCCTCATAGATGGCCAAAAGTAAGAATCAACGATCAGTTTTAAAGTACGATCACGGCCCACGTGTCCTTCCTCATGTAATTGTTTGACAATTTTCATTCTTAAACTGCAAACTGGAATACATAATTGAGTTCCTTTAAATAGGAAACCATCGATTATCATATAACCTTCCATATTTACTTCCTTGACTTTGGCTATGACCAATGAGAAATATGAATCGGTTGTTAGTAGTTCTGGAAGTACATCAAATCTGACTACTTCGACTCACATAGTTGTAAGCAAATGATTCCTTTGACTCAAAGCATCAGCTATGCGATTAGTCACTCCAGATGTAACACCCCGTGTATTCTATAACTGTGAAATTCACAAATTAAAGTATAACTAATTTGAAATCAAAGAATTAAGGGAAACGGGATACGCCATTGCGTTCATCTCGGAATTCTGCTAGAGATAGAGTCCGAGTTTGCGTAAAACGGATACCGTATGAAGAAGATATGGACGAACGAAGTTGGGCGAAAAACCAGAAAACGGGTCAGAATGCACTGGCGCACTTGGGAAGTGCGCCAGAACAAAAATGAACTGGCGCACTTCCCAAGTGCGCCAGTACATTTTGAGCCTAGCGCACCTGCCAAGTGCGCCCAGGTCAGAATGACCTGCTGGTCAAGTCTTGGCTGGCCAGGTCTGTGTTTGGTCGATTTTCTGAGCCTTGCCTTGTCACTAGGGCTAGGTGTCAGCTCCTGGTTGGTCTCCTCTTCAAACGAACGGCTATTATTGAACCAAGCTCCATCGACGGTCTAAATCAACTCACAAACTCTATAAAAAGGACCTAAGACTAACCCTAATTCACACAAACTAAAATGGAGATGAGACCGTCATGCTGCTGAGGAGAGAATAAGGATAACCGTCAGAAATTGAGAGACAATTAGGAGATAAATCAAAAGCTTAAAGCAACGTTAATCAAATCAAAACAACGCCTATAACAAAGGATAGCATCTCCAAATTCAGAACTCAGATTCCTGAATTGAAGATTCATCATACGTTGTAAGTAGAGTGCTATTCCGATGTGAATTAAATAATTGCGTTGATTTGTGTAAAGTAAGAAATGGAATTGTGGTGATAATAATCTATATTTGTATGTTGCTTTGATTCTAACGATTTGGGAACGTTGTGGTATACGATTTGATATTCGCAAGCATATGATTCATATTGAAAACTACATGTTTGTGGTAGTTATTTACAACACCCATTTGATAATTGAAAGTATATGATTCATGTTGAAAGTAACAACTATATGTTGTAATAGTTTATTTGAGATTCATGCAAGTATATGATTTACTGTTATGCCAACATGATATATAATTTTATGGTCATCTTTAGTGTAATTTGATCCACTTGAGTATTATGATTCATATGAAGTTATGTTGGAATTGGCATCATAGTTCAAGTATAAAAATCATGCTTTTGTGATAGTGACAAAAGCATGCATCTTTGTGAACTTGTATTAATTTTATGAACATGACTAAACTATGTTTGTTATTATGCCTAGTTGAAAACATGTTTTTAGGCTTATGTTGTTATCATAATCATATGATAATATATGTGACACAATTAAGTTAGATTTACATCCCAATTGCAAGTTTACAATGATTCATGTATTATTTATGCCATGATTACATGAGTAGAATGATTCATGTTTAAGTATTATTTATGCCATGATTATATGAATAGAACGATTCATGTTTAAGTATTACTTATACCATGATTATATGAATAGAACGATTCATGTTTAAGTATTGTTTATGCCGTAATTATATGAATAGAATGATTCATGTTTATGTATTGTTTATGCCATGATTATATGAATAAAATGACTCATGTTATGCCATGATTATATGATGCAAGTTCACATGTGCCTACTTTATGTTAATTGAATCGTTCGTTGCAAGTTCATGCGTTCACACTCCCCTTTTTCATGTTACCTTATAAACACCTTGTTATAAGCCTCCCCTTTTCATTTGGCTAAATTGGGTTTAAGTATTAGACCCAACACACCTTACATTGTAGCGAACGTGTAAAGCGGGGGTAATGACGTTTGAGCTAAAATATAGAACATATGTGTTGGCATGTTTGACACATGCCAACAACCTTGAAAAACAATTAAGTGGCATAAATGAATTTAATTCAATAAAGATGAGTTTGAATAATGGGCCGCAAATATTTACATATAAAAAGAAAAGAGACAAAATATGTAAATGTAAAAAATACGATGTGTTTAACCCGAGGTTGGATTGAGTTGTGATGTAAACCTGCCCGGAACCGCCCGGCTGTCCAGTAGTCACAACAATACCTATCCAATGTGGGTGGTTAAACACGGAGCCCAATACGGACCCGAGGTTAGACTGAGTTGTGGCGTAAGACTGCCCGGACCCAACCGGCAACATGCAGCCACAACAATACCTGTCTAATGTGAGAGGTTGAGGCTTTAATAAGACAATTAAGGCTGAGTCAGGATTGATAGGATTAAGTAAATTATGTTAATACTTAATCAAAATGGAACATGCTAAACTAAACAGACTGATTGGGGGTTAGGTTTATTAAACACTTAACCAACTTAGCATGTAGGCTAGAAATAGAAAACCTAGTAGCGGGGGACCCTTTTCAGCAGTAACCCTACAAGGTGTATCAGGATACCCTGAACTAGGCAGGGTGGGGCACGATTACTGGGCTGACTGTAAGAGGTCAAATCGACGGCGGTGGTGCAACAGTGTAGGTTCTAACGGGGTGCGGGCGTGCACACACTTTGGCGCAGAAAAATAAGGCACTGGGCACCAGTAGCATACCTGTGCATTCTAGAGTTGTGTCGGGCCGCCACCATGGGACTTGATACACCCCATGGTGGGACCAGCATAGGTAACTACAACATCGGGGCCGTAAGACACATGTAACTATGCGAGTAGGAGCCGATCATCAGAAATGGATCACTTCACCCTGATTATGGGGTGCCTGTTGGGAACTGGTTTATATGGGTACAAAGATTAATATGGGGTACGATAGTATATTCAACCCTAGACAACTTAACTTAGTTTATGGTGCTTTCCCATTTCCAGTTTATACTTATCATACCCAGTTCTTTATTCATAGACTAAATAGTCCTAGGCTTACTCAGGCTTTATGTCTGACTCTACTTTTCTTTCGCCTTCTTTTCTTTCGTTCCCCCCCCCCCCCCAGGTCCACAGGGAGGGAACACCGCAGCTTGACCAGATTTCACATCCAGCTTGAAGAGAAAGAATGTATTGCTTGGATCTTTTCCGTTTTGGACTATGGCTTTGGACAGCAATTATGGGACTTTTGCAGTTTATTTATGTTTTCTTTATGCTTCTTTAAATAATGTAATCAAGACAGTTATGATTTTGGAAGTATTGTAAGACAATTATGGCATGGTTTGTGTAACACGTATTTTGATGAAATAAAAGTTGTTGTTTTCCGCTGTTCAAAAATATGTGTTATTATATCTGTCTTGTATATCTGTGACTTATACTTATAAACCTCCACCAAAATTAGGGCATTCCCTTTGAGAGTGACCCTAACGGAGGTGGGGTGTTTCACCAGATTTGTGTTTTACAACAAATGTAAATTATTGCAAATAAGCAATCCGCAAAGCGTGTCTAGCTGTAATCTTTTCTTGACTTTGCAAATGTTTCAAAGCTTCGTGGTCAGTATATAGCACAAACTCCTTATGAAACAAATAGTGTCTCCAACGCTTGACGGCTTGTACATAGCATAAAACTCCACTTCATACGTATTGTATCTCGTCTTTGCTCCAGACAACTTCTCACTGAAAAATGCAATAGGACGGCCCTTCTGACTCAACAACCCTCCTACTCCAACTTTCAATGCATCCGTATGCAATTCGAATAATAGCTGGAAATCTGGTAACATAAGGACTGGCATGGTCGTCAAAAGTTCTTTAATCTTCTCAAAAGAAAATTGGGCTTCCTTTATCCATGTAAATTGTTTCCCTTTAATGCAATCAGTAACAGGAGCCATCAGACTACTAAAGTGTGGAATAAACCTCCGATAGAATGATGCCAATCCATGAAAGCTTCTGACTTCTGTTATGGTTTTTGGTCAAGGGAAATCTCTTATTGCAGCAACTTTCTTATGGTCCACTTGTATCCCTTCCTTAGATACAATGTATCCTAAGAACAAAACAATTTGCATCATGAAATTGCACTTCTTTGTTGCAGCATAAAATTGTTCTTGACAAAGAATCTTCAACACTGTTTTCAAATGTTGTATATGCTCTTCCATACTAGCACTATAGATCAAAATATCTTCAAAATATACCACCACAAACTTTAAAATATAGGGTCTAAAAATCTGATTCATGACTCTCATAAAAGTACTTGGCGCATTCTATAGACCAAACGGCATAACCAACCATTCATACAACCCCTCACGAGTTTTGAAGATGGTTTTCCATTCATTCCCTGGTTTAATTCCAATTTGATGATAACCACTCTTCAAATCAATCTTTGAAAAGATAACAGATCCACTAATTTGATCCAATAGATCACCTATTCTCGGCATAGGAAATCGGTATCAAACAGTGATCTTATTAAGAGCTCTATTATCCGTACACATTCTCCATAAACCATCTTTCTTTCGAACTAACAAGATAGGCACAACACAAGGACTAAGGCTCTCTCGTATTCGCCCTTGTTTAAGCAGCTCTTTAACTAATCTCCTCAACTCTTCATGTTCCTTTGGACTCATTCAGTAATGTGGCCTATGTGGCAACACTGCACCTAGCACCAAATCAATTTGGTGTTGTATGTCCCTGAGTGGCGGTAGTTCTTTCGACAACTCTTCAGGAAACACATCTTCAAACTCTTTCAGCACATGCTCCTATTCTGCAGAAATATCAGACTCTTCATGAGATTCAAATCCAATCAACATAAACACTTCATGATTCACTTCTACTTCTTCTACAAATTCCTTCAAAATTAAAAGATTAGTCGAGTTCATCTTCTTCTCTACTGTGGCTTCATTTTGATTGTACTTCTTAGGAACTAATGTGATTTTAGTGCCTTCAAACTTGAAACTATAGCTGTTGGTTTTGAAAGTAGCCATCCCGTCCGTCGGATCAGTTAGGGATAGCCAGGGAGAGCGGGAAACTTGTATTTTCCAAACCCAAGCCTAGACACTATCCTCTCTGTCACCCTAGAACTTTCTGGTGTATGTATTATTAAAAGAGATGTCATTAATGAACCTTTCTTTTGTATATAAATAAATTGTTAACAATTTATCCTCCAAGTTTAACCACTTATCCTCAAAGTCCATTTTCCCTTTTTGAAATAAATTTTGGCCTATACCCTATACATTTGCCATGCCTACTAATGGACTTGTATTATAGGTCCAAATCTTGATTTGCCTATCTTACAGTTTATAGCAATTTAGATCCAACACCCCCATTTACAGTTCATGCCAAAACTAGATTTTGTATTCTAGTTTACAGTTTGTGCCCAAAACTTAATTTGCATACCAACTACCTATTTTGTGGCCCATTTAACCATTTACCATTTACGCCCAATGTATGTAAATTATGCTAATATACTTATCATGCTTAGTTTAGCCACCCAATTCTGATTTAATATTCTAATTTCAGTTCATGTCAAAACTAGGCTTGTTATTCTAATTTTCATCTTAATAGTCATGCTATAATGCATGTTCCCAAACTATGCCAATTTCCAAGTCTAGTCAATTTCATGTTTTTCCCCAAAACGTATTCCCGTCGTTCGTATAATCATGATTCAACCTAGATCATAAATAAAGCTAGATTCGTCGATAAAAGGGAATGAACCAAAATGCCATGAAAGAACGGACATAATAACTGGCATAAGATGACATGAAAAGGGTTGAATAGTATAGATTCAAGAACATGGGTAGACCTAACTTAATAGGTAAATTCCCAAGGTCTAAAACCAAAGAAACCAAGAATAGACAGAATAGAGACGTAGGTTCCAGAACATGGGTAGACCTAACTTAATAGGTAAATTCCCAAGGTCTAAAACCAAAGAAAACCAAGAACAGACAGAATAGAAAATCAGGTTTAGACCCAATTTCACAGTCACAAAACTTAAGCAACACTTTCCTAGTCATGAATCATAGGTGTTTAGTCACAATTGTCCTTGTTATGTCATAGGCAATAGTTTATGTTTTCTAATCAAAGGCATAGGCTTGTGTTCATAGTCTAGGAAATAATTCTCATAGTCACAGTCACAGTCATAGGCAATGTTCATAGTCATAGGCAATGTTCATAGTCAAAGAGGCATATGGTTCTGAGGTCCATAGTTTCATAGTCACGGTCTTATTTGTCCTTGAATCATGACAGTTCTTAATTAGGTCTAAGGAAATAGGCACTGATTCGAATAGAAAGAATTGGCATACTCTTTTATTCCTTTAATTTCATGTCACGAAAAGAGAAGCGTTCAAATCTGAGAAGTTACAGACTTACAGAAATTAGATTAGATTCGTAGAAAAACAGTCGGTGCAGTCGTTTGAATCTTCACTTGCAATCCTAGCTAGACTTGGACCCCTTTTTGAAAGTCTTGAGCAGCATCTCCTCATCTTGATTTATTTTATATATTATTTATTTATATGTTTTCTCAGAGTCACAATAGGGATAGAAAAGAATTGTGAATAGAGAAGGAGACTAAGGCTGTTTATATAGTGTAGAAGTCAATGAATCTGGTCAGAATGGCGTCTAGATACAAAAGAACGAACCAGGTTCAGAAAACTGGAAAAAGCGGGGGGGGGGGGGGGTCGACCCCAGGTCAACTACCCAGTCGACCTGGGTGCCTTGGGCAGGAAAATTCCCGCCCAGCCCAATCTGGGTCCGATTTTGAATTTGAATTCGCTTTTCTGAACTGTTTTGAAATTTAATCTTCACTAAATCTTCCGGAGGTCATATCTCCTTCGTACGGACTTCGATTCTCGCAAACTCGGACTCGTTTTCATGCAGAATTCCGAGACGAACGCAATGGCGCAGCCCGTTTCGCTTGATTTTGATTTTAAAATTTAATTCTGCCTTGATTTGTGAATCTTAGTGTTACAGAATTACGGGGTGTTACAACGGTCATTTGTAGAATCAAGAACGGAACGCAAATTGGTATGTATAAAATTACGTTCATTTTCTATATTAGGATATCGCTGAAGTGATTCATTCCAATTATATGAGGTATCGAAATCGCGTAAACCTATTTCCACCTCCTCTTCTAGAACCAAAAAAGGTCCCATTGTCGCCGCCATCATCCATTCCTCTTGTTGATTTTCTTCAATGTCGTTTACAACGTTATTGATTTCAAATTCATCTTCTAAGGCATCTGGAAGTGACTGAGGTTGAATCAAACCCAGATCAATATATCTATCAAACCAAGTATCAAAGTTTCCTTTTGCTTCATTTAGATTTTGATAATGATGGTGTAGCAACACCTATATTAATAAGTTTGATTAGTTGTATGAAATCCAAAGGTTATAACAATTATTATAGAAAAATATAATATTTCAACAATCAAGGTATTAAAGGCTATATGGTTAAAGTAACTTTGAAAAGGAAACACTGTTGTATTTACAAAACAATCTTATGAAATTTTAATGCAATCAACAATAGTAAGAAAATAAAATTAAAGTAGTATTACCTGTTGTTCGCAAAAAAACTCCCAATTTTCACTGAATGGCGGAATATTACTCTTTAGATCTGGTATTATTCGCACCACTGCCTTTGTTCGTAATTTATGGCAACCTTTATTATAAAAAGGTAAATTTTTTGCCATATCAAACAGTGAGAGATTTTCATGCTCGGGTGGTCGATCCATATATCTCATAATAAAATTTGGATTAGATTCTCCCATATCTTCGTTCGCTGTAGTATTTCGACGTTTGATCACCGTTGACAACATACTTTTCTCTCTTACAGTAAGTTGCACTATTGTTCTGGATGAACGTACTAAAGGATATGACATTAGAAGATGACACACTTCCTGTACAGAAATGTCTCGTTCAGATACAGTCTTAAGAAGAAGTTTCTTTATTGCAGAGGTAGATGTTTTGCATGGTTTATGAACGTTTTCTACAATTGATCTGAATGTATCTATAAACATCTTTGATACCGGTTCAGATTTAGCTGCGTATTTTCCAATATAATTTACCATGGCATGAATGGATACCAGCGGAGACCAATCAATATTAGCATGCCAAACTTGAAGTACTTTCCTATTATGAGAGCATACTAAAGGGTCATTACGTTTTGAG
This sequence comes from Allium sativum, assembly GCA_030737875.1. Taxonomy (NCBI): domain Eukaryota; kingdom Viridiplantae; phylum Streptophyta; class Magnoliopsida; order Asparagales; family Amaryllidaceae; genus Allium; species Allium sativum. The sequence goes on from CM060916.1 coordinate 550,029,220, forward strand.
ATAAAACGAAAGATTTTAATATTTGGAGGATCTTCTACAATTTTAGATTGTGGAATGACATCAAATGGATATTTAAACTGATGTATCATTTGCTTGGTTGTCTTGTGCAATCGCAAACATTAACTTCCACACCTAGAATGATGCATAACCCAATTTATTAAATTTGCATAATCATCATCGTCAGCATCTAAATTTGCATCAGTCGGAATAACCCATGCGCAAGGATGTTCTTGTGCATTTAATGACTAACCCATATTAGAATTTATTGTACGAACAAGACAATCAAAATATTCAATTATTATAGAATTCTCTGATAAATTTTCACTAACATATGATAAGTTCGGTGCATCCTTGAACCAGAGAAAGCCATGAATATGTCCACTTCCGCGATTTTGCCATTCAAATCTATACCAAAAGTCAATCACTGAAAACTCTGGTGTTAAGAAATCTTTTATGAACATATGAACCCTTGTTTGAAAAAATCATGCAGCGATAAGTGGGTTTTCATTTAGTAATTGCGCCTTTCTTTTTCTTTTCTCATAGAGATTCAAATTTTCCAATTCATCTGTCGGGTCGAGAAGTTTATAGATTTCTGGCCATTGCATATCTGCCAAACTTAAAGTGAAAAATATTGTTGGAGCTCCTAATTGTTTTACCATTGCGGTTAACTCTTTTAACCTTGCTAGTCAATAAGAACGGGTTCCATGGATGCCTTTTCTGAAGTAAGAAATATGCTGAGACAACTGTTTATCTCCTGATTTTAACATTTCACATATGTCTTGAATTGACAGGTCTCCATCCTCTAGATTTTTTTGTACGTAAATATTACCAATATCAAGGGCACGCCATCTACTAATTGAGTTATAAGCAAAGTATCGAAATCTTGGATCTTTTTTCAAATCTCTGATCATGATATCTCATAAGATATTGAAAATATTGTAAAGGCCTAATTTTTCTTGGTCGAGCTTGTCTCAAATCAGCACTTCCTAATGGAAACAATGATGGAAATGCCACGGAGATATAACCAGGAGTATTAAACTCATCAATAGCATTTGATGAGATCATCATTTGAACAACTATTCCATGTTTTTCTTGATTTTCTAAAAGAGATAAAATGTGGGCTTGCTAATTTGGTTGTACCGAAGATGTGATAGCGCCCGATGTCTCAAATTCATCAATGCATGTAACTTCATTTTCAAACTCCGGTGGTCCTCGTGCATCATCATCAGAATATTGTGTTGAATTTGTCTGCGAATTATCTGGAATATAAGGAAGGGTAGAGGGCACTCCATCGAATGGTAGCTCATTAAGAGATATTTCATTAATTTGCACATCAGAGTAATAAATATTATATGTTTTAAGCCAGAGTAGTGCTTGTCTTACATGCTCACGTCTTACTCGGAATTCCTTACTTCCGTGTGTTCCTGTTCTGTTGACAATTAATATTGTGGATAAAATTTCCAACCTGAAAGGAAGAGAACATGCGATTGCATTGATATCCTCAGGGAAATTAATAATATTTCCACTATATTTATATTGTTGCCCTTTAAAACGATAAACTGACAAAACAGGATGAATACGCGCAATTAATATTTGTTCTAAACTTGTTAGAAAAGATAATATAGGCGGAATGGATCCGGGTTCCATCAAATTTTCAGAACTGAACAAATAAGGAAGACCATATTGCGGTTTATCCTTGCAACAATTAGAACAAGAAGTTGGTGAAACGGTTTGATCTGGAAAAAATCGAGAGCAAGCTTGACAAATTTTCCATTGAATGTTTTGACATGAGCTTCTAAATTTCTGAGCATTGTTAATTTTTGAAATGGGAGATGAACTATTAATCATGTTTGAGTTTTTACGAGCAGCCCTAAATTCTTTATGTCATGCAGCATCAAGTGCTTTTCTACGTTGTTGTTCTTCAGTAGTTTCACTTGAACGTCTAGATCTTTGGGCTGATGCATGATTTCTTCTGTATTTATCCATGATTTCATCGTATTTTTTAAATGTCGACAAGTCTCTGTTATATAAAAATTTCTTATATTAGCAAATTTCTCAAAGTAGTACATTTAATTAACTATTATAACATTTAAGCTAAATGCAGAATGATATACCTTTCCGAAGCACGTGAAAAATCAAATGGACCAAAAGCACCAAAAGAATCATCAAAAATATCACATTTACTAGAACAAGATGGAGCAAATGCTTTTAACCTTTTGGATGTATCAAAAGTTCCTTTAAAAGAATTGGAATCAACATATAAAGCATTCGAATGTGACAAAGGCTCCTCTCTAGTCTTAGGTTTGTTTACTACATCCTGTGATATACGTTTATAACTTAAAGTTAGTATTTTCTGTACCACGTAATAATATTCGAATTAAAAAGACCAAAACACATGTTCTTATGCTAAAATTTGACATTATATTTTAAAAGTTACAAATTTAAGCAAAGAAAACCTACATAGCTCAACTGATTCTTGCATGGACATCTTGCATATGGTTGATCCATTCATCATCTTGTTCGTCATTGTTTAGCAAGGGAAACGCATTTAAATCAATATTATGCATATCACCTACATGTGCAAAAATTATTTTATAAATACCACAACTGATAGACAATTTAATGTTAATTCTACTAATTTGAATGTTCAACACAAAATATTTAATGATAAATAATGTTGAAGGAGTCACCTTGATCTCTAGGCTGTGTTTATTTCTGAGTGACATGGCAATATGAATTATTATCTAATGGTTGGCCATTGTCATTGTTAGATGAAGGCATAACGTTCAAATCAATGTGATTCGTATCATGCCTTATACCTGCCTGAAAAGTTAAAAAAACCAAGAATTAGATTTGACTTCATTTATCATTTATAACAACATATCAAATTTATTTAATCAAAAACAACATGATAAAAACACATTGCGAAAATCTGAGAAAACATGAAAAATTGACCGTTCGACGGATAAACTATGATGTTGGCACCTTTGTAATTTGACTGATATCTTCCTGAAATTGTAGCTCGCCATCAGTAGATGAGGGCAATGCATTCAAATCAATTTGATGCGCATTTTGAGTCATACCTCCTAATTTTAAAAAATAAAAACATAATGAATCAAAAATATAAAGTTATGAGAGAAGATGAAGAAGAAATAACAATGAGCACAGTGGAAATCATAGATAATACTAATTTGAATTCAAACACATGATTGCAAGAATATATGATATGCACAGCGTAAGATAAAATGATGAACTTCAAATCAAAAGGTTATAAAATTAACAATAAATATATATAGTGACATGCATACTAGAAAGACTATTTCACTAACTATGCTTATAATTGCCATCGCGATATGATCTGCATTTTCAAACTTGAAATTTGGTTTTCTAAATCTTTAACACATTAGATTTTTGTAAACTTTGCCTTATGGTATAAATAATGACATGATTTTGTAGATTTTTAAACCAAAGATTTTGGATTTTTATACAAGGAATAACATGTCATTTAAACTAGGAAGGCTAACTTCCTTCACCTACAAATCATGTCACAACATATATGGTCCATCACAACCACTTCATGTAAACATTCCAAAATCGACTTATACAAGCTGTATGAATATGAAAACTAACTTGACTATTTAACTACCCTATTCCAAACCATGTTATATCACAACAGAGTGCAATTACATTACATATAATTCAACACAATTTCCATTTTCATAAATTTACGTAACCTATAATTTATTTTATGCTATTAAATAAGGATGGCAAAAGGAAATTTGTAATGAGTTTAGATATCCGTTGAATGGTTCAACTTTTTAACCGCAAATCAATTACGGACAATGGATACTAAAGAAAAATTAAAATCAATTTTATTAGGACAAAAAATAAAATTTTATTAGGACTAAAATAAATAAAGATTTTTTTCTAACTTGTGCTCATGCACTGGACTGTTTTTCAACAATTGCCCTATCTGTTGAACTTGTGCATGAACAGCAGTTAGAACAAAATCTTTTCTAGTGTCACAGTTACCAATTTTTAGAAGAGCGCTCTTCGCTCATTCTTTGCATACAAATATCAAACCATTTAACCCATTTTTATTTTAACTATCAATAAATAATGCTAAGATTCTTTTTTTTAAAAAAAATTGAGAAAACAAAATCCGAAGATACGATCCCTAAAGCCCACACAGAACTAATAACAAAAAAAATGAAATGAAAAAAGGGCTGAATATCAACGAAATTACTAGTTACAGTTTAAAAACAGTTGCAAGTATGTGACATAACTATTTTTGACTTTTCTTGTTGTGACATAACAAAATATTTTAACAAAATTATTGAGCAATTATGTGACATAACAAAGTACAAACAACAAGAAATCAGATTCATGCTCTTATTGGATCAGTTCTCCAGATTAATCAAAATTAAATCTCGATATGAACAGAAGCTAGAGCTAAAAATTACAAGCAAAGCCTTGTCCAAAAAAATAAGAAGCAAATAAAAGGAGATATAAAAGATACGATCGAGATTCAACCTTATTTGAAACAAGTAATAATATAAAACACACACATCTTATTTGAAACAATTAAAACACATGCACCTTCTTTGAAGTGGTGGATCAATTGGAGTTAGTTGGTGTTGACGAGATTTGAGGAACGAAAATTTGTGATGAGATATGATCGGAGAAAAATGAAAATTTGCGATTTGATCGGAGAGAAATGAGGTATGAAGAGGAATCTGCGCAGAAACCATTATTTTAGGGAGATGAAAATATCGCGTGAAACAGGTATCGCGTGAAACAGTGAGCACGTGTAACGACCCGGAAAATCTGAACCAATTTAAAAATTTTAAATTGGCTAAAATAGTGGATTTTAAATATTTAAAATAAATATTTTAAATAATAGCAATGAAAAGTGAGTTTGAATCGATGTTTGAAAATAAATATAGTTACTTTGAATTATAAACAAGGCCTGAAATGGCGCGGTAGTTTCAAAATTTGAATTCAAACTTCGACGGACTGTACCGGGTGCAAAACAAAATGGATTTGAGTGAAACCAAAAATATTTAAATCTGTTAGTGAATACCTTTCTAACGAATCTGAAAAATCGAAGTTTCATAGCGGAAAGCAAAAGTTAAGGCAAAATGAATTTTCAGAAAGGTCGCTATGGAATTTATATAGCCCGTGAAATTGGCCATTTTGCAAACGACCTCGGAATTCGACGAAACCACTTTTGTTGGATCCGGGATGTGAAGTTATTGCTAGATTTCAAATTTCATAATTTTTGAAGCTAGTATGTGAGTGTGGCAAAGGAAAATGTGTTTTGGTCAATTATAGTTAAATTGGATCGACTAGAAAAGGGCCATTTTACAAACGGTCTCAGAATTCGACGAAACTAGTTTTGTTGGGACTGTATCATCAAAACATAGCTAGATTTATTTTTCTGAATTTTTTTGAATTAGTTTGTGGCCCTGGCAAATTGAAATGTACGTTCAAATCGAATGTTGAATGTTATATATTTTAAACTGAAGGAAAACTGACTGAAACAGTCGAATGGGCCTACGAAACATATCCCATTGTGTTCGGAATGGGGATAAAATGCTATCGACGACAGTCGTTGGGTTTGGATTGGGGTTCGTGTGTGAAATGGGGTATTTTTGAAAATAATAATATATATAAATAAAAAAAGGGTATTGGGCCACGTCAGAAACCCCCCCCCCCCCAAATTTCGCTCTCCCCGATCGATTGAAGGTGGAAAACGATCGCCGCTTCCAGGCCAGATTCCGACCGCCTCCTCCACTTTCAGCCCCTCCGCCAGTTAAGGTTTTTGTCCAGCTCTCCTTCCTCTTCAGATCCGACCAGGTCCCAGCCCCCATCGTTGAGCGGTCGAGGAGATCCAACGCCCCGAAGTTCATCACTTCAGGCCACCGCAGCCGTCGCCCGAGGCCACCGAAGTGGGCCCCCTTCCTGGTGCATGTGCGCCCCACCTGTCTCTTCGACGTCGTGAAGCTCGATCCTCGTATCGAGCAATGGATTGGAAGTTAAATTCAAACCTAGGTTTGAATCAAAAACTGAGAGGTATGGCTATGTTTATTTTCAACAGTTTTAACACCTTTAAACCGTTGCAAAGTTTGAAAAATCGTATCTTTCTCATGTATTGATGAAATTCAGTGAAACAAGAGACAGTGGGCTCGTGTGGACGTCTTCTACATTCTATACGAGACCGCATATTTTTCTGAGCCTTCTGCTATTTTTGGTGGAGTGGAACCCAATGTAAGATTTCTAATTTATAAATGATATGGAAAACAACGATGTATAAATTATATAGTCGATGTATGAGTTATATAAGCGTTGTACACCTCTTGTATAAGCGTTGTATCAGTTGTACGTTCGACGTATAAGTTGTATATGCGTTCTAAAAATTATATATGTGTTGAAATAGAAGTGAAATGCTATATATAAATATATATATACGCCCCTCGTCCACAAACCATGGACGATATTTATTGGTTGTGATTGGTGTGAAAATTGATTGATAGCGAATGGTTGACTGAAATTGTTTGTGGTTGAAATTGATTGATTGTGGTTGAAAAATACCCGTTTGTGGTTGAGAAATATTTGGTTGAAACCACATAGGATTAGTTTGTGGAAATGAAAAAAAATATACATGCCGCCTACGTGCGAACTAGATGCATGATTCCCCATTGTCAAAAGCTGCGAGGCTTTAAGGTAGAGCGAGGAGCCGTACTAGGGACGGTCCCGGTTTTAACTACCCTGCCGTTATGTTGCCGAAATTTTGAATAATATTCATGTGTTAGAATTATTTTCCTGTGTTGAAATTATATTCGTCTGTTGAATAGAAAACCTTCATGTGTTGAATCGAAATTCATTCGTTGAATTGAAATTCATGTGTTGAATAGTATTCGTGTTTTAAATATAAAAATCACCTTTTTATCCATGTATACAAACTATAGAAAACCTTCATGTGTTGAATCGAAATTCATTCGTTGAATTGAAATTCATGTGTTGAATGGTATTCGTGTTTTAAATATAAAAATCACCTTTTTATCTGTATATATACACTATAGAAAACCTTCATGTGTTGAATCGAAATTCTTTCGTTGAATTGAAATTCATGTGTTGAATGGTATTCGTGTTTTAAATATAAAAATCACCTATTTATCTATATATACAAACTATAGAAAACCTTCATGTGTTGAATCGAAATTCATTCGTTGAATTGAAATTCATGTGTTGAATGGTATTCGTGTTTTAAATATAAAAATCACCTTTTCATCTATATATACAAACTATATAAAACCTTCTTGTGTTGAATCGAAATTCATTCGTTAAATCATATTCATGTGTTGAATGGTATTCGTATTTTGAAAGAAATTGTTTTATAATAAAAATCCTATTTTTATCATCAATATGAACTATATAAAATAATCTGGTTTTGAAATAAATTGTTTTGTAATAAAAATCATATTTTTATTACCTATATGAACTATATAGAATAATCGTGTTTTGAAATAAATTGTTTTACAATAAAAATCACATTTTTACTGTACACATGAGTTGTTAAAAATAGTGAAGTGTCGAAGTGAATGTTTGTTGGATAAAAATATAATTTTTATCAAATGTACGAAAAGAACATAGCTTTGAAATCGAAGAATCGATATATATAAATAGAATTAAAATTTATCGAATAACGAAGCTGCAGTTCGTATTTTGAAACTGTGATTTCAAACGATTAGTGCGGGAGATCCGACAATCGGATTTTCCCGAAACCGCAACCGTTGGGTTCGCTTTTGAAATATCTTTCTAATGGCACCAACTTTGTAAAGATCCAACGGTTGAATTGTCTGGAATGTTTAATTCAAATCTGAAGAAAAACAGCGCCAGAATCGATTATATTTATATATATATATATAAATATAATTATATTAAATCGAATAACGACGTTGCAGTTCATATTTTGAAATCAAAATTCAAACGATTATACCGGGAGATCCGACCGTCGGATTTTCCCAAAATTGGAAACGTTGGATTCGTTTTGAAAAGATCTTTCTAATGATGTAAATTTTGTGAAGATCCAACGGTTAGATTTTCAGATATGTGTAAATCAAATCTGAAGAAAAACAGCGCCACGACCGCGTTATGGCCCGAAGCGTCGTTTTGAATAAATTGGCTATTTTAAAATAAATAAAAATAGCAATAAATCGTTATAAAATATTATAAACGATATGGATGTGAAATTTAGAAACTAACTGATGGTTGGCAAGTCGAATGGTTTCCTGGATTTTGATCTGATGTTGGTTTCGGCCTTCGGGGTTAATATTCGGGAAATCGTTCTCTTACTGATTTACGGTTAGTGACTAATGAATTGAAATGATGTGTTTGTTGTGTTTAAGTAGCACATGTTTATTATATACGCGAGTTGCTCAGGAAGACCGGGTTTATCCCATTCTGAATAACTGAATCGACGATAAAAAATCGAAGATGAAGACGGTGGTTGAAGACCGGAGATATTCACCTCGTTTGGATGGTAACTGATGTCCTGATTGGGAGGCATCCCGAAATATGGATAACGAGTGGTGATCGTCCAGACATACGTGGAGATCGATGGGTTTGCGAGGTATATAGTGCCTCCGGTTTCGTTCAGACCCAGAACGGACTTGTAAGTGGATTGTGTGTCTGACATTGGAATTTGTTCTGTGTGATTGATAGCCATCAGTTGCATGGTGTGAATTGCCTGTGTGACATGCTAAGATGCAGAGATCAGGGCTTCTGTTGAAAAGCAAAGTCTTGTGATTGATGATCAAAGCACCGCCTGTGTGGCGTAGCTTTGTGTATAACGTGAATTCGCAAACCTCACACCCCGGTATGAACCGGAAACGGGAGAAGGACCTCAGGGAGGGCATGCGTTTCTTTCTAGCTAGTAGTTGTGTCAGTGTTTTTACTCGGCCTGACATTTTACTTATGTGGATGATGGATAGCGGGGCGCCTCCGATATATCGGTCGATCCAGGACCGATGGAGTCATTCGTTGGCTCATTGACGCCCCATAGTGTGGGGAAACGTAGTGTTCAGGCATAATAATCCACATCGGTGGACCGGCCCTGACGATCCAAGGGCCCACCTGAGTCTGGGTCCTGAGACATGGGCTAGAGCGTCTCGAATTCGGTAAGGACTATCTTTTGCCTTGGTTCATGACGGAAATCCAATTTTCAAATACGTGACTGTGCGGTTTTGATTGTATACTTATATTTGGCGACATAGTGGCATGGGACGCTCATGTCATCTATGATTGATAGTTATGATTTGAAATTGTTTTTGAAACATATAAACACTAGTAGTAATATCAAATGCTTTTGTTTTATTCGTATCAAACATATCTTGGCCATTATAAGGTAAAAACTTTATCCTCCGGTTTGCGTTGCATTGTGTGATGGGAACTGAGTCTTATAATGGCTTCATTTTTATAAAAAGCATTGCGATGTTTAAAAGAAAGATTTGCTTTTAAAGCACTGGCAATCCAATGGAGTAAACTCGTTCCACGAAAGTGGCATGGTCCTGTGATTGGCCATATTCTAAATGTGTTGAGTAGATTTCTCATACCAGTCCCATGACTAACTCGTAGTTTGTTTCACTTGCAAACTCAGGAGCCCCTCTTTCTACACGGGTAGCCTTGTATTCAGGTTTTAGCTGGCTCTTTCTGGATAGCTGAAGCTGAAGATGGATTCTATTATTTATCTCTTTTTATGCTGTTCAGCTCCTATTGTACATATTATGTTTGTTTTCCGCTGTAGACATTTATGTATAGCTGAACTGTATTTGTACTCAGTATGATCCTGTATACTGTGTAACTCTGATGATTACGTTTATCCAGTATATTCTATGGTGCATTATCTGGTGTATTTATTTAATTCTGTCCTACTTTTATCTGTTTATGTGTTATATTCCAAAGATTACCCTTGCCACCGTCAGTAGGTGTTTGGGGTCATCACACGTGGTATTAGAGTTTTGGTTAAGCTTAGTTCTGGAATATAACATATTAACGAACTCATCAGAAATAGAACCAGTAATGTTCTAGGATGGGTAACTCATTACAGATAGGATCAGTAATATCCTAGTATGAGTAGCAGAATGAAATAACACCTAGATAGACGCATTTACATTCAAGTATTTGTCTCTATATTTTGAAATATCTTTTCTGTGACCTGACACTTGATCTGCTATTTGCAGAAGTACTAGAAAATGAGTGCCAGAAACAGAAGAAGTAATACTGACCCGGATATAGAAGCTCTATTTATGAAATTTAGAAATCTGGGTGGAAAACCCTTCTCGGGGGAAGAATCAGTTATGAAAACACAAGCTTGGATTCGTTCGGCTGAGAAAATCTTGAAGGATTAAAGCTGAGGGATGACCAGAAAAGATTACTGGCGTCCTGGGCACTCAAAGACGAAGCTTTGTTCTGGTGGGATTCAGTTATTAAGGATAATCCAAAAGGTGATATCACCTGGGATAGATTCAAATTGATTTTCCTGGAAAGATTTACTCCTCCTGAAGCGATTGAGTGACTATGTGATGAATTTTCTTATTTGATACAAGGAGATATGACCATTCCAGAATATCATAAGAAATTCAACGAACTTTCTCACTTTGCTCCCCATCTAATTCAAAATACGAAGAGAAAGAATCTGATATTTATTAACGGGCTTCAAAGGAAATACCAGAATAAAGTTATGGGGCATGTGAAGCTTCCTTTTTCAGAAATGATTTATATGGCTTATCAGTACGAAGATCTAGAAAAGAAAGGTATGTTACGCTACGAAGAGGAGGTCAGTTCTAGTAATAAAGTTGAATCAGAAACTGACCGTCTAGAGGCCAGTACGATGTCTGAGATCAGTAAGAAGCCCAGTGCTAAGAGAAAAAGGGCTAAATCTGAGAAGGAACCAGTAACGACCGCTGTATGCAATAACTGCCATCAGAAAGGGCATTTGTCGATAAATTGCGGACCCTTAAAGAAACAAATCAAGAGTGGATCTAATCCCGATAAGAAGTTACAGGAGGAGAGAGGATGCCATAAGTGCCACCAGGCCGGTCATACTACGAAAAATTGCTGGCTGTTAAAAAAGACCAAAGAGGCTCAGGTAAATGAAGTGGTAGAAGTGCCTGCATCCTCATCTATTCAGGAAAGGCCAGATGTTTTAGAAGGCACGCTAACTGTCAAAGATATCCCAGTTAAAGTACTGTTTGACACCGGTGCGTCGCGAAGCTTTGTTGCAAAGAATGCGGTTAAGGAACTGGATTTGAATTTGAAGAAGCTCAAAGAACCAATGACGGTCCAAAATCCGGTTGGGAGTTCCATCAATCTCAGTTGGGTTTGTGGAGTGCCGGTTTCCTTTTCTCGTTATCAGTAACCTACCATCACGGTCATCATGAATTTTACAGAATTTGATATTATCTTGGGCTTAGACTGGTTGACCAAATATGAAGTGTAACACCCCGCCTCCGCTAGGGTCACTCGCAAGGGAATGCACTAGCTTTAGAGGGGCATTATTGGTAAACATGCACAGAAATATCACAAGACAGAACACATAAAATAGCGGAAGTAAAATCAAACTTTCATAACATGAATAAATAAGGTCTAAAGCCTTTTACATCAGAGTACATCAAAACCTGTCTTGCAATAGTAAAGAAGCATAAAGACTTTTTCATAAATTATTCCCCAAGTAAAAACAGTAAAGTAGCCATAGCCAAGAAAAGTCCAAGCCATCCATAATGACCTTCAAGCAGAAGAAGTCCGAACTAAACAACAGTATTTCCTCCCTGTAACCTGGGGGGGAACGGAAGAAAAGAGGCGAAACAAAACGGGTCAGTCAAAAAGACTGAGTAAGCCCTATCTACTATCAGCATAAAAACTAGTAAAGTTAACTGACATGAGAAACTGAGATGAACATAAGCATGATGACAAGATAGATAAGCTAAATCAAAATAACATGATGAACTACTGAACTCAGATAAACTAAGGTGTCATGATAAATTACGATGTCAAGATAAAACAAGATATCCCTTCGTCAGGTTCCTATCAAGTATAATATCCCCAAGATATCTATCATGTATAACATCCCATGGTATCTATCCTGTCTTTTAGCTCTGCACCTACCGTACTAGTATCCCCACCGTATCATGTGTTAACCGTGAATGATCCTTACTCAAAAGTCGTGTAATGGTCCATGTCAACCTAATGTATCGCATCTATAGGTTACTCAACTCGTATGTTTCTTTCCAGGTAAATGTTCAGTCCCCTGCCGTAGACCGTACGGGCTTTCCCATGAGGTTCTATACTACTCCAACGTAATTCCATGATCCTTAGGATCGTTTGGACTGTTACCGTAGACCTAGCTAGGCTTTCCCAACATGAATCATCGTTTGTGCAACTAGGACTTATGCCACCTAGGACCACTAGTGATTATGCTTACCTATTGCACGTTTTCGTATTTCGGTTTGGGTTCAACCACCCAGGGCCACTAGGAATTACGCTAACCGTCAACCGCGCCCTTTTTCCCACGCATTCATCGTGAATCGTTTTTTCCATGATTGTATGCACATGTATAACATCGTGCCATCCGAGTCCTGCCACAGGGCAAATCAAGAAATACAGGACTCGGTCGGGAGCTTTCGATTTATCTGCCGTTGCAGATGCTAAGGTCTGTTTTTCATATACGTGGCTATGGTCCCACGAGACCACTCCCTCAACTAGTGAAAGACAAGACAGGATAAATCCTGTATGAGAACACACTACTGGCCAACCCACAATCCTAGCCTTACCGCAACCATAATTAGATAGCAATTATGGTCTTTTGGGTGTTCTCTGCCTTTCCGTACGTACACGCTTGACCAAAGATGGTAGATAGCCTGACGAAATGCTATCTAGGGTACGACCGTGTATCGACGACTATCCCCTATCCATCCCCGTCTTTAGGTCGCTCGTATAGCAACCAAGGCATACTCTTGGTTCTTCTAATGCAGACCTTAACCTCTCATGAGCCTAGTATGATCACCTGGCAGTTCACAGAGGGATACCAAGAATATCCTCACGTTCCCCGAAGCCACTGCTTCGTTACCCAGTTCGCTGGAGCCTTTATCTAAATCTGATAACTTGCTCCTACTCGTGTGCTTAAACGATGACCTACCATATCGGGTTACTCATCCAATCTATGAACTGGTCCAAAATTCCTTGACTAAGAATTATTACTTAGCTATTCTCCAACTAAGGTTCACCACTTAGCTTATTCCCGTTATTCTTGTTAATTACGGTTATCCACCTAATTCTCAGAACTAGGGTTTACATAATGGATTAAGTGTCACTTAAGTTCATGACTTAACCCGTCTACAAATCATGTCAAAATTGGCTAAGTATCCAAGTTCAAGACTTAACCCTACAAACCATGCTCAAGTTGGTTAAGTATATATTAATTAACTTGACCCTATCAAATTACGGAGTCAAATCTGCCAAGCGTATTTAAGCGATTCGTGACTTAGCCTTATCATGTTTTCACGTTATATTGGTTAAGTATTGGTTAACTTAACCGCATCAAATTAACGAGTTAGATTGGTTAAGTATAGGTCACTTAACCACATCAAATCATCGTGTTAGATTAGTTAAGTGTTTAACTTAACCCCATTAAACTACCAAGTGGGATTAATTAAGTCTAGGCTAACTTAACCCCATCCGATTTCCATGTTTAGGTTAGTTAAATCTAAGTCAACTTAACCCCATCCATTAACTGTATTTTTCGGTTAAGTGTCATTAAGAAAACTTACTTAACCTTACCAAATTATCGTGTTGGATTGATTAAGTGTTGGTTAACTTAACCCCGTCCACTAGTCGTATAAAAATGGTTAAGTGTCATTAGGCAATCAAGTTACTTAACCTACCCAACCTTGTCATGTTTTGTTAAGTATCATTAGCCTAATCAATTTACTTAACCCATTTGTCCATGTCATATTTGGTTAAGAGTCATTAATCAAATTAACTTAACCCTATTATGTGGCATTAATTACTTAATGCACCCCAACCTCTCACATTAGACTTTGTTGTGGTTACTAGTTAAGCCGGTTGGTTCCGGGTAGCTTTACACCACAACTTGGTCTAACCTCGGGTTCAAGCACAAAATGACCAACTTCTCACATTGGGTCCTATCGTTTGCAACTACTAGTTAGGCCGGTCGGTTCCGGGTAGCTTTATGTTGCAAACTCAACCCAACCTCGAGTTGGTCACTTTCATGTTTAGTCTAGTGTCATGTTCATATTCAAGTTTTCTTAAGAATATGGGTAGACCTAACTTAATAGGTAAATTCCCAATTCCATAGTATGGGTAGACCTAACTTAATAGGTAAATTCCCAATTTCATATTTTCAAGCATACTTACATGTCAACTTCCACGTTATATTTCAAGTCATGTTTTCAAGTTGTATTTTCATGTCATTAGAAATTACCCATAACATAACCCAACGCTTTTAAACTCGCATATACGTTCGCAACAACGTAATGGATTAAAAGAAGAGACTTGGAAAAGGCATGACAAAATGGATATTAAGCCACAAGTTAATCATGGTGGCAAATGAGACACAAATGTGTTCATTAACTTGCATGTTACGTTCTTAAGCCTCAAAAACATGCATAAACCCAAACTTGGCACATAAGCGAATCATGGTGACAAAAGACATGGAATGATGACTAGTAACTCGCATATATCATCATATAAGGATTATGACTTCATATGCAAGTTGACATAAAGGTTATGAGGGTTCTCATGTTGCATAATGCAACATTTCAACATAAAGGTTGTAGCTTTTAGCCCATAAGATCAAGATAATGACTTCATAAACTTGCATGACATGATAGCATGTATCATACTTAATGATCAAACCCAAACTTGCAACATGAACATTTAACTTCATAGTTAATATCTAAGAGTAGGGAAAGGGCTTACATTGCTATGAAGGCACAAATCGAAATGCAAAACAAAGATTGAGACGAAGCTCTTATGCAATCAAATAAACCCAATATGAAAGCTCCAAATCAATAAAAACCCTTGAGCCAAAATGATCAAAACCCTTGCTTTATGATGTAAATATGGAAACTTGACTTGAATGCAAGCTAATGACACTCATACAAGCTTGAAAACACTTGTATGCATGGAAAATCTCTCATAGAAACAACTTAGGAATTTTTTTGAAGAGAGTGGAGGCCATGAGAGTAATAATTTTGCCATAGTTTAGTTGCATGAATGAATAATGAGGATTTAGGGGTAGGTTAGGGGCTTATTTATAGAGATTAGGAGTGATTAGGACCTTAGGATTAACCCTAGGATCAACCTGAACCATCAGATTTCGAACCAGGCCCAAAAACCTAGCCAAGACAGAAAACAGGTGCACCAGGCAAAACTGCCCGGCCACCATAAGTCGACCCCCAAGTCGACAGGGCTGTCGACTTGGGTCGAGCCATGTCGACTCCCAAGTCGACAGGGCTGTCGACTTGGGGTGCCTGGCGGGAATTTTTCCCGCCTAGCCTTCCAGCCCTAATTTTCGAAATTAGAACTCGTTTTTGAACTTGAATTTTCTGAAAACTTCGTCGGACCATAACTTGGTCATACGGACTCCGATTCTCGAAAACTCAGACTCTATTTCGCATATTTTTCTGAGACGAACGCAATGGCATAGCCCGTTTTACTTGATTCAGAATTTAAAATTAAATTCTGCCTTGATTCTCGTCTTAACATGTTATCGAAATACGGGTTGTTACATTCTCCCCACCTTTTAGGATTTCGTCCCCGAAATCTCCAAGTTAGGAAGAACATATCCTACCATCCATCATTCATCTACTCAAAACATCTTCCACAAGCAACCATTGTCCTTAGATGATTTCTAATGCTGTATGAATATATGCAAAACGTGTGTGTACATGTTCCTTAGCTAATGCTAATGATCAGGCCTGAATAATCTTTCTAATGCAAAATATGTATAGTGCCATGAATCCAACATGTATGCAAATAGTCCTAGTCATATATATACTATATGCGTGCACAATAATTCATTCATATGCAACAACCGCATGATAATACATTCGATTTCATCCATAAACAAGTATAAATACTCGTGCATATGCAATATGAAATGTGACCGAGTCGAGCTAGTATCTAATGTGTATTCGCGCATCCACGAGCAACCACTTGCAACCATATCAATCATAACATGTTTCAAATACATGTTTACATCCATAGGGTTCTACCTAGGATTCCCTGAAACAGGGTCGAGAAGATAAACAAGACAAACTCCTTACGGGGTTTGTAACAGAAAATAGGACCGAGAGGATGTCCACAAAAGATAGCCTACAAGTAAGCTCTACAGAAAACAGGGATCAAGGATATACTCCCAAAAAGAGATATCATGCGCGTATCTAGTCTTTGACCATCAAAGTTGTATTTCCTTGAGCTTAATTCCATTGTGCCTTGACCGTCTTTTAACTTCGCGATTTCGTAGCTTCTTATTTCCTGTTTCCATAACATGAGCTGGAACTCATTTCTTCGTCGCCTCTCGTTCCACTTGCACTTATCATTTTTCTAGAATACTTGGCGCAAACATGACTGCGTACTCATGATCTCATGCAAGCTTTCCAAAATTCACTAGTGAATCTTGGATCTCGTTTATATACTATAAGGTATTCCATGTAGAAAAACTTTCTCTTGAAAGTAAACAGATGTCAACCAGGTTATCAAGCGCACTTACTAGGGTGATCTCTATAGCCCATGCATAAATGAAGTAAACCATCCGTCTTATCGGCGAACACCACTCGATCGGGCTTCAAATTTCCAATAAAGGCATCAAGGGATTCTAAGTAACTAGTCATGACAGAACCTCAAAAAGGTTACACGATACTTCGAGGGTATTACCAAGGCTAGTCAAAAGGTCTAACTACCCTCCTATCAAAACCGAGAGTGGCACCCCCTACTGGATAACCACTTCATCCCTAGAATCCATCCATAGCTTATAAACATAAGCATTATTTCCAAACTCAACACTTGGCATAGACATTCTCAAATCCAAACAAGTCATGTATAAATGGACTGATTCTCCAATAGGACTTTGAGACAAAAATGGGATTCTCTATTACGCTAGTACTTAAGGTGCAGAGACTCAACTATCGAAGCAGACTTAAATGATACGAAAAACGAAGTCCTAACGGGATGATAGAGAAGAAAAGCTAAACCTTTAACAAGATCGTTACCCTCCTTCCAAGGTACCCTAGAAATGAGAGCATACTATTGCCCTCCCGATGATCTTGTCCTTGTCCCATAATACTTAACTATCCGCCCCGTTTTACCATGCCAAAGGTACTCTCTCGTCATGGGTTTCATTGTTCATCTTTCACCCTCCTTTGAGGACTAAGCCATACCAACAAGTTGCTCATCCTTAAGCTCGTATCCTTTATCCTCTTTCTCACTATCCTTTCTTATAACGCGGCCACTGGTCTCTCGAGAACCACCTCCATCGTATGGAAAGCACTTTCGTACATAGAAAAGACTAGTCGCAGTTAAAACTACTGTGACTACAGATGGAGGAAAGAAAGGAAAAGAGATTCAATTAAGGAAACAAGGATAGTGCTAATGGCCTTTGGGGAATAGCCTTTTTCTTTTAAAAGAAAATTTTCTTGAAAAATACTTCTTTGTAAACGATTTTCAAATAGTTTTCAGAAGGTCTTTAAAAACTTTTGCCCAGTCTGGTAACCTTCTGCTCTGATACCAAAATGTAACACCCCGCCTCCGCTAGGGTCACTCGCAAGGGAATGCACTAGCTTTAGAGGGGCATTATTGGTAAACATGCACAGAAATATCACAAGACAGAACACATAAAATAGCGGAAGTAAAATCAAACTTTCATAACATGAATAAATAAGGTCTAAAGCCTTTTACATCAGAGTACATCAAAACCTGTCTTGCAATAGTAAAGAAGCATAAAGACTTTTTCATAAATTATTCCCCAAGTAAAAACAGTAAAGTAGCCATAGCCAAGAAAAGTCCAAGCCATCCATAATGACCTTCAAGCAGAAGAAGTCCGAACTAAACAACAGTATTTCCTCCCTGTAACCTGGGGGGGAAACGGAAGAAAAGAGGCGAAACAAAACGGGTCAGTCAAAAAGACTGAGTAAGCCCTATCTACTATCAGCATAAAAACTAGTAAAGTTAACTGACATGAGAAACTGAGATGAACATAAGCATGATGACAAGATAGATAAGCTAAATCAAAATAACATGATGAACTACTGAACTCAGATAAACTAAGGTGTCATGATAAATTACGATGTCAAGATAAAACAAGATATCCCTTCGTCAGGTTCCTATCAAGTATAATATCCCCAAGATATCTATCACGTATAACATCCCATGGTATCTATCCTGTCTTTTAGCTCTGCACCTACCGTACTAGTATCCCCACCGTATCATGTGTTAACCGTGAATGATCCTTACTCAAAAGTCGTGTAATGGTCCATGTAAACCTAATGTATCGCATCTATAGGTTACTCAACTCGTATGTTTCTTTCCATGTAAATGTTCAGTCCCTTGCCGTAGACCGTACGGGCTTTCCCATGAGGTTCTATACTACTCCAACGTAATTCCATGATCCTTAAGATCGTTTGGACTGTTACCCTAGACCTAGCTAGGCTTTCCCAACATGAATCATCGTTTGTGCAACTAGGACTTATGCCACCTAGGACCACTAGTGATTATGCTTACCTATTGCACGTTTTCGTATTTCGGTTTGGGTTCAACCACCCAGGGCCACTAGGAATTACGCTAACCGTCAACCGCGCCCTTTTGCCCACGCATTCATCGTGAATCGTTTTTTCCATGACTGTATGCACATGTATAACATCGTGCCATCCGAATCCTGCCACAGGGCAAATCAAGAAATACAGGACTCGGTCGGGAGCTTTCGATTTATCTGCCGTTGCAGATGCTAAGGTCTGTTTTTCATATACGTGGCTATGGTCCCACGAGACCACTCCCTCAACTAGTGAAAGACAAGATAGGAT
Organism: Allium sativum; assembly: GCA_030737875.1. Taxonomy (NCBI): domain Eukaryota; kingdom Viridiplantae; phylum Streptophyta; class Magnoliopsida; order Asparagales; family Amaryllidaceae; genus Allium; species Allium sativum. The sequence continues at coordinate 550,048,320 of CM060916.1, forward strand.
AAATCTTGTATGAGAACACACTACTGGCCAACCCACAATCCTAGCCTTACCGCAACCATAATTAGATAGCAATTATGGTCTTTTGGGTGTTCTCTGCCTTTCCGTACGTACACGCTTGACCAAAGATGGTAGGTATCCTGACGAAATGCTATCTAGGGTACGACCGTGTATCGTCGACTATCCCCTATCCATCCCCGTCTTTAGGTCGCTCGTATAGCAACCAAGGCATACTCTTGGTTCTTCTAACGCAGACCTTAACCTCTCATGAGCCTAGTATGATCACCTGGCAGCTCACAGAGGGATACCAAGAATATCCTCACGTTCCCCGAAGCCGCTGCTTCGTTACCCAGTTCGCTGGAGCCTTTATCTAAATCAGATAACTTGCTCCTACTCGTGTGCTTAAACGATGACCTACCATATCGGGTTACTCATCCAATCTATGAACTGGTCCAAAATTCCTTGATTAAGAATTATTACTTAGCTATTCTCCAACTAAGGTTCACCACTTAGCTTATTCCCGTTATTCTTGTTAATTACGGTTATCCACCTAATTCTCAGAACTAGGGTTTACATAATGGATTAAGTGTCACTTAAGTTCATGACTTGACCCGTCTACAAATCATGTCAAAATTGGCTAAGTATCCAAGTTCAAGACTTAACCCTACAAACCATGCTCAAGTTGGTTAAGTATATATTAACTTGACCCTATCAAATTACTGAGTCAAATCGGTCAAGCGTATTTAAGCGATTCGTGACTTAGCCTTATCATGTTTTCACGTTATATTGGTTAAGTATTGGTTAACTTAACCACATCAAATTAACGAGTTAGATTGGTTAAGTATAGGTCACTTAACCACATCAAATCATCGTGTTAGATTAGTTAAGTGTTTAACTTAACCCCATTAAACTACCAAGTGGGATTAATTAAGTCTAGGCTAACTTAACCCCATCCGATTTCCATGTTTAGGTTAGTTAAATCTAAGTCAACTTAACCCCATCCATTAACTGTATTTTTCGGTTAAGTGTCATTAAGAAAACTTACTTAACCTTACCAAATTATCGTGTTGGATTGATTAAGTGTTGGTTAACTTAACCCCGTCCACTAGTCGTATAAAAATGGTTAAGTGTCATTAGGCAATCAAGTTACTTAACCTACCCAACCTTGTCATGTTTTGTTAAGTATCATTAGCCTAATCAATTTACTTAACCCATTTGTCCATGTCATATTTGGTTAAGAGTCATTAATCAAATTAACTTAACCCTATTATGTGGCATTAATTACTTAATGCACCCCAACCTCTCACATTAGACTTTGTTGTGGTTACTAGTTAAGCCGGTTGGTTCCGGGTAGCTTTACACCACAACTTGGTCTAACCTCGGGTTCAAGCACAACATGACCAACTTCTCACATTGGGTCCTATCGTTTGCAACTACTAGTTAGGCCGGTCGGTTCCGGGTAGCTTTATGTTGCAAACTCAACCCAACCTCGAGTTGGTCACTTTCATGTTTAGTCTAGTGTCATGTTCATATTCAAGTTTTCTTAAGAATATGGGTAGACCTAACTTAATAGGTAAATTCCCAATTCCATAGTATGGGTAGACCTAACTTAATAGGTAAATTCCCAATTTCATATTTTCAAGCATACTTACATGTCAACTTCCACGTTATATTTCAAGTCATGTTTTCAAGTTGTATTTTCATGTCATTAGAAATTACCCATAACATAACCCAACGCTTTTAAACTCGCATATACGTTCGCAACAACGTAATGGATTAAAAGAAGAGACTTGGCAAAGGCATGACAAAATGGATATTAAGCCACAAGTTAATCATGGTGGCAAATGAGACACAAATGTGTTCATTAACTTGCATGTTACATTCTTAAGCCTCAAAAACATGCATAAACCCAAACTTGGCACATAAGCGAATCATGGTGACAAAAGACATGGAATGATGACTAGTAACTCGCATATATCATCATATAAGGATTATGACTTCATATGCAAGTTGACATAAAGGTTATGAGGGTTCTCATGTTGCATAATGCAACATTTCAACATAAAGGTTGTAGCTTTTAGCCCATAAGATCAAGATAATGACTTCATAAACTTGCATGACATGATAGCATGTATCATACTTAATGATCAAACCCAAACTTGCAACATGAACATTTAACTTCATAGTTAATATCTAAGAGTAGGGAAAGGGCTTACATTGCTATGAAGGCACAAATCGAAATGCAAAACAAAGATTGAGACGAAGCTCTTATGCAATCAAATAAACCCAATATGAAAGCTCCAAATCAATAAAAACCCTTGAGCCAAAATGATCAAAACCCTTGCTTTATGATGTAAATATGGAAACTTGACTTGAATGCAAGCTAATGACACTCATACAAGCTTGAAAACACTTGTATGCATGGAAAATCTCTCATAGAAACAACTTAGGAATTTTTTTGAAGAGAGTGGAGGCCATGAGAGTAATAATTTTGCCATAGTTTAGTTGCATGAATGAATAATGAGGATTTAGGGGTAGGTTAGGGGCTTATTTATAGAGATTAGGAGTGATTAGGACCTTAGGATTAACCCTAGGATCAACCTGAACCATCAGATTTCGAACCAGGCCCAAAAACCTAGCCAAGACAGAAAACAGGTGCACCAGGCAAAACTGCCCGGCCACCATAAGTCGACCCCCAAGTCGACAGGGCTGTCGACTTGGGTCGAGCCATGTCGACTCCCAAGTCGACAGGGCTGTCGACTTGGGGTGCCTGGCGGGAATTTTTCCCGCCTAGCCTTCCAGCCCTAATTTTCGAAATTAGAACTCGTTTTTGAACTTGAATTTTCTGAAAACTTCGTCGGACCATAACTTGGTCATACGGACTCCGATTCTCGAAAACTCAGACTCTATTTCGCATATTTTTCCGAGATGAACGCAATGGCATAGCCCGTTTTACTTGATTCAGAATTTAAAATTAAATTCTGCCTTGATTCTCGTCTTAACATGTTATCGAAATACGGGTTGTTACATGAAGCTAAGGTTAAATGCGCCGACGGAGTCGTTAAGGCGAAGATTAAATCAGGTGATTACATAACCATTCCCTGTGAAGGTCAGAATTCGAATAGAAAAGACTTCTGGGCAGCTTTGGATGTTTCTCCTGCTCAAATAGAAAATATCCCTGAGGTCACAGAGAATATTCCCGACCTCATAAAAGATATTCCTGTCGTCAAGAATTATGCGGATGTGTTTGAAGAAGTTGTTCGCTTACCTCCACAGAGAGAAATAGATTTCAAGATCGCTTTGATTCCGAATGCAAGGCCGGTAGTTCACGCTATTCGAAAAATGTCCTTGAAAGAGAAAGAGGAATTAGACCATCAAACACGACAGCTCGTATGGAAGGGTCTGATCAGGCCTAGTTTCTCTAATTGGGGTGCAGCAGTGGTGTTTGTCCCAAAATCTGATGGTACTCTACGGCTATGTATGGAATATCGTGATTTGAACAAGCAGACAATAAAGAACAAATATCCATTGCCGCGAATCGATGATATATTGGATCATCTGAATGGAGCACAAGTATTCTCAAGGATGGACCTAGCTACAGGCTTCCATCAGCTTCGAATTGCCGAAGAGTGTGTTCCTATGACAGCATTCAGAGGTCCAGACTTATTCTATGAGTGGTTAGTAATGCCGTTCGGCTTATGTAACGCTCCAGCATACTTCGTCGATCTGATGAATAGAGTGTTCAGAGGGGTTTTGAATAAATTTGTTCGTTTTTTATTGACGATATTCTAATCTTCTCTAAATCAATAGCCGAGCATGAAAAGCATTTGGAACAAGTTCTGGAGATCCTCAGAAGGAATGTATTAAAAGCCAAACTATCCAAATGTATATTCTGGCAAGATGAAGTGAAATTTCTAGGCTATGTCGTATCGAAAGAAGGAATTGCTGTGGATCCAAGTAAAATCACGGCTATTCAAAACTGGAAACAGCCTAGTACTCCTACAGAAGTCCGCAGTTTTCTCGGATTGGCTAGTTATTACCGGAAGTTCGTTAAAAACTTTTCGAAGATATCTGGTCACTTAACGAAGCTTACAAAGAAGCACGCGAAATTCAAGTGGACTCCAGAATGTGAGGAGGCTTTTGAAGAGCTAAAGTTAAGATTAACGACTGCTCCAGTGTTAACCATTATTGACAGCAATCAGGATTTAAAAGTCTGGATAGATGCTTCTAGAGAAGGCCTTGGCGCAGTATTAATGCAAAGAGGTCCAGTGATTGTTTATGCTAGCCGTCAATTGAAGCCACACGAGAAAAACTACGTCACTCATGATCTTGAGTTGTTGGCTATAGTATTCTCTTTGAAAATCTGGAGACATTATCTTCTGGGTGAGAAATTTGAACTGTATACAGATCATCAGTCGTTAAAGTATCTGTTCACCCAAAAAGACCTGAATCTGAGGCAGCAACGTTGGCTAGAGTTCCTTGCAGCATATGATTTTGAAATTCTATACACTCCAGGGAAAGCCAATGTCGTGGACGATGCGTTAAGTAGAAAGAATGTTATGATTGCCAGTTTTATCATTGCGACTTCTTTGATTGACAAGATATCGGCTCTCCAAAAAGACGACCAATTTATTAAAGGAATGAGTCAGCGAATTCGTAAAGGCAATGCTTCGGATTTCCAGCTCGACAGCGAAGGGATTCTGAGGTTACAAGGACGAATTTGTGTTCCAGAAATTCCTGAACTCAGAAGAGATGTGCTTAATGAATGCCACAAATCTAAGCTCAGTATCCATCCGGGAGTAAGCAAAATGTATAACGATATCAAGCGAACATTCTGGTGGAAGTCATAAAAAAGAGACGTCTCGATATATGTTAGTCGATGCCCTACTTGCCATCTAGTCAAAAGCGACCAACAGAAACTGGCTGGATTGTTACAACCGCTAGAAGTTCCAGGCTGGAAGTTGGACCATATTTCCATGGACTTCATAGATGGTTTGCCCAGAACCAGAAAAGGAAATGACAGTATTTGGGTGATCGTAGATCGCTTCACGAAGACCGCCCATTTCATACCTGTCAGATCAAACAGAACTGCTCAAAGTCTGGCGCAGATATACTTCAAAGAAATTGTAAGGCTACATGGAGTGCCGCTCAGTATAGTCAGTGATAGAGATCCAATATTTACTAGCAAATTATGGGAGGCATTTCAAGTCGAACTGGGAACGAAGTTGAACTTAAGCACCGCTTATCATCCTCAGACAGATGGTCAGACTGAGAGGGTGAATCATATTTTAGAAGATCTATTGCAGGCTTGTGTTCTAGATTTCGGCGGATCATGGGAAGACCATCTGCATTTGGCTGAATTCTCATATAATAACAACTACCAGGCGAGCCTGACAATGTCGCCATTCATAGCATTATATGGTAGACTGTGCCGATCCCCTGCTTGTTGGGTCGAACCCGGTAATAGACTTGTGTTAGGGCCTGATATGATCCGAGAAGCCACCGACAAAGTCAACTTTATTAAGAAACGATTACTCGCCGCTCAAAGCCGCCAGAAAAGCTATGCCGATAAGAGAAGGAGAGATATATCATTTGCAGTTGGCGACTATGTATATTTGAAAGTATCGCCGATGAGAGGAGTTATCCGATTCGGTAAAACTGAGAAGTTGGCGCCCAAATTCATTAGTCCGTTTCCTATTCTGGAACGGGTCGGAACTCTCGCTTATAGGGTTAAATTGCCTGATTGGTTGCCTGGAGTGCATGATGTATTTCACATATCTCAACTTCGAAAGCACGTTCATGATCCAGACTTGATCGTGGAAGAAGCAGCTCAACAGGAGCTGTGAGAAGAGAGCCGCTAAAAATTATTGGCAAAGAAACCAAAGAGCTGAGGAACAAGAAGGTTCACTTAGTCAAAGTGCAATGGAGTGGAGATCCACGAGATTGTACTTGGGAAACTGAGGAGAGCATTCAAAAAGCCTATCCTAAGTGTCGAGTAGATATCTCTGATTGACTCCGGTGCAAGGTACATTTACCATACTTTGCATTACCAATTAGTTCTCTACTTTGTTGTTATTTTCTTTCCATGGATGTGCAGTTTTAATTCTATAGCCTGAATGATTTTAAAAGAGTATAGAAATTGATTAGTATATTTTCGAAAAGTAAAAACAAATTGCTTGTTGTTTGCATTGTGTGATAGTAAATTAGATTAATTAAATTATTGAAACGATAGTTAATTTAATTAATAAGAGAATGAATGGTAGGATTTATTCGATTAAATCACACACTGAACTAATTAGAAAATAGATAGAAATATATACTTGTGCATTATATATGTTTAAACAGGTAATTAGATAGCTGTTGAGTAAAGAATTTATTTGCGTGCCCGACAAATAGGTAAACCTTAATGAGTTTGATGCGAAATATTATTATATCAACTCCTGTGAATGCCATTGGATGCGGAGTGCTGGTTGTTCTGTGTGTAACCATAAATGTCGTCATAGGATAGTAATAATTAATTTTGAACTACACTACATGGCATACTTCTTGAAGATAGGCAAACTTCATCATATACCACATAAGCATTTGGAGCTTGTGTGACGAGGTGGAAGATTTACCATACGAGCGAGAGGCTTGTATGGCGATGGCTATATTTTACAGATTGAACTGATGACTGATATGGACCATATAAAATTGTAACGATAAATTACCAGATTTTAAAAAAATAAACCCCACACGGGTCTAGAGTTGACAATAATCACGTCTCTCTAGTCATTAGATACGGCACGTGGATTATTTACTTCCCACATGGCACGAGGTGACGAGGATTTATCCTCTGGAGCAATTAAAATACACACTCCCTCAGGCTTTGACAAGGTGACGAGAATTTATTCTCTGGACTTATTATCTAAACACGCTCCCCTGTAAACACCAGAATATATCACTATAAATATGTGTATGCTTATTAGGATTTATTGGGTACCTAATACGACCCAATAAATTTCCAAACCTCTCCCCGTACAAAGGAGGTTATGGCGAAATTTTTCGAAAATTCCGGGTGTTAGCCAAATTTTTTGAAGAATTTGAAAATTCTCAGAAACTGAAAAGTTGGATAATGAAAGCCAGATTGAACGTAGAGTTGATTAATCAAACCAATTTCGACTTTGTTCCTTTTCGGGGATGAAAAGTTTTAAGTGGGGGAGATTGTAACGACCCGGAAAATCTGAACCAATTTAAAATTTTTAAATTGGCCAAAATAGTGGAATTTAAATTTTTAAAATAAATATTTTAAATAATAGCAATGAAAAGTGAGTTTGAATCGACGTTTGAAAATAAATATAGTTACTTTGAATTATAAACAAGGCCTGAAATGGCGCGGTAGTTTCAAAATTTGAATTCAAACTTCGACGGACTGTACCGGGTGCAAAACAAAACAAATTTGAGTGAAACCAAAAATATTTTAATCTGTTAGTGAATACCTTTCTAACGAATCTGAAAAATCGAAGTTTCATAGCGGAAAGCAAAAGTTATGGCCAAATGAATTTTCAGAAAGGTCGCTATGGAATTTATATAGCCCGTGAAATTGGAAATTTTGCAAACGACCTCGGAATTCGACGAAACCACTTTTGTTGGATCCGGGATGTGAAGTTATTGCTAGGTTTCAAATTTCATAATTTTTGAAGCTAGTATGTGAGCGTGGCAAAGGAAATTGTGTTTTGGTCAATTATAGTTAAATTGGATGACCAGAAAAGGGCCATTTTACAAACAGTCTCAGAATTCGACGAAACTAGTTTTGTTGGGACCGTATTGTCAAAAAATAGCTAGATTTATTTTTCTGGAATTTTTTGAATCAGTTTGTGGCCCTGGCAAATTGAAATGTACGTTCAAATCGAATATTGAATGTTATATATTTTAAATTGAAGTAAAACTGACTGAAACAATCGAATGGGCCTACGAAACATATCCCATTGTGTTCGGAATGAGGGTAAAACGCTAGGGATGATAGTCGTTGGGTTTGGATTAGGGCTCGTGTGTGAAAGGGGGTATTTTTGAAAAAAAAAATATATATATAAATAAATAAAAAGGGTATTGGGCCACATCAGAAACCCCCCCCCCCCCCCCCCCCCCCCCCGCCAAATTTCTCTCTCCCCGATCGATTGAAGGCGGAAAACGTTCGCCGCTTCCAGGCCAGATTCCGACCGACTCCTCCACTTTCAGCCCCTCTGCGAGTTAGGGTTTTTGTCTAGCTCTCCTTCCTCTTCAGATCCGACCAGGTCCCAGCCCCCATCGTCGAGCGGTTGAGGAGATCCGACGCCCCGAAGTTCATCACTTCAGGCCGCCGCAGCCATCGCCAGAGGCCACCGAAGTGGACTCCTTCCTGGCGCACGTGCGCCCCACCTGGATCTTCGACGTCGTGAAGCCCGATCCTCGTATCGAGCAACGGATTTGAAGTTAAATTCAAACCTAGGTTTGAATCAAAAACTGAGAGGTACGGCTATGTTTATTTTCAACAGTTTTAACACCTTTAAACCGTTGCAAACTTTGAAAAATCGTATCTTTCTCAAGTGTTGACGAAATTCAGTGAAACAAGAGAAAGTGGACTCGTGTGGACGTCTTCTACATTCTAGAAGAGACCGCATATTTTTCTGAGCCTTCTGCTATTTTTGGTGGAGTGGAACCCAATGTGAGATTTCTAATTTATAAACGATATGGAAAACGACGATGTATAAACTATATAGTCGATGTATGAGTTATATAATCGTTGTACACCTCTTGTATAAGCGTTGTATAAGTTGTACGTTCGATGTATAAGTTGTATATGCATTGTAAAAATTATATATATGTTGAAATAGAAGTGAAATGCTATATATATATATATACACGCCCCTCGTCCACAAACCATGGACGATATTTATTGGTTGTGATTGGTGTGAAAATTGATTGATAGCGAATGGTTGATTGAAATTGTTTGTGGTTGAAATTGATTGATTGTGGTTGAAAAATACCCGTTTGTGGTTGAGAAATATTTGGTTGAAACCACATAGGATTAGTTTGTGGAAATGAAAAAAATATACATGCCGCCTGCGTACGAACTAGATGCATGATTCCCCATTGTCAAAAGCTGCGAGGCTTTAAGGTAGAGCGAGGAGCCGTACTAGGGACGGTCCCGGTTTTAACTACCATGTCGTTATGCTGTCGAAATTTTGAATAATATTCATGTGTTAGAATTATTTTCCTGTGTTGAAATTATATTCATCTGTTGAATAGAAAACCTTCATGTGTTGAATCGAATTCATTCGTTGAATTGAAATTCATGTGTTGAATGGTATTCGTATTTTAAATATAAAAATCACCTTTTTATCCATATATACAAACTATAGAAAACCTTCATGTGTTGAATCGAAATTCATTCGTTGAATTGAAATTCATGTGTTGAATGGTATTCGTGTTTTAAACATAAAAATCACCTTTTTATCTATATATATAAACTATAGAAAACCTTCATGTGTTGAATCGAAATTCATTCGTTGAATTGAAATTCATGTGTTGAATGGTATTCGTGTTTTAAGTATAAAAATCACCTTTTTATCTATATCTACAAACTATAGAAAACCCTCATGTGTTGAATCGAAATTCATTCGTTGAATTGAAATTCATGTGTTGAATAGTATTTGTGTTTTAAATATAAAAATCACCTTTTTATCTATATAAACAAACTATAGAAAACCTTCATGTGTTGAATCGAAATTCATTCGTTGAATCATATTCATGTGTTGAATGGTATTCGTATTTTGAAAGAAATTGTTTTATAATAAAAATCCTATTTTTATCATCAATATGAACTATATAAAATAATCTGGTTTTTAAATAAATTGTTTTATAATAAAAATCATATTTTTATTACCTATATGAACTATATAGAATAATCGTGTTTTGAAATAAATTGTTTTACAATAAAAATCACATTTTTACTGTACACATGAGTTGTTAAAAATAGTGAACTGTCGAAGTGAATGTTTGTTGGATAAAAATATAATTTTTATCAAATGTATGAAAATAATATAGCTTTGAAATCGAAGAATCGATATATATATATATAAATAGAATTAAAATATATCGAATAAAGAAGCTGCAGTTCGTATTTTGAAACCGTGATTTCAAACGATTAGTGCGGGAGATCCGACTATCGGATTTTCCCGAAACCGCAACCGTTGGGTTCGCTTTGGAAATATCTTTCCAACGGCACCAACTTTGTAAAGATCCAACGTTTGAATTGTTTGGAATGTTTAATTCAAATCTGAAGAAAAACAGCGCCAGAATCGATTATATTTATATATATATAAATATAATTATATTAAATCGAATAACGATGCTGTAGTTCGTATTTTGAAATCGAAACTTCAAACGATTATACCGGGAGATCCGACCGTCGGATTTTCCCGAAATTGGAACCGTTGGATTCGTTTTGAAAAAATCTTTCTAATGATGTAAATTTTGTGAAGATCCAACGGTTAGATTTTCAGATATGGGTAAATCAAATCTGAAGAAAAACAGCGCCACGGCCGCGTTATGGCCCGAAGCATCGTTTTGAATAAATTGGCTATTTTAAAATAAATAAAAATAGCTATAAATCATTATAAAATATAATAAACGATATGGATGTGAAATTTAGAAACTAACTGAAGGTTGGCTAAGTCGGATGGTTTCCTGGATTTTGATCTGATGTTGGTTTCGGCCTTCGGGGTTAATATTCGGGGAATCGTTCTCTTACTGATTTACGGTTAGTGACTAATGAATTGAAATGATGCGTATGTTGTGTTTGAGTAGCACGCGTTTATTATATACGCGAGTTGCTCAGGAAGACCGGGTTTCTCCCATTCTGAATAACTGAATCGACGATAAGAAATCGAAGATGAAGACGGTGCTTGAAGACCGGAAATCTTCACCTCGTTTTGATGGTAACCGATGTCCTGATTGGGAGGCATCCCGAAATATGGATAATGAGTGGTGATCGTCCAGATGTACGTGGAGATCGATGGGTTTGCGAGGTGTATAGTGCCTCCGGTTTCGTTCAGACCCAGAACGGACTTGTAAATGGATTGTGTGTCTGACATTGGAATTTGTTTTGTGTGTTTGATAGCCATCAGTTGCATGGTGTGAATTGCCTGTGTGACATGCTAAGATGCAGAGATCAGGGCTTCTGTTGAAAAGAAAAACACAATGATTGATGATCAAAGCACCGCCTATGTGGCGTAGCTTTGTGTATAATGTGAATTCGCAAGCCTCACACCCCGGTATAAACCAGAAACGGGAGAAGGACCTCAGGGAGGGCATGCGTTTCTTTCTAGCTAGGAGTTGTGTCAGTGTTTTTACTCGGCCTGACATTTTACTTTTGTGGATGATGGATAGCGAGGCGCCTCGGACATATCGGTCGATCCGGGACCGATGGAGTCATTCTTTGGCTCATTGTCGCCCCATAGGGCTGGGAAACGTAGTGTTCAGGCATAATAATCCAGTTTTTTTGGCTTCAGACGAAAATTGATATCTCTATGACAAACCTCCCTAACGGTCGGTTTGATAAACAAGTTGGTATATGCTGCATTCAAAACAGTACTATACCTTTTACCGTTGATGATTAAAAGAGGACCACAATATAGCAATAAGATAAACCAATCATGGAGTATCTGTAAAGAGATGTTTGCAACAATTTTCCCTGATGGTCTGGTCTAGTAATAATGATCGGAAAAGAAGACATTCATATGATGTTGATGATTACAAACGGGAGTAGTCCACTTTCCAGTGTTTCAATCCGTCAGTTCTTTGCTATATTAAGGTCTACTAATTAATGATGGAAATATTTGACATTACAGCAAAAGAGCACAAGAACTACTTTTTTGTATTAGTTTATAAAAAGAAGTAATGTTCGTTAATACAATAGAACTGGGAGTTATGAAAGCAAATTGTGCACCAAGATAACTCATCATAAACCGTCACATACTATTAAAGTCCATTATTAAATCCATTTCTCGCCTTAACTAACCTAACACTATTAGAGAAACAGTGTATTCCAACGACCAGTTTCCAACGGCCGCCAACGGCAAATTAGAATCAGTGGTAGCCGTTGGAAGCCGATGAAATAAAGACCGTTGGCGGCCGTTGGAAGCAATCGAGATATCTCCTGCACCACCCATCTGAATCTCATTATCTCTTCCCAAATTAAAATTTACACCCCCTTCCATGATTTTTCTTCCCCAAATTGGCTCTCTGTCGTTCTCCGGCCACCGCAACCCACGAAAGTCGTAGCTTGTTTTCTTGCTTAATCGAGATTGGGTACCCCCTACGACGCCATCTAGAAGGTGCTCAGCCAATCTTCATCTTTCTTTGCTCTCTAAATTAGGTATTTTGTCTAAATCTAGGTTTAGGGTTTTAATAGGGATTTAATTAATTTCTGGTTTAATTTGATGTTTTATTGATTTCTAGTTGTTACTATGTGCATATTATACCATGTTACTCCCTAATTGCTAGTAATACCACCATATTAATGTCGGAATATTTAATTTCGGGTGTTCATGAGATATGTGTGTGTGTTCATGAGAGCATGCACCCGATATGTGTGTGTGTTCATGAGATAATACTTTACGTAGTTACTTTAAGAAGCAACAAAACATTACTAAATAGCTACGTGATTGCCAATATTTAAGGGGTTCTTTTACATATGGATTGTATGAGCTTGCTATTGGCCTACATTTGTGTATCAAATTTGAAACAGGTTATATTATGGTGAAGCACGCTTTACATTGAACTAATAATGTAAGTAATAATATGAAAGACCTAGGAAAAGGCAACAAATAACAATGTAAAAAGTCATGTAAATCATTTTGATATCTAAATCATTTTGACTTCTTACTATTTAAATTATTTATTTACTTGCTTTCAAAAGAGATTTTCAACTGATATTTTTTTTAAGAAAATAATTTTTTCATGTAAACATTATAAACAATTTTTAAAAGAATTTCTTAAATTGTTCACCCTACAAAAGTAGGTGTAGACTAAAAAATAGAACTCAAAGAATAATGTAAAAAGGCATGTAAAAAATTTCTTAATCGGATATTTTATTTGCGCATATTCTCAAAATGGATCTTTATTCATTCATGTTGTGTTGCTCATATTCATATTATTTACGCATTTTAGTTACGTATTCTCAAAGTCAATGCTTATATGTATGTTGCAGGTATACTATGTCGACTGACCCTGCTTCTGGCTCTGGCTCGGGCTCTGGCTCGGGATCTGACTCTAGACGACGTAGCATTACCCCGCATGCTGGTGAGGATAGTGGCGGACAGCTAGCTCGTCCGGTTGTTTATTTACAGCCTAAGGCTGACAGGGCGTAAGTATAAAAATTAGCAGAATAACAATTTAATGTTTTTTTACATACTATATAAAGTTATAATTTATATTTAACGTAGGGGATTTGAGTTAGAGCCATCTCAGACTTTTTTAGATATCTCTAAGGAGCGTATATGGCCAGAATGAGCGATTTCTGGCCTAAGTGGAGCAAGATCCTAGCAGACGTCAAAGAGACTATCTGGCAGGATTTCCTGGTACGTTTATATTGCTTGGTCGTACGTCAAAGAGACTAATTATTTAAACACAAATAAATGAGATTAGTAAGATTTTCTCATTATATAGGGAGCAGTAGATGTGCAGGTAACTGACATGAGCTATCTCAGCGACACTGGTACTTGAAAGTCACCAAGAATCATACAGAGAAGATGAATGAGATTAAGAAACATGGAAAGCAAACAAAGTGGATGGTCGATGAAGTATTTGAGAAGATGGTTGCGTGGTGGGACACGCCTGAGTTCAAGGTAAATTTATAACGAATCTAATTTATTTTTTTGCCAATTTTAAATAATTTGTCAATGTACATTTTCATGTTGAGTCAGAAAGGAACTCCGCAAACAGATACAAGAATCTTGTAACTCATCACGGGGGATCTAAGTCTTTCCAGCATCACCGTAAGGACATGGTAAATTTGTTAATTATTACATTTGTAAATTGATTATTTTAGTGATTGACAATGTGGAATTAATTATTCAAATTATCAGCTGTAGGAACAATTTTATGGACATTCCGTGTCATACATGGATGTCTTTACTCACACCCATGCAACCAGGAAGGTAGACGATGCAGGCAACGTCACATATGAATGGGATGATCAGGACAAGGCAACACAGTCGTACGTATGTGTATTTTAAATATTACAAGCATGAATTGATTAGTTTATTATAAAATAAAATCATTGTTTTATTATTTGTCAAATGAAATTGTTTTTTTCATTATAGGCAAAGTTCCAGGAGGCACCGGCTCATGTTCTTGAGGATTCGGGCTGTGATGAGTTGACGCAGGAGGAGGAAGACAACTTATTCGATGCTGTTATGGAAAATACATAGCGGAGCAGGCGCTATGGATTCGGCAACCTGACGGTAGTATTGCATGTTACAAAAATTGCCTGTTATGAAAATTATATGTGAAACCTATTATTCTAAGAGAAGCATACACACAAACACATACATGTGTGTTTATAGCATAAGAGAAAACCATCTCATGTCAATTCCGAACTGTAGTCATATCCAAAGTTCTTAACACGTAACCATGAATCAATCAATCAATGAACTTGATAAAGTAACATAAATCAAAAAGAAAATTATTATTTTTTCCTTGACAAATTATTTAGAAGTTTAGGTTTTTTTTATTTGTAAGCATAATATTATTAAAATTGAGTTCTTAGAAGTATTTTCTTTGAACGACATTATCTTTATAATCCAAAGTTTGGATATAGAAGGCTTAATGTGCAAACATTGATGCATTACCTAAAGTTTAAAACTATACAATACACTTAATAACAAAAATATTAAAAAGAAAAAATATTGATAAGGAATAAGGGATGCATTTTTATATGGTCATTAATTGTCATTTCGTTAGTGCGAAATTTTGGCATATATAGGATGCTTTATTTAAACCATTTTATGAAAGATATCTGATATTAAGTGGAGCAGTGTTAATAATTGATCTTCAGATAATTAGGAGTATTGCTTATGTATTATGGTATTTATTAAAAAAAACATGTGAAGGCGAAATGGACATATAGCTTCGTTTGCCAAGATTATTGCTAATTCACCACTGCTACATAGTTATTGCTAACTATAGGCAAGACTTGAAATATTAGAGAAAACAAATGGATATATAGAAGGGAAAAATCTGAGCTATAATTTGAGATAACAATTTTTTCTAGCCTACATCCATCATAAATTTCTCTTCATGTAATTTTAAGTTTTTTTATGAGTTGAAAAATTGACAATCATTAGTTTAATTAGAAAATTGCATGTTATAAAAATTGCATGTTATGAAAATTATATGTTCAGTAAGTTGATTTTGTTATGAATTCATTTTGTATGTTATAAAAATTGCATGTATGTTAACATTGTTAAAATGACTTTGAATTGTATTATATAACGACTACCTGTAAATAAAAATTACTTATTAAAATTACTTGTATAAAAATTGCATGTTATGAAAATTTATATGTTCACTAATATTATTTTGTTATGAATTCATTTTGTATGTTATAAAAATTGCTTGTATAACAAATTACTTGTATTTGCAGGTACGACAAGAAAAGAAGGCACAGGACAAAGAAGAAATTAAGGAGTTGCGAGCGCTGATTGATCAGCTGTAGGACCAGAATCGTGTGCAAGGTATGCAAATTGAGCAGTTGAATCAAAAGCTTGCAGAGTACGTGCATAATCATGGTGATGTTCCTTCATCGTCCGCTTCTGGTGATCGTAGCGACAATGCACCTTGAGGTATGTGTTTTGATGCTCGGTTGGGGGTGTTTTTTGTTTTGATGTATAACGAGACAAGTTTGGATGTGTTTTGATGGCTTGTATATATTGGTACGCTTTGTTGACACGTTTGGATGGTTGTTTTGGATATTTGTATATGTTGGTACGCTTTTTGGACATGCTTGAATGATTTTGTGGATGTGTAAACAGTTTTTGTTTCATATATATATATATATATATATATATATATATATATATATATATATGCGTTATATTTTGATTGTTTGTGGTGTTAGTGATATATATATGTCGCATAGTTATGGAATTGGTTGGAAATAGATTGGAAATGGAACTGGAACAGAAATGAAATGGGTTGGGGAGGCTGGAAGGAAGCTGACTTGCTGTTATATAAAAAAAGTACCCAGTATTTCCAATGGCTATCAACGGTTTCCAACGGCAATATGGACATTATTTTCTAATGGTTTCCAACGGTATATCATGTTGGAAGCCGTTGGAACAGCCATTGGAAACGATTTGTCGACTCCGATGGAACTCGTTGTGAACTCTATTCCAACGGCTGTTCTAGCGGTAGCTAATGGCTATTAGCCATTGGAATAGCCATATGTTCCTGTAGTGTAAAGATCTCATCTTGCTTAATTGCATGCGTCCTATCTTATTTGATTCGTCGGTATTTTTTTACCTCTCAAAACCGTTGTTCTGCATCATCCCTTCCTATTTTAAGATCAACCCATGTACTTATTTGTATAGTTTATGGTTTTCGTTCTCATGTTTCTTCTTTGTGATGGTTATCGGTGATTACAAAATCATGTTAGTTGTTAGTGGCCTAAATCGTAATAATAGGTGAAAATCTCTTTACCCTTCCTATGTTGTGATATGAATGAGAAAGAAAAAGGAATTTGGGAATAAAAAGAAATAGAAACATATAAGTCCAACATCATAAAAATATTAACACAATCTCTCCTATTAGAAGCAAATAGACTTATATAAAATAAAAAAAGATGGATTATATGGGGATGTGTTGGCTTGGCCATGACATAATAATACACTAAAATGTCAAAGAATGGGCTTTGGACCTTGGAGCTCTTAGGGTATCTTAATTGAATATGGCCAATGGTTGCTGATTGGGCTAGTGCACTAAAACGATAATTTTTTTTCTCAGATTTTTAAAGGTGTGTCTGTTCAGTCCAGAATTCCAAAGACATGTCTGTTAGCTGAATAAATACAACCATTTGAATTCTTAGCATAGGCACATTAATGAACGGATGGTTAAATGATCTTAACCTTTCCAATTCTGACAGTTACTAATGCATGCGAACAGGCACACCTCCTTGCCTATAAATACACTGCCCAAAACAAGATAGAATTTACCTTTCTGCTCACATTACTTCTTATTCTTCTTCGAAGTAATCCTCTGATCTAGTTTCTGTAATCTACTTCAGTTGCTCCATTTTATCCTATGAAACAAATTGCAACTACGTCAACCAGTGCATACGATGGTAATATTGTTTCAAGGAAACAGAATATTTCTGGACTTGGACATTTTTAGAAAAAGAATATTTTCTGTATATCTTTAATCTATTGCACAATCGGTTGCGCTTTCTGTGATTATTATAAACACAGTTTGACACGACAACTTTGACATAATTGAATAATATTGATTGTCATTGGTGTCTGTTTGTAATACAATTATGTATTTACAAAAGTTCTAGCAATCTTGAAACAATATTGATTATTGCAAACGACAATAACCTATGTCGCAAAATAACAACAATAATTTTACACCGACACAGACGGTAACCAATGCTCTTATTGCGCCAGTGGTTCCAATAATGTCCCACGGACGAAGGCCAGAGAAGTTCAAAGTCATTAATTTAAGCATTGACAACATAAAAATGTTGCTTTATCTAACAACATTGGGACTTGCCAAATTTCTGACCAAATAAAATCAAATTTGGTTGAAATCCCAAAAAGGGCATTCTGAAATGAATTTATGTCAAGTAATATCAGAATGCAACCTGGAAACGAACTAATTTTAAATGATGTTCTCTATGTTCCAGAAATTCGTAAGAACCTGATTTAAGGATCATTGCTCAGTAAAAATTGATTTGGGTTAATCCTTGAAGCTGAGAATGAAGTGTATGTAAGAAGAGGATATGTGTGTGATGGTTCATTTAAGAAAAAAAAAATGTAACCACTATTGTACCACACTCTGATATGAATAAAAGTGAATCTTCTGTTTATATTGTTGACTTTTCCAACATGCGGCATTCTAGATTAGGGCATGTAAACTTTGACACAATGCACAGATTGATTAATCTAGACACCAATTATAAATGTCAAATTTCTGCCGAAGCAAAATTGTCGTGAAACTCGTTTCATCATGATGAACGAGAAACAGAACCGCTAGGTATAATACGTACAGATGTACGTGATTTGATGACTTTAGACAATACAAAGTGGAAGTTGAGAATCAACTCAACAGGAAAATCAAAGCTTTAAGAACTGATAGAGGAGGAGAATATGTATTCCCTTTTGAAGAATTTTGCGCTGAACATGGTGTTTTACACCAAATTACAACACCATATTCACCTCAATCCAACGGTATAGCCGAACAGAAAATAAAACTCTTAAAGAAATGATGAATGCTTTATTCTGGCTTGCAAGATAACTTTTGGGGAGAACCTATTCTTTTGGGAAATCTTATTTTAAATAAAATACCCCAAAAGAAAACATCTAAATCTCCCCATGAACTTTGAAAAAATAGACCACATCCTACAAATACTTAAAAGTGTGGGAGTGTCTTGCCAAGGTAGAGGTAGCAAAACCAAAGAATGTCAAAAATGGTTGATTGTGTATTCATTGGATATGCATACACTTGTGTAGTTACAAAAGTTGTAGCAATCTTGAAACAATATTAATTGTTGCAGACGACAATAACCTATGTTGCAAAATAGAAACAATAATTTTACACCGATACAAACGGTGACCAACGATCTGATTGCGGCAGTGGTTCCAACAATGGCTCTGTTTCATGGACAAAGGCCAGAGAAGTTCAACATCATTAATTTTAAGCGTTGAAAACACAAAAAATTTGCTTTATCTAACAATATTGGGAATTGCCAAATTTCTGACCAAATATGTTCCTAAAAAGATCAAAATCAAATTTGGCTGAAATCTCAAAAAGGGCATGCCGATATGAATTTATGTGCAGTAATATCAAAATGTAATATGGAAAAGAACTAATTTTAAATGATGTTCTCTATGTTCTAGAAATTCGTAAGAACCTGATTTCAAGATCATTGCTCATCAAACATTGATTCAATTTCCGTGAAGTTGAGAATTAAATGTATGTAGGAAGAGGATATGTGTTTGATGGTTCGTTTTAGAAAAAACAAAAATAACCACTATTGTACCACACACTGATATGTATAAAAGTGAATCTTCTGCTTATATTGTTGACTCTTCCAACATGTGGCATTCTAGATAGGGCATGTAAACTTTGATACATTGCAAAAATTGATTAATCTAGACACCAATTATAAATGTCAAATTTGTGTAGAAGCAAAATTGACAAGAAACACGTTTCATCGTGTTGAACGAGAAACAAAACCGCTAGATATAATACATACAGATGTATGTGATTTGATGAGTTTAAACAATACAAAGCGGAAGTTGAGAATCAACTCAACAAGAAAATCAAAGCTTTAAGAAGTGATAGAGGAGGAGAACATGTATTCAAATTCGAAGAATTTTGCGCTGAACAAGGTGTTTTACTCCAAATTACAATACTATATTCACCTCAATCCAATGGTGTAGCCGAACAGAAAATAAAACTCTTGAAGTAATGATGAATTTTTTATTCTGCCTTGCCAGATAACTTTTGGGGAGAAGCTATTATTTTGGGAAATCTTATTTTAAGTAATACCCCAAAAGAAAACATCTAAATCTCCTCATGAACATTGAAAAAATAGACCATCATCCTATAAATACTTAAAAGTGTAGGGGTGTCTTGCCAAGGTTGAGGTGCCAAAACCAAAGAATGTCAAAAATGGTTAGTTGTGTATTCATTGGATATGCACAAAACAGTGCCGCATATCGATTTTTGGTACACAAAATTGAAATTGATGATATTCACGAAAATACCATCATTGAGTCGATAAATACTAGATTTTTCGAACATATATTCCCCTTGAAACAGGGTACTGAAAATCATACATCTAAGAGACTAAGGGAAGCTGAAGTTCCTAATTCTCTTGCGGAAGTTGAACAAAATAATACTCAGCAACGTAGTGCTGAGCAGCAAGTGGAAGAACCAAGAAAAAGTAAGAATTCAAGGACCTTAAAAACATTTGGATCAAATTTCTATATCTTTATATTAGAAGATGATCCATTTACATACAAACAAGCTATATCTTCCAGCGATACCCCTCATTGAAAAGAGGCGATTAACATTAAGGTTGAATCCATTATGCCTAATCATACATGGGAATTGGTTGATTTACCTTAAGGATGTAAGACCTTAGGTAATAAATGGATATTTAAAAAGAAGTTGAAAACTAATGGTTCAGTAGACAAGTAGAAAGCTCGTAGTCCAAGGATCTAGATGAAAGGCAGACCAAGACTGCTTTGATACATATTCATCGGTAATATGGATAAGATAGCTTATTGCATCCATACATGAATTAGAAGTACATCCAATGGATGTTAATACTGCATTCTTGAATGGTGAACTAGAGGAAGAAATCTATATGAAACAACCTCAAGGATTTCTGAGCTCAGAAAATGAGAATAAACTTTGCAAGCTGGTAAAATATCTTTATGGCCTTCAGCAAGCTTCAAAATAGTGGCATGCGAAGTTTGATAAAGCTATGTTATCAAATGGATTCACAATAAATGAATCAGATAAATGTGTGTATATAAAACACACACATATTGGATATGTCATTGTTGGTCCCTATGTTGATGACCTGTAGATCCTAGGCAATAACAAGGCCATAATAAGATTTACAAAGGATAAGTTGTCCTCTAGACCTAATTTGAAAGACCTAGGACTGGCTGATGTGACATTAGGTGTAAAAATTCTGAGAATACCACAGGGATATGCCTCACCAAAATACTTGAAAAATTCAAGCTATATAATGTAACTATTGAAAATCACCAATAGATATGAACCAAAATTGGGTAAAGAACACTAGTACGATATCTACCAGCTAGAATCCTCTCGTATACTAGGAAGTATCATGTATGTACTAGGCCCGATATCGCATATGCGGTAAGCAAACCCAGTAGATTTACCTTCGGGTAAATATTATTGGAAAACGATAATCAAAGTTCTTGGATATCTGAAGTATACACAGAGCTATTGTTGATACTATATAAATTATCCTTCAATAGTGGAAGGATACAATGATGGAAATTGGATCAATGGATCACATGATACAAAGTCTACAAGTGGATATGTGTTCACATTAGGAAATGGAACAATTTCATGGAAATCATTCAAACAGACTTGTATCGCTAGATCTACGTTGGAATCAGAGTTTATTGTACTAGATAAAACTGCATAAGAAGCAGAATAAATTCGAAGCTTCATGGAAGACATTCCTAATTTGAGCAAACCTAGGCCTCAAATATGTATACATTGTGATAGTCAATAAACTATTAGAAAAGTAATAGTACATTGTACAATGGTTAATCTAGGCATATTCGTCTCAGACATAAAACGATAAAAAAACTTCTCTCTAACAGGGTTATCACAATAGATTACATTCGATCTAAAGATAACTTAGCGGATCCACTTAGAAAAGGCTTTCCAAGAGTGAAAGTTCAGAACTTGTCGATAGGAATGGGGCTAAGGCTTATATGATAAAGTTTTTTCTAAAATGGAAACCCTACATAGTTGATTAGAGATCCCAAGATCTAGGTACAAAGGGACAACGAAGTTTCAGAGAAACTTGATGACACTGTTACAGACAAACCATTCCTATGATAAGTCAATGCATTATATGTTGGATAAGGATAAGTATTAATACTTTTAATGATGTCGGTATCCGAGGAATTAGAGAATACCCTTTTACAGAATCACCTACGTAAGTGCGAAGGCGCCGCTTCAAAGAGAATTATGAGGCCAAATTCTCTAAGCACTTATGAGATCAGGTAGGTGTTCAAGGAAAAAACGAACGCATACAGAGAAAGAATGGTATCAGGAAATATTTATCTTGTGTTATCTAATTTGGAATTACACAAAAGGCTTACAGTTCAAAGACAGTATATGTCTACTGATTTACCTATGATTCATATGGGTAATTACTAGGAAAGTTCAAGGCCCATGTGCTACTTTAATTGATGCGATAAATGGTTCGTGTAACTAAGATCGACTACTCATTCATGTAGGGGATTGTTGTAATATGAATAAGCAAGAGAAAGGAATTTGGGAAGAAGAAAAAATAGCAACATATAAGTCCTACATCATAAAAATATTAACACATTCTCTCCTAATATATTAGAAGCCAATAGGCTTATATAAAATAAAAGAAAGAGGGATTATATGGGGATATGTGGGCTTGGCCTTGACATAATAATACATTAAAAATCACAAAGATTGGGCCTTGGGCCTTGGGGCTCTTTGGGTCTCTTGATTGAATATGGCGAACGGTTGCTGATTGGGTTAGTGCACTGAAACGAGATTTTTTTTCTTAGAATTTTAAAAGTGTGTCCGTTCAGTCCATAATTCGAAAGGCAAGTCTGTTAGCTGAATGAATACAACCATTTGAATTCTTAGCGTACACATATTAATGACCGGACGGTTAAAGGGTCGCAACCTTTCCAATTCTGACGGTTACTAATGCATGCGAACGGGCATTCCTCCTTGCCAATAAATACACTGCCCAAAACCAGACCGAATTTTCCTTTCTGCTCGCATTACTTCATCTTCTTCGAAGTAATCCTCTGATCTAGTTTCTATAATCTACTTCAGTTTGTCACAACTCCGTTTGCTGGCGCTACGCTACGCAGTTGGACTATTTTATCTAGGGAAACCAATTGCAACTACGTCAACCAGTGCATAGGACGGCAATATTGTTTCAAGGAAACAAAATATTTCTGGACATGGACAGTTCTAGAAAAAGAATACTTTCTATATATCTTTAATTTATTGCATAATCGGTTGCAGTTTCTGTGATTATTGTAAACACACTTTGATGCGACAATTGTGACATAATTGAATAATACTGATTATTGTTGTTGTTTGTTTGTAAAACAATTGTGTATTTACAAAAGTTCTAGCAATCTTGAAACAATATTGATTGTTGCAGACAACAATAAGCTATGTCGCAAAATAGCAACAATAATTTTACACCAACACAGATGGTGACAAAGGCTCTGATTGCGCCAGTGGTTCTGTAAAGACCCGCAAATTCCCACCCTTTGGATCGACCATAAACCACACAGGTCTGACCCAAAAAGTGAAAATCTACGAATACTTTAACTTTGGGCATACAACATATTAAAACAACAACAGAAGACTTTTATAACATATCATCATATAATGTTCCATCAGAGTACAGAATATACATATCAGAGTACATTGGAATATAATTACAGCGGAAGATAAATACAAAAATATAATATACTGCAACGGAAGAACACAGCGGAAGACTTTCTATCTCTGGACACAGCTTTAAGCTTCAACCCAGAATCCTGTTTAATATATCTGCAAAAATAGCTACTCGACTGCCCGTGTGGAAAATATGGGCACCCGAGTTTGCCAGTGGACAAAACTACAGGTCAGTCATGGGACTGGTGTGAGAATTCTACTTAACCTATTTAATATTATAAGGCTAATCACAGGACCACGCCACTTTCGCGGAACGGGTTTTCTCCTATGGATTGCCAGTGCATGACTAAAGTAAATCGTCAAAATAACGTAATGCTTTTTAGAAAAATGAAACCATTATAAGACCCAAATCCCATCACACAATGCAACGCAAACCGGAGGATAGGGTTTTACCTTATAATGATCAAAAAAATGCTTGATACGATAAACACGATATTATATAATAATAGTGTGCAACCAATTTGAAGTACATCAAAGTAAATGTATTAATCCTAGACGGCATGAGTGCCCCATCCCACTATGTCGCCATATATAGGTATACAATCAAAACCGCGTGATGTCGTATTTGGAAATTTGGATTTCCATCTGAGTCAAGGCTAGGGAGGAGATCCTTACCGATTCGAGACACTCTAGCAATGCCCCAGGATTGGTACTCTGTCCAACCCTTGGATCCTGCAGGGCCGGTCCACACTTACTTTTGTGGATTGGCAATTCCTGAACACACGCTTCCCGGTCCTTTTGGACCTATACTACGGCCAGTAGCGACCGCATAAACCGAGGCCTCGAACAATCCAACAACCACAATGAATAAATGCCAGCGCTGGTAGGTCCCTGGCACCACTCTAGCTAGAAAGAAACGTGCGCACTCCCTGCGTTCCCTTCTCCCGTTTTAGACTCTACCGGGCTGTGAGGCTCGTGAGGTCACGTCATACACAAAGCTATGCCTAAATAGACTATGCTTTGATCATCCCACAAGGCTCTGCTTTGCAACAATAAGCCTTGATCAAGTGCAACTTGGCATACCACATCAACAACTCATATCATGCGATCGGTAAATATTTAACGTACAAAAGGGTGTTAAGCAAGAGAATAAATCCTCCGCCACCATGCATTTATATATTAAATAAAAACCAATTTAATTACATGAAATAAATTTCAATGTCAGGCATGCTATCCATTTACAAGTCCGTTCTGGGTCTGAACGAAACCACGTATCCGTCGATCTCCAGTACGTCTGGAAGATCATCACTTTTACCTTGCCTTGGGGGATCAGTCCCAATTCAAGATATCAGTCACCATCAACCAAACGATGTGAAGCTCTCCGGTCTTCAGTCACCGTCTTCATCTTCGACTCTTGATCGTCGTGATGATTATTCAGAATGGGTTAGACCCGGTCTTTCTAAATAACTCGCGTATTTGTAATTAAAACCAACCAAACGCCACATTCCAACTTTGAATATCCTTTTAAATAAAAATTATTATTTATGTTAAAAGGTTCTCATTAATTTTATCAAAGATAAAATAAATTAAATTTTTAATCTTTCTAAAAAGATTTATTAATATTCCAATTTTGATTTAATTCATAAAATAGATTTATAAATTTCAAATAGTAATTTCAATGTAAATTGGATTAAAGGATAAATGTTATTTAAAACATCGTCCACTACAAATCCAATCGACATATCAATCACCAAACATAATGGCTAAAATCTAATAATCTTAAATAAAAGGTTTATCCTAAAGATATTAAATCATTACTATATATAAAAAAAAAACATATTTTAAAATAATCAATAAAATATTCTATATAAAAGATTCTGAATATAAAATATTCTTTATAATACAAAACCTTTTATTTTACAAAAATTCTTTCATTATATAAAAATTCTTTATTTAAAAAGAAATTCTGCATTGGAATGCGACTCAACCATGTACCATATAATTTGGGTCATATGGGTTTCATACATTTCATGTATAGGGTAATAACAAGAAAATAATTCTCAATCCATCCATTAACAACCAGAGTGGCAATGTCAACTGTGTGAGCATTAAAATAAAACAATAACGCTCATCGCAGCCTGTCGATCAATCGATAGACATATAATTAAACATTGGGATTTGTGTCAGTCAAGTATCGTCCCAATACCCGTGTGGGGTTTTCAGCCAACAACAATTCATATAAATAAATAAATAAATAAATAATTGGTTAATAGGTTTAACCAATTTCTACTGTATATTATGCAAATAAAAGTAATCCTTATATTTGCACATAAATTGTGTTTCCTACCAAGATGAGTGAAAGTGATATACTCATTTTGTTAACGATTCTATTTCAACAAATACAATGTAAATAAAAGTGTGTTTCTAATCTTGTACTTTTATTTGTACATAAAACACAAATAAAAGTGTACCTCATGTATTTGTCTTTTTATTTGACAAACAATGTCAATAAAAATGTTCTTTTATATCTTGTACTTTTATTTAACAAATCAATGGTAAACAAAATGTCTTTTTAACTCTTTTACCTTTATTTAACAAAACAATGACAAATAAAAGTATAATTTGCTTTCTATGCTTTATTTGCATCTAAAAATGCAAATAAGAAATATAACTCTCTTTTTACTTTTCTTTACAATAGAAAATGTAAATAAAATGGTTCACACAATTTTGTTATTTTTCTTTACAATAGAAAATGTAAATAAAAGGATTCCCATTATTTTGTTCTTTTTCATTACCATAGAAAATGTAAATAAAAAGATTCTCATTATTCTGTTCTTTTTTTATTTACAAAGGAAAATGTAAATAAAAAGATTCTCATTATCTTGTTTTTTTTTTATCGCAACTAAAAGACGATAGAAATGTACCATTAACATCGCTATTTATATCGCATAAAAAAAATGTCGAATAAAATGAATCACTAACATTGTCTATTTCTATCGCACTAAAAATGTCAATAAAAATGAATCACTAACATTGTCTACTTTTATCGCACTAAAAATGTCAATAAAAATGAATCACTAACATTGTCTATTTTTATCGCACCAAGAATGTCGATAAAAATGAATCACTAACATTGTCTATTTTTATCGCACCAAAAATGTCGATAAAAATGACAACATTAACCATTCTATTTTCACCGCGTTCAAAACGACGATAAAATATTCAACATTAACAATTCTATTTTTACCGCATTCAAAATGACGATAAAATATTCGACATTAACAATTCTATTTTTACCGCATTCAAAATGACGATAAAATATTCAGTATTAACAATTCAATTTTTACCGCATTCAAAATGACGATAAAATACTCAACATTAACAATTCAATTTTTACCGCATTCAAAATGACGATAAAATATTCAGTATTAACAATTCTATTTTTACCGACTATAGAAAATGTAAATAAATATATTTCTAAATTCTATTCTTTTTATTTATATAAGAGAATGTAAATAATTGCATTTTCAATTTCTATTCTTTTACTTACATAAGAAAATGTAAACAAATATATATTTCTACATTTTTATCATACCGTTATAACTCATATATAAATTACAAAGAAAAATATCATTTTTATTTTATCGTTCTAATTCACCTCTAAATTACATAGAAAAATGTAATCTTTATTATGCGATGGGAATTCATATTTTAATTACATAGAAAAATGTAATTCCTATCATACGACATAAATTCATATCTAAATTACATAGAAAAATGTAATTTTTATCCTACAATGCAAATTCACATTTTTAATTACATGAAAAAAAATGTAATTCTCATTCTACCGTTATTATTCATCTCTAAATTACATAGAAAAATGTAATTTAAATCATGCAATGTAAATTTACATTTTTATATCATAGAAAAATGCAATTTTTGTCATACAGTGCAAATTCATATATAAAGCACATATAAAAATGTAACTTTTGTTATGCAAAGAAAATATGTCTTTTTCTATTTTACAATGTAAAAAATATGACCTTTTCTATTTTACAATGAAAATAATAACTTCTTTATTCATTCTTTCATTGCATATAAATGTAATCTTTTCTATTTATTACAATGAATAAAATTACAATAAAAATGTAATCTTAGCTTATGAACTTTTCATTGCGACAAAATGAAAATAAAAATATAATCTTTTTATTTTCGTCTTTACAGGGAAATCTACATCGCATTAAAAATATAATCTTTTTATGCAACATCTTCCTATTGAAAACAATCAACACACATAAAAAAAAATATGATCTTTTACATTGCTTCTTTTATTGAAATCACTATTACCTTAAAAATGAAGTTTTTATGTTACTTCGTTTATCGAAATAACATTACGTTAAAAGTGAGATTTTTAATGTTACAACTTTTATTGAAATCAAGGTGACAAATAAAATATGACTCTTTATTGAAATCACTATTTTTTTACATAAAAATGTGATCTTTTATTTTCATTCTTTTTTTTTTATGAAACAAATTCATATTAGAATTATATACTTTTTAATCCACTATTCTTAATGTAACAAATTTACAATAAGAATTTATTCTTTTTAATCATTCCTCTTTAATATAAACAAATCCACATTAAAAATATAATATTTTTCATTGTTCAAATTCTCTTGTAAATAAACAAATTAAAAAATAATATTATATTTGTCGTTCAAATTCTGTTGTTATACAAACAAATGAAAATAAGGTTTTTTTATTTGTTGAACAATCTCTGTTGTAATATAAACAAATAAAAATGAGATTTTACTCATTGTCCATTTTCAATTCTAATACCAACAAATAAAAATAAACCTTTTATTTGGCGATCAATTTCTTTTGTTATGCCAACAAATAAAAATATAAGTTTTTATTTGTCGTTCCCATTCTATTGTTCATTACAGAGTAAATAAAATGTTATTTTTTTTTTATAACATGAAATTATAATAACTTGATTTGCATAAATATGATTTTATTCTGAATAAAATATGGTTTAGATCTAACTTTCTAACTGTAAATGAATTCAACAATATATAAAATTCCAATGCGAATTTAGCGTATCATGAACAACAAAACATACAACAAGCAACAATCAACAATTCAAACAACACAGAACATTTCAGAACTGAATCAATATGATAATACCATTATTTTTAGCGCGAGAAATAATTAATAATTGATTAAATAAATAAAATTAGAATTCTCACATAGATTTTTGGCCGAAATTTTACTGTCTCCTTTTCAACTGCGGTCTGCGCCATCGCGAAGCTCTCAATTTTGTGATTCCAACGCAATTTACGGTTCGTCAAACGGACCTCGTATGAAAGAGTTATGAATTATTAAAGATTGGATAATTAAATAATTAAATAATAAAATAATAAAAAAAAAATAAGAAACGGGTTCCTTCTTCCTCACCCTTCACGTCGGCCGAACCCAACTCCCTTCTCCCTCCTTCTGGACGCACGCAACCCGAGGCCACCAGAGACCGATCAACCTCCGCCGTCCCGAAGGCCATCGCGCCACCTACCACCGCCGTGAGTGGGGCCCGACTCGCACGCCCCAGGGACCCACAAACCACCAATAAACGCAGCCCATTCCCGGTGAGAATTCGCGAAATCCGTGACCCTAATGATGATCATAGCCGTATAGATCTGAAGCTCTCGAAATTCTCTTCGATTTGGTACCAAGTTTGCTAATTTTCGTTGAGCGGATCAAAAGATATTAGCATTTGAAGTTCGGTGTTTTCTGGCCTTCGAAATTAAGGGCGGCGGCTGCCATGAACAGTATTAGGGTTAGGGTTTTTTTTCGGATTTTTATATTATTTTAATATTAAATTCCGAATTTCGTGAAATAAAGTGGATTTTCGGACTTTCTCGGATTTGGGCCTGCTTACTGTCGATCTTAACGTTTTGAGGCCTTCTGAACGCGATGGGCTATGTCCCAATGTCCAATTCTGATGCCTACACGTTTTTTTTTTCGGTTTTAATTTAAAATTCAATATTAAATTAATTATTTAATTTCTACCGCACATTTAAATGTGTCGGGGCCACATACGACCTCAGAAAATTCTAAAAAAAATATTTTTAGCTTTCTTATGACGATACGAATCCAACAAAATTATTTTCGTCGAATTCTGAGACTGTTTGAAAAATGGCTATTTTTAAGGCGTTTAAATTTAACTGAAAATAGTCAAAACACATCTTATTTCGCCACGCTCACATATTAACTCGAAAAATTCTGAAAATTGAAACCTAGCAATAATTTGACATTCCGGTTCCAACAAAAGTGGTTTCGTCGAAAACCGAGGTCGTTTGAAAAATGACTATTTTTAAGGCCAATATATTTAATATTAAAAATACATTTTTAAACAAATAATTTTCGAAACTCAAAATATATAAGTGTTTACTGTTTTTCAATGTAGAAACGTCATTCTGAACTCAATGGAAGTGGTTTCGAGTTCAAATTCCTTCATATGCAAAAAGTAGCATTTTGGCCCTTATAAATTTCATAGCGACCTTTCTAAATATTGAATTGGCCATAACTTTTGATTCCCGTTATGAAATTTCGATTTTTCGGATTCGTTGGAAAGATATTTTTAAATAGATTCTAATATTTTTGGTTTCACTAAAATCCGTTAAATTTTGCATCCTGTACGGTCAGTCAAAGTTCAAGTTTGACTTTTCAAACTACCGCGTTATTTCTAACTTTTGTTAATTAAAATTAAATCATTCATTCTAACTTCGATTTAAATCAAATTTGTGATCATTATTATTTAAATAAATTATTTTATATTGTCAAAATTCATTAAAATTTCCTAAAATAAATTTTTTAAATTGGTCCTGATTTTTGCGGGTTGTTACAATCGCCCCCACTTAAAAACTTTTCGTCCTCGAAAAGGAACGTAGCTAAAAATTGTAAAATTAACTATCTTAATTTTAAGTTTTAATGGTTAATTATCCTTTCAAAATATACATAACTTTATATCTATAAAAATCATATTTCACAAAATATATTATAAATATCAAAAAAACGTTAATTATAAATTCGTAACTCTGAACTCGTTCTAAGGCATTACTAACCCCATCTCTAACGAGCTTACTCATTCTAGGATACTACTGATCCTATCTCTAATGAGTATTCTTATTGGACATTACTAATCCAATCTCTGATGAGTCTTCTGTTCAGTTCTAACAAGTTGTACCCCAAAGATTTGAGCTAACCTGAGCTCTGATACCAACTGTAAAGACCCGCAAATTCCCACCCTTTGGATCGACCATAAACCACACAGGTCTGACCCAAAAAGTGAAAATCTACGAATACTTTAACTTTGGGCATACAACATATTAAAACAACAACAGAAGACTTTTATAACATATCATCATATACTGTTCCATCAGAGTACAGAATATACATATCAGAGTACATTGGAATATAATTACAGCGGAAGATAAATACAAAAATATAATATACTGCAACGGAAGAACACAGCGGAAGACTTTCTATCTCTGGACACAGCTTTAAGCTTCAACCCAGAATCCTGTTTAATATATCTGCAAAAATAGCTACTCGACTGCCCGTGTGGAAAATATGGGCACCCGAGTTTGCCAGTGGACAAAACTACAGGTCAGTCATGGGACTGGTGTGAGAATTCTACTTAACCTATTTAATATTATAAGGCTAATCACAGGACCACGCCACTTTCGCGGAACGGGTTTTCTCCTATGGATTGCCAGTGCATGACTAAAGTAAATCGTCAAAATAACATAATGCTTTTTAGAAAAATGAAACCATTATAAGACCCAAATCCCATCACACAATGCAACGCAAACCGGAGGATAGGGTTTTACCTTATAATGATCAAAAAAATGCTTGATACGATAAACACGATATTATATAATAATAGTGTGCAACCAATTTGAAGTACATCAAAGTAAATGTATTAATCCTAGACGGCATGAGTGCCCCATCCCACTATGTCGCCATATATAGGTATACAATCAAAACCGCGTGATGTCGTATTTGGAAATTTGGATTTCCATCTGAGTCAAGGCTAGGGAGGAGATCCTTACCGATTCGAGACACTCTAGCAATGCCCCAGGATTGGTACTCTGTCCAACCCTTGGATCCTGCAGGGCCGGTCCACACTTACTTTTGTGGATTGGCAATTCCTGAACACACGCTTCCCGGTCCTTTTGGACCTATACTACGGCCAGTAGCGACCGCATAAACCGAGGCCTCGAACAATCCAACAACCACAATGAATAAATGCCAGCGCTGGTAGGTCCCTGGCACCACTCTAGCTAGAAAGAAACGTGCGCACTCCCTGCGTTCCCTTCTCCCGTTTTAGACTCTACCGGGCTGTGAGGCTCGTGAGGTCACGTCATACACAAAGCTATGCCTAAATAGACTATGCTTTGATCATCCCACAAGGCTCTGCTTTGCAACAATAAGCCTTGATCAAGTGCAACTTGGCATACCACATCAACAACACATATCATGCGATCGGTAAATATTTAACATACAAAAGGGTGTTAAGCAAGAGAATAAATCCTCCGCCACCATGCATTTATATATTAAATAAAAACCAATTTAATTACATGAAATAAATTTCAATGTCAGGCATGCTATCCATTTACAAGTCCGTTCTGGGTCTGAACGAAACCACGTATCCGTCGATCTCCAGTACGTCTGGAAGATCATCACTTTTACCTTGCCTTGGGGGATCAGTCCCAATTCAAGATATCAGTCACCATCAACCAAACGATGTGAAGCTCTCCGGTCTTCAGTCACCGTCTTCATCTTCGACTCTTGATCGTCGTGATGATTATTCAGAATGGGTTAGACCCGGTCTTTCTAAATAACTCGCGTATTTGTAATTAAAACCAACCAAACGCCACATTCCAACTTTGAATATCCTTTTAAATAAAAATTATTATTTATGTTAAAAGGTTCTCATTAATTTTATCAAAGATAAAATAAATTAAATTTTTAATCTTTCTAAAAAGATTTATTAATATTCCAATTTTGATTTAATTCATAAAATAGATTTATAAATTTCAAATAGTAATTTCAATGTAAATTGGATTAAAGGATAAATGTTATTTAAAACATCGTCCACTACAAATCCAATCGACATATCAATCACCAAACATAATGGCTAAAATCTAATAATCTTAAATAAAAGGTTTATCCTAAAGATATTAAATCATTACTATATATAAAAAAAAACATATTTTAAAATAATCAATAAAATATTCTATATAAAAGATTCTGAATATAAAATATTCTTTATAATACAAAACCTTTTATTTTACAAAAATTCTTTCATTATATAAAAATTCTTTATTTAAAAAGAAATTCTGCATTGGAATGCGACTCAACCATGTACCATATAATTTGGGTCATATGGGTTTCATACATTTCATGTATAGGGTAATAACAAGAAAATAATTCTCAATCCATCCATTAACAACCAGAGTGGCAATGTCAACTGTGTGAGCATTAAAATAAAACAATAACGCTCATCGCAGCCTGTCGATCAATCGATAGACATATAATTAAACATTGGGATTTGTGTCAGTCAAGTATCGTCCCAATACCCGTGTGGGGTTTTCAGCCAACAACAATTCATATAAATAAATAAATAAATAATTGGTTAATAGGTTTAACCAATTTCTACTGTATATTATGCAAATAAAAGTAATCCTTATATTTGCACATAAATTGTGTTTCCTACCAAGATGAGTGAAAGTGATATACTCATTTTGTTAACGATTCTATTTCAACAAATACAATGTAAATAAAAGTGTGTTTCTAATCTTGTACTTTTATTTGTACATAAAACACAAATAAAAGTGTACCTCATGTATTTGTCTTTTTATTTGACAAACAATGTCAATAAAAATGTTCTTTTATATCTTGTACTTTTATTTAACAAATCAATGGTAAACAAAATGTCTTTTTAACTCTTTTACCTTTATTTAACAAAACAATGACAAATAAAAGTATAATTTGCTTTCTATGCTTTATTTGCATCTAAAAATGCAAATAAGAAATATAACTCTCTTTTTACTTTTCTTTACAATAGAAAATGTAAATAAAATGGTTCACACAATTTTGTTATTTTTCTTTACAATAGAAAATGTAAATAAAAGGATTCCCATTATTTTGTTCTTTTTCATTACCATAGAAAATGTAAATAAAAAGATTCTCATTATTCTGTTCTTTTTTTATTTACAAAGGAAAATGTAAATAAAAAGATTCTCATTATCTTGTTTTTTTTTTATCGCAACTAAAAGACGATAGAAATGTACCATTAACATCGCTATTTATATCGCATAAAAAAAATGTCGAATAAAATGAATCACTAACATTGTCTATTTCTATCGCACTAAAAATGTCAATAAAAATGAATCACTAACATTGTCTACTTTTATCGCACTAAAAATGTCAATAAAAATGAATCACTAACATTGTCTATTTTTATCGCACCAAGAATGTCGATAAAAATGAATCACTAACATTGTCTATTTTTATCGCACCAAAAATGTCGATAAAAATGACAACATTAACCATTCTATTTTCACCGCGTTCAAAACGACGATAAAATATTCAACATTAACAATTCTATTTTTACCGCATTCAAAATGACGATAAAATATTCGACATTAACAATTCTATTTTTACCGCATTCAAAATGACGATAAAATATTCAGTATTAACAATTCAATTTTTACCGCATTCAAAATGACGATAAAATACTCAACATTAACAATTCAATTTTTACCGCATTCAAAATGACGATAAAATATTCAGTATTAACAATTCTATTTTTACCGACTATAGAAAATGTAAATAAATATATTTCTAAATTCTATTCTTTTTATTTATATAAGAGAATGTAAATAATTGCATTTTCAATTTCTATTCTTTTACTTACATAAGAAAATGTAAACAAATATATATTTCTACATTTTTATCATACCGTTATAACTCATATATAAATTACAAAGAAAAATATCATTTTTATTTTATCGTTCTAATTCACCTCTAAATTACATAGAAAAATGTAATCTTTATTATGCGATGGGAATTCATATTTTAATTACATAGAAAAATGTAATTCCTATCATACGACATAAATTCATATCTAAATTACATAGAAAAATGTAATTTTTATCCTACAATGCAAATTCACATTTTTAATTACATGAAAAAAAATGTAATTCTCATTCTACCGTTATTATTCATCTCTAAATTACATAGAAAAATGTAATTTAAATCATGCAATGTAAATTTACATTTTTATATCATAGAAAAATGCAATTTTTGTCATACAGTGCAAATTCATATATAAAGCACATATAAAAATGTAACTTTTGTTATGCAAAGAAAATATGTCTTTTTCTATTTTACAATGTAAAAAATATGACCTTTTCTATTTTACAATGAAAATAATAACTTCTTTATTCATTCTTTCATTGCATATAAATGTAATCTTTTCTATTTATTACAATGAATAAAATTACAATAAAAATGTAATCTTAGCTTATGAACTTTTCATTGCGACAAAATGAAAATAAAAATATAATCTTTTTATTTTCGTCTTTACAGGGAAATCTACATCGCATTAAAAATATAATCTTTTTATGCAACATCTTCCTATTGAAAACAATCAACACACATAAAAAAAAATATGATCTTTTACATTGCTTCTTTTATTGAAATCACTATTACCTTAAAAATGAAGTTTTTATGTTACTTCGTTTATCGAAATAACATTGCGTTAAAAGTGAGATTTTTAATGTTACAACTTTTATTGAAATCAAGGTGACAAATAAAATATGACTCTTTATTGAAATCACTATTTTTTTACATAAAAATGTGATCTTTTATTTTCATTCTTTTTTTTTTTATGAAACAAATTCATATTAGAATTATATACTTTTTAATCCACTATTCTTAATGTAACAAATTTACAATAAGAATTTATTCTTTTTAATCATTCCTCTTTAATATAAACAAATCCACATTAAAAATATAATATTTTTCATTGTTCAAATTCTCTTGTAAATAAACAAATTAAAAAATAATATTATATTTGTCGTTCAAATTCTGTTGTTATACAAACAAATGAAAATAAGGTTTTTTATTTGTTGAACAATCTCTGTTGTAATATAAACAAATAAAAATGAGATTTTACTCATTGTCCATTTTCAATTCTAATACCAACAAATAAAAATAAACCTTTTATTTGGCGATCAATTTCTTTTGTTATGCCAACAAATAAAAATATAAGTTTTTATTTGTCGTTCCCATTCTATTGTTCATTACAGAGTAAATAAAATGTTATTTTTTTTTTATAACATGAAATTATAATAACTTGATTTGCATAAATATGATTTTATTCTGAATAAAATATGGTTTAGATCTAACTTTCTAACTGTAAATGAATTCAACAATATATAAAATTCCAATGCGAATTTAGCGTATCATGAACAACAAAACATACAACAAGCAACAATCAACAATTCAAACAACACAGAACATTTCAGAACTGAATCAATATGATAATACCATTATTTTTAGCACGAGAAATAATTAATAATTGATTACATAAATAAAATTAGAATTCTCACATAGATTTTTGGCCGAAATTTTACTGTCTCCTTTTCAACTGCGGTCTGCGCCATCGCGAAGCTCTCAATTTTGTGATTCCAACGCAATTTACGGTTCGTCAAACGGACCTCGTATGAAAGAGTTATGAATTATTAAAGATTGGATAATTAAATAATTAAATAATAAAATAATAATAAAAAAATAAGAAACGGGTTCCTTCTTCCTCACCCTTCACGTCGGCCGAACCCAACTCCCTTCTCCCTCCTTCTGGACGCACGCAACCCGAGGCCACCAGAGACCGATCAACCTCCGCCGTCCCGAAGGCCATCGCGCCACCTACCACCGCCGTGAGTGGGGCCCGACTCGCACGCCCCAGGGACCCACAAACCACCAATAAACGCAGCCCATTCCCGGTGAGAATTCGCGAAATCCGTGACCCTAATGATGATCATAGCCGTATAGATCTGAAGCTCTCGAAATTCTCTTCGATTTGGTACCAAGTTTGCTAATTTTCGTTGAGCGGATCAAAAGATATTAGCATTTGAAGTTCGGTGTTTTCTGGCCTTCGAAATTAAGGGCGGCGGCTGCCATGAACAGTATTAGGGTTAGGGTTTTTTTTCGGATTTTTATATTATTTTAATATTAAATTCTGAATTTCGTGAAATAAAGTGGATTTTCGGACTTTCTCGGATTTGGGCCTGCTTACTGTCGATCTTAACGTTTTGAGGCCTTCTGAACGCGATGGGCTATGTCCCAATGTCCAATTCTGATGCCTACACGTTTTTTTTTTCGGTTTTAATTTAAAATTCAATATTAAATTAATTATTTAATTTCTACCGCACATTTAAATGTGTCGGGGCCACATACGACCTCAGAAAATTCTAAAAAAAATATTTTTAGCTTTCTTATGACGATACGAATCCAACAAAATTATTTTCGTCGAATTCTGAGACTGTTTGAAAAATGGCTATTTTTAAGGCGTTTAAATTTAACTGAAAATAGTCAAAACACATCTTATTTCGCCACGCTCACATATTAACTCGAAAAATTCTGAAAATTGAAACCTAGCAATAATTTGACATTCCGGTTCCAACAAAAGTGGTTTCGTCGAAAACCGAGGTCGTTTGAAAAATGACTATTTTTAAGGCCAATATATTTAATATTAAAAATACATTTTTAAACAAATAATTTTCGAAACTCAAAATATATAAGTGTTTACTGTTTTTCAATGTAGAAACGTCATTCTGAACTCAATGGAAGTGGTTTCGAGTTCAAATTCCTTCATATGCAAAAAGTAGCATTTTGGCCCTTATAAATTTCATAGCGACCTTTCTAAATATTGAATTGGCCATAACTTTTGATTCCCGTTATGAAATTTCGATTTTTCGGATTCGTTGGAAAGATATTTTTAAATAGATTCTAATATTTTTGGTTTCACTAAAATCCGTTAAATTTTGCATCCTGCACGGTCAGTCAAAGTTCAAGTTTGACTTTTCAAACTACCGCGTTATTTCTAACTTTTGTTAATTAAAATTAAATCATTCATTCTAACTTCGATTTAAATCAAATTTGTGATCATTATTATTTAAATAAATTATTTTATATTGTCAAAATTCATTAAAATTTCCTAAAATAAATTTTTTAAATTGGTCCTGATTTTTGCGGGTTGTTACAGGTTCCAACAATGTCTCAACGACAAAAGGCCAGAGAAGTTCAACTCATATATTTTAAGCGTTGACAACATAAAAAGGTTGCTTTATCTAACAACATTGAGACTTGCCAA
Source organism: Allium sativum (assembly GCA_030737875.1). Lineage (NCBI taxonomy): Eukaryota > Viridiplantae > Streptophyta > Magnoliopsida > Asparagales > Amaryllidaceae > Allium > Allium sativum. Next base: position 550,086,181 of record CM060916.1, read on the forward strand.
ATTTCTGACCAAATAATATCAACTTTGGCTAAAATCTCAAAAAGGAAATTGCTGATATGAATTTATATGCAGTAATATCAGAATGCAACCTGGAAACGAACTAATTTTAAATGATGTTCTCTATGTTCCATGAATTCGTAAGAACCAGATTTCAAGATCATTGTATCCACAAACATCAATTCAAGTTAATCCTTGAAGCTGAGAATGAAGTGTATGTAGGAAGAGGATATGTGTTTGATGGTTCGTTTAAGAAAAAAACAAAAAATGTAACTACTATTGTACCACACACTGATATGAATAAAAGTGAATCTTCTGTTTATATTGTTGACTCTTCCAACATGTGGCATTCTAGATTATGGCATGTAGATTATGATATATTGCACAAACTAATTAAACTAGACACCAATTTTAAATGTCAAATCTGTGCAGAAGCAAAGTTGACAAGAAACTCGTTTCACCATGTTGAACGAGAAACAAAACCGCTGGGTATAATACATACAGATGTATGTGATTTGATGAGTTTAAAAAACACAAAGAGGACGTTGAGAATCAACTCAACAAGAAAATCAAAGCTTTAAGAAGTGATAGAGGAGGAGAATATGTATTCCCTTTTGAAGAATTTTGCGTTGAACATGGTGTTTCACACCAAATTACTGCACCATATTTACCTCAATCCAACGGTATAGCCGAACGGAAAAAATAACTTTTAAAGAAATGATGAATGCTTTATTATGGCTTGCCAAATAACTTTTGGGGAGAAACTATTCTTGTGGAAAATCTTATTTTAAATAAAATACCCGGAAGAAAACATCTAAATCTCCTCATGAACTTTGAAAAAACAGACCATCATCCTAAAAATACTTAAAAGTGTGGGAGTGTCTTTCCAGGTAGAGGAACCAAAACCAAAGAATGTCAATAACGGTTTATTGTGTATTATTTGGATATGCACAAAACAGTGCCGCATATCGATTTTTGGTACACAAATAAATTGATGATATTCATGAAAATACCATCATTGAGTCGATAATACTAGATTTTTCGAACATATATTCCCCTTGAAACAGGGTACTGAAAATTATACACCTAAGAGACTAAGGGAAGATGAAGTTCCTAATTCTCGTGAGGAAGTTGAACAAAATAATACTCAGCAACGTAGTGCTGAGCAGTAAGTGGAAGAACCGAGAAAAAGTAAGCGGTTAAGGACCTTAAAAACATTTTGATTAGACTTCTATACCTTTATATTAGAAGATGATCCATTGACATACAAACAAGCTATATCTTCCAGCAATGCCCCTCATTGAAAAGAGACGATAAACAATAAGGTTGAATCCATTATGTCCAATCATACACGGGAATTGGTTGATTTACCTTAAGGATGTAAGACCTAAGGTAATAAATGGATATTTAAAAAGAAGTTGAAACCTAGTGGTTCAAAAGACAAGTAGAAAGCTCGTAGTCCAAGGATCTAGATGAAAGGAAGACCTAGACAGTTTTTGTAAAGACCCCGAAATTCCCGCTCTTTGAATCGACCATAAACCACACAGGTCTGACCCAAAGGTTGGAAATCTTCGAATACTTTAACTTTGGGAATACAATACATCAGAACAAATAACAAAAGACTTTTATAACATTATAATAACGTTACATCAGAGTACAGAATATCAGAGTACATCGAATAAATATATTACAGCGGAAGATAAATTACAGAAGATTTAATACATTAAATAAAATACAGTAAACAGCGGAAGACTACTAAGCTCTGGACACACCTTTAGGCTTCGATCCAGGATCCTGCTAAAAGAATAGATATCTGCAAAAAGCTACTCGACTGCCCGTGTGGAAAAGAGGGCACCCGAGTTTGCAAAGTGAAACAAACTACGAGTCAGTCATGGGACTGGTGTGAGAATTCTAAACTAATTTAACTAATAAGACAAATCCAAGGACCACGCCGCTAATGCGGAACGGGTTTTATTCCAATGGATTGCCAGTGCATAATTAAAGTAAATCGTTAAACAACGCAATGCTTTTTGAAAAATGAAACCATTATAAGACCCAAGTCCCATCACACAATGCAACGCACACCAGAGGATAGGGTTTTACCTTATAATGGTCAAAAGATGCTAAATACGTAAAACGGATTACTACTAGTGTGTATATGTTTTAAATAAAAACATTTCAATCATAAGTATCAATCCTAGACGGCATGGTTACCATATATCATGTCGCCAATACTAGTTCTACAATCAAAATCGCAAGGTCGTATTGGAAATTGGATTTCCATCATGAGTCGAGGCTAGGGGCAAGCTCCTCTCCGATTCGAGACACTCTAGCAAATGCCTCAGGATCCCCCGCAGTTAACCCTTGGATCTTCAGGGACGGTCCCCGCCTATGGGCATTGGATTAGTTATGCCTGAACACACGTTTCCCGTTCCCTTTGGACCTATAGTATGACCACCAACGGCCTATAAAAATAACGAGGCGCCTCAAAATCCATCATCCACATAAGTAAAATGTCAGCGCTGGTAGGTCCATGACATCACTCTAGCTAGAAAGAAACGTGTGCACTCCCTGCAGTCCGTATCCCGTTTTTGACTCATACCGGGGTGTGAGGCTCGCGAAGTCACGCTATACACAAAGCTATGCCTAAACAGGCCGTGCTTTGATCATCAACCACAAGGCCTGCTTTTCAACAAAAGCCTTTATCAATGCATCTTAGCATGCCACATTGTCAGTCCATACTATACCATTGATTTCTGCCAATATATAACCTCTAAGCTCATATGTCTCAGAGAAGGGTGTTAACCACCAAGCAGATATATATTAACAGAGATCAACGAATGTAGTATAAAGGACTACAACGTCATACATACATTCCATTTATAAACTTATGCTCTGGGTCTGAGCGAAAGTCAAATCCGTACAAATCAACACTATGTCCGGATAACTACCATCTTAGCCCCGTCTTGGGAGCAAATCAATCAAGGACCTCAACGCTAGTTACCCATTCGATGTGAAGATCGTCGGTCTTCAATCGCCGTCTTCAACTCTTAGATTTAAAACGTCGTATAATCATTTGAAATGAGATTGAACTCGGTCTTCTCAAATGATTCTCGCATATATATATATATATATATATATATATATATATATATATAATTTGAAAACATTTCATATCGTTATTAATATTTGATAACAACATATCGCTGTTTTTATTTATATAAAAATAGCTTAAATTAATTTAACGACGCTTCGGGTAAATGGGCGACCCTGGCGTTGTTTTCAACCAAATTTGATTTACACATATCTTGAAATCTAACCGTTGGATTTTGGCAAAATTTATGTCATTGGAAAGATCTTCCCAAAGCAGTCCTAACGACTCTAGTTTTGGGAAAATCCGACCGTCGGGTCTTTCGGTATAACCGTTTAAAGTTATGATTTCAGAACGCGAACTACCGCGCGTGTTTCGCTTAGTTTTAATTTATATTATATATATATATATATATATATAAATATATATAGACCATGTAGCGCTTTCCACTATTATAATTTATTACTTTAAATCATTACATTTATATTTTTGTCCGCCGATTCTAATGCGGCAAAAATAATGTTTTCAACTAAGTATATTTTATATTTATATAAAATGCTATTTTGTCCGCCAAATTCTAATGCGACAAAAACAATGTCTTTAACTATGCATATTTTTATATTAAATAAAAATGATATTTTTGTCCGCCAATTCTAATGCGACAAAAACAATGTCTTTAACTATGCATATTTTTATATTAAATAAAAATGATATTTTTTATAACCACTAAGTGCAGATAAAAATGTACCTTTTGATTTCATGTTTTATTCTCAAAAGAGAATCCAAACAAAGATTCAACTTTTTATTTCATGTTTATTTACATCGAGGGATGTAAATAAAAATTGTAGCTTTTTTTTCTAGTTTTATTTGCAACAAGGATTGCAAATAAAAATATAACTTTTAGTTTTAATGTTTTGTTTACATCTATAGTTATGAACAAAATACCTCTTTTTCCTACGGTGTTTATTTGCCTCTAAATATGCAAATAAAAATATAATCTTTTTAACAACGATATTTATTTGCAACTAAATACGTAAATAAAAATATAATCTTTATTAATTGTTTTGTTTGCAACTAGATTTACAAACCAAAAATGTATATTTCTATTTCTAACTAAGATACAAAATAGAATATAAAATTCATCCTAATGTTTTGTTTGCATCTAAGACTGCAAACAAAAATATACTTCTCAAATCATATTTTGTTTGCATCTAAAATTACAAACAAAATGTACTTATTCATTTAAATGTTTATTTGCGACTGAGAAGGCAAATAAAAGAACATTTTTAATGTCATGTTATATTTGCATAAAAAAAATGCAAATGGAAAGTGAACTTTTATTTTCTATGTTTATTTGTAGTGTAGAATACAAAAAAAGGCTAACTTATCTTTCTATGTTATATTTGCATTTTTGAATGCAAATAAAAGAACAAATTTTTGTTTTAAATGCATATTTACATCAGTGAACTGTAAATAAAAGAGTATTTCCAATCTCGTACTTTTATTCATCAAATGTCATGTAAATAAAAGTATATTTCTAATCTTGTATTTTTATGTGTACATACAATACAAATAAAATGTATTTGTCTTTTTATTTGTACCTAAACCACAATTAAAGATGTGTTTCATGTATTTGTTTTTCTCTTCTTTTGCTTTTGTTTAACAAAACCAATTCTTTTATTTGACAAAGAATGTTTAACCAAATCAATTCTTTTACTGACAAATAATATGTAATCTTTTCAAATAACAAATAAAATGTAATTTTTAATATGCCTTATAGATTACCAAATAAAAGGTTAACCTAAAAAGGTAAATTATTCATGTCTTTCTAAAATGTTATTTTAAATATACCTTTAAATTAACAAATAAAATGTTAATCTAAAAAGGTAAATTGTCCTTTTATTTTACTAACAAAGTTAAGGTTAAAAACTTGTCATTTATTTTATTAACAAAGTTAATGTTGAAAACTTGTTAACAGAATCCATGTTAAAACTTTATTCTTTTTATTTTACTAACAAAATTTAGGTAAAAAAATTTTTCTTTTATTTTACTAACAAAATTGTGTTAAAACTTTGTTGACAAAATTTAATGTTAAAACTTTGTCCTTTTCATTATGTAAACAAAAATTTGTTTTTCTATTATGCAAACAAAAATTTGTCTTTTTATTTTACAAACAAAATTACATGTTAAAATTGTCTTTTATTTTATTTGTAAACAAAATAAACAAAACCAGATTAAATGTTTTAATTTTATTTAAGAAAATGAAATGAGAATAAAAATCAAAGTAAAAACTTTGTCATTTATTTGGTAAACAAAATTTGTATAAAAACTTTGTCTTTTTATCATGTAAACAAAAATTATCTCTTTTTATTTGTAAACAAAAGTTTGTCTTTTTAATTGTAAACAAAATGTAAATTTTGTTTTAATCCTTTTAAGGTTAACAGAATGTGATGATTTCGTACAATTCTTTTAAATGACAAAATGTGAGTCTTGGTCTATGTTTTGTTTGCATCCAAAAATGCAACTAAAAATATATAGTTCTTTTCACTTTAACATTTTATACGTAAAATGATTATTTTACTTTACTCTAACATTTTATGATTTGAAATGTTATTTCTCTTTACTCTAATATAAATGTCAATTTATTTCTCTGATATAAATGTCACTTTATTTCTCTAAGATAAATGTCAACTTATTTCTCTAATATAAATGTCACTTATTTCTCTAATATAAATGTAACTTATTTCTCTAATATAAATGTCAAAAGTGCTTGTTTTGTTTCACTAGTACAAATTGACCAAAGCGAATAATTTGTCCTGACTAGTACAAATTGACCAAAGCGAATAATTTGTTCTGAGCTAAAAGTGTATACTTGGTGTTAACTAAAGTAAATTCTATATTCTAATAAAGGTGACAATGTTTATTCTTGTCAGTTCTAACACAATAAAATGACCATCTTCATTTTTGTTGATCCCAGTTCAACAAAACAAAATAAATAGCATTTCCATTTCGTAACAAACATGCTACACACAACAGCGGTACAACACGATCAATATTCCAACAAATATACACATAACACCATATGAACTTTAGAGAGAATGAATATCATAAATAAATGAGTAATTAATTTTTTTGTTTAAAAGTAGAAATCTCACATCGCTATTTGATTTTATCTGAATTTTCAGTTCGCTCAGTTTCAGATCTAGTCAGCCCCAAGTTGTAGTATTTTTCTCCACGATTCCAACGGTTCGAAAATCATCAAATTCTGTGTCCGAATGAAATAGTTATGATCGTTTTAAACATCGAATAATTTTGATAATAATATTAGTTTAATAATTAAGGTCAAAACCTTAGTCAAAACAATTAGGTTGTTGACTTCATCTTCCCGTTTCCAGGTACTTCCTTCTAGCATCGAACGAAAGCTTCCACTCCTTCATCTGATAGTCACCGTCGCGCTGTCACCAGAGGGGGTTGGACCACGATCGAACATGCCCCCATCGACCGCCTATGGGCATCGCACCACCCCCCTGAGCCTCGTCCCACTCGCAGCCCCCTAGGGCCCACAATCCACGTCCAAACGCCGCCACTTTGTGGTGAGATTCCGACCACCATGCGCCCCCAGGAACGATCATCGCCGTATAGATTTGTCGAGCTTGAAGAGCTCTTGAATTTCCCTTTTGAAGTTCGGAGAATTATTGCACCGATTTGGAGAAAGAAGGGAGGAAGGGATCGAAGTTTTCAGCCATTCATTAGATAGAACGGCGGCTGGAAGAAATCAGATTAGGGTTACGTATTTGAGCGTATTTATATAGTATATGCAGCGTATTTTATTTTATTGAATTAATTAATTCGAGAAATTAACTTGTTAAACCGTCTGAACTCCGATTTAAACCCAACGAGTGTCGCCCCTAGCTAATAACCCCCGTCACGGACGCAATGGAACATGTTTCGTAACCCAATTCGGCTATTACAATATGTTTTTCTTTAATTTAAATTATAAATTAATATATATTTAACTTAACCGTACATTTTAAATTACCGGGGCCACATACGACCTCTAAAAATCACAGAAAAATTATATTTGGCTATGTTTTGACGATACGGTTCTAACGAGACTAATTTCGTCGAATTCTGAGACTGTTTGAAAAATGGCTATTTTGAAGTCGATTAAAATTATCTGTAATTGACAAAACACAGTTTCTCTCGCCACGCTCACATATTAGATTTAAAAATTCTGAAAAATTATACTTAGCAAAATATTGACAATCCGGATTCAACAAAAGTGGTTTCGTCGAAAACAGAGGTCGTTTGAAAATTGGCTATTTTCACTGGCTTTAAATATTATTAAAAAATGAAAATTTTAAATTCTGCCTCATTTTCCGCTAAATTACTTAAAAATAAAAAATTTAAATTAGCTCCAAAATTCCGGGTTGTTACAATCTCCCCCACTTAAAATCTTTTCGTCCTCGAAAAGGAACTAAGCTAAAAGTTGTTTAATTTACTAACTAAATTTTAATTTTACTTTTATTAATTTCATTTGTTGGCTAACTTATCAAATATATATATAGTTTTATATATTTAAAAATCTAATCTTCTGAAATAGGATTATATATATAATCAAAATACTTTAATTATAAGCTTATCACTCTGAACTCATTCTAGGGCATTACTAACCCCATCTCTAATGAGTATTCTCATTCTAGGATACTGCTGATCCTATCTCTAATGAGTATTCTTATTGGACATTACTAATCCAATCTCTGATGAGTCTTTTGTTCAGTTCTAACGAGTTGTATCCCAAAGATTTGAGCTAACCAGAGCTCTGATACCACCTGTAAAGACCCGGAAATTCCCGCTCTTTGAATCGACCATAAACCACACAGGTCTGACCCAAAGGTTGGAAATCTTCGAATACTTTAACTTTGGGAATACAATACATCAGAACAAATAATAAAAGACTTTTATAACATTATAATAACGTTACATCAGAGTACAGAATATCAGAGTACATCGAATAAATATATTACAGCGGAAGATAAATTACAGAAGATTTAATACATTAAATAAAATACAGTAAACAGCGGAAGACTACTAAGCTCTGGACACAGCTTTAGGCTTCGATCCAGGATACTGCTAAAAGAATAGATATCTGCAAAAAGCTACTCGACTGCCCGTGTGGAAAAGAGGGCACCCGAGTTTGCAAAGTGAAACAAACTACGAGTCAGTCATGGGACTGGTGTGAGAATTCTAAACTAATTTAACTAATAAGACAAATCCAAGGACCACGCCGCTAATGCGGAACGGGTTTTATTCCAATGGATTGCCAGTGCATAATTAAAGTAAATCGTTAAACAACGCAATGCTTTTTGAAAAATGAAACCATTATAAGACCCAAGTCCCATCACACAATGCAACGCACACCAGAGGATAGGGTTTTACCTTATAATGGTCAAAAGATGCTAAATACGTAAAACGGATTACTACTAGTGTGTATATGTTTTAAATAAAAACATTTCAATCATAAGTATCAATCCTAGACGGCATGGGTACAATATATCATGTCGCCAATACTAGTTCTACAATCAAAATCGCAAGGTCGTATTGGAAATTGGATTTCCATCATGAGTCGAGGCTAGGGGCAAGCTCCTCTCCGATTCGAGACACTCTAGCAAATGCCTCAGGATCCCCCGCAGTGAACCCTTGGATCTTCAGGGCCGGTCCCCGCCTATGGGCAGTGGATTAGTTATGCCTGAACACACGTTTCCCGGTCCCTTTGGACCTGTAGTATGACCACCAACGGCCTATAAAAATAACGAGGCGCCTCAAAATCCATCATCCACATAAGTAAAATGTCAGCGCTGGTAGGTCCCTGACATCACTCTAGCTAGAAAGAAACGTGTGCACTCCCTGCAGTCCGTATCCCGTTTTTGACTCATACCGGGGTGTGAGGCTCGCGAAGTCACGCTATACACAAAGCTACGCCTAAACAGGCCGTGCTTTGATCATCAACCACAAGGCCTGCTTTTCAACAAAAGCCTTGATCAATGCATCTTAGCATGCCACATTGTCAGTCCATACTATACCATTGATTTCTGCCAATATATAATCTCTAAGCTCATATGTCTCAGAGAAGGGTGTTAACCACCAAGCAGATATATATTAACAGAGATCAACGAATGTAGTATAAAAGACTACAACGTCAGACATACATTCCATTTATAAACTTATGCTCTGGGTCTGAGCGAAAGTCAAATCCGTACAAATCAACACTACGTCCGGATAACTACCATCTTAGCTCCGTCTTGGGAGCAAATCAATCAAGGACCTCAACGCTAGTTACCCATTCGATGTGAAGATCGTCGGTCTTCAATCGCCGTCTTCAACTCTTAGATTTAAAACGTCGTATAATCATTTGAAATGAGATTGAACTCGGTCTTCTCAAATGATTCTCGCATATATATATATATATATATATATAATTTGAAAACATTTCATATCGTTATTAATATTGGATAACAACATATCACTGTTTTTATTTATATAAAAATAGCTTAAATTAATTTAACGACGCTTCGGGTAAATGGGCGACCCTGGCGTTGTTTTCAACCAAATTTGATTTACACATATCTTGAAATCTAGCCGTTGGATTTTGGAAAAATTTATGTCATTGGAAAGATCTTCCCAAAGCAGTCCTAACGACTCCAGTTTTGGGAAAATCCGACCGTCGGGTCTTTCGGTATAACCGTTTAAAGTTATGATTTCAGAACGCGAACTACCGCGCGTGTTTCGCTTAGTTTTAATTTATATTATATATATATATATATATAAATATATATAGACCATGTAGCGCTTTCCACTATTATAATTTATTACTTTAAATCATTACATTTATATTTTTGTCCGCCGATTCTAATGCGGCAAAAATAATGTTTTCAACTAAGTATATTTTATATTTATATAAAATGCTATTTTGTCCGCCAAATTCTAATGCGACAAAAACAATGTCTTTAACTATGCATATTTTTATATTAAATAAAAATGATATTTTTGTCCGCCAATTCTAATGCGACAAAAACAATGTCTTTAACTATGCATATTTTTATACTAAATAAAAATGATATTTTTTATAACCACTAAGTGCAGATAAAAATGTACCTTTTGATTTCATGTTTTATTCTCAAAAGAGAATCCAAACAAAGATTCAACTTTTTATTTCATGTTTATTTACATCGAGGGATGTAAATAAAAATTGTAGCTTTTTTTTCTAGTTTTATTTCCAACAAGGATTGCAAATAAAAATATAACTTTTAGTTTTAATGTTTTGTTTACATCTATAGTTATGAACAAAATACCTCTTTTTCCTACGGTGTTTATTTGCCTCTAAATATGCAAATAAAAATATAATCTTTTTAACAACGATATTTATTTGCAACTAAATACGTAAATAAAAATATAATCTTTATTAATTGTTTTGTTTGCAACTAGATTTACAAACCAAAAATGTATATTTCTATTTCTAACTAAGATACAAAATAGAATATAAAATTCATCCTAATGTTTTGTTTGCATCTAAGACTGCAAACAAAAATATACTTCTCAAATCATATTTTGTTTGCATCTAAAATTACAAACAAAATGTACTTATTCATTTAAATGTTTATTTGCGACTGAGAAGGCAAATAAAAGAACATTTTTAATGTCATGTTATATTTGCATAAAAAAATGCAAATGGAAAGTGAACTTTTATTTTCTATGTTTATTTGTAGTGTAGAATACAAAAAAAGGCTAACTTATCTTTCTATGTTATATTTGCATTTTTGAATGCAAATAAAAGAACAAATTTTTGTTTTAAATGCATATTTACATCAGTGAACTGTAAATAAAAGAGTATTTCCAATCTCGTACTTTTATTCATCAAATGTCATGTAAATAAAAGTATATTTCTAATCTTGTATTTTTATGTGTACATACAATACAAATAAAATGTATTTGTCTTTTTATTTGTACCTAAACCACAATTAAAGATGTGTTTCATGTATTTGTTTTTCTCTTCTTTTGCTTTTGTTTAACAAAACCAATTCTTTTATTTGACAAAGAATGTTTAACCAAATCAATTCTTTTACTGACAAATAATATGTAATCTTTTCAAATAACAAATAAAATGTAATTTTTAATATGCCTTATAGGTTACCAAATAAAAGGTTAACCTAAAAAGGTAAATTATTCATGTCTTTCTAAAATGTTATTTTAAATATACCTTTAAATTAACAAATAAAATGTTAATCTAAAAAGGTAAATTGTCCTTTTATTTTACTAACAAAGTTAAGGTTAAAAACTTGTCATTTATTTTATTAACAAAGTTAATGTTGAAAACTTGTTAACAGAATCCATGTTAAAACTTTATTCTTTTTATTTTACTAACAAAATTTAGGTAAAAAAATTTTTCTTTTATTTTACTAACAAAATTGTGTTAAAACTTTGTTGACAAAATTTAATGTTAAAACTTTGTCCTTTTCATTATGTAAACAAAAATTTGTTTTTCTATTATGCAAACAAAAATTTGTCTTTTTATTTTACAAACAAAATTACATGTTAAAATTGTCTTTTATTTTATTTGTAAACAAAATAAACAAAACCAGATTAAATGTTTTAATTTTATTTAAGAAAATGAAATGAGAATAAAAATCAAAGTAAAAACTTTGTCATTTATTTGGTAAACAAAATTTGTATAAAAACTTTGTCTTTTTATCATTTAAACAAAAATTATCTCTTTTTATTTGTAAACAAAAGTTTGTCTTTTTAATTGTAAACAAAATGTAAATTTTGTTTTAATCCTTTTAAGGTTAACAGAATGTGATGATTTCGTACAATTCTTTTAAATGACAAAATGTGAGTCTTGGTCTATGTTTTGTTTGCATCCAAAAATGCAACTAAAAATATATAGTTCTTTTCACTTTAACATTTTATACGTAAAATGATTATTTTACTTTACTCTAACATTTTATGATTTGAAATGTTATTTCTCTTTACTCTAATATAAATGTCAATTTATTTCTCTGATATAAATGTCACTTTATTTCTCTAAGATAAATGTCAACTTATTTCTCTAATATAAATGTCACTTATTTCTCTAATATAAATGTAACTTATTTCTCTAATATAAATGTCAAAAGTGCTTGTTTTGTTTCACTAGTACAAATTGACCAAAGCGAATAATTTGTCCTGACTAGTACAAATTGACCAAAGCGAATAATTTGTTCTGAGCTAAAAGTGTATACTTGGTGTTAACTAAAGTAAATTCTATATTCTAATAAAGGTGACAATGTTTATTCTTGTCAGTTCTAACACAATAAAATGACCATCTTCATTTTTGTTGATCCCAGTTCAACAAAACAAAATAAATAGCATTTCCATTTCGTAACAAACATGCTACACACAACAGCGGTACAACACGATCAATATTCCAACAAATATACACATAACACCATATGAACTTTAGAGAGAATGAATATCATAAATAAATGAGTAATTAATTTTTTTGTTTAAAAGTAGAAATCTCACATCGCTATTTGATTTTATCTGAATTTTCAGTTCGCTCAGTTTCAGATCTAGTCAGCCCCAAGTTGTAGTATTTTTCTCCACGATTCCAACGGTTCGAAAATCATCAAATTCTGTGTCCGAATGAAATAGTTATGATCGTTTTAAACATCGAATAATTTTGATAATAATATTAGTTTAATAATTAAGGTCAAAACCTTAGTCAAAACAATTAGGTTGTTGACTTCATCTTCCCGTTTCCAGGTACTTCCTTCTAGCATCGAACGAAAGCTTCCACTCCTTCATCTGATAGTCACCGTCGCGCTGTCACCAGAGGGGGTTGGACCACGATCGAACATGCCCCCATCGACCGCCTATGGGCATCGCACCACCCCCCTGAGCCTCGTCCCACTCGCAGCCCCCTAGGGCCCACAATCCACGTCCAAACGCCGCCACTTTGTGGTGAGATTCCGACCACCATGCGCCCCCAGGAACGATCATCGCCGTATAGATTTGTCGAGCTTGAAGAGCTCTTGAATTTCCCTTTTGAAGTTCGGAGAATTATTGCACCGATTTGGAGAAAGAAGGGAGGAAGGGATCGAAGTTTTCAGCCATTCATTAGATAGAACGGCGGCTGGAAGAAATCAGATTAGGGTTACGTATTTGAGCGTATTTATATAGTATATGCAGCGTATTTTATTTTATTGAATTAATTAATTCGAGAAATTAACTTGTTAAACCGTCTGAACTCCGATTTAAACCCAACGAGTGTCGCCCCTAGCTAATAACCCCCGTCACGGACGCAATGGAACATGTTTCGTAACCCAATTCGGCTATTACAATATGTTTTTCTTTAATTTAAATTATAAATTAATATATATTTAACTTAACCGTACATTTTAAATTACCGGGGCCACATACGACCTCTAAAAATCACAGAAAAATTATATTTGGCTATGTTTTGACGATACGGTTCTAACGAGACTAATTTCGTCGAATTCTGAGACTGTTTGAAAAATGGCTATTTTGAAGTCGATTAAAATTATCTGTAATTGACAAAACACAGTTTCTCTCGCCACGCTCACATATTAGATTTAAAAATTCTGAAAAATTATACTTAGCAAAATATTGACAATCCGGATTCAACAAAAGTGGTTTCGTCGAAAACAGAGGTCGTTTGAAAATTGGCTATTTTCACTGGCTTTAAATATTATTAAAAAATGAAAATTTTAAATTCTGCCTCATTTTCCACTAAATTACTTAAAAATAAAAAATTTAAATTAGCTCCAAAATTCCGGGTTGTTACAATCTCCCCCACTTAAAATCTTTTCGTCCTCGAAAAGGAACTAAGCTAAAAGTTGTTTAATTTACTAACTAAATTTTAATTTTACTTTTATTAATTTCATTTGTTGGCTAACTTATCAAATATATATATAGTTTTATATATTTAAAAATCTAATCTTCTGAAATAGGATTATATATATAATCAAAATACTTTAATTATAAGCTTATCACTCTGAACTCATTCTAGGGCATTACTAACCCCATCTCTAATGAGTATTCTCATTCTAGGATACTGCTGATCCTATCTCTAATGAGTATTCTTATTGGACATTACTAATCCAATCTCTGATGAGTCTTTTGTTCAGTTCTAACGAGTTGTATCCCAAAGATTTGAGCTAACCAGAGCTCTGATACCACCTGTAAAGACCCGGAAATTCCCGCTCTTTGAATCGACCATAAACCACACAGGTCTGACCCAAAGGTTGGAAATCTTCGAATACTTTAACTTTGGGAATACAATACATCAGAACAAATAATAAAAGACTTTTATAACATTATAATAACGTTACATCAGAGTACAGAATATCAGAGTACATCGAATAAATATATTACAGCGGAAGATAAATTACAGAAGATTTAATACATTAAATAAAATACAGTAAACAGCGGAAGACTACTAAGCTCTGGACACAACTTTAGGCTTCGATCCAGGATACTGCTAAAAGAATAGATATCTGCAAAAAGCTACTCGACTGCCCGTGTGGAAAAGAGGGCACCCGAGTTTGCAAAGTGAAACAAACTACGAGTCAGTCATGGGACTGGTGTGAGAATTCTAAACTAATTTAACTAATAAGACAAATCCAAGGACCACGCCGCTAATGCGGAACGGGTTTTATTCCAATGGATTGCCAGTGCATAATTAAAGTAAATCGTTAAACAACGCAATGCTTTTTGAAAAATGAAACCATTATAAGACCCAAGTCCCATCACACAATGCAACGCACACCAGAGGATAGGGTTTTACCTTATAATGGTCAAAAGATGCTAAATACGTAAAACGGATTACTACTAGTGTGTATATGTTTTAAATAAAAACATTTCAATCATAAGTATCAATCCTAGACGGCATGGGTACAATATATCATGTCGCCAATACTAGTTCTACAATCAAAATCGCAAGGTCGTATTGGAAATTGGATTTCCATCATGAGTCGAGGCTAGGGGCAAGCTCCTCTCCGATTCGAGACACTCTAGCAAATGCCTCAGGATCCCCCGCAGTGAACCCTTGGATCTTCAGGGCCGGTCCCCGCCTATGGGCAGTGGATTAGTTATGCCTGAACACACGTTTCCCGGTCCCTTTGGACCTGTAGTATGACCACCAACGGCCTATAAAAATAACAAGGCGCCTCAAAATCCATCATCCACATAAGTAAAATGTCAGCGCTGGTAGGTCCCTGACATCACTCTAGCTAGAAAGAAACGTGTGCACTCCCTGCAGTCCGTATCCCGTTTTTGACTCATACCGGGGTGTGAGGCTCGCGAAGTCACGCTATACACAAAGCTACGCCTAAACAGGCCGTGCTTTGATCATCAACCACAAGGCCTGCTTTTCAACAAAAGCCTTGATCAATGCATCTTAGCATGCCACATTGTCAGTCCATACTATACCATTGATTTCTGCCAATATATAATCTCTAAGCTCATATGTCTCAGAGAAGGGTGTTAACCACCAAGCAGATATATATTAACAGAGATCAACGAATGTAGTATAAAAGACTACAACGTCAGACATACATTCCATTTATAAACTTATGCTCTGGGTCTGAGCGAAAGTCAAATCCGTACAAATCAACACTACGTCCGGATAACTACCATCTTAGCTCCGTCTTGGGAGCAAATCAATCAAGGACCTCAACGCTAGTTACCCATTCGATGTGAAGATCGTCGGTCTTCAATCGCCGTCTTCAACTCTTAGATTTAAAACGTCGTATAATCATTTGAAATGAGATTGAACTCGGTCTTCTCAAATGATTCTCGCATATATATATATATATATAATTTGAAAACATTTCATATCGTTATTAATATTGGATAACAACATATCACTGTTTTTATTTATATAAAAATAGCTTAAATTAATTTAACGACGCTTCGGGTAAATGGGCGACCCTGGCGTTGTTTTCAACCAAATTTGATTTACACATATCTTGAAATCTAGCCGTTGGATTTTGGAAAAATTTATGTCATTGGAAAGATCTTCCCAAAGCAGTCCTAACGACTCCAGTTTTGGGAAAATCCGACCGTCGGGTCTTTCGGTATAACCGTTTAAAGTTATGATTTCAGAACGCGAACTACCGCGCGTGTTTCGCTTAGTTTTAATTTATATTATATATATATATATATAAATATATATAGACCATGTAGCGCTTTCCACTATTATAATTTATTACTTTAAATCATTACATTTATATTTTTGTCCGCCGATTCTAATGCGGCAAAAATAATGTTTTCAACTAAGTATATTTTATATTTATATAAAATGCTATTTTGTCCGCCAAATTCTAATGCGACAAAAACAATGTCTTTAACTATGCATATTTTTATATTAAATAAAAATGATATTTTTGTCCGCCAATTCTAATGCGACAAAAACAATGTCTTTAACTATGCATATTTTTATATTAAATAAAAATGATATTTTTTATAACCACTAAGTGCAGATAAAAATGTACCTTTTGATTTCATGTTTTATTCTCAAAAGAGAATCCAAACAAAGATTCAACTTTTTATTTCATGTTTATTTACATCGAGGGATGTAAATAAAAATTGTAGCTTTTTTTTCTAGTTTTATTTCCAACAAGGATTGCAAATAAAAATATAACTTTTAGTTTTAATGTTTTGTTTACATCTATAGTTATGAACAAAATACCTCTTTTTCCTACGGTGTTTATTTGCCTCTAAATATGCAAATAAAAATATAATCTTTTTAACAACGATATTTATTTGCAACTAAATACGTAAATAAAAATATAATCTTTATTAATTGTTTTGTTTGCAACTAGATTTACAAACCAAAAATGTATATTTCTATTTCTAACTAAGATACAAAATAGAATATAAAATTCATCCTAATGTTTTGTTTGCATCTAAGACTGCAAACAAAAATATACTTCTCAAATCATATTTTGTTTGCATCTAAAATTACAAACAAAATGTACTTATTCATTTAAATGTTTATTTGCGACTGAGAAGGCAAATAAAAGAACATTTTTAATGTCATGTTATATTTGCATAAAAAAAAAATGCAAATGGAAAGTGAACTTTTATTTTCTATGTTTATTTGTAGTGTAGAATACAATAAAAGGCTAACTTATCTTTCTATGTTATATTTGCATTTTTGAATGCAAATAAAAGAACAAATTTTTGTTTTAAATGCATATTTACATCAGTGAACTGTAAATAAAAGAGTATTTCCAATCTCGTACTTTTATTCATCAAATGTCATGTAAATAAAAGTATATTTCTAATCTTGTATTTTTATGTGTACATACAATACAAATAAAATGTATTTGTCTTTTTATTTGTACCTAAACCACAATTAAAGATGTGTTTCATGTATTTGTTTTTCTCTTCTTTTGCTTTTGTTTAACAAAACCAATTCTTTTATTTGACAAAGAATGTTTAACCAAATCAATTCTTTTACTGACAAATAATATGTAATCTTTTCAAATAACAAATAAAATGTAATTTTTAATATGCCTTATAGATTACCAAATAAAAGGTTAACCTAAAAAGGTAAATTATTCATGTCTTTCTAAAATGTTATTTTAAATATACCTTTAAATTAACAAATAAAATGTTAATCTAAAAAGGTAAATTGTCCTTTTATTTTACTAACAAAGTTAAGGTTAAAAACTTGTCATTTATTTTATTAACAAAGTTAATGTTGAAAACTTGTTAACAGAATCCATGTTAAAACTTTATTCTTTTTATTTTACTAACAAAATTTAGGTTAAAAACTTTGTTCTTTTATTTTACTAACAAAATTGTGTTAAAACTTTGTTGACAAAATTTTATGTTAAAACTTTGTCCTTTTCATTATGTAAACAAAAATTTGTTTTTCTATTATGCAAACAAAAATTTGTATTTTTATTTTACAAACAAAATTACATGTTAAAATTGTCTTTTATTTTATTTGTAAACAAAATAAACAAAACCAGATTAAATGTTTTAATTTTATTTAAGAAAATGAAATGAGAATAAAAATCAAAGTAAAAACTTTGTCATTTATTTGGTAAACAAAATTTGTATAAAAACTTTGTCTTTTTATCATGTAAACAAAAATTATCTCTTTTTATTTGTAAACAAAAGTTTGTCTTTTTAATTGTAAACAAAATGTAAATTTTGTTTTAATCCTTTTAAGGTTAACAGAATGTGATGATTTCGTACAATTCTTTTAAATGACAAAATGTGAGTCTTGGTCTATGTTTTGTTTGCATCCAAAAATGCAACTAAAAATATATAGTTCTTTTCACTTTAACATTTTATACGTAAAATTATTATTTTACTTTACTCTAACATTTTATGATTTGAAATGTTATTTCTCTTTACTCTAATATAAATGTCAATTTATTTCTCTGATATAAATGTCACTTTATTTCTCTAAGATAAATGTCAACTTATTTCTCTAATATAAATGTCACTTATTTCTCTAATATAAATGTCACTTATTTCTCTAATATAAATGTCAAAAGTGCTTGTTTTGTTTCACTAGTACAAATTGACCAAAGCGAATAATTTGTTCTGAGCTAAAAGTGTATACTTGGTGTTAACTAAAGTAAATTCTATATTCTAATAAAGGTGACAATGTTTATTCTTGTCAGTTCTAACACAATAAAATGACCATCTTCATTTTTGTTGATCCCAGTTCAACAAAACAAAATAAATAGCATTTCCATTTCGTAACAAACATGCTACACACAACAGCGGTACAACACGATCAATATTCCAACAAATATACACATAACACCATATGAACTTTAGAGAGAATGAATATCATAAATAAATGAGTAATTAATTTTTTTATTTAAAAGTAGAAATCTCACATCGCTATTTGATTTTATCTGAATTTTCAGTTCGCTCAGTTTCAGATCTAGTCAGCCCCAAGTTGTAGTATTTTTCTCCAAGATTCCAATGGTTTGAAAATCATCAAATTCTGTGTCCGAATGAAATAGTTATGATCGTTTTAAACATCGAATAATTTTGATAATAATATTAGTTTAATAATTAAGGTCAAAACCTTAGTCAAAACAATTAGGTTGTTGACTTCATCTTCCCGTTTCCAGGTACTTCCTTCTAGCATCGAACGAAAGCTTCCACTCCTTCATCTGATAGTCACCGTCGCGCTGTCACCAGAGGGGGCCGGACCACGATCGAACATGCCCCCATCGACCGCCTATGGGCATCGCACCACCCCCCTGAGCCTCGTCCCACTCGCAGCCCCCTAGGGCCCACAGTCCACGTCCAAATGCCGCCACTTTGTGGTGAGATTCCGACCACCATGCGCCCCCAGGAACGATCATCGCCGTATAGATTTGTCGAGCTTGAAGAGCTCTTGAATTTCCCTTTTGAAGTTCGGAGAATTATTGCACCGATTTGGTGAAAGAAGGGAGGAAGGGATCGAAGTTTTCAACCATTCATTAGATAGAACGGCGGCTGGAAGAAATCAGATTAGGGTTACGTATTTGAGCGTATTTATATAGTATACGCAGCGTATTTTATTTTATTGAATTAATTAATTCGAGAAATTAACTTGTTAAACCGTCTGAACTCCGATTTAAACCCAACGAGTGTCGCCCCTAGCTAATAACCCCCGTCCCGGACGCAATGGAACATGTTTCGTAAGCCAATTCGGCTATTACAATATGTTTTTCTTTAATTTAAATTATAAATTAATATATATTTAATTTAACCGTACATTTTGAATTACCGGGGCCACATACGACCTCTAAAAATTACAGAAAAAATATATTTGGCTATGTTTTGACGATACGGTTCTAAAGAGACTAATTTCGTCGAATTCTGAGACTGTTTGAAAAATGGCTATTTTGAAGTCGATTAAAATTATCTGTAATTGACAAAACACAGTTTCTCTCGCCACGCTCACATATTAGTTTTAAAAATTCTGAAAAATTAAACTTAGCAAAATATTGACAATCCGGATTCAACAAAAGTGGTTTCGTCGAAAACAGAGGTCGTTTGAAAATTGGCTATTTTCACTGGCTTTAAATATTATTAAAAAATGAAAATTTTAAATTCTGCCTCATTTTCCACTAAATTACTTAAAAATAAAAATTTTAAATTAGCTCCAAAATTCCGGGTTGTTACAATCTCCCCCACTTAAAATCTTTTCGTCCTCGAAAAGGAACTAAGCTAAAAGTTGTTTAATTTACTAACTAAATTTTAATTTTACTTTTATTAATTTCATTTGTTGGCTAACTTATCAAATATATATATACTTTTATATATTTAAAAATCTAATCTTCTGAAATAGGATTATATATATAATCAAAATACTTTAATTATAAGCTTATCACTCTGAACTCATTCTAGGGCATTACTAACCCCATCTCTAATGAGTATTCTCATTCTAGGATACTGCTGATCCTATCTCTAATGAGTATTCTTATTGGACATTACTAATCCAATCTCTGATGAGACTTTTGTTCAGTTCTAACGAGTTGTATCCCAAAGATTTGAGCTAACCAGAGCTCTGATACCACCTGTAAAGACCCGGAAATTCCCGCTCTTTGAATCGACCATAAACCACACAGGTCTGACCCAAAGGTTTGAAATCTTCGAATACTTTAACTTTGGGAATACAATACATCAGAACAAATAATAAAAGACTTTTAAAACATTATAATAACGTTACATCAGAGTACAGAATATCAGAGTACATCGAATAAATATATTACAGCGGAAGATAAATTACAGAAGATTTAATACATTAAATAAAATACAGTAAACAGCGGAAGACTACTAAGCTCTGGACACAGCTTTAGGCTTCGATCCAGGATACTGCTAAAAGAATAGATATCTGCAAAAAGCTACTCGACTGCCCGTGTGGAAAAGAGGGCACCCGAGTTTGCCAAGTGAAACAAACTACGAGTCAGTCATGGGACTGGTGTGAGAATTCTAAACTAATTTAACTAATAAGACAAATCCAAGGACCACGCCGCTAATGCGGAACGGGTTTTATTCCAATGGATTGCCAGTGCATAATTAAAGTAAATCGTTAAACAACGCAATGCTTTTTGAAAAATGAAACCATTATAAGACCCAAGTCCCATCACACAATGCAACGCACACCAGAGGATAGGGTTTTACCTTATAATGGTCAAAAGATGCTAAATACGTAAAACGGATTACTACTAGTGTGTATATGTTTTAAATAAAAACATTTCAATCATAAGTATCAATCCTAGACGGCATGGGTACCATATATCATGTCGCCAATACTAGTTCTACAATCAAAATCGCAAGGTCGTATTGGAAATTGGATTTCCATCATGAGTCGAGGCTAGGGGCAAGCTCCTCTCCGATTCGAGACACTCTAGCAAATGCCTCAGGATCCCCCGCAGTGAACCTTTGGATCTTCAGGGCCGGTCCCCGCCTATGGGCAGTGGATTAGTTATGCATGAACACACGTTTCCCGGTCCCTTTGGACCTATAGTATGACCACCAACGGCCTATAAAAATAACGAGGAGCCTCAAAATCCATCATCCACATAAGTAAAATGTCAGCGCTGGTAGGTCCCTGACATCACTCTAGCTAGAAAGAAACGTGTGCACTCCCTGCAGTCCGTATCCCGTTTTTGACTCATACTGGGGTGTGAGGCTCGCGAAGTCACGCTATACACAAAGCTACGCCTAAACAGGCCGTGCTTTGATCATCAACCACAAGGCCTGCTTTTCAACAAAAGCCTTGATCAATGCATCTTAGCATGCCACATTGTCAGTCCATACTATACCATTGATTTCTGCCAATATATAACCTCTAAGCTCATATGTCTCAGAGAAGGGTGTTAACCACCAAGCAGATATATATTAACAGAGATCAACGAATGTAGTATAAAGGACTACAACGTCAGACATACATTCCATTTATAAACTTATGCTCTGGGTCTGAGCGAAAGTCAAATCCGTACAAATCAACACTACGTCCGGATAACTACCATCTTAGCCCCGTCTTGGGAGCAAATCAATCAAGGACCTCAACGCTAGTTACCCATTCGATGTGAAGATCGTCGGTCTTCAATCGCCATCTTCAACTCTTAGATTTAAAACGTCGTATAATCATTTGAAATGAGATTGAACTCGGTCTTCTCAAATGATTCTCGCATATATATATATATAATTTGAAAACATTTCATATCGTTATTAATATTTGATAACAACATATCGCTGTTTTTATTTATATAAAAATAGCTTAAATTAATTTAACGACGCTTCGGGTAAATGGGCGACCCTGGCGTTGTTTTCAACCAAATTTGATTTACACATATCTTGAAATCTAACCGTTGGATTTTGGCAAAATTTATGTCATTGGAAAGATCTTCCCAAAGCAGTCCTAACGACTCCAGTTTTGGGAAAATCCGACCGTCGGGTCTTTCGGTATAACCATTTAAAGTTATGATTTCAGAACGCGAACTACCGCGCGTGTTTCGCTTAGTTTTAATTTATATTATATATATATATATGTATAAATATATATAGACCATGTAGCGCTTTCCACTATTATTATTTATTACTTTAAATCATTACATTTATATTTTTGTCCGCCGATTCTAATGCGGCAAAAATAATGTTTTCAACTAAGTATATTTTATATTTATATAAAATGCTATTTTGTCCGCCAAATTCTAATGCGACAAAAACAATGTCTTTAACTATGCATATTTTTATATTAAATAAAAATGATATTTTTGTCCGCCAATTCTAATGCGACAAAAACAATGTCTTTAACTTTGCATATTTTTATATTAAATAAAAATGATATTTTTTATAACCACTAAGTGCAGATAAAAATGTACCTTTTGATTTCATGTTTTATTCTCAAAAGAGAATCCAAACAAAGATTTAACTTTTTATTTCATGTTTATTTACATCGAGGGATGTAAATAAAAATTGTAGCTTTTTTTTTCTACTTTTATTTGCAACAAGGATTGCAAATAAAAATATAACTTTTAGTTTTAATGTTTTGTTTACATCTATAGTTATGAACAAAATACCTCTTTTTCCTATAGTGTTTATTTGCCTCTAAATATGCAAATAAAAATATAATCTTTTTAACAATGATATTTATTTGCAACTAAATACGTAAATAAAAATATAATCTTTATTAATTGTTTTGTTTGCAACTAGATTTACAAACCAAAAATGTATATTTCTATTTCTAACTAAGATACAAAATAGAATATAAAATTCATCCTAATGTTTTGTTTGCATCTAAGACTGCAAACAAAAATATACTTCTCAAATCATATTTTGTTTGCATCTAAAATTACAAACAAAATGTACTTATTCATTTAAATGTTTATTTGCGACTGAGAAGGCAAATAAAAGAACATTTTTAATGTCATGTTATATTTGCATAAAAAAAATGCAAATGGAAAGTGAACTTTTATTTTCTATGTTTATTTGTAGTGTAGAATACAATAAAAGGCTAACTTATCTTTCTATGTTATATTTGCATTTTTGAATGCAAATAAAAGAACAAAATTTTGTTTTAAATGCATATTTACATCAGTGAACTGTAAATAAAAGAGTATTTCCAATCTCGTACTTTTATTCATCAAATGTCATGTAAATAAAAGTATATTTCTAATCTTGTATTTTTATGTGTACATACAATACAAATAAATTTATTTGTCTTTTTATTTGTACCTAAACCACAATTAAAGATGTGTTTCATGTATTTGTTTTTCACTTCTTTTGCTTTTGTTTAACAAAACCAATTCTTTTATTTGACAAAGAATGTTTAACCAAATCAATTCTTTTACTGACAAATAATATGTAATCTTTTCAAATAACAAATAAAATGTAATTTTTAATATGCCTTATAGATTACCAAATAAAAGGTTAACCTAAAAAGGTAAATTATTCATGTCTTTCTAAAATGTTATTTTAAATATACCTTTAAATTAACAAATAAAATGTTAATCTAAAAAGGTAAATTGTCCTTTTATTTTACTAACAAAGTTAAGGTTAAAAACTTGTCATTTATTTTATTAACAAAGTTAATGTTGAAAACTTGTTAACAGAATCCATGTAAAAACTTTATTCTTTTTATTTTACTAACAAAATTTAGGTTAAAAACTTTGTTCTTTTATTTTACTAACAAAATTGTGTTAAAACTTTGTTGACAAAATTTAATGTTAAAACTTTGTCCTTTTCATTATGTAAACAAAAATTTGTTTTTCTATTATGCAAACAAAAATTTGTCTTTTTATTTTACAAACAAAATTACATGTTAAAATTGTCTTTTATTTTATTTGTAAACAAAATAAACAAAACCAGATTATATGTTTTAATTTTATTTAAGAAAATGAAATGAGAATAAAAATCAAAGTAAAAACTTTGTCATTTATTTGGTAAACAAAATTTGTATAAAAACTTTGTCTTTTTATCATGTAAACAAAACTTATCTCTTTTTATTTGTAAACAAAAGTTTGTCTTTTTAATTGTAAACAAAATGTAAATTTTGTTTTAATCCTTTTAAGGTTAACAGAATGTGATGATTTCGTACAATTCTTTTAAATGACGAAATGTGAGTCTTGGTCTATGTTTTGTTTGCATCCAAAAATGCAACTAAAAATATATAGTTCTTTTCACTTTAACATTTTATACGTAAAATTGTTATTTTACTTTACTCTAACATTTTATGATTTGAAATGTTATTTCTCTTTACTCTAATATAAATGTCAATTTATTTCTCTGATATAAATGTCACTTTATTTCTCTAAGATAAATGTCAACTTATTTCTCTAATATAAACGTCACTTAATTCTCTAATATAAATGTCACTTATTTCTCTAATATAAATGTCAAAAGTGCTTGTTTTGTTTCACTAGTACAAATTGACCAAAGCGAATAATTTGTCCTGATTAGTACAAATTGACCAAAGCGAATAATTTGTTCTGAGCTAAAAGTGTATACTTGGTGTTAACTAAAGTAAATTCTATATTCTAATAAAGGTGACAATGTTTATTCTTGTCAGTTCTAACACAATAAAATGACCATCTTCATTTTTGTTGATCCCAGTTCAACAAAACTAAATAAATAGCATTTCCATTTCGTAACAAACATGCTACACACAACAGCGGTACTACACGATCAATATTCCAACAAATATACACATTACACCATATGAACTTTAGAGAGAATGAATATCATAAATAAATGAGTAATTAATTTTTTTATTTAAAAGTAGAAATCTCACATCGCTATTTGATTTTATCTGAATTTTCAGTTCGCTCAGTTTCAGATCTAGTCAGCCCCAAGTTGTAGTATTTTTCTCCACGATTCTAACGGTTCGAAAATCATCAAATTCTGTGTCCGAATGAAATAGTTATGATCGTTTTAAACATCGAATAATTTTGATAATAATATTAGTTTAATAATTAAGGTCAAAACCTTAGTCAAAACAATTAGGTTGTTGACTTCATCTTCCCGTTTCCAGGTACTTCCTTCTAGCATCGAACGAAAGCTTCCACTCCTTCATCTGATAGTCACCGTCGCGCTGTCACCAGAGGGGGCCAGACCACGATCGAACATGCCCCCATCGACCGCCTATGGGCATCGCACCACCCCCCTGAGCCTCGTCCCACTCGCAGCCACCTAGGGCCCACAATCCACGTCCAAACGCCGCCACTTTGTGGTGAGATTCCGACCACCATGCGCCCCCAGGAACGATCATCGCCGTATAGATTTGTCGAGCTTGAAGAGCTCTTGAATTTCCCTTTTGAAGTTCGGAGAATTATTGCACCGATTTGGAGAAAGAAGGGAGGAAGGGATCGAAGTTTTCAGCCATTCATTAGATAGAACGGCGGCAGGAAGAAATCAGATTAGGGTTACGTATTTTAGCGTATTTATATAGTATACGCAGCGTATTTTATTTTATTGAATTAATTAATTCGAGAAATTAACTTGTTAAACCGTCTGAACTCCGATTTAAACCCAACGAGTGTCGCCCCTAGCTAATAACCCCCGTCCCGGACGCAATGGAACATGTTTCGTAACCCAATTCGGCTATTACAATATGTTTTTCTTTAATTTAAATTATAAATTAATATATATTTAATTTAATCGTACATTTTAAATTACCGGGGCCACATACGACCTCTAAAAATTACAGAAAAATTATATTTGGCTATGTTTTGACGATACGGTTCTAACGAGACTAATTTCGTCGAATTCTGAGACTGTTTGAAAAATGGCTATTTTGAAGTCGATTAAATTTATCTGTAATTGACAAAACACAGTTTCTCTCGCCACGCTCACATATTAGATTTAAAAACTCTGAAAAATTAAACTTAGCAAAATATTGACAATCCGGATTCAACAAAAGTGGTTTCGTCGAAAACAGAGGTCGTTTGAAAATTGGCTATTTTCACTGGCTTTAAATATTATTAAAAAATGAAAATTTTAAATTCTGCCTCATTTTCCACAAAATTACTTAAAAATAAAAAATTTAAATTAGCTCCAAAATTCCAGGTTGTTACAGTTTTGATACATATTCACTAGTAACATGGATATGACAGCTTTTTGCATCCATACATGACTTAGAAATACATCAAATGGATGTTAATACTGCATTCTTGAATGGTGAACTAGAGGAAGAAATATATATGAAACAACCTGAAGGATTTCTGAGCTTAGAAAATGAGAATAAAGTTTGCAAACTGGTAAAATCTCTTTATGGCCTTAAGCAAGCTCCAAAACAATGGCATGAGAAGTTTGATAAAGCTATGTTATAAAATGGATTCAAAATAATTGAATCAGATAAATGCGTGTATATAAAACACGCACATATTGGATATGTCATTTTTGGTGTCCATGTTGATGACCTGTTGATCCTAAGCAATAATAAGTCCATAATAAAATTTACAAAGGGTAAGTTATCCTCTAGACTCGAAAAAAGACCTAGGACTGGCTAATGTGACATTAGGTGTAAATATTCTGAGAACACTACAGGGATATGCATCACCAAAATACTTGAAAAATTCAAGCTATATTATGTAACTATTGCAAAATCACCAGATGATATGAACCAAAATTGGATAAAGAACGAAGTTGATGATATCTACCAGTTAGAATACTCTCGAATACTTGGAAGTATCATGTATGTACTAGGCCTGATATCGCATATGCGGTAAGCGAACCCAGTAGATTTACCAGAAATTTTGATAAATATCATTGGAAAATGATAATCAGAGTTCTTGGATATCTAAAGTATACGCAGAGCTATGGTCGATATTATACAAACTTTACTTCAATAGTGGAAGGATACAGTTATGGAAACTAGATCAATGGATCACATGATAAAAAGTCTACAAGTAGATATGTGTTCACATAAGGAAATGGAGTAATTTCATGTAAATCATCCAAACAGACTTGTATCGCTAGATCTATGGTGGAATTAGAGTTTATTGCACTAGACAAAACTGCATAAGAAGCGGAATAGATTTGAAGCTTCTTGGAAGACATTCCTAATTGGGGCAAACCTATGCCTCCAATATGTATACATTATGATAGTCAGTCAACTATTAGAAGAGCTAATAGTACTCTATACAATAGTAAATCTAGGCATATTCGTCGCAGACATAAAACGATAAGACAACTTCTCTCTAACGGGGTTATCACAATAGATTACATTCGATCTAAAGATAACTTAGCGGATCCTCTTGCAAAAGGCTTACCAAGAGGGAAAGTTCAAATCTTATCGATGGGAATGGGGCTAAGGCTTATAGAATAAAGGTTTTTCTAAAATGGAAACCCCACCTAGTTGACTGGAGATCCCAAGATCTAGGTTCAAAGGGGCAACGAAGTTCAAGAGAAATTTGATGGCACTGTTACACACAAACCATTCCTATGATAAGTCAGCGCATTATATGTTGGATAAGGATGAGTATTAGTACTTTTAATGATGTCTGTATCTGAGGAATTAGAGAATACCCTTTACAGAATCACCTACGTATGTGCAAAGGCACCGCTTCAAAGAGAATTATGAGGCCAAATTCTCTAAGCACTTATGAGACTAGGCAGGTGTCCAAGGCAAAAACGAACGCATACAGAGAGCTAAGTGTTATAAAAAAACATTTATCGTGTGTTATCTACTTTGGAAATACAAAAAATGCTTACTGTTTAAGGACAGTCTATGTCTATTGATTCGCAAGTGATTCAAATAGGTAACAACTAGGAAAGTTCATGGCCCATATGCTACTTTAACCAATGCGATAAATGGTTCATGAAACTAAGATCGACTGCTCATTCATGTAGGGGATTGTTGTAATATGAATGAGCAAGAGAAGGGAATTTGGGAAGAAGAAGAAATAGCAATATATAAGTCCCACATCATAAAAATATTAACACAATCTCTCTGAATATATTAGAAGCCAATAGGATTATATAAAATAAAAGAAAGAGCGATTATATGGGGATGTGTGGGCTTGGCCATGATATAATAATAAATTAAAATGTCAAAGAATGTGCCTTGTGGCTCTTGGGGTCTCTTGATTTAGTATGGCCAACGGTTGCTGATTGGGCTAACGCACTGAAACGAGAATATTTTTTCTCAAAATTTTAAAGGTGGGTCCATTCAGTCCAGAATTCGAAAGGTATGTCTGTTAGCTGAATGAATACAAGAATTTGAATTCTTAGCGTACGCACATTAATGACCGAGCGGTTAAAGGTCACAACCTTTCCAATTCTGACGGTTACTAATGCATTCGAACAGGCACTCCTCCTTTCCTATAAATACACAGCCCAAAATAAGACAGAATTTACCATTCTGCTCGCATTACTTCTTCTTCTTCGAAATAATCCTCTGATCAAGTTTCTGTATTGTACTTTAGTTCGTCACAACTCCGTTTGCTGGCACTATGCCATGGAGTTGGTCCATTTTATCCTGGGAAACAAATTTTAACTACGCCAAACAGTGCATACGACGGCAATATTGTTTCAAGGAAACATAATATTTCTGGGATTGGACATTTCTAGCAGAAGAACACTTTCTGTATATCTTTAATCTATTGCACAATAGGTTGCTCTTTCTATGATTATTGCAAACATAGTTTGATGCAACAATTGTGACATAATTGAATAATACTGATTTTTGTTGTTGTCTGTTTGTAATATAATTGTGTAATTACAAAAGTTCTAGAAATCTTGAAACAATATTGATTGTTGCAGACGACAATAAGCTATGCCATAAAATAACAACTATAATTTTACATCGACACAGACGGCGACCAGCGCTCTAATTGCGGCAGTGGTTCCAACAGTGTCTCATGGGCAAAGGCCAGAGAAGTTCAATATCATTAATTTTAAGTGTTGACGACATGTAAATGTTGCTTTATCTAACAACATTGATAGTTTCCAA
The DNA here is from genome assembly GCA_030737875.1 of Allium sativum. Classification (NCBI taxonomy): domain Eukaryota; kingdom Viridiplantae; phylum Streptophyta; class Magnoliopsida; order Asparagales; family Amaryllidaceae; genus Allium; species Allium sativum. Next base: position 550,115,754 of record CM060916.1, read on the forward strand.
ATTTTTAAACAAATAAAATCAAATTTGGCTGAAATCTCAAAAAGGGCATTACTGATATGAATTTATGTGCAGTAATATTAGAATGCAACCTGGAAACGAACAAATTTTAAATGATGTTCTCTATGTTCCAGAAATTCATAAGAACCTGATTTCAAGATCATTGCTCATCAAACATCAATTAAAATTAATCCTTGAAGTTGAGAATGAAGTGTATGTAGGAAAAGGATATGTGTGCGATGGTTCGTTTAAGAAAAAAATGTAACCACTATTGTACCACACACTGATATGAATAAAAGTGAGCCTTCTGTTTATATTCGACTCTTCCAACATGTGGCATTCTAGATTAGAGCATGTAAACTTTGATACATTGCACAAACTGGTTAATCTAGACACTAGTTATAAATGTCAAATTTGTGCAGAAGCAAAATTGACAAGAAATTCATTTCATCATGTTGAACGAGAAACAGAACCGCTAGGTATAATACATACAGACGTATGTGGTTTGATGAGTTTAAACAATACAAAGCGGAAGTTGAGAGTCAACTCAACGAGAAAATCAAAGATTTAAGAAGCGATAGAGGAGGAGAATTATGTTCCCTTTTGAAGAATTTTGCGCTGAGCTTGGTGGTTTACACCAAATTACAACACCATATTCATGTCAATCAACCGGTATAGCCAAACAGAAAATAAAACTCTTAAAGAAATGATGAATACTTTATTCTGGCTTGCCGTATAACTTTTGGGAGAAGCTATGCTTTTGGGAAATCTTATTTCAAATAAAATACCTCAAAAGAAAACATCTAAATCTCCTCATGAACTTTGAAAAAACAGATGACCATCCTAAACAAACTTAAAAGTGTGGGGGTGTCTTGCCAAGGTAGAGGTACCAAAACCAAAGAATGTCAAAAATGGTTTATTGTGTATTCATTAGATATGCACAAAACAGTATCGCATATCGATTTTTGGTACGCAAATTTGAAATTGATGATATTCATGAAAATACCATCATTGAGTCGATAAATACTAGATTTTTCGAACATACATTCCCCTTGAAACAGGGTATTGAAGATCATACACCTAAGAGACCAAGGGAAGATGAAGTTCCTAATTCTCTTAAGGAAGTAAAATAAATAATACCCAACAACGTAGTGCTGAGCAACAAGTGGAAAAACCAAGAAAAAGTAAGATGTCAAGGACCTTAAAAACATTTTGATCAGACTTTTATACCCTTATATTAGAAGAAGATCCATTGATATACAAAAAAGCCATGTCTTCCAGCTATGCCCCTCATTGAAAAGCGGTGATTAACAATAAGGTTGAATCCATTATGTCCAATCATACATGGGAATTGGTTTATTTACCTTAAGGATGTAAATCTTAGGTAATAAATGGATATTTAAAAAGAAGTTGAAACCTAACGGTTCAATAGACAAGTAGAAAGCTTGTAGTCCAAGGATCTAGATAAAAGGAAGACCTGGACTATTTTGATACATATTCACCAGTAACATGGATAAGATAGCTTATTGCATCCATACATGACTTAGAAATACATCAACTGGATGTTAGTACTGCATTCTTGAATAGTGAGCTAGAGGAGGAAATCAATATGAAACAACCTGAAGGACTCCTAAGCTCAAAAAATTAGAACAAATTTTGCAAACTGGTAAAATCTCTTTATGGCCTTAAGAAAGCTCCAAAATAGTGGCATGAGAAGTTTGATAAATCTATGTTATCAAATGGATTCACAATAAGTGAATAAGATAAATGTGTGTATATTAAAGACACACATATTGGTATGTCATTGGTGGTCTCTATGTTGATGACCTGCTGATCCTAGGCAATAACAAGGCCATAATAAGATTTACAAAGGATAAGTTATCCTCTAGACTCGATTTGAAAGACCTAGGACTAGCGGATGTGACATTGGGTGTAAAAATTATGAGAACACCACAGGGACATGCATCACTAAAATACTTGAAAAATTCAAGCTATATAATGTAACTATTGCAAAATCACCAGTAGATATGAACCAAAATTGGGTAAAGAACATTGGTGATGATATCTACCAGTTAGAATACTCATATACGAGGAAGTATCATGTATGTACTAGGCCTGATATCGCATATACAGTAAGCAAACTAAGTAGATTTACCAGAAATTCTGGAAAATATTATTGGAAAATGATAATCAGTGTTTTCGGATATCTAAAGTATACGCAGAGCTATGGTCTATACTATACAAACTATTCTTCAAAAGTGGAAGGATACCGTGATGGAAATTGGATCAATGGATCATGTGATACAAATTCAACAAGTGGATATTTGTTCACATTAGGAAATGCAGCAATTTCATGGAAATCATTCAAACAGATTTGTATAGTTAGATCTAGATGGAATTAGAGTTAATTTCACTAGATAAAACTGTGTAAGAAGAAAAACAGATTCGAAGCTTCTTGGAATTCATTCTTAATTGGAGCAAACCTGTGCCTCCAATACATATACATTGTGATAGTCAATCAACTCCTAGAAGAGCTAATAGTACACTATACAATGGTAAATCTAGGCATATTTGTTGTAGACATAAAAAGGTAAGATAGCTTCTCTCTAACGGGATTATCACAATAGATTACATTCAATCTAAAGATAACTTAGCGGATCCACTTACAAAAGGCTTTCCAAGAGATAAAGTTCCAATCTTATTGATGGGAATGGGGCTAAGGCTTATAGAATAAAGGTTTTTTCTAAAATGGTGGCCCTACCTAATTGATTGGAGATCCCAAGATCCAGGTTCAAAGGGACAACGAATTTTAAGAGAAACTTGGTGGCATTGTTACACACAAACCATTCCTATGATAAGTCAGTGCATTATATGTTGGATAAGGATAAGTATTAGTACTTTTAATGATGTTTGTATCTGAGGAATTAAAGAATACCCTTTTACAGAATAACCTACATAAGTGTGAAGGCCCCGCTTCAAAGAGAATTATGAGGCCAAATTCTCTAAGCACTTATGAGACCAGGCAGGTGTTCAAAGCAAAAACGAACGCATACAGAGAATGAAGGGTTGTAAGAAACATTTTTCGTATGTTATCTACTATGATATTACACAAATGGCTGACAGTTCAAGGACAATCTATGTATAAATTCGCCTGTGATTCAAATATGTAATCACCCGGAAAGTTCAAGACCCATGTGCTACTTTAACCAATGCGATAAATGGTTCGTGAAACTAAGATCGACTGCTCATTCTTATGGGAAATTGTTGTAATATGAATGAGCAAGAGAAAGGAATTTGGGAAGAAGAAGAAATAGCAACATATAAGTCCCACATCATAAAAATATTAACACAATCTCCCCTAATATATCAGAAGCCAATAGGCTTATATAAAATAAAACAAAGAGGGATTATATGGGGATGTGTAGGCTTGGCCATGACATAATAATACATTAAAATGTGAAAGATTGGGCCTTGGGCCTTGAATCACTTGGTGTCTCTTAATTGAATATGGCCAAAGGTTGCTGATTGGGCTAGTGCACTGAAACGAGAATTATTTTCTTCTCAGAATTTTAAAGGTGTGTCCGTTTAGTCTAGAAATCGAAAGGCATGTCAGTTAGCTAAATGAATACAACCACTTGAATTCTTAGCGTACGCACATTAATGACCGGGCTGTTAAAGGTCGCAACCTTTCCAATTCTTACGGTTACTAATGCATGCGAAAAGGCACTCCTCCATGTCTATAAATACACTGCCCAAAACAAGACATAATTAACATTTATGCTCGAATTACTTCTTATTCTTCGAAGCAATCCTCTGATCTAGTTTCTGTAATCTACTTCAGTTCGTTACAACTCCGTTTGCTGGCACTACACCATGTAGTTGGTCCATTTTATCCTGGGAAACAAATTGCAACTACGTCAACCAATGCATACGGCGGAAATATTGTTTTAAGGAAACATAATATTTCTTGACTTGGACAGTTCTAGAAAAAGAATACTTTCTGTATATCTTTAATCTATCGCACAATCAGTTGCGCTTTCTGTGATTATTGTAAACACAGTTTGACGTGACAATTATGACGTAATTGAATAATACTGATGATTGTTGTTGTCTATTTGTAATACAATTGTGTAGTTACAAAAGTTGTAGCAATCTTGAAACAATATTGATTGTTGCAGACGACAATAACCTATGTTGCAAAATAGAAACAATAATTTTACACCGACACAGATGGTGACCAACAATCTAATTGCGGCAGTGGTTCCAACAATGGCTCTGTCTCATGGACAAAGGCCAGAGAAGTTCAACATCATTAATTTTAAGTGTTGAAAACACAAAAAATTTGCTTTATCTAACAACATTGGGAATTGCCAAATTTCTGACCAAATATGTTCCTAAAAAGATCAAAATCAAATTTGGTTGAAATCTCCAAAAGAGCATGCCGATATGAATTTATGTGCAGTAATATCAAAATGTAACTTGAAAAAGAACTAATTTTAAATGATGTTCTCTATGTTCTAGAAATTCGTAAGAACCTGATTTCAAGATCATTGCTCATCAAACATTGATTCAAATTCCGTGAAGCTGAGAATTAAATGTATGTAGGAAGAGGATATGTGTGTGATGGTTCGTTTTAGAAAAAAACAAAAAATGTAACCACTATTGTACCACACACTGATATGTATAAAAGTGAATCTTCTGCTTATATTGTTGACTCTTCCAACATGTGGCATTCTAGATAGGGCATGTAAACTTTGATACATTGCAAAAATTGATTAATCTGGACACCAATTATAAATGTCAAATTTGTGTAGAAGCAAAATTGACAAGAAACACGTTTCATCGTGGTGAACGAGAAACAGAACCACTAGATATAATACGTACAGAAGTATGTGATTTAATGAGTTTAAACAATACAAATCAGAAGTTGAGAATCAACTCAACAAGAAAATCAAAGTTTTAAGAAGTGATAGAGGAGGAGAACATGTATTCACATTCGAAGAATTTTGCGCTGAACAAGGTGTTTTACACCAAATTACAATACTATATTCACCTCAATCCAATGGTATAGCCGAACAGAAAATAAAACTCTTGAAGAAATGATGAATTTTTTATTCTGCCTTGCCAGATAACTTTTGGGGAGAAGCTATTCTTTTGGGAAATCTTATTTTAAGTAATACCCCAAAAGAAAACATCTAAATCTCCTCATGAACTTTGAAAAAACAGACCATCATCCTATAAATACTTAAAAGTGTAGGGGTGTCTTGCCAAGGTTGAGGTGCCAAAACCGAAGAATGTCAAAAATGGTTAGTTGCGTATTCATTGGATATGCACAAAACAGTGTCACATATCGATTTTTGGTACACAAAACTGAAATTGATAATATTCACGAAAATACCATCATTGAGTCGATAAATACTAGATTTTTCGAACATATATTCCCCTTGAAACAGGGTACTAAAAATCATACACCTAAGAGACCAAGGGAAGATGAAGTTCCTAATTCTCTTGAGGAAGCTGAACAAAATAATATTCAGCAACATAGTGCTGAGAAGCAAGTGGAAGAACCAAGAAAAAGTAAGAGGTCAAGGACCTTAAAAACATTTGGATCAGATTTCTATACCTTTTTGTTAGAAGATGATTCATTTACATACAAACAAGCTATGTCTTCCAACGATGCCCCTCATTGAAAAGAGGCGATTAATAAAAAGGTTGAATCCATTATGTCCAATCATACATAGGAATTGGTCGATTTTCCTGAAGGATGTAAGACCTTAGGTAATGAATGGATATTTTAAAAAAAACTTGAAACCTAATGGTTCAATAGACAAGTAGAAAGCTCATAGTCCAAGGATCTAGATAAAAGGAAGACCTGGACTGTTTTGATACATATTCACCAGTAACATGGATAAGATAGCTTATTGCATCCATACATGACTTAGAAATACATCAAATGGATGTTAATACTACATTCTTGAATGGTGAACTAGAGGAAGAAATCTATATGAAACAACCTGAAGGAAATTTGAGCTCAAAAAAGAGAATAAATTTTGCAAACTGGTAAAATCTCTTTATGGCCTTAAGCAAGCCCCGAAACAGTGGCATGAGAAGTTTGATAAAGCTATGTTATCAAATGGATTCACGATAAATGAATCAGATAAATGTGTGTATATAAAACACACATATATTGGATATGTCATTGTTGGTTTCTATGTTGATGACTTGTTGATCCTAAGCAATAACAAGGCCATAATAAGATTTACAAAGGATAAGTTGTCTTCTAGACTCGAATTAAAATACCTAGGATTGGCTGATGTGACATTGGGTGTAAAAATTCTGAGAATACCACAGGGATACGCAACACTAAAATACTTGAAAAATACAAGCTATATAATGTAACTATTGCAAAATCACCAGTAGATATGAACCAAAATTGGGTAAAGGACATTAGGGATGATACCTACCAGTTAGAATACTCTCGTATACTAGGAAGTATCATATATGTACTAGGCTTGATATCATATATGCGGTAAGAAAACCAAGTAGATTTACCAGAAATTCTGGTAAATATCATTGGAAAACGATAATCAGATCGATAATCAGATTTCTTGGATATCTAAAGTATACGCAGAGCTATGGTCTATATTATGCAAACTATCCTTCAGTAATGGAAGGATACAGTGACGGAAATTCGATCAATGGATCACATGATACAAAGTCTACAAGTGGATATGTGTTCACATTAAGAAATGGAGCAATTTCATGGAAATCATCCAAACAGACTTCTTTTGCTAGATCTACAATGGAATCAGAGTTTATTACACTATATAAAACTACATAAGAAGCATAATAGATTTGAAGCTTCTTGGAAGACATTCCTAATTGGAGCAAACCCATGCCTCCAATATGTATACATTGTGATAGCCAATCAACTATTACAAGAGCTAATAGTACACTATACAATGGTAAATCTTGGCATATTCGTCTTATATAAAACGATACGACAACTTCTCTCTAACAGGGTTATCACAATAAATTACATTCAGTCAAAAGATAACATAGCGGATCCACTTACAAAAGGCTTGCCAAGAGAGAAAGTTCAAATCTTATCGATGGGAATGGGGCTAAGGCTTATAGAATAAATGTTTTTCTAAAATGAAAACCCCACTTGGTTAACTGGAGGTCCCAAGATCTAGGTCCAAAGGGACAACGAAGTTTAAGAGAAACTTGATGGCACTGTTACACACAAACCATTCCTATGATAAGTCAGTGCGTTATATGTTGGATAAGTATTAGTACTTGTAATGATGTTTGTATCTAAGAAATTAGAGAATACCCTTTTACAGAATCAACTATGTAAGTGCAAAGGCGCCGCTTCAAAGTGAATTATGAGGCCAAATTCTGTAAGCACTTATGTGACCAGGCAGGTAATAAAGGCAAAAACGAACCATACAGAGAACGAAGGGTTATAAGAAACATTTATCATGTGTTATCTTCTTTGGAATTACGCAAAAGGCTTACAGTTCAAGGACAGTCTATTGATTCGCCTGTGGTTCAAATAGGTAATCACTAGGAAAGTTTAAGGCTCATGTGCTACTTTAACAAATGCGATAAACGGTTCGTGAAACTAAGATCGAATGCTCATTCATGTGGGGGATTGTTGTAATATGAATGAGCAAGAGAAAGGAATTTCGAAAGAAGAAGAAATAGCAACATATAAGTCCCACATCATAAAAATGTTAACACAACCTCTCCTAATATATTAGAAGCTAATAAGCTTATATAAAATAAAAGAAAGAGGGATTATTTAGGGATGTGTGGGCTTGGCCATGACATAATAATACATTAAAATGTCAAAGATCGGGCCTTGGGCCTTCGGGTTCTTGGGGTCCCTTGATTTAATACGGCCAACGGTTGCTAATTGGGCTCGTGCACTGAAACAAGAATATTTTTTCCTCAGAATTTTAAAGGTATGCCCGTTCAGTCCAAAATTCGAAAGGCATGTCTGTTAGCTGAATGAATACAACCATTTGAATTCTTAGCATACACACATTAATGACAGGGCTATTAAAAGGTCGCAACCTTTCCAATTTTGACGGTTACTAATGCATGCGAACAGGCACTCCTCATTGCCTATAAGTACAGTGCCTAAAACAAGACAGAATTTTCCTTTATGCTCGCATTACTTCTTCTTCAAAAAGTAGTCCTATGATCTAGTTTCTGTAACAAACTTCAGTTCGTCACAACTCCGTTTGCTGGCACTATGCTATGGAGTTGGTCCATTTTATTATGGGAAACAAATTGCAACTACGTCAATAAGTGCATATGATGACAATATTGTTTCAAGGAAACAGAATATTTCTGGACTTGGACATTTCTAGAAAAAGAATACTTTATGTATATCTTTAATCTATTGCACAATCAGCTGCGCTTTCTGTGATTATTGTAAACACAGTTTGATGCGACAATTGTGACATAATTGAATAATACTGATTGTTGATGTTGTCTGTTTGTAATGCAATTGTGTATTTACAAAAGTTCTAGCAATCTTGAAATAATATTGATTTTTGCAAACGACAATAAGTTATGTCGCAAAATAGCAACAATAGTTTTACACCCAAACAGACGGTGACTTATGCTCTGATCGCGCCAGTGGTTCCAATAATGGCTCTGTCTCATGGACAAAGGCCAGAGAGGTTTAACTTCATTAATTTTAAGCATTGACAACACGAAAATGTTGCTTTATCTAACAACATTGGGACTTGCCAAATTTCTGACCAAATATGTTCCTAAAAAGATCAAAATCAAATTTGGCTGAAATCTCAAAAAGGGCATTTATTTGAATTTATTTGCAGTAATATCAGAATGCAACTTGGAAATGAACTAATTTTAAATGATGTTCTCTATGTTGCAGAAATTCGTAAGAACCTAATTTCAAGATCATTGCTCAGCAAACATCGATTCGAATTAATCCTTGAACCTGAGAATTAAGTGTATGTAGGAAGAGGATATATGTGCGCTGGTTCGTTTAAGAAAAAAACAAAAAATTTAACCACTATTGTACCACACACTGATATGTACAAAAGTGAATCTTATGTTTATATTGTTGACTCTTCCAACATGTGGCATTCTAGATAGGGCATGTAAATTTTGATACATTGCAAAAATTAATTAATCTAGACACATTTTATATGTCAAATTTATGAAGAATCAAAATTTACAAGAAAATCGTTTCATCATGTTGAACGAGAAACAGAGCCACTAGATATAATACATACAGATGTATGTGATTTGATGTGTTTTAACAATACAAAGCGGAAGTTGAGAATCAATCAACAAGAAAATCAAAGCTTTAAGAAGTGATAGAGGATGAGAGTATGTATTCCCTTTGGAAGAATTTTGCGCTGAACATGGTGTTTTACTCCAAATTACAATACCATATTCACCTCAATCAAACGGTATAGACGAACGGAAAATAAAACTCTTAAAGAAATGATGAATATTTAGTTCTGGCTTACCAGATAACTTTTGGGGAGAAGCTGTTATTTTGGGAAATTTTATTTTAAATAAAATACTCCGAAAGAAAAACATCTAAATCTCCTCATGAACTTGGAAAAACAGACCACTATCCTATAAATGCTTAAAAGTGTGGGGGTGTCTTGCCAAGGTAGAGGTACCAAAACCAAAGAATGTCAAAAATGGTTGATTGTGTTTTCATTGGATATGCACAAGACATTGCTGCATATTCTATTTTTGGTACGCAAATTTGAAATTGATGATATTCATGAAAATACCATCATTGAGTCGATAAATACTAGATTTTTTTGAACATATATACCTCTTGAAACAGGGTACTGGAAATCATACACCTAAGAGACCAAGGGAAGATGAAGTTCCTAATTCTCTTGAGGAAGTTGAACAAAATAATACTAAGCAACGTTGTGCTGAGCAGCAATTGGTAGAAGGAAGAAAAATTAAGAGGTCAAGGACCATAAAAACATTTGGATCAGACTTCTATACCTTTATATTAGAAGATGATCCATTGACATACAAACAAGTTATGTCTTCCAACAATGCCCCTCATTGAAAAGAGGCGATTAACAATAGGGTTGAACCCATTATGTCCAATCATGCATAGAATTGGTTTATTTACCATAAGGATGTAAGACCCTGGGTAATAAATGGATATTTAAAAAAAAAGTTGAAACCTAATGGTTCAATAGACAAGAAAAATCTTGTAGTCCAAGGATCTAGATAAAAGGAAGACCTGGACTGTTTTGATACATATTCACCAGTTTCATGGATAAGTTAACTTATTGCATCCATACATAACTTCAAATGGATGTTAGTACCGCATTCTTGAATGGTGAACTAGAGAAAGAAATCTATATTATACAACTTGAAGGATTTCTGAGCTCAGAAAATGAGAATAAAGTTTGCAAACTGGTAAAATCTCTTTATGGCCTTAAGCAAGCTCCAAAACAGTGACATGAGAAGTTTGATGAAGCTATGTTATCAAATGGATTCACAATAAACGAATTAGATAAATGTGTGTATATAAAACACACACATATTGGACATGTCATTGTTAGTCTCTATGCTGATGACCTGTTGATCCCGGGCAATAACAAGGCCATAATAAGATTTACAAAGGATAAGTTATCCTCTAGACTCGAATTGAAAGACCAAGGACTGGCTGATGTGACATTGGGTGTAAAAATTCTGAGAACACCAGAGGGATATGCATCACCAAAATACTTGAAAAATTCAAGCTATATGATGTAACTATTACAAAATCACCAGTAGATATGAAACAAAATTAGGTAAAGAACACTGGTGATGATATCTACCAGTTAGAATACTCTCTTATACTAGGAAGTATCATATATGTACTAGGCTTGATATTGCATATGCGTTAATAAAACCAAGTAGATTTGCCAGAAATTCTAGTAATTATTAGAAAACGATGATCAGAGTTCTTGGATATCAAAAGTATACACAGAGCTATGATCTATACTATACACACTAACCTTCAATAGTGAAAGGTTACAGTGATGGAAATTGGATCAATGGATTACATGATACAAAGTCTACAAGTGGGTATGTGTTCACGTTAGTAAATGGAGCAATTTCATGGAAATCATCCAAAAAGACTTGTATCGCTTGATCTACGATGGAATCAGAGTTATTGCACTAGATAAAACTGCATAAGAAGCAGAATAAATTCGAAGCTTCCTGGAAGACATTCCCAATTGGAGCAAACCTATGCCTCCAATATGTATACATTGTGATAGTCAATAAACTATTAGAAGAACTAATAGTACACTGTACAATGGTTAATCTAGGCATATTCGTCTCAGACTAAAGCGATAAGAAAACTTCTCTCTAATAGGGTTATCACAATAGATTACATTCAATCTAAAGATAACTTAGTGGATCCACTTACAAAAGGCTTGCCAAGAGGGAAAGTTCAAATCTTATCAATGGGAATGGGTCTATGGATTATAGAATAAAGATTTTTCTAAAATGGAAACTCCACCTACTTCACTAAAGATCCCAAGATCTAGGTTCCAAGGGAAAACGAAGTTTAAGAAAAACTTGATGGCACTGTTACACACAAACCACTTCTATGATAATTCACTACATTTTATGTTGGATAAGTATTAGTACTTTTAGTGATGTCTGCGTCTGAGAAATTAGAGAATACCCTTTTATAGAATCATGTAAGTGCAAAGGCACCGCTTCAAAGTGAATTATGAGGCCAAATTCTCTAAGCACTTATGAGACCAGGCAGGTATTCAAGGCAAAAACGAACACATACAAAGAACGAAGGGTTATAAGAAACATTTATCATGTGTTATCTTCTTTGGAATTACGCAAAAGGCTTACAGTTCAAGGACATCTATGTCTACTGATTCACCTGTGTTTCAAATAGTTAATCACTAGGAAAGTTCAAGGCCCATGTGCTACTTTAACCGATGCAATAAATGGTTCGTGAAACTAAGATTGACTGCTCATTCATGTGGGGGATTGTTGTAATATGAATGAGCAAGAGAAAAGAATTTGGGTAGAAGAAGGAGTAGCAACATATAAGTCCCACACCATAAAAATATTAACATAATCTCTCCTAATATATTAGAAGCCAATAACTTATAAAATTAAAGAAAGAGGGATTATATGGGGATGTATGGGCTTGGCCATGACATAATAATACATTAAAATGTCAAAGATTGGGCCTTGGGCCTTGGAGCTATTGGGGTCTCTTGATTGAATATGGCCAACGATTGCTGATCGGGCTAGTGCACTGAAATGAGAGTTTTTTCTCAGAATTTTAAAGGTGTGTCCGTTCAGTCCAGAATTCGAAAGGCATGTCTGTTAGCTGAATGAATACAACCATTTGAATTCTTAGCGTACACACATTAATGACCGGGCAGTTAAAGGGTCGCAACCTTTCCAATTCCGACAGTTACTAATACATGCGAACAGGCACTCCTCCTTGCCTATTAATACACTGCCCAAAACAAGATAGAATTTATATTTCTGCTCGCATTACTTCTTCTTATTTAAATTAATCCTCCGATCTAGGTTTTATAATCTACTTCAGTTCGTCACAACTCTGTTTCATGGCACTACGCTACGGAGTTGGTCCATTTTATCCTGGGAAACAAATTGCGACTACGCCAACCAGTGCATACGACAGCAATATTGTTTCAAGGAAATAGAATATTTATGGACTTGGACATTTTTATAAAAAGAATACTTTCTATATATCTTAATTCTATTGCACAATCGGTTGTGCTTTCTGTGATTATTGTAAACACAGTTTGACGCAACAATTGTGACATAATTGAATAATACTGATTGTTATTGTTGTCTGTTTGTAATACAATTGTGTATTAACAGAAGTTCTAGAAATCTTGAATCAATATTGATTGTTGCAGATGACAATAAGCTATGTCGCTAAATATCACAAATAATTTTACACCGACACAAACGGTGAACAACGCTCTGATTGCGCCGGTGGTTCCAACAATGGCTCTGTCTCATGGACAAAGGCCAGAGAAGTTCAACGTCATTAATTTTAAGTGTTGACAACATAAAAATGTTGCTTTATCTAACAACATTGGGATTTGCCAAGTTTATGACCAAATATGTTCCTAAAAAGATCAAAATCAAATTTGGCTGAGATCTCAAAAAGGGCATTGCTGATATGAATTTATGTGCAGTAATATCAGAATGCAACTAGGAAACAAACTAATTTTAAATGATGTTCTCTATGTTACAAAAATTCATAAGAACCTGATTTCAAGATCATTGCTCAGAAAACACCGATTCAAACTAATCCTTGAAGCTGAGAATAAAGTGTACGTAGGAAGATGATATATGTGTGATGGTTTGTTTAAGAAAAAAACAAAAAAAATGTAACCATTATTGTGCCACACATTGATATGAATAAAAGTGAATATTCATTTTATATTGTTGACTCTTCCAACATGTGGCATTTTAGATTAGGGCATGTAAACTTTGATACATTAAACAAATTGATTAATCTAGACACCAATTATAAATGTCAAATTTGAACAGAAGCAAAATTGACAAGAAACTCGTTTCATCATGTTGAACGAGTATCAGAACCACTAGATATAGATGTATGTGATTTGATGAGTTTAGACAATACAAAGCGGAAGTTGAGAATCAACTTAACAAGAAAATCAAATCTTTAAGAAGTGATAGAAGAGGAGAATATGTATTCCCTTTTGGAGAATTTTGCACTAGACATGTGTTTTACACCAAATTACAGCGCCATATTCGCCTCAGTCCAACAGTATAGCCAAACAGAAAATAAAACTCTTAAAGTAATGATGAATGCTTTATTCTGGCTCGCCAGATAACTTTTGGTGAGAAGCTATTCTTTTGGGAAATCTTATTTTAAATAAAATACCCTAAAAGAAAACATCTAGATTTCCTCATGAACTTTGAAAAACAGACCACCATATTATAAATAGTTAAAAGTGTGGGGGTGTCTTGCCAGGGTAGATGTACCAAAACCAAAGAATGTCAAAAAAGGTTTATTGTATATTCATCGGATATGCACAAAATAGAGCCGCATAGCGATTTTTGGTACACAAATATGAAATAGATGATATTCATGAAAATACCATCACTAAGTCGATAAATACTAGATTTTTCAATCATATATTCGCCTTGAAACAGGGTACCAAAAATCATACACATAAGAGACAAAGGGAAGATGAAGTTCCTAATTTTCTTAAGGAAGTTGAACAAAATAATACTCAGCAACGAAGTGCTGGGCAGCAAATGGAAGAACCAAGAAAAAGTAAGAGGTCAAGGACCTTAAAAACATTTGGATCAGACTTTTATACCTTTATATTACATGATGATCCATTGACACACAAACAAGCTATGCCTTCCAGCGATGCCCCTCATCGAAAAGAGGCAATTAACAATAAGGTTGAATCCATTATGTCCAATCATACATGGGAATTTGTTAATTTACCTTAAGGATGTAAGACCTTAGGTAATGAATGGATATTTAAAAGGAAGTTGAAACCTAATGGTTCAATAGACAAGTAGAAAGCTCGTAGTCCAATGATCTAGATAAAAGGAAGACCAGGACTGTCCAGATACTATTCACTACTAACATGGATAAGACAACTTATTGCATCCATACATGACTTAGAAATACATCAAATGGATGTTAATACTGCATTCTTGAATGGTGAACTAGATGAAGAAATCAATATGAAACAACCTGAAGGATCTCTGAGCTGAAAATGAGAATAAAGTTTGCAAACTGATAAAATCTCTTTATGGCGTTAAGCAAGCTCCAAAACGGTAGCATGAGAAGTTTGATAAAGATATGTTATCAAATGGATTCTCAATAAATGAATCATATAAATGTGTGTATAAAAAACACACACATATTGGATATGTCATTGTTGGTCTCTATGCTGATGACCTACTCATTTGGGCAATAACAAGGCCATAATAAGATTTACAAAGGATAAGTAATCCTCTAGGCTCGTTTTGAAAGATCTAGGACTGGATGATGTGACATTAGGTGTAAAAATTCTGAGAATACCACAGGGATATGCATCACGAAAATACTCGAAAAATTCAAGCTATATAATGTAACTATTGCAAAATCACTAGTGGATATGAACCAAAATTGATTAAAGAACACTGGTGATGATATCTACCAATTAGAATATTCTCGTGTACTATGAAGTATCATGTATGTACTTGGCCTGATATCACATATGCCGTAAGCAAACCAAGTAGATTTACCATAAATTCTAGTAAATATCATTGGAAAATGATAATAAGAGTTCTTGGATATCAAAAATATACGCAAAGCTATGATCTATACTATACACACTATCCTTCAATAGTGGAAGGTTACAGCGATGGAAATTGGATCAAAGGATTACCTGATACAAAGTCTACAAGTGGATATGTGTTCACATTAGGAAATGGAGCAATTTCATGGAAATCATCCAAACAGACTTGTATCGCTAGATCTACGATGGAATCAGAGTTATTGCACTAGATAAAACTGCATAAGAAGCAAAATAAATTCGAAGCTTCTTGGAAGACATTCCTAATTGGAGCAAACCTATGCCTCCAATATGTATACATTGTGATAGTCAATCAACTATTAGAAGAGCTAATAGTACACTATACAATGGTTAATCTAGGCATATTCGTCTCAAACATAAAACGACAAGAAAACTTCTCTCTAATAGGATTATCACAATAGATTATATTCAATCTAAAGATAACTTGGCAGATCCACTTACAAAAGGCTTGCCAAGAGAGAAAGTTCAAATCTTATCGACGGGAATGAGGCTAAGGCATATAAAATAATGGTTTTTTCTAAAATGGAAACCCCACCTAGTTAACTGAAGATCCCAAGATCTAGGTTCAAAGGGACAACAAAGTTTAAGAGAAACTTGATGGCACTGTTACACATAAACCATTCCTATGATAAGTCAATGCATTATATGTTGGATAGATATTAGTACTTTTAATGATGTCTGTGCCTGAGAAATTAGATAA
Organism: Allium sativum; assembly: GCA_030737875.1. Lineage (NCBI taxonomy): Eukaryota > Viridiplantae > Streptophyta > Magnoliopsida > Asparagales > Amaryllidaceae > Allium > Allium sativum. The sequence goes on from CM060916.1 coordinate 550,131,831, forward strand.
TACCCTTTTACAAAATCACCTATGTAAGTGCAAAAGCGCCGCTTCAAAGTGAATTATGAGGCCAAATTCTCTAAACACTTATGAGATCAGGCAGGTATTCAAAGCAAAAACGAACACGTACAAAGAACAAACGTTTATAAGAAACGTTTATCGTGTGTTATCTACTTTGGAATTACACAAAATGCTTACAGTTCAAGGACAGCCTATGTCTACTGATTCACCTGCGATTCAAATAGGTAATCACTAGGAAAGTTCAAGGCCTATGTGCTACTTTAACCGATGCGATAAAAGATCCGTGAAATTAAGATCGACTGCTCATTCATGTGGGGGATTGTTGTAATATGAATGAGTAAGAGAAAGGAATTTGGGAAGAAGAAGGAATAGCAACATATAAGTCCCACACCATAAAAATATTAACATAATCTCTCACAATACATTAGAAGCCAATAGCTTATAAAATAAAAGAAAGAGGGATTATACGGGGTGACATAATAATACATTAAAATGTCAAAGATTGGGCCTTGGGGCTACTGGGGTCTCTTGATGGAATATGGCCAACGGTTGCTGACTGGGCTAGTGCACTGAAACGAGAATTTTTTTCCTCAGAATTTTAAAGGTGTGTCCGTTCTGTCCATAATTCGAAAGGCATGTCTGTTAGCTGAATGAATACAACCATTTGAATTCTTAGCATATGCACATTAATGACCGGGCAGTTAAAGGGTCGCAACCTTTCCAATTCTAACAGTTACTAATGCATGCGAACAGGTACTCCTCCTTGCCTATAAATACACTGCCCAAAACAAGACAAAATTTAACTTTCTGCTCGCATTACTTCTTCTTCTTTAAAGTAATCCTCTGTGCTAGTTTCTGTAATCTACTTCAGTTCGTCACAACTCTGTTTGCTGGCACTACGCTATGGAGTTGGTCCTTTTTATCATGGGAAAAACAAATTGCAAGTACGTCAACCAGTGCATACGACGGCAATATTGTTTCAAGGAAACATAATATTTCTAGATTTGGACATTTCTATAAAAAGAATACTTCCTTTATATCTTTATTCTATTGCACAATCGGTTGCACTTTCTGTGATTATTGTAAATGCAGTTTGACGCGACAATTGTGACATAATTGAATAATACTAATTATTGTTGTTGTCTATTTGTAATACAATTGTGTATTTACAAAAGTTCTAGAAATCTTAAAACAATATTAATTGTTGCAGATGACAATAACCTATGTCGCAAAATAGCACAAATAATTTTACACCGAAACAGACGGTGACCAACGCTCTGATTGCCCTAGTGGTTTCAACAATGGCTCTGTCTCATGGACAAAGGCCAGAGATGTTCAATGTCATTAATTTTAAGTGTTGACAACATAAAAATGTTGCTTTATCTAACAACATTGGGATTTACCCAATTTATAACCAAATACGTTCCTAAAAAGATCAAAATCAAATTGGGCTAAAATTTCAAAAATGGCATTACTGATATGAATTTATGTGCAGTAATATCAGAATGCAACGAGGAAGCGAACTAATTTTAAATGATGTTCTCTATGTTCCAGAAATTCATAAGAACCTTATTTCAAGATCATTGCTCAGCAAACATCGATTCAAATTAATCCTTGAAGTTGAGAATAAAGTGTATGTTGGAAGATGATATGTGTGTGATGGTTTGTTTAAGAAAAAAACAAAAAATGTAACCACTATTATGCCAAACATTGATATGTATAAAAGTGAATCGTCATTTTATATTGTTGACTCTTCCAACATGTGGCATTTTAGATTAGGGAATGTAAACTTTGATACATTGCACAAATTGACTAATCTAGACACCAATTATAAATGTCAAATTTGAACAGAAGCAAAATTGATAAGAAACTCGTTTCATCATGTTGATCGAGTATCAGAACCGCTAGATATAGATGTATGTGATTTGATCAGTTAAAACAATACAAAGCGGAAGTTGAGAATCAACTTAACAAAAAAATCAAAGCTTTAAGAAGTGATAGAGGGGAAGAATATGTATTCCCTTTTAGAGAATTTAGCGCTGGACATGGTGTTTTACACCAAATTACAGCACCATATTCACCTCAATCCAACAGTATAGTCAAATGGAAAATAAAACTCTTAAAGAAATGATGGATGCTTTATTCTGGCTCGCCAGATAACTTTTGGGAAGAAGCTATTATTTTGGGAAACATTATTTTATAATAAAATACCCCAAAAGAAAACATCTAAATATCCTCATGAACTTTGAAAAAACAGACCACCGTCCTACGAATAGTTAAAAGTGTGGGGTGTCTTGCCAAGGTAGAGGTACCAAAACCAAAGAATGTCAAAAATGGTTGGTTGCGTATTCATTGGATATGCACAAAACAGTGCCGCATATCGATTTTTGGTACACAAATCTGAAATTGATGATATTCATGAAAATACCCTCATTAAGTCGAAAAATACTAGATTTTTTCAATCATATATTACCCTTGAAAAAGGGTACTGAAAATCATACACATAAGAGACCAAGGGAAGATGAAGTTCCTAATTTTCTTAAGGAAGTTGAACAAAATAATACTCAGCAACGAAGTGCTGGGCAACAAGTGGAAGAATCAAGTAAAAGCAAGAGGTTAAGGATCTTAAAAACATTTGGATCAGACTTCTATACCTTTATATTACAATATGATCCATTGACATACAAACAAGCTATGCCTTCCAGTGATGCCTTTCATTGAAAAGAGGCGATTAATAATAACGTTGAATCCATTATGTCCAATCATACATGGAAATTGGTTGATTTACCTTAAGGATGTAAGACCTTAGGTAATAAATGGATATTTAAAAAGATGTTGAAACCTAATGGTTCAATAGACAAGTAGAAAGCTCGTAGTCCAATGATCTAGATAAAAGGAAGACCTGGACTGTTTTGATACGTATTCACCTGTAACATGGATAAGATAGCTTATTGCATCCATTCATGACTTAGAAATACATCAAATGGATGTTAATACTGCATTCTTGAATGGTGAACTAGAGGAAGAAATCAATATGAAACAACCTGAAGGATTTCTAAGCTCAGAAAATGAGAATAAAGTTTGCAAACTGATAAACTCTCTTTATGGTGTTAAGCAAGATCCAAAACAGTAGGATTAGAAGTTTGATAAAGATATGTTATCAAATGGATTCACAAAAAACGAATCATATAAATGTTTGTATATAGAACACACACATATTGGATATGTCATTGTTGGTCTCTATGTTGATGACCTATTGATTATGGGCAATAACAAGGCTATAATAAGATTTACAAAGGATAAGTTATCCTCTAAACTCGTTTTGAAAGACCTAGGACCGGCTGATGTGACATTGGGTGTAAAAATTCAGAGAATACCACAGGGTTATGCATCATCAAATACTTAAAAATTTCAAGCTATATAATGTAACTATTGCAAAATCACTAGTAGATATGAACCAAAATTGGGTAAAGAACACTGGTGATGTTATCTACCAGTTGGAATACTCTCGTATACTAGGAAGTATCATATATGTACTAGGCCTAATATCGCATATGCCGTAAGCAAACCAAGTAGATTTACCATAAATTCTGGTAAATATCATTGAAAACGATAATCAGAGTTCTTGGATATCTAGAGTATATGCAGAGCTATAGTCCGTACTATACAAACTATCCTTCAATAGTGGAAGGATGCAGTGATGGAAATTGGATCAATGGATCACATGATACAAAGTCTACAAATGGATATGTGTTCACATTAGGAAATGGAACAATTTCATGGAAATCATCCAAACAGACTTGTATCGCTAGATGTACAATGGAATCATAGTTTATTGCACTAGATAAAACAACATAAAAAGTAGAAAAGATTTGAAGCTTTGGAAGACATTCCTAATTGGAGCAAACATATGCCTCCAAAATGTATACATTGTGATAGTCAATCAACTATTATAAGAGCTAATGTACACCATACAGTGGTAAATTTAGGCGTATTCATCATAGACATAAAACTATAAGACAACTTCTCTCTAATGGGTCTATCACAATAGATTACGTTCAATCTAAAGATAATTTTGCGGATCCACTTACGGAAGGCTTGCCAAGAGGGAAAGTTCAAATCTTATCGATGGGAATGGGGCTCAGACTTATAAAATAAAGGTTTTTCTAAAATGGAAACACCACCTAGTTGACTGAAGATCCCAAGATCTAGGTTCAAAGTGACAACGAAGTTTAAGAGAAACTTGATGGCACTGCTACACGCAAACCATTCCTATGATAAGTTAATGCATTATATGTTGGATAAGGATAAGCATTAGTACTTTTAATGATCTCTGTATCTGGGGAATTAGAGAATACCCTTTTACAAAATCGCCAACGTAAGTGCGAAGGCGCCGCTTCAAAGAAAATTATGAGGCCAAATTCTCTAAGCACTAATGAGACCAGGCAGGTACTCAAGGCAAAAACGAACACATACAGATAACAAAGGGTTATAAGACACATTTATCATGTGTTATCTACTGTGGAATTACACAAAAGGCTTACAGTTCAAAGGCAGTCTATGTCTACTGATTCACCTTTGATTCAAATAAGTAATCACTAGGAAAGTTCAAGGCCCATGTGCTACTTTGACCGATGCGATAAATGGTTCGTGAAATTAAGATTGACTGCTCATTCATGCTGGGGATTGTTGTAATATGAATGAGCAAGGGAAAGGAATTTGGGAAGAAGAAGAAATAGCAACATATAAGTCCCATATCATATAAATATTAACACAATCTCTCCTAGTATATTAGAAGCCAATAAGATTATATAAAATAAAAGAAAGAGGGATTATATGGGGATGTATAGGGTTAATTATGACATAATAATACATTAAAATGTCAAAAATTGGGCCTTGGGGCTCTTAGGGTCTCTTGATTGGCCATAGCCAACAGTTGCTGATTGGGCTAGTGCACTGAGACGAGAGATTTATTTTTTCTCAGAATTTTAAAGGTTTGTCCGTTCAGTCCAGAATTCGAAAGGCATGTCGGTTAGCTGAACAAATACAACCATTTGAATTCTTAGCGTACGCACATTAATGAATGGGGCAGTTAAAGGATCGCAACCTTTCCAATTCTAACGTTTACTAATGCATGCAAACATGCACTCCTCCTTGCCTATAAATACACTGCCCAAAACATGATAGAATTTACCTTTTTGCTCGCATTACTTCTTCTTCTTCTTCTTCAAAGTAATCCCCTGATGTAGTTTCCGTAATCTACTTTAGTTCGTCATAACTCCGTTTGCTGGCACTACGCTATAGAGTTGGTCCATTTTATCCTGGGACACAAATTGCAACTTTGTCCACCAGTGCATATGACGGAAATATTGTTTCAAGGAAACAGAATATTTCTAGACTTGGACATTTCTAGAAAAAGAATGCTTTCTGTATATCTTTATTCTATTGCACAATCAGTTGCGCTTTCTGTGATTATTGTAAACACAGTTTGACACGACAATTGAGACAATTGAATAATACTGATTGTTGATGTTGTCTGTTTATAGCACAGTTGTGTATTTACAACAGTTCTAACATCCTATTCTACCATTTCACCTGAACGTTTTACATGTTAATACTGTACTTTCACATTACTGATAAACAAACTTAAAAATTGTAATAGTTCTTCAGAGAGTTGTTAGCAGTTGCATTTTAATAGTTCGGCTAACATAAAGTAATTTTTTCTGCTTTTAAATAATCTCAGGCAATTGAGCAAGTAAATGTCAAAAGTCCTGTATTTTTATTTATAATTACTGGGTTTTAAGGTAAAAGCGCCTTATTTAGCAAGAACCATTGTTCCAATAGTGGGTTATAGATATGTTTCTTTAGTTCTTTTTACAAATCTAACGCATTTCTTATAAATTCTTGTTAAATAGGTAAATTCTAAATTTCTCATTAAAGCCTACTTCTTTCATCTAAGTCTAGTTACCTTATATTAATATATGTACATTCACCATCTATACAAAATGAACCCTTATAGCCGCATGGGATTGTACCTATTATACGGGCTTTACTTGTTCAACCCACAATTACTTTACTTCCACTATAAATAAATTTGCAAGCTATGCAATTAATCTATCTCTATCAATTACAATTATGTACAAAGGAACTTAGTTCTGAAGTAGTAAAGTGTTCTCGTTACAATCATATTCTACAAATCTTACATGGTATCAGAGCCACCATTGCCTAACGACATTATCTAGCAAACCTTGTTGTAATCGAAGAAAGAGGAGTGATTCTTGTCTCCTCATTTGTGTTTCATCATCAGAGATCATACCTCTCTGATCGTACATTCTCTGTTCTTACCAAAACTGTACGTGCCAGGCCAAAAATAATATTTCCTGGGGCTACAACAACTTTCTGGTTATCTGAGACCGATAATCTCGTCATTTGACACTTTCTTGGCGTGAGAGTACTAATTCTTGCATCTTAAAACATGCAAGAACCACCTCTGCAACCTTATTTCCAACATTTCTGCATAAGCTTCCACCCTCTTGTGCAGGTGGCCTCGCCATACACAGTTTCCTATCCAGTTAGTCATTGATCGTCATCTTGCCATGGCTGGACTCAGTGAAGACAATTCCTCTGCCACCTCAAGAACCGGCACCGTTGAACCCACCATTACCACTCAAACTCTAGTAATGTCAAAGACTCAAGTAATAACCACCCCTCTCGATGATGAAAATTTCCTCTTGTGGAAATTCCAAATTGAAACAGCCTTGAAGGTATATGACTTTCAAGATTATGTCAAAGGAACAAGACCCATGCCACCTTCCATGATCCTGGATAAAGAAGGAAGCATGATTAGCAATCTAGCATATGTGCATCACCAAAAACAAGATAATATCTTGTCATCATGGCTACTCTCATCCATTAGCACAAATTTATTGTCACAAGATATAGAATGCTATTCTGTTGAGAACAAGATTTTGATTGATGACAACATATAAAGTTGTAATGAAGATCATTTCACAGAGATAAGGTTATATATATATACACACACACATTGAGTCGTGTTAGAAATATGTTAAAATCTATCCTCAAAGTATAACACGAATGCTCATATCTTCGTTGCTAAAATCTGTGTGTTTGAGGGTTTGAAAAGTCACAGAAAAAGCCCAAACAGTCCAGGCTCCGACCAGGAAAGAGTGAAGAGTGATCTAGACTGTGGACCGAGGTCCTCTGGTCCACAGCAATAAAATGGTCGACCGCCCAAAAAGAACCATTCGACCGGTAAAATACCACCAGTCGACTGTTCATGTTTCTGTTTCGAAATAAACATTTCTCAGTTCAACCAGTCGACCGGTCAATGTGTTTTTGCACATAACGGCTATTTTTCTGGAAATTTTAATTTTAATTTTAATTAAATTCAACCAGTCGACCGGTGATTTTTGACCTGTCGACTGTTTTCAAACAGTAAGCTTTTTCTGAAAGGTTTCTTTTATTTGTGAAGAGATTTCTATTCAATAATCAAAGGAAATGGACATAACTTTTTATAGAAACTCTTCATGAAGAATTACTACCTTTCTACTATTATATAAATGTTAGACCAAAAAGTAGTTCTAACACCAAAATTGATTAAAAGAAGAATGAAATGAGATCAAAAAATAAAAATGAACACACAGGATTTATAGTGGTTCGGCGAAGAAATGCCTACGTCCACTTGTCTTTCACTATTTTCAATGATTTAGTTGCAAATACATTGAAATATTCACTTGATTTCTCTCACAACTCACTTACAATCACTCAATTGTCTAAAAACAAATAATAAAAGAAGATTTGGATTGTCCGGGAGTGCTGGAATTTGGGTTATGAAGGTGGTTGAACTCTCAAAGTGCCAGAAAAAATATCCTTTTCTTTGTCTCCAGACGGGGTATTTATAGGTGAAAATTAGCCCAGAACCCGATACGGATCGGAGCCACGTGTCATCCATCCCATCAGCCTCGGGTTCGGGTGGATTTCTATGTTGACAACGCATCAGAGCAGTGGACGTTGTGGGTAGGAACTGGTCATAGCCGCTCCGAATAACCAGGCGCTCATGCAGGGGAGTGACGTGGAAAATGAGTTCGGATCGGAAGAGTGTGCACAAGGGGTTCGGATCGGCGTCTCCGATCCGACCCGGATTAACTTAGAACCAATTCTCTCTTCTTTTTACTCTGCTCCGCTCCGATCTATCTCTGTAGCAATTGGGTGGCTTTCCGATCCAACTGGAAGTGGATTGCTCTCCGATCCGAACAGCTGTGCCTCTCTGATTCCAACAGCAATAGTTCACCGATCCGAACAGAAGACTTTATCTGATCCGAACCGATACGATGCTTCGATCCGACCTGCTTCAGTACTTCCCAAGTTTTTTCAATGTTTCACATCTTGACTTTGTGTTGCCCAGTTCACAAAGTGGGCTAACATTTTGCCCCCTCAAAGGATGCTTCTGTTGGAGACGGAGCATGCTTTGACTATCATTGCACAGCGCTCTTCGAGGTGATTTTTCTTTTGATTTTCCTTGTGTTTTCATCTTTTTCTTCAAATTTCAATTTAATTCGTTGCTGAGCTAAAGAACTCGGTTCGGTTCGGATTCCGATCCGAACAGACCCTTTCTCCTTTCTATTTTTCACTGGACTATTGGGCCAATCTTTGCTTCTGGACTGTCCATCCGATCCGAATGGGGGTTCTTCTACTGGGCCGCCGATCCGAATGGGGAGACGAATGGACACCCTACTCCTCTATATAAACTGATTCTTCATCCTTCTCTCATTTTTACTATTTTACTCCCCGAGTTCTGCAAAACGAGAAGAAAAAAAAAACTAACTCCTGAAGCATCAAAATTCCTTTTAATTCTCGAAGTAATTACATTGGTAGGTTATAAAACTTTAGATAATTCCCTTTTTCAATCGATTTCGATTCGAATTCGTGGACGATTAGGATGGTTTGAGCGTGGAACTTGAATGACCTTGCCGCAGTGACCCCCTTCCCCCCTCGTCATCATCGCCAGTAGACTCGTCGCCATCTCGAGGCTGGAACGGAGAGGATTAGAATCCGTTGTTGAGTGCGCCAACGCATAATTGCTTGGTTTTGATTTGGGCAATTGGCACGAGATTGGCTTTGGCGTTGGCTAGGGAGGAAAGAGGATGGAGGAGAAGAAGAAGATAGTAAGGAATCGGTTCGGTTCGGAGGGATATGGAAGTTGAAAAAATGAGGGAAAGAGGAAGGGAGTTCAGGAAATCGGACCGGGTCGGGGCAAGTAAAGAAAGGAAAAAGAAAAGAAATCCAGGAGATCGGATCGGGTCGGAGCAAGTATTTAAAGAAAAGGGGAAAGGAGCCTACCTAACCGGATCGGGTCGGACCGTAAGATGACGGAGGAGAAGTATAACTACGTGATCCGATCCGAACCGTTAGGGGACTTTGCCTCCGATCCGATCTGATTTTGATTTCTGAGTTTCAATGAGATATCCAAGCGTAAGGCCACGCCCCCGATCCGATCCCAATGAATGCACCCGAACCGAACCGAAGCACAGTCTACCTTAACGCATAAAAACTCATCTAACTGGCCCAATCAACTTTCGGCATAATCTTCAATTTAATGGACAGTTAGGATAGTGCCCTGCGAACGTAACTGGGCATCAAGAATTACTTCAACTCTTTATATTTTGCCAAACTTTTTCGTTGCACTATTAAACATTTACTTTGCACTTTTCCGTATACGCTGTTTACACTTTAGTTTGCACACATGCACGGGGGGTACGGGCTAATTTGCTCTAATTTGTGCTATTGCTTCTTCAATAGTTTTGTGACGAAAAGGAATTTCGCTCGGTCCGAACCAGTCGCTAAACCGACCCAGACCGTTCGAAACGCCCTATCGTTTGAGAACACGACAAATCAGAACGCATACGGAAGAACATTTCATTGTATATTACAACAATGCATGAGATTACAAGAATATACAGAGTATAAATGAATATTACACAGAAATATCATAGATTTAAATTACATTTAAATGCATAGCAGCGGAAAATAATACAATACGCAATTAGAAGTAGATATGCGGATACAAAGCTTTCCGGATATCATTCCAGCTGTAAACCAGGATTCTGTGAATATAAATCTGTAAAACCAAAACTACTAGCTGCCCGTGTCAAAATAGGGGCACCCAGAGTTTAGGTCAAAACAATAAACTCCAGGTCAGTCATGGGACTGGTGTGAGAACTAAAAACAGTTATTAATCTTTATTTTAAAGTTAGGTAAATCAAGGGACCACGCCGTATAACACGGAACGGGTTTCCTCCCAAGAATACCAGTGCATAAAACAACAGCGCAATGCTAAATAAAGAAAAATGAAGCTATTATAAGACCCAGGTCCTATCACACAATGCAACGCAAGCTGGGGGATAGGGTTTTTTCCTTATAATAGCCAAGAATGCTTGGTACGTTTAAAACAAATCATTTGATACTATTATAAGTGCACAGTGTATAAAACAACTTCAAATCATAAGTATCAATCATAGACGGCATAAGCGCCCCATCCCACTATATCGCCATACTAGGCTCTACAAATAAAACCGCAAATGTCACGTATTTGGAAGTTGGATTTCCATCTATGAACCGAGGCAAAAGATAGTCCTCAACCGATTCGAGACTCTCTAGCCCGAGCCTCAGGAACAGCCGCAACTGCCCCATGGATCCTCAGGGCCGGTCCACCGATGTGGATTATTATGCCTGAACACTACGTCTCCCCACCCTATGGGGTGTAAGTCTGGTCCGTCTGCCGACCAGAATGCATCGGCCGAAACCGATATAACCGAGGCGCCTCGCAACAACAACAACCACATAAGTCAAACTCGTCAGGGCGTGTAAAACCACTGACGCCACTTCTAGCTAGAAAGAAACGCATGCCCTCCCTGACGTCCTCTCCCGTTTTTGGTTCATACCGGGTGTGAAACTCGCGAAGTAAACGTTACACAAAGCTACGCCACAAAGGCCGTGCTTCGATCCTCAACAACAAGACTCTGCTTTTCAACAGAAGCCTTGATCATTTGCCACTTAGGCATGCCACACAGGCAATTCACTCCATGTGTTTGATATCCATCAATATATAACCCCTGAGCTCGTACGTCTCAGAGAATGGCGTTAAGCAAGAGAATAAATTCTCCGCCGCCAAACAGATATATATTTAATAGAAATCAATCACACAGACTAAATTCCAATGTCAGACACACAGTCCATTTACAAGTTCGTTCTGGGTCTAAACGAAACCGGAGGCACCTAGTACCTCGCACATCCATCGATCTCCAAGTACGTCTGGACGATCACCAACTGTTTCCATCTTTTTGAGTGTACATCCCAATCAAGATCATCAGTAATCCCCCAAACGACGTGAAGATCTCCGGTCTTCGACCATCGTCTTCATCTTCGACTTATCGTCGTATCAGTTATTCAGAATGGGATAAACCCGGACTTTCCGAATAACTCGCGTATATTTTAAATAAGTGTTACACAAACACAACATACGCCTCATTCCAATTCATCAGTCACTAACCGTAAATTAATCAAGAGAATAATTCCCCAAATATTAACCCCGAAGGCCGAAACCAACATCAGATCAATATCCAGGAAACCATTCTACTTAGCTAACCGACAGTTAGTTTCTAAATTTCACATTCCTATGGAAAGGTTCCCATTAATTTTATCAAAGATAAATTCTTTATATTTATTCTTTAATCTATCCTTTTGAATTTCGATTCAACTAGTCGGGATTAACGAAACTTACCGAAGCAATCATTTGTTTTAATTTCCCAATCCCAACCTATTCATCCCATGAAGTAAAACTGGTAATACTTCATATCTAACACCACAGTGTTATCGGTAAATTCAATTACCATTTCACGTTCAAATCTAATTAAAGATTTAACTATCGCCTGGAGTAAAACTGGTGATACTCCATTCTCGATCTTTTCAATCTAATTAAAGATTCATTAAAACTCCACTTAGTTTTAATCTTTAACTGGGTTAAAGAATCAGTGTCATTTAAACACAGTTCACGATAAACCCAAAATCACATTCCATTAATTATCGGGTTAAAGAACGAGTGTTATTTAAAACACTGTCCACGATAAACCCAAAAATCAATATCAATTCAATTCCAATTAAATATCATTTAATTGGTACACTTCATTAAATCTAAATAAAAAGATTTAATCTTTTTCTCAACTGGATTCAAGAACAGTGTTAATGAAGACACCATTCACGACAAACCCAAATCACATTTGATATTAAATACAGGGCTCTGAATAGAAAATATATCGGCTTATATTCAATATCAAATTCTACGACCAACAGATATCGTATTGGAAATAACGATATATATATCTATATCTTTCAAATTTCCATAACAACATCTGTATAATCACGAAATCCAACATCGAAATATTCCGAAGACAATTTCGATTCAAATCCATTCCCATGCAATCATTGGAAATTCTGGTTATTTTCAAAACCATTTCAAATTCAATTTATTTATTTAAAAATAAATAGAATTATAATTCTAGTTCAAAACTAGTTCATTTCGATAAAAAAATCTATTTTATCTTTTCAAATTTGGAGTTTTTCATCCCAATTCTTTCTAAATCATTTCTTATGATTTTACATAAATTATTACTATTTTTAATAATTTTATCAAGGCCCGTACAGTCGATTTCCATCAACGGCCATCGAACTGGACTTACAGCGACCTTTTTCAAATTTGATTTGAACATAATTCCAAATCCAACCGTTAGATTTCAAATTTCTAATATTCGTTAGAAAGCTTTTTTCGATACGAACCCAACGGTTCCGGTTTTAGGAGAATCCGACGGTCGGATCTCCCGCAATATCCATTCGAAGTCAATGGTCGAAATTCGCGAACTACCGCGGCGCGGCGCGTTCTATTCAGGCCATTACATTATATATATAATATATATAATATATAATTCGTCGATTACCATTCAAAACGTGCTTTATAAATCGTTTTTAAATTCGTTTTCAAAACGGTTTCAACTTCATATTCAATTTCAAATCAAAATTGAATATTCCAATATAAATTCGTTTTAAATTCATTTCAAATCGATTTCAATTCCAATTGATTTTTAATTCAATTTCAGTTCGTTTTTCAATTCAATTTCAATTCGAATTCATTTCTATTCAATTTCAATTCGAATTCATTTCTATTCAAATTCATTTCAAATTCATTTCTATTTCAATTCTTTTCAAAACGATTTCGATTCTATTTCAATTCTATTCGAATTTCGAACCATTTCAGTTTATTTCGAATTTCAAATCAATTCAATTAGATTCGAGTTTCAATTCATTTTAATATTCACTTTAATTTGAATAAAATCGATATAAATATCGTTTACGTTAAAATGGCGTCAATCTATCAACGCAGCTTCATATATTTCGATTTTCAAATATTCTATTTCAAAACTGGAATGAGGCCCAATCAATTACCATATAATGTTAATTATATGGATTTTCTACGACACATGTATATATCAACAACGATGAATAATCAACCATCATCCAAAGTGCATTCTACACTGTATAAGCATCAAATATAAATATTCAACGCTTATAGCAGTCTGTTAATCAATCGATCGACATACAACTAAACAATTGGGATTAGTGTACATCAAATATCATCCCAATACCCATGTGGGGTTTCAAACAATCAAACACAGATTTTATTTGTGCAGTTGGGCGATGTGTAAAATTTATCGACCCAATCAATGTCCTTTAAATAGGTGTACATCAACAAACCGTCCGGTTTGTAAATGATTATTTATTTATTCACATCACGTTAAAAATTATATTTTTAACGATAAAATATTTTATTTTAACATATGAATTTCTATTCTGTTCATTTATTAAATAAAATGCTATCTTTATTTTTCTAACTTATTTTAGAAAATTTCGGCGGCATAACGGCACGATACTAGAAATGGGACGAGGCCTAGCCTTATTCCCGGTCTAGTGAAGGCCCACGCCATTCACACATCAATCAAATCCATTCATTTCACCAAACAATTCAGTTTCAATCACATAATCTAACTATTTTTTTTTTTTTTGCAATCAAACAAACAAGTCCATGGTCTGTGGACGATTGTGTCGGGTGCTACTAAACACCGTCTGCATCCTAGTATATATATAACTAGAAAATGAAATTGAAAGGTGAGAAATTCTCACTAATAGCTATCCAATCATCTTGACTCTTCTTTGATAGAAATCTTCATCGTTATCGCATTTTTGTCATCTTCGTTGCCCGTATTCTCTACATATGTAAAAATCGAATTTTTACTTCGCTATTCAATATATAAAAATCGAATTTTTACTTCGCTATTCAATATAAAAATCTCGCCTTTTCAAATATAAAGATTTCGCTTTTTCAAATAGAAAGATTTTATTTTTATATTCACTATTATATAGAAATTTTATTTTCAATACACTACTTTTTTGAAAATAGTATTTTCATATCTTTTACCATATAAATGTCATATTTTTAATATCTCTATATTATAAACTTTATATTCTTGACTTCTCTATGATATAAAAATTATATTGTTAATATCTCTACATTATAAATTTTATATTCTAAAAATATAACTTTCCTTTTATATCTTAAAATAAAATCAGTTTTTAAACTTAATAAAAATCAGTTTTTAAACCTTTAAAAAATCAGTTTTTTTAAACCTTTAAAAAATCAGTTTTTAAACCTTTAAAAAATCAGTTTTTTTAAACCTTTAAAAAATCAGTTTTTAAACCTTTAAAAAAAATCAAAAGGACTCACCGTTGGAAGGGGTTTCATAATCGTCGGCGATGGATGGACAGGGCGGCGGCGCTGTGGCGGTGGTCAGCTATAAAGGGGCGACGAGTCTCGTTAGCAGAGGGGAGGAGAAGATGAGGAGGGGCGGTCGGCTGGGGGAGCTTCGCCAGGGCTTGGTGGCGCGCGAGGAGGTGATCTGGGTGAGGTCGGCGGTTGGTGGCGCCAGGATGAGGGGCCTCGTCGGCTTCAACTCGCGACTGGAGGGGGTCTGTAGCGGAGCGCCTACGAAGGAGGGGAGAGTATCGACGAGGGGGGGGGTCTGGCCAGGCGCGGCGCCTTTTGGTGGCTGAGCGGCGGATCGAGATCGCCTTCTTTTTTTTTCGATCTGATTTAGGTTTTAAGGAGGGGGGGGGGGGGCCAGAGATATTATATAGAAATATATATAATTATTTATTTAATTCAATTCACTAAAAGGCAACTTTTTCTTTCGAACTCAGAATCGAACCCACCGACTGTCGTCCCTAGCGTATTACCCCCATTCCGAACACAATGGGATATGTTTCGTAAGCCAATTCCCTCATTTCGACCAGTTTCCATCAAAATCAACATATAACTCTATATATTGAATTTGAACGCGCATTTCAATTTACCGGGGTCACATACGAACTCTAAAAATTCTCGAAAAATATCTTCTAGCTTCGTATTGACGATACGGTCCTAACAAAACTGGTTTCGTTGAATTCTGAGACTGTTGGAAAAATGGCCAATTTCCAGTCGATTAAAATCAACTGAAACTGGTCAAACACGTTTTCCTATGCCACGCTCACATATTGTTTCGAAAAATTATGAAATTTGAAACCTAGCAATGACTTGACATCACGGACCCAACAAAAGTGGTTTCGTCGAAATCCAAGGTCATTTGCAAAATCTCCATTCTTAAGGGCCTGAATTCCATAGCGATTATTCGGAATTTTCAACTGGACATATCTTTTGATTCCCGCTATGAAATTTCGATTTTTCGGATTCGTTGGAAAGATAGTCACAATCAGATTCCATTATTTTTGGTTTCACTAAAATCCGGATTGTTTTGCACCCGGTACATTCAAATGAAGTTTGAAATCGAATTATCGAACTACCGCGCCATTTTCAATTCTATTTATAATTATATATAATTATTTATATTCTAACGACGGCGTATATAATATATACGTTCGAATTATATTCATAATAAATTTCTCGTCGATATTATTTAAAATAATCTATTTTAAATATTCAAAATTCGCTAAAATTGCCAAAATAAAAATTTTAAACTGGCCTAGATTTTCCGGGTTATTACAAGTTTTATGACCATGAGACCCAAACGCTTTTCCAGACTAGCTGAGAGGAAAGAAGCCCCGGAAACCTCTAACAAAATTACTCTCGAGGACATATCTTCTCCGTCGGATCCAGAATGGGATAATGAGGGTTCAGACTACGAAGTCGGAAATCGTAAAAGTGACGAAGTGTCTTCAGAGAATGAAGTTTCTTTAGGTTTTGAAGAGGAAGGAGGGGTTGGCGACGACCGGGCTCCTGATGAGTTTAAATCGGCTGTCATATTGGAATCACCCCAAGATTCTGTTGAATCAACAATTGATAACGACCGACTTACCCGAATTTGTTTGAAATACGGGATAATGAAAAGGGACACTCTAGTGCCTTCAAGCTCTGACCGTCCCCACAACCCTCCAGAAGGATATATGGCGGTCACTCGGTTGATGTGTATAGTCGGCGCTATCCCTCCATTTTCTCCCTTCATCGTTGACTTTCTAAGACAAATGCGGATTGCCCCCATGCAGCTGCATCCCAATTCTTATGCCTACTTGCACACTTTATACATAGCATACCATGAGATCTTAGGCATAGAGCTCACTTTCGATGACGTTCATTTCTTCTATAACTTCAAGCATCGGACTCGAGAGACTCCATCTTTCTGTTATTTTGAGTCTGTTCCTAAGAGGAAGATAATCTCAGCGCCATTCAGCAGTAAAGCTGGAGATTCCAGACTGGAATGGTTCTATGTGAAGCGACAGCCTGGATGTGCCAGGAGGTGGACGAAATCAAGTAAAGCACTGATTTTCTAAATCCGGGCTCTATACACTCGAGTCATCGCCTTAACTTGTTTTTCTTTTTGTTTGCAGTCGACAATCCAAAACAAATATCAGATCAGGTGTTCTTTGACCGGATGCACCAACTTCTTAATGGCGACCAGAAATTCTTGACTATCGATGAGGTCCTTAAGGACGAATATCTTCACTTTCATGGGCTGTTATCCGTTTTTCGTAGTATTGGTCATGGGACGGCTCCATACGTATATATTCCTCCAGTGGATGTAGTCCCAGAGACAGGAGAAGGTTCGGGAGTTCCTACAGTGCCTCTTCAAACTTCACCTTCTCCATCTTCTACTCAAGATGACGAATTGGCTAACCTGGTGGAAAAGCATCGTGAAGGATATACTGCCCCCGAGGAGGCTACTTCTCTGGAAAAGTCAACATCCTCCAAAGAGTCGCCACTTAATGCTTCCAAGGGAGATGTCCCTAGTACTGATGACCCAATATTTCAGGGTTTGGGGGATCTCCCCTTACCTGAAACTATATACACTTCAGAGGATTTTAGGAAGGATCCCTTAGTCTTCACCTCTTCTGAAGAGACTACTCCTGCTAAGGCCATAGAGCCTGCCCGTACTAGTCTAGCTTCAGACTCGGGTTGGTTGGGGGGAAACACACCACTTAGGACACACTTTATACAACAGCATTAGCATTCTTTGCACCTCTTTCTCTGTGAATCCATTGATTCTGAATTTCGTTTGTCTTATTGTGCAGGCACGATGTCTCGATCTTACTATGATATCAGGAAGCTTCGCCGCAGCATGTCTAATCCACCTCAGGATATCGAATATGATCGCCGCGATGATCGCGGTAGGGAGGAGAGAAGGCCTTATGATCCCTATCGCTCTCGACCCTCACGTTCTCGCTCTCCCGTTCGGTCGGATCAAGAGAAATACAAAGGTTATCAAAGCCGTAGGGAAGAGGAAAAGCCACAATCGAGAGACTCCACCTCTTCCCACGAAAAGCGTAGCAGAGAGAGAAGTCCTCCAAAAGATACTGAGTCTCGAAGTAAACGCAAGGTCCCTGCTACTAAACGACCTAGGACAGACAAAGAAACTATTGAATCCTCCATACACAGGGACACTGAATTGACGATCCCCGCTCCTCCACCACTAGATGCGGAGACTGCAATCAAGCGGGCGTATTTGGAGGAGCAATTTACCGAACATTACTTCGAGACTTTGACTTTTTTACCTGCCCTCGAACCTATTTCTTCCAGGTGGGCAGACGAGACCAAAGCAAAGATAGACGCGGTTGAAAAACAGTATTATGAGATGTTTAAATATTCATGCAACCTTTCCAGAATTATCCGTACTCTAATCATGAATGCTGATTCAATGCAAAAAACCGCGGAAGAAGATGCTAAGGCCTTAAAGAACCTAGGTAAAGATTTGGAGGACACACAGGCCCAGCTTGCTATTGCTCAGAGGGATGCTACCAACTTCAAACAACAATTTGAGGATATGCAAAAACGTTATCATGACTTGCTTGAATCTCACACTCAAGAGTGTTCTGAGTTAAAAAAGCAAGCTGATGATGCTAAGTCAGAAGCTGCTAAGACGCGCCTTGCTTACACTGACCTCGAATGGAAAAATGCCGAGTTAGCAAAGAGGAATGCTGAGCTAGAAAAGAAGAATGCTGACTTGGCTTCAAAGCTTCTGGAGGCAGAGAACAGAGCTGCCCTGGCGGAGGGCAACGTTGAGTGTGCTATCAAATCTGCGGAGGAGGCCCGCAAACAATTGTCAGAGGCGGAGGCTGATATTCAGGGTTTCGGCGAATTAATGATTGAATTCTTCGCACATATCATCCGTCGCCGAAACATTTCTTGGATCGAGGATTACCCATCCACTCTAGTTCAAGTATGGAGTCAGATCGTCGAGTGGGAAAAAGAGGAGCTCAAGGTCGATTCCATCGATGAGGATAAGCTAATGGAGAAATACTTGAGGGATGATGAGCCGGAACGCCTAGCTGAAGGGCGCCGCCTCATTGCTAATGCTATGGAAGAAGAGAGGCGGAGGACTAAACAGAAGAATGTTCTCGAAGCTGGTTCCTCTTCTACTGCCCCTGCGACTTCTGAAGTAGAGGGGTATGATCCTGAAAATCCGGGAATCCCCCGAACAACTCTGCTATCCCCTATTCCTGAAACGGCATCAGAGACAGTAGTTACCCCTGCCGAGAAGTCTTCAGAAGGTATCTCTACCTTTTCTCCTCAATTCGTCAAGGCTATTTCTACCTTTCGCCACGTGATTGAGAAATCGATGAAAAACCCATTATTTTCTCCTGAGTTGATAACTGTTGCTTCTCACTCTGTAGGTATTGAGCCATCCGGAAAGACAGATGTGACTCAGGGAGCCGCCGCTGGGGCAGAGCCTACGGAAAAGGCAAAAGGAGGGGAGGACAAGGCTGCTCCTATAGACTTGGGAGAAGGAAGTGAGCCGACTAAGGCCGACACTCCCCATGATGAAGAAATGATAGCAGCTTTAAAGGATGATGGCGGTGACGGAGGACATGAGGAGGAACCAGAAGTGGCAATAGTCGGGGAGTCGAAAAATGCTGATGATGTTACTTTGGCTGCAATGAAAGCTGATCAAGACAAACGCTTGCAATTAAAAGCCGAAGAACTAGACCCTGAAGCCCTCAAGCCTCTCGCAGTTGTGGATGCGGGATCAAGGTTAGTTGTTAAGCTCTCAACTAGATCTATTACAGAGGAACTCGCTAAAAAATCTTCTCTTGATTCCAGCGCTCCGCCCTCCGGGAAGAAGTCTACCGGTTCCAGCACCGCATCTTCAGGAAAGAAGAAATCAAAACGAATCTTGACAGAGGCCGAGAAAGAGGCAAAGGATGCGGAGAAAGCGCCAAGAAGTCCAAGGCTCACTCGAAATCTAAATAGTGGGTTGCCTTGTGTCGTTTTAGCATTTAGTGAACCAACAATTGCTGCTACAAGAGTGGCTCTTGCACCTTCTTTTTTAGCTATTTTCTTGTACAAATTCATTCATTCGTAAATAAATAAAAAATAATTCATTTTCTGCAATGTCTGTTTGTCAGTAGTTCTGCACTTATGTAAAAATGCATGTCTTGCTATAGTTATGAAATGAAGTTACGGAGGGAGGAAATATGTGTATACATATATGCCCCCAGTCAATTCTCACAAATTATTTAAGTCTTAATCAAGCAATCTGAATGCTCCCGATTTTCTGACGGGATAGCATTTTCTGTGTCGTCAATGCCTGTCGTTTTTTCTGGCATTTCTTTTATACTCTCCTGTCTTATATTCAGGTTAAAGTTCTTACTGAGGCGGTCCCTTGTCTGGGTGCACCTTCATGTCTCAGAGGACGTCGTCTTCCCGTCCTTTTATACTCTCTCTCTCTCTGGAGAGTTAGAGTTCGAGCTCAGCAATCTATTCACTCCCCGATCCTTCAGCGGGGAAGGATCTCTTTCTCAGCGCTCAGTCGGAGACGCTTTTATACTCTCTCTCTCTGGAGAGTTAGAGTTAAGAATGTCGTTTTATCACCCTCCGATCCTTCAGCGGGGAAGAATCTCTTTCTCAGCGCTCAGTCGGAGACGCTTTTATACTCTCTCTCTTTGGAGAGTTAGAGTTAAGAATGTCGTTTTCTCATTCTTTTATGTCTTGTCGCACAAATAGCCGTTGTGCTTTTTCTTATGTTTAAACTGTCTTCAACCTTTTCAGGTTTTGAATCATCTTGTATTCCATAATAACAACAGAATAGTCGATGAATGTATATATATAATGCATAAAAGTAAATAACACACGATATTTTTATAGTGGTTAGGCTAAGTCGTAGCCTACATCCACTTTATAGTCCTTTATTCATATCATCAGATTTTCCCATGGCAAGTCGTGCCTTATTACAGAGTTCATAAGAAAAATAACAAAGAGTACAACATTTCTAATCCAAATATCGCATCAAGTGTTGGGCATTCCATGCTCTAGGGACTTCTTCGCCATCTACGGTCGTTAACTTGAAGGTTCCTTTTTCAAATTTCCGTTGGATGACAAAGGGTCCTTCCCACTTTGGACCGAGGTGAGGAAGGGATGGAAAGACTCTCTTTAGCACCAAATCTCCTGGTTCAAAAGTCCTAAGGCGAGCTTTTTTGTCGTAATAGCGTGCCATCTGACGTCGATGTCTTGCCGCGCGCAAATCTGCTTCGTCCCTTTTTTCTTCAACTTCATCAAGAGACTCAAGTAAGAGTGCGCGATTCGTCATCGGGTCATAATACGTCACCCTGTGGGAAGGAACTTCCAGCTCAACTGGAATTACTGCTTCTGAGCCAAAGGAGAGAGAGAAAGGAGTGTGACCAGTAGCCGTCTTAAATGTTGTCCGATATGCCCACAAAGCTAGGGGCAATTCGTCAACCCATTTTGCCTTTGCGCGCTCTAACCGTTTCTTGAGGATGGATTTTATTACTTTGTTTATTTCCTCAACTTGCCCATTCGACTGCGGATAAGCAACCGCAGTGTATCGCTTGTCGATCTTATACTTCTGGCAGAAATTTCTGAATTCAGTACCATCAAACTGGGTTCCGTTGTCAGTTATAATGGTCCTTGGGATCCCGAACCGGCATATAATATTTCTTACCACGAAACTTATCACCTTTCTTGCCGTGATTTTGGTCAAGGGCTCAGCTTCCACCCACTTCGTAAAATAGTCCACAGTGACTATTGCATATTTCGCTCCTCCTTTAGCAGTTGGTAGAACTCCAATGATATCAATTCCCCACGTGGCAAATGGCCAAGGACTCACCATTGATTTGAGTTGGGTCGACGGTGCTCTGGGGATTTTGGCGAATCTCTGGCACTTATCGCAGCGTCGTGAATAATCTGCTGCATCTTTATTAATTGTGGGCCAGAAGTATCCATATCGCAATATCTTTTTCGCTAACGTCTGACCTCCTGTATGATCTCCACACTCACCTTCGTGCACTTCTCTTAGTACACGTTTGATTTCGTCGTGTGCAATACATCGTAACAGGGGCATAGAAAATCCTTGTCTATAAAGAATATCATCTTGTATGACATATCTGGTAGCCTTGCGAACTATAGCCCTTTTCTCACTCTTCTTTGACGGGAGTGTCCCATTCTTAAGGAAGTTCTTAATTGGGGTCATCCACGACTCCTTCTCTGGTTCCGCTTCAAAAGCGAACTCAATTTCCATCGACTCAAAGCTTGGCGATTCCAACGTTTCAATTGGAATTATTTCAGTTTCTTCTGGAGTGTCGGAACTAGCTAGCTTTGCCAACCTGTCTGCCTTCTGTTTTTCGGCCCTTGGGATATGTGTTATATTGTACCGCTCCAAGTAGCTCAATAGCTCTCTCACTTTCCTGAGGTAGGCGATAAGTCGAGGTCCCCGAGCCACAAATTCCTCTCGCACTTGGCAAACAACGACTTTAGAGTCACAGAATATGTCCAACATTTTTATTCCGAGGTCTTTAGCAAGCTTCAGCCCGGCAATCAGGGCTTCGTATTCAGAGTCATTGTTAGTCGCCGAGAATTCTAATCGTAGAGCGTAATATAACGACCGTCCTTTAGGAGTGACTAAGACGATTCCAGCTCCGGACCTTCGGTCGTTCTTAGCTCCGTCTGTGTATAGTTCCCATGGATCTATCTTTAACTCATCCTCGGACTCAACCACTCTGTCATCGATTACTTCCTCCTCTGGGATGGTGAATTCCACTATAAAGTCTGCCAGAGCTTGCCCCCTGATCGACCTTCGTGGTTGAAAATTTAAATCAAACTGACTTAATTCTATATTCCATTTGATCAACCTTCCCGATGCTTCGGGTCTCTGCAACACCTGCCTTAGGGGCTGGTCAGTGTATATGATTATGGGATGAGCTTGGAAATAGTGATGAAGTTTTCGGGATGCGATTAGGAGGCTGTAAGCGAGCTTCTCAATATTTGGGAAGTTGCGCTCTGCCGCTGCTAATTTCTTGCTTACATAATACACTGGCCTTTGTACTTTGTCTTCTTCTCGAACCAGGGCTGTGCTAACGACGTGAGTCGAGACTGCCAAGTAAACAAACAATTCTTCGTGATCCACTGGCTTTGACAAAATCGGCGGTTTCTCTAGCAGTTCCAATAAATTTCAAAAGGCCTCAACACAGTCTGGAGTCCACTCGAAGTTCTTCTTTCACCTTTTAATCAAATCAAAAAACGGGACGCATTTATCTGTGGCTTTAGAGATAAATCTACTCAACGCAGCTACTTTCCCCGCAAGACTTTGGACGTCTTTAATTCTCCTCGGCTCTTCAATATTTCTAATCGCTGCTATTTGGCTAGGATTGATTTCAATTCCTCGGGAGCTCACAATGAAGCCTAGGAACTTTCCCGATGCCACTCCAAATGAGCATTTCAAAGGATTCAACTTCATCCGATACCTTCGTAGGATACCAAACATTTCCACCAAGTCTTGCGTATGGCTAGAGGACTGTTTCGATTTGACAAGCATATCATCCACGTAAACTTCCATAGGCTTCCCTATTTGATTATAAAACATTCTATTCACCAAGCGCTGATAAGTGGCTCCGGCGTTTTTCAATCCGAATGGCATTACAACATAACAATATAGCCCCAAATTTGTAATGAAGCTCGTATGTTCTTGATCTGGCACGTGCATAGGAATTTGGTTGTACCCAGAATATGCGTCCATGAAAGAGAGAAGTTCATGACCTGCTGTCGAATCTACAAGCTGGTCAATCCTGGGAAGTGGGAAACTATCTTTTGGGCAAGCTTTGTTCAAGTCTGAAAAATCAGTGCAAGTCCGCCACTTTCCATTCGGCTTTTTTACCAAGACGGGATTCGATATCCAGTCGGGGTATGTCGAATCTCGAATAAATCCGTTCTGCTTCAGCTTCTCCACTTCCTCTTTGAGAGCAGCCGACCTCTCTGGGCCCAGCATACGTCTCTTTTGCTTCACAGGCGGATGTTTCGGGTTTACATTCAGTGTGTGACTTATGATGGATGGCGATATCCCACACATGTCAGCGTGGGTCCAGGCAAACACATCCAAGTTCGCCTTCAAGAAGTCCGTTAGTTCTTTGGCCCGACGTGGATCCAATTGAGATCCAATCTTCAAAACTCTTGTTGGATCAGCTTCATCAATGGGAATTTCCACTGTCGCTTCATTAGGAGTTGCATTTCTAGTCTCTGGTTCCTCGTCTTTTCTGGGATCCAGGTCTTCAGGCGTTCCTTTGGGCAACTCCTTCGGGGTCGATCTCTCTAATTGCTACGCCGAGCCCCCCTTTGGGGGAAGCGAGGCATCTTTACTCTCGATGTTAAGTCCTTTCATCAACATCTTTAATTCGGCAACATAGCAGGCCCGTCCGGAAACTTGATCCCCTCTCATTACTCCAGTTCCGGCTTCGGTTGGGAACTTAAGCAATAAACACCAAGGGGCGATACAAGCTCTGAACTCAGCAAGGGCAGGCCTCCCCAAAAATGCATTATAAGGCGAATCTACATCCAACACTACGAACTGAAGCATCCGCACTCTTCTGCGTTCTCCTTGCCCCAAGGACACGGGCAATTCTATGTATCCCATGGGAGCTGTTGACGCCCCGTTGAAGCCTCTGATCCATCCTTCACATGGCTTCAAATCTTCAGATTCAAGCTTCATCTGATCGAATGACTTTTTAAACAAAATATTGACGGAACTTCCATTGTCTACTAACACCTTATGAAACAAGGCCGGCCCAATGGTGGTAGTAATGACCAACGGATCATCAGTGGGTGATTGAATCCCAGTATTATCTCTGTTGCGGAATACCACGTCGTCAAACATTGTCTTCTGTTGTTTTATGGGGGCGATATCTTCCAAATCATCACCTTCATTCACATCTATGTGCTTGGCAGCATTTACATATTGATCCATTGCTCTAAAGCTACGGATTACTGGGTGAGGTCCACCCACTATGGAGTTGATAACAATTCCCTTGCCTTTCTGTTGCGCTGTAGGCTTGGGAGCAGGTTGAATCTGTTTCGGAGCCTGCTCTCCTTGCCCCCTGTCCCTCGAGGCAACCTTATATTCACCCAGTTTCCCTTCACGCAGCAGCTTCTCAATCACATCTCTCAAATGCCGACATTCATTGGTTGAATGCCCATGAGTTCCATGAAACAAACAAAATTTCCCAGTTGCCATTTCTTTCTCGGTCGAGTCACGAGGTGGCGGTCTTTTGTATTGCAAAACATTGTATGTATCCAGGTAAATATTCTCCAGAGTGTCGTTCAACGGTGTATAATTCTCATACGTCTGGAATCGGGGCCTTTTGCTAGGATCACTTCCCCTATTTCTATTTCTTCTGTTACCGTTCGCATTACGGTTATTGTTGTTGCCCCCATTTCCAGAATTGTCGTTACCACTCTTGTTTCCCACATTCACTTCAACCTTTCCGGAACTTTCCCCTGACTGCTTCACGGCGACGTTACTCTGAACATTTTCTTTTGATGCCGCTTCAGACTTTCTCTTTCGGTTTGCCCTGGCCTCCTCTCGTCTTAAATAAATATCAGCCTTTTCATAGAATATCTCTCTCGTGGAGGGTGTCTTCCCAGAAAGGTTATCTCCAAACTCGAATTCAGGGTCGACTCCTTCCTTTAATGCCATCAAGATGGTGGGCTCATGCGGGTCACTAACTTCAGTCACAGCTAAGTTAAAACGGTCAAGATATGATCTCAAAGACTCTCCTGGCGCCTGCTTAATTCTTGATAATTCAATAACACTTTTGGACTTTCGGGTATGCAGTCGGAACTGATTCATAAAACGTTTGCTCAGTTCCCTATAATTCGAAACCGAACGAGGGGGAAGTCGGGTAAACCAGAACAGCACCACATCTTCTAAATAGATCGGGAATGCCTTACACTTCACTGCATCAGGGGCAGCAGCAGCATTCATGAGCCACGAGTATCGCATCAAATGTTGTCCGGGATCAGTTCTCCCGTTGTACTTGTCCATCTGCGGTAGGTTAAAACGCCGGCGAAACTGAAAGTCGAGGATGTCGTCAGTGAAAGGAGTATGGCTTCGCTCAATGCCATAATCTTCATTGGTATAGTTCCGGCTCTCGGACATAATCTGGCGCACCATTGCCTGTACATCAGCATTAGTTAGGGGTCGTTCAGGTTCCCTGACCCTAGTATCCGGGTTCCTTCTGGGCTCCCGTTCAGGAGATGCCCTTCTTCTATGAGTTGCTTCTGGTCTACTCCGTTCCCTACGCTCCCGGTCGATCTCGGGAGGAGGGGACTGGAGCCTTTGCCCCCGAGAGGGATCATTGTTTCCTAGTGCTCGTGCAATATCCTCGAGAGACCCCAAAGATCCGAATGTCAGCTGCTCCAAATTCTGAGGTCGTTCGAGCGGCCTTCGTTCACGGGGCCGCTCTTCCTCGAAAGAAGAAGACTGATCCACTGGTGTGTGACGAACCGGGGAAGGGGTTCTCTGTCTTCGGAGTTCGCTAATCTCCCTGCTCATGAGTCTCATATTCTCCTGCATCATGAGATTGGTGCGCTCGTGGACTTTCATAGCCTCCCTAGTACTCTCAAGCATGTCAAGTAGGCGCGAGAAATCTCCTTGAGTAATGGGCGCAGATGGATTGACCTGATTACTGACCCTGGTGGCTGGAATCGGAGCATTTGTAGGGACTCGAGTAGAGGTTCCAACATCACCAAGTGTCGGATCGGTTCGGAGATGGGAGATCGGGTCGGTTCGGAGCTGGGGAGCCTGGTCGGGTCGGTACATGGCAAGCTGCTCGGGTCGGTTCAGGTTGGGGGAATGCACTGCTTCAGAATCTCCTACCCGGATCGGATCGGAGCTCTCCCCCTGAATTCGGTTCGGGTTTCCTGCATCGGTTCGTCCTGCTGCTGAACTCTGCCCACGAGACCATGTCACAACCGCATTTTGCTGATCTTCGCCAGCTCCATTTCCTCGACCAGATTGAACTTCTTTGCCTTTTCCTTTGGCCATGGTTCTTCAACAATCACTTCAACAAATATCCAAGAGTGTCGAAACTTGAGGATTAACTTCTTTGAACTCAACGGTCCAAAAAGTAGAACGATAATCCCAAAAAACAAAGAATTCAGGTGGTTCTCAGTGAAAGCACCAAAATGTTAGACCAAAAAGTGGTTCTAACACCCAAATTGATTAAAAGCAGAATGAAATGAGATCAAAAAATAAAAATGAACACACAGGATTTATAGTGGTTCGGCGAAGAAATGCCTACGTCCACTTGTCTTTCACTATTTTCAATGACTTAGTTGCAAATACAATGAAATATTCACTTGATTTCTCTCACAACTCACTTACAAACACTCAATTGTCTAAAAACAAATAATGAAAGAAGATTTGGATTGTCCGGGAGTGCTGGAATTTGGGTTATGAAGGTGGTTGAACTCTCAAAGTGCCAGAAAAAAGATCCTTTTCTTTGTCTCCAGACGGGGTATTTATAGGTGAAAATTAGCCCAGAACCCGATCCGGATCGGAGCCACGTGTCATCCATCCCATCAGCCTCGGGTTCGGGTGGATTTCTATGTTGACAATGCATCAGAGCAGTGGACGTTGTGGGTAGGAACTGGTCATAGCCGCTCCGAATAACCAGGCGCTCATGTAGGGGAGTGACGTGGAAAATGAGTTCGGATCGGAAGAGTGTGCACAAGGGGTTCGGATCGCCGTCTCCGATCCGACCCGGATTAACTTAGAACCAATTTTCTCTTCTTCTTACTCTGCTCCGCTTCGCTCCGATCTACCTCTGTAGCAATTGGGTGGCTTTCCGATCCAACTGGAAGTGGATTGCTCTCCGATCCGAACAGCTGTGCCTCTCTGATTCCAACAGCAATAGTTCACCGATCCGAACAGAAGACTTTATCCGATCCAAACCGGTACGCTGCTTCGATCCGACCTGCTTCAGTACTTCCCAAGTTTTTTCAATGTTTCACATCTTGACTTTGTGTTGCCCAGTTCACAAAGTGGGCTAACAATAAACAACTTCAAACTTGTTTACAATCGCGAAATTATTCTATATTCTCTCTAATTTCTGAATTGCATTTTTATACTCTTTGCAAAACAAAAGCTCTCCAAATTTAAATACTTGTTGAATCCTTGAATCAATTTAATATCATTTGATTCAACAAGCATTCTACTTCCTTAAATCTATGCATTCAAAGTATATACTCGAGGATCATATTATAAGAAGATTGAACTCAAACTGTTGACTATCCGTGTTGAATCAAGAACACAAAGTAGAAGTCAAAATCATTGTATTAGTTGAAGTCCTATGTGTGATCAGGCACGTGTTGAAGTCCTTGTGTGATTAGAGGCGTGAAATCCCGTTCGGCTTCTCAGGTGTTGTATACCTGTTCCTCCGGGTGAAGTGAGGAGATTGTTAGTGAAATTCCAGAAGGAAATTTGGGACTGGACGTAGGACGGTGCTCCGAACCAGTATAAAAATCCCTGGTGTGATTTTTCTATTTTTACTGCATTTACTATCTTTTATCTGTGATTAGATATCATTTCATACTTGAGTGTTATACACCATATTACACGATCCTTGTGTACGGTATTAGCACGTACACGCCCACACTACACTTTCATTTGGTATCATCGCCTGGTTTTCTAGAGATCGTAACAACATCCTAGAACAAATGGGAATAAAGAAATCTAGCTAGGGAATTAGAAAATGGAAGAGCAATAAAACCGAATCAGGAGAGCAAAGAAACAGATGTCTCATGGCTAAAGTAGGATCACAATCGGTATGGACAGATTCTTTATATAAAGATCTTTTGTTAAACCATGAAAAATTATTGAAAGATTTTAAAACTTTGAGTAAACTTAATACAATCATTATGGCTAAGTCGAAAAATTGTGAGCAAGAAAATTCCAAATTAAAAGAAGAAAGCAATTTTTTGGTAAAACAAGCAAAATGTTTTGAAAATACCCTAGATGAGCTCGTTTCTCAAAAAGATTACCTTCAAAAACAAAATGAGCAACTAGAAGATAAAAACAATGTTCTTTTAAAGGAAATCGATCTTTTGCAAAATAGAAATAAATCATTAGAAGATTCTTTAAATAATTCCAGTTCTTTGATTTCGTCTCTTGAAATAGAGAATGGACCTTTAATTGAAAAGAATCTAGAATTATTTAAAAAATGTGAGTTTTTAAAGGTGAATAATAATATTTTGAAATATAAAATTTCTGACACAAAAGAAAATTTTGAAAAATTACAATCTTCTTTAATTAATTCAGGATCTCAAATTTGTGGTCTCAAAACTGAGAATGTTTTAAAAAGGAAGAACTCTAAATTAAATAAGGAAATTGATAATTTTCAAAATAACAAAATTTCTTTTGTCACTCGTGATTTCAGAATTTGACTCGATAAATGTACAAATAAGTTCGCGATATTTAATAAAGGTCAGAATGATTTAAACATGATTTTATCTAGATCTCGACCTTTACATGACAAAAGTGGTTTAGGATATAATAGAACCAATCGTAGAAATAGTACTAGATATGCTTTTATGTACAATAAGAATATCACTACTAGTATTAATACACATCTAGCGATATTTATAATAAATATAGAAGTATGAAAAGGAATATCAATAGAGATTACTTAAGTATTTGGGTTCCTGTAAGTTGGAAAACAGATAAAAGTATATCGATGATTATTTTGATTCTATAGTTAATAATGAAAATTTTATCTTTAAAGGTTCCATTAAATCCTCTTGGGTATGGTTACCTTCCATCTAACCCATGGACCCAAACAAAGCAAGTGGGCACCAAAAGTATACATGTCATATTTTTCATAGGTACATCACAACAAAAAGACGACTATTCGATATCTCTAAATATCTTTGAACAGTTAGCCTATTAAAAATCACAATATCTCCTAAAGGTGCTATAATTATTTGTATTCTCTACTACTCTCGATCACTATGTTTATTATGGTATTTATTCTTTTTAATCGATGACAAAGGGGGAGAAATATTTTCTCTCATGTGATACATATCATTCACGTTACATATACTATTATCATTTAAAATTATGTGCTTAACATGGTAATAGTATGGTGTGCTAACATTTGTTAATGCAGGAATCAAAAGTTAAGATTATTTATATTATGAGCTAACAAATGTTGCAGAAATTCAGAGGGAGCATTATATTCAGAGGGAGAAAATCCAAGGTGTTGTCATCAATCAAAAAGGGGGAGAATGTTGAGAACAAGATTTTGATCATGCCAACATATAAAGTTGTAATGAAGATCATTTCATAGAGATAATATATATATACACACACACATACATATACATTGAGTCGTGTTAGAAATATGTTAAAATCTATCCTTAAAGTACAACACGAATGCTCATGTCTTCATTGCTGAAATCTGTATATTTGAGTATTTGAAAAGTCATAGAAAAAGCCCAAACGGTCCAGGCTCTGACTGGGAAAGAGTGCAGAGTGACCGAGATCCTCCGGTCCACAGCAATAAAATGGTTGCCCGCCCAAAAAGAACCAGTCGACCGGTAAAATACCACCAGTCGACCGTTCATGTTTCTGTTTCGAAATAAACATTTCTCGGTATAACCAGTTGACCGGTCGAAACTCACCAGTCGACCGATCAATGTGTTTTTGCACATAATGGCTATTTTTTCTGGAAATTTTAATTTTAATCAAATTCAACCAGTCGACCGGTCATTTTTGACCTGTCGACCGTTTTCAAATAGTAAGCTTTTTCTGAAAGGTTGCTTCTATTTGTGAAGAGATTTCTATTCAATAATCAAAGGAAATGGACATAACTTTTTATAGAAACTCTTCATGAAGAATTACTACCTTTCTACTATTATATAAACAACTTCAAACTTGTTTTACAATCACGTAATCATTATATACTCTCTCTAATTTCTGAATTGCATTTTCATACTCTTTGCAAAACAAAATCTCTCCAAATTTAAATACTTGTTGAATCCTTGAATCAATTTAATATCATTTGATTCAACAAGCATTCTACTTCCTTAAATCTACGCATTCAAAGTATATACTCGAGGATCAGATTATAGGAAGATTGAACTCAAACTGTTGACTATCAGTGTTGAATCAAGAACACAAAGCAGAAGTCAAAACCATTGTAGCAGTTGAAGTCCTGTGTGTGATCAGGCTTGTGTTGAAGTCCTCGTGTGATTAGAGGCGTGAAATCCCATTCGGCTGCTCGGGTGTTGTATACCTGTTCCTCCGGCTGAAGTGAGGAGATTGTTAGTAAAATTCCAGAAGGAAATCTGGGACTGGACATAGGACGGTGCTTCGAACCAATTTAAAAATCCCTGGTGTAATTTTTCTATTTTTACTGCATTTACTATCTTATATCTGTGATTAGCTATCATTTCATACTTGAGTGTTATACACCATATTACACGAACCTTGGTTATTGTATTAGCACGTACACGCCCACACTACACTTTCAAATTCATCACATGAAATTTGGTCTACTATACAATAAATTTTTAATTCTCAATCATCAGCTTGAATTATGCATATAGAAGGGAGTTTCAGAATGCAAGAAAGGGAGAAGTGTCCATGAGAGAATATATTTCAAAGGTTAAGACCCTATGTGATAAACTCAATGCCGTAGGGCATCAAATTTTAGATAATGAACAAATTATTATGCTAACAAATGGATTGGATAAAGAGTATGAGTCACTTGTTACCTTTATTGCTACCCTATCAATATTACCAGATATTCAAACCGTATACTCTGCATTATTGGCACATGAGGGCAGAGTAGAGCAAAAAAAGGCTATTCAAAATGAATATAGCATAAATCTTGCCTCAGATTCAAGAAATACGAATTACAATCAAGCAAGAAACATACCTGGTTATGGAAGGGGAAACTTTCAGGGACAAAGAGGAAACCCAAATTAGAGAGGTAGAGGAAGAGGCAGGTTCAACAGTGCAAATAATATCAAGTGTCAGACATGTGAAAAACCTGGGCATTCAGCAAATACATGTTATTTCAGATTCAACACAGATGTGAACAGTGGACAACAAAGTCAACCCAATCAAAGAGGACCAAATATCAATATGGCTCAAGCAAATCAAGGCAGACAAAATGTAGAAACTTCTACCGTGGGGACCAGCAATGATAACTTAAATAAAAATGAAGACATTAACAGTGAAGACTGGTACCCTGATTCAAGAGAAACCAATCACATTAAGAATAATTGCAGAATTTGAATCTTGGAAACAAGAGCTACACAGGTACGCAAGTTATTCATACATGTAACGGTGAAACAATGAATATATATATCACATATTGAGATATGTACAGTCAAAGGAAAGAGAAAACTCTTTCTCAAAAATTTACTTTGGATTCCAAATGTCAAGAAAAACCTGATTAGTGTGTCCCAATTCGCTAATGATAATAAGGTATATTTCGAGTTTCAACCCAGTATTGCCTAATTAGAGATTGTTGAATAAAGACATATTATTATAGGCAAGTTTGGATAGTGGCCTATACAAATTCAGCAACTTGCAATCAAGATTGGGAAATGAAAATGATACTTGGTGTTGTAATGCTAATATTCAATTTAGTAATGAAAATATTGAAATCATTTCTGATGATAATAACTGTAGTAAAACCAGGAATGATCTTGACATTTGGCATTGTAAACTAGGTCACCCTAGTTATGATATTATGATGAAAATATTGAATGAGAATAATATTTCTTATAAAATTCACCTGTTTCTAGTACCTGTAAGTTTTGTCAAATTGGCAAGAGCTATAAGCAGCCTTTTGGCAGACCAAAAACAGTATATTCCAAACAACTTGAATTAATAAAAGCAGACCTATGGGGTCCTGCACCACTATGCTCAAGACAAGGCCACAGATATTATTTATCTATTGTTGATGCATACACGAGATATACCTGGATTTTCTTTGTCAAGGAGAAATCTAACGCACACAATGCTATGCTACAGTTTATCAACTTTATTGAAAGACAAATAAACTACGGCATAAAGATTATACAAACAGATGGAGGTAGTGAGTTCTTACCTCTCAGAGGTTTTCTTAACAGTAGAGGAACTATACATAGAACCACATTCCCTTATACATCTGAACAGAATGGCATAGTTGGAAGAAAACATAGGCATATAGTTGAGATAGGATTAACATTATTATCAAGAGCATCCATGTCTACAAAATATTGGTATGAGGCATTTGACACAGCAGTGTATTTGATCAATATAATGCCAACTAAAGTGCTGCAACACAAATGCCCTCGTGAAGTGTTGTATGGAAAGAAACCAGATTACAACATTTTGAGAACATTTAGATGCTTGTGTTTCCCATTCCTCAGACTATATAACACTCATAAACTTTCTCTAAGATCCAACCAATATACCTTTCTAGGATATGAAAACGAACAAAAGGGGTACAACTGCATGGACAATAAGGTAAAGATTATTGTATCTTGACATGTCTTTAATAAGTGTGTTTTTCCTTTTGCAGAAAGGATAAACACAAGAAGTCAAAAACATGATCAGTCCAAAACAGCAATGGGGACAATACCAACACTATCTGAATGGACAATGCACACAAATGAAGATGAAACATCACACAAAATCACATCCACTCCAATTGTATCAAGACAAGGTCAGGATACAGTTCCAGTGACCATATGAGTGATGATGATCAGCCTCAAAGCAACAACAGTAATATTGACAGCAATAAGGATCATGAAAGTGACAACAATGCATCAGATGATAACAGTATTGACATAGAAAGACAACAACTACAAACTCGACATCATATGATTACCAGGGCCAAAAGTGGAATATTTAAGCCGAAGATTTATAATGTGTCAATTAAAGACCCTCATTATGAAAAAGATACAGTTACATATGATCAAGCAGTCAAGCACAAACAATGGAGTGATGCCATGAATGAGGAGTATGAAGCATTTATCAATAACAAGACATGAAGTTTAGTTGCAGCCCGTAAAGGAAAAAACATCGCGGGATGTAAATGGACTTACAAATTAAAGAAAGATGCAAATGGCAACATATCCAAATATAAGGCTAGGTTAGTAGCAAGAGGGTTTTCACAACAGTATGGATTTGATTTTAAAGAGACATTCTCCCCAGTTGTCAAACCCACAACCATCAAAATTGTTTTAACTATAGCTCTACATAATGGATGAAACATAAGACAATTGGATGTGCGCTGTGCATTTTTCAATGGAGAATTAAATGAAGATGTGTATATGCAACAACTAATGTGCAAAGGCAAAGAAGAATATGTGTGTAAAATTCACAAGGAAATATATGGATTAAAACAAGCCTCGAGAGCTTGATATCTTAAATTGAAAAACACTCTTGAAGACCATGCACACAGGGCAACAAAGTCAGATAATTCACTTTATACCAAAATTACCAGCCAAAGCACCACATACATTTTGGTATATGTTGAAGATATACTAAAAACTAGAAGTGATACTGCAGAAATCGGTAAAGTGATGACACAATTAGACCAAACTTTTTCTATTAAAGACATGGGAGATTTAAACTACTTCCTAGGCATACGAGTTCAAAAAACATCAAGCTCGAAAATTTTCCTTTCACAAAAAATATACACTTCAGAGATACTAGCAAGGGCAAACATGGACAAAGCAAAATCATTCTCAACTCCCATGACTAGTAACTTAAGATTGTCTAAACATGATGGTGAAACTGTTGAGGACAACAAACAATATCGTAGTATTATGGAAGCTCTACAATAATTAACAATTACCAGGCCAGAAATATGTTACAGTGTTAATAAAGTTTGCCAATTTATGGCAAATCCCTTAAGTGAGCACTGGAAAGATGTAAAGCGCATCTTACGCTACTTGCAAGGAACCCTAGAATATGGTCTAACGATCAAAGTAAGCAAAGACATCAATTTGAATACTTAGCATGACGCTGACTAGACTAACGACCCAGATGATCGAAGGTCGACGTCTAGTTACTGCTTGTTCATGGGGCCAAATCCCATCTCGTGGTGAACGAAGAAACAATCAACAATATCTCAATCGAGTACTAAAGCAGATTTCAGAGCCATAGCATCTGTTTCTACAGAGATCATCAGGGTAGAAGCATTAATCATGGAATTTTGGTTGCAATTTACAAAGAAGCATGTGCTCTGGTGTGATAACTGAAACAGTCTCTCTATCCATTAGTATGATTCAACATTCGAGAACAAATCACATCAAGATCGATCTTCATTTCGTTAGAGAAAGGACTGAAGTTGGAAAGCTGATGATTAATCACATTCCTACCATCTACTAGAAAGCAAACATATTGACTAAAGCTCTATCCAGGAATAACTTCAAGAGATTAAGGAAGGAGCTTAGGGTTTCCAATGGCGGCGCCGATGAAACAAAGATAAAATCCTAGTTCATTTTGAGGTGGGGTATTAATAGATGTACATTTACCATCTGTTCAAAATGAACCCTTATAGCCTTGTGGGCTTGTATCTATTATATGGGCTTTATTTGTTCAGCCCACTATTACTTTACTTCCACTGTAAATACGTTAACAAGATATGTAACTAATCTATCTCTATAAATTACAATTTTGTACAAAGGAATTTAGTTCTGGAGTAATAAAGTGTTGTCATTACAATCATATTCTACAAATCTTACACCTTACAAATTCGTTTGTCTTTACTCTGATATTTTTGCACATGAATACAATTAATCTGGGATTCATTGTTTAACTTTAGTAATTTTGAACGAACCACTTCTCAAAATTTACTTGGAAACGTAACAATTCTTAACAAGTAAAACAACATGGAAATCAAAGGATATCATATCATCATAATAATCTATGAATTTTGGATCTAAATAAACTAATATAATTAAATATAAAAAAAGAAATCAGGTTAGGGATCTTACCTCGTTCAAAATTTTTTCTGATGCGAGCTTACCTTTTGGATTTCTACAATCCCCTTCCTCCAATTCATATCAGCAAACCTAAATCTAAATTTTTTAACTTCTTAAGTTTTGGAAAAGGGAAAAAAGTGGTAGTTCTTCTGTGCTTGTTCAAAATAGAATGTGTTCGGATTCTAACCTTGTAAGTTTGTTTATAGAGGCCCAAATTAGCATGGACCATATGGAAAAAATCTAGTCAAATCCAACCATTTAGAACGCCCCAAAAACATGCTTTCCAACTGAGTAAAGGTTGGCCTGACCTCTTAGGCAATCGACCACCACGGTCGACCTAGCCCAGGGGCAATCAACTAGTCTTGATAAGTAATACATTATCTCTTTTTATTCTATTCTATTTCAAATTTAAAGTGAATTACATAACTAATATATTGATATTAGTTATGTTGTTCAACTTACGTAGCACCTGCTCTCTATACTCGTATACTATATATTGTAGAAATTAGGTTAAATGACTTCTTTTTGTAGAATAAAAAGTTTTAAGGATAATTTTTTCAAATAAAAGATAAAAGCAATTATCTTTTTAAGTTATATTGGAAAAACATAAATTCATTTATCATTATTTTTGTATAACATAAAAAGATAACTGCTTTTATCCTTTTTTTTGTAAAATTGTCCTTAAAACTAATTTTTCAAACGTACTGTCCTTAAAAGTTATTATTCTAAACAAATAAGCTATTTGAGTGAAAACCCCTTATTGTATAAGGGTATTATCATATAATACTCTCGAGAGTAATACAAAAAATGAGTTAATATGGCTGAATCAAACATGAATATTCTATTGGACCAACATCGAATGTACCTTACAATATAAAGAAAATTCACCTTGACAGAGAGGACAAAATTTTAAAATAGGCTTGTTTTTAGAACTAACACTACAAGAAAAACCGAGATTAGCGACAGATTTTTAGCAGCGGAAAATTCCGCCGCTAATTAGCGGCGGATTTCCGTGGGCTTTGTAAGAGAAAATATTTTGGATTTTATATATCATCTTATTATAAATTATTACCGTCGAATACTAATTCTGTCGCTAAATCAATGGAAATTGCAGCTCCTTAACATCATATAATATTTAACGCTAAATTCCGTTGCTAATAGAGTCGGATTACCGTCGACATAATTTTAAAGCTATTTTCCTGCAGTTTTCCAAGAGATTTGAAACAAACTTTTATATTTATTATTTATAAAATGTTTTAAATTCGTGTTATTACTTAGTAATTAGTTAGTAAATTTAAATTTTAAATAATTAATGTTAATAATACATTAGTAATTAATAATAAATAATAACTATTAGAAGTAAATAAAATTCAATAGTTAACGCTGAATAATTTTTTTTTAAATTAATGCTGATCGTTAATAATTATTTAATAAATGAAAATATCAATGAATGCTGATCATTAGTTAAAAACAATAAATTAATGCTGATCATTAATGAAAATATCAATGAATGCTGATCATTACGTTAATGCTGATCGTTAATTTTTTTTTTAAATTAATGCTGATCATTAATAAATGAAAATATCAATGATAATTATTAAATTTTTTTAAATTAATGCGGATCATTAGTAAAAAAATCAATGAAAATATCAGTTTATTGTAATAATTATTTAATAGTTGATAATAAAATTTAATACTTATAAAATGATATCTAGTATTCAATAATTAATTTTAAATAGTTGTATTTAATAATTACAATTGATAATTATATGCGATAATTATATTTTATAATTATATGCGATAATTATATTTTATATTTCAATAAATTTTAAAATTTGAAATCATCTTCAAATTGCACTTAATAATCTGCTCCAACACCTATTAAACTTCAACGCGGAGTGTAAAACCATTTTTGGCTCCAAACCACTAAAATTTTGGCTCCAACTAGCGGAATTTTTTGTGCGCCGCCCCATTACTTCGATATTTCATGTTATCTTCAGACATTTCTCAAATCACACTTTTCAAATCCAAACCCTAAATTAGCTTGCGCCCCCACCGAAATTCGTACATTTACTCTCCTCATCGTTCGCTTCCGCCTTTTTCTCCGCTATCATCGCCTACGTCTCCACTATCATCGCCTCTTTCCTGTGCTGGATCTTACAAATCAATTGCCTAATCTCAGCAGTTGTCCGATTTTTGGTATTTGGTCGGAAGCCTACGAGCAGTGGAGGCGCTGGTTCCTTGTCTGGTCTCCCTAGGGGTATATTCTGATGGGTTCTACAATATGCTAGCTGGGCTTATCTAGTCTTCCCCAATAACATGTCGCAATGGTGAATGGAGTATTGTTCTAGGTTTATTTATTAACACTCACATTTATGTTCATATATTTTCCAAATTCTACTGCTTCACACAATCTGTCTCCTAGGTCTATTGATATGGACACTGTTACAAAACTGGAACTGATGATGAATGGGTTCGGGTTTAGATCGATGAACCTTCTGCAGAAGCTAAGGTACCAGCCTTTCAAATTTCTCATTTGATTTGATCAATTTTGGGTGTTTGTTTGTTGATTGGGTTTTTATGTTCAATGGATCTGATTTGTTGACTTTGGTTTTATTTTGTTAGTAAGGAATCGTTTCGTGTAGATCTGGAAGTTCTCTTGTTCAGGGCATCGACAATAATAAATGTATGTATTGAGATTGGACTTTTCATGTTATTTGAGTACTAATTCCACAATATGAATTTTTTTAAGAAAAAAATATGGATTTGATATATGAATATGTAGTAGTATCACGTGAAAAAATTCTACATCATCTGAAACTAGATTTAGATCTGCTGTATAATTCATTTTCTTGTTTTCTGCTCTTATTTCATTTTTGGTTTTCTTTTTGTGAAGATGAGTAAAGGTGAACCACCAATGATGATTTTTATTTGATCTATGTATGTTTTTACAAACGCTTTTGTGGTGTGAAAACATTGGAATTTGAGGCTTTTTTATCCTGTTGCTCACAGACTAAACATTGGAATGTTGATTTTAAAATTTTGGGAATCAGTTTGTTGTTTGTACACAGGTTCTATAATTCCTAATATTTGAATGTCATTTCAATAGGTAATTAAACATCACTAGTGCATACAAATAGGCGTTTGAGTGCTTAATATATCCATTTACGTTAAAATAGAGATTGTCTACTTGATTGTCATAGTGGTACATTAGTTTTATTGAAATTAGATGCAATTTTGGATCTGTTTTTAATCAAAAATGAAAATTTTTATGCTCGATAAAATAGTACATGGTTGTTGCAATGCATTTATATCCTTCCTGTCATTGAGTTTATGTAAATTTCAGTCTATATATTCTGGTGGTTTGCTTAGTTGATAAGGATGAATTAAGCTTTACATTTGTCTACATTTATTATGCAATCTAAGTGTACATAATGTAATCAGGAGTTTTGTATAAATATGATATGCTCTGTACATAATATAGACTAATAATGCACTTAGCATTATTAGTTTCTATTTCTGCATGCTGTTTACAACAGCTAATCAACTTGTGCTTGTTACAGATATATCATGTTCGTGCTTTTGATTTTGCAATCCAAAGATTGGTGCTTCTATTGTTGGTGAGTGATTTTTGTGCTTGTGCTAGTAATGCATCATGCATATTTCTAAACCCGATACACTTAAAAACAAAATGCTCATATATAAGAGATGAAACAGACCATGCACATGCAAAAACTCATATGCCGTAGCAGCTTAAATTTTGCACGATGAGATATCTTTTTTGTTCAGTTTTTTACTTAATTAAGGTTGTGTTTGTAAAACTATAGATATGTGATATACTTCTTTACCTATCTTATCCAAAGCGCGCCATTGGTTATTTTAATGTTGCCTTTGTTATTTATTGATGCTATAATGTTATTTTTGGCTTCAAAGAGATGAAACAAACCATTTGATATAGCTGCTGCAGGACCGTTTGTGGAAAAGGTGGCAGGACTGTTTATTAAGAAGTGATTTTTGCTATGAGGTTACAGTGGGAAGGTGGATGAGCACCAAATGGTTAAGTGTGGGTGCTAAGCTGCTGTTTGCAATCTGGTCGATGGCGGGGATATTGAAGGAGGTAATTTAAATGAGATATGATATGGCTTATAATAAGTTTATACCATACAAATTTTTCTTATTGCCTTTTGATAATTTTTTGGTGTTTAGTTATTGCCTTTGAGGAGAGGTAGATTGATTGTTTAGATGGGTAAAAAGTAAAATTGTTTACTTCTGTGACTATGTATAACTAGAGAATTTTTGTTTTACAGGAAGATAGACATCTTTGATGCAAAAAAGCGGAAACATGCCACAACAAGTTATGGATTTGAAATGCTAGAACTATATTTTGCTTTGTACTTTTATTATTGTTTATGAAATATTATGGATGTGTTATGTATTTTTAATGTAAGAATGTTTAGTATGTCTATTATGTAATGTTGATTATGAGATGAGCGATTAATGTAATATATTGATTATGAGACGTGTGTTGATATTAATTGTGCTTTATTTGAATTTGGATTGTGTATTGAATGGAACACAAGTTATGTGTGTGATGAGTGTATGTGTGTGTGTGTGTATATATCAGAAGGGGAATAGCAGCGGATTACCGACAAAAAATGGAGGTTAAGTTTACCTTAATTTAGCTTTCGTTGCTAATCCCTTGGTAATTAGTAAGGATTTTACCGACGCTTTGTATAAATAATATTTTATTATAAATTAATTATCCATCGGTAAATAGTCGGTATATAAATTAAAATTTAATTAATAAATAAAATTTTATTTTTATTATAAAATTAGTAAAATGACGGAAAAATGTCGGAAAACTCACGCTAAATTCCGTCGCAAAATCTAACACAGATACCGTCGTGGTTTTTACCGACAACACCGTTATGTAGGAAATCTGTCGCTAAAGCCTGTTTAGTGACGGATTAGAAGCGGATTTTGCTGCTGCTATATGCAGTTTTTCTTGTAGTGTAATGGCAGATTTAGGCTAGTTTTAAAACCATTTGTAGAATTAGGCTTTTTTTGGCTACCTTGGCGGTGAGATGGCCAGGGTTTATTAAAAAAATACACGGGGGCGCACTTGTGAAGTGCACCCCTATAAAAATACTAGGGCGCACTTGGCAAGTGCACCCTTCCACATGTACAAAATAACTTCAACGATTATTCTATTCCACCTATCATTATTTTGTATTCTTTTGTCATTTTTGTTTCTCGCTAAAACTTCTCCCTCTAGGAACTATGGTTTGGTGTTTGAAAATGAATGCCTGGTCGCAAGTTCGACTTAGAGAAAATGTGGGGAAGAAGGGGAAAGCATGAGATTTACACAGGTAAAGGCAAGCAAGTGCAGATGGATTGTCCTTTTTTATTATCATGCTATGGCTAGTAAAGCAAATTCCTTTAGTAAATTCTACTCGTAAATAGAAAAGTGCTTCGACTTTTACCACTTTGATTGGTTTATCAGAAAACCAAAAAAGAAAAAAGAAATTGACGTAAATAAACGTGGAGCCAAAATTTTGACGTAAATGGAAGGCATAATTATTACAAGTTATATTTCGTATTGGAAAATGTAGAACACATAATCGTTGTTATAGTGATGGGAATTATGGTTCCGTGTTTGAAAATGAAGGCCCGGTCCTAAGTTCCTAGAGGGAAGTTTCAGGGAGAAACGCAAGTGACAAAATAATACAAAATAATGACATGTGGAGTAGAAGAATTGCTGAAGTCATTTTATACACGTGGAAGGGCGCACTTGCCAAGTGCGCCCTTGTATTTTTATACGGGAGCACTTCACAAGTGCCCCCCCATGTATTTTTTCCAGCTGAGGTGGCTAAAACAAGCATATTTCTGCAAATAGTTTCAAAACTAACACTACACCATATATGCTAATTAGACTGTGCTAGTGGCCGTACCTACAGCGATTTGGCACGCCCATAAGCCGTATCAAAAAATGGCGTGTCTAATTATTAGATACGGCTATAGGCCGTGTCCAACTTAAAATTTGACACACCCATGTAGCTGTATCAAAAGTTAAAAAATAAATGGCACATTACCGTATCTAAAGGGCAACTAGATACAAATATAAACCGTAGTTAATTTACGACGAACGCTGCTTTACTATATTTTAGAAACGGTTTTTGACCGTATCTATGATGTCATGCAGACAAGGTCTTAAACCGTATCTTATTATATATATATATATATATACATATTATATATATAAACAAAAAGTACAACACATATTTTCCATAACACAGACCATATCACAATTTATACAAAGCATAACACATATTATACACAAAGCATAACAAGAATTTTCATAACATAATTTATAGAGTGTCGTACAATTATTAAACATAAATTGTCATAGATGTTTCATCTAATTACAAAGTCTGATAAAACTGAGCTAGTTATTGAAAGTAGCAAATTTAATTAAATAAAAAACATATGTGATAAAACTGCAGGATCGAACTAGGAAGATTAAGTGTGCTGATCATGCTAGGTAGTCCATGTTGCTGTAAATTAATGCACTGATGAGAAGATGCTGATATTGAATGTACAAAATTTATATGTTTCAAAGCATGCATTGATAAGCATAAGCTAGATGCTAAATGTTGATGTGTGAATGCACGAATCATGTGCACAGTTTAAGTGTAACAAATACATGGTATGTAGGCAAATAGGCATTGCATCATATAGGTCAGTAATAACGACAAGGATACAGGTCAAATAGGTATATACATGTGTAAGTTTAAAGGCATCATCGTTATTATGGCAGTAATCAAGTCGACAGACGTCCAGTCAGTCGACTCGTCGATAAGTCAAAGATTATAGTTGACAAATATACTGCTACTTTCAGGGTATTCACCGATTGTCGATCGACTACATAGAAGGTCAAAATAAAGTCCAGGTTCAGGAAGTAGAAATAGGCATATAGAAGGTCACAACACCAAACAAGCGACAACAGGAAACAATTCCATAGACAACAAATACATGGGCAAATAGGTCAACATGATCAAATACATGTATAACTTCTGGTTGTCGCTTATTTGGTGTTGTAACAAATACATGGGCAAATAGTCAAGGGCAACATGATCAAGGCAAACAATACGAAACAATTCATCATGAACTGCAGATGTACACACATGAATTATTAGCGGATCAATTAATTTGTAGAACATTAACAAATAATATTCAGAGTATTTTCTTAGTAACAAAAATGGAACATAAAGCCACGATATTCAGAGTGAACACTCCAATGTATTATTGCTTACATCATGGCAGTTAAGGCCTGGTTATGTCAGTATCGTGGCATTGTGTTCGTATGTGCATATCGTGTCTCACGTATGCATGTGTATGCCACCAAAGAGAGTTCATGAAACTAATGCAAACACAAGTGTCATGGAATTCTTATTTCATAAGTAAACCAAGAGTCAAGTGTAAAATTATATATACCTGCTCCAACGTCTAAAGATATCGAATCAGGGACTTCACATGTCACACAAACCCACCCACTCCGACTTCATCAAAGGTCTCTGCAAATTGATGATTCAGTTTGGAGGTTTTCTCATCTGGTAGTAGTATATTATTCAAAACCACTTTTTCATGTGTAGGTGGTACAACAATCCCATGACATCTGGATAACGCGGGATCTCGACAGACAGTACCTGTTGCAACAAAGTCGAGAACTTCAAAAGACGGTATTAACAAAATATGCTTAATATTATTAAAACAGGAAAACTAGAGTACGTATCCATTAGACTTTAAGCACTCGCTTTATATCAGAGTGCAATAAAATATGCTTAATTTTATTAATAAAATATTTGTTGTTGTTATGTCTAGATCAGAGTTGAGAATTTCACATCGTTGATTGTTCACTACATTGGTCATATCCTGGATCGGAGAAGCAACACACTTTGATGCACTGATTTGTCTACTGTTGGGTCCTCCATTCGACGTCGTTAATGGTGCGTGAATTCCTTGATCAGTCAAAGTTCCCACCATGTTGATTAGAAGCTCCAAATTTCTAGACAAATTTCCCACTGTACCCTTCATATCAGTCATCATACCCTCCAAGCTTCCCACCCTCATTTTCAACTCATCATTATCTTTATGAACATGTTAGAATCGTTTTTGTGCAATGGCACACGCCTTAACATGTATCTTTGGTATGATGCTCCCAATAGCGCGGCTCCTACCCCTTGTATCCTTACCCAACACTTATGGTAAGATATCTTCATCAACAGGCAATTTTT
Organism: Allium sativum; assembly: GCA_030737875.1. Lineage (NCBI taxonomy): Eukaryota > Viridiplantae > Streptophyta > Magnoliopsida > Asparagales > Amaryllidaceae > Allium > Allium sativum. The sequence goes on from CM060916.1 coordinate 550,176,021, forward strand.
CTTCATCACTATCGGTGATCTTTTCCTTCAATTTGGCAATTTGATCTTGGGATAAAAGTTAAATGGGTTTACACCAACATTTACTTGTAACAGCTTATAACCATACTATGTTACTCCTAACCGAATAAATTCAATCCAAACAATAGCACCATAACAATAAAAACATGTAATGAAGAAAATGTAATGAGAAACTAATTAATCACAATTAAGGGAAGCCTGTAATGTTAAAATGAAAGTCCAAACAATAGGCTGCTCAATTTTAACCATAATACAAGTAAAAACTTACGAAGTACCCATACGTGGCATCTGATATGCTACCATCTTTTTTCCTGTGTGTCTTCTCCCATACATGACGGTAGTTGATATTTGCAGATGAACTTGCAACGATCTGCAATATATTCCATTTCATGTATATTCTCTCCCTTAATTGTGTTTTTTTACTACTGTTGGAAGAAAATGATCAAATAATCTAACAATTCGTGTTCTACTCTGGCGTGACTTTTACGTCCTGCATGGTGGGCATAACTTAGACTGGATCTATTTTTTTTCCTGCCTCCCTTCTTCTGCTCACTTCAGGTGTTGCTTCATTCTTTATAAACTCGTTCCAATCCTCCTGAGCAATTGTAGATGGACAATTTTTCATCCATTCTTCTTCATTGTTGAAAGTGTCATAATAAGTTGTTCTCAAGTTTTCCTTGTCTCTCCTAAAAGCCTCGACCATTCTTTTTGATAATATTTCCTTTGAAAGCGGCTCAAGCGTATACATTTTCTGCAAATATTAAGAGTCAGGGACTGTAAAAATAAAATGTAACATTTATATGCTATTTTTCACAAATTTACCACCAACTGGTTCCAGATGTCGCCCTGATATGTTTTGTGAACTTTATCCCAAACTGTGTAGGAGATCGGCACATAAGATCGTACTTGTTTACCAAGTGTAGTAGCAATTTTTGGAGCATTTTCTGAGACTGGAATACCAAGTAGGTTTTGTTCAACTTGTTGATCTTTCGAACATGATGCATGTGATGATGTGGGATCTTGCGACGTATTTTCCAGCGAAATAGAAGCAACATTAAGAATCATGACAAAAACCATGAATAAGAATATTATTCACATTTGTTATTCATTGTGTTCTCTATTACATTTTCACTCAACAATTCATAAGTCTTACTCACTTTGAAATAGTTAAAAGAAATAATAAAAGCAGAATGGATTGCGATCAGAAAGTGTAAGTCATGACAATCCAAATACATATGATTCCCTGGTAAAAAAAACCATTGAACAATTCATAGGTTAACACATGTGCTTGGTTAGATCTTATAGTTTTTCATTGTCTTTAAAAGCTGATTGATAGATAGTAGGAGACTCAATGTCATCCACATTTGTAGTCAACCATTTTGGTGTATGCAAAACTACAGACCATCCGTCATTTTTTAAATATTTTGAGTAGAACACTTGACTCGCTTCTAATGCAAAATAAATGGCTCATCGTTCACGTTGTCTATGTTCTTTAATTTTCCTAAATTAACCATGATCATGTTTGAAGCAAGATCTATTTTGCAACCATTGATCTTATCCTCGACTTTTACCCAATCACAATAAAAAACTGCTTGTTTGAAATCAATGTAATCTAACTCAAGTATCTGCTGAATGACTCTGTAATATGTTGTTTTTGCTTCCTTATAATTTAATCTTTACCACTTGTAATAACCCGCAAAATCTGGGCCAGTTTAAAATTTTTATTTTGGCCATTTTAGCGAATTTTGAATATTTAAAATAGATTATTTTAAATAATGGCGACGGAAAATTTATTTTCAATATAGAATCGACGTATATATTATATACGTCGTCGTTAGAATATAAATAATTATATATAATTATAAATAGAAAAGAAAATGGCGCGGTAGTTCGAAAATTCGATTTCTAATTTCAAATGAATATACAGAATTCAATATAAGTCAGAATTGAACGAAACAAGAAATATTTGAATCTGTATAACTATATCTTTGTAACGAAGTTAACAAACTGAGATTTCATTTTAGAAATGATGAGATATGTCCAGTTGAAAATTAGAAATAGTCGCTGTGGAATTTATATATATTTTAATATAATATATAGCCCTTAAAAATAGCCATTTTGCAAATGACCTCGGATTTCGACGAAACCACTTTTGTTGGATCCGTGATGTCAAATTATTGCTAGATTCCAAATTTCATAATTTTTCGAATCAATATGTGAGCGTGGCAAAGGAAAACGCGTTTGACCAGTTTCAGTTGATTTTAATCGACTGGAAATTGGCCATTTTTCTAACGGTCTCAGAATTCGACGAAACTAGTTTTGTTAGGACCGTATCGTCAATACGAAGCTAGAAAATATTTTTCTGGAATTTTTCGAGTTAGTTTGTGCCCCCGGTAATTTGAAATATACGTTTAAAATTCAATATAGTGATTTAAAAGTAAATTCAAGGGAAACTGACTGTAACAATCGAATCAGCTTGCGATACATGTTTCATTGTGTTCGGAATGGGGGTGAAACGCTATGGACGACAGGCGGTGGGTCTCGTTTTGAGGTCGAAAATAAAAGTTGCTTTTTGAAAGTAATTAAATAATTAAATATATATATATTTTTCATATAAACCCCCCCCCTCTCGTTTTCATTCTAAAAACAGAAATCAAATAAATAAAAAAAAAAAAAAAAAAAAAAAGAAAAACCCCCAATCGCGATCGCCCCCCCCAGGATCCGTCGCCAGAGCCACCCAACGCCGCCTCTTCGCCAGCTCCGACCACCGCCCCTCCCCAGATGCATCGCCGCCCTTTCCCCTTCTTCTTCGATGATCCCCGAACCCCAAACCCGTCGCCCCATCGTACGCCATCGCCAATAGCGATCCACGCCACCGCAGTCCCCCCCCCTGTCGATGACCGCTTCCCCTCCCCTGTCGATGGTCGCGCCCCACTCGCGAAGTCCAGTACCCTCCTGCCGCCGACGAAGATGAAGCGAAGCCCCCCCCCCCCGACAAAGCCGACAGCGCCCCAGGTAGTTTTTTTATTTTATTTTATTTATTTTTACTTTTATATTGATTTTATAAAAAAAAAACTGTTTTAAAAAGAATTTTTAAACTGTTTTTTTTAGAAATCAAAACTGAGATTTTTAAAAGTATTTTAAAAACTGATTTTTAATTTATTTTTAAAACTGAATTTTTAAATATAGAAAACTGTTTTTATTTTTAAGATTCAAAACTGAGATTTTTAAAAGTTTGAAAAACTGATTTTATTTTAAGATTTAAAATAGAAAAGGTTTAAACTTTAAAAAGAAAATGGTTTGAACTTTAAAAAGATTTGATCTTTAAAATAGGAAATTCAAAAAGGCGTAATCTTTAAATTCAAAAAGGCGTAATCTTTAAATTCAAAAAGGCGTAATCTTTAAATTCAAAAAGGCGTAATCTTTAAATTCAAAAAGGCGTAATCTTTAAATTCAAAAAGGCGTAATCTTTAAAGTAGAAAAGGCGAAATATTTGAAAAGACGAGATCTTTATATAGTAAACTTCGAAGTAAAATAAAAATTCGATTTTTATATATAGAACTTTGAAATAAAAATTCGATTTTTATATATTGAACTCTGAACTAAAAATTTGATTTTTATATATGGACCTTCGAAATAAAAATATGATTTTTAAATATTGAATAGCAAGGTAAAAATTCGATTTTTATATATGTAGTGGCTACGGACGACGAAGCTGACGAAAATGCCATAGCGATGAAGATTTCTATCAAAGAAGAGCCGTGGAGCTAGGATAGCTATAAGTGAGAATTTCTCACCCTTTCAATTTTATTTCTAGTTATATTTATATATATATATACTAGGATGCAGACGGTGTTTAGTAGCACCCGACACAACCGTCCACATACCATGGACTTGTTTGTTTGGATGTTTGGTGATTGATTGAGATATTGATTTGAATGTGGTTTGTGGTGTGAAAAATCGAATCGATAAATTGGTTAGGATTAGACGTGCGCCGTTATAAGGCGAAGGAGTAAGGCTAGGTTAGACCCTTACTCCAAATTTTGTGGCTTGCATAACGAAAGTGAATTTGATTGATGTGTGAATGGCGTGGGCCTTCACTAGACCGGGGATAAGGCTAGGCCTTGTCCCGTTTCTAGTATCGTGCCGTTATGCCGCCGAAATTTTCTAAAACATGTTAGAAAAATAAAAATAACATTTTATTTAAAGAATGAACTGAATAGATATTCATATGTCGAAATAAAATATTTTATCGTTAAAAATATAATTTTTAACGTGAATATGAATATAGTGAAAGTGAATAAAATAAATATTCATTTACAAACCGGACGGTTTGTTTATGTACACCTATTTGATTGATATTGATTGGGTCGATAAATTTTACACATCGCCCAACTGCACAAATAAAATCTGTGCTTGATTGTTTGAAACCCTACACGGGTGTTGGGATGAAATATGAAGTCCACTCATCCTGATTGATTAAATATGTCGATCGATTGATTGACAGGCTGTTATAAGCGTTAGATATCTATATTTGATGCTTATACAGTGTAGTGCACTTTGGTTGATGGTTGATTATTTTTCAATACTATTATATACATGTGATGTATGAAAATCCATATAATTAATTTTATATGGTGATTGATTGGGCCTCATTCCAATTTGAAAAATAAAGAATATATAAAATAAAGGTTCATGTGTTGACTATACTCATCCGTTGGGAATAGTCATGTGTTGAACGAATTATTTTTATAATAAAATTTACATCTTTATCAATATAATATAAAGGTTCATGTGTTGACTATACTCATCCGTTGGGAATAGCCATGTGTTGAACGAATTATTTTTATAATAAAATTTACATCTTTATCAATATAAAATAAAGGTTCATGTGTTGACGGTACTCATTCGTTGAGATTAGTCATGTGTTGAACGAAATAATTTAACCAAAAATAGTCACACATGGACGGTACTCATTCGTTGAGATTAGTCGTGTGTTGACAAAAAGAAATATTTGAAATAGAATATATAAAGCCGTGTTGAATAGTGATGCGCCATTTTGACGCGAACGATATATATAACGATTTCGAAATGAATTGAATATATAACGATTTCGAAATGAATTGAATATATAACGATTTCGAAATGAATTGAATATATAACGATTTCGAAATGAATTGAATATATAACGATTTCGAAATGAATTGAATATATAACGATTTCGAAATGAATTGAATATATAACGATTTCGATTTGAATTGAATATAAAACGATTTCGATTTGAATGGAATAGAAAACCAATTTGATTTCAAATTGAATATATAATGAACTTGATTCAAATAGAAAACGAAACGAATTAATTTGAATAGAAAATGAATTTGAATCGAATAGAAAATCAATTTGAATTGAATTGATTTGAATTGAATTGAAAAACGAATTCGAATTGAATTTAAAATGAAGTGAAATGAATTCAAATTAAATTGAAATTTGAATTGAATAGAAATGAATTTTAAAACGAATTTATAAAGAAGAATTCAATTTTGATTTGAATTGAAATAGAAGTTGACTTCGTTTTTGAAACGAATTCAAAACTAAATATATAATTCGTTTTAAATAGAAATCGACGAAATATATATTATATATATTATATATATAATATAATGGCCTGAATAGAACGCGCCGCGCCGCGGCAGTTCGTAAATTTCGACCATTTATTTCAAACGGACATTACGGGAGATCCGACCGTCGGATTCTCCTAAAACCGGAACCGTTGGGTTCGTATCGAAAAGAGCTTTCTAACGAATATTAGAAATTCAAAATCTAACGGTTGGATTTGGAGATACGTCCAAATCAAATTCGAAAAAGGTCGCTGTAAGTGCAGTTCGATGGCCATCGTTGGAAATCGACTGTACGGGCCTTGATAAAATTATTAAAAATATCAATAATTTGTGTAAAATCATAAGAAATGATTTGGGAAAAATTGGGGTGAAAAACTCCATATTTGAAAAGATAAAAATAGATTTTTATCAAAATGAACTAGTTTTGAACTAAATTTAAAACCCAATCATTTTTAAAATAAATGAATTAGATTTAAAAAGGGGTTTTAAATAATCGAATTTCTAATATGTTTGATTAAGTTTGAGATGGGTTTATCGTGAACAGTGTTTTAAATAACACTAGTTCTTTAACCCGATAACAAATAGAATGTGATTTGGGTTTGTTGTGAACTGTGTTTTAAATAACACCTAGTTCTTTAACCCAGTAAAAGGAGTTTTATTGAATCTGCAATTAGATTGAAATTCGAACTGATAATCTAAATTATCAAATTTAGAAATGAGCGAGAATGGAGTATCACCAGTTTTGCTCCAAAGCGATAGTTAAATCTTTAATTAGATTTGAACGTGAAATGGTAATTAATTTTACCGATAACACCACGGTGTTAGATATGGAGTATTACCAGTTTTGCTTCATGGGATGAATAGGTTGGGATTGGGAAATAAAATAAATAATTACTTCGTTGTGGTTCGCTAATCTCGACTAGTTGGAAAACCATAATTTGGTTTTAAATGACATCCAAAGGAAGATTTCAGGATAAATTTTAAAGAATTTATCTTGGATAAAATTAATGGGAACTTTTCCCTAAGAATGTGGAATTTAGAAACTAGCTGTAGGTTGGCTATGAAGAATGGTTTCCTGGGTATTGATCTGATGTTGGTTTCGGCCTTCGGGGTTAATGTTCGGGAAATTGTTCTCTTGCTAATTTGCGGTTAGTGACTAATGAATTAGAATGAGGCGTATGTTGTGTTTGTGTAACATTTGTTTTCAATATACGCGGGTTGTTCGGAAAGTCCGGGTTTATACCCATTCTGAATAACCGATTCGACGATATGTCGAAGATGAAGACGGTGGTTGAAGACCGGAAGTCTTCACATCGTAGGGATAATTACTGACGATCCTGATTGGGCTGTACACCCAAGAGGATGGAAATAGTTAGTGGTCGTCCAGACGTACTTGGAGATGGATGGATATGCGAGGAAAGTGCCTCCGGTTTCGTTCAGACCCAGAACGGACTTGTAAATGGATTGTGTGCCTGACATTGGATTTTATTCTGTGTTGATTGATTTCTATTAAATATATATCTGCTTGGCGGCGGAGAATTTATTCTCTTGCTTAACGCCCTTCTCTGAGACGTACGAGCTTAGAGGTTATATATCGATAGATATCAATCGCATGGCATGAATTGCCTGTGTGGCATGCTGAGTTGCATGGATCAAGGCTTTTGTTGAAAAGCAAAGTCTTGTGGTTGATGATCAAAGCACGCCTACGTGGCAGCTTTGTGTATAGCGTGTATTCGCAAGCCTCACACCTCGGTATGAGTTAAAAACGGGATACGGACCGCTGGGAGAGCGCACGTTTCTTTCTAGCTTTGGTGGTGTCAGTGACTTACCAGCCCTGACATATATATACTTTTCACCTTTGTGGTTGTTGGAATGAGGCGCCTCGATTATAGGTCTGTAAGGACCGGGAAACGTGTGTTCAGGCATAATTAATCCTCTAACGTAAGTGAGGACCGGCCCAGCCGCATCCAGGGGTTACCCAGTGTGCGTAATCCCGGGGACATTTGCTAGAGTGTCTCGAACGCGGAGAGGAGCTTGCCCCTTGCCTCGACTCATGACGGAAATCCAATTTCCAATACGTGTATCGCGGTTTTAATTGTAGAACTAGTATGGCGACATGATATATGGTACCCATGCCGTCTATGATTTATACTTATGATTGAAATGTTTTGACACTATACACTTATTATAGTATCAAATGATTTGTTTTAAAACGTATCAAGCATGTTTGGCTATTATAAGGGAAAACCCTATCCCCCGGCTTGCGTTGCATTGTATGATAGGACCTGGGTCTTATAATAGCTTCATTTTTCGAAAAAGCATTGCGTTGTTTATTCTATGCACTGGTATTCTTGGGAGGAAACCCGTTCCGTGTTATACGGCGTGGTCCCTTGAATTACTCTCTTTTAAAGTAAAGTTTTAAATAACTGTTTTAGTTCTCACACCAGTCACATGACTGACCTGGAGTTTATTGTTTTAACCTAAACTCTGGGTGCCCCTATTTTCCGCACGGGCAGCTAGTAGTTTTGGTTTTGCAGATTTATATTCACAGGATCCTGGTTTACAGCTGGAATGATATCCGGAAAGCTCTGTATCCGTATATCACCTTCAGTTGTGCTTTATATTATTTTTCCGCTGCTATGTATTTAAATGTAATTTAAATCTCTGATATTTCTGTGTAATATTTATTCATTTATACTCTGTATATTCTTGTATCTGATGGAATTGTTGTAATATACAATGAAATGTTCTTCTGTTTGTGTTCTGGTTTGTCATGTTCTCAACGTTCAGGGGTTTCGAACGGTTTAGATCGGTTTAACGACTGATTCAGATCGAGCGAAATTCCTTGCCGTCACATTTGGTATCAGAGCTTTGGTTTACAGAGCTCGAGAACAAGACACATTAGAACCATACGAAAGAATTCATCAGATATTGGATTAGTAATATCCAATTAGAATGACTCGTTAGAGATAGGATCAGTAGTATCCTAGAACGAGTGTGAAGAGTATATTTTTCAAATGAAAACAATTTTGTTTTGAAAATTTAAATCATGCTATACGTATTTGAATATTTATTTATTTTGAATGTGGACAATCTAGTATATAAAGGTTTTGCATATACGCGTCATGAACGTATATCCGAAGTTTTAATATATTAGATAGATATAGAGTCACACTCTAGGCACCCGGACATGGTCCTGATGATGAAGTATACCATCACCAGTATTTATTTTCGAGTGACGAAGGCGTGATTTTCTATATATTTCCATTAGGCTGGTGTGAGAACCCAAAACTTATATAGTTAGAACACATTGTTGTGAATTGGCATCAAAAACATGATTTTCTTTATATATATCAAAATTTATGAATTTGAAACTCTAATCCACTAATTGATTGATGTTTGTGTTGTTTGTTTAATTGTTTGCTGATTTTTAACCATTTATGCCTAATATAATCAAATATTGAATTGTATTGAAAATTGGTCGCGTTTGCTTGCATATATATATATATATATATATATATATCATTGAACAGGTCATAGCAAGGAGGCTAGAGCCGAGAATAGAATTTGTTTGCCCGACAAATAGGTACATGTTTATTACATAATTTACTGTTTTGTTTGGGTGATGATGATTTTGTGAGCCTATTGGCTAGCCGCTTGGCTTTTTCTTTTTCTTTTTGAGATCTGAAGGACCGGGAACGCTATTTGCAATTTCCCGATGCTCCCGGTGCAGGGGAGGTTATGGCGAAATTTTTCGAAAATTTAGGGTGTTAGCCAAATTTTTGAAGTTTTGGAAATTCTCAGAAACTAAAGAGTTGGAGAATGGAAGCCAGAACGAACATAGAGTTGAATAATCAAACCACTTTCGACTTTGTTCCTTTTCGGGGACGAAAAGTTTTAAGTGGGGGAGATTGTAATAACCCGCAAAATCTGGGCCAGTTTAAAATTTTTATTTTGGCCATTTTAGCGAATTTTGAATATTTAAAATAGATTATTTTAAATAATGGCGACGGAAAATTTATTTTCAATATAGAATCGACGTATATATTATATACGTCGTCGTTAGAATATAAATAATTATATATAATTATAAATAGAAAAGAAAATGGCGCGGTAGTTCGAAAATTCGATTTCTAATTTCAAATGAATATACAGAATTCAATATAAGTCAGAATTGAACGAAACAAGAAATATTTGAATCTGTATAACTATATCTTTGTAACGAAGTTAACAAACTGAGATTTCATTTTAGAAATGATGAGATATGTCCAGTTGAAAATTAGAAATAGTCGCTGTGGAATTTATATATATTTTAATATAATATATAGCCCTTAAAAATAGCCATTTTGCAAATGACCTCGGATTTCGACGAAACCACTTTTGTTGGATCCGTGATGTCAAATTATTGCTAGATTCCAAATTTCATAATTTTTCGAATCAATATGTGAGCGTGGCAAAGGAAAACGCGTTTGACCAGTTTCAGTTGATTTTAATCGACTGGAAATTGGCCATTTTTCTAACGGTCTCAGAATTCGACGAAACTAGTTTTGTTAGGACCGTATCGTCAATACGAAGCTAGAAAATATTTTTCTGGAATTTTTCGAGTTAGTTTGTGCCCCCGGTAATTTGAAATATACGTTTAAAATTCAATATAGTGATTTAAAAGTAAATTCAAGGGAAACTGACTGTAACAATCGAATCAGCTTGCGATACATGTTTCATTGTGTTCGGAATGGGGGTGAAACGCTATGGACGACAGGCGGTGGGTCTCGTTTTGAGGTCGAAAATAAAAGTTGCTTTTTGAAAGTAATTAAATAATTAAATATATATATATTTTTCATATAAACCCCCCCCCTCTCGTTTTCATTCTAAAAACAGAAATCAAATAAATAAAAAAAAAAAAAAAAAAAAAAAGAAAAACCCCCAATCGCGATCGCCCCCCCCAGGATCCGTCGCCAGAGCCACCCAACGCCGCCTCTTCGCCAGCTCCGACCACCGCCCCTCCCCAGATGCATCGCCGCCCTTTCCCCTTCTTCTTCGATGATCCCCGAACCCCAAACCCGTCGCCCCATCGTACGCCATCGCCAATAGCGATCCACGCCACCGCAGTCCCCCCCCCTGTCGATGACCGCTTCCCCTCCCCTGTCGATGGTCGCGCCCCACTCGCGAAGTCCAGTACCCTCCTGCCGCCGACGAAGATGAAGCGAAGCCCCCCCCCCCCCGACAAAGCCGACAGCGCCCCAGGTAGTTTTTTTATTTTATTTTATTTATTTTTACTTTTATATTGATTTTATAAAAAAAAAAACTGTTTTAAAAAGAATTTTTAAACTGTTTTTTTTAGAAATCAAAACTGAGATTTTTAAAAGTATTTTAAAAACTGATTTTTAATTTATTTTTAAAACTGAATTTTTAAATATAGAAAACTGTTTTTATTTTTAAGATTCAAAACTGAGATTTTTAAAAGTTTGAAAAACTGATTTTATTTTAAGATTTAAAATAGAAAAGGTTTAAACTTTAAAAAGAAAATGGTTTGAACTTTAAAAAGATTTGATCTTTAAAATAGGAAATTCAAAAAGGCGTAATCTTTAAATTCAAAAAGGCGTAATCTTTAAATTCAAAAAGGCGTAATCTTTAAATTCAAAAAGGCGTAATCTTTAAATTCAAAAAGGCGTAATCTTTAAATTCAAAAAGGCGTAATCTTTAAAGTAGAAAAGGCGAAATATTTGAAAAGACGAGATCTTTATATAGTAAACTTCGAAGTAAAATAAAAATTCGATTTTTATATATAGAACTTTGAAATAAAAATTCGATTTTTATATATTGAACTCTGAACTAAAAATTTGATTTTTATATATGGACCTTCGAAATAAAAATATGATTTTTAAATATTGAATAGCAAGGTAAAAATTCGATTTTTATATATGTAGTGGCTACGGACGACGAAGCTGACGAAAATGCCATAGCGATGAAGATTTCTATCAAAGAAGAGCCGTGGAGCTAGGATAGCTATAAGTGAGAATTTCTCACCCTTTCAATTTTATTTCTAGTTATATTTATATATATATATACTAGGATGCAGACGGTGTTTAGTAGCACCCGACACAACCGTCCACATACCATGGACTTGTTTGTTTGGATGTTTGGTGATTGATTGAGATATTGATTTGAATGTGGTTTGTGGTGTGAAAAATCGAATCGATAAATTGGTTAGGATTAGACGTGCGCCGTTATAAGGCGAAGGAGTAAGGCTAGGTTAGACCCTTACTCCAAATTTTGTGGCTTGCATAACGAAAGTGAATTTGATTGATGTGTGAATGGCGTGGGCCTTCACTAGACCGGGGATAAGGCTAGGCCTTGTCCCGTTTCTAGTATCGTGCCGTTATGCCGCCGAAATTTTCTAAAACATGTTAGAAAAATAAAAATAACATTTTATTTAAAGAATGAACTGAATAGATATTCATATGTCGAAATAAAATATTTTATCGTTAAAAATATAATTTTTAACGTGAATATGAATATAGTGAAAGTGAATAAAATAAATATTCATTTACAAACCGGACGGTTTGTTTATGTACACCTATTTGATTGATATTGATTGGGTCGATAAATTTTACACATCGCCCAACTGCACAAATAAAATCTGTGCTTGATTGTTTGAAACCCTACACGGGTGTTGGGATGAAATATGAAGTCCACTCATCCTGATTGATTAAATATGTCGATCGATTGATTGACAGGCTGTTATAAGCGTTAGATATCTATATTTGATGCTTATACAGTGTAGTGCACTTTGGTTGATGGTTGATTATTTTTCAATACTATTATATACATGTGATGTATGAAAATCCATATAATTAATTTTATATGGTGATTGATTGGGCCTCATTCCAATTTGAAAAATAAAGAATATATAAAATAAAGGTTCATGTGTTGACTATACTCATCCGTTGGGAATAGTCATGTGTTGAACGAATTATTTTTATAATAAAATTTACATCTTTATCAATATAATATAAAGGTTCATGTGTTGACTATACTCATCCGTTGGGAATAGCCATGTGTTGAACGAATTATTTTTATAATAAAATTTACATCTTTATCAATATAAAATAAAGGTTCATGTGTTGACGGTACTCATTCGTTGAGATTAGTCATGTGTTGAACGAAATAATTTAACCAAAAATAGTCACACATGGACGGTACTCATTCGTTGAGATTAGTCGTGTGTTGACAAAAAGAAATATTTGAAATAGAATATATAAAGCCGTGTTGAATAGTGATGCGCCATTTTGACGCGAACGATATATATAACGATTTCGAAATGAATTGAATATATAACGATTTCGAAATGAATTGAATATATAACGATTTCGAAATGAATTGAATATATAACGATTTCGAAATGAATTGAATATATAACGATTTCGAAATGAATTGAATATATAACGATTTCGAAATGAATTGAATATATAACGATTTCGATTTGAATTGAATATAAAACGATTTCGATTTGAATGGAATAGAAAACCAATTTGATTTCAAATTGAATATATAATGAACTTGATTCAAATAGAAAACGAAACGAATTAATTTGAATAGAAAATGAATTTGAATCGAATAGAAAATCAATTTGAATTGAATTGATTTGAATTGAATTGAAAAACGAATTCGAATTGAATTTAAAATGAAGTGAAATGAATTCAAATTAAATTGAAATTTGAATTGAATAGAAATGAATTTTAAAACGAATTTATAAAGAAGAATTCAATTTTGATTTGAATTGAAATAGAAGTTGACTTCGTTTTTGAAACGAATTCAAAACTAAATATATAATTCGTTTTAAATAGAAATCGACGAAATATATATTATATATATTATATATATAATATAATGGCCTGAATAGAACGCGCCGCGCCGCGGCAGTTCGTAAATTTCGACCATTTATTTCAAACGGACATTACGGGAGATCCGACCGTCGGATTCTCCTAAAACCGGAACCGTTGGGTTCGTATCGAAAAGAGCTTTCTAACGAATATTAGAAATTCAAAATCTAACGGTTGGATTTGGAGATACGTCCAAATCAAATTCGAAAAAGGTCGCTGTAAGTGCAGTTCGATGGCCATCGTTGGAAATCGACTGTACGGGCCTTGATAAAATTATTAAAAATATCAATAATTTGTGTAAAATCATAAGAAATGATTTGGGAAAAATTGGGGTGAAAAACTCCATATTTGAAAAGATAAAAATAGATTTTTATCAAAATGAACTAGTTTTGAACTAAATTTAAAACCCAATCATTTTTAAAATAAATGAATTAGATTTAAAAAGGGGTTTTAAATAATCGAATTTCTAATATGTTTGATTAAGTTTGAGATGGGTTTATCGTGAACAGTGTTTTAAATAACACTAGTTCTTTAACCCGATAACAAATAGAATGTGATTTGGGTTTGTTGTGAACTGTGTTTTAAATAACACCTAGTTCTTTAACCCAGTAAAAGGAGTTTTATTGAATCTGCAATTAGATTGAAATTCGAACTGATAATCTAAATTATCAAATTTAGAAATGAGCGAGAATGGAGTATCACCAGTTTTGCTCCAAAGCGATAGTTAAATCTTTAATTAGATTTGAACGTGAAATGGTAATTAATTTTACCGATAACACCACGGTGTTAGATATGGAGTATTACCAGTTTTGCTTCATGGGATGAATAGGTTGGGATTGGGAAATAAAATAAATAATTACTTCGTTGTGGTTCGCTAATCTCGACTAGTTGGAAAACCATAATTTGGTTTTAAATGACATCCAAAGGAAGATTTCAGGATAAATTTTAAAGAATTTATCTTGGATAAAATTAATGGGAACTTTTCCCTAAGAATGTGGAATTTAGAAACTAGCTGTAGGTTGGCTATGAAGAATGGTTTCCTGGGTATTGATCTGATGTTGGTTTCGGCCTTCGGGGTTAATGTTCGGGAAATTGTTCTCTTGCTAATTTGCGGTTAGTGACTAATGAATTAGAATGAGGCGTATGTTGTGTTTGTGTAACATTTGTTTTCAATATACGCGGGTTGTTCGGAAAGTCCGGGTTTATACCCATTCTGAATAACCGATTCGACGATATGTCGAAGATGAAGACGGTGGTTGAAGACCGGAAGTCTTCACATCGTAGGGATAATTACTGACGATCCTGATTGGGCTGTACACCCAAGAGGATGGAAATAGTTAGTGGTCGTCCAGACGTACTTGGAGATGGATGGATATGCGAGGAAAGTGCCTCCGGTTTCGTTCAGACCCAGAACGGACTTGTAAATGGATTGTGTGCCTGACATTGGATTTTATTCTGTGTTGATTGATTTCTATTAAATATATATCTGCTTGGCGGCGGAGAATTTATTCTCTTGCTTAACGCCCTTCTCTGAGACGTACGAGCTTAGAGGTTATATATCGATAGATATCAATCGCATGGCATGAATTGCCTGTGTGGCATGCTGAGTTGCATGGATCAAGGCTTTTGTTGAAAAGCAAAGTCTTGTGGTTGATGATCAAAGCACGCCTACGTGGCAGCTTTGTGTATAGCGTGTATTCGCAAGCCTCACACCTCGGTATGAGTTAAAAACGGGATACGGACCGCTGGGAGAGCGCACGTTTCTTTCTAGCTTTGGTGGTGTCAGTGACTTACCAGCCCTGACATATATATACTTTTCACCTTTGTGGTTGTTGGAATGAGGCGCCTCGATTATAGGTCTGTAAGGACCGGGAAACGTGTGTTCAGGCATAATTAATCCTCTAACGTAAGTGAGGACCGGCCCAGCCGCATCCAGGGGTTACCCAGTGTGCGTAATCCCGGGGACATTTGCTAGAGTGTCTCGAACGCGGAGAGGAGCTTGCCCCTTGCCTCGACTCATGACGGAAATCCAATTTCCAATACGTGTATCGCGGTTTTAATTGTAGAACTAGTATGGCGACATGATATATGGTACCCATGCCGTCTATGATTTATACTTATGATTGAAATGTTTTGACACTATACACTTATTATAGTATCAAATGATTTGTTTTAAAACGTATCAAGCATGTTTGGCTATTATAAGGGAAAACCCTATCCCCCGGCTTGCGTTGCATTGTATGATAGGACCTGGGTCTTATAATAGCTTCATTTTTCGAAAAAGCATTGCGTTGTTTATTCTATGCACTGGTATTCTTGGGAGGAAACCCGTTCCGTGTTATACGGCGTGGTCCCTTGAATTACTCTCTTTTAAAGTAAAGTTTTAAATAACTGTTTTAGTTCTCACACCAGTCACATGACTGACCTGGAGTTTATTGTTTTAACCTAAACTCTGGGTGCCCCTATTTTCCGCACGGGCAGCTAGTAGTTTTGGTTTTGCAGATTTATATTCACAGGATCCTGGTTTACAGCTGGAATGATATCCGGAAAGCTCTGTATCCGTATATCACCTTCAGTTGTGCTTTATATTATTTTTCCGCTGCTATGTATTTAAATGTAATTTAAATCTCTGATATTTCTGTGTAATATTTATTCATTTATACTCTGTATATTCTTGTATCTGATGGAATTGTTGTAATATACAATGAAATGTTCTTCTGTTTGTGTTCTGGTTTGTCATGTTCTCAACGTTCAGGGGTTTCGAACGGTTTAGATCGGTTTAACGACTGATTCAGATCGAGCGAAATTCCTTGCCGTCACACCACTCGCTCTAAATTTTGTAATTGCTCTCATGCATACATCGCTGTCCCGTGTTACCATATGGTCTTCGTACATTTTCGTGGAAAATAAAAACCCATTCACTTGGTACTTCGTATAACTGAGCGCCATGAACTTCGGCCGGTGTATTAGTCACCAAAGAGTTGGGTCTACATCACTGCAATTCAACAACTACATAAAACACAAGAAGAAAAATCAAGCATGTTCATGAAGGTGTATTACAAACTTATAAACACGTAAAATACTTTAGATGATGTAATACCTCTTTACGTAACCATATGTTAAAAGGTTTAACGACTTCGACAGTTGTACCTCTGCCTCATCATTGAAATTTAGTTTATTTCACATAGGAGTTGTACCTTCTATACGTAGATAACACATATCGAAATGAATATATAAATTGAATTAAAAAATGGAAATTCGAAACCTACTTCATGGACTTACTTCTTCCATGGATCCAATCCATCATACTTATTTAGGACCCATCTATGCGCTTATTCGAATTGCACTTGGTTTAATGTTATATATTTACCGTTATCCAAAGGTATCTCACCAGCAAACTCATCATCCTCGTCTAAAAATGCTTCGCGACTATGTTTATGGTTGCCATAACCTCCGTTTGAGATATATTCCATGCAATAAAGGCTAGCTTCTTGTATGATATATCCTTCTGCAATACACCCTTCAATGTATCTTTTGTTGCGCACATACCCTTTATATGTTTTCATCAACCTATGATTGTGGTCAATTATAACTTGCACACGATAGCCATATACATAACTGAAATTACTTATTTACCGTTTAAAAGGATACATCCATCTATATCTGACAGGGTCACCAACCAATGCTTGATCGACTAAATGAACCATAACATGGATATTGTTATCAAAAAATGCAAGTGGAAAATGTTTTTCAAAAACACACATTGCTTCCACCAACATTGTCTTTGATTTCATAAGGTGTTCCCTATTGATCACCTTTGAGCACAAAATGTCAAAGAATAGACTAATACGATGAATAGCATTTCGTAGATCCTTATGTTGTGTGTAAGTATGTTGAAGCAATACCGGAAGCAAATGTTGCATTATGACATGGTAATCATGTGATTTCATATTTCTTAGTTCGAGAGGATTGATGCTCACGTTGTCGCGGAAGTTAGAGGAGAACTTGTTAGGTACTTTCAAATTTTTCAATACATTGCAAAATATTATCTTTTCTTCTATGCTCAAGGTGAAAGTTGCCTTTGGTATGATTGTTTTTTTGGTTTCAGGATCTACCATCACCCACAACTTTTGTGCTATAGCCATGGTTTTCATATCCTTGCGTGCATTGATGCCATCTTTTGACTTCTCTTTATGGTCCATAATGGTGCAGATGAGATGCTCTACGAAATTCTTCTCCGTATGCATAACATCAATATTATGTCAAATCATATTTGCTTCCCAATATCGTAAATCAAAAAAGATAGACCTCCCTTACCAAGTAGAAACATTTTACCTTCTTCAATGGCTGACATTTTCCTTTTTCGACCAACTTCTTCTTTGTGTTTACCGATTTTCATTTTGACATTCGCTACTCGCTTTTCAACTTCAAAACCATTCAATGGTCTTTTAGGACGACTAAGTTCTTATTCATTGTTGAAATTTGTCTTGTCGTATCGAAACCTGTCTGTTAGGAAGATACATTCGATGTCTCATAAAACACATCTTCTTACTTTCAGGAAGATGATAAGAACAAGTGTTTTCCCCATAAATGGGACATGCAAAGTAACTGTGAGTTGTACATCCCGATAAAGTCCCAAGAGCAGGCTGATCATGGATCGCCCACAACACCCTAGCTCTCATTATAAACTTGGGTTTATTTGATGAATCATATGTAACAACTCCTTCCCATAACTGCTTTAACTCATCTACCAAAGGGTCTAAATAAACATCAATATCTTTCCCGGTTGTTTTGGCCTAGAAATCAACAGTCTTAACATTGAAAACTACCATTTCATGCACATAAACGGAGGAAGATTATACAGTACTACAATTACAGGCCAACCACTGTAAGGGTTAGTAAGAGAAGCATTCGGACAGAAACCATCTGTTGCCATTCCAAGTGTGACATTTCATGGTTCAACTGCGAATGTTTTATCAAAAGAATCCACTCCTTTCCATTGAGAAGTGTCACATGGATGACACGTTACATTTGGATCAGACTTGGCAAGGCCATGCCAGGTCATTGCATCTGTTATCCATGGTACAGAATACAATCTCTTCAATCTAGAAATTAATGGAAAATGACTTAATGTCTTTCGAGCTACTTTGGTTCCTTTTCTTGCATCGTTAAAAGATGTCCTACATCTTGGTTCATTGCAATTTGTACAAGAAATTCTATTCGCATCATCTTTGCAGTACAACATGCAATCTTTGATGCATGCGTCATAAGTTTTGTAATTCATCCCAACTTGCTAAATGAACTTCTTCACGTCGTGGTATTTTGTCGGTAGCGTGTTACCTTCGGTGAGTAACTCCTTCATTAGTTCGAGTAGTGCAGTCACACCATTATCTGAGAAGCTGTATTGGGTCTTCAAGCTATTCAGTTTCACAATGGCATACATCTTCGTTATCCCTTTTGGACATGAAGGGTATAGTGTCTCTTTTGCGCATTCATAAAGTGGTGCATACTTCTTACTTTCATTGGCCTGCCAATTGCCATCATCCGTACACTGCTCTCCAACATTAGCATGATCAAACAACGGATTTTCAGGTTGAAAATCATGTAATCTATTTGCATCATTGACTAGATCTTCCATCACAATATGTTCAGCCTCGTCAGTACTTGTGGCATTACTAATTGGTTGCTGTTTTCCCATCTCCACCCTTTTTTCCCCATGAAAATACCATACGCTATATGATTGGATAAAAACCCATCTAAGCAAATGAAAATGAATTTCAACTAATTTAAACGTCTTCATATTTTGACACCGATTGCAAGGGCATAAATACACTCCTTTCTTACCACCGCTTTATTCAAAAAAAAACAAATAATCATGTTCACCCCACCAATATAATCTGAAGATCTTTGATTAGATTCACTTATCCACATTTTGTCTATACTGAATGGCATGTTACCCGCCTATAAATTCAAAAATTGTTACAACTTACAAATCACACCAATCATTGGATGTTTTCATTGGCAAGTTGGTTTTTTTTTCATCTATCACTAGATCACAAATGGGCTCACCCCCTTCACACATGCCCGTATCTTTCTCCGTTAAAACATCAAAGGAATTTTCAGGCCTTAGCGAGCCTAGTTTGTCTAGCTAGGTTCAGTACTTTTGTCTAGGTTCAATACATTTTCAAGCCTTAGCAAGTTAGTTTCTGTACATTTGTCTAAGTCCGGTACATGATAAGTAAATAAAACTAGCTAATTCAGGTGTATTTTTTAGCACATGAATTAACTAGTTAACCTAAAACTAGTTTTATTTACTCGAATGAGTATGGTAGTATAACAAACAAAATTCAAGGTTCATATTCTACATATCTAGTATCATGACTAGCTAATACAAGGAAATAGATCAAATAACGTGTGCACTAACCATAGTGTAATATGACCAACTGCGAAAACCTAACTTTCTTCAACATTCAACCTTGCTTTGTAACTTCCCTTAGGTAAAAACCAATAAATAGCTCTCCGTCCTACAACATGTTAAGCATGAATTGAAACAATAGCGCAAAAAATATTGATTACTAGAAACCGAATCAAAACAAAATTTTACCAGCAATAGAGACGCACGTTTTGCAGACAATGACAAAGAAATAGATTTGAACGGACAACCATTAGATTTCTATAATTTTGTAGGAGCGTTTTCAGAAATGGAAATACGACACGTGATACAATATTAGACGAGGGAAATAAAAATAAGGGAGTGCGAGAACCTGAAAGGATTAAAAATTTGGAGGGATGGGTGTTCTTTTTCGGCCAAAAGTTTTTCACAAAAGAGGCACGAATTTGGAACGACCAACAATCGAATCAAATTAACTAATCCAAAGCATTCGCGATGGACGGTCAGATTTGGGGTGCTTGGGGTGGTGTGGATCGCAAACTGTTGTTTGATACAGATCTGAGCATTATTAAATTTGACACGGCTATTAGCCGAATTGTATACCCGCATCCTTGTGTGCCATATTCGCTGATATGGTGTAGTGTAGCGTAAATCTGCTATTAGTCTTAAAAACAAGCTTATTTTACAAATTTGTCCTGATAGAAACAATAACGTTACAAAACAATAAGCATGTTTGGTGCCCAATAATAGAGCAATACATGATATAAATAATCATATATAACACAATGTCATCAACGCAACAATAAATATAATACTCCATAACAATACGAATGAGATACAAAATAAGTCAAACTCCTACCTACTTTCAAATATTTTTTGCATACAAAATAGAACCAATACATATAACCAAATAATTTATAGATACATAAGTCCACATAATGACATATAGTACAAAAAACAACCTAGTCTCTATTTAAGCCTAATATGTCAATTTGGTCATATCATTCCTGGATCTTAAAAGTCTGAGACCGACCAAAGTATTATACAAAAAAAATGGCTCAAACTATATATGTCTAATTCCATGATGATGATATACATATCTTATGGAATGTAATATATGCACAACATAATCAATAAACTCGAGCATAAAATTAATAAAACATTCGCTACACATCAAACATCTGTAAAACATCGTATACAATCACATACTTCAAGCATCCATAATACACATCGGGCCATACACATCATACATCTATCTCACACAACAAACATTACGCATAACACATATCACACAAAGCAAACCTCAAACATCAACTTATTTATATTCATTTAGCAATACTAAATTTATTCATTTCTTTCTTTATATTAATCTATATTGCCGCTACAGCTGTTATATATGTTGTTATTATTAATATTGTTAATACTATATTTTATATATATATAATTATTACTGTTGTTAATGCTAATGACATAAACAATTCTGACTATCCATAAACGAATTATTACTATTATATTATTATATCACACAATAACAAAAGTTCATTTTTTTTTCTTATAATTCTTTACCATCTAAATGAGTGGATCTAAATTTATTTAGTGATTCACATTTCAAATAAATGGTTGAGATTTACTCAATCAAAACAGTTATCATAATTCTCTCCCAAATTATTCTCCTATATTGTTAGACCAAAAAATGGCACTAACACCCAATATGATAGATTTCGTATTGAATAATCGAGAATAATGATCAAAAAGCATAAAAAAGCAATCAACACACGAGATTTATAGTGGTTCGGTGTTAACAAGCCTACATCCACTTCATCGATTCTTATTTCATTCGTAGATTACAATTACAATGAATACATTCACATAATCACTCGAATACAATGAATTATTCTCTTCGAATTCATTGATTTTCATTGAAGAAGAAGGTTGTTCTCTGTAGTAGAATACTGAAATGGCGGCCATGAAAGAACTAAGTGCCAAAGTCCTCTGAGATCTCCACGAAATGCTGTATTTATAGTCGAATGGAGGTTGCTCCTGGGATCGGTTTGGGTGTGACATGGCAGCCATCCAGTGGATCATGGAAAAGTAGTGGGAAACGTGGAGAAACAGTTTCTAGATCATGGGATGCCATGTGTAAATAGATCCGAATGATAAGCCTAGAAAATAGGAGCACGTTGAGGAGTGGTTGCAGCTTCAGGCAGTTCGGGTAGAGGGTATTCCGATCCGATCCGGAGATGGGGATCTGATCCAATCCGATCCGAAAGGAGGGATCCGATTCGAGAGGGGGGTCCGTTCCGATGACATTTGTATGTATAATAAAGTTTTCCAGCTTTCTATCACTCTACCCAAGTGATCGCCAATCAATGTAGGTTCATACTCTAGTCCCTGACTTTGGGCAGCCTGGTTACAAAGCAGGCTAACATTTTGCCCCAAAGTACATCTTATTGCAGATGAGATGTGCTTTGAATAAGTCAAGCTAAATCTTTTTGGAATGTTAACCACCCTTGAGGAGGCTTTATCAGCTTGTTGCATTGCTTCCATGGGCGCTAGTCAGGCCAAATTCTACAGAAGGAGTAGTCAAAATGATCAGATAACTATTTTAAACCTCGTCGAATTAAGAGATTTTAATTCTTTCATCAAAAAGTCATGTAGGATTGCTGGCTTCCGTGCATGCGATCATGCCTGTATAGGTCGTTGCCAAACTACGTCGTTTTCCCACGCAAATCAGACGTATTGTAGAGTTAGACCTTCCTTTGCATACGAGCAAATGCATGAGGTAGTCTTCCAAGTCATGTGGTAGTATAAGAATCTTCGGGCTCTGAGCTGGGATCTACAGAGAACACCTTGGAATTGGCATAGGAATTTGTCATTTTTGCTTGGATTTGGACTATCTCAATATCAAGATATTAATCTAGGGCTCCACGATCGCATTGAATTGTAACATTAAGGAATCTGAAAGCGACGATCACTCCAGATCATGTTAATAGAAAATCAAAAACCAGTGGATGCATCAGACCTTATTAAGATAAATCCATGATTACTTCAGATGGTTTTATAATCCCATGATCACATATAATTCAGTACGAGATATTGTTGAAAACATGCAAGCCAATGGCTGGTATGATCATCATAGTCGTAAGGCAATAGAGTAGTTTATCACATTCCCCGTTTAATGCAGTGGCGGATCAAGTCTTTGGATTCATGCCTGACCCATTTGTTGGCTCAGTTGGATGGTCAAGACGAATCATGTCATACTCTGGAGATATAGTGTATATGTTCTAAATCATGCATCCACTCAGGATCATACTCAAAGTCATTCTACGTGTTGAAGCTCATGATCCTAATGTCAGTAAAGGACAAGCGAAGTCAGTGCTTATGCCATCAGCGTCGGTGGGGGTTGGGCAAAGTCAATCGGGTATCCAATCTTTATGCTTTTATGCTTTTGGTCGTTGCATCAGATTAGAGTTGTAGGTTTATCAGTCTTAGCCGACTCAAGTCGTTCTGCGCTCTTTTTCAAGTTAGCAAGAGTTAGGGTTGTATATGCGAATGGTTGAATAACATTCGCTTTCGTGTCATCCCATTTCTTTTATCATAAAACGAGGATTGCCTCATCGAGTGTCAGCGAACTTAAATACTCTCCTTGCATCAGCCATGGAGTTAAGTAAGCGCATCAGTCATGCAAGCAAGCGAATGTCATTAGCGAGTTATTCAAGCTTCTTTGTTCATGTTTTAGCATAATCCGAAATAGCAATTATAGCCTTGTTGAGTCTATCTCTCATGCTTGATTCCACTAAGCTTGACAATCAAGATCGCGGGCTCGATAAATGACATTGGTCTTTTTCGGAATTGTACATTCCTATCAGTCTTTTTCGGGGCTTTTCTTTTGTCATTATCATTTCAAGAGTTAGATGGTGCTCTATTTAGTCATGAAGACATTGAGATCATCCATTTCAACATTAGCACCCTCTTATTGCATGAATCTGTCTGTCTTAGGATACGATTTTCCAACGTTTCTATGAAAATTTCACGATAGAGAGATACCGAGGTTTGTTTCAGAGGTGAATCTGCCAAGTCCTCTTGGTGGGTCTCAATGTAGAGAAATTTTGAAGTTTGAGAAATCCAGAATACCAGATACTATTGCAATCAACACTATATATGGTCCAAGTCGATTTACCGATGCCGCTGTGGCGTTGAATCTTTCAAGGAATGCATGCAGGGTCTCGTCAAAGCTCTATTGAAGCATCAACTAATGTTGGCAATCTAGCCCTATCTTTGAGAAGTTTTCGCCAATTGTCCAATTTAGCACTAGTACCCCCAACATGAACTCTTGAGGTGGGTGGAAGCCAGTCTCCGGTTTCTTGGTTCCGCATAAGTAATTGTCGTCAATTAGGCTTCTGTCTTTTAATTTTGGATGGTGATCTCCTACTCGGATGTATGTAGGTTGTTCTTAAGGAGCCATTCTTTTGGTTACAATTTTGGAATTTGCGGAATTTGATGATAATAAATGTGCATAAAGTCGGCGGATAGTCGAATTATGTTGCTCCAGGCTCGTATCCTGTGCCCTCCATCCATGGGTTTTTTTGCTAAGCTATGAGCGTCAAATCCAATTCTTTTCTGAATTCATACCCCCCTCATCGAGTCTTGAGTTCGAGTTTGATACAAAATGATTTGTTTGTGTCTAGTACATGTTAATCTTTTGTCTCCCATCCAGGCTCCGAGGATTGGAGTCGAGTGGCGATAAGGTCGAATTATAGTCATCTCAAATGCTCCCTCTAGCCCCTTACATTAAGGAATGGGGAACTTTATGTTGAATTTGAGTTGGATTTGAAGCATTCATCTGAATTTGAGTATATGTTGGTTGGACTCCATTTAAGTTTCTAGTGGCTCTTGCATTGCCGTCGTTTTCATCCAAAATGTTGCAGTCAGAAGTTGGATCTTGCAAATGCTTGGGAGGAGGTTGATTGCACCTTGTTTCATTCAATACTACGTTTCCAATGTATCCTAGGGTATCATGTGATCTGAGCCGCGTAATGGGGAATGTGTGAGCCAAGTTCGTAGTCGCTTGAATTCCCATGATGTTCGCTCCAGCGTGTAGGCTATAGTCGCTTGGCCTTCCATCTATCCAAGTAATGAAGTTATCCATCATTTTCTATCACTTCCAGAGAAGTTCATCTTACCGAGCCATCTAGGTTCTCAATTTAGCAAGGGCACTATCCATTTCATATGTAGTCTGATACGCTGAGGGATCACCACTAGGGGAAATCTTCTGACTTTCTTCATTCCTAATGCCTTCTGCGCTAACATCCTTAGCATTGAAGAAAGTTCTATCTTCCATTTTATTAACCCTTGAGTTGAAGTATTAAGCAATCCACTTCCTTGCAAGCTAGAAGTCAAAGTGATGGCATGCCCCTTATCTGGGGTCTTTCAATCAGTAAGTCTATCGGGACTAGCAAACGGACGTTCACTCTGCATCCATTTTGTGGTTATCAAGCGGCCTTTCAAATTTAGACATGGATGCATGGAAAAGAGACATTGCTTTCAAA
This sequence comes from Allium sativum, assembly GCA_030737875.1. Lineage (NCBI taxonomy): Eukaryota > Viridiplantae > Streptophyta > Magnoliopsida > Asparagales > Amaryllidaceae > Allium > Allium sativum. The sequence continues at coordinate 550,201,480 of CM060916.1, forward strand.
GCTTAAGTGATTGAGTTATCCAAGTGCTCAAGTTATCATATTCTTCATTCAGTGTATATGCGAGGTGGCACTTGTCATTGCACTTGGGCTACGTCCAGTCACACATGGGTGTGTATTCTGATTTGATATATCACTCTTAGGGCCTCCTTTCGGTCTTTTTTTAATTCACATGATAATTTTAGCATTTGGCATCAGCGTCAGCCTTCTGGACGTGGCCCTTTGTTTGTTTTCCACTGGCCTATTGCAGTTGTCGTGAGTGTGGCCCTCGCATTCTTGTCTTGTTATCTTGTTCAAGCCTGCACTCTGTAAATAAAGCGACTCTTTAAGTAATAGGTAATAAAGCATATCACAATCAAATAAGGGTTTAAATTCAGAATCTCTGCAATCAAATAGTATCTAACAAATCATAAAGAATTTATCTAAAGGGCATGATGTGTGTGCGCCCCCAATTAGTCATGAATAAAGTGCCTAGTCAAAGCTTATTCGACATCGTGTTTCCCCCAATCCTTCCATGGGGGGTATCGGCTTAGCTTTCAATCTTATCCCCAATCCTTCAGTGGGATAGGAGCCTGTTGTCTTCGGTACTTAGTCTTAGCACCTTTATACTCTCCTGACGCATGCCCAGGTTAGAGTTTAGCAAGGCAGTCTTTAATCGTGGTGCACCATCACGCCTTGAGGACATCATTTTCCCGCCCTTTATACTCTCTCTCGAATCATGAGAGTTAGAGTTAATCAGGCAAATGGTCATGTCATTCGCTGCGGCTTTCCTTCTGCGCTCTAATCCCAAGAGCGGGATTCTTCCGGCTCGAATGTTGTTCTCAAACTCGATTTTTAGTCCATACTCCATGCTTTACTCTGGCAGATGGAGCTTTTCGGGCAAGTGCTCGGGTCACACTCGCCGAGGCGCTACCTCCTAATCTCCAATTCACAGGTAGAGGTGGTTATTCGCAATAATCAAGTTTCTCTCGTCCCATCGACTTGTGGGATGGAGTTTGGTTGGACGCTGCAATGTCATCCTTTAAATGTTCTCTCAAATTATGAGAGCTAGAGTCACAGATCGAGTGGTTTTTAATCATGGCGCGCTCATCACACTCGTCCTAGGTTTGTACTTCTATCCAATCTCTGAGGATTAGATTTAGTCAGGAAAACAGTCAGAAAATGTTTGCAGAAGCTTTGCGTTCCTCCGAACAATCTACGGGAGGGGTGATAGGCACTGAACTTCGGGTACTGCCTGCTTTATTTGAATTCATATAATTTGGTGACGTTAAATATAGGACCGAGCCATGTAAACGGTCGAACTGCATCCATCTAAAATAGGATTCCAACTTTGAAATGCAAAAGTGAATGCACAATTATCTTTAGCTCTACTACGTATAAGCCAAGGAGTGGATGGCCATTTCGGATCCACCTTAAGTTATACAACCTCTTTCAGGCGGAGGGTGTGGCTTTGTAAATGAGCGGTTCAGTCAAGTTTGTCATGATATTGCTCCATAACTTTATATGCGGGTGTTAGAAGTCTGCCTCCTAGGTACCTACACCATCCATATATTAATTCATCTGAGTCAATTACATAAATAACTCATAAAGCATGCAAATATAAGAGTTATAGTTAAAGAGTAATCCTGTTAAAGAAATGAACATAATTCTATGCGAAAATGGCATTGCATGCTCTTTGCAGGTACATTTTGCCTCGACAATCTCTGTCGGGGATGGCTGCCAAAATCTTTAGATGGTGATGAACGTCTTTTCAAACCGTTGTGGGATGGCAGTACCGAGAATGAACAGACCTTGATTGGGGTCTTGGAGTGACAAAGGCAGTTAGGTAAATGCTATAAGCGAATGATAAGGTCGCATCTCCTTTGAATCGCCTTCTTGCCCCCTTGCTAAGGGCAAGGATTGAGTGTCAGTGAGTCATATATGTATTGCTAATGGTAGTATATCATCACATTGGTGCTAGGACAGTAGTTGACAGGATAATAATGGGTTCATGCTTATAGAAACTTTTGTGCTTTCCATGCTAGGAAATAGGATATGGTTGTTAGGGGGATAGTCATATCTCATCCATCCGCAGATATGCCTTCAATCCCAAGTCGGGAGTAAGATCTAATGCACAAATAATCAATCAGCATCCAGGCTTAAGTGCTCTAAATTTTTAACTTGCCAATCTTCGGGCAAGGCTGAGGCAGTCGATCATGCAAGCCTACGATGTATCAGCTTTGAATTAGATGATGCAATCCCAAGCAATCGACATTCGAATTTCCAATTTCCCCCATCATTTGGGGGCACAAGTTACTTGACTAATCCTTGATGAAGGGAGTGAAACTGTAAATCTTCACTTTCTAACTCCAAAATGTCGTTCGTCAAAAGTTTCATTCGTGTTCATCTCCCATCTAGCGGGAGGCTGATTAGTGATTTTGTCGAATCACTTAGGGTAGTGAATTAAGAAATGAGACTTGTTGATATCTATCTCTGGATAAGCTTTAAAAAGGAATAAGCAAAGCCATCTTGCATGTCATATCTCGAGGCATAACGAATGATGGTACGCCCTTCGTTTCTCCTTGCTGGAAACACTCCGTGCTGCAGGAAGTTTCTAAAGGGAGTTGTCTATTACTCTCTTCCGAATTCGGTCTCCAATACTGGATCAACTTTCGAGTGTCTCGATTGGGATCATCTCTATCTCTTCTGAATTATTGGAACTTGCTAGGTGGCCAAATTATCCGCTTTTTGATTTTCTGTATGCAGAATATAAGATATATTATAATGTTCTGATCCATCCAACAGCTCTTCTACCCGTTATAGGTAAGCTGCGAGTCGTAGTCCCTTCATCTGGAATGTCCTTCGAATTAATACAACTTCACTGCAGGACTTTCGATTATTCTTTGCACCGTATGTATACAACTTCCAGGTGTTTGGTTTTCATCTTTCATTTTAAGGGGCCATCTTCTTCATCTAACACATTCTCTTTGGGAATAGTAAACTCAGCGAAGAAGTCAGCTAACGCTTGCCCCCATATGGATTTCTTCTGGAGGGAATTGAGGTCAACTGGTTTAGCCCAATGTTCCATTCAGGCAATCGTCTGAATATCGCAGGTCATTGCAGGACCTGTTGTAATGGCTAATCAGTGCGTATCACAATCATATGAACTTGGAAATAGTGGAAGAGTTTTCTCGAAGCAATCAACAAGTTGTAAACGAGCTTTTCAATCTTTGGGTAGTTGCTTCATTAGACGTTTCCCTCCTACATCCCAAATCATCATTCTCTCTAGGATTTATGTCTTCGGGCAAATCATCAAGCAACTCTTTCTGCGATGTCTCTCTTGCTTGCTAAGCCCATGCCTCCTTTACACTACACCTCCTCGGGAGGGGAAGCACTTTTGGGTTCCACGCCATCTTTTTTGCGTAGCATATTCCATTCAGCCAAGTAGAAGGCTCCTCTAGTGACTTGGTCATCACAGACCATTCTCATTCCAGTTTCAGTGCAATGTAAGCTCTGAATTCTACTAGATCCTGTCGGTCTAAACCTTGATCAGATAAGCTTGAGCACGATAGCATAGCTTACGAGTCTTCAAGTAATATTCATGCGTTATGTCGCAACGGAAATGAGAAGAAGAGAGCTAATGGTTGATTTATATTTGCATTAATATCGAGCTCTCATCACTTCACCCAGGTCGTACGGTGGCTGGTGGGCAGTAAAGTTGCTATAATCTAGGAAAGGATCCATAGGTCCAATCATGGCGTGTGGTGGTTCAACTAGTACCTAACTCTGGACACCAAAGTATGTTGACCTAACTCTTATTCGATGGAGATCGGTCTTCCTTGATGCGGTTGGCATCAAATAGCCATTGCAAAGGTGAACCGCTTGACATATTTCATTCATCATATCATACAATTAAAGTGTAGTCTTGGGATGTTGGGATCCTTAGCTACTTTCTGGTATCCCATTATTGACAATCATGGTCACTAAGATCATATGAATAATCTTCGGAGTTGTGCTCGGACTGTTCCATATAACGACCATTAGATGCTCCGCCGATTGGACAGGTTTAAGTCACATAAATTAGGTGGTCACTACTCGTTAGTGAGCAACATCAGTTGTATCGATGAAATCTATACACCATCAGAGCTATGGAAGAGGAAACTACCATGAGACAATCATTGTCTCGCATACTGTCATTGATAGCAAGCTGAATCTGATCGATAGCTCCTGACATTGGCTTACTGATGCAAATATGTGTCATGGCTCTAGAAAGAATCTTAGTCGTTGCCATCTTGCTATGACATTCTCAGACTATCCGTCTAATTTTCATTGACAAGCTTTGGTGACTGCTGTTAGTCAAAATATATGTCGAGCCGAAGGCGAGACGTGCTCCGAGACGAAGGCGAGGCCGTCAGCGGGTCTGGGCGCAGCGCTGGTGGGGGTCCGGGGCCCCATAGTCCCGACATGATTTTTTCGATTTTGCTAGATGGAGCCTTTTCTGAAATGATCCGAAAATGTATTTTTTTCCAAAAACAGCCATACCGGTCGGATCGAAATTTGCCTTCAATCTGCGGTTCGGAGTTAACATCGGATTGAATTATGTACGCAGGTCAGTTCATGCTAGATGATGGCACTCGGTTCGGATCGGACCGAGATAACAGCCTCTGTTCGGAGAAGCTTCATCGAGTCGGTACAGATCTCCCTCTTTGGTTCGGATCGGAGGTTCTTGTTCAACCCACGCTTGTTCGGTCCATAGGTCATTGACAACATCCGACCCGGAGCTCGAGCTGCTGCTGAGAGTTGTCTGTTACGTGGATGCTCTCTGTTGTCTTCATGAAACTCGCTATTTCCTAACTTTTCTTAGATCCGTAATATACAAACTCGCTAACATCATTGAAAGCTTCGAAAGCAATGAAAATACGGATTATCTCTTTGGACTTAGTGATCCAAACAGTAGACAAATAATCCGAAAATCCGAGAATCTTCATTTCTCAGTGAAAGCACCAAAATGTTAGACCAAAAAATGGCATTAATACCCAATATGGTAGATTTCGTATTGAATAATCGAAAATAATGACCTAAAAGCATAGAAAAGTAATCAACACATGAGATTTATAGTGGTTCGACGTTAACAAGCCTACATCCACTTCATAGATTCTCATTTCATTCGTAAATTACAATGAATACATTCACATAATCACTCGAATACAATGAATTATTCTCTTTGAATTCATTGATTTTCATTGAAGAAGAAGGTAGTTCTTTGTAGGAGAATACTGGCATGGCGGCCATGAAAGAACTAAGTGCCAAAAGTCCTCTGAAATCTCCACGAAATGTTGTATTTATAGGCGAATGGAGGTTGCTCCTGGGATCGGTTCGGGTGTGACGTGGCAGCCATCCAGCAGGTCATGAAAAAGTAGTGGGAAACGTGGAGAAACAGATTCCATATCGTGGGCTGCCATATGTAAATTGATCTGAATGATAAGCCTAGAAAATAGGAGCACGTTGAGGAGTGGTTGCGGCTTCAGGAAGTTCGGGTAGAGGGTACTCCGATCCGATCCGGAGATGGGGATCCGATCCGATCCGATCCGAAAGGAGGTATCCGATACGATCCGAGAGTGGGGGAGGGTCCGATCTGATGACATTTGTATGTATAATCAAGTTTTCCAGCTTTCTATCACTCCACCCAAGTGATCGCCAATCAATGTAGGTTCATAATCAAGTCCCTGGCTTTGGGCAGCCTGGTTACAAAGCAGGCTAACATATATAAGTTTGAACCTATATTTCTTACATATCTCATATAATCTAGGTTATAGATATTTCATATTTACCATAATTCTAGATTATTCAAATATAAAATCTAGTTTATCTCCAATAATGTGCTCTGTAACACTTGGTTCACCCCAGTCGGTCTTCTGGGCCAGCGGATACCTCTACAATCATTTCGTTGGACACTTATCCATTGAGCTTTAATGTCGAGCTAGACATAACATTCCCCTTTTCCTTATTCTCTGGTACTTTGTTTTTGACTAAGGGCATCTCTAGCAGTTGTTCCAATTTCATAAGTAGCAATGCAGTTAGAAGTGCCACAAACCCCTAGTCTCCAGCGATGAGTGGGGTTTGCATACTTTTTTTTTTTGCGTTCTATAACCGGTTAAATGAAAATCATTTATAGGTATAAACAGTTAGCATTTAACCGTTTAACCTATAAGGTAAGTTTGATTTGCAACAACGCATCCCGTTTATTAATCCACTATTTTACTTTAATATTTTAATCCACGACTATTTTGTAAGTTAATCCACAAGTGAATTAACTTAAAGATTTCATGTTTCTCCCGGCGATTAGATAACTTAAAGGGTATAACAATTCAAAAAAGATCCCAACCCAACAAAAGCACATAAAGTATTAATTTCAAAGAAATATGAAAAGACATCACTTCAACTGATTTAGAAAACTCTCTGGTCTCAAAACTAGATCAATGTTGTACACATAGTCCATGGGAAGCAACCCGTCAATTCAATCAAATAAAACAATGGAGTACGAAAACAACGAAGAAGTAGAAAAGAAATGGCCAAAAAAGAAAATGCTTTAAATCGATCAATATCATTGGCCCTAACAAAAGCACATTTATTAAATCAGTCTCATCCACAAACAACTAAGGTTATGGCAGCCATTCGGCTTCATGTTGTTGCATTGGACAAGCCATTCAGACTATCTACGTTTAGATTACTGGTGCAAGATATTTGGCTGTGGAAGGCTCAACATGCTCATAGTTGTCTGCCATCGATGATTGTAACTCGAGCTTTCAAGATTAATGAAAGTTTTGTGCAAGAGGATGAAGTTGATCAGAATTTCATCAAGTGTTCGTGGAAACTAGGAGTGATATTTTTGATGTTTTAAGAAGAAGAACTATACAGAATAAAACATAGAAGAAAGAAAGACATTTGACGTTTAAGTGGATAAACTAATTAAATTCTAAATATTATCTCATTTTGCATAGGGTGGGTTAACTTGCTTCTTCCTAACTCAGATCCACCTACTGAGCGACTGCCCACCGTCATTTCGACCGATTGAATCAAAATTCACACAAACTTCTGCTCGTCGAAAGCGATAACTTACGAGTATCAAAATCAAAGAAAATGAGAAGAGAGGATAAGGCGGATTCGCCATTTTGAGAATTAACGAGAAAGAATTGGGAAAAAAACGGAAGAGAGAATTAAAGGACATCGTTATTGACACTCCAAATATTGTTAAGGGGGGTCAAATTTTACAAACACTCCAATCATAAAAAAATTGTTAGGAGAGGTCACGTACTTTATATTTTATGTTCCCTTTTTACCCTGATAATATCATCAGTTATCATCCCAAATCTCAGTCAATTTCAAATGCAAAAAAAAAAAAAAAAAAAAAATCCCTAAATTATTTGCAAACAAAATAAAAGTGATCGTTTGAGGAGAAATAATGGTGTTGAACGTCGTAATGTCAAATTTTGCTCGGTGGAAGATGATCATTTTGTTTTTTTTGGGTTTGTCATCGCCAAAATAGGGGAATTACTACATAACGACATGAATGGAATAGGTCTGCCGTATTTACTATTTTTGCTTTTTTTGAAATATGTATCCATTGTCGGGTTGCCAAAGCTGAGGAAATAGGGTGTGTCGACAAATTCAGAGGTGGGATACCGTATAAAAAAAATTGTTCTTTATATGTATATCGATTTTCTATAAATCATATATTTTCATATGATCTGATGTATATCGACAAATGATATTATTGTTAATTTAGTATAAAAATTTGATGCAATTCGACTAATGTACCAGATAATTTTTTTCTGATTAACAACTAAAAAGAGATTATTGTAAAGAAGACTAATTTGGTAAAACAAATTTTGTTTGTTAAGAGGGTGCTCTCTGCATTGGTGCTCCCCTTAACAAATTCTTTTTCTTTTAAAGAATTGAACCCTCCTTAACAATACTTGGAGTGTCAATAACAATCCCCAAATTAAATTTAAGAGAGCATTTTTTTTTCATTTTCATTTGTGTAAAGTCTGTAAAACTTAAAACAGGAATGAGAAACCCTTTTAATTTTCAAACGGATTTCTAAACTCCATTTTTTTATTTACGCTCTAAACAAAATATCTAACACATGGAGACACGTTTTTAATTTTCAAATTGTTCTCCATGCACAAATTGTCTCTGCTAGAGAATGGAGACACGATTTGAAATGAGGAAACATGAAAAAAATAATCCAAATTCAACATAAAGCAAGGGCATCGTTATTGGCATTCCAAATATTGTTAAGAAGGGGTCAATTTTTTATTTAAAAGAAAATTATTAAGGGGAGTACTAATAAGGAAAGTAGGCCCTTAACAATTAAAGGTAATTTTACCTTATTATCTATTTAGCCCTTTAACAAATAAAGGCAATTTTAGCTTAACAAATATTGCAAGGGCCATAGTAATTTATTTTTTCAATTCGCATATATCGGTATTTTTAAACCCTAAATAATAAGCGTTTTCAGAGAAATATGATCGAACTATTTTTTCTCTCGACATAAAATGTCGAATTTTATAATTACGACTAATTTATTATTAATTTTCGACATATCATTGTCGATTACATACATAATTGATTACGTGTTGCATTCGGTGTCGCGGTGATGAACTGCTTATTTTAATTCAGTTTCGCTTGTTGAATAAGTTTTTTTTTAATTCAATTTGAAAAGGCAATACGTGAATATTGAGTAGTGTGAAATAATATGTTTGTGTAGCTCTCCAACAATTGTTCAAATAGTGGAGCATTTTTAAAAAATGACCCCCCCTTAACAATGCTTGGAGTATCAATAATAACACCCCGAAGCAAGGATCAAAATGTATTGTATATGCATTCAGAGCAGAATAGAAAGCCAGATAATAGTTCCAATTCCTCTGTGACGGAGACACGATCAAAATTACTAGCCATTAAAGTGTAAAAATGTAGTAATGGTTAGGTTTATTCTTCTATTTCCATTTTTCAGTGCTAAATCTATCTGACTGTCAATTTCTATTTGATTTGATCAATCAACGATATTGTGCGATCCACTCGTCAATTCAATTATGTGCTATGGTTCCGATATAGTTGGACACATGGGAAAAACATTCAAGAAGGTTGGTAACTATATATGTTCATGACCATGATGTGAAGAGTCCACCGTCCTCTGTTATAAAATGTTGCATTAACTTCATCCAAATACACACAGAGATTAAAAAAAGAGTGAGTAGTCGAAAATAAAATATTTTGCTTCTATTGCTTTGATGTAACTGAATACAAGTGCAAATGACATCAAGGGCTGCGAGAAAATATGACTCAAAAGTTGTTATTAACACAGATACATGATTCTTGTTAGCAACAGCCAGCTAAACAAAGGCAGTAATCGACCATAGATGCATTAATTAGTTGTTAAAATAATACAAGTTTTTAGTAAAAAAACCGACCACCATATCGCTTAACTGCATCACGACTGTCGATTGTTTTCCCACCATTGTCGCCGCGGCTAAGCGTTTCCTCAGGGTCAAGTTTCCATCCAGCTGCGCTGGGCCGATCCCAACCACCTTCGGTACTCAAACCCGGCCCCGGTTCCCTGTACTCGATCCTCATCCTCTGAAACATGCCCGCTGAAAACCCCTTATTCTTCTTCGGCTCACTGATCATCATATAATCCTTTGACTGGGTATGTTCCTCGACGACTGCTTTGGTTTGCCTGTGATCATGGTTATGATTGTGTTTGGAGAAGTCCGGTATCAGCGGCTTCGCCCGCCCATCCGGTCCGATGATTACAGGCCTGCATACATGGTCACGACGTGGGTCGTTTTGGGTGAAGATGGAGGAGTCGGCCCATGGGTCGTGTTCGTTTTGAGGGTTGATGGGTTTGTGCCAGCACTTGAAGCTCCCGAACCTGCTCCTGGAACCATCGGTTATGTTTTTGGTGTGATCACTCATTGTTATATATGTGTTTGCCATTTATATGGAGCGTCCTGGCTTGTTTATATATAGTGAGCGGGGAAAAGGAATTTGATTGTTCTCTACTGAAAAAAGGAGTAGAATCTTATTCTTACTTGTGTGCGAGTGAGTGATTTCGAATTTTTTGGCTCTATATTGAATATTTTTCTTTTTGGGCTGCTGAAAAGAGAGAATTTCACGTAGGTATGAGCTGGGTTGATGCTAATATGCGATAAGGTGAGGTTGTTTTTGATTCACAAACGGGGCTTGAATTTAACTAAGTGCCGTGCATGCTAGCGGACTGCCGCAGAGCCACTGCAAAACGAATAATAAATGGGAGGGCATTGACGTTACAAAGCGTTCAACGCTCCCTCCAACATTGAGGAGCACGGATTTACTATTCTTATTCATTTCTGGGCATGTTTCGGTTGACACATGTCCTAACGTCCAATGTTTCAAATCAGACATTTGAACCGTTTAGTCAGCAGAAGGGAATTGTTATGTTGGCATCCGATGTGATATGTCTTTTCCCCTCAACCAACTTCTTCTTTTGGCTGGGTTGGGATCACCTGGACTCAATTCTCCCTGATCTGATGGTCTCAACCGATGAAATCACCCCATTTGAGGCTGAAAACTAATGACAAAGACAATCGATCTAAATATTTTATTCATAAGGACACGCGTTTAAAAATTTATCCAAAAGCACATAATCTAAAACTTTCCGTCGTTCATTTCTCTCTTCTCCGATTTCAAATCCACGGAAATTAACAAAATCAGCAAATTAAAATTAACGAAATCATCTCAACTGAAAATCGAACGAAATCAAATCCGCGGCATGTTGTATATTCGAACCCTAAATATCAATCGAAACAGCAAAATTCGGCACGAAATCGATCTCAAAAATCAATCTCAACTTATTTTTTTTTTTTTTTTGCTATAATCATTATAATTTAATGTTCATTTCTGCCGCTTAGGTTTTTTTTATTTCGGAAGGTGATTCATGGTTTTTTTTTGTTCTCCAATTTTAATGTTCAACTTTTCAGTAGTTGCGTATCAATTTTATATTTTTTTTAGGTATCATTTTTGTTTATTTAACACTGTTTTATATTTGTTTGTTGGGTTTTTAATGTTATATTTATTTTGTAGTTGTACTGTTGCATTATCTATGTATTACAGTCGAACTTATTTCATTATAATCAACCAAACTGTGATGTAACATTTTTTTGCATTAGTTTTAGTTTTAAATTAGTGCAGCAGTTTTTAGGTATCATTTTGCTATTTTTTTAGGGATCAGTTTTCTTATATTAATAGTGTTATGCTGTTTTCTTTATAGTTTGGTGCTATTTTACTTTTGTTCTTGTACTGCTACATCAGTTTTGCTACTCAAACGAATTTATTTCATTTTAAACAATCAAATCGTGATTCGAACATTTTCTATATTACTTTTGTCATTAAATATTATAGCAGTTTTTAGGTATCAGTTTTGTATTTTTTAAGGTATCAGTTTTATGATGTAGTGTATGAGAACTGTTGCAAGTAGTAAGATTTTTGTTGTTTGCTTTGGTAATTGACTTTTTTGATACACAATATTAATTCCAACTGATACTCGCTGATAAAAAAAACACCCACTTACTCAATTCATATCTCACAAAAATAATATTTATTCTCAATAATACCTACTGATTAAAAAAATAATAGCAATCAATTCAATTCAATTATCACAAAAATGAGATTATTCTCAGTAATACACAATAATACCCACTTGTATCATATGATGCCTACAATGATACATAACTGATTTAACAGGATACATTGTTTTCCTACACAATCTAAGTACATAGAATACTACTTCCCATTCCAAGCATGCATTTACTTTTACTTGTACTCAATCCAGTTTTGAATTCAAGTAAATTCTAGCAGCATGCAGTATCTGCAAGTATTTCATACACAATCAAAACTTATACCAACATAATACTGTAAATTCAACTAGAAAATATAAAATTGATACCTAAAAAAATATAAAACCGATACCTAAAAGCTGCTATGATGTAAATTCAACAAGAAAATGTAAAACTGATACCTAAAAAAATATAAAACTAATACCTAGAAACTGCTACGATGTAAATTCAACTAGAAAATATAAAACTGATACCTAAAAAATTATAAAATTGATACCTAGAAACTGCTACGATGTAAATTCAACTGGAAAATATAAATCTGATACCTAAAAAAATATAAAACTGATACCTAAAAACTGTTATGATGTAAATTCAGCTAGAAAATATAAAACTGATACCTAAAAATATATAAAACTGATACCTAAAAACTGCTATGATTTAAATTCAACTAGAAAATATAAAATTAATACCTAAAAAAATATAGAACTGATACCTAAAAACTGCTTTGATATTTTAAAGTAAAACTAATAAAAAAAATGTTTACATCCCACTTTGATTGATTAAAATGACATAATTTCGATTGAGTTTCAAATCTAATGCAACAGTACAAGTACAGAACTGATATAGCATCAAAATTATAAAAAAAAAAAGCATAACACTGTTAAAACACGAAAACTAATACCTAAAAAAATAGCAAACTGATACCTAAAAACTGCTGCTAACTTCGCCATAAAAAAAAGTTTTTTCCAGCGATTTTTTTCTCGTTCATCTTTCTCGTTCGATTTTCTACGACGAATCCACGAAATCAAAAAATCTTGAAATCATATTTACTGCCAAACGAATCAAAATCCACGGCACCTTCATGAATCGACGAAGACGATTGAAATGATAAAATTAGGGCAAATCAAATTAATAGAGGAGCTCGAACAATTCTGAAGATGATCGAACGAGAGAGATGTTTGAAGATCAAATCATTGAGAAAAAAATTGCATTGGAGGAAAATAGAACGAGAAAAAAAATCACGCGAGATAGGAGCGACGAAGAAGAAACAGGGCACGTGATTTAGAGAATTAAAATATAATTAGTGTATTGTCCTTTTGGTTAAATTTTTAATGGGCTGTCCTTATGAATAAAAAAGCCCTTAATTTTGTCCTTGTCGTTAATTGTCCCATTTGGGGGTGATTTAAACTTTGTCCCCCTGAATTATACCCGAATTTCAGAGGGCAAAATGCAAAATTTTCCAAATGGGATGATTTCATTGGTGTGGACCACCGAACCAAGGAGAATTGGGTCCAGACGATCCGCACCCCTTTAGGCTTATCACAAACAGTGCACCAATTGCTTCTTTTGGCATGACAATGCATCAAACGGATTTTATGTTTATTAACTGTGCCATTAGGTTTTAATTTCTTTAAAGCACCCATTTACAACCCATAAAGTTACAACTATGTCGTAAATACATAAATTTACCAAGTGCCATGTCTTCCTCGATTCTAAAGAATTCATCTCTTTGTTTATAGTCTCTTCCCAAAGGTCGGCATCTAATGGAGATAAAGCTTCTTGGAGATTTAACGCAAAAAAAATTTGAAATAAAATCTTTTGCGAATTTTGCTCTTTTACTTCTTCTAGATTCATGTTCAGAAGTCTCGATATGTTCTGTTTTATAAGGCAAGGTATTACTAGATGCGCCCCCATTACCCTTAATTTAAAAGGAAATCTCAATTCAAAGACATCAACATCATTAGATTCTGTTATGTTATGTGAATTCTAATCATAAAATCTTTATGCTTTGTTATTAACAGCGTATCCAACAAATACACATTCATATGCTCTACTTGTTAATCTAATACCCTTAGGATTAGGTATAAGAAAATATGCCAAACATCCACAAGTTCTAAAGTAAGACACGTTCAGTTTATAATTTCTTAGATTTTTAAAAGGTAAAATTTTGCTTTTTGACTTAGGAATTCTACTTAACACATAACATACAGTCAACCGTATTTCCCCCGTCAATTCATAGCTGCACCAGAATTAAGTAAAATAGCAACAACTAAATCAGTCAAAATTTCTATTTTTCCTTTCAGCCTTTCTATTCATTTCAAGTGAATATGATGCAGTACGTCCATGTATTATTCCATGTGAGTTATAAAAATCAACAAACAAACTCGATTCATATTCAGTTCCTCTATCACTGCACGATCTTTTTACTTTCTTACTAAACTAATTTTTTATTTCCGTTATAAAAGGATTAAAACATCTTAAATGCATCACTTTTATTTTTCATGAGAGATACATAAGTAAAATCAGAGCAATTATCTATAAAAGTGATAAAGTAGTAGTGTCAATTTCTTGTTAAAGTGCCATTATACTCACATATTAAAATGAATCAAGTCTAATGTTTTTTATTCTCTAATTACATATTTATGAGGGGTTTTTGTTATTTTTACTTGACTACAAAATTCACATTTTTCAAAATCATTCAATAACATATTAGGAATTCAACCTGACAATCATGTTCTTTATAATTCGTTTATTCACATGATACAACTTAGAATGTCAGATATTAAAATCACATAACATATAAGTAGAAGCAGTCATTTTATTGCAGTCAACATTCAACTTAAGCATACCATTTATTGCATAACCCCTACTCATAAACATACCATTCTTATTGATGATACACAAATCAGCCTCGATAGTTTGTGTAAACCCAGCCTTATTAAGAAGAAAACCCGAAACAAGATTCTTTCTTATCCCTAAAGTGTGTATAACGTCTTTTCAGAACGACGGTCTTTTCAGACGTAAACTTAAGCTCTACGCTTTCAATCCCAACAACATCAGTCGTACAGGAGCATGCAAGACCCAAGAGGTAGGCAAGCAAGGACGCCGCCCAGGGCAACATTGCCGGAGGTGGCGGAAGGGGCAACAAAATAATTCTGGTTCTTTTAATTTTGTTGATATATAATAAATGGGAGGGCAAAATATTTCAAGAAGTATAAGTGGTTTGATGGTTAAGGCATTTAACGGATGGTGAATATGAGTTGGGTTCGACGCTTGGCTGCTGCATATTTTTTACCCTGTAATATTTTGCTTTCTCTCTTCTGAGCGTTGCCTAGGGTACCTTACACTGTTGGGCCGACCCTCTATGGGACTCTCTAAGCAACACTTTCTTATCATCAATTTTTGTGTATGTCTTAAACATAACATGGTCATAACAGACAAGGTGTGTAGCGTTTGTATCTACCTAAGCGTTTGTATCTACCTACCGACACTCTAATCCCCAACAAGGTGAATTTCATCAAAAATCATAGCTACAATAAGCTACTCAGTTAGGTTAGTCAATGATGTAGAGCTAGGCATGTTCTGACATGTTCGTGTCATATGATTCGGTTTTCCACAGTCATAGCAAAGAAATAACTGTCCATAATCATTCTTGTGTGATGGTTTCTGATTTCCTTGTTTATTGTAGGCCTGACTAAGCTTGCGGTTTTGATTATTAAAAATTTTGAGATTTAGTTTCAAAATCGCAGCTTTCTTAGCATTGCTTGAAATAGCAAATATTTCCTCTTTTAAATCTTTCTTACGAGATTCCTCCTTAATAGGAGGAGGGTAACCAAACTTTCTAAAGAGAATTTCTTAGTTATATGTCTAAAGTCATTTTCAAATTTTTTTCCAGATAGGGGGCAACTTATCAATTAATACTATATCTTGAAACTGTTCATAAATTGTCATACCTTTGGATACGATCTAATGTGTAATTTTCTATAGCTTATGAGATTGCGTCTCAACTGACCTATCATTTGCCACCTGGGACATCAAGTTGTAACACCATCATTCCATCTAGCAGTTGGAGTCATTGTTCGAGAAAACGCCTTCAAACAATGTCTTTAGCATGCACTAGGTCACTTTCTTGTACATGTTTCAGCGATCTCCTCGGAGATACAAATTAGTTCTCTAAATTTTGTCATCGCCTCTAAGATAAAGCAACCTTTATAATCTAAAAATATTGTCTTTGTTTGCACTGACAAAATCAATTCCGATTTGCACTCTGAAATATTGCTCAAGGTGTTTAGTTTTGTTGGAGGAAGAAGAGAAAGAAATGTCTGTTTTGACTAAGAAGATAGAAAATAAAAGTGTCTGTTATTCCTTTCTTTCTCTTTTGTCTATAAGCAGAATGGAAAAAAAGTGTACGTTGCTAAACTAATGGAATATTAATGTATTTTAATTTATTCTCATTTAGAACAATATTTTAATACCATTAGTTTTCATAACAGCTCGATAATAATGTCACATAAATGTATTACCGTTGTGCAAGTGTAACGACTCAATTATAATAATGAATCATAAATATATCACCATTGTGCAAGTGTAATGACTCAATTATAATAATGATTCATAAATATATCACCATTATAAAATTGCAATGACTCAATTGTAATACTGATTCTTAAATATACATTACCATTGTAAATTTGAAATGGCTCAACTATAATAACGATTCATAAATATTTATTACCGTTGTATACTTGAAACGACTTATAATAATGGTTCATAAATAAAAAACAATTAACCTGATTTTTTTTAAAATAAATTCACTTTATAAAAGAAACATGTCCAACATGAAAACATAAGAGCAACTCCAACAGAATTACGACTCGTAATGTTACGAGTCGTAATATTCAGGGGTGGGTGGGTAGAATTGCCCAACAGGGGTGAGCCGATCTTGTAACATCCCACTTTTCAGTACTGTGACACCCCACGTCCGTTAATGTCACTCACAAAGGGAATGTATTAAGTTTCGTGAAGCGTTTAGGTAAACAGACACAGAATATTACAAGACAGATATAAAAAATTTTGCAGCGGAAATAAACAACTTTATTAATCATCAAACTACCATGGTCTAAAGCATCAGTTGTCTGAAATATAAAAACCCATTACAACATGAAAACCACTATCTTGTACTTTAGAAACATCAGAGTACATAAAAGAAAGAAAATTCCCCAATAACAAAATATAGCCATTGCAACGAAAATAGGAGCTTGATCCATACATATCAGCAGTTCAAGCAAAATCACGGTCAAGCTTGAGTGTTTCCTCCCTAAGAACCTGGCGAGGGGGGGGGACGGAAGAGAGAAGGAAAAACAAAAGGGGTTAGACATAAAGTCTGGCGAGTCTAGTAACTTTTAGCCAGTAAATAAATAAAGGTAATCATGATAGGCATAAAGTGGATAAGAGAGATAATAATACAAATGGCAGGAGTGACAAGGCAGATAAGATAAGGTGTATACATGCTTCACTAATAACTACTCTGCACTATTACTAGTATAATTTAAAATGAGATTATCCCTACCACTATAAGTTGGTAGGCTTAGTGCATACGTCTGAGTGTACCCTAACCACTACCCTAATTGATCGGCTCTCTACACTGTAGATACCCTGTGCTGGTCCCACAGTAGGGGATATCACTTCCCTAAAGTGGCAACCCAATATGTGCACAGTCATATCTACTGGTGTCACGGTCGCCTTGTCCCCTTCTGCCCAGCCCATGCACGCACATGTCCCCGGTCGGTTTGCGCCGTCTACACCACCCACCACATTTGGATATCTTATAATCAATCAGTAAGCGTTCCCCTTCTCCGCCTAGTACGGAGTTCACTACTCTGATACCGAATATGGGTTACTGACTGAAATGGGTCCCACACAATATGATACAAGCTCTCCCCTTTTGTCTTGTATCCCCACTAGGTTTTCCACTGACTATGTATAACCTAATGGGTGATCTTTAATTACATAGCCCTATACCAGTTATGCTTACCCTAAAAGGGGGATTTTTAATTACATAACTTTACCGGGTTAAGTTTGTAGGCCTATATATATATATATATATATATACATATATATATATATATTACCCACCCCCTTCAGTTATACTTAACCCACCCGCTATCCAATCCATTTTACTTAACCCTAACTTATGTTCATAATCATACAGTTCTTATGGATCAAATTAGGTTAAGTAGTCCTTTCTCATTACCATGTCCAATTATGGTTATATTGGGCTAGACCTCCCACATTGGGCCTACAACGTGTGGATGCTGGATATGCCAGTCGGGTCCGGGCGGTCTTATTCCACAGTTGGGCCTAACCTCATGTCTTAGCCCGAGTCATATTTACACACTTAGACCTCTCACATTAGATTCAACATTAGTGGCTGCTAGATATGCCAGTCGGGTCCGGGCAGACTTCCGCCACTAATGTAACCTAACCTCGTGTCATAAGTGTTAATATAATTCCTAATTATAGTTGCAAAACATTCCCTTTATTAATTAATTTACCAATTAATTAATCCTACCTTTTGGGGTGTTATTGCCCATTCTATCAGCAATTTGAATTACTAGTCTAAAAATATTTATTTCCGAATTATGCCAATATTTACTTCTTTCCCTGTTTCTAACTAACGTCCTCACAAAATTGACGGCATGCCTAGGCTAAATAATTAGCCTGGCCATAAGCGACGAAAAGGAAAACTAATAGGAATGTAACACAAGTGATCATTGAATACGATTTGGCATAACATAGATTAACATGATCATAAGTTTGTCATATGAGCTTGTGACAATTTCTATGATGTAAAAGTGAACGAAATGAGATCTAAACTAATCATTTAGATGTCCATCAATTCAGAGATAGCATAATACAAATTAAGATCCCAAATAATAACATAGCAGAATACTCACAACTGAATTGGTTTTAAAGAAATAGATTTATCAGGACCTAGTAGAATAATCACAGTTAAATTGGATCTAAAGAAATAGATCTATCATGACATGGTAGCATATTTAGATCTAAAGGTGACTTTGCATGTCAAGCCTATAACATATCATAATTAACTACAACATGATAGGTGAAAGGTGGTTTACATAAAGGATTAGATCTAAATTAACAAGTTCACATTTACCATAATATAGTTGCAAGTCAAGATCCACATAGGCAACATAGTAAAATGTCCATATTCATATTAGATCTAGGGAAAATGACATAATACACTTGCATAGGTTTATTATTTACAACATATACCCAATTCACAGTCTTTCATAATTCACATTTATCTATTTAAACCTAAAAGTGACTAGAAACTCATAGTGTTAGGTTTAGGGAATTGAGAAAGAATAGATTTGAATTCTTAATTCTGAATTTGATTAGCTAAACCGTTGTTGTAGGACTTGATTCTGTTTCAGTTTGCAACCCGATAGCGTATGGCTCCCATGCTTTCCAATGAAGAAAATAGGAGAATAGGGAACCATATTTATAGCCTAGAACCAATGAATCAGACCCAGAATCAAGTCCAAGTACATAAAATCAATTCTGCCCAGATCTGCCGGTGGGGTCGACACCCCTGTCGACACTCCCTAAGGGGGGTTGACACCCATGTCGACACCCCTTGGGGGTTAGACACCCACGAGCGGGAATTTTCCCGCTCAGCCTACTTTGGTTGGATTTTGATTTTTGAACTGTTTTGAAGAATCTGGAATTATTTATATATATATATTTCCTTATGCGTACACAAACTTCTAAGGCTTATAACTTCTCTATACGATATCCGATTTACGCAAACCCGGACTCTATCCTAAGCAGAATTCCGAGACGAATGCAACTGCACAGCCCGTTTCCCTTAATTCTTCTTCTAAAAATTAGTATTCTTTAATCTGTTAATTTTAATATTTTAAAATTATGGGGTGTTACATCCTCCCCTCCTTAAAGGATTTCGTCCTCGAAATCTTCAAGTTAAGAAGAATGTATCCTACCATCCATCATCCATCTACTCATCCATCATCCAAAAGCATCCATTGTCCTTAAAAGATTTATAATGCTTATGTGAGTATATGTAGAGGTGTGGGTATATGTCCCAATACTAATGCGAAAATCAGGCGGTCTACTGATCCAGTTAACCTCCTTAATGCGATGTATGATTAGTGCCATGAATCCAATATGTATGAAAATAATCCTATTATAACATGTAAGTTCCATATGTGTGCACGTCCATTCATCCAAGTGCAACATCCATATGCTAACTCATCCATTTTCATCCATAAAAGAAAAGAAAATGCAAACGCATCCATATGCAGTATGAGAGAGTGATTGAGCCGATCTAGTGCCTAATGTGTGTGTATATGCATCCACAGGCAACCACTAGCAAACACTTGCATCCACTAGCATCCATCAAACATAACATGTTTCAAACACATGTTTTCATCCATAGGACTCCTATCTAAAGGTCGAAAACACTAGGGATAAGATATGCTCGATTGACAAAAAAAAGGCACAGATAAAGCTTTGGAAAAAGGAGTTAAGAACATACCCTTAAAAAGGAAAGGGTACGAAGCACGAATTCTATCTTCGGTTTCCCAAGTTGCGTCTTCTGGGTTGTCTCCCCATTGAACCTTTACCAACTTGATTTCTTTAATGCGCAGCTTCTTAACTTCTGATCCAAGAATACGGGTAGGGACTCGTCTGATTGTCGCCTCCCGTTCCACCTCCACTTCTTCCAACATACTCGGCTCAACGACTTCTGCGGTGTCATGCAGGCACTTCCGCAGATGAGAAACATGAAAAAAATTATGAACACCGGACAAATTCTCTGGGAGTTTTACTTTATGGGCCATTTGGCCAATTCTCTCGGTTATGGGAAAGGGTCCTACAAACCTAGGTGCTAACTTCCCTACTGAATCGAAGCGGACCACATTTCTCAGAGGTGATACTTTGCTGAAAACTAAGTCTCCCACTTCAAACTCGATGTCGGTTCTCCTCTTGTCTGCATAGGACTTCTGCCTATCTTGAGCTATTTTCATTCGCCGTTGAATAAGGTCAATCTTCTCAGGCGTCTCCCTAACCATATCAGGCCCAAGTAACAATCTTTCTGTAGATTCCACCAACAAGTTGGATACCTACAGGGTCGGCCATACAATGCTTCGAAGGGTGCCATACCGATGCTGGCTTGATAGCTATTTTTATAGGCAAACTCTTCTATGGGAAGATGCTCTTCCCAAGTCCCTCCGAAGTCTAGGATGCACATCCTCAGAAGATCTTCTAGAATTCTGTTCACCCTCTCTGTCTGGCCATCGGTCTGAGGATGATAAGCGGTGCTCAAACACAACTGTGTACCGAATGCTTCTTGCAAACTCCTCCAAAATTTGCTGGTAAAGATGGAGTCACGATCGCTCACGATGCTGGAAGGAACTCCGTGGAGCAGAACTATCTCACGAACATAAATTGTTGCCAACCATGGTGCTGTCCTTTTACTTTTAACTGGAGCACTCTTAGTGAGTCTATCCACTATCACCCAAATACTGGTACTACCTTTCTTCAATCTAGGCAAACCATCTATGAAATCCATAGAGACGCTCTCCCGTTTCCACTGTGGGACCTCCAACGGATGAAGTAATCCACCGGGCTTCTTTTGCTCAGCCTTGACTTGCTGGCAAACTAAACATTGAGAAACAAATTCGGCCACGTCCCTCTTCATCCCAGCCTAAAAGAAAACCCTCTTCATGTCTCTATACATCTTGTCACCGCCTGGATGTATGGTCATCTTAGAATGGTGGGCTTCTTCTAGGACTGCCTTTATCAAGCTTCCAGTTTGAGGAACACAAGGTCTTCCATCTCGTCGCAACCATCCCTTTTCATCTATGGCATACCTACTGAGGTGACTAGAATTCTCCCCTCTTCTGAGCTTATCCATGATGTCTAGAATCTATGGGTCACCTTGTTGCGAAGCTCCTATCTGCTCCACAAGAGTCGGTCGTATCTCCAAGGATGCAAATAAATCAGGCAAAACTTCAATGGAGGGTTTAAAATCAAAACCTGATATAAACTCCAAGTTCTTTCTTTCCACAAACAGAGGACTCAGGGCCACCCTCTACCTACTTAGTGCGTCTGCCACCACATTACCCTTGCCGAGGGTGTAAGAAATCTCAAAATCATATGAAGCTAAGAACTCCATCCACCGTTGTTGCCTTAAGTTGAGATCCTTCTGTGAGAATAGATACTTGAGAAATTTATAGTCGGTGTACAGCTCGAACCTTTCTCCGAGCAAATAATGACGTCATGTCTTTAACGCAAATACTATGGCAGCTAGCTCTAGATCATGGGTGGGGTTGTTCTTTTCATGAACCCGCAACTGCCTACCCCCATAACATATTACCTTCTCCTCTTGCATTAGAACCGCACCAAGCCATGTACCACACGCATCAGTGTAAACGGTAAATACTTTACTTCCATCGGGTAAGGCGAAGACTGAGGCTGTTGTCAGAGCCCTCTTCAGTCGTTGGAAAGCAACGTCACAGTCTATATCCCATGAAAACACCAAATTCTTTTTTTCCAGCCGGGTGAGAGGGGCTGATATCTTCGCGAAGTCCTTAATGAACTTCCTATAGTAACCTGCCAATCCAAGGAAGCTTCTCACCTCAGTTGCGTTTTTAGGAATCTGCCAATCTTGCACTTCAACCACCTTCGCGGGATCTACAGCTATCCCTTCTTTGGAAACTACATGCCCCAAGAATCTCACTTCCTTTCTCCAAAAGTGGCATTTGGAGAACTTTGCTTTAAGTTGATGGTCACGTAGAGTTTTCAAGACTTCTCTCAGATGTTGGGCAAGCTCTTCTTCGTTCTTGGAGAAGATCAAAATATCATCAACGAAGACTACGACAAATTTGTTTAGGAATTCCCAAAACACCCTACTAATTAAATCAACAAAATAGGTAGGCGCATTTGTCAGCCCAAAAGGCATCACTAGCCATTCAAAGAAACCGTCCGGAGTTCTAAAAGCAGTTTTATCTATGCTGTCTTCAGCCACCCTCAGCTGATGGAACCCCGTAGCCAAATCTAACTAAGAAAATACCGAGGCACCAACAATATGATCAAATAAATCATCAATCCTCGGAAGCGGGTGTCTATTTTTCTTGGTGAGTTTATTCAACTCTCTTTAGTCAACACACAAACGAAGCGAACCATCTACCTTATTTGCGAATACTACTGGAGCACCCATTTGGATATGCTTCGTCTGATAAACCCTTTCTTAAGCAGCTCCCCTACTTGCTTACTCAGCTCCCTCTTTCCCTTGGATCCATGTGACGCACGGGTAATGCAACTGGTTTTGTATTGTCCACCAAATATATACGAAAGTCGATCTCGCGCCTCGAAGGTAAACCCCGTACCTCATCAAAAACATCAGAAAAATCTCGGATTATTCGGACAGATGGCAAATACTCTATAGATGCATCAAGAGATTCTAAGAAACTAAGCATAACAGACCCTTGTGGGTCACAAGAAACTTCGAGGGTCCTCCCATGACAAGTCAGGAGCCTAACAACCCTCCTCTCACAATCCAGAACGGCCCCATACATAGTAAGACAGTCCATTCCTAGAATCAACCCATAGACTATAAAACCGAGCACATAAGCGTCACATTCAAATTCGACGCCTAACACAGATAATTTCAAACCTCGACAAATCATCGATAAATGAGCCGAACCACCAATGGGGTTTGAAACAACTACGGGATCTACTACGATACTAGTAATTAAGTCCAGAGATTCAACTACAGAACTAGATATAAACGAGTAAGAAGCACCAGAATCAAAAAGTGTTCTAACTGGATTATTTGAAAGAGAAGATAAATTTTTTACGGAAATCTTTCTACCTCTTTCAGGAGCACTGATCGCGAGAGCATGCACCTGCCCTCCAGAAGTTCCATCGTTTTGACCTTGTCCCTGCGGTCCTTGTTTCTTTGGGCACTCTTTAGAGTAGTGTCCAAGCACTCCACAATTAAAGCAACTGATCTTTTTTTTTCTTAAAATCTTTAACCAAGTGACCTTCCTTCCCACAATGGTGACATTTTCTATTATCCCTACCTTTTTCATTCTTCTGCTGTTGCTGTTGTTGTTGTTGCTGCTGCTGCCCATTCTTGGGCCACACCTTCTTATTCTGCGATGACTCCTTAGCTTTCACTTCCTTCTTTTCCCCTTGTCCTCCTCATGCATTAGGGCCATATCAACAAGCTTTTCAAACGTGGCCCCTATTGGAAGATGGGACATAGCTAAACCATGTAGAGGCTCATTCAGCCCTTTAACAAACCACAAAACCTTTTTGTGTGGTGTGTCTACCAACTCTAGCCTGAACCTTACCAGCTGGTTGAACTTGTTCACATATTCCTTTACCAACAAATTTCCTTGTTTGAGTGCTAAGAACCTCTCCATCTGTATGCTTTGCTCCGCTTGGGAAAGAAATTTCATTTCGAACCTCTATCTAAAGTCTTCCCAAGTCTCTACCGGAAGTCCAGCTTGGGTGACTTCCCACCAAAATGAGGCTTCGTCCTTTAACAGCCAAGCATCTAATTGAATTTTCCTTCGGTCCTCCACTTCAAAGATTCTGAATAAGTCCTCGGTCTCATTGAGCCAATTCCGAACTTCTATGAATGTCTTGTTCCCATGGAATGGCTTCCCTCCCATAGCACAGAAGTCCTTGCAGATCTTGGAGAAGTCATCTGCTCTTGGAGAGGGAGGAGGAATAACTGGTGTAGCTGGGGGAGGATCGTCTCTTTGGCCTTCGGCTGGCGCCGTGGCCTCCAAATACCTACGGAACCATCCGGGTATAGTGACGCCTTCTGGGATATTAGGGATGTTTTATTCCCCAGACATGCTGAAAAAAGGAAAAGGAAGAAATTTAGATTAAGGACCGAGGGATGCTACATATGGATTTTTGGGGAATGTTTTTCAAAACTTTTCTTTTTGAAAATACTTTTTTTAAAAACTCATTTTGAAAATATTTTTCAAAAACTTTTATCTAATCTAGTAACCTTCAGCACTGATACCGAGTGTGACACCCCACGTCTGTTAATATCACTCACAAAGGGAATGCATTAAGTTTTGTGAAGTGTTTAGGTAAACAGGCACAGAATATTACAAGCCAGATATAAAAAATTTTGCAGTAGAAATAAACAACTTTATTAATCATCTAAATACCGTGGTCCAAAGCATCATTTGTCTAAAATATAAAAACCCATTACAGCATAAAAACCACTGTCTTGTACTTCAGAAATATCAGAGTACATAAAAGAAAGAAAATTCCCCAATAACAAAAATATAGCCATTGCAACGAAAATAGGAGCTTGATCCTTACATATCAGCAGCTCCAGCCATAAAGACAAATCACGGTCAAGCCTGAGTGTTTCCTCCCTGAGAACTTGGGGGGGGGGGGGACGGAAGAGAGAAGGAAAAACAAAAGGGGTCAGCCATAAAGTCTGGCGAGTCTAGTAACTTTTAGCCAGTAAATAAATAAAGGTAATCATGATAAGCATAAAGTGGATAAGAGAGATCACTATACAAATGGTAGGTGTGACAAGGCAAATAAGATAAGGTGTATACATGCTTCAGTAATAACTACTCTGCACTATTACTAGTATACTTTAAAAAGAGATGATCCCTTCTACTATAAGTTGGTAGACTCAGGGCAGACATCCTAGTGTTCCCAAAACACTACCCCAATTGATCGGCTCCCTACTCTGTATATACCCTGTGTTGGTCCCACAGTAGAGGGATCAATTCCCTAAAGTGGCAACCCAATATGTGCACAGTCATATCTACTGGTGTCACGGTCGTCTTGTCCCCTTCTGCCCGGCCCATGCACGCACATGTCCCCGGTCGGTTTGCGCCGTCTACACACCCACCATGTTTGGATCTCTTATAATCAATCAGTAAGCGTGCCCCTTCTCCGCCTAGTACGGAGTTCACTACCCTGATACCACATATGGGTTACTGACTGAAATGGGTCCCACACAATATGATACAAGCTCTCCCCTTTTGTCTTGTATCCCCACTAGGTTTTCCACTAACTATGTATACCCTAATGGGTGATCTTTAATTACGTAGCCCTATACCAGTTATGCTTACCCTAAAAGGGTGATCTTTAATTACATAACTTTACCGGGTTAAGTTTGTGGGCCTATATATATAATTATTACCCACCCCCTTCAGTTATACTTAACCCACCCGATATCAAATCCATTTTACTTAACCCTAACTTATGTTCATAATCATATAGTTCTTATGGATCAAATTAGGTTAAGTAGTCCTTTCTCATTACCATGTCCAATTATGGTTATATTGGGCTAGACCTCCCACATTGGGCCTACAACGTGCAGATGCTGGATATGTCGGTCGGGTCCGGGCAGTCTTATTCCACAATTGGGCCTAACCTCGTGTCTTAGCCCGAGTCGTATTTACACACTTAAACATCTCACATTAGGTTCAACATTAGTGGCTGCTGGATATGCCGGTCGGGTCCGGGCAGACTTCCACCACTAATGTAACCTAACCTCGTGTCATAAGTGTTAATATAATTCCTAATTATAGTTGCTAAACATTACCTTTATTAATTAATTTACCAATTAATTAATCCTACCTTTTGGGTGTTATTGCCCATTCTATCAGCAATTTGGATTACTAGTCCAAAAATGTTTATTTCCCAATTATGCCAATATTTACTTTTTCCCCCATTTCTAACCAACGTCCTCACAAAATTGACGGCATGCCTAGGCTAAATAATTAGCATAGCCATAAGCGATGAAAAGGAAAACTAATAGGAATGTAACACAAGTGATCATTGAATATGATTTGGCATAACATAGATTAACATGATCATAAGTTTGTCATATGAGCTTGTGACAATTTCTATGATGTCAAAGTGAACAAAATGAGATCTAAACTATTCATCTAGATGTCCAGCAATTCAGATCTAGCATAATACAAATTAAGATCCCAAATAATAACATTGCAGAATACTCACAACTGAATTGGTTTTAAGGAAATAGATTTATCAGGACCTAGTAGAATAACCACAGTTAAATTGGATCTAAAGAAATAAATCTATCATGACATGGTAGCATATTTAGATCCGAAGGTGACTTTACATGTCAAGCCTACAACATATCATAATTAACTACAACATGACAGGTGAAAGGTGGTTTACATAAAGGATTAGATCTAAATTAACAAGTTCACATTTACCACAATATAGTTGCAAGTCAAGATCCACATAGGCAACATAGTAGAATGCCCATAATCATATTAGATCTAAGGAAAATGACATAATATACTTGCATAGGTTTATGATTTACAACATGTATCCAATTTATAGTCTTTCATAATTCACATTTATCTATTTAAACCTAAAAGTGCCTAGAAACTCACAGCGTTAGGTTTAGGGAATTGAGAAAGAATAAATTTGAATTCTCAATTCTGAATTTGATTAGCTAAACCGTTGTTGCAAGACATGATTATGTTTCGGTTTGCAACCCGACAACATATGGCTCCCATGATCTCCACTGAAGAAAATAAGAGAATAAGAGAACAGGGGACCATATTTATAGCCTAGAACCAATGAATTAGACCCAGAATCAAGTCCAGGTGCATAAAATCAATTCTGCCCAGATCTTCCCAGATCTGCCCAGTGGGGTTGACACCCCTATAGGGGGGGTCGACACCCCTGTCGATACCACCTAAGGGGGGTGGACACCCATGTCGACACCACCTGGGGGGTCGACACCCACGCGCGGGAATTTTCCCGCTTAGTCCGCTTTAGTTGGATTTTGATTTTTGAACTGTTTTGAAGGTTCTGGAATTATTATATATATATATATATATATATGTTCTTCCTTATGCATAAACAAACTTCCAAGGCTTATAACTTCTCCATACGATATCCGATTTATGTAAACCCGGACTCTATCCTAAGCAGAATTCCGAGACGAACGCAATGGCGCAGCCCGTTTCCCTTAATTCTTTTTCTAAAAATTAAGTATTCTTTAATCTGTTAATTTTAGTATTTTAAAATTTCGGGGTGTTACAAGTACCATTTAAGCTGTCACTGACTACCACAGTCATCCCAAATTGCACAAAAAAGCAGAATGTTAAGAGAACGAAATTAGTGGTTGAGAGAGAAAGAAAGAAATATTAGAATAGAAGAAAGAAGAAGAACATCAGAATCTCACAGCGGAACCAACAGAATATATAATATAACAACATATCTTTACATAAAAGGAATTTTTTTACGCATACCAATCATCAGAGTACAAAATGTATCAGATACAGCGGAATAACTTTAAAGAACAAACGGTGGAGCCTCCTACTTCCAAGTCCTGAAACTCAAAGTGAGAACTAACCTATCAAATATGTTCGGTCTGACCCGAGCACAATTTGAAGCAAAGCAAAAACACCCGGATCAATCTGGAATACTTTCAGTGCTAAATTCACAACAACCAATCGGCTTAACTTTAGAAATCTTTTTTGAAAGAAAAATATAATAGTAAGACCAGTCCACACATAAATACGGACGGTTTTTACCTTACTGTAATGCAAAACATTTTTGAAAACAATATTATTCTGATATTGATAGTGTCTATCAAATCACAAATAAATAACTATCTAACGGAACGCTTGCATCTCACGCTCCATATATATAGTATACAATCAAAACCGCGGGCGCTTATTGGAGATTGGATTCCGACTATGACAAGGTATGGAACTAACTGCCGATAGTGTATCTCTAGAGGGGAATACACTGGATTCAATAAGAATGTCTTGTAACCCGGCCCACGCATGACCGAACACTCATTTCGCTTGAGTGTATCGAATGTATATCACCAACGGTTGGGATCAGCAAACGTTTCCAGAAAAGGGACAACATCGAAATTGATTAAAGAAAGAAATGTAATTCCTCTAGATAGGTGATTATACACCCTAATGGGAGTGACCCACATAGCCATGCTGCCTACCCGTTTTTTGTCATTTCCCGGTTGATGAGGCTTGAGGTTATAATTAACTTAACATCCAGCCACAATTTACTTTGAATGTTACATTGTTAGATCCGCCAGATTTCACTAAATTACATCCACAAAAATACACTAGTTGTTAAGCCAAGAGAAGGTGTCTTCTCCGCTATCAACAGTAATACGTTTGAGGAAATCAACGTATGTAATTCCAATCGAAATACTCTATCAAACACTCGTCCATACAAGTCATCCAGGAACATGATGAACTGAACGAACCCTCCTACCGCATCTAAGGAATCACCATACAGATCAGTAGCGAGTGGTCCTTGCAAATCCATAGATCTCAATCACGACAGAACTACAGTCACTACACCAAAACAGTGGATTCCCAACAAGTATATATGTTACAAATCATTTCTGTAACACTTTTATGTGTCACCAATGGCATGTGAGGAATTTCCTGTAACACTTATAAGTGTTACTAATAGAGTAGCTGCTAACACTTATAAGTTTTACAAACAGAGTAACTGCTAACACTTATAAGTGTTACAAACATACTCATTGCTAACACTTATAAATGTTGGAACCATAAAATATGGTAACATTTATAAGAGTTACAAACATATTCATTGCTAACACTTATGGTAACACTTATAAATGTCAATATCATAATCCTACTAACTCTTATAAATGTTGGTATACATAAATTGCTAACACTTATATGCATCACAATACGAAATTAAGTTCTTCTCTATTTTTTACACGATTAATATTAAAACTCTCAAAACAAATGAATATAACATATCTTTGTGATTTTCAATACACATATATAATTCGACATATCAATTCAATATAAGATTTAGTACACTTCCATATCTCAAATTCAACAATGTCACATTTTCATAATACTCAAATTTGAGCTACATGCTTCCGATTTCAAAATACCATAATATCATGTCCAAACTGTAAAATATAAATGCACTCATCACATTCCAAAATTTTTAGGGATAAAATCATTGTCAAGGTCACACGTGTTTGCATTCTTTATGTTTTATCCCTCCTCCACGAGTGCCTGCAAAATATAAATGAACTCATTTTTAGAAGAAGAAAATTGATAACTATGGATCAAGTGTAAGGTGTATGTGTATATTATTTTAGCTTATAAATAAACATGGCAATGAAACCTCACCATCAACAAAATCAGTAGCGCCAAAACAGACTTGAATCTCTACAAAAAGCACTGAAAGGAGTATAAGACTTATGATAATCTTCATCTTTGCTTCAAATTATAGCTTGATCTCAAATTATATTACAATCTATGTATATATAGGTCGTAAAAAGGTCAACTGCATTGTTCTTATCGTTGTCAGAAGAAATGTTGAAATTAACGATTATGCAACCGTCACCTCAATAACAACGCACAAAGTGAGAAATGAGAAATTAAGTAATTATACAACTTTAACAATTTGTTGACTAAATTGTACGGGGATGAAATGTGCTTAAATTAATTTTACTTCCTTATTGTATACATAATAATAATAATAATAATTTTGCTAAAATGAAAGGAAATGTAATGACCCGCATTTTCAGGGGTATAATAATTAATTTATTTAATTATTTAAAAGGTGATTAAAGGAATTTAATGATCGTGGAATTAAATAATGGTGAATATTTAATTAAAATAATAAATTAAATAATATATTTAATTCAGATATAATCAGAATTAGTGGAATTCACGATATTGTGTGAACTGGACAATCCAAAGTATTTAATTCAGTTCAGAATTGAATTTGAATAACGAATATATTATTTGAATGACAGTTTGAACGTATAATTATATTATAATTAAAATCGAGCTCGAAATGGCGCTGCAGTTCGTAAATTGGCGATTTGAACTTCAACTGAATGTACAGGATTCGTTTTAAGCCGGATTTCTGTGAAACAAGAAACGTGTGGAGCCGGTGGAGTATATCTTTCTAGTGGAAGAGGAAAATCGGGATTTCGTCGTGTAGATTTTGATTTATGTCCAAATCAAATTTCAGAAAATTCGCTGTGGAATTCCTTTATAATTTATAATGGAATTATTTATATTTTAAAAAGGAATTTCAATATAAATCGGATATCGGGTTGACCCAGATTTGAAATATCGAGTTATAAATCCCAGTGGAGCTGTATGATATTCTGTTGTGAATATATACGATAATATTTATTTTTAAATATTAAATTTAATTATATTTAAATATATTTATATATTTAAATGGGTCATCCAGAGCTTTAAAAATAGCCGGTTTTGCAAACGAAGTCGGAATTCGACGAAACTAATTTTGTTGGATCCGCAATGTCAAATAGGTGTTAGATTTCCAGTTTCGTGATTTTTAGTGTCACTGTGTGGTCGTACGGATTTTTTAGAGTGTAAAACAGTCAGTATTTTGACAGTTAAAAATACGCTGTGTGAGCATATGGAGTCGGAATTCTACGAAACCAGTTTCGTTGGGACCGTAATGTCGAACTGTATCTGCGTGTCCAGTTTCGTGATTTTTGGGTATCGTGTGGGATCACACGGATTTTTAGAAGACAATAATCATATTAATTGAATATAAAAATACAAAGAAAATTTCCTATAAGTACCCCCCACAACCCAACCTAACCCTAAATCATTCTTTGGTCAACAGAAAAAAGTTCGCCGCTCTCTTTTTCCTTTCTTCAACGTGAAAACTCAACTTCTAAAATCCAAATAAATTCATATCAATTCCTACAAATCAAAACTCAAGTATTTTCGAACTCCTGGAGAGATGCTCTTCGATTCTACCCTCGTTTTGATGTCTGCGATGTTGATTTAGAGACGCTCGAAATTGACAGCGAACCTAGTGTTGAATTTATGGTGAGATTTAAGGAGTTTGATTTCAATTCGAATATGGTTTGGTGGTTATGACATCGAGTATGTGAATTTGGTAATTTTTGGTGGGATTTCGTGATTGTTTCTGTCGCGACTGTGCATTTGGGGTACGGGGTTCCTGTAGTCGAGATGGAGGGGATTGAGTTCGAGTTTCACTCGAATGATATGGGGAGGAAGCTGATGAGGAGAGAAGGCCGATGCTTGTGTCAAATTGGGTTTTCACGCCTTGAGGGAGGAGCGGTTGGAGAACGAAATACTGATAATGGCATGGTGAGGTTGCGACTGTATTTTCCTGGAGGAAGAACAGTTCGAGTTTGGTAAAAAGGATACGGGTTGAAAGAGAATTGGAAAAGAAGTTTGATGGAGGTACCGGTTTGTGAATTTGTGGTGAAACAAGGGTGAATGAGGTGTTGGGAATTGGGTTAATGGTTGTGAATGAAGCAGCGATGAGTTCAGGATTTTGTTCGGGGGAGGAGACGTATGGAGCGGGTCAGGGAAAACGTAAATGGGTCGGAGGAAATTTAAGGGGTGAGGCCCGTTAAGTAAATAATATTTAAGTTTAAATGTGTATTAATCTTGTAAAATTCATAACTGTGTCATACGATATCGAAACTCAGCGAAACAAGATCCGACAGGATCGTATGGACGAACACAACACAATGGAGCTGACTGGAAGTGAATCCGAGCTCGCTACAATTTATTGCAAAATAAATTGTCCGTCTGAATCAAAGACAGTTAATCGTTTTTAACGATAACAGTCCAATGTGAGTAAAACTCACCAACTCTGAACAGTTTATAATTTCATGTTGTATTTTTAGAACTGTTAGAAATTGTCTGTTTGATTGTGTGTTGACTGTTTGATTGAACTGCTAGTCAGTTAATGAAATATTATATATATATATAATATAAATAGTTATATATTGATTCTGTGTATCAGAATAATTCATATTGAACTGGAAGTGATGACAATCATGTTGTGTAACATCTGTGGATGCAGGGAAACAGGTTGGAGGAATCCGACTGGATTCCTCAACAGTTATTTTGTTGTTTTTCATATATTTTGATATATGATGTGAATTATAACTTGTTGTTGATTGTGTGTGTATGGACGATATTGTATATCGAAATTTGATATGTTAGATACCGTAACATACCGGAATATTGATAAGGGAATTTTCAAAGTGATAGTGAAAATAAAATATTTATAAATGGAATATTTATAAATAAGAAATATTTATAAATTGGAATATTTATAAATAGAAGATATTTAGAAAAGAAATATATTTCAAACCATTTTCTTTTTGAATGGAAAGGACTGTGTGATGGGTTTGGGGATTTTCCCGATACTCCCGTTACAAAGGAGGTTATGGCGATTTTTTCCGGGAATTTAAAGAGTTAGAGTATATTTGTAAATCAAATATAAGGGAAATATATTTGTAAATCAAATATAAGGGAAATATATTTGTAAAACAAATATAAAGGAGATATATTTGTGAAATCAAATATAAAGGAAATATATTTGTAAAACAACATAGAGGAGATATATTTGTGAAATCAAATATAAAGGAAACATTTGTTAAACAAGATAAAGGAAATTATATGTAAACAAATAAAAAGGGAAAACATTTGTAAAACATTTACAAATGAAATTGAAAAGAAAATATTTGTAAAACCATTTACAAATAGGATTTAAAAGGAGATATTTGTAAAACAGTTACAAATAGATTAAATTGGATTATTTATTTATTTAGAGAATAAATAAACGAAAAAGGATTTATTTATTTAGGGAATAAATAGGATTTAAAAAGGGGATATTTATTTGTTAAATAGAATAAGAAAGGGAGATATTTATTTGTTAAATAAATATCATAAGAAGATAAGGAATATTTATTTAGAAAATAAATAAGATATTAATGAAGGAAATACTTAGGATAAATAAATAAGGTTAAAAAGGGGAATATTTGCAAATAGAATTTGAAAAGGGAATATTTGTAAACCATTTACAAATAGAGTTAAAAAGGGAAAATATGGGTAAAATGTTATAAAGAGGAAACTGTTATAAGAAGGAAATCATTTTTAAAGTGGAGAACCGTCACTAAAAGTAAATCTTTAAAAATGAATAAACGTTGTTAAAAAGGGAATCTTTATAAAGCGAATAAAGTTAGTTTATCGAATATGGTATTCGAAAGGAGTTAAATCGAATATAGTTAAATCGAAAGGAGTTAAATCGAATATAGTTAAATCGAAAGGAGTTAAATCGAATATAGTTAAATCGAAAGGAGTTAAATCGAATATGGTATTCGAAAGGAGTTATCGATTATAGTTAAATCGAAAGGAGTTATCGATTATAGTTAAATCGAAAGGAGTTAAATCGAATATGGTATTCGAAAGAAGTTAAATCGAATATGGTATTCAAATGGAGTTAATCGAATTTAGTTTATTCGAATAGAGTTAAATAAATAAGGGTTATTCGAATTAGTTATTCGAATAGAGTTAAACACATAAGAGTTATCAAATTTAGTTAATCGAAGGAATTATCAATTATTAGTTTAATCGAAGTGAGTTATTGAATATAGTTTATTCGAAGGATTTATCGAATTTAGTTATTCGATGGGGTTAATCGATATTAGTTTAATCAAATGAGTAAATCGAATATAGTTTATTCGAATAAAATTAAAGCGAGTTATCGAATATTAATTATTCGAATCGAGTTAAAATGAGTTGGTCGAATTTAGTTTATTCATAAAGAATTAAAAGAGTAAATCGATTAGAGTTAAACAAATAGAGATTAAAGGATTTTCGAATATAGTTTATTCGAAAGGAGTTAAGTAAGGAGTGAAGTAAAAGAGTAAATCGATTAGAGTTAAACAAATAGAGTTTAAAGGATTTTCGAATATAGTTTATTCGAAAGGAGTTACGTAAGGAAGTGTTAAAAAGTTAAAAGATGAACTTACCCTATTTCGAGATTTGAAATGTTGTTCAGTTAAGGTCTGAGAGGTAGTATACCCCAACTTGATTGACTTCGTTTTCAATTTAGAAATGGTTAAGGTTCGAGAGTGAAAGCGGTTAAGTGTAGTTAGTAAATAAGTATAGTGGTTTGAGTTGTCGTCGCGATGTTGATTTAAACATCTGTTTAAATCCAAGTAAAGAAGATTTGGAAATGTTTTTTCCAAATAGAATCAGAAACGTAATCAAATATTGAAATA
Organism: Allium sativum; assembly: GCA_030737875.1. Taxonomy (NCBI): domain Eukaryota; kingdom Viridiplantae; phylum Streptophyta; class Magnoliopsida; order Asparagales; family Amaryllidaceae; genus Allium; species Allium sativum. Next base: position 550,236,259 of record CM060916.1, read on the forward strand.
AGGAAATATATATATATATATGATTGATGGTTGATTGATAGAATTTCCATTTGGAAATAATATCGTTGTTTGCACACCTGTTTTTCTTTGATAGTTAAATCACAGACTATCAAAGTGTTGACCATTTTAACGTTGTTAATATGGAGAGACCGGTTGGATTATTATCCAAAGAACCACTCTGTATTGGCATAAGTGTTGCGAATCATATATGCCAAAGATAATTGAAGACGGAGTAAAGTGCAAGGGCTATTGTATAAGTCTTAGATAACAGTGCCTAAGATGGATGTACTGAATAGTGCCTTTTTTTCATCCTGTTCCTGGATGACTTGTATGGACGGATGTTTGACAGAGTATTTCCAGACGATCACGTATATTGATTTCTCCAACCGTACCAAGAGTGGAAGCGAAGAAGGAAACTTCTTTTAGCTAACACATAATGTATTGTTGAGGACGTTAATCGGTGATTGTATGGATTTGATGATGTGGCATTCAAAGTGAATCTGATGTGATGATAAAGCGTAGCTTCTAGCCTCATCATCCGGTAAATGACAGAAATCGGGCAGGCAGCATGGCTAAGTCGGTTGCACCGAAGTAGGGTGTATAATCACCTATCTAGAGAATATTCATTTGCTTCTTTAATCTATCAATGCTGTCTCATATATATACGGGAAACGGTTGCTGATCCCAACCGTTGGTGATATACATTCGATACACTTAAGCAAAATGAGTGGTCGGTCATGTGTGGCTGAGTTGCAAGATGTTCTTGTTGAACTCCATTGTATCGTTCCTAGAGTACACTGATCGGAAGGTGGTTCCATACCTTGTCATAGTTGGAAATCCATTACCCAATACGTGCTTGCGGTTTTGATTGTATACCATATATGTAGAACGTGAGATGAAAGCGTTTCTGCTAGATGATTTTTATATTGTGGTTGATAGACATTATTATAATATCAAAAGGTTTTTGATATAAAGATATTTTGGATTCTCATAAGGGAAAAACCCGTTCCGTTATGCGGCGTGGTCTTATGAGATATCGTTTACTTGTTCGAACTGTTTTAAACTGTTTACTCATACCAGTCCCATGACTGACCCGGAGTTTATTTTGTTTTGTTTTCCCTAAACTCTTGGGAGCCCAATTTTGTACGGGCAGTCAAGTAGTCAGGAATTTACAGATAAACTTGGAGAGCTTGGAACAGGAGGCTTCAAGATCATATGGCTATAGTTTATTTCCGCTGTGTTGCAAGTGCTGTACTCTGATAAGTGCTATTGTATACATAACTGTTATATTTCAAAGTTATGTTATCTATTATATGTTATTCGTTCCGCTGTGAGGTTCGTGTTACTCTGATGTTGTGTTCTTCTTCTTCTTCTATTCTAAGTTTCTATCTTATCTTTCCTCACCCTCTAATTTCTTTCATTAATTACCGGGATTTTTCGATGTTTTGGTTATCGACATCGAGCTTATGTCGATAACCAAAGTCGCTCAAAATCCGGGTCGTTACAGGAAAGCTGGTGCTGCAAACATAGAAGCCGACAAGTATATTTTAGTTTGCCTTCAACCCACTTACATGCTTCCTTAAACTGAAAATACGGCAGTTCCAAGTAGAGAAAAAAATACCCTAAGTTTACCTGTAATGATATGTTATACGAGATATATATTGTAAATGGGCCTATTTACTTTCTCAACCTAATATGCAGGGTGTTGCATATATAACCGCCTGTACACTGTAAACAAATTATCAATTCAATAGTAAATCATATCTCATTCAATTCAATATAAAAGTCAATACTCTCTACAGTTCTTCAAACTTGAATTCCTGAAGGCAACATGACAATCAAATATTTAGACAGTCCAGCCAGTCAAACTATGCATAAATATGACTAGTTGACCAGCTATAACCAAAGCAAGAAAAACCTACGCTATAGTTTGAAAAACTGCAAATATCAAGCATTTATTCATTTTTACGATTTTATTTTTGAACTGAAATGGTTTCCGTTTTAGTTGGCCATAATTTTGTGATTAGAAACCTAAGCAAAAGCGATTCAGTGTGGGATCGTGAGTTAAAATTAGCAGTCAAAAGGAAAAATAAATAAGGTAGCGATAGGCACTTACAGCAAATCAAGACACCATAGTTTGATTCCATCTCCCTCTCTGATTCCAGCATTATCTTTGAATTGGGACACCGTAGTTTGATTTTCCCCCATTTTAATTTTCTAGGGTTATGCTGCCATCATCGTTTCTTTTTATTTGAACGAGTTTTAATTGGTCGTGGATTGAGAAACAAGTTGAGAAGCGAAGTCCATTTTTCTTTTTAATTGCTAAAGACGCGGCCGTTAGAGGAACAAGCGTTGGGGCAAAAAGAATTGAGGCAACAATTAGGTTATGGCTGAGAACTTACCCTTTTGCCCTTAGAAAATAAGAGTTGACCGAGCATAACAACACACAAAAGTGTTGGCACATTTTTGGTGACACATTTTTCCTACTGCAACACATATTAGTGTCACTACTCTACAACACATATAAATGTTGGCAGTTGAAAAAAATAAGAGTTACCAATTGGTCATTATGGTGTAGTGGTATATCTCTGGCTGCAGACCAAAGATTATAAGTAGTTCTTCTGTTATGAATATCAACGGTCTTCAATTGCTCCATCTTTATTCTCTACAAGTTAGTTTCATACATAACGTTGATTCGAAGTGGTTTTGGGTCTAATTCCCATACCGGTCTCTTCGAAACAACAGGTCAAAAGGTTCAAGAAGATATTTCATTTTTAGTTTGGTGTTTTAACTATCAGTGTCAACCAGTATGGTCAAGTATATTAGCAGTCAGGTTCTCATTTTTAAAACCGTTCATTAAAACTCTTTATCGAATCATTCAAAAACATTCCCTAGATTTAAAGTTGATTCCATTTATATCTTGCCAACTCCTCTTTTGTTTCGCCATTTAGAAACAATACCTCTCGTTTATTCCCACTTCACTTTATTCTCCTTTAATTCTGAAAATATTGCTATATTTTCATCATCCATTTATTTCCTTAATTCTGGAAATGTCCTTATATTAATATATCGTTAATTCACTAATACAATCCCATTGCCAATTCTTATACGGTAAAAACCCTGTTGAACGACACATGCTTTCTTTTTAAAATTTAATGGCTTTAACTACTTAAATTCCAAATACTTATTTCTATTTCAAAATTAATATAACCCTTCCATAATTATTTATTATTTTAAATAATTATACTTTGTTAATATTATTCCTATTTTCTAGAAAACAGTGTTATATAAATAGCCTATAGGTATAATTAAACTATATGTCTCCACTCGGACTAAACAATGTTAATGTACACTGTAACACGCTGGATTTTTGAATAATTAAATTAACTAAAATAAAGAATAATTAATCTCAGACGTGAGAATTAAGGGAATGGGGTTGCGCCATTGTGTTCGTCTCGGAATTCTGGTTGAAATAGAGTCCGAGTTTGCGGGAAATGGGTACCGAATGAAGGAGTTATGGACGAACAAAGATTGGTGGCAAAAAGAGAAAAATAATAATTTAAATTGCACTAGCGCACTTGGGAAGTGCGCCAGTACAAATTTACATTGGTGCACTTGCCAGGTGCGCCCAGGCCAAGGAAAAACCTGCACAGCCTTCTGGTTCAGTCTGACCCATGTTCTGACCCATTGTTGAGTCTTTTCTGACTCTTTGCTGAGTCATTAGGGCTGACTTGTCACCCTATCATGACTGAATGGTTTTGATTAACCCTAAGATCATTCGACGACTTAAATTAATTAAAAACTCTATAAAAAGACCCATAGACTCAAACCTCAAATCAGAATTAAAACTGAAACTATGGCCGTCATGCTGTTGTCTTGAACCCTAGAGCAGCCGCCACCAAATTAAAGAGGAAGAACAACAAATCAAATCAGTTATATTCAACCCTAACAACGAATCTTCTTCAAAGGAGAGCTAATACAACTCTAGAAATCAGAATTCAGAACTCAAGACCGCTTTTGAGTAGTGAGTTCGACCACCTTAACAAAATAATTGCTAAATCAATTGTGATGTGATATATGTTGGATTATAAGTTGTGGTTGTGAATCTAATTCATATGTTTAATCATGTATGTTAACTTGATTCATATTATATGATGTTATGCAAGTTTTATATATGATGTTATGCAAGTTTTATATATGATGTTATGCAAGTTAATATGATTATGCAAGTTTCACATATGATGTTATGCAAGTTGATATGATTATGCAAGTTTCATATATGATGTTATGCAAGTTTCACATATGATGTTATGCAAGTTAATATGATTATGCAAGTTTCATATATGATGTTATGCAAGTTGATATGATTATGCAAGTTGTACATATGATGTTATACAAGTTAATAGGATCACGCAAGTTGTATGCGAGTTATATGATGTTATGTAAGTTTGGATCTAAAATATATGCTAGTAATTCATGATGTTAACTTGTGTCAATGAATCCCTTTTTATAATCCAATCACCTAGGTTTATAACATCAGTTTTTATGCGAATATGGATGTGGAACATATGCTAGTTCGTATAGGTATTATGTTCATATGCAAGTTTAAGTGATAATTGGATCCATATATATATACAAGTTCACACCTTTAAAGTTTAGATCCATATTCAAGTTGACATTTTTATGTTGAATCTATGACATGCCTAGTTATACAAGTTTACACCTTTATGTGGATCCATAGTTTACTCAAGTTAACACCTTTATTGGATCCATAGTTATGCAAGATGACACCTTTATGTTTAGGTTGACGACATACACAGTTTATGTTAGTTTGTGATGATTACCTAGGCTAGTTGAGTGTAAAACTATGTTCATACATGCAAGCTCACACCTTTTAGATCTATGATTTTTGGATCCCTGATAATACAAAGACTATGCAAGTATGTTGTAATTCTTAATTGCAAGTTTGATGCAAATTAGATCTATTATTGTGTGTATGTGACTTTGTGACGTTTATTCCTTTTTTTTTAAGTATTAGACTAATTGCTAGTCTAATATGAATATGTCATGTTAAGCGAATGAATGACGGGGGTACGAAGGGGATAATATTAAAAAGATTTAATTGGCATAAATGCCTTAAAAGGCATAAAATAAAATTGTGGTGAAAATTGGTATGATTTTACATACCATAAATGGATGGACATAATTGAGTCAATTATGGACATCGTTAAAATTGGAATTGATTGATAATTTGAATAGGGAAAGTAATTCAAATTGGGGAATGATTAATTAGGAGTAATTAATCGTCTAAGATACGAGGTTAGGCTCTTTTGTGGTGTAAGACTGCCCGGACCCGCCCGACAAATCCAGCTGCCACAAATGCTAGTCTAATGTGAGAGGTCTTAGGCATAAATTAAATACGTAACAATTGTAAAGACACGAGGTTAGGCTCTTTTGTGGTGTAAGACTGCCCGGACCCGCCCGGCAAATCCAGCTGCCACAAATGCCAGTCTAATGTGAGAGGTCTTTATGATGTTATGGTCTTAATGATTTAAGAAACACTTAACCAGATAAACATGTAGTGGGACATGAGGGGGTTAAGTGGGTGCCTTGTGTGGCATGTGGAATCTAGTGGGTGCCTTGGGTGGCATGAGGAATACGATTAGTAACACTTAACCAAGGTAAAACATGTAAGTGGGACATATGGGTTAAGTGGGTGCCTTGGGTGGCATGTGGAATTACTAATAGAAATCCTTAACCAAAATTGAAACATGTAATTGAAACATGAATAAGAAGTGGGTTAAGTGGGAAATACTAGAGGGGACTAAGCTTAGGTGGATAGCTTGTGTCAAGTCATGGGGGCCCATTTCAACCAGTAACCCATACGTTTCTTTGTGGACTCGACCCAAGTCGAGGACGGGACACGCATACTGGGCTTGACTGTAAGAGGCCAAACCGGGTTAGCGGTGGCAACGCAAGTCCAACGGGTTCATATGCGTGTGTGGACCCGGGCTGGTAGGTAAGATGTTGTTGCATCGTGTAAGTACAAGCCGTGCATTATTGGTGGTATCGGGTTGCCACTTTGGGGAGTGATACACCCCACTGTGGGGCCAGCACGGGTATCTACGAGTTAGGGAGCCGATCGAATGGGGCAGGGTAGTGGGTACACCTAGTGGAGATAGGAGCAGACGGCACCTATGTAGTCAGCTAGGGGTACACGAAGCTACCACTATTATTAATAATTATTAAGGGGGTATACCTAGTGGAGATAGGAGCAGGCGGCACCTATGACGTCAGCTAGGAGTACATGGAATTACCATTATTACTTATTGAAGGAGTACATCTAGTGGGGATAGGTACACGCTGGGTACCTATGATAGCAACTAGAGATATAGAGTCAAACATGGAGGATAGTGGGTACATCTAGTAGTACACGAAGCTATCATCATTCTATTTAGCCAAGAGGGATCAAATTTCTAGAGTGACTAGTAGGGGTGCAGTTAGTGTTAGTACAGTACAGTATGGTACAGTACGGTAGAGTATAGTAATTATCCTATATTGATTAGGAAGCGCCATTAACGTTATCTCTGTTATCTCTGTTTCTCTTGATTGCCTTGCCATACCCATGTGGTTCACACAGTCATTACCTTATTCTCCAGCTTATATCTTATTATATTGCTTTAATAATTATGTTGTTAGAGTTATCGCACTCGCCAAACTTTATGTCTGAACCCCTTTGTTTCCACCTCTTTTCTTCCTTTCCCCCCCAGGTTCTAAGGGTGGGACTAGTACTAGTGGAGCTTGATTGGGATCTCTTTGGGAGCACTTGGCTTTGGATTGCCGAAGTAAAGTTCAGCCTATCATTTTCTTTATGGCTATTTGTAGTAGTGGGATTATGTACTTTGTTTTATCAAGATGGATATTATGTACTTGACTTTGGTTTATGGTTTTTGTTGATGTAACCAAACATATTTACCTTCTGCTGCAATAAATAAAGTTTTAAATTTTCAAGTACTGCTTTATATCTGTCTTGTTGTGATTTTCTGTTCTATATTCACTTAAAATGCTCCATGGAAGTTAATGCATTCCCTTTGTGAGTGAAATTAATGGACGTGGGGTGTTACATACACTGTTTAATTTAAAATTTATTGTATTAAATTTCGTTTCAAACCTTGCAAATGAATTGTAAATGTTTTACGAAAATAATAACTCCTTCCCAAACTCCTTTACCGTTACCAACTAATACCATTCCTCGATAATAGTGAAGTCGGTCAAGTTGGGGTATTTTATTTACCTCTCAGACCTTAATCGACAACGTTCTTATCTCAGAGTAGATAGAAGTTCGTAACTTAAAATCCACGTTCGTATAATATCGATCAGATCTTACTTCCTATTTTCATTTAAACCATGGTTTATGAATCATATCCTTTCTTTTGAATATCTCAATCGACCATCACCATTTTACTTAATATATTACTAAGTAAGTCATTCACTCAAATATTAACCATTTGCTTTAAAATTCCTGTGTAGTATTCTATTCATAACTTGGATTATATTACACTAATCCATTCGCTAATATCTTTTCCAAAAACCTTTTCATTATATAATCTAAACTTTGGATTTATAACCATAAATCCCTTTTTCAATTTCTTTTATTCAAAACATTAACTATCCTTTTTGACTTTCAAATTTCACTTCAATTATTACATTTACTTAATTTGGTTCTTAAGTAAAATGTTTATTTAAAGTCCTTGCCTTAGTTTTAAACTTCAAATCCACTTTTCTTATAAACTTGGATTTGTTCACTAATACTTTATCCAAAACTCCTTAGCATCATTAAAACAAATGGTTGAACTTTATAACCCAAAACCTTATTAACTTCTTTACTCTAATCGATAAGTACTTCCATCTACATGTTTTACAATTCTTCTCTTTTATTCCCAATTCGAATAAACTCTTTATTTTGAACTCAAATTTCTTTATAACTTATTTATGAATTTTGGATTATAAAATCCCTTTCCATATGCTTCTTCCAAATTTACTAAATTTTGTTACATATCCAATTACTTTCTCAAATGAATTTTATTTAAGAAATAATTAATATTAATTAACTTTGTCATTTTGTAAAGTAAAACCCTTTTATGTCTTCATTAACTGAAATAGTTTGGTTACCTTTCTTAATAAGTCATTAAAATAATAGTTTATTCTATAAATAATAAACTGTCCAATAATCATCTTTCATATAGTTAAATTAAGATTAATTAGTTTTTGAAACAATCATTAAGTTAAAATAATAAAATTTCAATTAATTATTTTCCTTGGAAACAATTATTCTAGCTTATTAACTTCCTTGTTAATATCTCACCTTCTTATGCATTTAAACATAAGTTGTTATTAAAAATATAGTTTTAATATTTCTATATAAAACCAAATCATAATTATCAATTTATTTAAAACTTTATTTAAAATTAAAACTTCGATTCAGTTAAAATAATAATTTAATAACTTAAAATAAGTTAATTCGGCTGACGACGAATTACTGTCTCAAAATGATGGATTTAGACCATCTGTTGCCAATTACTTAACCAATACTACATATTGGTTAAAACACAACAATTTGTTTTCAACAATCAACATCCATTCAATCATCGATATCTAAACATAATATAAATTGAAATAAACAACAAATAATATAGCATTTATTTGAGGAATCCTATTGGATTCCTCCAACCTGTTCCTCCCTGCACAACAGTTTATAATATTGTTTATCACTAATAAATGAAATGATAATTATAGTATAACGCAGACAAACAATCAATCAATAACAAATATAAATCATCCATTGCATCCATTCAACCAATTTTATAATAAATGTTAATAATATGAATTTAATACATCACTGTATTTCAAAAGTGTGAGAATTAAATCACCATTTTAGTTTCCGATGAGGTTGCGTTGTTTTATATAGTTTCAAACTGAAAATTAAAACTACATAAAATTCCAGTGGCATCTGAACCCTTCCATTCTAGCTCGCATATGGCGACACCGTCGATACGAACCCATCAGTGCTTGTCTCGTCAAATTCCGTTAATAACTGCAAAAGTTATGCGTATTACAACATTTTATTTAAATTGAATTAATTTAAATATTAACCATGATCATTAATTAAACTAAATACCTAATTATTTACATTAATTAACTATACAGGTACTTACCTTGATATCCTAATCTCCTGCCACGTCAGGACAGTATACGCGTTTCCTTCTGTTGACAACTCAAACCCGTCTTCCTTCCTGAAGTGTAAAACTCGATGTCCATTGTTTTAGAGAAACCGTCCACCCTTCTGCCATCACTACGCCTTCGTCAGAGCAGCAGAGACCCTGACTTCGTCACCACGTGACCGGGCCTCAACCTGGGACCGCCGCCACCCACTTTGGTCCCCCCACCGTTCATCCACGGTCAAGAAGTTCGAACCCCACCAATAGAAAATCACATAGAAAATACCTCTGTTCAAATCCTTAAGTCCGGCCAACCACCACGCCGGACTTCTTCATATCGCCACTATAACCTTCCCCGTCACCTGCCCTTTCACTGCGCACCGGCCTCATCCTCTCTCATCGGCTATAGCTCCTCCACCATTACTAAAACCACACCTCATCTCAAAGAAAAACAGCACAGGAAATGTCCTTAGTTCATCTCCTCGACGCCAACAGCCTACGCCACCTGTAACCACCATACCACCACCATAACGACCTCCTAACTCCCTCCTACCTCTGCCTAAACTAGCTTGCTTCAGTTCATCCCCAAATCACCGGAATCGGCCCGAACCCGATTTGGGTTTCACCATCTGTTCCGATCACCTCAGGCCATTATAGGCCGTGCCACCGCCACCAAACTCTCGTCCTCACTCCCCTCTATCAATACCAGGCATGGCGGCCTTCAACTCCTCCCCTCCTGGTTGCAAACGGTCGGCGTAAGGTCATCGCTGACCAAACATGGAGCACTCAAAATATCGATCACACCATACAATTTGTGTATGAATTGGAAGCTTAATACTAGCAGCAAACAACTGTATACTTCTTTGAATTTATAGAAGTCCGGTGTAATTGATTTTGAATTTTAAAAGTGGAGTATTTTTACTGGAAGAAATAGTTTTGAAGCAAGAAAATGGACGAAAATGGAGAAGAGGAAATTTGGGTATGGAGGAAGTGTCATGGTGGTTTATTTTATAGGGAAAAATATAAATTTTTTATTATATTATTTAATATATATATATTTAACTGATTTGACTGAGGATATTTATTTGACAAGACTAGCGATTTTTATTCATACGTATCGCAATTCCCGAACACTGATTATTGATTACCGTGATCACACACGAACTCCAATCGTCACGAGAATGGATGGCATCATATAATTTGATGCTACGGTCCTAATGAATCATGTTTCATCAAATTTCGAGTTCGTTTGCAAAAACGGTGCTCGGTTGAGTCAAAACAGTCGATTTGTTTATATTTTGCCACGCTCACAAAATAACTCCATTTGGTGTGAAACTTGAAATATTGTAATAATTAACTGTTACGGTCTCAATAAAACTTGTTTATTCGAAAACGAAGATCGTCTGAATAAAGTCCCTTTTAAAAGGTCCAGATTTAATTAAAATAAACCCATTTTAAAATGCCTCAATATTATAATATTAAAATATTATCATTGGCCATATCCGAATAGAATTTCACATATTTCTAAAATAAAATATTGCGGGTTGAATTCTGAGCCAAAACAATATTTAATAAATCAAAAACCCTTTATTTCTATAAAATAAATCGCTATATTATATAAACGAATTCCATAGCGACTATTTGAAAATTTGATTTGGACATAAAACAAAATCTACACTATGAAAACTCGATTTTTCTAATTCATTAGAAAATTATTACTAAATGGATTCGGATGTTTCTTGTTTCGAAGAAAGCTGACTTAAATTGGATCATGTGTAACCAATTGAAGTTCAAAACGTTATATTATGAACTACCGCGCTGTTGTAGGTCGTTATATAATTAAAATTATAATTTAAACGTTCAAACAGCGTTTATAAACGAAATCATAAATAAAAATTAAATAAAAACTTAAATAAATTCTCTTATATCACCAAATCATATAATATCTCAAATTCAGCCAATTTCGACTATTTCGAAATTAAAATATTATTTTATTATTTAAACAAATAAAATATTCAAAATCATTAGTTTCAAACCATTTACAATTCAAATCAATATTTAAAACCAAATTAAATATTAAGTTAAATGGTTAAAAATTTGTGTCGTTACATTCCTTCCCCCTTAAAAGAATTTCGTCCCCGAAATTACTAAGGTAAGAAGAATGATGCAAACCCATTATCTTTCAAAAATCTATTAAAATCCTCACTTTCTAAATTTTTATTTATAAACTAGTTCAAATAATTTTAATTGAAAACAAATTTATTCTTATCAACAAATACTTCCAAAAAAAATTCGAAAATTTTCTAACATCTTAAAATTTGCAAATTTTTTGGTAAAGTCTCCCCTGTACGGAAGGACATCTGCAAAATTACAGGTTTAATAAATATATATACCTCGACTAACACGGTCAGAAAAAGAAAAAATCCAATCCAAAATCCAAATCAAAAACCAAAAATTCATATTTTGCGTAGACGTACCTTTTTCGAACATTATTACGCAATAAATGATAAACAATAATTGAGCCTGCTCAATTACTATGCAACCCCAATCAGACTGAATTCAGTTAACTGTAGAATCTTCTTGGGCATATTTTAAAGATAAATTAGCTCTCCTGCACCTGTTCTCAACTTTAATGCACTTCATTAGTTTCAAAACAATACCAGTTAAATTTAAATATCTATACCATCCTGGATGTATCTCAATAAATCAATTCTATTCAAGACTGGTTTCAATCAAGTTCATCCAACTTTAAATCCATATCTATGTAATCAGTCTCAGCCATATAATCCCAAAACATTCCATTTGGATATTTCTATTTCTCAACTCAAGTCAAATTGGTGTTGACTTAAGTTATATTTCATTTCAATATTCAAGTTTAAATTTTACTTATACGATTTATTCAACCCAACATGAGTTAAATTTCCATATTTCACATTTCAAAATTTGAAATGTCCTTCGATTGATCCAATCCAACCTCATAATCAAACATATCCAAATCAATAAATCAAGGCAATATAAGTTTCGAACAACCAGTCAACAATTTAAGATAATTATTTCTTTTTATTTATACAAAATATAATTTAGGAAAAATTATTTCATTTATCCCATTTACAAAATAATTTTATGTTCAAAATACAAATATGCGCACTCATATACATATACTCAAACTTAATCTAGGGTATTACTTACCCCATCTCTATCGAGTTACGCCAAAGAGCCAAGGTTATCACTAAACCAATAGCTCTGATACCAAGTTGTAACATCCCACTTTTCAGTACCATTTAAGTTGTCACTGACTACCACAGTCATCCCAAATTGCACAGAAAAGCAGAATGTTAAGAGAAAGAAATTAGAGGATGAGAGAGAAAGAAAGAAATATCAGAATATAAGAAGAAGAACATCAGAATCTCACAGCGGAACGAACATAATATATAATATAACAACATATCTTTACATAAAAGGAAACTTTATACACATACCAATCATCAGAGTACAAAATGTATCAGATGCACCGGAATAACTTTAAATAACTAACGGTGGAGCCTCCTGCTTGCAGCTCCTGAAACTCCAAGCGAGAACTAACCTATCAAATATGTTCGGTCTGACCCGAGCACAATTTGAAGCAAAGCAAAATAACCCGGATCAATCTAGAATACTTTCAGTGCTAAATTCACAACAAACAATCGGCTTAACTTTAGAAATCCTTTTTGAAAGAAAAAGATAATAGTAAGACCTGTCCACACATAAATACAGATGGTTTTTACCTTACTATAACGCAAAACATTTTTGAAAACAATATTATTCTGATATTGTAATAGTGTCTATCTGTAATGGCGCGTTTTGTTAGCTGTCGAATAATTAAATTATTTAATGATTTATATATCGATTTGGCGATATCGATAACTTAAAGTACAACGTTCGAACTTATAATTTATAATTATAATTAAAACGAACCTGAAACGTCGCGGCAGTTCGCAATTTGGCGATTCGAACTTCAACTGAATATACAGAATCCATTTTAAGCCGGATTTCTGAGAAACAAGAAACGTGTGGAGCTGGTGGAGTATATCTTTCTAGTGAAAGAGAAAAATCGGGATTTTGTCGTGTAGATTTTGAGTTATGTCCAAATCAAATTTTAAAATAGTCGCTATAGAATCGTTTATAGACCGTATCAGTTTATTCAGTATAACTAGACACCGGGTTTGAATTTAGACAAGGTTCTTTTGGGACATAGTGATAATTTAATTTTTAGAATTTTACTGTAATTTTTAATTAATTTAATAAGCGACTTTTATTTGAAGTATTTCGCACCCTGAAATCAACATTTTGAAGTTTCAAAATATGAGTCCACCTACCGGTATTATTATATCTTTGGGATCGTGACACATTGTTTAACACGATTGCATTTTTATATCCGTCTGTAGGTAAACGGAATCGTATATAGTAAGGTACGGTAAACTTTATAACATAAAACAAACCAAATGACATATCCCAAATATATATACACAGAAAAGCCTTGATGATTTTATACCCATATAATTTGATTGGTCATCTATCCTTCCACCAAACAGAAATTATACCAGACTACCAAGAGACCACGTGTTCAAGGATTTAACCACATAAGTAAGCTTTAACTCCCTCTAAACCCAAAACTTCTTTTTCCACCGTCCCCATTATTTTCTTCAGCCAAACAAAAACCGATCTCTTCAATAAATCAAAAGAAAATCCCTAAAATCCTAAAACCAATTGCTTTCATCTCCTTTTAGTAAGAGCACCACAACCATGTGGGTTTTGCTGAGTTCGATGGCATCTAGGTTCGCTCCAGAAGTAGCATCGAACTAGGGATCGGAAGCACGGTTTACCGTGGAGGTGCCGGAGTCTTTGTGAGGGCGGCTCGGAGGAGGTAGCTGAGGGTCTGGCGACGTCAACAGTGAAGGGCAGCCGGGGTTCGATCTCCTCAGGTGGCGCCAGCAGCGTCGAATAGTAGGGGGTCAGCCTCGTGAAATCAAAAGCTGGCGTGAGGATTTCGTGACTTAAATATGGGATTAGCTGGTATTAATCTAATGAGAGAATTAAGATTTAAGTGTAAATTGAGGTTTCCTGATGTCACTGATTTGGGTTTTCTTCAAATTGCTAGCAGTATGTGATATGTGAATTGGGGGTGAATGTTTTGTATGGTTTTTGAATGTCTGGAAGGGAACGGTGAAGGCAATATAGAGAGGAGTACTGTGTAAATTTGGTATCGAGTAGTAAGATTTTGTTAAGGTCTGAAAGAGGACGGGAAGAGGCAGATTTCAGTGTGGTTAGATTTGAATCTCGTGAAGAAAAAGAATGGGTTTTGGAATCAAAGAAACAGGTATTGGCATGAGTAACAAGTTTAAGCTTTTTATGGGAAGAATACTTTTGGGTAGCGGATTGGGGCTTTACTGAATAAGTGGGCCGCCATGTTTTAAAAAGAATCACGAACCGTCAGTCACATTGGGACCGTATGGACGGACACTACACAATGGGACTGAGCGCGAGTCGATTGGAGCACGTTACAATTTATGGCGAAATAAATTGTCCGACTGAATCAAATAACGCAAACCGTTATTTAACGGCTAACGCGCAACTGTGAGTAAATCTCACAAACTCTAAACAGTTTTATTTTCACGTTGTATTCTTAGAACTGTTAAAATATTGTCTGTTTGACTGTGTGTTGATTGTTTGCTTGAACTGCTAGTCAGTTAGTAGAGATTTTATATATATATTTACGTATGTATATATATATATATATAAACCGTCAAATAGTTATATGTTGATTCTGTTTATCAGAATA
This sequence comes from Allium sativum, assembly GCA_030737875.1. Classification (NCBI taxonomy): domain Eukaryota; kingdom Viridiplantae; phylum Streptophyta; class Magnoliopsida; order Asparagales; family Amaryllidaceae; genus Allium; species Allium sativum. The sequence goes on from CM060916.1 coordinate 550,251,295, forward strand.
TTATACTGGTGTTGTTTAACATCTGTGGATGCAGGGAAACAGGTTGGAGGAATCCAACTGGATTCCTCAACAGTATTTTTACTGTGATTTATGTATTGTGATATATAAATGTGATGTATATAATCTGTTGTGATTACGTGTGGTTGGACGATATTCATCGTTGTTAGGTGATGTGTTAAAAACCATAAGAAATACCAGAGTGTGATAAAAGGATTAAACAAAGTAATTGGTTAGGTTAACCCAAGCAAAGTTAGTCGAGTTAAACAAAGTGATTGGTTAGGTTAACCAAAGCAAGTTAGTCGAGTTAAACAAAGTAATTGGTTAGGTTAACCAAAGCTGTAACACCCCGTGTATTCTATAACTGTGAAATTCATAAATTAAAGAATAATTAATTTCAAATCAAAGAACTAAGGGAAACGGGATACGCCATTGCGTTCGTCTCGGAAAAATACGCGAAATAGAGTCCGAGTTTTCGAAAAACGGATATCGTATGAAGAAGTTATGGACGAACGAAGTTGGGCGGAAAACCGAAAAAGGGCCAGAATGCACTGGCGCACTTGGGAAGTGCGCCAGAACAAAAATGAACTGGCGCACCTGTGAAGTGCGCCAGTGCATTTTTGACCTGGCGCACCTGCCAAGTGCGCCCAGGTCAAAAATGACCTGCTGGCCAGGTCTGGTCTAGCCCTGGCTGGCCAGGTCGGTGTGTGGTCGAATTTCTGTGGTCTGCTTTGTCATTAGGGCTAGGTGGCGGGTTTTTATTGGTCTCTCTTCCTAATGAATGGCTACGATCTAACCTAGCAACATCAATGGTCCTAATCAATTCCTAACCTCTATATAAACAACCCTAGACTAAACCCTAATCTATTCATTCAAAATAAGATTATAGCCGCCATGTTGCTGAGGAACGACAAAGATTAGCCGCCGACTAGAGAGAGAGAGGATTAGGAAGAAAGTTCTAAGGCCTAAAGCAATTCAAAGCAACCTAAAGCTAATCAATTCAACAAAGGAATCGTATCTCTTAATTAGAGAATTCGCCGCAACCATTGTAAGTAGAGTATTACTTTGGTATAATAAACAACTGTGTTGATGTGTATGCTTGAATTGTGGCAATGGAAGTAATTCATATTTATGCGTTCTTGTCAATTTATATACGTTTGGATATTTATGGATTATGTTATAAAGAACTACATGCGGTAGTTCTATACAAGTTTACGTTTGGAATATTGCGCAAATTATGTTATCTATGTTGAAGCTACATGTATGTAGTTGATTGAAATTTATGCGAGTTTGGGCTTTGTTATTATGCCATCATGATGTATATTTTGTGCATAAATCATTTTTCAAGTAATTGAAACAAGTTTGGTTGTTATAGTTCATATGAAACTATGTTGGAATTTTGACACCATAATCCATGTATTTGCAAAACTTATGAATATGGCTAGGCTATGAATGATATTTGGCATAATTGAAACCTATGATTAAGTCTATCTTGTTTAAAAGAATTATATGATGACATATGTGAGACATGGCTAGGTTAGACTCAAAAATCCCTTTTTGCAAGTTTTAAGGCAAACACCATGTTTAGGAATATTTATGCATAAGTATGTTTATACCATCGTTATGTGATTAGACTTAAACCATGATTAAGTTGAACAATGCTTTTGTGTTGGTAACAAAGTATCCCCTTTGTAAACATGTAGAAACCTTATGAACATGACATGTTTATGTTTATGCCATAAACAAAATTTAACTTTACATATGCCATGTTTATGCCAAAAGTATTTATGCCATGTTTATGTTTGACATTATGCTATGCTTATGCTAGAAATATTTACGACATGCTCATGTTTGACATTATGCCTAAATAAAAATATAAGTTCATGTTGTAGTTAAACCTATGCAAGTTCACATGCTTTGATTCATGTCACCTATGTTACCACTATGCAAGTACACCAGTTTCTATTATGTATTCCCAACGTCTTATGCAAGTTCATGCGCTCACCTTCCCCTCTTTGTGTATACGCCATAAGCCTCCCCTTTTCGCATGGCCAAATTGGGCTTTAAAAGGCTAAGCCCAATATATATGAACGGACGTGTAAAACGGGGGAAAATAACGTTGGGTTAAAATGAATTAATGAATGAAAATATGAAATAGAAGGGCCCAAAGTCAAGTATGGGTTGGGCCCATGATTGGTGTAACCTTTACACCATTAACTTAATAATGGGCCGCAAATATTTACATATAAATAAAGAAGAATGACAAAATATGTAAATGTAGAACATACGATGTGTTTAACCCGAGGTTGGATTGAGTTGTGATGTAAACCTGCCCGGAACCGCCCGGCTGTCCAGTAGTCACAACAATACCTATCCAATGTGGGAGGTTAAACATGGAGCCCAGCAAGGACCCGAGGTTAGACTGAGTTGTGGCGTAAGACTGCCCGGAACCAACCGGCAACAGGCAGCCACAACAATACCTGTCTAATGTGAGAGGTCCGGGCCTTAATAAGACAATTAAGGCTGAGTCAGGATTGTTAGGATTAAGTGGACTTAAGACTTAATCAAAATGGAACATGCTAAACTAAACGGACTGGTGGGGGTTAGGTTAGAAAACACTTAACCAACTTAGCATGTTGGCTAGAGATAGAAAACCTAGTAGCGGAGGACCCTTTTCGCAGTAACCCTACAAAGGTATCATGATACCCTGAAACTAGGCAGGGTGGGGCACGATTACTGGGCTGATTGTAAGAGGTCAAATCGACGGCGGTGGTGTAGCAGTGTAGGTTCTAACGGAGTGCGGGCGTGCACACACTCCGGCGCAGAAAAATAAGGCACTGGACACCAGTAGCATACCTGTGCACTCTAAGGTTGTGTCGGGTTGCCACTATGGGACTTGATACACCCCATAGTGGGACCAGCATAGGTAACTACAGACATCGGGGGCCGTAAGACACATGTAACTATGCGAGTAGGAGCCGATCATCATAGAATGGATCACATCACCCTGGTTATGGGGTGCAAATTGGAAACTAGTTTATATGGGTTCAGAGATTAACATGGGGTACGATAGTGTATTCGACCCTAGACAACTTAACCAAGTTTATAGTGTTTGCCCACTTCCTGTTTTACTTATCATACCCAGTTCTTTATTCATAGACAAAGTAGTACTAGACTTACTCAGGCTTTATGTCTGACTCTACTTTTCTTTCGTCTTCTTTCTTCCGTTTCCCCCCCCAGGTCCTCAGGGAGGGAACACAGCAGCTTGACCTACCTCAACCTCCAGCTTGAAGAAGAGAAATGTATTGCTTGGACTTTCCTGTTTTGAACTATGGCTTTGGACAATCCACTATGGGGCTTTTGCAGTTTATCTATGTTTTATTTATGCTTCTTTAAATAATGTACTCAAGACAGATTATGAAAGTGTTATGTTATGTTTTTGGAAAGGATGTTGTTGTAACACGTATTTGATTTTATGAAATAAAAGTTTGTTGTTCTTCCGCTGTTTACAAATATGTGTTCTTATATCTGTCTTGTATATCTGTGACTTGTACTTATAAACCTCCACCAAAATTAGGGCATTCCCTTTGAGAGTGACCCTAAACGGAGGTGGGGTGTTTCACTTGGTATCAGAGCATAGGTTTACCAGATAAGATAAAAAGTTTTGAAAATTTATTTTCAAAAAGGAAATTTTAAAGAAGCATTTTTAAAGGATAAAATATTATTTTATTTTAAAAAGGCAAAGTCCCCCCCCCAAAAGCCATAGGTACTCTCTTCTATCCTTCGTTTTGAATCTATCCTTTCTGTTTCAGCATGTCTGGAGACCTTACTCCCCAGCTGCTGACGCTTTCACTCCTCCTCCTCCACGTGAACCAGCAAGCGGAAGAGTCCCAGAGTAGGAAGACGAATAATAGTCAAACAAGAATGGATCGTAACAGTAATAATAAGAAACGAGAAAAAAGGAAATGTAATTTTTGTGGTACGGAGGGGCACATAGCCAAGGATTGTAGAAAGAGGAAAAGAAAGCAAGGAGAATGTTTTCATTGTGGGGAGACTGGACACATCAGCAAAGACCGCCCTGAGAAGACAGACTTTGAGAAGGGCGGGAAAGACAACAAGTCCCGAGAGAAGAGGAAGTGCAATTTCTGTGGCAAAGTGGGGCACTTAGTGAAGGATTGCCGGAAAAAGAAGGCCAAGATGAATGGTGGGTGCTTTTCTTGCGGTGAGGTAGGCCACAGGGCTAAGGACTGCCCAAAGAAACGAGGGCAGGGGCAGGGGGCTGGATCCACCCCAGGGGCACAGGTTCACGTGCTAGAAGCGCCACCTTTGCAACAGCGAGGTACAAATACTTCTGTAGAAAGTGTAGTTTATCTTTATGATCACCCCGTTCGCACTTTGTTTGATTCTGGCGCATCACACTCCTTTATCTCGTCTGCTTTAGTAGAATCTCTGCACCTAAAAACTAGTACGGTAGAGGACCCCTTAATTGTTTCAAACCCAATTGGGGGCCCAGCTCATTTGTCTATGACCTGTTTGGGATTAAAAATTTCTATTCTAAGCGTAGAACTTAAGTGTAGTGCCTTTATTTTGGGCTTTTCGTGATATCGTTTGATTTTGGGCATGGATCGGCTATCCAGTAATAGGGCCATCCTTGATTGTGATAAAAGGGTTGTTAGGCTCCTAACCCAGCTCGGTAATACTTTGGAAATTTCTTGTAATCCCTCGTATGCGGTTATGCTTAGTTATCTTGAATCGCTAGATGCCTCTGTTGAAAATTTGCAATCAGTTAGAGTGGTCCGGGAATATCCGGATGTCTTCGAAGAGGTGAAGGGCTTGCCTCCGAAGCGGGAAATAGACTTCCGCATATATCTTGTAGATAATGCAAAGCCCGTTGCGTTGCCCGTTAGACACATGGCTCCACGGGAAAGGTGAGAGCCCAGTAAACAGATTAAAGAGCTTCTAGAAAAGGGGTTCATTAGGAGAAGCATTTCAGAATGGGGCGCTCCAGTGGTGTTCGCTACAAAGGTGGATGGTTCACTCCGTCTATGTGTTGACTATAGGGAGCTCAACAAGCTAACGAAAAAGAATAGGCACCCTCTCCCTAGAATTGACGATTTATTTGACCAGCTTGTAGGAGCGTCTGTTTTCTCCCAACTCGATTTAGCAACCGGTTTTCATCAGCTAAGGGTGGCTGAAGATAGCATCAATAAAACGGCGTTCAGAACCCCAGACGGCTTCTTTGAATGGCTTGTCATGCCTTTCGGCTTGACAAATGCACCTGCTTACTTCGTGGACCTGATGAGTAGAGTATTTAGAGATTTCCTCAACAAATTCGTAGTGGTCTTCGTAGATGATATCCTTATCTTCTCAAAGAGTGAAGAGGAACATGCTCAGCACTTAAGGGCAATCATGGAAACTTTGCGAGTCCATCAACTAAAAGCCAAATTCTCCAAATGCCACTTTTGGAGAGAAGAGGTGAGGTTCCTTGGGCACATAGTATCCAAACAAGGGTTAGCGGTGGACCCTGCTAAGGTAGTGGCGGTACAAGATTGGAAGACACCAAGGAATGCAACTGAGGTCCGAAGCTTTCTAGGACTAGCGGGTTTCTATCGAAAATTCATAAGGGATTTTGCGAAAATCTCAGCTCCGCTCACGAAGTTGACAATTTTTTTTTATTTTCAAGAGATAATTCATCTATGTGGAATACCTTCTAGTAAGTGAACAAGATCCAAGATTCACTAATGAATTTTGGAGAGCTGGCATGGAACCATGAGTACGCAGTTAAGGCTTGAGCCAAGTATACTAGAAGGAGAATAAGTGAAAGAGGAACGAGAGGCAAAGGTTCCAACTCATATTTTGGAAACAAGAATTAAGAAGCTACGAAATTGTGAAGTTATAGACGGACAAAGCATAATGGAGTTAAGCTCAAGGAAATGCGACTTAGAAGATTGAAGACTAGATTCGTGCATGCTATCTTTGTGTATATCCTCTCGGTCCTATTCTTAATCCAATTTCTATTGCAAGCCCCATAGGGAGTATGACTCATCGTTAGTAACACATGTTGGGGCTCGAGGGTGTTCGTTGGTTTTACTAAAGTTTTTGGGCTTTATAGGATACGGATTGGTCTTAGGAAGGGACTCCCTTGTGACCTAAAAGGAGTCCATCATGCTTAGTTTCCTAGAATCATATATGGTGGTTGGGTTGAGTAATTCTTTGAGTGTCAGTCTGATGTTGATTTCGGTCTTCGGGGCTGATGCTTAGAGAGTTCTTCTCCTAATCAATATATATGTGGCATAGATTTCCAGTTTTGACATTGCCTAAGGGGCACAAAGTTTTTACTTGCTTCTATCATTCGACTATACCTTTAGGTAGGACCATTTCCTATCATTGAGAAAATTTGGAAAATGACCTATAGATTAGAGCTACCCGAAAAAAAATTGGCCGGAGTTCACAACGTTTTTCACGTTTCACATCTCCGAAGATGTCTACATGAGTCTGCTGAAGTGGTAGAGCCGAATATCCTCGAAGAGGCCGAAGTGGAACGCGAAGCAACCATAAGGAAAGTTCCAACCCGCATCTTAGGAACGGAAGTGAAGAAGCTACGCAACCGTGAAGTCAAGCTCGTCAAAGTTCAGTGGAGCGACGCCGAGGGAGACGCGACTTGGGAAACTGAAGCTAGAATCCGTACAGCCTACCCTTTTCTGTTCGAGGGTACATCCTTGATCTTTCATTTTCCTTAAGTTGCGCTTTATCTATCTTCTTAGGTATATTTCCTCGACCTTATCTTTTAGGTAGAATCTTTTTGGATGGAAACATGTAATTGAAACATGTTATGTATGATGGTTGCAAGTGGTTGCAAGTGATTGCTAGTAGTTGCTCGTGGTTGCATATACACACACAATCTAGGGTTAGATCGACTCAGTCACTTCATATTGCATATGCATATATATGTTTGCATTCGTATGTGGTTGAACTTTAATGTGTTGTCTTGTGGATGTTGCATTTGTATTGAATGATTGTGCACTCATGTAGAATCATGAATAGGAAAATTTGCATACATAATGGATTCATGGCACTTACATAATTCGCATTAAGGAGGTCAACTGAATCAGTAGACCGCCTGATTTTGCATTAGATAAGTACATGTATACACACACACTTCGCATATGATCATGAAGCATTAGAAGTCTTTTAAGGACAATGGATGCTCGTGTTTGATGGATGAGTAGATGGATGATTGGATGTTAGGATATACATTCCTCCTAGCTTGAAGATTTCGGGGACGAAATCCTTTTAAGTGGGGGAGAATGTAACACCCCGTGTATTCTATAACTGTGAAATTCATAAATTAAAGAATAATTAATTTCAAATCAAAGAACTAAGGGAAACGGGATACGCCATTGCGTTCGTCTCGGAAAAATACGCGAAATAGAGTCCGAGTTTTCGAAAAACGGATATCGTATGAAGAAGTTATGGACGAACGAAGTTGGGCGGAAAACCGAAAAAGGGCCAGAATGCACTGGCGCACTTGGGAAGTGCGCCAGAACAAAAATGAACTGGCGCACCTGTGAAGTGCGCCAGTGCATTTTTGACCTGGCGCACCTGCCAAGTGTGCCCAGGTCAAAAATGACCTGCTGGCCAGGTCTGGTCTAGCCCTGGCTGGCCAGGTCGGTGTGTGGTCGAATTTCTGTGGTCTGCTTTGTCATTAGGGCTAGGTGGCGGGTTTTTATTGGTCTCTCTTCCTAATGAATGGCTACGATCTAACCTAGCAACATCAATGGTCCTAATCAATTCCTAACCTCTATATAAACAACCCTAGACTAAACCCTAATCTATTCATTCAAAATAAGATTATAGCCGCCATGTTGCTGAGGAACGACAAAGATTAGCCGCCGACTAGAGAGAGAGAGGATTAGGAAGAAAGTTCTAAGGCCTAAAGCAATTCAAAGCAACCTAAAGCTAATCAATTCAACAAAGGAATCGTATCTCTTAATTAGAGAATTCGCCGCAACCATTGTAAGTAGAGTATTACTTTGGTATAATAAACAACTGTGTTGATGTGTATGCTTGAATTGTGGCAATGGAAGTAATTCATATTTATGCGTTCTTGTCAATTTATATACGTTTGGATATTTATGGATTATGTTATAAAGAACTACATGCGGTAGTTCTATACAAGTTTACGTTTGGAATATTGCGCAAATTATGTTATCTATGTTGAAGCTACATGTATGTAGTTGATTGAAATTTATGCGAGTTTGGGCTTTGTTATTATGCCATCATGATGTATATTTTGTGCATAAATCATTTTGCAAGTAATTGAAACAAGTTTGGTTGTTATAGTTCATATGAAACTATGTTGGAATTTTGACACCATAATCCATGTATTTGCAAAACTTATGAATATGGCTAGGCTATGAATGATATTTGGCATAATTGAAACCTATGATTAAGTCTATCTTGTTTAAAAGAATTATATGATGACATATGTGAGACATGGCTAGGTTAGACTCAAAAATCCCTTTTTGCAAGTTTTAAGGCAAACACCATGTTTAGGAATATTTATGCATAAGTATGTTTATACCATCGTTATGTGATTAGACTTAAACCATGATTAAGTTGAACAATGCTTTTGTGTTGGTAACAAAGTATCCCCTTTGTAAACATGTAGAAACCTTATGAACATGACATGTTTATGTTTATGCCATAAACAAAATTTAACTTTACATATGCCATGTTTATGCCAAAAGTATTTATGCCATGTTTATGTTTGACATTATGCTATGCTTATGCTAGAAATATTTACGACATGCTCATGTTTGACATTATGCCTAAATAAAAATATAAGTTCATATTGTAGTTAAACCTATGCAAGTTCACATGCTTTGATTCATGTCACCTATGTTACCACTATGCAAGTACACCAGTTTCTATTATGTATTCCCAACGTCTTATGCAAGTTCATGCGCTCACCTTCCCCTCTTTGTGTATACGCCATAAGCCTCCCCTTTTCGCATGGCCAAATTGGGCTTTAAAAGGCTAAGCCCAATATATATGAACGGACGTGTAAAACGGGGGAAAATAACGTTGGGTTAAAATGAATTAATGAATGAAAATATGAAATAGAAGGGCCCAAAGTCAAGTATGGGTTGGGCCCATGATTGGTGTAACCTTTACACCATTAACTTAATAATGGGCCGCAAATATTTACATATAAATAAAGAAGAATGACAAAATATGTAAATGTAGAACATACGATGTGTTTAACCCGAGGTTGGATTGAGTTGTGATGTAAACCTGCCCGGAACCGCCCGGCTGTCCAGTAGTCACAACAATACCTATCCAATGTGGGAGGTTAAACATGGAGCCCAGCAAGGACCCGAGGTTAGACTGAGTTGTGGCGTAAGACTGCCCGGAACCAACCGGCAACAGGCAGCCACAACAATACCTGTCTAATGTGAGAGGTCCGGGCCTTAATAAGACAATTAAGGCTGAGTCAGGATTGTTAGGATTAAGTGGACTTAAGACTTAATCAAAATGGAACATGCTAAACTAAACGGACTGGTGGGGGTTAGGTTAGAAAACACTTAACCAACTTAGCATGTTGGCTAGAGATAGAAAACCTAGTAGCGGAGGACCCTTTTCGCAGTAACCCTACAAAGGTATCATGATACCCTGAAACTAGGCAGGGTGGGGCACGATTACTGGGCTGATTGTAAGAGGTCAAATCGACGGCGGTGGTGTAGCAGTGTAGGTTCTAACGGAGTGCGGGCGTGCACACACTCCGGCGCAGAAAAATAAGGCACTGGACACCAGTAGCATACCTGTGCACTCTAAGGTTGTGTCGGGTTGCCACTATGGGACTTGATACACCCCATAGTGGGACCAGCATAGGTAACTACAGACATCGGGGGCCGTAAGACACATGTAACTATGCGAGTAGGAGCCGATCATCATAGAATGGATCACATCACCCTGGTTATGGGGTGCAAATTGGAAACTAGTTTATATGGGTTCAGAGATTAACATGGGGTACGATAGTGTATTCGACCCTAGACAACTTAACCAAGTTTATAGTGTTTGCCCACTTCCTGTTTTACTTATCATACCCAGTTCTTTATTCATAGACAAAGTAGTACTAGACTTACTCAGGCTTTATGTCTGACTCTACTTTTCTTTCGTCTTCTTTCTTCCGTTTCCCCCCCCAGGTCCTCAGGGAGGGAACACAGCAGCTTGACCTACCTCAACCTCCAGCTTGAAGAAGAGAAATGTATTGCTTGGACTTTCCTGTTTTGAACTATGGCTTTGGACAATCCACTATGGGGCTTTTGCAGTTTATCTATGTTTTATTTATGCTTCTTTAAATAATGTACTCAAGACAGATTATGAAAGTGTTATGTTATGTTTTTGGAAAGGATGTTGTTGTAACACGTATTTGATTTTATGAAATAAAAGTTTGTTGTTCTTCCGCTGTTTACAAATATGTGTTCTTATATCTGTCTTGTATATCTGTGACTTGTACTTATAAACCTCCACCAAAATTAGGGCATTCCCTTTGAGAGTGACCCTAAACGGAGGTGGGGTGTTTCAAAAGCAAGTTAGTCGAGTTAAACAAAGTAATTTGTTAGGTTAACCAAAGCGAGTTAGTCGAGTTAATCAAAGTAATTGGTTAAGTTAACCAAAGTAAATTAGTTAAGATAAACTAAGCGGTTAATCGAAGTGAATTAGTTAAGTTAAACTAATTGGTAAATCAAAGTGAATTAGTTGCGTCAAACTAAGTGAATTAGTCAAGATTAAACTAATTGGTTAATCGAAGTAAATTAGTTGGGTTAATCAAAGTGAATTAGCTGAGTTAAACTAAGTAAATCAGTTAGAGTTAATCAAAGTGAATTAACTAAGTTAAACTAAGTGGATTAGTTCAGTTAATCGAGACAAGTAAATCAAGTTAGGTTAAACCATTTGAGTTAACCAGTTAGGTTAAACCATTTGAGTTAACCAGTTAAAGTTTACCAGTTAAAGATAAACAGTTAGAGTTGACCAGTTAAAGTTGACCAGTTAAAGTTGACCAGTTAGAGTTGATCAGTTAGAGTTATTCAGTTAGAGTTGACCAGTTAGATTTATCCAAGTGGAGTTAATCGAGTAGAGTTGCCGAATATCACTTATTCGAAGTAGAGTTATCGAATATAGTGTATTCGAGGGAAGAGTAATCGAATATAGTTTATTCGAGTGGAGAAATCAAATGTTATTCATTTGAGAAGAGTTACCGAATATTATTTATTCGAAGAGTAGTTATCGAATATTGGTTATTCGAAGTTAGTTAATCCAAAGGAGTTATTCGAAGTTAGTTAATCCAAAGGAGTTATTCGAAGTTAGTTAATCCAAAGGAGTTATTCGAAGTTAGTTAATCCAAAGGAGTTATTCGAAGTTAGTTAATCCAAAGGAGTTATTCGAAGTTAGCTAATCCAAAGGAGTTATTCGAAGTTAGTTAATCCAAAGGAGTTAGTCGAAGAGTTAATCGAATATAGTTATTCGAAAGAAGGTGTTAATCGAATATAGTTATTCGAGTAAAGTTAAAAGAGTTAATCGAATTTAGTTATTCGAAATGAGTTATTCGAATTAGATATTTGAATAGAGTTAAACACATTAGAGTGATTCGAATTACTTATTCGAATAGAGTTAAACACGTAAGAGTTAATTGAATATTAGTTATTCAATTAGAGTTAAATCGAATTTAGTTATTCGAAAGGAGTTAATCAATTTGAGTTAAGTTAATCGATTTGAATTAAGTTGAATCGAAATGGAGTAAATCGATTAGAATTAAGTTAATCGAGTTAGAGTAAATCGAATATTAGTTATTCGAAGGTAAGTTATTCGAATTAGTTATTCGAAGGAGTTAATCAATTAAGTTAATCGAATAAGTTATTCGATAAGAGTAAATCCATTTAAGTTAAATCGGATGTTAGTTATTCGATAAGAATTGACACATTTAAGAAAATCGAATATTTGTTATTCGATAAGAGTTAATGAAATAGAGCCAACCAAGAAGAGTTATTCGAATATTTGTTATTCGATAGGAGTTAATCAAATAGAGTTTATCGAATATCAGTTATTAAAAAGGGAGAGTTAATCGAATAGAGATTACTCGAAAGAGAGTTATACGTCGAATTCGATTATAGCGAATTCGGGAAAGTACTATTTACTTTCCAGGGTTTAAATCAAGATTTAGTTATTGATTTAGAAATTAGGTGTCTGTTAAATTATTCGAGTTAGGAGATAAAGTTATAATTTAGGTTAGATATTGCAGAAGTAGGAATTATAACGTTATAGTTATAATCAAACGTTTTCATATAAGAAGTAGATTCGTAACCTGAATCCGAGAATTTGTGTAAACAGATGATTGGAAAAAGTGAGTGACGAGCTTCATCTATTTCACAGTAAAGGACGTTGTTCAATTAAGGTCTGAGAGGTAATTATACCCCAACTTGATTGACTTCAGAATTGACAAAGGAATAGTTGTGGTTCGAAAGAAAAGGTTGATTTGAAATATAGAAGTAATAAGCGATTAATGGATTAAGCATAACGATGTTTTATACAACGTTCATTTGAAATCCGTAAATGAGTTTTGGAAACGTTTTCCAAATATAGTCAGATATGTTTTCTAAACATAGAAAATGAAATGTTTTCATGATAAGAATTTAAGAAATAGAGTTAAGCAAATTCAGAAATTGACTGGAGAGGGTAAGTTGAACGGTTTTCTAAGTGACGATATGATGTTGGTTTCGACCTTCCGGATTGATACTTAGAGAATTGTTCTCATACTAGTTACAGTTAGGGACTGATAGTTGCGAAATAATAGTGATGTGAAAATAAGCTATGGAAATGTTTTCCAATGATTAATAACATATATTTTCTAAATATATGAAATAAAGAAATATGAACATATATATGTATATGATGATTGATCGATCGAATTTCCATTTGGAAATAAGATCGTTGTTTGTACACCGACATGTTTTCATTTGATAGTTGAATCACAGACTATCAAAGTTTTGACCATATTTACGTTGTAAATATGGAGAGACCGGTTGGATTATTATCCGAAGAACCACTCCGTATTAGCATAAGCGTTGCGAATCAAGTACGCTGAAGATAATTGAAGACGGAGTGAAGTGCAAGGGCTATTGTGAAAAGCCTAGGTAGGATGGATTCACTGAATAGTGCCTTCGGTTTGTTCAGTCCCAGAACAACGTATATGGACGAGTGTCTGACAAAGTATTCTTAACGAATCATATATGTTGATCTCTTTAAACGTATTACGTTGGTGGCGGAGAAATTCGTTTCTCTTAGCTTTTATACCCGTGATGCCTTGAGAAATCGATAATGATTGGGCGGGTATGACGATGTGGCATTCAAAGTAATTGAAGAAATAATCTGTCAAAGTGATAAACGTGACCTCAAAACCTCACAACCGGAAAATAACAGAAGTTGGGCTAGGCAGCATGGCTAGTTGGGCCATACCCAAGCAGGGTGTATTATCACCATCTAGAGAATATTCAATTGTACTTCTTTATAATCTATTTCAATGTTGTCCCTTATCGGGAAGGATGGTTGCTGATCCCAACCATCGGTGATAATATATTCGCGACACTCAAGCTAAATGAGTGAGCGGTCATGTGTGGCCGGGTTGCAAGACGTTCTTGTTGAACCCTAGTGTATCTCCTCTAGAGTACACTGATCGGAAGGTGCTCCCATACCTTGTCTGTTGGAATCCAATCTCCAATAAGCGCTCACGGTTTTATTTGTATACTATGTATGTGGAACGTGAGATGCAAGCGTTCTGCTAGATTGATATCTATTTGTATTTAGACATTATTATAATATCAGAAAGATATCCTTTATTTAATCAAGTGTTGGAGTTTTATTCACACCAGTCCCATGACTGACCCGGAGTTTATTTTGTTTTGTTTCCCTAAACTCTTGGGTGCCTAAATTTGTACGGGCAGTCAAGTAGTCGGGATTTTACAGATACACTTGGAGAGCTTGGAGCAGGAGACTTCAGGATTATAGCTATTATTATTCCGCTGTGTTGTTAAGTGTTGTACTTTGAAATGGTATGTATATACGAGTACTGATTTGTATTTCAAAGTTATGTTATATTTTATTCGTTCCGCTGTGAGATTCGTGTTTACTCTGATGATGTAAGTTCTTCTTCTTCTTCTATTCTATTAGTTCTATCTTTTCTTCCTCACCCTCTACTTTCTTTCACTAACATCTCGGAATTTTCGACTCTCGAGGAGTCGAAAATTTCCAGCCGTTACAGTTGGTATCAGAGCTTAAGTTAAGTGATTACCTTGGCTCTGTGGCATAACTCGATAGAGATGGGATAAGTAATATCCTAGATTGAGTTTGAGTGTATATATATGAGCGCGTAATTGTTATTCAATATAAAATGGTTTTATATTGTGGAGATTTATTGGTTGAGTGGCTTATGAATTCTGGACGATCAGTTTGATCCACTGTATCGATAAGGGTTACTAAACACTCGAATATGATGAACCGTCATGGTATGTTTTGAAAGAGGGTAAATGAAATAATTTTTCCCAAAATATATTTGTTTATAGAAGAAATATATATCTTGAAATTATTATAGTATATTGATTGTGTTGGTTGTTATTATAATCGAATAAGATTATAAAAGGGTGAAATGGTTATAAATGGCCAATCGGAATTCATATGAATGTAATATATGAAATAGTTTGAATTAAATATGAATTTAAATCAGAATTTGGAATTTAAAATAAGGAAATTTTAAGTTCCTGGGAGATTTTGAAAATGTTTTTCAAATTGAAAATGATATAGTATTGAACTCACTTCGATAGCTGGAAAATAGATTCTGATGATCAATCTAGACATCATCAGTGTTCATTTTCGAGTTCTAAGTGACGGATTACTACCAAAGGTTTTGTTTTTGAATTGTTTTGAGAAAACAAGTTGTTTAGAAATTCAAAGGTTTTGAATTGGCATTATGATTTCAAATTGATTTGAAAGAAACCCAGGAACTTAAGTTCTGGAATTAAAATTTAACTAATGAAGTTAAATAAAATGAGATGGCAAAAATAAATTGAAATTTAACTTGAACCGAGTTAAATAAAATTGAATTGGATTATAGATAATCTAGAATGGAACCAAATTGATAAGTCAATAATTTGGAATTCGATATTAGAGTTCGAATGAAATTCGATTTGGATTTGAGGATATGTACTGACTGGAGATCAATTGGAATGGATAACATTGGTATATGGTGAAGTGGTAGCAGATGAAAGGGATAGAGTTAAATGCCCGACAAAAATGTACAAGTTTATATCATATATGAGTTTGGATTTTATGAGCCGAATTGGCAAGACGCTTGGCTATTTTGATTTCCTTTTGGATTGGAGGAGGCCTAGAGAGGCGAGTTGTGGTTTGATGTATTGAGCCGTACAAAGGAGGTTATGGCGAAATTTTTCGAAAATTTAAGGTGTTAGAAAAATTTTAGAATTTTTGAAAATTTTAGTTGGTCGGAAATGAATTAATAAATTAATTAAAATTAAATGGGTCCAGTCGAAACTGAAATTTAGAGGTAAACAAAAGAAGATTTTTAAATCTAGTTAGTAGAGTTAGTAGCATTTTTCTAACTTAGCAATTTCGAGGACGAAATTATTTTAGGGGGGAAGTCTGTAATGGCGCGTTTTGTTAGCTGTCGAATAATTAAATTATTTAATGATTTATATATCGATTTGGCGATATCGATAACTTAAAGTACAACGTTCGAACTTATAATTTATAATTATAATTAAAACGAACCTGAAACGTCGCGGCAGTTCGCAATTTGGCGATTCGAACTTCAACTGAATATACAGAATCCATTTTAAGCCGGATTTCTGTGAAACAAGAAACGTGTGGAGCTGGTGGAGTATATCTTTCTAGTGAAAGAGAAAAATCGGGATTTCGTCGTGTAGATTTTGAGTTATGTCCAAATCAAATTTTAAAATAGTCGCTATAGAATCGTTTATAGACCGTATCAGTTTATTCAGTATAACTAGACACCGGGTTTGAATTTAGACAAGGTTCTTTTGGGACATAGTGATAATTTAATTTTTAGAATTTTACTGTAATTTTTAATTAATTTAATAAGCGACTTTTATTTGAAGTATTTCGCACCCTGAAATCAACATTTTGAAGTTTCAAAATATGAGTCCACCTACCGGTATTATTATATCTTTGGGATCGTGACACATTGTTTAACACGATTGCATTTTTATATCCGTCTGTAGGTAAACGGAATCGTATATAGTAAGGTACGGTAAACTTTATAACATAAAACAAACCAAATGACATATCCCAAATATATATACACAGAAAAGCCTTGATGATTTTATACCCATATAATTTGATTGGTCATCTATCCTTCCACCGAACAGAAATTATACCAGACTACCAAGAGACCACGTGTTCAAGGATTTAACCACATAAGTAAGCTTTAACTCCCTCTAAACCCAAAACTTCTTTTTCCACCGTCCCCATTATTTTCTTCAGCCAAACAAAAACCGATCTCTTCAATAAATCAAAAGAAAATCCCTAAAATCCTAAAACCAATTGCTTTCATCTCCTTTTAGTAAGAGCACCACAACCATGTGGGTTTTGCTGAGTTCGATGGCATCTAGGTTCGCTCCAGAAGTAGCATCGAACTAGGGATCGGAAGCACGGTTTACCGTGGAGGTGCCGGAGTCTTTGTGAGGGCGGCTCGGAGGAGGTAGCTGAGGGTCTGGCGACGTCAACAGTGAAGGGCAGCCGGGGTTCGATCTCCTCAGGTGGCGCCAGCAGCGTCGAATAGTAGGGGGTCAGCCTCGTGAAATCAAAAGCTGGCGTGAGGATTTCGTGACTTAAATACGGGATTAGCTGGTATTAATCTAATGAGAGAATTAAGATTTAAGTGTAAATTGAGGTTTCCTGATGTCACTGATTTGGGTTTTCTTCAAATTGCTAGCAGTATGTGATATGTGAATTGGGGGTGAATGTTTTGTATGGTTTTTGAATGTCTGGAAGGGAACGGTGAAGGCAATATAGAGAGGAGTACTGTGTAAATTTGGTATCGAGTAGTAAGATTTTGTTAAGGTCTGAAAGAGGACGGGAAGAGGCAGATTTCAGTGTGGTTAGATTTGAATCTCGTGAAGAAAAAGAATGGGTTTTGGAATCAAAGAAACAGGTGTTGGCATGAGTAACAAGTTTAAGCTTTTTCTGGGAAGAATACTTTTGGGTAGCGGATTGGGGCTTTACTGAATAAGTGGGCCGCCATGTTTTAAAAAGAATCACGAACCGTCAGTCACGTTGGGACCGTATGGACGGACACTACACAATGGGACTGAGCACAAGTCGATTGGAGCACGTTACAATTTATGGCGAAATAAATTGTCCGACTGAATCAAATAACGCAAACCGTTATTTAACGGCTAACGCGCAACTGTGAGTAAATCTCACAAACTCTAAACAGTTTTATTTTCACGTTGTATTCTTAGAACTGTTAAAATATTGTCTGTTTGACTGTGTGTTGATTGTTTGCTTGAACTGCTAGTCAGTTAGTAGAGATTTTATATATATATTTACGTATGTATATATATATATATATAAACCGTCAAATAGTTATATGTTGATTCTGTTTATCAGAATATTATACTGGTGTTGTTCAACATCTGTGGATGCAGGGAAACAGGTTGGAGGAATCCAACTGGATTCCTCAACAGTATTTTTACTGTGATTTATGTATTGTGATATATAAATGTGATGTATATAATCTGTTGTGATTACGTGTGGTTGGGCGATATTCATCGTTGTTAGGTGATGTGTTAAAAACCATAAGAAATACCAGAGTGTGATAAAAGGATTAAACAAAGTAATTGGTTAGGTTAACCCAAGCAAAGTTAGTCGAGTTAAACAAAGTGATTGGTTAGGTTAACCAAAGCAAGTTAGTCGAGTTAAACAAAGTAATTGGTTAGGTTAACCAAAGCAAGTTAGTCGAGTTAAACAAAGTAATTTGTTAGGTTAACCAAAGCGAGTTAGTCGAGTTAATCAAAGTAATTGGTTAAGTTAACCAAAGTAAATTAGTTAAGATAAACTAAGCGGTTAATCGAAGTGAATTAGTTAAGTTAAACTAATTGGTAAATCAAAGTGAATTAGTTGCGTCAAACTAAGTGAATTAGTCAAGATTAAACTAATTGGTTAATCGAAGTAAATTAGTTGGGTTAATCAAAGTGAATTAGCTGAGTTAAACTAAGTAAATCAGTTAGAGTTAATCAAAGTGAATTAACTAAGTTAAACTAAGTGGATTAGTTCAGTTAATCGAGACAAGTAAATCAAGTTAGGTTAAACCATTTGAGTTAACCAGTTAGGTTAAACCATTTGAGTTAACCAGTTAAAGTTTACCAGTTAAAGATAAACAGTTAGAGTTGACCAGTTAAAGTTGACCAGTTAAAGTTGACCAGTTAGAGTTGATCAGTTAGAGTTATTCAGTTAGAGTTGACCAGTTAGAGTTATCCAAGTGGAGTTAATCGAGTAGAGTTGCCGAATATCACTTATTCGAAGTAGAGTTATCGAATATAGTGTATTCGAGGGAAGAGTAATCGAATATAGTTTATTCGAGTGGAGAAATCAAATGTTATTCATTTGAGAAGAGTTACCGAATATTATTTATTCGAAGAGTAGTTATCGAATATTGGTTATTCGAAGTTAGTTAATCCAAAGGAGTTATTCGAAGTTAGTTAATCCAAAGGAGTTATTCAAAGTTAGTTAATCCAAAGGAGTTATTCGAAGTTAGTTAATCCAAAGGAGTTATTCGAAGTTAGTTAATCCAAAGGAGTTATTCGAAGTTAGTTAATCCAAAGGAGTTATTCGAAGTTAGCTAATCCAAAGGAGTTATTCGAAGTTAGTTAATCCAAAGGAGTTAGTCGAAGAGTTAATCGAATATAGTTATTAGAAAGAAGGTGTTAATCGAATATAGTTATTCGAGTAAAGTTAAAAGAGTTAATCGAATTTAGTTATTCGAAATGAGTTATTCGAATTAGATATTTGAATAGAGTTAAACACATTAGAGTGATTCGAATTACTTATTCGAATAGAGTTAAACACGTAAGAGTTAATTGAATATTAGTTATTCAATTAGAGTTAAATCGAATTTAGTTATTCGAAAGGAGTTAATCAATTTGAGTTAAGTTAATCGATTTGAATTAAGTTGAATCGAAATGGAGTAAATCGATTAGAATTAAGTTAATCGAGTTAGAGTAAATCGAATATTAGTTATTCGAAGGTAAGTTATTCGAATTAGTTATTCGAAGGAGTTAATCAATTAAGTTAATCGAATAAGTTATTCGATAAGAGTAAATCCATTTAAGTTAAATCGGATGTTAGTTATTCGATAAGAATTGACACATTTAAGAAAATCGAATATTTGTTATTCGATAAGAGTTAATGAAATAGAGCCAACCAAGAAGAGTTATTCGAATATTTGTTATTCGATAGGAGTTAATCAAATAGAGTTTATCGAATATCAGTTATTAAAAAGGGAGAGTTAATCGAATAGAGATTACTCGAAAGAGAGTTATACGTCGAATTCGATTATAGCGAATTCGGGAAAGTACTATTTACTTTCCAGGGTTTAAATCAAGATTTAGTTATTGATTTAGAAATTAGGTGTCTGTTAAATTATTCGAGTTAGGAGATAAAGTTATAATTTAGGTTAGATATTGCAGAAGTAGGAATTATAACGTTATAGTTATAATCAAACGTTTTCATATAAGAAGTAGATTCGTAACCTGAATCCGAGAATTAGTGTAAACAGATGATTGGAAAAAGTGAGTGACGAGCTTCATCTATTTCACAGTCCAGGACGTTGTTCAATTAAGGTCTGAGAGGTAATTATACCCCAACTTGATTGACTTCAGAATTGACAAAGGAATAGTTGTGGTTCGATAGAAAAGGTTGATTTGAAATATAGAAGTAATAAGCGATTAATGGATTAAGCATAACGATGTTTTATACAACGTTCATTTGAAATCCGTAAATGAGTTTTGGAAACGTTTTCCAAATATAGTCAGATATGTTTTCTAAACATAGAAAATGAAATGTTTTCATGATAAGAATTTAAGAAATAGAGTTAAGCAAATTCAGAAACTGACTGGAGAGGGTAAGTTGAACGGTTTTCTAAGTGACGATATGATGTTGGTTTCGACCTTCCGGATTGATACTTAGAGAATTGTTCTCATACTAGTTACTGTAACAACCCGTATTTTCAATAACCTGTTATAACATAAATCGAGGCAGAATTTAATGTAAAAATCTGAATCAAGGGAAACGGGCTATGCCATTGCGTTCGTCTCGGAAAAATACGCGAAATAGAGTCCGAGTTTTCGAAAATCGGAGTCCGTATGACCCAGTTAAGGCCCATGGAAGTTTTCAGAAATTTCCATAATAAAAACAGATTTAAATTTTAAATTAAAAACAAGGATTAGGGCTAACTGGCGTCAGCGGGAAAAACTCCCGCCAAGACCCCAAGTCGACAGGCATGTCGACAGGGGTCTAAGGGTGTCGACTGCCCTGTCGACAGCCCTGTCGACACGGGGTGGCCGGGCAGTTTTGCCTGGCGCACCAATTCTGATCGTGGTCTGGTCTTGTGGCTTGGTTCTAGAGAATTCCGAAATCTGACGGACCTAAACTAACCTAGGGTTAATCCTAGGGCTAAAAACACTCTAATCTTCTATAAATAAGCCCCTAATCCTACCCTAAATCATTATTATTCATTCTAGCAACCAAACTATGTCAAATTGATTTCTCAAATGGCCTCCACTTAAAAACCCTAGCCTCCAACCTCTTCATAAATCATTCCTATGAAGATTATGATGTTCATACAAGCATTTCTAAGTTGTATGAATGATCATTAGCTTGCATACATCATCAAGTTGCAAGTTTTATTTGCTAAGCTAGAGTTTTTGGGATTTTTGTTAATTGGAGCTTTGTTTTGGGTTTTTATATGCTTGCATAAAGGGGCTTCTCAATCTTTATTAGTAGATTTGTGTCTTCATAATATTAGTAAGCCCTCTTACCTTCATTTTAGAAACTCTAAAGTTAATATGTGATGAAAGTTGGGATTTATGCATGTTTAATAAGTTATGCATGCTTATGCGAGTTCACTATGCTATGTTATGCATGTTTAATAAGTTATGCATGCTTATGCGAGTTCACTATGCTATGTTATGCATGTTTAATAAGTTATGCATGCTTATGCGAGTTCACTATGCTATGTTATGCATGTTTAATAAGTTATGCATGTTTATGCAAGTTCACTATGCTATGTTATGCATGTTTAATAAGTTATGCATGTTTATGCAAGTTCACTATGCTATGATTTGTAAGTTTAACAAGTTATGCATGTTTATGCAAGTTCACTATGCCATGATTTGCAAGTTTGACAAGTTATGCATGTGTATGCAAGTTCACTATGCTAAGTTATGCAAGTCCAACATGTTATGCATGTTTATTATGATATGTAAGATTCATCATGTATGTTGTGTCAAGTTCCCTCTTTCTATCCTTTATGCGTTATAACGAATATGTAAGCGATAGAATGACGTTGGGGGGGTTTGGGTAAAACTTAAAATACATGAAAATATAAGATTGGGAATTTACCTATTAAGTTAGGTCTACCCCTTGGGAATTTACCTATTAAGTTAGGTCTACCCAAGTATTTGTTAAACTTGTAATGATGTTTTGAAAATAAAGTGGACATGACACTTAGAAAACATAAGTGTGGCCAACTCGAGGTTGGGTTGAGTTTGTAGCATAAATCTACCCGGAACCGACCGGCTTAACTAGTGGCTACAAGCAATAGGACCCAATGTGGGTAGTTGGTCATGTTGCACGTGAGACCCGAGGTTAGACTAAGTTGTGGTGTAAACCTACCCGGACCCGCCGGCCTAACTAGTAACCACAACAAGGTCTAATGTGAGAGGTTGGGTGCATTAAACTAATTAATGCCTCATGATTAAGGTTAAGTCATGGCCCACTAATACTTAACCAATTTTGGGGAATACAAGGGATTAAATGGGGTTAAGTGGTGAACTGTCGGTTACACTTAACTAATTTAATCCATGATTAGTGAGGGGTTAAACCACACTTAACCCTCTTAGAAAACCCTAGCAACGTGGTTTGTTTCAGCAGTAATCCCAGTTGGGTATCATTCACAACCCTAGAGGACTAGGCTAGGGCGGGGGCACGATTACTGGACGGATGTAAGCGACCAAAGCGACGGATGAGTGGTACAGCGGTGCGGGTCCAGGCGGGCTACGGACGTGCACGTAGTCCGGTGTTGGACAAACTCGAGGCACGGGTACTAGTAGGTTTAGACTGTGCATTATTGCTTAGGTGTCTGGGGTTGGCACCCGAGGGCTTGATACACCCGAAGGTGGACCCGGCACAGTCTGACTACAACCATATGTGGGCCGTATGGGCACCAACACTTAACGTGTTAGGTTTATAGGGAGCCGATCGACTAGACCGTTGGGCTGGACCTTGTATTAAGGTCACTTCATGTTATTGGGCCAAAGTTTTGGGCTGAGGGATCAATACCTGTCATGTTAGTTTGCTAGTACACTGTGGTGCAAAGCTTAATCTTCTTTATGTGATGACACCTTTATCTATTTCCAGTATGTTCATCTCAGTTTCCATCATGATGTTAGCTTTATTAGTTTATAGACTGATCGTAGTAGGGCTTACCAGTCTTTTTGACTGACCTGTTTTCTTTCGCTTCTTTTCTTCCGTTCCCCCCCCCCCCCAGGTTCTCAGGGAGGGAATAGTGGTGCTTAGCTTGGATCGCTTGCTTGTTTGCTGGATAGCTCATGTATGCCTGGACATTGAGCTCGCTATGGTTTATCATTTTTATTTTGGGGATAGCACTATGTATTTCAGTATTTCTGTTTATGATGTACTAGACATGTTTATTTTGGCAGTTGACTTTATGATGTACTAGACTTGTTTTGAGATGATTTGAGATATTCCGCTGTTTACTCTGTTTTACATATGTATTTATGTTCTTGTTCTGCCTTGATATATCATTATGCATGCTTACCCAGTTCTAACGCCCCCCAGAAGCTAGTGCCCCCGAAAGAGTGACCCTAGCGGAGGTGGGGTGTTACAAATTTGGTATCAGAGCATATGGTTTACAAGAAAGAACAAAAAGTTTTTAAAAGACTTTTGAAAAACTATTTTCAAAACAAGTATAAAGTATTTTCCAAAGAAAAGTCTAGTATTTTAAAAGGCTATTCCCCAAAAAGCCATTAGCGTTATCCTTCGTTCCCTTGACCTAATCTTATCTTATCTTTCGTTTCAGTATGGCTGAAAATCTTGCCATCCCGGATGGAGTAAACGTACCACTCTGGTATAGGAGACTTCTAGAAGCTAGGGCGGTAGCCGGCCCCGCAAACCCTACTCCCACTCCTCCTCCTGTAGTTGAGAATCCTCACCCTAATGTCCCTCCTCCGGTGGTTCCTGTTCCTCCCCCTCCAGTTGCTGAGGCTCCTCTTCCTCCTCCTCCCCCTCAGCATCCTCAGGTTGAGTTCACGAAGGTTTGTAAAGACTTCAAGGCGATGGGAGGCAAGAATTTCCTAGGCACGGAATCTTTTGTTGAAGCTAGGAATTGGCTGAAAGACACTGAGGACTTGTTTGCTATCTTTAGGATTGATGACGAGAGGAAGATCTTATTGACAGTGTGGCTTTTGAAGGACGAAGCAGCCTATTGGTGGGAGGTCACCAATGGGACAAGGCCCGTCGAGACTTGGGCCGATTTGAGGACTAGATTTGTGGCCAAGTTTCTATCTTCTGCTGAGGCGAATTTACAGATGGAGAAGTTCATTGCATTAAAGCAAGGTGATATGTCTGTCAAGGAGTATGTGAACAAGTTTAATCAGCTGGCCCGTTTTGGTTTGGATATGGTGAACACTCCTGAGAAGAAGGCTCTTCGATTCGCTAGAGGGTTGAATGAGCCGCTGCAGGGCTTGGCGATGTCACATATTCCGCATGGAGCTACTTTCGAGAGTTTGGTCGATATGGCTCTACTTCAGGGTGATGGAAAGAAAGAGGTCAAGTCGAGTGATACTCAAGCAAAGAAGACTGATTCTCAGGGTAAAGGCAATCAAGGTGGTCAAAGCAGTCAGGGGAATCAGAGCAAGAACAAGAAGGGGAACAACAACAAAGGCAAGGGAAAGTGCAATTACTGTGGTGCGCCTGGACACTTTGCTAAGGATTGTAGGAAGAAGAAAAGGAAGCTTAGTGGTGGATGTTTTTCCTGTGGTGAGACTGGACACTTCAGCAAGGAATGTCCGAAGAAGAAAGGGCAGGCTGGACCTTCAGGAGGGCAAGTTCATGCTCTCAATACCGCTCCAGTTCCCGATCGAGGTAGTGTTTCTGTTGAGAACCTTGTTTATATTTCTGATCTTCCAGTTCGTACCTTGTTTGATTCTGGTGCATCACATAGCTTTATTTCATCTAATCTTGTCGATAGTTTGCACCTTAGTACTAGCTTAGTGGATGATCCCGTTTGTGTTTCGAATCCCATTGGGGGTTCTTCTCATCTATCTATGATATGTGAGGATCTAAGGATCTCTATACTCAGTGTAGAGTTCTTGTGTAGTGCGTATGTTCTTGGTTTCAGGGGATACGGATTGATATTGGGCATGGATTGGCTGTCCAGATATGGAGCCATTCTTGATTGTGAGCATAGGGTTGTGAGGCTTGTGACTCGCCTTGGCAACACCCTAGAGATTTCATGCAATCCGAAGGATCCCGTCATGTTGTGCTATCTTGAATCTCTCGACTCGTCAGAGGAAGCCCTTCAGTCTGTAAGGGTGGTCCGAGATTATCCAGATGTTTTTGAAGAAGTTAAGGGGTTGCCCCCTAAACGAGAGATTGATTTTCGCATTTATCTGGTGGATAATGCTAAGCCTGTTTCTTTGCCCGTTCGGCACATGGCTCCGCGTGAGAGACGGGAGCTCAGCAAGCAAGTGAAGGAGTTGCTTGGGAAGAACTTCATCAGACGAAGTATATCCGAATGGGGAGCGCCTGTGGTGTTTGCTACTAAGGCAGATGGTTCTCTTCGACTTTGTGTGGACTATAGAGAGTTGAATAAGCTGACCAAGAAGAACAGACACCCATTACCGAGGATCGATGATCTCTTTGACCAGCTTGTCGGTGCTTCTGTTTTCTCTCAGCTTGATCTTGCTACTGGATTTCATCAGCTCAGAGTGGCTGAAGATAGTATAGACAAGACTGCATTCAGAACTCCAGATGGATTCTTTGAATGGCTTGTTATGCCGTTCGGTTTGACGAATGCACCCGCATATTTCGTGGACTTGATGAGTAGGGTGTTTCGAGAGTTCTTGAACAAGTTTGTCGTGGTCTTTGTGGATGATATTCTGATCTTCTCTAAGGATGAAGAAGAGCACGCGAGGCATCTTGTAGAGGTAATGGATACGCTTAGAGCACATCAGTTAAAGGCCAAGTTCTCCAAGTGTCACTTTTGGGGAAGGGAAGTTAGATTCCTTGGGCATATCGTATCCAAGCAAGGCTTAGCGGTGGACCCCGCTAAGGTGGTTGCAGTTCAGGATTGGAAGACTCCAAGGAATGCAACCGAAGTGAGAAGTTTTCTAGGTCTTGCAGGATTTTACCGGAAGTTCATCAAGGACTTCGCGAAGATATCCGCTCCTCTTACTAAGTTGACAAAGAAGAACTTAGTTTTTGCTTGGGATATGGATTGTGAGCTTGCTTTTCAGAGACTCAAGAGAGCCCTTACCTCAGCACCAGTTCTAGCTTTACCCGATGGTGGTAAGATGTTTACCGTGTACACTGATGCTTGTGGCACGGGATTGGGCGCCGTTCTGATGCAAGAAGGCAGAGCTATATGTTTTGGTGGTAGGCAACTTAAGGTGCATGAGAAGAATTATCCCACTCATGATCTAGAGCTGGCAGCGATAGTATATGCACTCAAGGCTTGGCGTCATTATCTTCTGGGAGAGAGATTTGAGCTGTATACTGATCATAAGTCTTTGAAGTATCTCTTTTCGCAGAAGGATCTGAACTTGAGGCAGCAAAGGTGGATGGAATTCTTGGCGTCCTACGATTTTGATATAGCCTATACCCCTGGTAAGGGGAATGTTGTAGCGGATGCATTGAGCAGAAAAAGGTTGACACTAAGTCCTCTATTTGTTGAGATGAAGAATTTAGAGTTCTTGGCAACCTTTGATTTCTCTTTGGCAATTGAGTCGATGACCGGTTCTTTAGCATCTCTTGAGCTCAGGCCTACCCTTCTGGATCAAGTTGGGGCTTCGCAGAAGGAAGACCCTCAGATAGTTGAGATTATGGATAAGCTGATTCAAGGAGAGACGTCTAGTCATCTCGCTCGATATTCTATTGATGACAAGGGTTGGCTGAGGAGAGATGGAAGGATATGTGTCCCCATGATAGAAGATTTAGTAAGAAAAGTTCTGGAGGAAGCGCATCGCTCTAAGTTGACTATACATCCAGGCGGGGATAAGATGTACCAAGATATGAGGCGTATTTTCTTTTGGCCTGGGATGAAGAAGGATGTGGCGGAGTTTGTCTCTAGATGTATCATTTGCCAGCAAGTTAAGGCCGAGTCAAAGAAGCCCGGTGGGCTATTGCATCCTTTGGACGTTCCACTTTGGAAGTGGGAGAGTATCTCCATGGACTTTATTGATGGGCTTCCAAGGTCAAGAAAAGGGAATACGAGCATTTGGGTTATTGTGGATAGACTTACGAAGAGTGCTCATTTTATTCCGGTAAAGAGCAAGAGGACAGCATCTTGGCTAGCGTCTGTATATCTTCGTGAGATTGTGAGACTTCATGGAGTCCCTTCTAGTATTGTCAGTGACCGCGACCCAATCTTTACAAGTCAGTTCTGGAATAGCTTGCAGGAGGCCTTGGGCACGAGGTTGAATCTGAGTACTGCTTATCACCCACAGACGGACGGTCAAACCGAAAGGGTGAATAGAGTACTCGAGGATCTGTTGAGGCTTTGTATTCTGGATTTTGGTGGTACTTGGGAAGACCATCTTCCACTTGTTGAGTTTGCATATAATAACAGTTATCAGGCAAGCATAGGGATGGCACCATTTGAAGCTCTATATGGGAGGCCGTGCAAGTCGCCTACATGTTGGTGGGAGACTACTGATAAGCTCATACTTGGGCCTGATATGATTAGAGATACATCCGAGAAGGTCGAGTTGATTAGAAGACGGATGAAGGCGGCCCAAGACCAACAGAAATCCTATGCTGATAAGCGAAGATCTGATTTGGAGTTTGATGTAGGGGATATGGTTTTCGTGAAGGTTTCTCCTTTGCGGAATGTGGTCCGATTTGGAGCCGTTGGGAAGTTAGCCCCGAGATTTGTTGGACCATTCCCCATTGTTGAAAGGATCGGGCAGATGGCTTATAGAGTGAAGTTGCCCGAGAAGCTTGCCGGAGTACACAATGTTTTTCATGTCTCGCATCTCCGGAAGTGTTTGCATAAATCAGCAGAGATTGTGGAGCCAAGTGTTTTGGAAGATGTGGAAGTGGAGAAAGAAGCTACCTTGAGGAGAGCTCCGATTCGTATCTTGGGGACGGAGACCAAGAAGCTAAGGAATCGAGAGGTCAAGTTGGTAAAGGTTCAATGGGGTGAAGCCGAAGAAGACGCAACTTGGGAAACCGAGGAGAAGATGCGTGGGCTTTATCCATTCCTTTTTGAGGGTACACTCTCAATCTCTTTCCTTTTGTTAGCATATCTTTCTCTTTGCTACCCATATTTATCTAGTTTAGCGTGTTAATCTTGTCATGAGAACCTTAGGTAGAAACCCTTTGGATGAAACATGTGTTTGAGACATGTTATGTTTGATGGTTGCAAGTGGTTGCAAATGTTTGCAAGTGGTTACTCGTGGATGCATGATACACATTAGGCACTAGATCGGCTCGCACACTCCTCATATTGCATATGCATGAGTGTTTATGCCTATTCATGGATGAAAATTGTGTGTTATCACATGGATGTTGCATATGGGTGTATGTTATGTGCACACATATAGATATTATACATTATGTTAGGAATTGCATACATGTGGATACATTTCACTAACATATTTTGCATTGATCTTTGCATTAGATAAGTACATATACACACACCTTTGCATATGTTCATACAACATTTAGAATCTTGTAAGGACAATGATTGCTCGTGGATGATGCTTTGAGTAGATGGATGATTGGATGGTAGGATACGTTCTTCCTAACTTGAAGATTTCGGGGACGAAATCTTTTAAGGAGGGGAGAATGTAACAACCCGTATTTTCAATAACCTGTTATAACATAAATCGAGGCAGAATTTAATGTAAAAATCTGAATCAAGGGAAACGGGCTATGCCATTGCGTTCGTCTCGGAAAAATACGCGAAATAGAGTCCGAGTTTTCGAAAATCGGAGTCCGTATGACCCAGTTAAGGCCCATGGAAGTTTTCAGAAATTTCCATAATAAAAACAGATTTAAATTTTAAATTAAAAACAAGGATTAGGGCTAACTGGCGTCAGCGGGAAAAACTCCCGCCAAGACCCCAAGTCGACAGGCATGTCGACAGGGGTCTAAGGGTGTCGACTGCCCTGTCGACAGCCCTGTCGACACGGGGTGGCCGGGCAGTTTTGCCTGGCGCACCAATTCTGATCGTGGTCTGGTCTTGTGGCTTGGTTCTAGAGAATTCCGAAATCTGACGGACCTAAACTAACCTAGGGTTAATCCTAGGGCTAAAAACACTCTAATCTTCTATAAATAAGCCCCTAATCCTACCCTAAATCATTATTATTCATTCTAGCAACCAAACTATGTCAAATTGATTTCTCAAATGGCCTCCACTTAAAAACCCTAGCCTCCAACCTCTTCATAAATCATTCCTATGAAGATTATGATGTTCATACAAGCATTTCTAAGTTGTATGAATGATCATTAGCTTGCATACATCATCAAGTTGCAAGTTTTATTTGCTAAGCTAGAGTTTTTGGGATTTTTGTTAATTGGAGCTTTGTTTTGGGTTTTTATATGCTTGCATAAAGGGGCTTCTCAATCTTTATTAGTAGATTTGTGTCTTCATAATATTAGTAAGCCCTCTTACCTTCATTTTAGAAACTCTAAAGTTAATATGTGATGAAAGTTGGGATTTATGCATGTTTAATAAGTTATGCATGCTTATGCGAGTTCACTATGCTATGTTATGCATGTTTAATAAGTTATGCATGCTTATGCGAGTTCACTATGCTATGTTATGCATGTTTAATAAGTTATGCATGCTTATGCGAGTTCACTATGCTATGTTATGCATGTTTAATAAGTTATGCATGTTTATGCAAGTTCACTATGCTATGTTATGCATGTTTAATAAGTTATGCATGTTTATGCAAGTTCACTATGCTATGA
Source organism: Allium sativum (assembly GCA_030737875.1). Taxonomy (NCBI): domain Eukaryota; kingdom Viridiplantae; phylum Streptophyta; class Magnoliopsida; order Asparagales; family Amaryllidaceae; genus Allium; species Allium sativum. The sequence continues at coordinate 550,280,824 of CM060916.1, forward strand.
TTTGTAAGTTTAACAAGTTATGCATGTTTATGCAAGTTCACTATGCCATGATTTGCAAGTTTGACAAGTTATGCATGTGTATGCAAGTTCACTATGCTAAGTTATGCAAGTCCAACATGTTATGCATGTTTATTATGATATGTAAGATTCATCATGTATGTTGTGTCAAGTTCCCTCTTTCTATCCTTTATGCGTTATAACGAATATGTAAGCGATAGAATGACGTTGGAGGGGTTTGGGTAAAACTTAAAATACATGAAAATATAAGATTGGGAATTTACCTATTAAGTTAGGTCTACCCCTTGGGAATTTACCTATTAAGTTAGGTCTACCCAAGTATTTGTTAAACTTGTAATGATGTTTTGAAAATAAAGTGGACATGACACTTAGAAAACATAAGTGTGGCCAACTCGAGGTTGGGTTGAGTTTGTAGCATAAATCTACCCGGAACCGACCGGCTTAACTAGTGGCTACAAGCAATAGGACCCAATGTGGGTAGTTGGTCATGTTGCACGTGAGACCCGAGGTTAGACTAAGTTGTGGTGTAAACCTACCCGGACCCGCCGGCCTAACTAGTAACCACAACAAGGTCTAATGTGAGAGGTTGGGTGCATTAAACTAATTAATGCCTCATGATTAAGGTTAAGTCATGGCCCACTAATACTTAACCAATTTTGGGGAATACAAGGGATTAAATGGGGTTAAGTGGTGAACTGTCGGTTACACTTAACTAATTTAATCCATGATTAGTGAGGGGTTAAACCACACTTAACCCTCTTAGAAAACCCTAGCAACGTGGTCTGTTCCAGCAGTAATCCCAGTTGGGTATCATTCACAACCCTAGAGGACTAGGCTAGGGCGGGGGCACGATTACTGGACGGATGTAAGCGACCAAAGCGACGGATGAGTGGTACAGCGGTGCGGGTCCAGGCGGGCTACGGACGTGCACGTAGTCCGGTGTTGGACAAACTCGAGGCACGGGTACCAGTAGGTTTAGACTGTGCATTATTGCTTAGGTGTCTGGGGTTGGCACCCGAGGGCTTGATACACCCGAAGGTGGACCCGGCACAGTCTGACTACAACCATATGTGGGCCGTATGGGCACCAACACTTAACGTGTTAGGTTTATAGGGAGCCGATCGACTAGACCGTTGGGCTGGACCTTGTATTAAGGTCACTTCATGTTATTGGGCCAAAGTTTTGGGCTGAGGGATCAATACCTGTCATGTTAGTTTGCTAGTACACTGTGGTGCAAAGCTTAATCTTCTTTATGTGATGACACCTTTATCTATTGCCAGTATGTTCAACTCAGTTTCCATCATGATGTTAGCTTTATTAGTTTATAGACTGATCGTAGTAGGGCTTACCAGTCTTTTTGACTGACCTGTTTTCTTTCGCTTCTTTTCTTCCGTTCCCCCCCCCCCCCCCCAGGTTCTCAGGGAGGGAATAGTGGTGCTTAGCTTGGATCGCTTGCTTGTTTGCTGGATAGCTCATGTATGCCTGGACATTGAGCTCGCTATGGTTTATCATTTTTATTTTGGGGATAGCACTATGTATTTCAGTATTTCTGTTTATGATGTACTAGACATGTTTATTTTGGCAGTTGACTTTATGATGTACTAGACTTGTTTTGAGATGATTTGAGATATTCCGCTGTTTACTCTGTTTTACATATGTATTTATGTTCTTGTTCTGCCTTGATATATCATTATGCATGCTTACCCAGTTCTAACGCCCCCCAGAAGCTAGTGCCCCCGAAAGAGTGACCCTAGCGGAGGTGGGGTGTTACAGTTACAGTTAGGGACTGATAGTTGCGAAATAATAGTGATGTGAAAATAAGCTATGGAAATGTTTTCCAATGATTAATAACATATATTTTCTAAATATATGAAATAAGGAAATATGAACATATATATGTATATGATGATTGATCGATCGAATTTCCATTTGGAAATAAGATCGTTGTTTGTACACCGACATGTTTTCATTTGATAGTTGAATCACAGACTATCAAAGTTTTGACCATATTTACGTTGTAAATATGGAGAGACGGGTTGGATTATTATCCGAAGAACCACTCTGTATTAGCATAAGCGTTGCGAATCAAGTACGCTGAAGATAATTGAAGACGGAGTGAAGTGCAAGGGCTATTGTTAAAAGCCTAGGTAGGATGGATTCACTGAATAGTGCCTTCGGTTTGTTCAGTCCCAGAAAAACGTATATGGACGAGTGTCTGACAAAGTATTCTTAACGAATCATATATGTTGATCTCTTTAAACGTATTACGTTGGTGGCGGAGAAATTCGTTTCTCTTAGCTTTTATACCCGTGATGCCTTGAGAAATCGATAATGATTGGGCGGGTATGACGATGTGGCATTCAAAGTAATTGAAGAAATAATCTGTCAAAGTGATAAACGTGACCTCAAAACCTCACAACCGGAAAATAACAGAAGTTGGGCTAGGCAGCATGGCTAGTTGGGCCATACCCAAGCAGGGTGTATTATCACCATCTAGAGAATATTCAATTGTACTTCTTTATAATCTATTTCAATGTTGTCCCTTATCGGGAAGGATGGTTGCTGATCCCAACCATCGGTGATAATATATTCGCGACACTCAAGCTAAATGAGTGAGCGGTCATGTGTGGCCGGGTTGCAAGACGTTCTTGTTGAACCCTAGTGTATCTCCTCTAGAGTACACTGATCGGAAGGTGCTCCCATACCTTGTCTGTTGGAATCCAATCTCCAATAAGCGCTCACGGTTTTATTTGTATACTATGTATGTGGAACGTGAGATGCAAGCGTTCTGCTAGATTGATATCTATTTGTATTTAGACATTATTATAATATCAGAAAGATATCCTTTATTTAATCAAGTGTTGGAGTTTTATTCACACCAGTCCCATGACTGACCCGGAGTTTATTTTGTTTTGTTTCCCTAAACTCTTGGGTGCCTAAATTTGTACGGGCAGTCAAGTAGTCGGGATTTTACAGATACACTTGGAGAGCTTGGAGCAGGAGACTTCAGGATTATAGCTATTATTATTCCGCTGTGTTGTTAAGTGTTGTACTTTGAAATGGTATGTATATACGAGTACTGATTTGTATTTCAAAGTTATGTTATATTTTATTCGTTCCGCTGTGAGATTCGTGTTTACTCTGATGATGTAAGTTCTTCTTCTTCTTCTATTCTATTAGTTCTATCTTTTCTTCCTCATCCTCTACTTTCTTTCACTAACATCTCAGAATTTTCGACTCTCGAGGAGTCGATAATTTCCAGCCGTTACACTATCAAATCAGAAATAAATAGCAATCTAGCAGAATGCTTGCATCTCATGCTCCACATATATAGTATACAATCAAAACCGCGGGCGCTTATTGGAGATTGGATTCCGACTATGACAAGGTATGGAACCACCTGCCGATAGTGTATCTCTACAGGGGAATACACTAGGTTCTACAAGAACGTCTTGCAACCCGGCCCACACATGACTGACCACTCATTTTGCTTGAGTGTATCGAACTTATATCACCAACTGTTGGGATCAGCAACCGTTTCCCAAAAAGTGACAACATCGAAATTGATTAAAGAAGGAAATGGAATTTCTCTAGATAGGTGATTATACACCCTAATGGGAGCGACCCACATAGCCATGCTGCCTGCCCGATTTATGTCATTTCCCAGTTGATGAGGCTTGAGGTTATAATTAACTTTAGAACATCCGACCATAATTTACTTTGAATATTACATTGTCAGATCCGCCAGATTTTACTAATTGATGTCCACAAAAATACACTAGTTGTTAAGCTAAGAGAAGGTGTCTTCTCCGCTATCAACAATAATAGGTTTGAGGAAATCAACGTACGTGATTCCAATGGAAATACTCTTTCAAACACTCATCCATACAAGTCATCCGGGAACAGGATGAACTGAAGGCATCCTCCTACCTCATCTAAGGAATCGCCCTATAGATCAGTAGCGAGTAGTCCTTGCAAATCCGTAGATCTCAATCACGACAGAACCACAGTATATCTCTGGCTGCAGACCAAAGATTATAAGTAGTTCTTCCGTTATGAATATCAACGATCTTCAATTGCTCCATCTTTATTCTCTACAAGTTAGTTTCGTATGTAACGTTGATTCGAAGTGGTTTTGGGTCTAGTTCCCATCCTGGTCTCTTCGAAACAACACGTCAAAAGGTTCAAGAACATATTTCATTTATAGTTTGGTGTTTTAACTATCAGTGTCAATCAGTACGGTCAAGTATATTGGCAGCTCAGGTTCTCATTTTTAAAACCGTTCATTAAAACACTTTATCGAATCATTTAAAAACATTCCCTAGACTAAAAGTCGATTCCATTTAAATATCTTGCCAACTCCTCTTTTGTTTTACCATTTAGAAACAATACATCTCGTTTATTCTCACTTCGCTTTATTCTCATTTAATTCTGAAAATATTGCTATATTTTCATCAACCATTTATTTCCTTAATTCTGGAAATGTCCTTATATTAATATATCGTTAATTCACTAATATAATCCCATTGCCAATTCTTATGCGGTAAAAACCCTGTTAAATGACACATGCTTTCTTTTTAAAATTTAATGGCTTTAACTACTTAAATTCCAAATACTTATTTCTATTTCAAAATTAATATAACCCCTAAATATTTATTTATTATTTTAAATAAATATACTTTACTCATATTATTCCTATTTTCTAGAAAACAGTGTTATATAAATAGCCTATAGGTATAATTAAACTACATGTCTCCACTCGGACTAAACAATGTTAATGTACACTGTTTAATTTAAAAATTAGTGTATTAAATTTCGTTTCAAACCTTGCAAATGAATTGCAAATGTTTTACGAAAATAATAACTCCTTTCCAAACTCCTTTACCGTTACCAACTAATATCATTCCTCGATAATAGTGAAGTCGGTCAAGTTGGGTATTTTATTTACCTCTCTGACCTTAATCGACAATGTTCTTATCTCAAAGTAGATAGAAATTCGTAACTTAAAAACCCATGTTCGAATAATGTAACGATTGTAACGACCCAGAAAATCTGAACCAATTTAAAATATTTAAATTGGCTAAAATAATGGATTTTAAATATTTAAAATAAATATTTTAAATAATAGCGATGAAAAGTGAGTTTGAATCGACAATTGAAAACGAATATAATTAATTCTAATTATAAACAAGGCCTGAAATGGCGCTGCAGTTTCAAAAATTGAATTCAAACTTTGTCGGACTGTACCGGGTGCAAAACAAAACGGATTTGAGTGAAGCCAAAAATATTTAAATCTGTTAGTGAATACCTTTCTAACGAATCTGAAAAATCGAATTTTCATAGCGAAAAGCAAAAGTTATGGCCAAATGAATTTTCAGAAAGGTCGCTATGGAATTTATATAGCCCGTGAAATTGGCCATTTTGCATACGACCTCGGAATTCGACGAAACCACTTTTGTTGGATCCGGGATGTGAAGTTATTGCTAGGTTTCAAATTTCATAATTTTTGAAGCTAGTATGTGAGCATGGCAAAGGAAAATGGGTTTTGGTCAATTACAGTTAAATTGGATCGACCAAAAATGGGACTTTTTGCAAACGGTCTTAGAATTCGACAAAACTAGTTTTGTTGGGACCGTATCGTCAAAACATAGCTAGATTTATTTTTCTGGAATTTTTCGAATCAGTTTGTGGCCTTGGCAAATTGAAATGTAAGTTCAAATTGAATATTGAATGTTATATATTTTAATTTGAAGGAAAACTGACTGAAACAGTCGAATGGGCCTATGAAACATATCCCATTGTGTTCGGAATGGGGGTAAAACGCTAGGGACGACAGTCGTTGGGTTTGAATTGGCGTTCGTGTGGGAAAGGGGGTATTTTCGAAATTTAAAAAATTATAAATATAAAGAAAATCTCTCATTGGTCGAAAATTTTCTTTTCTCTCTCCCTGTTGCCGATAGCAGGCGGCACCTCTTCAAATCTTCTCTCCTCGATTTCTTCTAATCCGCTCAATAAAAACCCATGCCCCTTTGGAGAATTCTGTAGTGCTCCTCACGATCTTCACATCCATAAAAAGATATGATTTTTATAGTGAAAACAAAAACCGTAGCGCTTAAAACTGCTATAATATAGTTTAAATTATATTCAGCCGTTACCTTTCTGATGGGGTTCGAAACTAGGGTTTCGTTTTTCGCGAAATCCAAGACACGAGGACAAAATCCAATTGCACCACGTCGAGGAGGGAGGAAGGCCGCGCCGATCGGTGGTCGTGGCAGGGGGTTCGATGGCGCCTGTACGTCGCGGCGACGGTCGAAAGGTCCCACTTTCCCAAGCTCGATTCGAACTCCACAGGTCACGAAAAAATCCAATCTTTATATGGATGTGAAGATCGTGAGGAGCACTACAGAATTCTACAAAGGGGCATGGTTTTTATTGAGCGGATTAGAAGAAATCGAGGAAAGAAGATTTGAAGAGGTTCCGCCTGCTATCGGCAACGGGGAAAGAGAAAAGAAAATTTTCGACCATTGAGAGATTTTCTTTATATTTATAATTTTTTAAATTTTGAAAATACCCCCTTTCCCACACGAACGCCAATTCAAACCCAACGACTGTCGTCCCTAGCGTTTTACCCCCAATCCGAACACAATAGGATATGTTTCGTAGGCCCATTCGACTGTTTCAATTAGCTTTCCTTCAAATTAAAATATATAACATTCAATATTCAATTTGAACGTACATTTCAATTTGCCAGGGCCACAAACTAATTCGAAAAATTCCAGAAAAATAAATCTAGCTATGTTTTGACGATACGGTCCCAACAAAACTAGTTTCGTCGAATTCTGAGACCGTTTGCAAAAAGGCCCATTTTTGGTCGATCCAATTTAACTGTAATTGACCAAAACACATTTTCCTTTGCCACGCTCACATACTAGCTTCAAAAATTATGAAATTTGAAACCTAGCAATAACTTCACATCCCGGATCCAACAAAAGTGGTTTTGTCGAATTTCGAGGTCGTATGCAAAATGGCCAATTTCACGGGCTATATAAATTCCATAGCGACCTTTCTGAAAATTCATTTGGCCATAACTTTTGTTTTCCGCAATGAAAATTCGATTTTTCAGATTCGTTAGAAAGGTATTCACTAACAGATTTAAATATTTTTGGTTTCACTCAAATCCGTTTTGTTTTGCACCCGGTACAGTCCGACAAAGTTTGAATTCAATTTTTGAAACTGTAGCGCCATTTCAGGCCTTATTTATAATTAGAATTAATTATATTCGTTTTCAATTGTCGATTCAAACTCACTTTTCATCGCTATTATTTAAAATATTTATTTTAAATATTTAAAATCCATTATTTTAGCCAATTTAAAAATTTTAAATTGGTTCAGATTTTCTGGGTCATTACATATAATATCGATTAGATCTTACTTCCTATTTTCATTTAAACCGTGGTTTATGAACCATATCCTTTCTTTTGAATATCTCAATCGACCATCACCATTTTACTTAATATATTATTAAGTAAACCATTCACTCAAATATTAACCATTTGCTTTAAAACTCCTGTGTAATATTCTATTCATAACTTGGATTATATAACACTAATACATTCGCTAATATCTTTTCCAAAAACCTTTTCATTATATAATCTAAACTTTGGATTTATAGCCATAAATCTCCTTTTCAATTTCTTTTATTCAAAACATTAACTATCCTTTTTACCTTTCAAATTTCACTTCGATTATGCCATTTACTTAATTTAGTTCTTAAGTAAAATGTTTATTTAAAGTCCTTGCCTTAGTTTTAAACTTCAAATCCACTTTTCTTATAAACTTGGATTTGTTCACTAATACTTTATGCAAAACTCCTTAGCATCATTAAAACAAATGGTTGAACTTTATAACCCAAACCCTTATTAACTTCTTTACTCTAATCGATAAGTACTTCCATTTACATGTTTTACAATTCTTCTCTTTTATTCCCAATTCGAATAGAATCTTTTTTTTAAACTCAAATTTCTTTATTACTTGTTTATGAAATTCGGATTATAAAATCACTTTCCATATGCTTCTTCCAAATTTACTAAATTTTGTTACATATCCAATTACTCAAATGAACTTTATTTAAGAAATAATTAATATTAATTAACTTCGTCATTTTCTGAAGTAAAACCCTTTTATTTCTTCATTAACTGGAATAGTTTGGTTACCTTTCTTAATAAGTGATTAAAATAATAATTTATTCTATAAATAATAAACTGTCCAATAATCACCTTACATACAGTTAAATTAAGATTAATTAGTTTTTAAAACAATCGTTAAGTTAAAATAATAAAATTTCACTTAATTGTTTCCCTTGGAAACAATTATTCCAGCTTATTAACTTCCTTGCTAATATCTCATCATCTTATGTATTTAAACATAAGTTGTTATTATAAAAATCATTTTAATATTTCTAAATAAAACCAAATCATAATTATCAATTTATTTAAAACTTTCTATTTAAAATTAAAACTTCGATTCAGTTAAAAATAATAATTTAATAACTTAAAATACGTTAATTCGCCAGTCGGCGAATTAATGTCTCAAAATGATGGATTTAGACCATCTTTTGCCAATTACTTAACCAATACTGCATATTGATTAAAACACAACAATTTGTTTTCAACAATCAACATCCATTCAATCATCGATATCTAAACATAATATAAATTGAAATAAACTACAAATAATATACCATTTATTTGAGGAATCCTGATGGATTTCTCCAACCTGTTCTTCCCTGCACAACAGTTTATAATATTGTTTATCACTAACAAATGAAATGAGAATTATAGTATAACGCAGACAAACAATCAACCAATAACAAATATAAATCATCCATAGCATCCATTCAACCAATTTTATGATAAATGTTAATAATATGAATTTAACACATCACGGTATTTCAGAAGTGTGAGAATTAACTCACCATTTTAGTTTCCGACAAGGTTGTGTTGTTTTATATAGTTTCAAACTGACTTTTAAAACTACATAAAATTCCAATGGCATTTGAACCCTTCCATTCTAGCTCGTATATGTCGGCACCGTTGATAAAAACCCATCGGCGCTTGTCTCGTCAAATTCCGTTAATAAATACAAAAGTTACACGTATTATATCATTTTATTTAAATTGAATTAATTTAAATATTAACCATGATCATTAATTAAATTAAATACATAATTAATAATTAGTTTACATTAATTAACTATACAGTTAATTACCTTGATATCCAATTTCCTACCACGTCAGGACAGTACACGCGTTTCCTTCTGTTGACCAACTCAAACTCGTCTTCCTTCCTGAAGTGAAAAACTCGATGTCCATTGTTTTAGAGAAACCGTCCACCCTTCAGCCATCACTGCGCCTTCGTTAGAGCACCGGAGAACCTGATTTTGCCGCCAAGTGACCGCCTTCAACCGGGCCCCCACCTGAGACTGCCGCCACCCACTCTGGTCCCCTCCCCGTTCACCCACGGTCAAGAAATTCGAACCCAACCCAAAGGAAATCACACAATAAACGCCTCCGTTCAAATCCTTACCCCGACCAACCACTACGCCGGACATCTTTATACCGCCATCGCAACCTTCGCCGTCACTTGCCCTTTCACCCCACACCGGCCTCACCTCTCTCATCGGCTATAGCTCCTTCACCATTACTAAAATCGCACCCCATCTCAAAAAAACAACAACACGGGAAATGCCCTTAGTTCATCTCCTCGACGCCAACAGCCTACACTACCTGCGACCACCATACCTCCAACATAATGACCGCCTAACTCCCTCTTACCTCTGCCTAAACTGGCTTGCTTCAGTTCATCCCCAAATCACCAGAATCGACCCGAACCCGATTTGGGTTTAACCACCTGTTCTGATCGCCTCAGGCCATTATAGGGCATGTGTAACGTCCCGGAAAATTTTCGACTTTGGTCATCGACATAAAACCCATGTCGATTATCCAAACATCGAAAATACTGGTAGTTAATGAAAGAAATTAGAGGGTGAGGATAGATAAGATAGAAACTTTGATTAGAAGAAGAAGAACATACAACATCAGAGTAAACACGAATCTCACAACGGAACGAATAAATATATTTCATAACATAACTTTGAAATAAAACAGTATCTGTATACAATACCATTATTAGAGTATAACACTTACAACACAGCCGAAATAACAATAGCTATATAATCCTGAAGCCTCCTGCTCCAGCTCTTCAAGTATCTGTAAATCCCGACTACTTGACTGCCCATACAAAATTGGGCACCCAAGAGTTTAGGGAAAACAAAACAAAATAAACCCTGGGTCAGTCATGTGATTGGTGTGAGTAAACTCAAATCATTTGATTTAACTTTCAAAATTGTTTTGAAACAAAGAATAATCATAAGACCGATCCACACATAAACACGGATGGCTTTTACCTTATGATAACCCAAAATATTTCTAAAACGATACTTGTCTAATATTGTAATAATGTCTAGATCAAGTAAATAGAAATCTAGCAGAAACGCTTGCATCTAACGTTCTACATATATAATATACAATCAAAACCGCGGGCTCTTATTTGGGGAATGGATTCCAACTATGACAAGGTATGGATCCACCTTCCGCTCAGTGTACTCTAGAAGCGATACACTGGAGTTCAACAAGAACATCTTGCAACTCAGCCACACATGACCGACCATTCATCTCTCTTGAATGTATCGAATATATTGCCACCCCTCGGTTAGTATTCCAACATAACTGTTCCTAGGAGATACAGATTTGAAAGAAGTAACAAATGAATATTCTCTAGATGGTGACAATATACCTAATTGGGTGCGGCCCACTTAGCCATGTTGCCTGCCCGATTTCTGTCATTTCCCAGTTGATGAGGCTTGAGGTTATAACGTATCTCTATACAGATCACGTCTTCATTTACTTTGAATGCCACATCATCATGCCCGTCAAATCACAAATTGATTTCCCCAAAAATACCACGGGTATAAGCTAAGAGAAACGAATTCCTCCACCACCAACGTAAATACGTTTGAAAGGATCAACTTACGCGATCTACCAGATATACTCTGTCGGACATTTGTCCATTCAAGTTGTCCTGGGACTGGACAAACCGAAAGCACTATTCAGTACATCCATCTTAGGCAATCTCTACCTTAGATTTATACAATAGCCCTTGCACTTTACTCCGTCTTCAATATATTCAGCATACTTGGTTTGCAACACTTATGCAAATACAGAGTGGTTCTTTGGATAATAATACAACCGGTCTCTCCATATTAACAACGTAAAAATGGTCAGAAACTATGATAGTCGGTGATTTAACTTTCAAATGAAAACACGTGTGCAAACAACGATCTTATTTCCATATGGAAATCTTATCGATCAATTCATCAATCCATATTTATCCCTTTAAATTAATTTATCATTAATTTATTCCTTTCCTTATTTCTCGTTTCCATATATTTTAAATTCTTATTTTCTAAATCTAGAAAATATACGTTATTAACTTGGAAAACGTTTCCATATTTATTCCCATTTCTTATTTTCTATTATTAGAAAATATTTCTGATTCTTATTTGGAAAACATTTCCAAAACTCCTTCATTGGCTTTAAACAGATGTTTAAATAAAACATCTCTAAGACAACTCAAACCATTACACTTATTAACTAAATCCACTTAACCATCCTTCACGATCAAACCTTAACCATTCCTTAGTTAAGAAGGGAGTCAATCAAGTTGGGGTATAATTACCTCTCAGACCTTAACTGAACAATGTTTTAACTTCGGAATAGACAAAGTTTATCTTTTAAATCTTTAACAAACTTCCTTACGTAACTCTCGGATTCTATTTACGAATCCACTTCTTTTATAAAAACATTGGTTATAACGATAACGTTATAATCCCTACTTTTGAAATATCTAACTTCAAATATAACTTTTATTCTTTAATTTGAATAAATAAATAAACACCTAATTTATAAATAAATAAATCTTGATTTAAAAAACGGAAAGTATAAGTACTTTCCCGAATTCGATATAATCAAATTTGACGATTAACTCTCTTCAAATAACTAATATTCGATTAACTCGCTTCGAATAACTAATATTCAATTAACTTATTTCGAATAACTAATATTCGATTAACATTCTTCGAATATATTATATTCGATTAACTCCTTAAACTCTATTCAAATAAACTATATTCGATTAACTCCTTGATTAACTCTACGTCCATATTCAGTTCAAATATCGATGTTGAAATCGATTCTTACTCCTCTATATAAATCCTGACTTATATATTCTATTTATCCAATGATAAACATTTTATTTAATTTACAAAATATTATTTATAAATTAATCTTCTCAATCTATTAGTTAGAACAGATCCTATTTAAAATCTTTGCTTTAAATCCATATCATGTTATACTCGTGTGCGAAGCACGAGTCTAAACTTTCCTGACGTAAAATTCTATTTATTTGCCAAATATTTCCTTATATAACATTTTTTTCATTTTCCCATAAATTTCTTTTGTATTTCTACTTATTTTCTAAATAAATATTTCTTTTATAACTCTATTTATTTTCAAAATAAATATCTCCTTTTATAATCTATTTATTTTCTACATCAATATTTCTTTTATAATTCTATTTATTTAACAAATAAATATCCCTTTTCAATTCCATTTGTAAATGTTTTACAAATATTTCCTTTTCTATTTGTTTTACAAATATTTTCCTTTCATATTTGTTCTTCACAAATATTTTCCTTTCATATTTGTTCTTTGATTTTATAAAAATATGTTCTTTTATAAAAATCCTTTTTCTTTTATATATAAAATCCATTGGTTTCATAAGTAATCCCTTTTATTTTCCAACTATTTCTTTTTCTATTTGTTTTACAAATATTTCTTTTTCTATTCTATTTATTTTCTAAATAAATCCTTTTATAATATCCTTTGATGTTATAAATAATCTCTTTACAAAACCCTTTTGATTTTATAAACATTTCATTTTCAATATACATTTTAAAAATTCCCTTTTATCATTCTGTTATTTCTTATGGTATTTAACATACCATATAACAATGATAAATATCATCCAAACACACTTAATCTACAACAGATTATATATCATATCATATATCACAATATATGAATAACTGTAAAATAAATGTTGAGGAGTCCAGTTGGATCTCTCCAACCTGTTTCCCTACATCACAGATGTTAAACAATATAATTAACATCGATTCCATTTCAATATGAATTAATCTGTTAAATAGAATCAATATTGGATTAACGATTTATATATATATATATATCGTTATTTGTAATTTCAACCAATACATAAGCAATTTAACCAAACAATCATCACACAGCAGTCAATCGGCATTACTAGATTATATTTATAAAAATATAAAATGGTAGAGTTAGTGAGTTTTACTCACATTGGACGATCATCGTTAATAACGATTACCATCGCTTGATTCATACGGACAATTTATTTTTCTATAAATTGTAACGAGCTCCGATGGACTTCTAGTCAGTTCCATCGTGTAGTGTCCGTCCATACGATCCCAACGGATCTTGTTTCACTGAATTCTGATATCATACGAGAAAGATACGATTATTTAAAGTTAATACACTATTAAATTTTAACTTAATTAATTTCCTGTTGGGCTTTACCATTTAAGAAGGCTCATCCTCTTAACCCACCCGCTCCAAATAAACCCCGTCTTCTCCGATGCATACCCAGCTCCCTCCAAACCATGGCCGACGTTCTGCCCCAACATCCTCTTTCTCATCTCCACTAAAAATCAAAACAAATATACTATAATTCTCCTTGCTGACCCCTCTTCCATTTCGTACCCTTCACGTTTGATCCGCCGTTTCCTCCCAATTTGCGTCGAAACCCCTCTTCGTGACTGCTACAGAGACCTACAACAGTTTGTGTCACCGAATCACCCAAAAATTTCACAAACGAGTTCTATTACCTACCACAAACTCAATTACAACAACCATTCCTCACCACAAAGCCTTAATCTCCCTCAAAGGTCAAACCCTAGTTCTCGCAGAAAAAAATGAGGAACTAGAATTGACATCGCACCCAACCAAAGTGCTATAGAATTGAAGAGTTTGAGTATAGGAATCTGAATATAACGCTTTGGTGATTTATAGGATTTTAGTTGGATGAGTTGTGGATCTTTGAAGGCCACGACTTTGTTTTGAGGCTATAGAGAACGGTGGTTGAGAAGAATGAAACGTGGACCTTTGTTTTAGGTTATAACCTTTGTTAAAGTTATTATATAAGGCTTAGATATTTTATTTTTGTCATTTTATATTTCTTTCTGCACTCTAAAAATCCCTACGAACACACACGATACCTAAAAATCATGAAAATTGACGTATAGCTACAGTTTGACATTACGGACCCAATGAAACTGGTTTCGTCAAATTCCGACTTCGTTTGCTCACACAACGTATTTTTAACCGTCAAAATACTGACTGTTTTTCACATTAAAAATCCGTACGGCCACATACTAACTCTAAAAATCACGAAAATTGAAATCTAGCAATAATTTAATATTGCTGATCCAACAAAATTAGTTTCATCGAAAACAGAGGTCGTTTTCAAAACTGGCTATTTTTAAAACTCTAAATAACCCATTTAAATATATAAATATATTTAAAAATAATTAAATTTAATATTTATAAATAAATATTATCGTATATATTCACAATAGAATACCATACAGCTCCAATTGGAATTATAACTCTATATTCCAAATCAAGTGTTACATCGATATTCGATTTATATTTAAAATCCATTTGAAAATATAAATAAATCGATATAAATTATACAGGAATTCCATAGCGACTTTTTCTAAAATTTGATTTGGACATAAATCAAAATCCACACGAAAAAATCCCAATTGTTCTCTTCCATTAGAAAAATATACTTCACCAGCTCTGAATGTTTCTTGTTTCACATAAATCCGATTTAAAACGGACCATGTATATTCAGTTGAAGTTTAAATCGCCAAATAGCGAACTGCTGCGCCATTTCGAGCTCGATTATAATTATATTATAATTCATACATTCAAACTGTCGTTATTTAAATATATTTGTGATTATAATTCAAATCTAAACTGAATTATATATTTTGAATATTCCAATTCACCCCATATTGTGAATTCCACTATTTCCGATTATTTCGGAAATAAATATATTATTCTATTATTTATATTAATTAAATATTCAAAGTTATTTAATTAAACCATCAGTAAATCCTCTAAATCACTATTTATATAATTAAATTAATTAATTATAATACCGTAAAAATACGGGACATTACACCATGCCACCACCATCAAACTCTCATCCTCACTCCCCTCTATCAATACCAGGCACAGCGGCCTCCAACTCCTCCCTCCTGGTTGCAAATGGTCGGATAAAGGTCGTCGCTGACCAAACATAGAGCCCTCAAAATATCGATCGCACCATATAATTTGTGTATGAATTGGAAGCTTTAGACTAGCAGCAAACAACCGTATACTTCTTTGAATTTATAGAGGTCTAGTGTAATTGTTTTTGAATTTTAAGAGTGGAGTATTTCTACTGGAAGAAATAGTTTTGAAGCAAGAAAATGGACGGAAATGGAGAAGAGGAAATTTGGGTATGGAGGAAGTGTCATGGTTTTTTATTTTATAGGGAAAAATATAAATTTTTTATTATATTATTTAATATATATTTAACTGATTTGGATGAGGATTTTTATTTACAAGACTAGCGATTTTTATTCATACCTATCGCAATTCCCGAACATTGTTTATTGATTACCATGATCACACACAAACCCCAATCATCACGAGAATGGACGACATCATATAATTCGACTTTACAGTCCTAATAAATCTTGTTTCTTCGAATTCCGAGTCCATTTGCAAAAACGGTGCTCGGTCGAGTCAAAATAGTCGATTTATTTACATTTTATTTTGCCGCGCTCATAAAATAACTCCATTTGGCGTGAAACTTGAAATCTAGTAATAATTAGCTGTTACGGTCTCAATAAATTTTGTTTCGTTAAAAACGAAGATCGTTTGAATAAAGTCCCTTTTAAAAGGTCCTGATTTAATTAAAATTAACCAATTTTAAAATACTGAATATTATAATATTAAAATATTACCATCTGCCATATCCGAACAGAATTTTACATATTTCTAAAATAAAATATTGCGGGTTGAATTCTGAGCCAAAACGATATTTAATAAATTAAAAACCCTTTATTTCTATAAAAAAAAATTGCTAAATTATATAAACGAATTTCGTAGTGACTATTTGAAAATTTGATTTGGACATAAAACGAAATCTACACTATGGAAACTCGATTTTTCTGCTTCATCAGAAAATTATTACTAAATGGATTCGGATGTTTCTTGTTTCAAAGAAATCCGACTTAAATTGGATCTTCTGTAACCAATTGAAGTTCAAAACGTTATATTATGAACTACCGCGCTGCTGTAGGTCGTTATATAATTAAAATTATAATTTAAACATTTAAGTAGTGTTTATAATCGAAATCATAAATAAAAATTAAATAAAAACTTAAACAAATTCTCTTATATTACCAAATCATATAATATCGCAAATTCGGCCAATTTCGACTATTTCGAAATTAAAATATTATTTTATTATTTAAACAAATAAAATATTCAAAATCATTAATTTCAAACCGTTTAAAATTCAAATCAATATTTAAAGCAAAATTAAATATTAAATTAAATGGTTAAAAATCTGGGTTGTTACAGATTTTATCGGCGCGCTTTGATTTTATCAGCGCGCGCCGATAAAATCGGCTCACAAGCTCACGAGCGGATTAAATCGGCTCGTGGATGTTATTATTTTGGAAAATACTTGTTTTTAAGGTTGATATACAACATTTGAATGCACGGAAAAAGTGGTTATGATCAAAATGATTCAACTAATATTTTGCATAACGATAAAACTAACAATAAGTATACAGATACAACCGGTCATTAAAGATACAACAACTAATAATATTAGATGCCAACTAAAACGTCAAAGAAAACGTAGAAATAGTTACTTAAGCCAACTACATGTTATACGTTCAATCTCAAGAGAGTCTCATTATGTTCAATCGCAGCTGTTCAATATCATTTTGGAGACATCTAATCTCTCTTTCGAGTTCGTTTGCATATGTTATTCCCCTTGAGCACAAAGGCTCGTCTATCCATTCTGTATAAGTGCATCCATTGGGATAGGATGGACATTTATACATGCGCCGACCTATATTGTTACCCTTTGCTCGAACCACAACTTCAACCGTATAACCGCTGTAGTAATAAACCAGATAAGAATTAACTTCCTGTTCATACCGTGGTACTCGATACACCTCTACTTCTTGTTGTGGTTGAGCGACCGCCTGTTCATACGATTGTTGAACATGTGGTACTTAAGCTTCATGTGGAAGTTGTATGTTCCCCTGTTTATGTCGTGGTTCATCCTGAGGTCTTATTTGGTTTAGAAACTGGAATTCGTCCTCAAGCTCCTGTAGTCTCATCTATTCGTACGCCTGTTCACCGGAGTCGTTAGCTGATGGCCAAGAAGGCATTTTGAATGAGTGATAAAAGTAGGAGGTAGTACAAGAATGGGAACCAATATGTTTGAGTGTGGTAAGTTATGAGTAATTTGACAGAAATATATAGTTGTGTTGTACAAATCAATAAAAGAAATAATGATGTAACCGGTCATTGTTACGACTATGCTTTACATGCTGCCCGACACTGTTTCGCCTGACGTAATACTGTAGGGAATCTTCTTTTCGTACTGCCATGATGTGAACGGTCACTGGTTCCACTTTGCTTTATGTAATGCGATTTTCAAAGCATTTTTCCGGAATAATGGTCAAGTGGATGAGTATGACCCTATTTTTAACTCCTTTGTGTATTGAAATATTTAATTTACACGGGGACGACCCTAGTTTTTAACTCATTTGCATTCATAAATATAAACAATACCTATTAGCCTGCATACAAACTTCGTTCAATATAACAAAATACAAGATACACGATATAGTGAATGTTCGACCCAACATACAACTACGATAAAGAATGACTTAACGTGGAATACAATACATATAATTAAGACATAGTACCATATAACTAAGATCCTAGTTTCGGACCGAACCGCTGAACCCACACAACATTTCAGCCTTTGCTGCAACAATCACCCTTTCCAAGCGACTTACCTCCGCTTGCATCTCTAGAGCGTACGTGACACCCCTCTCCGTTAATGGTGGGTCGATCCATGAGAAAAATTACAATGTTCTAACCCCTATCGATTTAGTGCAGTAATGTATGCTTTGCACCCATAAAAGCGACGCCCTGCGTTGCTCTAGCTTTTAGAAACAACCACATTACGTTCCACTCTGCAGTAGCAAAGTACTGAATGAACCGTCATACTAGAGCTTGACCTATCTGGATTCTCCCGAGCCATTACTTCCCTTAATCGAGCATTGAGGGTTTTTTGAACAGATCCAATATGTGGGACGACAATGTTCGGTTGCGTGGCATCGAAGAGTTCAGACTCCACTTCTCCAACTTCCACTTGATCTTCTAATTGTGTTTCGGGTACACACTCGATTGGTTGCTTATTTCTTTCATACTGATTGTACAGTTGGCCCATGGTTTCATCATCCAATTCCCAAGAAGACATTTTCAACTACTTGAAAAGTGGCAGCTAGATAAAATGAATAATTTGACAAGCCTAAGAATTCAAAAGTGCTAAATTTAAAGGAAGATGGATGAGTGGTCGTAAAGGTTGACAAGTCCCCTGATTTCGTGCTTTGCTTTATTAAAGCAGTGGACATGTCATCTTAATCAGTACGACTTGTCAAGTCATGTTGTTTCTATTCGTTGGACAACCTATAACACATTACTCGAGTGTTGTAGAGTGTAGTAACATCAACTGTTCTTAAGCAGGCCATAGCAACTCAACTACTGAGGACAGAGGGTAGTCCTGTCATATATCTCTATCCTACTGCTCAACTAATGATGATAAAGCTTTACCAACAATCAAACCCCTTTTTTAAATAGTTTATACTCCGTCCCCTAACCATAACTAAAATTTGTGCATTCTAGATTAACCACGACATTAATGTGAGAAACTATTACTCTTTCTGCTTCTACATGTTCAAGTACTTCTTGGGGTAGATAATACGTTTCTTTTTTCTGTGTAGCTTAAATGGACGATTGGGAAATCAGTGATGAACTGATAGATAATATGTTTGATGAGTATGAACGAAACAAGGAGGAGGAGAAAGAGGGTGGATTCGTTCTAGATACATACGTAAAATAGGCGGATGAACCAGTTCAAAATGAAATTGTTCGTGGTCCTCAACAAGTATTTGAAGTTCACAAACCAAAAGCACATCCATGAAAAAACATAGCGAGGCAAATGGTTAACAATAGTCATCCCAACCGAAGTATTGCTAGCTCCAGTGCTACTACAACAGAATTCTCTCCTAAGGACTTACTTATACTCGTGAAATCCTATATCGAAGTTGATAAAAGAGTTTTGCTATTGATGCAAAATGGAGGAGGTCTAACCCATGAAAATTTTTGGTCCATGATAACAAGATTAAATAACAACCATCATACCTGCACTACTACTCAAACGTCTGTTGAAATTCATATGGCTCATCAGCGATACGTTGAAGCTTGTGAACGATACCATAAGATTATACATACAGTTGAAGACGAAGACATATTTAAAACCACTAAGGCAACTTTTGATTCTGATTACCTTGCACAGTACGACACTGATTTTTTTGGGCACGAAGCCTACAAACTGCGTTATAGTTGTCTAACCCGATATGGTGCTGAATAGGCTAATGGTTTTGTTTACCAGTTATTGAATCTTTCATTTAGTTGATGATCCTTCGTTAAAATTTTGAGATTTGGTCTAATTTGATACTTTAGTTCAGTTATAAAACTATCAGCTTAGGGAAACGATAGCAATATAAAAAAAGCACACATTCTATTTAACAGAAAATTGTTACTACAGCAGGGAATATAAGGTTATTACAACAACATAATACAAGCAACTAGTAATACAGATAGTGGTGAACAATCAACTTATAACTGAGGAAACTGTGCCATTAGAAAACAATGTTTCATTCCCATCCAAAATTCCTGCTCCTGTTGAGGCATTCCAGTCAGATCTTTGTTCATAATAGCGATCTCTTCTTGTTCTTTCTTATACGCATCTTGCCCTTTCTTGTACGCTAAGTCCTCCACTAGAACTTGTAGCTTCTTCTCTTCCAGATCAGCAAACCTTTTCAAAACTTCTATTCTTTTCCTGGATTTTGCACGTCTTTCTTCAGCTCCATGACTGTGTTCTTCGTGGCGTGCGTTCAATTTTCCTTCAAGATCAACTGCTGTTTTTTCCCTTCTTTTCACAGCTTTGACTCCCTCGAGTCTACAATCTTCGTTAATTGTGGCATTGAACTCATCAAGTAGGTTTTCCCCTTCATATTGAGAATTTTAGGCAGTTGACCCGCATGGACTAGAAGAATACACAGATTTAGAAGTTTTTTCTTTCTCTTGCTAGCGGTTTGAACATCGCGGAGGCTCTTAGCAAATCTTGAGTTCCATTTCGGTTGACTAGTAAGCAGATCATAATAATGCATAAACAGATAATACCGTGGCCTTTTCGTGCCATTTTCTCTAGGAAAAAGCTTCTTAAACTCCTCGTTTGCCATTCGTTTCTATTTAAAAAAAGGAATATGAATCATAAAATCAATCTACCAACCACTAACGTAAGTAGGAAGAAAATATACTAGATTATCTTCTCCTCCCGTGCCACTTGGATTCACTATCTTTATTTGTACACTTGTGATTCATAAAACATTGTTTGACGGCTTATTTTTCCAAAATGGCCATGAATCGCCGATAACGTCCATAGGCATTCTGGATGCTTCTCAACGAAGGCGCTCTTAATTTTTTTCCAAAACGTAGTGGCTGATTGGTCGTTCCCCGTTGTCGAATCTTATGAGAAATGACAATGGATGGTACATAGATTGATCGATGTCCTCTTGGTCTGTCCACAGCATGGTCCCTAGTTTGCTTAGCCGAGTTCCAAAAAAATTGCTCATGTTGCCTTGTGAAAACTGGATTCCGTCCTTCGTCAGATGTGAGAAATTTCTGAATGGTGACGACATTATAGAGTAAGAGTTTGTTTAGATTAAAGAGATAGAAGAGAATTGTGAAAATGTTGTGATATAAAATGGTACAATGAAACCAGCTTATTATTGAAAATATAGCCATTAGAAAAGTTTTGACCATTTTATAGCCGTTGGGGGGGAATAAGACCGTTTTCTTGTTCTTTAGTCAATGTCAACGGTCATCAAGCGTAGGCGATGACGCACCGATTTTATCGGCTCGTCTTGTGGCAAGCCGATTTTTTCGGCTTGTGCCGAAATATCGACTTTCCACAAGAAAAGCCGATAAAATCGCCGTGCGGGGCCAATTCCGGATTCAGAATTGGCCTCGTAATTTTCCCTTGAATATTCAGGGGAAAAATGTTTGTTGGGGGGGGGGGGGAGGGGGGTTGGGCTCAATTCATGATTCAGAACATGAATTGAGCCTTTGTTGGAGATGCTCTAAGAGATTCATGAGAAATTCTCTCATCAAATTCAAAGAGCTAAATTTGCTTTTTGCGGCTATATAGAAATGGAAACTGCAAAATACATCCGCACTCCACCAAATTAGTATTTACTTTTCCGATATAGCTTTATACTCCATTTGGTAGGCCGAAGACACCACGGTAGTCAATCCAAACGCAGCAAAAAGACTGAGCATGACAGATTTAGTAGGCATGTCGCCAGATGGTCGTCATTTTAGGATGAAATTTTCAACAATGTCATGTAGCATTGTTACTCTATACCGCCTGTTGTTATATTAGTTTAGCAAGTAGAGACTATGATGATTTCTCATGAAGATCCCACAAACTTGGATATAATGAAGACAAACGGATAATGAGATAAAGGATTTATATTACATGCGAATATTCCATGGTCCCTGTGTGTTGTTTTAGTTTGTTTTGTTAAGATGTATTTCAGTTTATAATGTATTATTTGATTTAGCTAAAAATTTAGTATTTTAATTTTTATTATTTTCAATTATTAAACTTGTATTACACAACGAAATAAATAATTAAATATAAATAAATTAAATTAAACATCACAACTTAAATGTTTCATTAAAACACCTCGCTTAAATATCATGTTCATACCGTAAATGCATTTCAAATTCACTCAATGTTTTAGCTTAAATACTTTGTTTCCGTTCGTCCAAAAGCACCTGAGCATTTTTTTGATTTTCAGATAAATAATGCGAATGCTTCCTTTGCACAATGAGTTAAAATATGTTCTAATTGCAGATAAAAATTAAAGTATTAAAAAAATATTCTATTTACCGAAAGTAATGCGAAACATGATTACAATATCATGTATAAATATTAACGTACGTACACAATCATTATTGAATTATTATAGTAATTGACTGAATGCTTGCAAACATATATGTAGGAAAAAGGTTTAAAAGCGCAAATTGGACCTTTTAGTAGTGAAAAAAGCTGGAGATGCACTAAGTATTAAAATGCATGGATCCTATAAGAACTAGGACCAAATGCTTTCAACAATATAGTGTTTCTGTTTTGTTCTTCATTAAATAGGGTGATGTTTTAATGTAGCAAAAAAAGGTAAAATATTTTTAATTATGTTAACCTTATTATTTAAAGCTTTCAAAACAAAGACAAAACAAACAATGTTTAGTACTAATTTATACAGAGAGACATAACTAACTTTTACGAAGACTGTACAAACAAGCATTATGGCACACGCTTGGTGCATGATCATGACACACGTTTTGCGTGTGAATTATGTTTTCAGAAACTGTATATATTAAACACTCTTAGAGAAAATGATTACATGAATATTTATTTATGTTTTTACGTTGAATCATGTGTTATCTATTATTTAAGCAGTAAAACAAAAACTTCAAACAATACATGCATACCTCATCGTCTTCACGTATTTCAAAATACCACACCTACGTTGTTTCCTCGTTGTTTTCCTTTTTTATAAACCAATTTCCCAACCCCACAACCTTTCCCCTCAATTCCCATTTCTCCTCTTCTTCAAATTACCAAACCATTTTTCTCCCTAATTAACATTTACTCGCTTTAAATAAAAGGGTAATCAACATACTCTGGCTTGTTTATAAAAACAAATATACAAATAGCATTGTTTCAAAAGTAATAACAGATATAGACCTATTTTAGAGGTAATGAAGGCAAATTTTGGAGACTCGCACAAAGGCGAGTTTTGGGAATTCACCTTCGTAACCCCACATTCAAAGAATTTTATGCACAACATTTTATTCAAACAAGTTTACACACAACAGTCCTACATTGTTCACTTCTAGGTAATTTCTGAACAATAAAACGTTGTAATGCTATGTCGACTATTCCTTTTACATTAAAATCGACGTTTAATTTATATTAAAAACGATTTATATATATTTAATAAATTGTTATTGTTTATAAACGATTCCACAACGATTTTCTTGAAAATTAGATTTAGACATAACTCAAAATCTGTAATATGAAATCTTCAATTTTTGGAAGAATGAAGATTCTAGCAAAATATATTGACATTGCAAAAGCAACTATGATACAAATGTGTGGGCATGCTGGTGCAGAACTATCTTGCTTAAAGAAAAACGCTTCTGGTTGATGGAAGTTCCCTCTGATTGCAGCTGGCAATGGAGAAATATATTGAATTCGAGGGTAGCTCTTCGTCCTTTATTTCAGGCTGGTGTTAAGTTCAGTGAAGAGTTATCGTTCTGGTTCGACCCATGGGTCAAACAAGGAGTTATCCTTGCTGATATGGTTGATTATGACAATAGGCAGACTTCGGGTGTAGGAGAACATGCAAAGCTTGGTAGTATTCTGCATAATGGCGAGCTTTTGCTGCCACAAAGTGGGTCTGATTTGATTATCTCGACCTGGGAAATGATCCGAGGCATGGCTGCCTCCTTTGGTCTTAATCATTGTTCTTGGAAGTAAAAGCCCCACTCGATTGCTAATGTTTACAATTTTCTGTCGATGAATGAGGAGAGATTTTTGTGGCATGCTCGTGTATGGAAGGTGGCCTCTGTCCCAAAGGAAAATGTATTCATGTGGAGGATCTTAATGAATGGCATCAACACTAAGAGAAAACTAAAGAGGATGGGGTTGATTGATGAAGAAGATTGTGTATTCTGTGGAAAAGCTCCGGAAACGGTGGCTCACCTATACTTTGAATGTGAATTTACATGGTTTGTGTGGTTGGAAATCTTGAGACATTATGGGTTACATACTCCGTGTGTGAATTCGGCTGAGGAATGGTTCTTGATTTTCAAAGCTACGAAATGGAAGAATGTGAGAGGATGCTTGCTTTTGAAGTTATTGAAGAAAACTTTACATATGCTATGGATGGAGAGGAACAATAGGGTTTTTGGGGGAAATTTGTCTCCTAAACATGTATTGATCCCTTCTATTATTCGTTGTATTGGTTGATCTTTGTAACTTTTGTAGTTATTTTTATTAATATGGTAGGGGCCATTTCTCCCCGCTTGCAATTCAAAAAAAAATAAAAATCTTCATTTTTCTCCTCCGTTATAAAAATATAGTTTTCGAACGTTTCTTGTTTCAAAGGAATCCGGTGTATAAAGAATCATATATATTCAGTTAAAATTCGAAACATAATAATACGAACAAATAATTTATACATTCAAATATACTGACTTTCATAAACCAAATAACAACAAATGTTAACTAAAAAGTCGATTACAATAGATATTAACACAAAAATAGATAATAAAACTTAGGATAGAACAACTGCTAACACGAATACAAGGTACTAAAATGTAGGCTACACCAGATGATAGCTAGGAAAATAGTTCGTAACCAAACTACATCTCACATTCAATCTTGAGGGATTCTAAGTTGCCTAATCATTATGGTTGAACCACAGCTGTTCAATAACATTTTGGAGACGTCTAATCTCTCATTCGAGTTCGTTTGCATATGCTATTCCCCTTGGGCACAAAGGTTTTATCTATCCATTTTGTGTAATTGCATCCATTCGGATAGGATGGACATTTCTGAATGCGGCGACCTATATTGGATAAAAACTAGCGTGTGTATAATTATTTAGTACGTTCGGCTAATTGTCATTTAGTTTCCTTGTTTGATTGGGCTTCGGTTTACCGTGTTTTCCATCTGTATTTTTGGTTTTGATATCCGTATTAATTAAACGACATTAGAACGTATAATTTATAATATAATTAAAAACGAGCTCCTAATGTCACGGTAGTTCGTAGTTTACGTACTGAAGTTTAACTGAATATATATGATCCGTTATATGTCGGATTTCTTTAAAATAAGAAACGTTCGAATCTACTGAACTATATTTTTATAACGAAAGAGAAAAATGAAGATTTCACATTACAAATTTTTAGTTATTTCCAAATCAAATCTTTAGAAAGTCGCTGTGGAATCGTTTATAAACCATAACGCTTTATTAAATATATATATATATATATATATATATATATATATGATTTTTATATAATATGATTTAAGCATCGATTTTAATGTAAAAACGAGTAGTCAACATAGCACTACAACACGGTGTTGTGTGTACACTTGTTTGAATGTGGTGTTCTGTGTAAGCTAATTTGAATGTGGCGTTGTGTGTAAATTTGTGAGAATATGGTTTTTGTAAAGGCGAGTTTTGGGAACTCGCCTTTGATCTGCAATATTTTATTGAAGGCGAGTTGTCAAAACTCGCCTTTAGTAAATCAAAATAGGTCTAAACCTGTTATATTTTCTGAAACATGGCTATTTGCGTGATTATTTGTATAAACAGGCCTATGTACGTTAATTCCCCTAAATGAAAAGATCTCTGAAAATTTGGTAGGCCTATGGACGTTAATTCCCCTAAATAAAAAGAGCTTTGAAAATTTTGGTTCTCTCTTCATCCATGGGAGAAGGAAACTCACCCAATATTTCTTCTACCTTTCCCAATCGTAAACCACCTGATCCCTCTCCTTCCAATTTTCAATCACAAATTTTTGTTTCTATTGATGAAGATGGTATTCAAACAGTCCAAAATAGAAATAAAGCGGATTTTTTGCGTAAAAACCTTATTTAGGACGTGCCATTTGCTGAGACAAGATCTAAAGGGGGTAAAACTAAGTTTAAAAGGGATTCTAGACCCCAAAATGTTGCATCATACAGAGATGCTACTGCCAAAAATGTCAGAAATCCAGTTACCATCTCATTAAGAAGGGATCAAGGACATAAATTTTGGGCAGCCATAGTTTCTAGATAGCAAGAAATCCAAGATTCTGAGTTCAATCTAGATTATATTCCAGCAATTAATGTTAGTGATAAGAAGATTAGCATCATCACAAAAGAAATCTATAAAAGAACATCTGATAAACAGAAAAACGCAATTCTTGCTTATGTGGTAGGCGCTAAACCTTATTTTTTCTACTTTAAATCTTACATTCAAAGGGTTTGGAAACCAATAGGAGAGTTTGGAGTTTTTTCAAGAGAATACGGGTTTTTTTGATTAATTTTTAAAAAAGATTCAGAGTGTGAAAACATCCTTCAAGCAAATCTTTACTTTTATGATGGAAGATTAATTATTATGAGAAGATGGTCGAGAAGTGTAAACCTGGATATAGATCTTCTAACAACAATGTGGATCTAGATAAAACCGACACATGTAAATCTTAGCCTATGGGGTCAGGAGGCTTTTAGCGTAATAGCTAGTCTCATTGGAAATCCCATTAAATGTGATGTTGCCACTACCGAAAAAAACGAGATTAAATTATGCTTGCCTTCTTGTTGAAGTGGAAGCAAGTGATGATCTACCTAATGAAATCCACCTAATACTTTACAATGGTGAAACCATTGTGCAAAAAGTGAAGTATGAATGGTTACTGCCAAAATGAGAAATTTGCGTGTGTTTTGGGCATAACAAAAGTTAATGCGGAACCAAGAAAGCAAGGATACCAAAGGATAAAAATATCCAAGGAAATCAAGATGAGAGTGGCTAAGATTTTCCCGAATCTACTAACATATATGGCATCAAATCTTATTCGAAGATTAATGATCGTCCAAATCACCTAGACAATGATTAGGCTTATCAAGAAAATTCAAATCAAGCTTCTATTTCAACTTTCAATAAAGCCAACAAAATTTTAAATCGGCCAGCACAACAATTTGATAAAAACTCTCAACTCAATATGCAAAATGCATATATCAATGTTGAGGAAAATACACAAAATCCAAACAGAAAAGATCAAATAGAAAGCATTCATTTTGGAAGAGAAAATAACAAGTTCTTTGAACAAAAATCCCCCCATTCGAGATCCATGTTTTAATATAACAATTTAATAATCAATCCCTGTGATCACTGTGTTGAACATTCTTCAGACTTAGATATGTCAGAGCCTCCTGGATCTGAGTCTGCTGCAGTATCAAAAGTGGATGTTGCACACAATCCCACTTTTGAAATGCCCCGCATCTCGAATGCAACCGCTAATAGTCACTGAGAATTAGTTATGCACTTCAAAATATATACAAAGAGAAGTCAAAGGCAAATGGAAAGAACTTTTAACGACCCAAACTTCCCAGATCTCGAAGAGACAAAGGATCCCGGATTGTTTTGAGAAAACGACTCATCAGAATGCAAACACGAGAACGTTTCATTGCTATTACAACAATTTACATCCGAGTTCAAGAATATCAGAGTACGAATAAATATTACATGGCGGAAAAATAATAATATCAGAGATTAAAATTTACATAGCAGCGGAAATAATAAAATGTATAAATACAATGCACAGAGGAAATAAATCAATTACCACAACTGAAAGAAATACACGGATACTAAGCTTTCCGAATATAGCTCCTACTGTAAACCAGGACCCTGTTAAATTGAAATCTACAAAAACCAAAACTACTAGCTGCCCGTATGGAAAATATGGGCACCCAGAGTTTAGGCGAAAACAATAAACTCCAGGTCAGTCATGGGACTGGTGTGAGAACTAAAAAAAGTTATTAAACTTTTGCTTTAAAATAAGGTAAATCACGGGACCACGCCGCATGTCACAGAATGGGTTTACTCCCATGAATACTCTGAATTAAAACAATTTGTAAACAATGCAATGCTTTTTGAAAAATGAAGCTATTATAAGACTCAGGTACGATCACACAATGAAACGCAAGCCGGAGGATAGAGTTTTACCTTATAATAGCTAAACATGCTTGGTACGTTTTTAAAACAAATCATTTTGATATTAGTATAAGTGCATAGTGCCAAAACACTTCAAATATAAATGTATCAATCATAGATGGCATAGTACCCCATCCTACTATGTCGCCATATAGGTTTGCAACTAAAATCGAATGGTGTCGTATTAGAAGTTGGATTCCATATATGAGTCGAGGCAAGGGATCTTCCTCACCGATTTCGAGAAACTCTAGCAAATGCCTCGGGACTCGGACGCTGGTGAGCCCTTGGAATCGGTATGGCCGGTCGTCTCTTACTTTTGAGGATTGATTATTCCTGAACGCACGTTTCCCAGTCCTATCGGACCTTTCTCTGAGCCATTAGAGACTCAATATCTGATGCGCCTCATTCCATCATCCACATAAGTAAATATGTCTGGGATCCATACCATGACACCACTTCTTGCTAGAAAGAAACGTCATGCACAACTTACAGTCACTATCCCGGTTTTGACTCATACCAGGTGTGAGGCTCGCGAATTAACGCTATACACAAAGCAATGCTAACTAAAGCTGTACTTTGATCATCATCCACAAGACTCTTCTTTTCAACAAAAGCCTTGATCATTTCATCTTAGCATGCCACATTGTCAATCCATATCGTACCACTAATTTCCACCAATATACAATCTCTAAGCTCGTACGTCTCAGAGAAGTGTGTTAAGCAAGAGAATAAATTCTCCGCCACCAAAAAGATATATATTTTGCAGAGATCAACGAATTACAGCACACAATATAATGTCAAATACCATCCATTTACAAGTCCATTCTGGGTCTGAACGAAACCGAAGGTACTTTATTCCTCGTCCCATATGTCCAATACAGGAGAGAGGCCCTCGCGTATCCGAACAGTCAACAAATACGTCCGGACAACTACCACTATAACCCCTTCAAGGCTGCAACTCCATCCAGGGCATCAGTATTAATCCATTCGATGTGAAGATTGCCGGTCTTGCACCGTCTTCATCGACGACTTTCAATCGTTGTATTAATTATTTAGAATGGGTTAAACCCGGTCTTTCCGAATAATCCGTTTATCTTATAATCAAGTGCTATTAAAACACATCATGCGCCTCATTCCAATCCAAAATATTCTTTTATTCAAATATTCACATCTTTAGGGAAATGTTCCCATTAATTTTACAAAAGATAAATTCTTTTAAACTTATCGTTTAATCTTCCTTTAAAAACCATTGCAAAAGATTTTATATTATCCTTTAAAAATTCCAAACCAAATTAAAGTTTATAAAACTAGCCGCGATTATCGAGCCTTGCCGAAGTAATCATTTATTATTTTATTATTTCCAATCCCAATCTATTCATCCCATGGAGCAAAACTAGTAATACTCCATATCTAACACCCACGGTGTTATCGGTAAATTCAATTATCATTTCACTTTCAAATCTAATCAAAGATTTAACTATCGCCTGGAGTAAAACTGGCGATACTCCATTCTCGACCATTCCATGAATTCGATAAATTTAATTATTCCATTCTCATTTTTAATCTATTTAAAGATTCATTAAACTCTAGTTCCGTTTTAATCTCAAAAATCATTACTTGATGATTATTCTAATTTGTGGAAATAAATCCTGTCTTTAGCTGGGTTAAAGAACCAATGTCACTTAGAACACAGTTCACGATAAACCCAAGTCAGCTCCTAATAACTATGGAATCCTCACTGAAAATAGATCAATATATATAATCGATATAAATTTCTGTATCAGACTAATAATATAAATGGAATAACGGCAAAGCCTTTTAAATTCCATATATAGTAACGGTCTTCCTTTACAGAAGCTCATCTCGATTATTACCAAATCTAATTCCATTCAATTCCAATTTAATATATTAAATTGGAAAACTTTACTCTAGAAATTTTCCATTAAATCTTAATAAAAAGATTATAAATTCCAAATCATATCCTCACTATTAATTGGGTCTTAAGAACAAATGTTATTTAAAACATTGTTCACAATGAACCCAAAATCATCTTCCATATAGTTCCAATTTATAATTATAAATAGGAAAACTTCATTAATCTTAATTAAAAGATTTATTACTTTTTCAACAGGGTATAAGAACAGTGTTATTTAAGACACCATTCACGACAAACCCAAGTTCGATACTAATATTAAATACAAGGCTCTGAATAAAAATAATATCGGCACTTCACCATATATGCTAATTAGGCTGTGCTAATTGCTGTATCTACAGCGATTTGGCACGCCTGTAAGCTGTATCAAAAAATGTCATGTCTAATTATTAGATACGGCTATAGGCCGTGTCCAACTTAAAATTTGACACGCCCACATAGCCGTATCAAAAGTTAAAAAAGAAACGGCACATTGCCGTATCTAAATGGCAGCAAGATACAAATATAAACCGTAGCTAATTTACGACGGACGCTGTTTTAATATATATTAGGAACGGTTTTAGACCGTATCTATGATGTCAGGCAGACACGGTCTTAAATTGTATCTTATTATATATATATACATATTATATATATATATATAAACAGAAACAACAACACATATTTTCCATAACACAGACCATATCACAATTTGTACAAAGCATATGTAGCACAAATTATACACAAAGCATAACAAGAATTTTCATAACACAATTTGTAGAGTGTCATATAATTATTAAATGGAAACTGTCATAGATGTTTCATCTAATTACAAAGTCTGATAAAATTGAGCTGGTTATTGAAAGTAGCAGATTTAATCAAAGAAAAACCATATATTGTGATAAAACTACAGGATCGGACTGGGAAGAATGAGCGTGTTGATCATGCTGTGTAATCCACGTTGCTGTAAATTAAAGCAATGATGAGCATATGCTGATATTGAATGTACAAAATTTATATGTTTCAAAGCATGCATTGATAAGCATAAGCTAGATGCTAAATGTTCATGTGTGCATGCACGAATCATGTGCACAGTTTAAGTGTAACAAATACATGCATGGCATGTAGCTAGACAAATAGACGCTGCATCATAGAGGTCGGTAATGGCGAAAAAGATACATGGGAAAACAGACACATACATGTGCAAGTTTAAGGGCATCATCGTTATTATGGCAGTAATCGAGTCGACAAACGTCCAGTCAGTCGACTCGTTGATAAGTCGTAGACTATAATTGACAAATACATTGATACTTTTAGGGTATCCACCGACTTTCGATCGACTACATGGAAGGTCACAACAAAGTTCAGGTTCAAGAAGTAGAAATATGCATATGGAAGGTCACAACACCAAACAAGCAAAATACGAAACAATTCCATAAACAACAAATACATGGGTAAATAGGTCAACATGATCAAATACATGTATAACTTGTTATACAAGTATTTGATCATGTTGACCTATTTTCCCATGTATTTGTTGTCTATGGAATTGTTTCGTGTTGTCGCTTGTTTGGTGTTGTGACCTTCCATATGCCCAACAAAGGACAGTTTGTTGATGCTTGTTTGGTGTTATAACAAATACATGGGCAAATAATCAAGGGCAACATGATCAAGGCAAACAATACGAAACAATTCCTCATTAACTGCAGATGTACACACATGAATTTATCAGCGGATCAACCAATTTGTAGAACATTAGCAAATAATATTAAGAGTATTTTCATAGTAACAAAAATGGAGCACAAAGCCATGATATTTAGAGTGAACACTCCGATGTATTATTGCTTACGTCATGGCAGTTAAGGTCTGGTTAGGTCTGTATCGTGGCTTTGTGTTCATGTGTGCATACCGTGTCTCACGTATACATGTGTATGCCACCAAAGAGAGTTCATGAAACTAATGCAAACACAAGTGTCATGGACTTCACTAAACCAAGAGTCAAGTGTAAAATTATATATACCTGCTCCAACGTCTAAAGATAGTGAATCAGGGACTTCACATGACACACAAACCCACCTACTCCGACATCATCAAAGGTCTCTGCAAATTGATGATTTAGTTTGGAGGTTTTCTCATCTAGTAGCAGTATACTGCCCAAAACCACTTTTTCATGGGTAGGTGGTACAATAATCTCATGGCATCTGGATGACGAAGGATCTCAACAGATAGTACCTATTGCAATAAAGTCGAGAATTTCAAAGGACGATATTAATAAAATATGCTTAATTTTATTAAAATAGGAAAACTGGAGTACGTATCCATTAGACTTTAAGCACTCTCTTTAGATCAGAGTGCAATAAAATATGCTTAATTTTATTAATAAAATACCTGTTGCTATTATGTCTAGATCAGAGTTAAGAATTTCACATCGTTGATGGTTCACAGCATTGGTCGTATCCTGGATAGGAGAAGCAACAACCTTTGATGCACTGATGTGCGTACTGCTACGTTCTCCATCCGACATAGTTAACGGTGCCTGAATTCCTTGATCAGTTAAAGTTCCTACCATGTTGATCAAAACCTCCATTTTTCCAGACAAATTTCCCACTGTACCCTTCATATCAATCATCATACCCTCCAAGCTTCCCACCCTCATATTTAACTCATCATTGTCTTCAAGAACATGTTTGAATCGTTTTTGTGCAGTGGAAAAAGCCTTAACATGCATCTTTGGTATGATGCTCCCAACAACGCGGCTCCTACCCCTTGTATCTTTACCCAACACTTGTGATAAGATATCTCCATCAACAGGCAATTTTTCTTCATCACCATCGGTGATCTTTTCCTTCAATTTGGCAATTTGATCCTGGGATAAAAGTTAAATGCGTTTACACCAACATTTACTTGTAATAACTTGTAACTATAGTATGTTACTTCTAACTGAATAAATTCAATCTAGACAATAGCACCATAACAATAAAAACATGTAATGAAGAAAATGTAGTAGAAACTAATTAATCACAATTATGGAAAGCCTGAAAGCCTGAAATGAAATTCCAAACAATAGACTGCTCGATGTTAACAATAATACAAGTAAAAAACTTACGAAGTACGCAGACGTGGCATCTGATATGCTACCATCTTTTTTCCTGTTTGTCTTCTCCCATACTTGACGACGTTTGATATTTGCAGATGGACTTGCAACGGACTGCAATATATTCTATTTCAAGTATATTCTCTCCCTTAATTGTGTTTTTTACTACTGTTGGAAGAAAATGATCAAATAATTTACCAATTCATATTCTACTCTAGCGTGATTTTTACATCCTGCATGGTGGGCATAACTTGGACTGGATCTATTTTTTTTTGCCTGCCGCCCTTCTTCCGCTTGCTTCAGGCGTTGCTTCATTCTTTATAAACTCGTTCCAATCATCTTGAGCAATTGTAGGTGGAAAATTTTTCATCCGTTCTTCGTCATTGTCGAAAGTGTCATAATAAGTTGCTCTCAAGTTTTTCTTGTGTCTCCTAAAAGCCTCGGCCATTCTTTTTGAAAATATTTCCTTTGAAAGCGGCTCAAGCGTATACATTTTCTGCAAAAATTAAGTGTCAAAGACTGTAAAAATAAATTGTAACATTTACATGCTATTTTTCACAAATTTACCACCAATTGGTTCCAAACGTCGTCCCTATATGTTTTGGGTACTTTATCCCAACCTGTGTAAGAGATCGGCACATAAGATCGTACTAGTTTACCAAGCGTAGTAGAGATTTTTGGAGCGTTTTCTGAGATTGGAATACCAAGTAGGTTTTGTTCAACTTGTTGATCTTTCGAACACGATGCATGTGATGATGTGGGATCTTGCGACGTATTTTCCTGCGAAATAGAAGCAACATTAAGAATCATGACAAACACGAACAATTCATAAGTCTTACTCACTATGAAATAGTTAAAAGAAATACTAAAAGCATAATGGATTGCAATCAAAAAGTGTAAGTCGCGACATTCCAAATACATATGATTCCCTGGTAAAAAAAGCATTCAACAATTCATAGGTTAACACATGAGTTTGGTTAGATCTTCTAGTTTTTCATTGTCTTCAAAAGCTGATTGATAGACGGTAGGAGACTCAATGTCATCCACATTTGTAGTCAACCATTTTGGTGTATGCAAAACCACATACCAGCCATCATTTTCATAATCTTTTGAGTAGAACACTTGGCTCGCTTCTAATGCAAGAATAAATGGCTCATCATTCACGTTGTCCCTGTTCTTTAATTTTCCTAAATTAACCATGATCAGGTTTGAAGCGGGATCTATTTTGCAACCATTGATCTTATCCTCGACTTTTACCCAATCGCAATAAAAAACTGTTTGTTTGAAATCAATGTAATCCAACTCAAGTTTCTGCTGAATGACTCCGTAATACGTTGTTTCTGCTTCCTTATAATTTATATCTTTGCCACTCGCGCTAAATTTTGTAATTGCACTCATGCATACACCGCTATCCTATGTTACCATATGGTCTTCGTACATTTTCATGGAAAATAAAAACCCATTCACTTGGTACTTCGTATAACTAAGCGCCATGAACTTCGGCCCGTGTATTAGCCGCCAAAGAGTCAAGCCTACATCGCTGCAATTCAACAACTACATAAAACACAAGAAGAAAATCAAGCATGTTCACGATGGTGTATTGCAAAATTATAAAAATGTGAAATACTTAGATGATGTAATACCTCATTACGTAACCATATAGTAAAAGGTTTAACGACTTCGACAGTTGTACCTCTGCCTCATAGTTGAAATTTAGTGCTTTTCACATAGGAGTTGTACCTTCTATACGTAGATAACACATAACGAAATGAATATATAAATTGAATTAAAAAATGGAAATTCGAAACCTACTTCATGAACTTACTTCTTCCATGGATACAATCCATCATACTTATTTAGGACCCATCTACGCACTTGTTCGAATTGCACTTGGGTTAACGTTATATCTTTACCATTATCCAAAGGTATCTCACCAGCAAACTCACCATCCTCGTCTAAAAATGCTTCGCGAGTATGTTCATGGTTGCCATAACCTTCGTTTGGGATATATTCCATGCAATAAAGGCTAGCGCCTTGTATGATACATCCTTATGCAATACACCCTTTAATGTATCTTTTGTTGCACACATACCCTTTATATATTTTCATCAACCTATGATTGTGATCAATTATAACTTGCACACGATAGCCATTTATATCGAACAATAATGTACATAACTGAAATTAGTTATTTATCATTCAAAAGGATACATCCATCTATATCTGACAGGACCACCAACCAATGCTTGGTCGGCTAAATGAAGCATAACATGGATATTGATATCAAAAAATAAAGGTGGAAAATGGTTTTCAAAAACACACATTACTTCCACCAACATAGCCTTTGCTTTTATAAGGTGTTCCCTATTGATCACCTTTGAGCACAGAATGTTAAAGAATAGACTAATACGATGAGTAGCATTTCGTAAATCCTTATGTTGTGTATAAGTATGTTGTAGCAATACTGGAAGCAGATGTTGCATTATGACGTGGTAATCATGTAACTTTATATTTCTTAGTTCGAGAGGATTGATGCTGACGTTGTTGCGGAAGTTAGAGGAGAATTTGTTAGGTACTTTCAAAATTTTCAATACAGTGCAAAATCTTATCTTTTCTTCTTTGCTCAAGGTGAAATTTGCCTTTGTTATGATTGTGTTTTTGGTTTCGGGATCTACCATCACCCACAACTTTTGTTTTATAGCCATGGTTTTCATATCCTTGCATGCATTGATGCCATCTTTTGACTCCTCTTTATGGTCCATAATGGTGCTGATGAGATGCTCTGCGACATTCTTCTTCGTATGCATAACATCAATATTATGTCAAATCATATTTGCTTTCCAATATGGTAAATCAAAAAAGATAGACCTCCTATACCAAGAAGAAACATTGTCACCTTCTTCAATGGCCGACTTTTTCCTTTTTCGACCAACTTCATCTTTGTGTTTACCGATTTTCATGTTGACATTCGCTACTCTCTTTTCAACTTCAAAACCATTCAATGGCCTTTTAGGACGACTAAGTTCATGTTCATTGTTGAAATTTGTCTTGGGTTATCGAAACCTGTGTCCGTTAGGAAGATACATTCGATGTCCAATAAAACACATCTTCTTACTTTCAGGAAGATGATAAGAACAAGTGTTTTCCCCACAAACGGGACATGCAAAGTAACCGTGAGTTGTACATCCCGATAAAGTCCCAAGAGTAGGGTAATCATGGATCGCCCACAACACCCTAGCTCTCAATGTAAACTCAGATTTATTTGATGAATCATATGTAACAACTCCTTCCCATAACTGCTTTAACTCGTCTACCAACGACTCTAAATAAACATCAATATCCTTCCCCGATTGTTTTGGCCAAGAAATCAATAATGTTAACATTGAAAACTCCCGTTTCATGTACATAGATGGAGGAAGATTATACGGTACTACAATTAACGACCAACAACTGTAAGGGTTAGTAAGAGAAGCATTCGGACAGAAACCATCTGTTGCTATTCCAAGTGTGACATTTTGTGGCTTGACTGCGAATGTTTTGTCAAAAGAATCCACGGCCTTCCATTGAGAAGTGTCACATGGATGACACATTACGTTTGGATCAGACTTGGCACGACCATGCCAGGTCATTGCATCTTCTATCCATGGTACAGTATACAATCTCTTCAATCCAGAAATTAATGGAAAATGTCTTAATGTCTTTCGTGCTACTTTGGTTCCTTTTCTCTCGTCGTTAGAAGATGTCCTATATCTTGGTTCATTGCAATTTGTACAAGAAATTCTATTCGCATCATCTTTCTAGTACAACATGCAATCATTGATGCATGCGCCATAAGTTTTGTAATTCATCCCAACTTTCTTAATGAACTTCTTCACGTCGTGGTATTTTGTCCACAGCGTGTTACCTTCGGGGAGTAATCCTTCATTAGTTCGAGTAGTGCAGTCAAACCATTATCTGAGAAGCTGTATTGGGTCTTCAAGATATTCAGTTTCACAATGTCATACAGCTTCGTTTTCTCTTTTGGACATGAAGGATACAGTGGCTCTTTTGCGCTTTCATAAAGTGGTGTATACTTGTTACTTTCATTGGCCTGCCAATTGCCATCATTCGTACACTGCTCTCCAACATTAGCATGATCAAACAACGGATTTTCAGGTGGAAAATCATGAAATCTATTTGCATCATTGACTAGATCTTCCATCACAATATGTTCAGCCTCGTCAATACTTGTGGCATTACTAGTTAGTTGTTGTTTCCCCATCTCCACCCTTTTTTCCCCATGAAAATACCACACGCTATATGATTCGATAAAACCCCATCTAAGCAAATGAAAATGAATTTCATCTAATTTAAACGTCTTCATATTTTGGCACCGATTGCAAGGGCATAAATACACTCCTTTCTTACCACTGTTTTCTTCAACAAAACAAATAAACATGTTCACCCCATCAATATAGTATGGAGATCTTTGATTAGATTCACTTATGCACTTTTTTCTATACCGAATGGCATGTTGCTAGCCTATAAATTCAAAAATTGTTACAACTTACAAACTTCATCAATCACTGGATGTTTTCATTGGCAAGTTGGTTTTTTTTCATCTATCATTAGATCACAAATTGGCCCACCCCCCTTCACACATGCCCGCATCTTTCTCCGTTAAAATATCAAAGGAATTTTTAGGCCTTAGCGAGCCTAGTTTGTCTAGCTAGGTTCAGTACATTTTTCTAGGTTCAATACAGTTTCAGGCCTTAGCAATTTAGTTTCAGAACATTTGTCTAAGTCCGGTGCATGAAAACTAAATAAAACTAGCTAATTCTTGTGTATTGTTCAACACATGTATTAATTAGTTAACCTAAAATTATTTTTATTTACTGGAATGAGTATGGAAGTTTAAAAAACAAAATTCAAGGTTTATATTCTACATATTCAGTATCATGACTAGCTAATACAAGGAAATAGATCAAATAATGTGTGCACTAACCATGGTGTAATATGACCAACAGCGAAAACCTAACTTTCTTTAACGTTCAACCTTGCTTTGTAACCGCCCTTAGGTAAAAACTAATAAATAGCTCTCCGACCTACAACATGTTGAGCATGAATTGAAACAATAGTGCAAAAAATATCGATTACTAGAAACCGAATCAAACCAAAATTTTACTAGCAATAGAGACGCACGATTTGCACATAATGACAAAGGAGCAGATTTGAGCAGACATCTATCGGATTTCTATAATTTTTTGGGAGCAATTTTCAGAAATGGAAAGAGGGCACGGGCTGGATACAATATTGGACGAGGGAAATAAAAAAAAGGGAGGGAGAGAACTTGAAAGGATTAAAAAATTAGAGGGATGGGTGTGCTTTTTCGGCCAAAAGTTTTACACAAAAAAGGCATGAATTTGAAACGGCCAACCGTTAAATCAAATTAACCAATCCAGAGCATTCGCGATGGACGGTCAGATTTGGAGTACTTGGGGTGGTGCAGATCACAAACTTTTGTTTGATACGGATTTGAGCATTATAAAATATGATACGGCTATTAGCCAAAGTGTATACCCACATCCTTGTGTGCCAAATTCGTTGATATGGTGTAGTGCGGCTTATATTCAATATCAAATTCTGAAACTAACGGATATCACATAGAGAATAACGATATCTATATCTTCCAAATTCCTCAAAAATACTCGTATAATCATGGAATCCAATATCGAAATATTCCGGAGATTATTTCCATTCGAATCCGTTCCAATTCATAAGTTGGAAAATTTTGGTTAGAATAAACCATTCCAATTCTTATCTCAAGTTGCAAAACAACTTATTCTGATAAAAATATCTTTTGTCTTTACAAACAAGGAATATTTCATCCAAAACCATTCGAAATCATTTATTATGATTTTATATAATTTATTCATATTTTTAATAATTTTATTATGGCCCTTTCAGTAAATTTCCATATACGGTCATCGAACTGCATTTTGAGCGACCTTTTCCGAAACTGGTTTGGAAATATTTTAAAATCTAACCATTAAATTTCAAATCACTT
This sequence comes from Allium sativum, assembly GCA_030737875.1. Lineage (NCBI taxonomy): Eukaryota > Viridiplantae > Streptophyta > Magnoliopsida > Asparagales > Amaryllidaceae > Allium > Allium sativum. The sequence goes on from CM060916.1 coordinate 550,320,310, forward strand.
ATTATAATTCAAAAGCTCTTTTCGATACGAACCCATCGGTTTCAGTTTTAGGAGAATCCGATGGTCGGATCTCCCATTACGTCAATTTGAAGTTAATGTTTGAAATTCGCGAACGGTCGCTGCGTGGCGCATTCTATTCAAGCCATTTAAATATATATAATATATATATCGTCGATTTTCATTTAAAACATATTTTATAAATCATTTATAAATTCATTTTTAAAAACGATTCCAACTTCTATTTCAACTTTAAATCAAAATTGAATATTCCATATCATTATAATATTAAAATGATAATATTTTCAAAATATCAGATTTTGAAATCAAATATTTTCAATATTCATTATAGAATGAATAAAATCAACAAAAAATTCCATTTGATTTAAAATGACGTATATCTACTTAACTCGGCTTCATATTCATTTCAGTTATGAATATTTCAAATTTTTTGTGTCCATCCAAAATCGGACATCAAAACCATATTTTGATTCTTCATTGAATATTATTTTAAAATATTCGTTCATATTCTGAATCGGAATGCGACTCAATAAATTACCATATAATTTCAGTTATATGGATTTCATATGTCGCATGTATTCAACAATAATGATAAATAATCATTAAACATTCAAACATCATCCAGACTGCATTCTATAACTGTATAAGCATTAAAATAAATAAATAATGTTCACCACAGTCTGTCAACCAATCGATTAACACACAACTAAATATTGGGATTAGTGTATGTCAAATATCATCCCAATACCCATGTGGGGTTTTCAAACAACAACAGTCAATTCAAATTAATCACTGGTTAATAAATTTAACCAATTCTAATTTGATTTGAATTATTTTTCTGCTTAACCAATTTTCACTGTTTAAATTATAAATAGATATATATAATTTAATTTCAACTACCACATTAATGTTAACATTATTTTTAATATGTTAATAATCACAACCACAACACAATACAGTCAATTAAATCATCTATGGGTTTTCAAACAACAGTGAGGTGAGCTAACATGCACCGTATACAAATTTATGATAATTAAAACGGATAAAAATCAACATGAAATCAATATATATTTAACAATATAAGTACAATAACATGATCAAATATTGAGTGAGAAGGAGCTCTCAATTTGGTTTCCACTCCGCCATTTTTTATTGAAGGGTTTTGTTTTTAGACCAAATTAAACACGCTTTTAATTTAGCTAAAAATTCAACTTGCTCCGTTTCCGTTCTGGTCAGTTCCATGTTGTAGATTTTTTCACCACGACTCCAACGCAACTGAAATCACTGAATTCCGACCTCATACGAAATAGATATCATAATTTATACATTAATTACAATTCGAGATAATTAATAATTAATTCATAATTATACTACTTAATTACTTCTCCTACATCGTTCCAGGCTTCGACCCTTTTCACGAAACTGTTTAGCCTCTAAGGCTCATCACCGCTGCGACCACGTTGCGCCGGACCACCATCAGACCACGCAACCTCGCATGCCTCCACCATATCTTTCGCCGCCAGCAACCAGGGCCCAGTCGCACCCCTTGCGCCTCCAAAAACTCGCTCAAACGGTGGACCTTCAAGCCGCGATTTTGAACGATTTACGAGATAAAAACCGATCTCCACCGTACACTTTAAAGGTCTCCCCCAGCTCTCAGGATTTCACTTTGAAAGTTTCTTTAATTTCTGTTTGGATTTGGAGAATTTGGGCGCGATTTTCGGGATGATTTCCACCTTTGGTTTCGCTAATGACGGCACGACAATAAATGAGAGAGGGGTTAGGGTTTTAGAGTGAATGTTTATATATATTTTTAATTAATATTAAATTCCAAAAATACGTGTTTATTAATCCAGACTCCAAATCAAACCCAACGACTGTCGTTCATAGCTAAATACCCCATTCCAAACACAATGGAATATGTTTCGTAAGCCAATTCGACTATTTTGATCAGTTTTTATCAAAATTAAAATATAAATTAATATAATTGAATTCCAACGTACATTTTAATTTACTAGGGCCACATACTGACTCCAAAAATTACGATTACTAGAATCTCGCTACGTTTTGACGATACAGTCCTGACAAAATTAGATTCATCGAATTTGGAGACCGTTTGAAAAATGACCTTTTAATTGGTCAATTAAATTTAAACTAAAATTGAAAACGCATTTAAATATATTGTGCTCACATATGAGTTCCAAAAATTATGAAATTCTAAATTTGACTATAATTTTACATTTCGAATCCAGCAAAAGTGGTTTCGTCGAAAACGGAGGTTGTTTGCAAAATGGCTATTTTTAAGGGCTATATATATATATATATATATTAAAAATATACATAAATTTTATAGCGACTATTTTAAATTTTAAACTGGACATAACATACAATTTATAAAGTGAAATCTCAGTTTCTTAGATTTGTTAGAAAGATATAACCAATTAGATCCTAACGTTTCTTGTTTCGCCCAATTCCGATTTGTTTTGAATTATGTATATTCAATTGAAATTAAAAAACTAATTTTCAAACTACCGCGCCATTTCGATTCGTTTTAATTAAAATTTGTATTCTTACGTTCTAACTTCGATTTAAATAAATTTTAAATCGTTAATTCTCAAAATAATTCATCTAAAATATTTAAAACTCATTAAAATAGATAAATTAAAATTTTAAATTGGTTTTGAAATTCTGAGTTGTTACAATCTCCCCCACTTAAAACTTTTCATCCTCGAAAAATAACGAAGCTGAAAGTTGTTTAACTAACCAACTCAACTTTCATTCTGGCTTGAGTTCTTCAACTTTTCAGTTTCTAAGAACTTTTCAATTTCTCAAAAATTTGGCTAACACCCTAAATTTCTGATAAATTTCGCCATAACCTCCTTTGTACGGGGAGGGTCTGAAAAATTTATTGGGCCATATTAGGTGCCCAATAAATCAATAAAAAGCATACACAATTTTTGTGACCTATCTATGCCTAAGGGAGATGTGTAAAAAGTCGAAATTTCAGACCTTGCCTCAGTGTTGGAAATAAAATAATCCATGTGCCTTAATTAGAAACAAGAGAGACATGAATTTCTATCATCTCCAGACCTATGTAGGGTTTTTATTAAATCCTGCCCCGAGCACTTTTATATGTTATTAAGTCCATAATCTGTTCAATCTGTAATTCAGTCCTCGCCATACAAGCATCTCGCCCGTATGGTCATCCAAACATCATCATATAAGCACCAAATGCTTATATGGAATATGATATGATATGTTGTCTACATGATGTATGTTATGCGGTGTAGTTCATAATTTATTTGTTGCTATCCTATGGCGTACATTGTATTTCACATAGAGCAACCATCACAGCGCATCCAAATTCATTCACAGTAGTTTGTAGTAAATAAAATTGCGCAACCAACTCATTAAGGTGCAACTGTTTGTTGGGCACATAATTTATTTATTTACTCAACATGAAGCCATTAACCTGCTCAACATATATATGTATACATATCCAATTCTAACTAAACTTGTAATTCGGTTTAACTTAATTTAATTAAAAAACAAGTGTTTTCATATATTCCATGTCCAAAATTGCCAAAGATAACGTATAATTTATTTAAATTAGGCGTCATAAGCAAGCAAACAAAAAATCAAACAATCACAAAAACAATTAATTGGTTATTTATCTTCCTAAAAGTATAACTTTTATATACTCAAAATATAATTTCTAAGATCGAATTATTTAATAATCACAAATACGTTACATATAAATATATCACTCTCAACTCATTTTTGGGCGTTACTAACCTCATCTCTAATGAGTTTCTCATTCTAGGATGCTATTGATCCTATCTCTAATGGATATTCTTAAATAGAATGTTAATAATTCTATCTCTGATGAATTCTCTCATTTTCTAATGTGCCTTGTTCTCGAGCTTTGTAAACCAAAGCTCTGATACCAAACTTTAACGACCCAAACTTCTCTGATCCCAAACAGACGGAGGAGTCCGGATTGTTTTGAGAACATGACTCATCAGAACGCAAACATGAGAACATTTCATTGCTATTCCAACAATTTACATCAGAGTTAAAGAATATCAGAGAATGAATAAATACTACATAGCGGAAAAATAATAATATCAGAGATTAAAAATTTACATAGCAGGGAAAATAAAAAAATATATAAATACAATGCACAGCGGAAATACATCAACTACCACAACTGAAAGAAATACACGGATACAAAGCTTTCCGAGTATAGCTCCAGCTGTAAACCAGGACCCTGTTAAATAGAAATCTGCAAAAACCAAAACTACTAACTGCCCGTGTGGAAAATATAGGCACCTAGAGATTAGGCGAAAACAATAAACTCCAAGTCAGTCATGGTACTGGTGTGAGAACTAAAAACAGTTATTAAACTTTTAATTTAAAATAAGGTAAATAACGGGAACACGCCACATGTCACGGAATGGGTTTACTCCCATGAACACTCTTAAATAAAAAAATTTGTAAACAACGCAACGTTTTTTAAAAATGAAGCTATTATAAGACTCAGGTCCCATCACACAATGCAACGCAAGCCGGAGGATAGAGTTTTACCTTATAATAGCCAAACATGCTTGGTACGTTTTTAAATCAAATCATTTTGATATTACTATATGTGCCTAGTGGCAAAACAACTTCAAATATAAATGTATCAATCATAGACGGCATAGTACCCCATCCTACTATGTCGCCATATAGGTTTACAACTAAAATCAAACGGTGTCGTATTAGATGTTGGATTCCATCTATGAGTCGAGGAAAGGGATCTTCCTCACCAGTTTCAAGACACTCTAGCAAATGCCTCAGGATTCGTACGTTGGCGAGCCTTAGAATCGGTAGGGCCGGTCCTCTCTTACTTTTGAGGATTGGTTATTCCCGAACACACGTTTCTTGTCCTATCGGACCTATCTCTGAGCCATTAGAGAGTCAATATCTGAGGCGACTCATTTCATCATCCACATAAGTAAAAATGTCTGGGCTCCATATCATGACACCACTTTTAGCTAGAAAGAAACGTCGTGCACTCCCTATGGTCATTATCCCATTTTTGACTCATACCGGGTGTGAGGCTCGCGAATTAACGCTATACACAAAGCTATGCTAATTAAAGTTGTGCTTTGATCATTATCCACAAGACTCTGCTTTTCGACAACATCCTTGATCATTGCTTCTTAGCATGCCACATTGTCAATTTATACCGTACCACTGATTTCCACCAATATATAACCTCTAAGCTCGTACATCTCAGAGAAGGGTGTTAAGTAAGAGAATAAATTCTCCGCCACAAAACAGATATATATTTAGCAGAGATCAACGAATACAACACACAACACAATGTTATACACAATCCATTTACAAGTCCATTCTGGGTCTGAAAAAAACCGGAGGCACCTTATTCCTCATCCCATATGTCCAATATAGGAGAGAGGCCCTCGCATATCTGAACAATCAACAAATACGTCCGGACAACTACCACTATAACTCCTTCAAGGCTACGACTCCATCCAGGGCATCAGTAGTAATCCAATCGATGTGAAGATTGATGGTCTTGCACCGTCTTCATCGTCGACTTTCAATCGTCATATTAATTATTCAGAATGGGTTAAACCCGGTTTTTTCGAATAATTTGCATATCTTATAATCAAGTGCTATTAAAACACATCTGTAATAACCCGGAAAATGTGAACCAGTTTAAAATTTTTAAATTAGGTTATTACCAAAGAATTTGAATAGTTGAAATAGCGTATTTCAATAAAATATAGAATTGGGTATAATATGGCAGTTTGAAATTTTGAATACAAACTTTGTCTGACTATACCAGGTGGAAAATATAACGGATTTTAGCGAAACTGAAAATATTTAAATCTATTTATCAATACCTTTCTAACGAATCTGAAAAATCGAAATTTCATAACGGAAATCAAAAGTTATGGCCAAATGAATTTTCAGAAAGGTCGTTATATAGTATATATAGCCCTTGAAAATTGAGATTTTGCATACGATCTCGGAATTCGACGAAACCACTTTTGTTGGGTCCGGGATGTCAAATTATTGCTAGGTTTCAAATTTCATAATTTTTGAAGCTAGTATGTGAGCGGGGCAAAAGATAACGTGTTTGGTCAAATTCTGTTAAAAGGGGTCGACCTAAAAATGGCCGTTTTTCAAACGAGCTCAGAATTCGACGAAACTGGTTTTGTTGGGACCGTATCGTCAAAACAAAGCTAGATTTATTTTTCTGGAATTTTTCGATTCAGTTTGTGGCCCTGGCAAATTGAAATGTACGTTTAAATTAAATATCGAATGTTTTATATTTTAATTTGAAAAATAACTGACTGTAACAGTCGAAATGGCCAACGAAACATATCCCATTGTGTCCGGAATGGGGGTATTTAGCTAGGGGCGACAGTCGTTGGGTTTAAAAAGGAGTCCGTTTGCAAAAAACACTATTTAAAATTTTTCTATAAATTCTGGCCAATAGGAAATTTTCTTTAAATAAAAAAAACTCTCTGAAACCCTAGCCGCCAGAACGAGTGAACGACGCACGTCGTTCAAAACTTCTCGTCGATATCGCCGCCGCCTCAGGCCATTTCGCCGCCGACCCCAGTTGAAGTTTTTGTTCGCCGTAGTCCCCTCTCCACATCCGACCAACCCACGTCCCCTCCCATCGACTATCGACGCCGGAAATCGAGGAGGAAGGCGCGACCTTCTCAACGCCGCCGTGACGAGCACAGACCACCGGACCACTTGCCACCACCGCCGTTCTGGAGGTGATTCGTAGCTCTTCGACGCAGCGTAGCCTGATCGAAGCATAGAGGTACGGATCGACTGAAATTCTGAGACCTAGTTTCGAAGGTTTTAAAAACCTTTCTGATAAAAATTCTGAAATGAAAATAACACTTTTAAGTGTTGCAAAACTTTGAAAAATAATATCTTTTTCGTTCTTTAACGAAATTTGATGAAACAGGAGACACCGTGACCGCAAGGAGGCTCTCTACATTCGAGAAGAAGTCGCGGATTTTTCTGACCTTCCTACGATTTTTAGCACCGAAATAACCAATGTGAGGAATCTAAACTATTTGTGTGAATGAAATCGCGTTGTATAAATTATATAAGCGAAGTGTAAATTATATACGCATTGTATACCTCATGTACATGTGTTGTATAAGTTATATTAGCGATGTATAAATTATACAAGCGTTGTTTGAAACATATATGCTTTGAATTGTGATGAAATGCAAGTGAATTACTATATATTATATATATATATACTCCCCTCGTCCACAGACCATGGACGATATTTATTGCTTGTGATTGACGTGATATTATATAGTATGACGAATGGTTGGAAATAATTGTTTGTGGTTGATATTGTGGTTGAAAAATACCTTTGTGGTTGAAAAATACTCTCTTGTGGTTGAAACAAAATAGAATAGGATTGTGGAATTGAAAATAAAACATGTCGCCTGCGTGCGAACTAGATGCATGATCCCCATTGTCAAAAACCGCGAGGTTTTAAGGTAGAGCGAGGAGCCGTACTAGGGACGGTCCCAGTTTTAACTACCCTGTCGTTATGCTGCCGAAATTTTCTGAAATATCTATGTGTTAGAATATTTTTCATTCGTTGAAATAAATTATACAAACGATATCGAATATTCATGTGTTGAGTTGCAATTCATTCATTGAGTTGAAATTCATGTGTTGAATATTATTTGAATTTAAACAAATGGCTTTAGCGATAAAAATCACATTTTTTATATATATACAAACTATATAGAATATTCATGTGTTGAGTTGCAATTCATTCGTTGAGTTGAAATTCATGTGTTGAATATTATTTGAATTTAAACAAATGGCTTTAGCGATAAAAATCACATTTTTATATATATACAAACTATATAGAATATTCATGTGTTGAGTTGCAATTCATTCGTTGAGTTGAAATTCATGTGTTGAATATTATTTGAATTTAAACAAATGGCTTTAGCGATAAAAATAACATTTTTATATATATACAAACTATATAGAATATTCATGTGTTGAGTTGCAATTCATTCGTTGAGTTGAAATTCATGTGTTGAATATTATCTGAATTTAAACAAATGGCTTTAGCGATAAAAATCACATTTTTATATATATACAAACTATATAGAATATTCATGTGTTGAGTTTCAATTCATTCGTTGAGTTGAAATTCATGTGTTGAATATTATTTGAATTTAAACAAATGGCTTTAGCGATAAAAATCACATTTTTATATATATACAAACTATATAGAATATTCATGTGTTGAGTTGCAATTCATTCGTTGAGTTGAAATTCATGTGTTGAATATTATTTGAATTTAAACAAATGGCTTTAGCGATAAAAATCACATTTTTATATATATACAAACTATATAGAATATTCATGTGTTGAGTTGCAATTCATTCGTTGAGTTGAAATTCATGTGTTGAATGTTATCATCTCATAAAAATAAAATGAATCGACAATGAAAACTATATTTTTATAGTGAATAAGAAGTGTTAAAAATACACATGTGTCGAATAAATATTTTTGATGATTAAAATATTCCTTTTATCATGTATACGCTTTGTTAAAAATACACACGTGTTGAAATAAATAATAGTTTGCTAGAAATATTATTATTAGCTTTGTTCTGCATATATATACATGTGTTGAACAGGAAAAATGGATTAGCTGTAGAGTAAAGAAATTATTTGCGTGCCCGACAAATAGGTAAGCCTTGATGAGTTGGCTGCGAAATTTTATTTATATATCAACTCCTGTGAATGCCATTGGATGCGGAGTGCTGGTTTTTCTGTGTGAAATAATAAATAACGCCATAGGATAGTAACAATTAATTTTGAACTACACTACATGGCATACTTCTTGACGATAGGCATACTTCATCATATTCCACATAAGCAATTGGAGCTTATGTGACGAGGTGGAAGATTTACCATATAAGCAAGAGGCTTGTATGGCGATGACTATGTACTACAGGTTGAACTGATGACTGATATGGACTATATAAATTATAACGATAATTTGCCAGATTAATAAAAACCCCACACTGGTCTGGAGTTGACAATAATCACGTCGCTCTAGTTATTAGATACGGCACATGGACTATTTATTTCCACACGGAAACGGGGTGACGGGAATTTATTCTCTGGAGTGATTATCAGTACATGCTCCCCCGTAAACACCAGAATATATCACTATAAATATGTGAATGCTTTTTAGGATTTATTGGGTACCTAATACGGCCCAATAAATTTCCAAACCCCTCCCCGTACAAAGGAGGTTACGGCGAAATTTTTCGAAATATTAAGGCATTAGTGAAATATTTGAAGTGAAAACGAAGTTGAAAATATAGAATGAACTATAGTTGAAATCATAGAATGAACTATATTTATATATATAAATATAAATATAATAAAAAGGAATAGAGGCCGTGCAGTTCGCGTTTCGGAATCGTAATTTGAAACGATTAGTACGAGAAATCCGACCATCGGATTTTCCCGAAACCGCAACCGCTGGGTTCGCCTTGGAAATATCTTTCCAACGGCACCAACTTTGAAAAAATCCAACGGTTGGATTGTCCGGAATGTTTAATTCAAATCTGAAGAAAAACAGCGCCAGAATCGTTTATATTTATATATATAAATATAAATATAATTAATTTAAATCGAATAACGACGCTGCAGTTCGAATTTTGAAACCGTAACTTCAAACGACTAGTGTGGAAGATCCGACCGTCGGATTCTCACGAAACTGGAACCGTTGGGTTCGCTTTGGGAATATCTTCCCACTGATATAGACTTTGAAGAAATCCAACGGTTAGATTTTCCAATATGTGTAAAACAAATTAAGGGAAAAACAGCGCCAGTGCCACGGCACGACCTGAAACGTCGTTTCATTAAATATGGCCATTTTTAAATAAATAAAAATGGCGAAAAATCGTAATAAAATATTATAAGCAATATTGATTGAGAATAAACCAAATGGGCTTGAATTGTTTGATATATGATGGTTGTATGTGTATGACATGAAAATAACACTAAAGAACCGAAAGATGGATGTCGAATAATATAACCATAAAATGAATCGATTTAAATTCTAATGACGTGAATTATTTGAAAAGGCCGAGCTAACCCTCATTTCAAATAATTTATCGAGCGATTCGAATTGGAAAATGCAAAGACGATTCAAGACCGATGATCTTCGTATCGGTTGGATGGGCGCTACTGAGGTTCCTGACCGGAGTAGCTACCGGAAAGGGACGGAAGTAGTAGCCGTCTGAACGTATGTGTTGATTGGACGGATATACGAGGAATTGACGCCTCCGGTTTCGTTCAAACCCAGGACGGACTTGTAAATGGACTGTGTGTCAGACATTGGATTTTGTTCTATACTGATTGATCTCTGTTAAATATATATCTGTATGGCGGCGGAGAATTTATTCTTTTGCTTAACGCCCTTCTCTGAGACGTACGAGCTCAGAGGTTATATATCGATGGAAATCGATCGTAGGGAGTGGACTGCCTATGTGGCATGCCAAGATGCTGTGATCAAGGCTTCTGTTGCAAAGCAAAGTCTTGTGGATGATGATCAAAGCAAGGTCTACGTGGCCTAGCTTTGTGTATTTCGTAGATTCGCGAACCTCACACCCCGGTATGAGTTGAAAACGGGATACGGACCGTTGGAAGAGCACGACGTTTCTTTCTAGCTATGGTGGTGTCAGTGACTTACCAGCCCTGACATATATATCTACTTTTCACCTTTGTGGTTGTTGGAATGCGAGGCGCCTCGATTATAGGTCTGCAAGGACCAAGAAACGTGTGTTCAGGCATAATTAATCCTCTAACGTAAGTGAGGACCGGCCCAGCCGAATCAAGGGTTGCCCAGAGTGTGTAGTCCTGAGGCATTTGCTAGAATGTCTCGAAGCGGAGAGGAGCTTGCCCCTTGCCTCGACTCATGACGGAAATCCAATTTCCAATACGAGATAACGGATTTGATTGTAGAACTAGTATGGAGACATAGTAGATGGTAGCTATGCCGCCTATGATTGATATTTATGATGCTATTCATTTTTGAAACATATATGCACTAGTAATAATATCAAATGATTTTGCTTTATACGTATCAAGCATATTTGGCCCTTATAAGGTAAAACTCTATCCTCCGGCTTGCGTTGCATTGTTTGATGGGACCTGAGTCTTATAATGGCTTCATTCTTTCTAAAAACATTGCGTTGTTTTAAAAGAATTTACTTTGTTTTAAATGCACTAGCAATCACTAGAGTAAAACCCGTTCCGCGAAAGTGGCGTGGTCCTATGATTCGCTTATTACTGATGTTTAATTGTTAAATAGATTCCTCATACCAGTCCCCATGACTGACTCGTTGTTTGTTTCACTTTGCAAACGCGGGTGCCCTTATTTTCACACGGGCAGCCTAGTACACAGGTGACAGGTGGTTTTTGGTTCTGCACTGCTGCATAGGGTGCATTTTTGGCTCATGGCGAGGCTGACTTCACCGAGATGACTTTGACATTTTCCGCCATTACTGTACTTATGTTATGATTCCGCCAATGGCGATGCAGACTGATTTACTTTCCATATTTCTCACTATATGTATATGTATTCCGCCTTCGGCGATGTAGACTGGTACCTTTATTAAGTCCCACTGCATGTATGTATTCCGCCTCTGGCGATGATGACTGATCACTTTTCTTTCATTTACTAAGTTATATCCCACGTTATGCTATTCTGATATTCCTACATGTTGTGATTCCGCTGTCATATCCATGTAAAATTATTTTATTTATCGTTTCTGCTATTATCTGTACTCTGCCATGATGATTAATGTGTTATTTCCCAATGATTATCCTTAATACCGCCCCTCGGATTTTGGGATCGTCACAGTTGGTATCAGAGCTTTGGTTAACCTTAGTTCCGGGATCTAACACATTAAAACACCTCGTCAGATTAGAATCAGTAGTGTTCTATTGCGAGTAGCTCATTAGAGATATGATTAGCAATGTCCTAGAATGAGCTAAGCAGATTAGCAAAACAATTTGATCAGTACATCATCATTATTTTTCCTTGTATTCCCTTGCTTTATCAATTATGAAAATTATCAAATCTGTGAGCTTGACTCTTTCCTTGCTTATACAGTATTCTCTTAGATGGCTACACGAGCAGCAGCAGCTAGAGGAGGCCGTGGAGGCCGAGGAGATGCAGCAGGAGGACGGGGGAATATCCCCGTAGTTGTGGAAATCCCTATTGTTCAGCCACCAGCACCTGAAGACTTTGAGCTAGATAGAGTTGCGAAGAGGTACAGAAATCTTGGGGGAAAACCTTTTACTGGCACTGGCACCGTGACCGAGGCAATAGCTTGGCTGAAAACCTGTGAGAAAATCTTCGAAGGCATGGGTATGGGAACCAACAATAAAGCAAGACTTGGTATTTGGCTCCTTAAAGAGGAAGCAGAGCTGTGGTGGGATGCCATTACCTCTGAAGATGTAGCTGGTACTATCCGGACTTGGGAGCAGTTCAAGACTTTGTTCAATGAGAAGTTTGTACCGGAACAGGCTCTAGAGAGGATGAGAGAGCAGTTTGCTAATCTCCAGCAAGGAGACCTCTCTATTCAGGATTATCTAAATAAATTCACCCAATTGTCGCGCTATGCTCCAGAGCTGATTACGACAAACAAAGCAAAGAATAAGAGATTCATATTTGGGCTGAAGCGCAAGTACCACGATAGAGCTATGGGCAACATCAAACTCTCCTTTACAGAACTAGTAGAGATGGCTTGCAATTACGAAGACATGGATGAGAGGCATGCTAGCCAAGACCGCGCTAAAAGCCAAGCAGGAAATAAGCGCAAGGCTTCAACAGATCAACCCGAATCTAGCATTACCGCGGCCGCTACTCAAAAACCCGCAAAGATCCCAAAAGGAAATTGCTATAATTGCGGGAAGCCAGGTCACTTTTCTAATGTATGCAAAGCTCCGAGGAAGCCAAAGGCAAATGACTCAGCCGAATGCTACAACTGCCACAAGAAGGGGCACTATAGCAGGAATTGTCCTTTGAAGAAGAGCGCACAAGTGGCCCATGTCTATGACGGGAAGACCCCGCCAGCTATTACCGATGGATCAGGTAAACCCGATGTCTTGGGAGGTACCCTTACCATTAAAAATATTCCTGTTTCTGTACTTTTTGATACTGGTGCATCACGTAGCTTCATTTCTGGTAATATTGTTCATAAGTTAAAATTGAAACAAAGAATTCTAAAAGAACCGATTAAAGTTCAAAACCCGATAGGAGGTTCAGTTAGTCTCAATTTATACTGCAGAGTGCCTATCTCTTATTCACGTTACAAGTTTCCCATCCACTTAATTGTTATGGATTTATTGGGATTCGATGTTATTCTCGGTTTGGAATGGTTAACCAAGTATAAGGCCGAAGTTAGATGTGCCGAAAGGATTGTTAAAGTCGAAACGAAGCTTGGGCCTATATGTATACCATGCCATGGCTCAGAAATTAATAGAACAGAATTTTGGTCTTCTTTAGAAGTTACTCCCCCTTCGTTAGAAAAGATACCGGTCGTTAAAGACTATGCAGATGTGTTTGAAGAAGTAGAAAACTTACCGCCGCAAAGAGAAATTGAATTTAGAATAGATCTAATCCCTAACGCCCGACCAGTAGTTCATCCAATAAGAAGAATGGCCCCGAAAGAAAAAGAAGAGTTAAGTAGTCAAACCCGAGAATTGCTTTGGAAAGGTCTAATCAGACCGAGCTTTTCAGCATGGGGAGCAGCAGTAGTATTTGTCCCGAAATCAGACGGTACTCTAAGACTTTGTGTTGATTACCGAGATCTCAATAAGCAGACACTGAAGAACAAATATCCTTTGCCCCGAATAGATGATCTGTTAGATCAATTAAATGGAGCAACAGTATTCTCCAGAATGGACCTAGCTACAGGTTTCTACCAATTACGTATAGCCGAAGACTGTGTTCCTTTGACAGCCTTCAGGGGTCCCGATTTATTCTACGAATGGATAGTAATGCCGTTCGGGTTGTGCAACGCTCCGGCATACTTCGTTGATCTTATGAACAGAGTGTTCCGTGGTGTATTGAATAAATTTGTTCTAGTCTTCATCGATGACATTTTAATCTACTCTAAGTCGGAAGATGAGCATGCAAAACATTTAGAACAAGTGTTGAAAATTCTCAGGAGAAATGTCTTGAAAGCTAAATTTTCTAAATGTGTCTTCTGGCAGAATGAAGTCAAATTCCTAGGCCATGTCGTATCAAAAGAAGGAATTGCTGTCGACCCAAGCAAAATTACAACGATTCATAACTGGAAACAACCTACTACTCCCACAGAAGTTCGAAGCTTCCTTGGATTGGCTAGTTACTATCGGAAATTCGTTCAGGATTTTTCAAAGATATCTGGAGTATTGACAAAGCTTACAAAGAAGCATGAGAAATTCAAATGGACTCCCGAATGTGAAGAAGCTTTCCAGGAGCTAAAACTGAAGTTGACAACTGCTCCAGTATTGACAATAATAGAAGGTAATCAAGACTTGACTGTATGGACAGATGCTTCTATTAGAGGGCTAGGCGCAGTGCTGATGCAAAAAGGCCAAGTGATCGCTTATGCCAGCCGTCAACTAAAGCCACATGAAAGAAACTATGCTACTCATGATCTTGAGTTATTAGCTATCGTGTTTGCTTTAAGAATCTGGAGGCATTATTTACTGGGCGAGAAATTCGAACTATTTACCGATCATCAATCCTTGAAATATCTGTTCACTCAGAAAGATCTAAACTTGAGACAACAGTGTTGGTTAGAATTCCTTGCGGCATATGATTTTGAAATTCTATACACTCCAGGGAAAGCCAATGTTGTAGCAGATGCGCTCAGCAGAAAGAATGAAATCATCGCCAGTTTTGTCATCACGTCTTCATTAATAGACAGGATCTCGACCCTTCAGAAAGACGATGAATTTGTTCAAAGAATCAGTCAAAGAGTCAAAGGAGGGGAATCCACAAGTTTTCGACTCGATGACAAAGGAGTTCTAAGATTAAAGGGCAGAATTTGCATCCCAAACCTTCCCGAGCTCAGAAGAGAAATACTTGATGAGTGCCACAAATCCAAATTAAGTATCCATCCCGGTGTGAGCAAAATGTATAACGATATCAAACGCACATTTTGGTGGAAGGCGATGAAAAGAGATATCTCATTATATGTTAGCCGATGCCCCACTTGTCAGCTAGTTAAGAGTGATCAGCAGAAATTGGTGGATTATTACAACCCTTAGAAATTCCAGGATGGAAGTGGGAACAAATTTCGATGGATTTTATCGATGGCCTGCCTCGAACTAAGAAAGGAAACGACGGTATATGGGTAATCGTAGATCACTTCACGAAGACTGCCCATTTCATACCTGTCCAATCCAACAGAACGGCTCAAAGTCTAGCACAGATTTACTTCAGAGAAATAGTTAAACTTCATGGAGTGCCGCTCAATATAGTCAGCGATAGAGATCCCCTATTTACTAGCAAATTCTGGGGAGCATTCCAGGAAGAATTGGGAACCAAATTAAATCTAAGCACCGCTTATCACCCTCAGACAGACGGCCAAACTGAGCGGGTGAATAGAATTTTAGAAGATTTACTGCGGGCTTGCGTTATCGATTTTGGAGGCTCATGGGAAGATCATTTACATTTAGCAGAATTCTCTTACAACAATAGCTATCAAGCAAGTTTGGGAATGTCTCCATTTGAAGCATTATACGGTAGACCGTGCAGATCTCCCGCATGTTGGGTAGAACCTGGCAACAGACTTGTGTTAGGGCCCGATATGATTCAAGAAGCATCGGATAAAGTCGATTTCATTAAGAAGCGATTAAAAACCGCGCAGAGCCGACAGAAAAGTTATGCTGATGCGAGAAGAAGGGATATATCGTTTGCCGTTGGCGATTATGTATATTTAAGAGTTTCTCCAATGCGAGGAGTAATCAGATTTGGCAAGACTGGGAAGTTGGCACCGAGATTTATTGGTCCCTTTCCTATACTGGAACGGATTGGAACTCTTGCATATAGGGTTTCATTACCTGATTGGTTGCCTGGTGTACATGATGTGTTCCACGTATCTCAACTCAGAAAACATGTTCATGATCCCGATCTTGTTGTGGAAGAAGCAGCGCAACAGGATATTGACATAACCCCAGAATTAGCACTCAGTAGAGAGCCATTAAAGATAGTTGGCAAAGAAACCAGAGAGCTAAGGAGGAAAAAGATTCATTTAGTCAAAGTGCAGTGGAGTAGTGATCCTAGAGACTGTACTTGGGAGACTGAGGAAAGCATTAAACAAGCCTATCCCAAATGCAGAGTGGACATCTCTGACTAACTCCGGTGCAAGGTACCTTTACAATACTTTGCATTTACATTTTATTTCCTGCTTAACTGTTATTTCCTTTTCGAGGACGAAAAGTTTTAAGTGGGGGAGATTGTAATAACCCGGAAAATGTGAACCAGTTTAAAATTTTTAAATTAGGTTATTACCAAAGAATTTGAATAGTTGAAATAGCGTATTTCAATAAAATATAGAATTGGGTATAATATGGCAGTTTGAAATTTTGAATACAAACTTTGTCTGACTATACCAGGTGGAAAATATAACGGATTTTAGCGAAACTGAAAATATTTAAATCTGTTTATCAATACCTTTCTAACGAATCTGAAAAATCGAAATTTCATAACGGAAATCAAAAGTTATGGCCAAATGAATTTTCAGAAAGGTCGCTATATAGTATATATAGCCCTTGAAAATTGAGATTTTGCATACGATCTCGGAATTCGACGAAACCACTTTTGTTGGGTCCGGGATTTCAAATTATTGCTAGGTTTCAAATTTCATAATTTTTGAAACTAGTATGTGAGCGGGGCAAAAGATAACGTGTTTGGTCAAATTCTGTTAAAAGGGGTCGACCTAAAAATGGCCGTTTTTCAAACGAGCTCAGAATTCGACGAAACTGGTTTTGTTGGGACCGTATCGTCAAAACAAAGCTAGATTTATTTTTCTGGAATTTTTCGATTCAGTTTGTGGCCCTGGCAAATTGAAATGTACGTTTAAATTAAATATCGAATGTTTTATATTTTAATTTGAAAAATAACTGACTGTAACAGTAGAAATGGCCAAGGAAACATATCCCATTGTGTCCGGAATGGGAGTATTTAGCTAGGGGCGACAGTCGTTGGGTTTAAAAAGGAGTCCGTTTGCAAAAAACACTATTTAAAATTTTTCTATAAATTCTGGCCAATAGGAAATTTTCTTTAAAAAAAAAAAACTCTCTGAAACCCTAGCCGCCAAAACGAGTGAACGACACACGTCGTTCAAAACTTCTCGTCGATATCGCCGCCGCCTCAGGCCATTTCGCCGCCGACCCCAGTTGAAGTTTTTGTTCGCCGTAGTCCCCTCTCCACATCCGACCAACCCACGTCCCCTCCCATCGACTATCGATGCCGGAAATCGAGGAGGAAGGCGCGACCTTCTCAGCGCCGCCGCGACGAGCACAGACCACCAGACCACTTGCCACCACCGCCGTTCTGGAGGTGCTTCGTAGCTCTTCGACGCAGCGTAGCCTGATCGAAGCATAGAGGTACGGATCGACTGAAATTCTGAGACCTAGTTTCGAAGGTTTTAAAAACCTTTCTGATAAAAATTCTGAAATGAAAATAACACTTTTAAGTGTTGCAAAACTTTGAAAAATAATATCTTTTTCGTTCTTTAACGAAATTTGATGAAACAGGAGACACCGTGACCGCAAGGAGGCTCTCTACATTCTAGAAGAAGCCGCGGATTTTTCAGACCTTCCTACGATTTTTAGCACCGAAATAACCAATGTGAGGAATCTAAACTATTTGTGTGAATGAAATCGCGTTGTATAAATTATATAAGCGAAGTGTAAATTATATACGCATTGTATACCTCATGTACATGTGTTGTATAAGTTATATTAGCGATGTATAAATTATACAAGCGTTGTTTGAAACATATATGCTTTGAATTGTGATGAAATGCAAGTGAATTACTATATATTATATATATATATATATACTCCCCTCGTCCACAGACCATGGACGATATTTATTGCTTGTGATTGACGTGATATTATATAGTATGACGAATGGTTGGAAATAATTGTTTGTGGTTGATATTGTGGTTGAAAAATACCTTTGTGGTTGAAAAATACTCTCTTGTGGTTGAAACAAAATAGAATAGGATTGTGGAATTGAAAATAAAACATGCCGCCTGCGTGCGAACTAGATGCATGATCCCCATTGTCAAAAACCGCGAGGTTTTAAGGTAGAGCGAGGAGCCGTACGAGGGACGGTCCCGGTTTTAACTACCCTGCCGTTATGTTGCCGAAATTTTCTGAAATATCTATGTGTTAGAATATTTTTCATTCGTTGAAATAAATTATACAAACGATATCGAATATTCATGTGTTGAGTTGCAATTCATTCGTTGAGTTGAAATTCATGTGTTGAATATTATTTGAATTTAAACAAATGGCTTTAGCGATAAAAATCACATTTTTTATATATATACAAACTATATAGAATATTCATGTGTTGAGTTGCAATTCATTCGTTGAGTTGAAATTCATGTGTTGAATATTATTTGAATTTAAACAAATGGCTTTAGCGATAAAAATCACATTTTTATATATATACAAACTATATAGAATATTCATGTGTTGAGTTGCAATTCATTCGTTGAGTTGAAATTCATGTGTTGAATATTATTTGAATTTAAAAAAATGGCTTTAGCGATAAAAATCACATTTTTATATATATACAAACTATATAGAATATTCATGTGTTGAGTTGCAATTCATTCGTTGAGTTGAAATTCATGTGTTGAATATTATTTGAATTTAAACAAATGGCTTTAGCGATAAAAATCACATTTTTATATATATACAAACTATATAGAATATTCATGTGTTGAGTTGCAATTCATTCGTTGAGTTGAAATTCATGTGTTGAATATTATTTGAATTTAAACAAATGGCTTTAGCGATAAAAATCACATTTTTATATATATACAAACTATATAGAATATTCATGTGTTGAGTTGCAATTCATTCGTTGAGTTGAAATTCATGTGTTGAATATTATTTGAATTTAAACAAATGGCTTTAGCGATAAAAATCACATTTTTATATATATACAAACTATATAGAATATTCATGTGTTGAGTTGCAATTCATTCGTTGAGTTGAAATTCATGTGTTGAATGTTATCATCTCATAAAAATAAAATGAATCGACAATAAAAACTATATTTTTATAGTGAATAAGAAGTGTTAAAAATACACACATGTCGAATAAATATTTTTGATGATTAAAATATTCCTTTTATCATGTATACGCTTTGTTAAAAATACACACGTGTTGAAATAAATAATAGTTTGCTAGAAATATTATTATTAGCTTTGTTCTGCATATATATACATGTGTTGAACAGGAAAAATGGATTAGCTGTAGAGTAAAAAAATTATTTGCGTGCCCGACAAATAGGTAAGCCTTGATGAGTTGGCTGCGAAATTTTATTTATATATCAACTCCTGTGAATGCCATTGGATGCGGAGTGCTGGTTTTTCTGTGTGAAATAATAAATAACGCCATAGGATAGTAACAATTAATTTTGAACTACACTACATGGCATACTTCTTGACGATAGGCATACTTCATCATATTCCACATAAGCAATTGGAGCTTATGTGACGAGGTGGAAGATTTACCATATAAGCAAGAGGCTTGTATGGCGATGACTATGTACTACAGGTTGAACTGATGACTGATATGGACTATATAAATTATAACGTTAATTTGCCAGATTAATAAAAACCCCACACGGGTCTGGAGTTGACAATAATCACGTCGCTCTAGTTATTAGATACGGCACATGGACTATTTATTTCCACACGGAAACGGGGTGACGGGAATTTATTCTCTGGAGTGATTATCAGTACATGCTCCCCCGTAAACACCAGAATATATCACTATAAATATGTGAATGCTTTTTAGGATTTATTGGGTACCTAATACGGCCCAATAAATTTCCAAACCCCTCCCCGTACAAAGGAGGTTATGGCGAAATTTTTCGAAATATTAAGGCATTAGTGAAATATTTGAAGTGAAAACGAAGTTGAAAATATAGAATGAACTATAGTTGAAATCATAGAATGAACTATATTTATATATATAAATATAAATATAATAAAAAGGAATAGAGGCCGTGCAGTTCGCGTTTCGGAATCGTAATTTGAAACGATTAGTACGAGAAATCCGACCATCAGATTTTCCCGAAACCGCAACCGCTGGGTTCGCCTTGGAAATATCTTTCCAACGGCACCAACTTTGAAAAAATCCAACGGTTGGATTGTCCGGAATGTTTAATTCAAATCTGAAGAAAAACAGCGCCAGAATCGTTTATATTTATATATATAAATATAAATATAATTAATTTAAATCGAATAACGACGCTGCAGTTCGAATTTTGAAACCGTAACTTCAAACGACTAGTGTGGAAGATCCGACCGTCGGATTCTCACGAAACTGGAACCGTTGGGTTCGCTTTGGGAATATCTTCCCACTGATATAGACTTTGTAGAAATCCAACGGTTAGATTTTCCAATATGTGTAAAACAAATTAAGGGAAAAACAGCGCCAGTGCCACGGCACGACCTGAAACGTCGTTTCATTAAATATGGCCATTTTTAAATAAATAAAAATGGCGAAAAATCGTAATAAAATATTATAAGCAATATTGATTGAGAATAAACCAAATGGGCTTGAATTGTTTGATATATGATGGTTGTATGTGTATGACATGAAAATAACACTAAAGAACCGAAAGATGGATGTCGAATAATATAACCATAAAATGAATCGATTTAAATTCTAATGACGTGAATTATTTGAAAAGGCCGAGCTAACCCTCATTTCAAATAATTTATCGAGCGATTCGAATTGGAAAATGCAAAGACGATTCAAGACCGACGATCTTCGTATCGGTTGGATGGGCGCTACTGAGGTTCCTGACCGGAGTAGCTACCGGAAAGGGACAGAAGTAGTAGCCGTCTGAACGTATGTGTTGATTGGACGGATATACGAGGAATTGACGCCTCCGGTTTCGTTCAAACCCAGGACGGACTTGTAAATGGACTGTGTGTCAGACATTGGATTTTGTTCTATACTGATTGATCTCTGTTAAATATATATCTGTATGGCGGCGGAGAATTTATTCTTTTGCTTAACGCCCTTCTCTGAGACGTACGAGCTCAGAGGTTATATATCGATGGAAATCAATCGTAGGGAGTGGACTGCCTATGTGGCATGCCAAGATGCTGTGATCAAGGCTTCTGTTGCAAAGCAAAGTCTTGTGGATGATGATCAAAGCAAGGTCTACGTGGCCTAGCTTTGTGTATTTCGTAGATTCGCGAACCTCACACCCCGGTATGAGTTGAAAACGGGATACGGACCGCTGGGAGAGCACGACGTTTCTTTCTAGCTATGGTGGTGTCAGTGACTTACCAGCCCTGACATATATATCTACTTTTCACCTTTGTGGTTGTTGGAATGCGAGGCGCCTCGATTATAGGTCTGTAAGGACCGGGAAACGTGTGTTCAGGCATAATTAATCCTCTAACGTAAGTGAGGACCGGCCCAGCCGAATCCAGGGTTGCCCAGAGTGTGTAGTCCTGAGGCATTTGCTAGAATGTCTCGAAGCGGAGAGGAGCTTACCCCTTGCCTCGACTCATGACGGAAATCCAATTTCCAATACGAGATAACGGATTTGATTGTAGAACTAGTATGGAGACATAGTAGATGGTAGCTATGCCGCCTATGATTGATATTTATGATGCTATTCATTTTTGAAACATATATGCACTAGTAATAATATCAAATGATTTTGCTTTATACGTATCAAGCATATTTGGCCCTTATAAGGTAAAACTCTATCCTCCGGCTTGCGTTGCATTGTGTGATGGGACCTGAGTCTTATAATGGCTTCATTCTTTCTAAAAACATTGCGTTGTTTTAAAAGAATTTACTTTGTTTTAAATGCACTAGCAATCACTGGAGTAAAACCCGTTCCGCGAAAGTGGCGTGGTCCTATGATTCGCTTATTACTGATGTTTAATTGTTAAATAGATTCCTCATACCAGTCCCCATGACTGACTCGTTGTTTGTTTCACTTTGCAAACGCGGGTGCCCTTATTTTCACACGGGCAGCCTAGTACACAGGTGACAGGTGGTTTTTGGTTCTGCACTGCTGCATAGGGTGCATTTTTGGCTCATGGCGAGGCTGACTTCACCGAGATGACTTTGACATTTTCCGCCATTACTGTACTTATGTTATGATTCCGCCAATGGCGATGCAGACTGATTTACTTTCCGTATTTCTCACTATATGTATATGTATTCCGCCTTCGGCGATGTAGACTGATACCTTTATTAAGTCCCACTGCATGTATGTATTCCGCCTCTGGCGATGATGACTGATCACTTTTCTTTCATTTACTAAGTTATATCCCACGTTATGCTATTCTGATATTCCTACATGTTGTGATTCCGCTGTCATATCCACGTAAAATTATTTTATTTATTGTTTCTGCTATTATCTGTACTCTGCCATGATGATTAATGTGTTATTTCCCAATGATTATCCTTAATACCGCCCCTCGGATTTTGGGATCGTCACAACATCATTTGCCTCATTCCAAACCAGAATATTCTTTTATTCAAATATTCAAATCTTTAAGGAACGGTTCCCATTAATTTTATCAAAGATAAATTCTTTTAAACTTATTGTTTAATCTTCCTTTAAAAACCATTGCAAAAGATTTTACATTATCCTTTAGCAATTCCAAACCAAATTAAGGTTTATAAAACTAGTCGGGATTATCGAGCCTTACCGAAGTAATCATTTATTTTTTTATTATTTCCAATCCTATCTATTCATCCCATGGAGCAAAACTGGTAGTACTCCATATCTAACACCCATGGTGTAATCAGTAAATTTAATTACCATTTCACGTTCAAATCTAATCAAAGATTTAACTATCGCCTGGAGTAAAACTGGCGGTACTCCATTCTCGATCATTTCATGAATTCGATAAATTTAATTATTCCATTCTCATTTTTAATCTACTTAAAGATTCATTAAAATTCTAGTTCCATTTTAATCTCAAAAATCATTACTTGATGTTTATTCTAATTTGAGGAAATAAATCTTGTCTTTAGCTGGGTTAATGAACCAATGTCAGTTAGAACACACTTCACGATGAACCCAAGTCAACTTCCAATAGCTATGGAATCCTCATGGAAAACAGATCAATATATATAATCGATATACATTTTCGTATCAGACTAATATTATAAATGGAATAACGACAAAGCCTTTTAATTTCCATATATAGTAACGTTCTTCTTTTACAGAAGCTCATCTCGATTATTACCAAATCGAATTCCATTCAGTTCCAATTTAATATATTAAATTGGAAAACTTTACTTTGGAAATTTAAATTAAATCTTAATAAAGAAGATTATAAATTCCAAATCATATCTTCACTGTTAATTGGGTTTTAAGAACAAGTGTTATTTAAAACATTGTTCACAACGAACCCAAAATCATCTTCCATTTAGTTCCAATTTATAATTATAAATTGGAAAACTTCATTAATCTTAATTAAAAGATTTATTTCTTTTTCAGTGGGGTTTAATAATAGTGTTATTTAAAACACCATTCATGACAAACCCAAAATCTAATTTGATATTAAATACAAGGTTCTTAATAAAAATAATATCGGCTTATATTCAATATCAAATTCTGAAACTAACGGATATCGCATAGGGAATAACGATATGTGTATCTTCCAAATTCCTCAACAATATTTGAATAATCACATAATCAAATATCGAAATATTCCGAAGATTATTTTCATTTGAATCCTTTCCAATTCATAGGTTGGAAAATTCTGGTTAGATTGAAACCATTCCAATTCTTTTCAGTTCTTATCTCAAGTTGCAAAACAACTTATTCTAATAAAATTTCTTTTATCGTTACAAACACTGAATATTTCATCCAAAACCTTTCCAAATCATTTATTATGATTTTACATAATTTATTCATATTTTTAATAATTTTATTAAGGCCCTTTCAGTCAATTTCCATATAAGGTCATCGAACTGCATTTACAACGACCTTTTAAACTGATTTGGACATATTTTAAAATCTAACCGTTAGATTTCAAATCTACTATTCTAATTCGAAAGCTCTTTTTGATATGAACCCATTGGTTCTGGTTTTAGGAGAATCCGACGGTCGGATCTCCCGTTACGTCTATTGGAAGTTCATGGTTGAAATTCGCGAACGATCGTTGCGAGGCACGTTCGATTCAAGCCATTTAAATATAATATATATATATATATATTGTTAATTTTCATTTAAAACATATTTTATAAATCATTTATAAATTCATTTTTAAAAACGATTCCAACTTCTATTTCAACTTTAAATCAAAAATGAATATTTCATATCATTACAATATTAAAATGATAATATTTTCAAAATATTATATTTTGAAATCAAATCTTTTCGATATTCCTTATAGAATGAATAAAATCGACAGAAAATTTCTTTTAAGTTAAAATGATATATATCTACTTAACTTGGCTTCATATTCATTTCAGTTATAAATATTTCTATTTTTTGTGTCGATCCAAAATCGGACATCAAAATCATATTTTGATTCTTCACTGAGTATTATTTTAAAATTTTCGTTCAAATTCGAAATCGAAATGCGACTCAATCAATTACCACATAATTTCAGTTATATGGATTTCATACATCGCATGTATTCAACAATAATGATAAATAATCATTAAACATTCAAACATCATCGAGAGTGCATTCTACAACTGTATAAGCATTAATATAAATAACGCTCACCATAGTCCGTCAACTAATCGATTGACATACAACTAAATATTGGGATTAGTGTATGTCAAATATCATCCCAATACCCGTGTGGGGTTTTCAAACAACAACAGTCGATTCAAATTAATCACTGGTTAATAAATTTAATCAATTCTATTTCGATTCGAATTATTTTTCTACTTAACCAATTTTCGCTGTTTAAATATAAATAGATATCTATAATTTAATTTCAACAACCACATTATTTTTAATATGTTAATCATCACAATCACAGCACAATACAGTCAATTAAATCATCCATGGTTTTTCAAACAACAGTGAGGTGAGCTAACAGGCACCGTATCACTACGCCATAGATGGCCTACGACAATCCCAGAGAAGTGACGCAGTAGGTGCCAAAAATTGTTGTTGTAGGAAAAAAATGATCTATGGCAACACTTTTTCGGGGTTTCCTTTTGCCGCGTTGCCTTAGAGTCAAAGGAAACACCTTTGCGACCCTATGGTAACATCAGTACAGGTGTTGCCATAGGTACCACTAGAACAAAAAAAAAACCTTTCACAACTGCCAAAAACAGTTGTAATATGTCTAGTGTAGATGGCAATCGTAATAAAGTTTACTCTTTTTACAACTGTTTCTAGTAGTTGTTAAAAAAATTTACAACTATTAAAAGTAATTATACCTCAACTGCTATTATTCAAAATTTTCATAATATTATTATGACACAGTATTCAAACACAGTATTTTATTCAAATAAATATTTTATTTCAACATTTCAAACGGTACAAATTAGTTGAACTCCACTATTGTACATTCACTGGTATATTTCATATTTACATATATTCCTCACTACATTCTCACTCGATTCACTCATATACAGACTCACACATTCAACCATAAGCAAGAAAAAAATACACAAAGACGATTATATAAACTACTAGGAAAGTTTTAAAAGAAGAACCACTAATAGATATGTCATGAAAGAAGAGTCTAAATAGGTAGAGTTGGATATTCCATATTCATACCTTCAAATCAATATTCATGCCAATCTGATTATGTGTAGCTGCAAATAAATGTTGGTCATCTTTTGCTACTGCTTCTTCTACATATTCCAATCTGATTATGGATGAGTATAGTCCAACTTAATTGGTGTACATGGAAATGCTAGACAGAAGACAAAAATGAATTATGCTTACCGAAAACTATAAACAAAAACAATACTGCATGGAACAATTAAATTGAATTATCTAATATTGCTCTAAGTTTAGGATGCTGTTTAAGAGATAAAGCAGATAGAGAAATAAAGCATTGCATATTCAAACTGCTGAGTTAAAATTACTACATACAAGCATAAGAATACCAAACATGAATGTGATATAGAAATTACTACAACATAGCCACTATGTCGGGTAGACTCTAAAATGCGAATAAATAAAAAGCCATGCTAACCTTAATCTTCTTCTTGTAATCTAAGAATTCTGGAGTAGTAGACCTTTTTCTGCTTTAATACACAGTTCCATAATGTATAAAGTAAGACAATAAACATTCAGATGGGAAGAGAAAAAAAACTCATATGGCATCATAAATTCCTACTTCAAAATATGCGATTAATGCCATATTGGTTCTGCCACCAACTTGGGGGGCACATAGAATTAAAAGTAATCATGACATATCTTACGTGCACAACAAGATGACAAAATAAGGCCCATGACATAAACCAGTTCTTGTTCATTTAACATGTGAAAAAAGACATAAAAAATCAAGAGCATAACATACCTTGGTTACAGTTTTCTTCATTGTCGACTTGTACCCATCCCTATCGAGTTTTCTAGTTTTATATAATGGTCTGAGTAGCAATGCAACAAAATCTGTAACACCTTGCTTTATGTGGTCAACACCCCTTAGATGATCTTCAGCTGACAATTTGTTCTCCACAACTTGAGAAGCTGAACTACCTTCACTCTCACTCTTATAAGGTAGTGTACTGAAACTAGCATTTGAATCTTCTCTATCCCTCAACTGCAAACGTTGATATGATTCTACATCCATACCAATTAGATCAAAATTCTCACATGATTGACATATGATTTAAAGTTGTATCTACATACAAGCATAAGAATACCAAGAGAAGGATAAAAGAATGGAAATACTACAAAAATAAATCTGTTGAGTTAAAGACGATAATTTTTGACTCAGTATTTCATCATATTCATCTTGAATTCCATCCATCTGAGGAGGCGATGAACCTGCTCTTGCATCATCAGTGGATTTCATATGACTCGAACTTGATGAAGACCCTTCAGTGTCGCTGATAGATGACTTAATGAACTGACTTTATAATCTACCATATGATTTCCCTGACTTTATAACAACCTTACCTACCTTGTCTAGAACAACTTCATACCCATGAGCCGAATCGATGATGCAATGAAAACCATAGTATCCCCATCTACTAAAATACTTTACTCTGAGTCTGTCCCTGAACAAATCAAGAAGATAAAAGAGACAATATCTTATGCTATACTTGCAGTAGGAGCACACCCTTATGCGGAAACAGCAGGTGATAATTTCAGTCTAGAAATGATTGAGACAGGGCCAGATACAATTGAAAATGTGTGCACCTATATAAAATGTGTAGTGTAGTCATGTCGAGTAGGCCAATTGTGTTAGAGCCTTATGTGGATGTTAAGGATGCACTCGTAGCTGCATGGCTTTCAGGGAGTGAAGGTAAAGGGATTACAAATGTTTTGTTTGGTGATTTTGGATTTACCAGAAAGCTTGCGAGAACTTGGTTTAAGTCTGTGGATCAATTCAACACAAGGGTATCATAGGATCAAATAAAAATATACCAGAGAAGGTTTATATTGGGGTCAGGCAAAGAATACACAAAGAAAGTAAACAAAAACAAATTAATTTTCAAAGAAGGTCGCATGTAAATAGAACAACTCATGTACTACACTAGCAACCATGCACTAGAGACAAGCGTCCAACTACTACCGAAAGTTTACAATGAAATCAAAATTCTGTCGATACGTGATATTCCTAAAATAATATTCACAGTCAACTTATAATCTAACATCCAATCATTAAAATATTTCGAGAATCATCACAATAACTTTGACTCATACACTAACAACCTAGCATCAAAAATAAACTTTGTAACCATATTCAAATTCGAGGAGTACCCATTTCATCAACTACAGGTCAACACCAAGTTTCAATTACAGACCGAGCAACTCAACAGCTTAGTATCCAACAACAACTTCAAGCAGAGCTCTATAGCACCTTGTCCAAGGATCTGCACTAAAAATTCAAACGAAACACAAGGCTGAGATTACACAACTGGTCAACTGACACTCTCACTAGCGCTAGCAACAATCAATTAGGGTTTGCAAAATAGATGGGCAGCACAACTGCGACGTCGAAGCAGATCGTGTTTGAAGATTTGAGTATCAATATAGGGTTTTCACGTTTTGTTATAATTCGAACGATTAAAGAAAGGGATTTGAT
The DNA here is from genome assembly GCA_030737875.1 of Allium sativum. Lineage (NCBI taxonomy): Eukaryota > Viridiplantae > Streptophyta > Magnoliopsida > Asparagales > Amaryllidaceae > Allium > Allium sativum. Next base: position 550,348,898 of record CM060916.1, read on the forward strand.
TGATTGAAGAAAAGGATTTGAACGTATGAACGATTTCTCCAATGAAGTGAAAAACCCAGAAAATAAACAATTGAATGTCTCTGACTGTCAATCCAACAAATCTCTTTCCAGTCTTAAGATAACAAAAAATAGAAAGATTCTTACTTTCTGTAGACAAAGTCGAAAACACAATTCTTTTGTAGATTCGAACTATTGTATGAATCGGTTATCAGAATCCAAAGTATTCAACTGAAGATGAAATTAAGTTAATTCGATTATAGTATTCCTAATTTCAGTGGTGAAGGAAATTTTGAGGTTGGAAATTTGGGAGTGAGAACATAATGAAAAGTAAGCGAGTAAATGAAAATAATAGTGGGAAATAGAAATGGCTGAGGTGTGGATTGATTGTGTGATGAATGGTTGAGATTTAGTTTTAACTAATGGTGTGGATCGCTAAGGTGTAATATTTTTTTAATCAGAATATATCTAAAGCTACCACAACATTTGTTGATATCTATGCCAACACATTGAAGCGTGCGTTGCAATAGACAAAAAAGAGCATAGCAATGGCAACAACGTAGCTAGCAACACCATGGATTTTCATTGTGATAGGCCATCTATGGCGTAATGTATACAAATTTATGATAATTAAAACTGATAAAAATCAAAATTCAATCAGTATATATTTTACAATACAAATACAGTGACATGATCAAATATTGAGTGAGAAGGAGTTCTCACTTTGGTTTCCACTCCGCCATTCTTTGTTAAATGATTTTGTTTTTAGACTAAATTAAACGCACGTTTAATTTAGCTAAAAATTCAACTTGCTTCGTTTCCGTTTTGGTCGGTTCCACATTGTAGAGTTTTTCACCACGATTCCAATGCAACTGAAATCACTGAATTCCGACCTCGTATGAAATAGATATGATAATTTATACATTAATTACAATTCGAGATAATTAATTCATAATTAAACTCCTTAATTACTTCTCCTACATCCTTCCAGGCTTCGACCCTTTTCACGAAACTGTTCAGCCCCTAGGGCTCATCACCGCCGCCGCAACGTTGCGCCGGACCACCATCAGACCACGCCACCTCGCGCGCCTTCGCCATCTCCTTCGCCGCCGGCAACCGGGGCTCACTCGCATCCCCTTACGCCTCCAAAAACTCGCTCATACGGCGGACCTTCAAGCCACGATTTTGCATGATTTACGAAATAAAAACCGATCTCCACCGTACACTTTAAAGATCTCCCCTAGCTCTCGAGATTTCACGTTGAAAGTTTCTTCAATTTCTGTTTGGATTTGGAGAATTTGGGCGCCATTTTTGGGATGATTTCCACCTTTGGTGTCGCTGATGACGGCACGACAATAAATGAGGGAGGGTTTAGGGTATTATAGTGCATGTTTAAATATATATATATTTAATATTAAATTCCAAAAATACATATTTATCTATCCAAACTCCAAATCAAACCCAACAACTATTGTTCTTAGCTAAATAACCCCCATTTCGAATGCAATGGAATATGTTTCATAAGCCAATTCGATTGTTTCGATCAATTTTATCAAAATTAAAATATAAATTAATATAACAGCAATATTGAATTCCAATGTACATTTTAATTTACCGGAGCCACATACTGACTCCAAAAATTACGAACATTGGAATCTCGCTATGTTTTGACGATACGGTCCTAACAAAATTAGTTTCGTCAAATTTGGAGACCATTTGAAAAATTGCCTTTTAATTGGTTAATTAAACTTAGGGTACTTTTGGCTCACATCCCTATTATGGTTTCAAATAAACGCCACATCCCTCCTTAAGTTTCATTACACTTCCTCCCCCTATTTTTTCCCTTCTGCTTGTTGCCTTCAAAAGTTACGCCTCCTTCAATATGTGCCTGAAAAAATTGCGGCACTGAGTAAAAAAAATATATTCTAAAATCAGAAAATAACTCCAAAAATCCACGTCAATTAAAAAAAAAGTTGCATACATGTATGCAACTATTGCCAAAAGTTGCACACATGTATGGAACTATTGCATAAAGGAAATTCAGCTAACATTTTGCCTACAAATATGTTGCACAAATGTGTGCATGTTTTCTGTTTTATTTGCATTCTTGAATGCAAATAAAAATGAACTGAGTTGCACTGGTATGAATTATTGCACATTTTTATGCTAGAATTATGCAATAATTGAACTGAAATATGCAAGTAAATCAATGCAGATACAAAAACTGGAATACATGCACATATGTATACAAGAAAATTCATATATGTGCATAATATTATGCATTTAACTGCACTTTTTCACTGTTTTCTTTTTTCCGTGTTTTTTGATGTTTTTTAGACTGATTTTTTTGTCGAATGCACAATTTATTTTAATATTAATTTATGTAATTTTTTTTATTTGATCAAGTTTTGAAAAATAGGGACCTAATTTATAATAAGTTTATAACCGGATGTGTGCCTAATTAAGTTTGGTTCTAGGGATGTGTGCCTAATATTCACTTCAATTTAAATTAAAATTGAAAATGCGTCTAAATTTACTGTGCTCACATATGAGTTCCAAAAATTATGAAATTATAACCTAACTATAATTTGACATTCCGGATCCAACAAAAGTGGTTTTGTCGAAAACGGAGGTCGTTTGCAAAATGGCTATTTTTAAAGGCTATATATATATATATATATATATATATATATTAAACATATATATATAAATTCTGTAACGACTATTTTAAATTTTAAACTGGACATAAGTTACAATTTATAATGTGAAATATCAGTTTCTTTCATTTGTTAGAAAGATATAATTAATTAGATCCCAACGTTTCTTATTTCACCCAATTCTGGTTTGTTTTGAATTTTATATATTCAATTGAAATTAAAAATCAAAATTTCAAACTACCGCGTCATTTCGAGTTCATTTTAATTAAAATTTATATTCTTACGTTCTAGCTTCGGTTTAAATAAATTTTAAATCATTAATTCTCAAAATAATTCATCTAAAATATTTAAAACTCGTTAAAATTGCTTAAATTAAAATTTTAAATTGGTTTTGAAATTCCGGGTTGTTACATAACTAGTCAAGTTCAGCCAAAAATACATCGATGACAATCCAAAATGGGAGGAATTATCTAAAAGTATGAAAGTTAAGGGTTCAAAACATAAAAAAAGATGTAAAATTACCAGTCCATGTATGAGAATCAAAAAAACTATATGTCTTACTTTATAAATGACGATTATTTCCTGGAATGTTAGGGGGTTAAATTCCCCTTATAAACAACTTGATATACTTAGCATTATCAAAAAACATAAGGTAACTTTTGCTATCATTGTTGAAAATAAATTAAATGATAGTAGTTTTGATATGTTTTGTCACAAGTTTAATGATAACTAGAAAGGTTTGAACAACAATACTACTGGGTGCAAAGATAGAATTGCTATGTTTTGGGATTCTAGTATCTGGAATATTAGTGATATCATCTCTGATTAGTTTATTAATTACATGATTAGTAACTCTGTTGGTCTTATCTTCCATATTACTGCTATTTGTGCTGCAATTTAGAGTCTGAAAGAGGCTTTTTATTAAAAAAACTTGTTGAAATAAAAAAAACTAATCACCCATGGTTACTAACTGGTGAATTCAACACTGTTATGAAACTTACAGAAAAATGGGTAGTAACCCCATCCTTGCTTCTAAGCTTAATAAAACTGATAACTTCCTCAATGAATCTAACTTTATTGAGCCTACTTTGAATGGTAGTAAATTTTGAGTTTCGGCATTCCCCGCGTACCTTACGCGCTTCACCGTGTCTATCTGGGGTCAACGGTCGAAGTCTCCTATGCCGGCATCCCGAATGAACATCCCACATCGTCACCCATCGAGCATGTAATTTGGTATTGGCCAGCACTTATTGTAACAAAAGGAATCCCCAATGTTACATGCCACCAACACCAAATATATATACCACGATCTTTCTTAATTTCCTGCAATGTGGGACTATTTGTCCGTTCAATCCACGCACCCACTCCATTCCAATGCGATCCACACCTAACAATCTCCACCTTAGTGAGCATTTCTCAAGTCACCTTGGAGTTACACCTTGATTCCTCTTCACATTTGGCTAGGCTGCTACCCTGAGTTCTCATAAGCAGTGGAGTCAGGATGCTTATAACCGTATCTCTACCTTGACGAGCATCCCATGCTTAAGCCCCTTTAGAGCCGTGCTTCGGTCATGTTGCACATACCGGTCCCCTCGAACCATGGAGCTCTGATACCATGTTGAGTTTCGGCATTCCCTGCGTACCGTACGTTCTTCACCGTGTCTATTCGGGGTCAACGGTCGAAGTCTCCTATGCCGGCGTCCCCATCGAGCATATAATTTGGTATTGGCAAGCACTTATTGTAACAAAAGGAATCCCCAATGTTACATGCCACCAACACCATATATATACCACGATCTTTCCTATTTCCTTGGATGTGGGACTATTTGTCCGTTCAATCCACGCACCCACTCCATTCCAGTGCGAGACACATTGAACAATAAATTCACTTGGAAATTTGGTGAATATAGAAACATTCAGTGTAAGCTCGATAGAGTCTTAATCAATGATATTTTTTTGAATAGTTTTGCGAATGTTTCCTATAAAATTATTGAGCAAAATACTATTGACCACACTCCTATTCTGATTAACTTTAATGACCATATTTATTGTCCCTCAAACAGGCCACTTAGATTCATCAATGGTTGAGTTCTAAATGACAGCTACCATATTGCCATTAAAGATTGCTTTGATTTTCAGTGCAATGGTACTTGCCAGTATAAGTTTAGCAAATTTCTCAAAAATTCGAAACAACATCGAAAACTCTGGAATAATTCTACCCCTAAACATGATGATACCATTAATGAGGGTAAAAAAATTCAATACCTGCTTGATGCCAACCTTGGTAATAAGGAATTTTCCTCGATCTTCTTCTATAGTCAGGTCACTTTCACTAAAGAACTTCAAGTCATAATTAGTAACCTTAAGCAAAAAGCTAAAATTGATGGGCTAAATCATGGTGATGAAGCTTCTAAATTCTTTTATGCCATAATGTCTTCTATAAAACATATAAATAATATTAACAATATTTTCGATGAGTATGACAATAGTATTAACAACTTCAATAAAATTTCTAAAGAAGCCATTGACTACTTCAATGATCTTTTTAACTATTAGGGTTTTTTCTGTAGAATTTGTTCATATTATTCCTAAAAAAATTTGTTAATCCTATTGCTGCTAAAATTCTTCTTGAATTTTTTTAAAGAAGATGAAATTAAATCCTTTATTTTTAATTCCAATGGTAAAAGCCCAAGACTATATGGATTTAATTCGAAATTTTATAATGTTCACCAGGATTTTTTTAAATCTCAAATTGTTGAAGTGGTTAAGGAATATCTTGATAAAGGCAGTCTTCTTAAAAGTTTTAATCAAATCTTTACCAGTTTAGTCCCCAAATCTAAATCTCCTTATGATATCAAAGATTTTTAGTCTAGCTCATGTTGCAATTTTATTTATAAAATAATTGCTATTATTCTCAGCATCAAACTTAATAAGTTTCTCCCTTTTATTATTTCTGTTACTAAGAGTGCCTTTATCCCTGGTAGGCTTATTGATGAAAATTCTTTTTTGGCTCATGAAATGGTCAGAAATTTTAATTCTAGGATAGGTAATTATATGTGCACTAAAATAGACTTAAAAAAAGCATTAGATAAAGTCAATAGAAAGTTTATTATCAAAATCATGTTGGAAATGGGCTTTGATAAAAAGTTTTGTGATCTTATTTATGAATGTATTATTACTGCCACTTTTTCTATCCTTATTCAAGGTCAATCTGTGGGGTTCGTCAATCGTAATAAAGAGATCAGGCAACGGGATCCCCTCTCCCCTACTTATTTACTATTGTTATGGAATACTTTACTATTCGTATGAATAATGAACAAATCAAGCATATTATCACTCCTATTAATAGGATAAATCCTAGTATCACTCATCTGATAAATGTTGATGACCTTATGTTTTTTATGAAGACTGATGTTTCCAATGCTAAAGCTACTAAAAACATTTTTCAGCTTTTATCTAAGTATGCAGGGTTATAGGTGAATGAATTCAAAAGGAAAAATTACTTTAACATGCACTGTAACACAAAAAAAGAAGTGTTAGAATACTTACATAGGGAAGATATCAGCCTACCAATAAAGTATTTAGGCCTGCCTCTCTCCGCAAATCAAATCAAAGATAGTGACTGTAATTCCCTTATCGAAAAAATAAAGGATAAAATGGAAACTTGGTCCCACAAACCTGTCTCAATTGCTGGTAGAGTAGAGCTTATCTAGTCTGTTATATGTGTTATCATCCTCTACCGAATGCAAACATACCAAATTCCTGGTACTACTGTTAATAAAATAGAGAAATTATGTATTATTTGGAAAGGAGCTTACCATAAAATGTCCTAGGATAAATTTTGCATACCCAAAAAAGAAGAATGTCTTGGTATAAGAAATTTTAAATATCTTAATGTCATTTGTAGCCTTAAACTTATTTGGACGCTTATTAGTGGGAACTCTCTATGGGCTAGATGGATTAACAAATATATTTAAAAGGCTACTTTTGGAATGTTGTAATAAAAAAATGATCAACCCAAGTGCTACATATTTATGGTTTTAACCTTGGCATAATCATGAAACTCTCATCAATGTTTGGGGTTGGACTAATCTACTTATCGTGGGCAATGCTAAGGCTTCTGTTGTTGATATCATCAATGTTTGGGTTCAACAATGTTCCTATTCTAGAGTCAACATGCGCAAAGATTATAATCTTATAAAAATAAGGAACACATCACATTACTATAAGTATGACACTTTTGTATTAGCCAAGCAGACATTACAAGTTTATTTTGCTCCATTTCTACTTTTAGAAAGAGATAAAGCAGATTGGTCTACTGTAATTAAAACAAAGCCAGGGTTTACGTTTGAAGGAATTACTACTCTGAAAGATGCATTGTATCAAGAAAAAGGATGAAATAGTAATAATTGATCACATCGATTTAGGGTTCGTTGAATGATAAACCAAATGTTTTAATAAAAGCATTCAGGAGTACAAAAGAAAATGATATAGAGAATGATACCGACAAAGCGGAAATAAAAATCCTCATTTTCCCAGTGGTGGGTCTAAGTCCATCTTGCATCACTGATGGAAACTGGCACGTATCACAAATTACATTTATATTTAGTTGTAACATTGTTTAATCATATTGATACCATTTTTCATTTGTATAAATTCAGATGTCAACTCTACAGCAGGAGCCTACATTTTCTGAGGTTTTTACCTAAACTCATGTGGTCGAGCAGACCGACGAAGAGGGTGATACCACATGTACTTGGATGGGTGCTAAGTCTGAGCGTGTGGCAGTATAATCATTCTTAATATTCTGTTTTTCACATTCGATAAATTTAAAATTGAATATTTAATGTGTGAGTTCACCGTTCATTATTACAGTAGAGATATCAGGTTGAGATCGCAGGAGTGATGTAGTCCTCAGTTCATGACTCGACCCTAAATGAGTGCAACAACATCAAGGACATCAACATTAACCTGCTTACCCAGATAAATGGTATGGCTTTAGAAATGTAAAGGTAAAGTGTTAACTAAATTATAAATTATATTTAATTTTGAATTCTAAATGAATACTCATAATATAATAAATAACAGGTAGCAATGACCTAAGGCGCTTACAGGATATCCCAACAAGAGGAGGAAATCGTCATGCTTCATCAGCGGGTGGCTGAGCTTACGGACTGGCAGAAAAGTGGGACAACCATGCTCGATGAGCAGATAGTAGAAAAAATTCGAGCATGGGAGGACACTTAGGTATCAAGATGGGTCGAGGATGAGGATGATAAGGTAGATGATAATGGAGAGGAGTAAGTACAGGATGAGGCATTAATGCATCTAAAATATAATTTAAATACAATAATTTGTCCTTTTTTGTTATTTTGTCTTTTGTGAATATAAATATGTGTTTTTGGAATATTGATATATGATTTTTTTTTATATGTACGAGTTATTGTTTATATTTTAGTTGAGTATATAAATGTGAATTTTGGTTTAGTATATGAATGTGTATATTAGTGTCTGTGGTATATATATTAGTTTGTGTTATGAATTTAAGTATATATGGTATGTTGGGTAATTGGATAAGGAAACATGTTGTGGAATTGATGATATATGAGTTGTGGGACGAATGTATATGAGTTATACAAGTATGTGTGGTTGGAAGGAAGAATGATGGATATGATGCATCAAACCTGCTTCGAGTTTGCTACGTCTAGCAATGCTCAACTGATTCTGCATAGCTACAGCTAGCTACAAATCTTGTTTGTAAGCTTGATACGTTTGGCGATGGGTAGTTACGGAGTTTATTTCAAAGCTTTCTATGATTGGCAACGATGGCAAGCGAGACAAATCATAGTGCCCATAATTTGTCACGTGTCCCCCCTTGTCGTCGCCAACCGTAGCTAAAGTGGTTACGAAGGTGGACGCTAAAAGAGTCCCTATTTCATTAGCATATGGTTATTTAGCGATGACTTTTCAGATGGTTGGCGACAACTAGCTATGAACGTCGATGGTTTTTTGCTATTGCCAACTGATGTTGTTTTTGTAGTAGTAAGTGTCGACTACGTAACATATGGTTATATCACAGTTTCAATTGATTTCCGGCATATATTCCAAATTAAACAATAAGGTGTAGAGACAAGGGAAAGTAAACACTATTATTTAAATCAGAACTTATAGTAGAGATCATGGGTAATGTAGGAAAAATGAGGTGTAGTCTATAATTTTCAATATATAAATGCTTATCTGAATATTATGAAATGGTTAGATTTCAGTTGGGTTAATTTTGGGAATACAAAATCTTGTGGCAATACTGCAAATTTTATAGATACATATTCTGAATTAAACTAGAAAACCACGGTAGTCAAACATCTATATTTATATTATTCGTTTATTAGTAATTAACATGATTATGTATATATATTTTTAATTCTGTTGTGACTATGGCAAACTATGTTTTCTTTGTGCTATTTATAATTCTTTTCATTTGATAGTTTTTGCTTATGCTTCATGCTGATAATAAGTAGGTTGTATGTAGAATGCACTGGACGCATGTACAATGAATTCTGATAGACATAAATCAAATGCTAAGATGCGTGTGTTTATATCCTATCTGGTTCGGATGGACAAGTGTAAGATTATTTATTGCACTGGAACTGATGATATGACGTAAATTGAATTTGTAGAATGAAGAGAATGAGAGAATTATATATTATTCTCAAGTGAATATGTTTAAAGATATATAAGTGTATTTATAATAAAGAAAACGAAAATGGGCCAGGCCCAAATGTGCAGTCCAAATAACTAAGGCTGTACATAACATAAAAGAACAGAACAACTGATGTTTCAGCATTATTACTTTCTCTTATACCTCCCCCTCAAATCCAAATTAGGGTTTGAGGCTTCATGAGAGAAAGGAGAAATTTTTCACTGAAACTTCACAGATCTGATGAGCAATCATTCGCATGAGCTAATCACCCCAGAAATCAAGGAAGATAACCATCAAATCTGGCTTATTAAGTTGAATGAGGCACAGATCGAGTAGGTTTGTCTTCTTCGATGCGATAGTTTTGTGAGTGGTGTTATTCTCTTTGATGCTTTTGCTTGTTGATTCCAATTAAGATGATCTTCGACATTTTGGAGCTTCATTGATTGACTCTATTGAGGTACAAATGCTACTGTCTGTGATTACCTTAAGCTTGTTTCTAAAAAGCATGAATTTACTTCGTGAAACTGGTTTGGTTAAGATTTCGACTAGCTGGTGAGTGGCAGGTATATGATTTACTATTAGTCTGTTGTCTGTAGCTCTTTCTCTTATAATATGAATGTCTAGTTCGACATGTTTGGTTCTGTAAACTTGTACCGGTTAGCACTAAGTAAGATAGCACTGAGGTTGTCACACCATATGATTGGTTGTCCTTTTGTATTAATTTGTAATTCATGCACTAGTTATTCGATCCATGATATTTCTTCTATAGTGTTAGCCACACATCTGTATTCAGCTTTGACACTTAATCTTGAAACTATAGTTTGCTTTTTAAAACACCAAGTTATAAAATTTGTGCCGAGGAAAATACAATAACTTGCTGTTGATCTTCTGTCATCAGGGTTTGATCCCCATTCTGAGTCTGCATGTCCACTTAGGTTAATGTTCTCTGATGCTTCAAGTGATAAACCATAATTTATTGTTCCTATAAGATATCTTAATATTCTTTTTACTGTTTGCCGATGTGTATTTGATGGATTCTACATGAATTAACTAACTTAATTTGCACTAAAAATATATATTAGGTCTTGTGATTGTTACATACTGTAGAGAACCAATAGTGATTTTGTATAATGTTGGATTAGTCATTGGGTCACCACTTGTCTTCGATAATTGTAGATTGCTTGCCATAGGCGTACTTAGAGCCTTTGCCTTGTTCATTCTAGTTCTGTCTAAATTATTTGAGATGTACTTTTATTGACTAAGAATAAGTTTGCCATGACTTGGTATTTTTACTTGAATGCCCAGAAAATAACTTAGACTCCCAAGATCTTTGATTGAGAATTCTTTGTTCAATTTCTTTGTAATCTCCTTAATTTCATTTTTGTAGCTACCTGTGATTATAAAATCATCAACGTAAATTAGCACATAAGTGACATTTGAGTCATTGAACTTTGTAAATAATGAGTTTTCAGATTTTTGTTGGAGCATAGCCAAGCTTAGATGGAGTGGTCTTTAGTTTGTTGAACCACACTCTTAGTGCTTGCCTCAGTCCATAGATAGGTTTTTTTTTTTTAATTTGCGCACAAGCTTTTTATTTGATGTTGTCTAAATCCTTTTGGTTGCTCCATATACACTTCTTTCTGCAGTACGCCATTAAGGAAAGCATCATTTACATCTAATTGCTTAATTTAACAATTTCTATGCAAGGAAATGGCTAGGATTATTCTTACGGTAGTTGGTTTCAGAACTGGTAAGAATGTTTCATTGAAATCAAATCCATAATGTTGTGAATAACCTTTTGTTACTAGCTTTGCTTTATGTTTAGAAATTGTTCCATCGGGGTTTGTTTCGACCATATAGGTCCATTTGCAGCCAACAATATTTTTGATGTTTGGCATAGGAACTAGGGTCTAGGTATTGTTCTTTATTAGAGCATTATACTCTTCTCTCGTTGTTGTTCTCCATTTTTCATGTTGAACAACCTCAAGATATGTACCTGGTTCTTTGGTGTCTATGTCAACGGTATATGTTTTTGGCTTAAAGATTCCACTTTTTACCCTGGTCATCATATGATGGTGAGTGGTAGTATATGGTTGATTGTTGTCTCTGCTATTGGCTTGATCATCCTCACTGCTACCGGATGATGTTGCATTGTCCAGTGGTTGTTGAGACTCTAAGGTTTTAGATTCAGGTTGCCTAGTACTTGGTTGAACTCTGGTTATAAAATGAATTGATTCTTGAGTTGTAAACTCAGATTCCAGATGTTCAGATCTCATTGAATGAACAATGACGATCTACTCTGGTAGTTCAGGTATTGGAATTCTTGGACTGTAGATTTCTTTCAGTAACTTTTGACTTCCTATCTTGCTAAAAGGGATTTATCTTTCGTTGAATACAACATGTCTAGATATAAATACTTTCCCATTGTTGTCTAAACATTTGTACCCTTTTTTATTTATGGCATATCCCATAAAAGTGCAAGATGTTGATCTAAGATTAATTTGTGAGAATTATATGTCCTTAGATATGGAAAGCATAGGGACCCGAAATTTTTAGGGATTTATAGTCTGATTTAGTGTTAAATATAACTTCTAATGGACATTTTAACTTCAAAGGTTTGGTTGAAAGTCTATTTATTAGATAAACAATAGTAGAAAATGCATCAGGCCAGAATTTTAGTGGTAAATGTGCCTGAGCAAGTAATGTTAACCGTGTTTCAACTATTTGTCTATGCTTCCTTTCAACTAAACCATTTTGATCAGACGTGTATGGATATGTGATTCTATGTATGATACCTTTCTTATTAAAGAACTCATTTAGGGTTTTAAATTCATCACCCCATTAGTTTGAAATGTTTTAACTTGCTGTTCAATTTGCTTTTCTGAGTAATGAATTTTATTACAGTAGTATGAGCTTAAGACTTGAGTTTTAAAAAATATATCCATACAAATCTAGGAACAAGCATCGACAAAAGAAATATAATATTTAAATCCATAATCACTACTTATTGGTGATGGTCCCTACAAATTAGCAATGATTAGCTCTAATGGCTTGTGATACGCTGTCTAAGAATTAGGAAATGCAAGTTTATGATTTTTTTTTCCATTTGAAAATATGTACAAACATAAGACAGAGTAAGATTATCAGTAGTAACATTGATACTTTTCAGAATGTATTTTACAATGTTTACATTTGGGTGTCCTAGTTTGTAATGCCAAAGGTCAATATCTCTACGCAGATTTTGTTGACTAATTTCGGAAGTGTTGCAACAATTAACATTATTTTTAAAAAAATTAAACTTGAATTAGCAACAATGAACGCGTATACGCCTTATATTCTCTAACCTGCAATAAGATTTCTCTTGTTAGAATGTCTTTAACTAAGTAAAAAGAGGGATAAGATTCAAAGAGCACGGTGTTATCTCTAGCGAATTGAGATACATTTAATAAGCTTTTCCTTAATTAGGGTACTCTTAGAAGGTTGTTGAGATACAAGTACTTGTTTTTGCCCATAACACTTGCAATTCCTATATATGTTTTATTTTAGTGGGGTTGCCATTACACATAAGTAAAGATTTTGTACCTTTGTATTTAGAATTTCCCAAGTTAAGATTGCTTAAGTTTCTTATAACATGATTGGTAGCACCAGAATCTGGGTACCAAACCTCATCATGAATATTCTTCATCTTTGTTGTGTCATCTGATTGAATCATACTCTGATCTATTTTCTTGAAAGCTACTCACTTTATTAGTATTTGATGGATAATTACTTGAGTTGTTGTTGGCTTGTTGAGATGGACTATAGTTTGAGTCAAACCTAAAGTAACATCTGCTAGCACTGTGACCAAACTTTAACATATTTGACATTTGATTCAATTGTTGTTGTTGAATCGACCACCTCTACCTCTTAGGTTAAAACCTCCCCTTTGACTGTTAACTTGCTTTCTTCCTGTATTGTTCTTTTCTTGATATTTTCTTTATTATAGTTGATATAGTTAATAAAATACTCACCTATAGTAGTCTTCCTTTGTTCTAATCTTCCTTCGTGAGAGAGTAGAATGGAATGAACTGACTGGATTGTGGGATTAGTTTCTTTTGAGGAGATAACAACAACAATAGCTTGTATTTTTCATCCAGTCCACTGAGTATATATAGGATCTAATCTGAATCAGGCATTTTGTAGCCAATTGAAGCAAGTTGATCACACAATACCTTGATTTTAGACAGGTACTCTCTCATTGGTAAGTTTTCTTTTTTGATGTTGTGTAGTTTCCTTTTCAAGAACATAGATCTTGTTGAGCACTGCCTGCTAAGGATCTGTTTTGTTATGGACCATATCTCATGTTCACTCTTACACCTAACTAATTAGGGTTGTAGACTTGCACTAATTATGGACAGAAGGCAAGAGCTAATTAGGTTATCCTGCCTTTGATGTATCACACAGTCCTGGAAGTCTTCCTTCCTTAAAAGTGTTCTTTAGGGGAATACCGAGAATATACTGTTCAAGCCCATAACTTTTGGTTGTTTTTTCAATTTGAAATTTCCATAGTAAGAAATTATCTTCGTCCAATTGGATATTAATCAATTGACTTTGTGGTTTTACAACTTTCATGAGTTCCTATGTTGCATTTCTGACAGTGATTTGATCATAAGCATGTTTCTTGATGTGGGCAAGGTGGTGGATAAATTATTGTCATCTTCAGCCATGATGTAGAACAATAGAAGTTAAGAAAAAACAGGGAAGAAATCACGAGCAGGACTATATTGTTGAATGCAAGGAGATAATCCAAGACAGATACTCAACTCAGAATACTTCAGATGATGAACCTCCTTATATTTTTTAAGAAGTGTTCTGCCAAGGCGATGTTCATGAGATGCTTTCTTGAGTCTAAGGTGATATGAACTGTTTTCTGAGATGCTATCCTGTACATATTCAATTGAATTGAGTTCTTAATGTAGCCAACTGTAAGATTTGGCGAGGCACAAGGACTTGATCTTGAATAACCTCTCAAATGAAGAGATTAATCTATGATGAGAGAATAATAGTCAAATGATGATATTTAGCTGATGAGTATTAAACCCCATTTGTCAATTCTATGAACTTAAAATGATGTTAAGCCAAAACAGGCTCTGATACCATGTATAATTATTGATTGCAATGGAATTTATGATATAATGTAGATTGGATTTGTAGAATGAAGAGAAAGAGAGATTTGTATATTATCCTCAGATGAATCTATTTACAAATATAGCAGTGTATTTTTTAGAACAAAAAATGGCAATAACATCCAATAGACTAGAATTCGTTGAGATTAATGAGGAAATTTGAATTAAAAACGAGGAAAAACAAGCAAACACACTGAACTTATAGTGGTTCGGCAACAACGAGCCTGCGTCCACGTTATAATCCTTATATTCAATAAAGGTAGACAATTACAACACTTAGAATTTCTCAGCACTCACATTATAGTTAATTCCCCTTCAAAAATCTTGAAATTCACTCGAAATTTACCAAAACTGTGCTCGGGACGAATATTAATGGTGGCTGAAATAGAGAGCTTAAATTAACAAAGTGCCAAAAGTCCTTTTCTCCATCACTGGGTCCGGTATTTATACGGTTGGGTCCTGGATTTTGAGCGGGAACAGTTACGCAAGGTGGCAGCAGCTCCGAATTTGTAGCTTGTTTGTGGCAATGGTTCATGCAGGAAGCAGGTCGTGGCCACATGACATTCATTCCATGTGTTCAGCGGTTAGTGGCTCGAAACATGGGTAGCGGTTCTTCATGGGTTAAAAACTAGGGTCGAGTCGATTCGATCCAGTTCGAGACGAAGCCATCAACTCGGTGGTCACTATTCCAGTTCGACCCGATGGTGGAGATTCGTTCCATATTTGCTTGTTTTACTTTTTATCCGACCCGACTTCTAGCTATTGAATAGACATAATTCTTGGCCTCTATGCATGTGACCATGAATACTTGGATCTTGGATGGCATTGCCTCTAGGCAGGCTAACATCCCCTCCCCCCAAAGTACGTCTTATCGCAGATGAGATGAAACACTACACGTCCGTTAATGTCACTCACAAAGGGAATCCATTAATTTTCGTGAAGCACTATAGGTAAACAGACACAGAATAATTACAAGACAGAGATAAATAAGGCAGCAACGAAAAATTTAAACTTTTATTTCAAACATAAGTCATAATACCATGGTCCACAATTTAATAAGTCACAAAAATCATTACAATAAAAATACTTCTGTCTTGCACCATTAAGTACATAAGTAAATAAAAAGCATTACTCCCCCAATAAAAAGAGTAAGCCATAGTAGAGTCAAGAACTTGAGCCATACTTCAGAAGTAGCTCCTAGCAAGATGATATCTGATTCCTGATTAAGTCTGAGTGTTTCCTCCCTGAGAACCTGGGGGAGGTGGGAACATAAAAAAGGAGAAACAACAGGGTCAGACATAAAGTCTGGCGAGTCTAGTTACTTTTAGCTAGTAGATAATTAAAAGCAACATGATAGGCATATAAAGTGGATAAGAGAGAGATCACTACATAAAAGGCAGGTGTGACAAGGTAAGCAAGTTAAGATATATGTGCCTTACAATGATTACTCTACATTATCACTAGTATAACTGAAATGATCCCTTCCACTATAAGCTGGTAGGCTTAGGTCATACGTCCAAGTATACCCTAACCACTACCCTAATCGATCGGCTCCCTACCTTGTAGATATCCTGTGTTGGCCCTACAGTAAGAAGTATCACTTCCTAAAGTGGCAACCTATGGTGTGCACAATCATATCTACTGGTGTCACGGTCGTCTTAGCCCCATCTACCCGGCCCATGCACGCTCATGTCCTCGGTCGGTTTGCGCCTGTAACACCCCACGTCCATTAATGTCACTCACAAAGGGAATGCATTAACTTCCATGGAGGTTAATAGTGAATATAGAACAGAAAAATTTCAAGAAGACAGATAATAAGTAGTACTTGAAAATCTAAAACTTCATTTTATTGCAGCGGAAATTAAACATGTTTATTACATTATAAAACCATAAATCAGAGTCAAGTACAATATCCATCTTCATAAAAACAAAATACATAATCCCATTACACAAATAGCCATTAAAGAAGATAACAAGCTGGACTTTACTTCAACGGTCCAAGCTTTCCAAAGAGAGATGAGCAATCCAATCAAACTCCACTAGAACTGGGCCCAACCTGAGGACCTGGAGGGGGGAAAAAGGATAGAAATGGAGGGGGTCAAACATAAAGTCTGGCGAGTATGACAATTCTAACAACACTATTATTAAAATAACTAGACTAAGGCATAAGCTGGAAGACAAGTAAATGTCTATGAACTGTTAGGTATGGAATGAGCAGCTAAAGATAACGTAAAGATAACGCTAAAGATAACGCTAAAGGCATACCTAATTACTAACGAATAATTACTACACTGCACCGCACATTACTACACTGCACCGTATCAGTCGCCCTAAAGGTTGATCCCACTTGCTTCACACAGAAACTATATAAATAGCCTTGCGTACCCCTAGCTGACTACATAGGTGCCGTCTGCCCCTATCTCCACTAGGTGTACCCTACTACCCACTTTCGATCGGCTCCCTACTCGTAGATACCCGTGCTGGCCCCACAGTGGGGTGTATCACTCCCCTAAAGTGGCAACCCGATACAACTGAGAATGCACGGCTTATACCTACACGATGCAACAACGTCTTACCTACCAGCCCGGGTCCACACGCATATGAAACCCGTTGGACTTGCGTTGCCACCGCTCCCCATTTTGGCCTCTTATAGTCAAGCCCAGTATGCGTGTCCCGTCCTCGACTTGGGTCGAGCCCACAAAGATACGTTTGGGATACTGGTTGAAATGGGCCCCCACAAGCTACCCACCTAAGCTTGTCAACAATCCCACTTAACCCTCTTAGTCATGTTCATTTACATGTGTGTTTGGTTAAGCCTTACTAATCGTATTTCACATGCCACTAAGGGCACCTACTAGACTCCTCATGCCACCCAAGGCACCTACTTAACCCCCATGTCCCACTTTACATGTTTGTCTGGTTAAGTAATTCTTAATTCAGTCAGGCCATAACCTCATAAAGACCTCTCACATTAGACTGGCATTTATGGCAGCTGGATTTGCCGGGCGGGTCCGGGCAGTCTTACACCACAAAAGAGTCTAACCTCGTGTCTTTACAACTGTTATGCTTTAGTTTAGGCCTAGGACCTCTCACATTGGGCTGACATTTGTGACCACTGGATTTGTCGGGCGGTTCCGGGCAGGTTTACGTCACAAACGAGTCCAACCTCGTGTCCTAAGCATTGATTGACACTTTCAATCTTTTACCCCAGTTTTAATAATTCCCTATCCAAATTATTAATTAAGTCCACTTTTATTGATGTCCATAATTGACTCAATTATGGTCATCCACTCATGGAATGCAAAATCATATCAATTGCACCCCAACATCTTATTATTAAATCCTTAATATTACCCCTACCCCACGTTTATACGTTCGCTTATTCAACGCATAACATACGTTAAACAACACATAAGCAAATAAAGTAAATCTAATCATAATAGGGGTGAAACTTGCATAAGTTACACATGTTAAGGATCTAAAGATGTCAACTTGTTAAATGTCACAATTTACATGATATGATCATAACCCAAATTTTGTGTATATACTTGCATATGGGGTTTTAGACATCAAAATGATGGTGTGAACTAGCATAGAATTTCACATATGTCATAGCATGATTCTAGATGTCATAATAGATGTCATGGAATATGTTCATAACTTTTCACTAATCAACTTAAACTTGCATACATGGTTTGTCACATAGATCAACATAACCCAAACATGATGATTTAATTAACATGAACTAACTAGCATAGATAACAACATGTATGATTCATCACAATTTAGCATAGAAAACTACAACTTATACAATATCATCATAGCATGATTTACAACATATAGGATATCATCATCACATAGCATAGGATTTATGACATACATGATAGTATAAGGTTTACTGCAACATAGGTGATAATCCACATCATCTACTTATAATCCATTCATGACTTGATCGAATTAGTTTAACAATAATCTTGTTAAGACTATCATACTCACAATTTAGAAGAGAAAGATAGCCTAGATTTGCTTTAGAGTTGAGTAGAATTAGAATTTGATTAGCTTTTCTTCCTTCTTAGTTGGCGGCGGCTAGACTGAATTCCATGGCGACGGTATGACGGTAGCTATTCTATTTTTCATATGAATTAGGGTGAGAGACTACCTAGGTATTTATAGAGTTAGGATTTATTTTAGACCGTCAGATCAACCCAGAACTAATCCCAGCCAACCAGATTAGGTCAAAACCCTAATTGGGTCTTCACTCAGTCAAAAATAGGCTCAGCCAAAACCCTAGCCGACTGACCACGTCGACACCCAGGTCGACACCATAGTCGACCTGGGGGGGGGGGGGGGGGGGGGGGAGGTCGACATGGTAGTCGACCTATGGGGGGGTCGACACTAGTGTCGAATCCCCAGTCGACCTGCCTAGGCGGGAATTTTTCCCGCCCAGCCCGCTTCTGCACTTTCAGTTTGAATTTTAAATTTCCTGCGAGCTGTTTTGAATTTTCAGAAACTTCCGATGGCCATAACTTCTTCATACGAAGTCCAAATCACGCAAACTCGGACTCTATTTCAACCAGAATTCCGAGACGAACACAATGGCGCAACCCGTTTCCCACAATTCTCACGTCTGAGATTAGTTATTCTTTAATTTGTGAATATTAATATTAATAGAATTACGGGGTGTTACATTCTCTCCTCCTTAATGGATTTCCTCCCCGAAATCTTCAAGTTAAGAAGAATGTATATCCTAACATCCAAACAACCATCTACTCAACCATCAAACACAGGCATCCATTGTCCTTATAGACTTCTAATGCTTTCATGTTTAAATGCACCGTATGTGTATATGTCCGTATCTAATGCAAAATCAGGCGGTCCACTGATTCAGTTGACCTCCTTAATGCAAACCATGATAGTGCCATGCGTCCATTATGTATGCAAAAATTCATTAATGCTACATATTATCTCTATATGCGTGCACAATCATCATCTGAATGCAGCATCCATATGATAGCACAACCATTATACATCCATTTTTCTAAATACAGCCATTTATATGCAATATGCAGTATGAAGTGACTGAGCCGATCTAGTGCCTAATAGTGTGTGTATATGCGTCCACGAGCAACCACTAGCAAACACTTGCATCCACTTTGCATCCATCATACATAACATGTCTCAAACACATGTTTCAACCATAGGATTATCCTAACTAAAGGTCAAAGATACTAGCGAGAGGATATACTAAAGACAAGATAAGTACAAGATAAGCGATAAAGGAGAAATTAAAGGACATATCCTTGAAAAGAAAAGGGTATCGTGAACGCATCTTCTCTTCCGTCTCCCTAGTAGCGTCGCTCTCATCATCTCCCCATTGCACTTTGACTAGTCTGACCTCTCGATTTCTCAGCTTCTTGATCTCCGACCCAAGAATGCTCGTAGGAGCTCGTCGAATCGTCGCATCACGCTCTATCTCCACCTCTCTAAGTAAGTTCGGCTCCACCACTTCCGCGGTCTCGTGCAAGCACTTCCTCAAATGTGACACATGGAATACGTCGTGTACACCACTAAGTCTCTCGGGCAACTCCACTCTATACGCCATCTGCCCAATCTTCTCCTTAATAGGAAACGACCCTACAAACCTTGGTGCTAACTTCCCAACGGACCCAAAGCGAACAACGTTCCGTAATGGAGACACTTTGACAAAGACCATGTCCCCAACTTCAAACTCGAGATATGTCCTCCTCTTATCCGCATAAGATTTCTGCCTATCTTGCGCTGCTTTAATCCTCCTTCGAATCAAGTCGATCTTCTCCGAAGTCTCTCTAATCATATCGGGCCCAAGTAAGATCTTATCCGTAGATTCCCACCAACATGTAGGTGAACGACAAGGTCGTCCATAAAGAGCTTCGAAAGGTGCCATGCCAATGCTAGATTGAAAGCTGTTATTATATGCGAACTCCACTAATGGAAGATGCTCTTCCCATGTACCCCCAAAGTCTAGGATACATAGCCTCAAAAGATCCTCTAGAATGTGATTCACCCTCTCGGTCTGGCCGTCCGTCTGAGGATGATATGCGGTGCTCAAACATAACTGAGTCCCTGCCGCCTCTTGTAAGCTTCTCCAAAATTCACTAGTGAAAATAGGATCGCGGTCGCTCACTATGCTAGAAGGAACACCGTGCAACCAAACTATTTCTCGGACATATACAGAAGCTAACCATGGAGCAGTCCTCTTACTCTTCACGGGAATAAAATGGGCGCTATTAGTAAGTCTATCTACTATAACCCAAATCCCCGTATTACCCTTCCTTGATCTTGGTAATCCATCCACAAAGTCCATCGAGACACTTTCCCATTTCCATAGTGGAACCTCCAATGGGTGAAGCAACCCACCGGGTTTCTTTTGCTCCGCTTTTACTTGTTGGCACACCAAGCATCTAGCGACATACTCGGCCACATCCTTCTTCATGCCGGCCCAAAAGTAAACTCGTCTCATGTCCATGTACATCTTGTCCCCGCCGGGATGAATGGTCATCTTCGAACGATGTGCTTCGCCAAGAATAGTCTTCCTTAGGTCATCGTCTTTTGGTACACAAAGTCTATCGTCCCTACGTAACCAACCCTTATCATCTAGGGTATACCTACGGAGATGGCTTGATGACTCCCCTCCTTTGAGCTTTTCTACTAACTCAACCAACTGTGGGTCGTCTCGCTGTGCCTCGCCAATCCGTCCCAAAAGCGTAGATCTGACCTCCAAGGATGCAAGCAAACCGGGTACAAAGTCAGCGGAAGGTCTAAAGTCAAACATCGAAATGAATTCTAAGCTTCGCCACTCAACAAACAAAGGACTTAAGGATAATCTTTTTCTACTTATGGCGTCTTCCACCACGTTACCCTTGCCAGGGGTATAGGCTATTTCGAAGTCGTAGGACGCTAAGAACTCCATCCACCTTTGCTGCCTTAAGTTCAAGTCCTTCTGAGAGAATAAGTATTTTAAAGATTTGTGGTCGGTGAATAATTCGAATCTCTCGCCAAGAAGATAATGACACCAAGACTTAAGCGCGAAAACAATAGCGGCCAATTCTAAGTCATGTGTAGGGTAATTTTTCTCATGCGCTCTCAACTGCCTTCCACCATAGGCTATTACCCTACTCTCTTGCATTAAGACTGCGCCTAGTCCTGTCCCACAAGCGTCAGTATAAACAGTAAATGGCTTACTTCCGTATGGCAGCACTAAGACTGGGGCTGAGGTCAAAGCTCTTTTCAAACGTTGGAACGCATTATCACAATCTACGTCCCACTCGAAGACTAGGTTCTTCTTCGTCAGGCGTGTCAATGGAGCTGATATCTTTGCGAAGTCTTTGATAAACTTCCTATAGTAGCCAGCCAACCCCAAGAAACTTCTTACTTCGGTAGCATTTTTAGGAACCTTTCAATCTTGGATGGCCATCACCTTCGCGGGATCCACAGCTATCCCTTCCTTGGAAACCACGTGCCCTAAGAATCGTACTTCCTTCCTCCAGAAGTGACACTTAGAAAATTTTGCTTTAAGGTTATGCGCTCGTAAGGTCTCCAACACTTCCCTAAGGTGTAGGGCATGCTCTTCTTCATCCTTAGAAAAGATCAAGATGTCGTCTACAAAGACTACTACGAATTTGTTAAGGTACTCCCTAAACACCCTACTCATCAAATCAACAAAGTATGCTGGGGCATTTGTCAACCCGAAGGGCATCACTAGCCATTCATAGAAACCGTCCGGAGTCCTAAAGGCAGTCTTGTCTATGCTATCCTCAGCCACTCTCAACTGATGGAATCCAGTGGCTAAGTCCAACTGCGAAAACACTGAGGCGCCAACTAACTGATCGAAGAGTTCGTCAATCCTCGGCAGTGGGTGTCTGTTTTTCTTAGTAAGTTTATTAAGTTCTCTATAGTCCACACAAAGTCTAAGGGACCCATCCGCCTTCGTGGCAAATACTACTGGAGCACCCCACTCCGATATACTTCGTCTTATGAACCCCTTCTCAAGCAACTCCTTCACTTGCTTATCGAGTTCCCTCCTTTCACGTGGAGCCATGTGGCGTACTGGCAAAGATACTGGTTTCGCATTATCCACAAGATATATTCGAAAATCTATCTCCCGCTTCGGAGGCAAGCCCTTCACCTCCTCAAACACATCCGAATATTCACGGACCACTCTAACAGATCGTAGATTTTCCACCGACGCGTCAAGCGATTCTAAATAACTTAGCATAACGGAATTTATGGGACTACAAAAGATTTCGAGAGTGTTGCTAAGGCGAGTCACGAGCCTAACTACTCTCCTTTCACAATCAAGAATGGCCCCATTTCTGGATAACCAATCCATTCCTAAAATTAGCCCATAGCCCGTGAAGCCCAACACATAAGCATCACATCGAAACTCAACGCTAAGTATAGAAATTTTCAAATCCAAACACATCATGGACAAATAAGCTGAGCCCCCAATTGGATTTGAAACAACTAAGGGATCCTCTACTAAACTGGTGTTTAAGTGTAGTGATTCAACTAATGATGTAGAGATAAACGAATGCGATGCGCCCGAGTCAAATAAGGTACGGACAGGATGATCAAACAAAAAAACTAAGCTTTCAACAGAAATGGTTCTACCTCGTTCTTGCAGCGGTGGGACCGCGAGAGCCTGAACTTGTCCCCTTGCCTGCCCTGGTGCTATAAGAGCCTGCACCTGCCCTCTCAAGGTAGTCCCTTCCCTCTGCCCCTTCTTTGGGCAGTCCATCACTAGATGTCCCTCTTCGCCACAATGAAAACAGCCAGTCTTCTTTTTCTTTTGGCAATCCTTGCTGAGATGGCCTGGTGTCCCACAGTTAAAGCATTTCTTCTTTCCCTTGCCATTATTGTCTTTACCACCCTTCTTGTTTTGCTGTTGTGGTTTCTTCTGATCCCCTTTCTTCTCGGGTGCCTTATTAGCATTAGCGCTTTTCTCCTCGTGCATGAGCGCCATTTCTACTAGCTTCTCAAAGGTGGCCCCCATAGGGATGTGGGTCATAGCCAACCCTTGCAATGGTTCATTCAAACCATTAACGAACCTCAGAGCCTTCTTCTCCGGCGTGTTCACTAACTCCAAGCCAAACCTTGCTAACTGATTAAATTTGTTGACATATTCTTTCACTGATGAGCTTCCTTGCTTCAATGTCAAGAACCTTTCCATATATAGATTTTCTTCCGCCCTCGAGAGAAACTTCGCCTCGAACCTACGTCTGAAATCCGCCCAAGAATCAACAGGACGCTCCCCATTAGTGACCTCCCACCAGAATGAGGCCTCTCCCTTCATTAACCAATTTGCTAATTTGACTCTCCTCCCTTCTTCCACTTCAAAGATTTCTAGCAATTCTTCCACCTCCTTAAGCCAATCTCTAGCTTCCACAAATGTTTCTGACCCTTGAAAAGGTTTTCCACCCATAGCTTTAAATTCTTTGCACGTCTTTGCAAAAGTATCAACGCGAGGAGGAGGAGGAATGGGTGCAACTGATGGTGGAGGAACATTAGCTGGACTTGCGGCGGCCCTAGCCTCTAATAACCTCCTATACCATCCTGGTATCGTCACACCATCAGGTATGTTAAGATCTTCAGCCATGCTGAAACGAAAAAGGAAAGATTCAAAATGGAGAATTCGAAAGATAAAGATATATGGTTATTGGGGATTATGTTTTTCATAAAAACTTTCCTCTTTAAATTTCTCATTAAGACATGTTATGAAAGCACTTCTTCCAAAAATACTTTAGAAAAATAGTTTTTCTAAAAATTTTATCTGTTCTGGTAACCTTAAGCTCTGATACCACGTGTAACACCCCACGTCTATTAATGTCACTCACAAAGGGAATGCATTAACTTCCATGGAGGTTAATAGTGAATATAGAACAGAAAAATTTCAACAAGACAGATAATAAGTAGTACTTGAAAATCTAAAACTTCATTTTATTGCAGCGGAAATTAAACATGTTTATTACATCATAAAACAATAAATCAGAGTCAAGTACAATATCCATATTCATAAAAACAAAATACATAATCCCATTACACAAATAGCCATTAAAGAAGATAACAAGCTGGACTTTACTTCAACGGTCCAAGCTTTCCAAAGAGAGATGAGCAATCCAATCAAACTCCACTAGAACTGGGCCCAACCTGAGGACCTGGAGGGGGAAAAAGGATAGAAATGGAGGGGGTCAGACATAAAGTCTGGCGAGTATGACAATTCTAACAACACTATTATTAAAATAACTAGACTAAGGCATAAGCTGGAAGACAACTAAATGTCTATGAACTGTTAGGTATGGAATGAGCAGCTAAAGATAACGTAAAGATAACGCTAAAGATAACGCTAAAGGCATACCTAATTACTAACGAATAATTACTACACTGCACCGCACATTACTACACTGCACCGCACCAGTCACCCTAAAGGTTGATCCCACTTGTTTCACACAGAAACTATATAAATAGCCTTGCGTACACATAGCTGACTACATAGGTGTCGTCTGCCCCTATCTCCACTAGGTGTACCCCACTACCCACTTTCGATCGGCTCCCTACTCGTAGATACCCGTGTTGGCCCCACAGTGGGGTGTATCACTCCCCTAAAGTGGCAACCCGATACAACTGAGAATGCACGGCTTATACCTACACGATGCAACAACGTCTTACCTACCAGCCCGGGTCCACACACACATATGAAACCCGTTGAACTTGCGTTGCCACCGCTCCCCGTTTTGGCCTCTTATAGTCAAGCCCAGTATGCGTGTCCCGTCCTCGACTTGGGTCGAGCCCACAAAGATACGTTTGGGATACTGGTTGAAATGGGCCCCCACAAGCTACCCACCTAAGCTTGTCAACAATCCCATCTAACCCTCTTAGTCATGTTCATTTACATGTGTGTTTGGTTAAGCCTTACTAATCGTATTTCACATGCCACTAAGGGCACCTACTAGACTCCTCATGCCACCCAAGGCACCTACATAACCCCCATGTCCCACTTTACATGTTTGTCTGGTTAAGTATTTCTTAATTCATTCAGGACATAACCTCATAAAGACCTCTCACATTAGACTGGCATTTATGGCAACTGGATTTGCCGGGCGGGTCCGGGCAGTCTTACACCATAAAAGAGTCTAACCTCGTGTCTTTACAACTGTTATGCTTTAGTTTAGGCCTAGGACCTCTCACATTGGGCTGACATTTGTGACCACTGGATTTGTCGGGCGGTTTCGGGCAGGTTTACGTCACAAACGAGTCCAACCTCGTGTCCTAAGCATTGATTGACACTTTCAATCTTTTACCCCAGTTTTAATAATTCCCTATCCAAATTACTAATTAAGTCCACTTTTATTGATGTCCATAATTGACTCAATTATGGTCATCCACTCATGGAATGCAAAATCATATCAATTGCACCCCAACATCTTATTATTAAATCCTTAATATTACCCCTACCCCACGTTTATACGTTCGCTTATTCAACGCATAACATACGTTAAACAACACATAAGCAAATAAAGTAAATCTAATCATAATAGGGGTGAAACTTGCATAAGTTACACATGTTAAGGATCTAAAGATGTCAATTTGTTAAATGTCACAATTTACATGATATGATCATAACCCAAATTTTGTGTATATACTTGCATATGGGGTTTTAGACATCAAAATGATGGTGTGAACTAGCATAGAATTTCACATATGTCGTAGCATGATTCTAGATGTCATAATAGATGTCATGGCATATGTTCATAACTTTTCACTAATCAACTTAAACTTGCATACATGGTTTGTCACATAGATCAACATAACCCAAACATGATGATTTAATTAACATGAACTAACTAGCATAGATAACAACATGTATGATTCATCACAATTTAGCATAGATAACTACAACTTATACAATATCATCATAGCATGATTTACAACATACAGGATATCATCATCACATAGCATAGGATTTATGACATACATGATAGTATAAGGTTTACAACAACATAGGTGATAATCCACATCATCTACTTATAATCCATTCATGACTTAATCGAATTAGTTTAACAATAATCTTGTTAAGACTATCATACTCACAATTTAGAAGAGAAAGATAGCCTAGATTTGCTTTAGAGTTGAGTAGAATTAGAATTTGATTAGCTTTTCTTCCTTCTTAGTTGGCGGCGGCTAGACAGAATTCCATGGCGACGATATGACGGTAGCTATTCGATTTTTCATATGAATTAGGGTGAGAGACTACCTAGGTATTTATAGAGTTAGGATTTATTTTAGACCGTCAGATCAACCCCGAACTAATCCCAGCCAACCAGATTAGGTCAAAACCCTAATTGGGTCTTCACTCAGTCAAAAACAGGCTCAGCCAAAACCCTAGCCGACTGACCAGGTCGACACCATAGTCGACCTTGGGGGGGAGGTCGACATGGTAGTCGACCTGTGGGGGGGGGGGGGTCGACACTAGTGTCGACTCCCCAGTCGACCTGCATGGGCGGGAATTTTTCCCGCTCAGCCCGCTTCTGCACTTTCAGTTTGAATTTTAAATTTCCTGCGAGCTGTTTTTAATTTTCAGAAACTTCCGATGGCCATAACTTCTTCATACGAAGTCCAAATCACGCAAACTCGGACTCTATTTCAACCAGAATTCCGAGACGAACACAATGGCGCAACACGTTTCCCACAATTCTCACGTTTGAGATTAGTTATTCTTTAATTTGTGAATATTAATATTAATAGAATTACAGGGTGTTACAGCACCGCCCACACCATCCGCCTTGTTTGGGTGTCTTACAATAAATCAGTAAGCATGCCCCTTCTACGCCTAGTACGGAGGTCATTATTTGATACCAACTTCGGGTTACTGACTGAAATGGGTCCCTCCCAATATGATACAAGCTCTTGTATCCCCACTAGGTTTTCTAGTGAATATGTATACCCTTAGGTGTCTTTAATTACATAGCCCTATACTAGTTAGGCTTACCCTAAAGGGTGTCTTTAATTACATAACTTTACTACATCATCTACAGGTTATGTATACCACTAGGTGTCTTTAATTACATAACACTGTAACATTATCTACTGGTTATGTATACCACTAGGTGTCTTTAATTACATAACCTTATTAGGTTAAGTACGTGGGCCTATATATACATATTACCCATACCCTCTAATTTACTTAACCCACCACTTCCCATCCACTTTTACTTAACCCTAACTTAAGTCCATAGTCATATTAAATTAGGTTAAGTGGTCTATTTCTTTATCATGTCCAATTATGGTTATAATGGGCTACACCTCCCACATTAGGCCAACAACGTGTGGATGCTGGATATGCCGGTCGGGTCCGGGCAGTCTTATTCCATAGTTGGGCCTAACCTTGTGTCTTAGCCCGATTCGTATTTGCGTACTTAGACCTCCCACATTAGGTTCAACATTAGTGGCTGCTGGATATGCCGGTCGGGTCCGGGCAGACTTCCACCACTAATGTAACCTAACCTCGTGTCATAAGTACAATTTACAATTCCTAATTGTAAATTACTAAACATTCCAAATTAATCCAAATCTACCTATCATTATAGGTAACTATTTCTATGTTTTCCCCATTTGAATTACATGTCCCTTTTCATATTAAACATTACATAAATCATGCCAATTATAAGCCCTTTTTCTCCGTTCTCTCTCTAACGTATTCGTACGTAATTTTGGCGGCATCTAGGCTATAAAGTAGCCTAACTATAATAGTAAAAAAGGAATATGACGAGGGTGGTAGTTTCAACATGTCTTGGCATAAACATGAACTGGCATAGTAACAAAGTGAATGGACATGTGATTAACATCTTAATTAAGTGGACATCAAACTAGTAATTTGTGGTAATCACTATGATGTTTAAGCAAGCATAATGAGATCTAGATTTAACATTAGGTGTCCAGTTACCTAGATCTAGCATAGTTAGGGTGACATAGCAACATGTTTAGATCAAAAGGTAGATTCACATGTCAAGTTTACAACATATATCAATGTATCATAATATGACAGGTAAAACGTGATTAACATAAAGGTCTAGATCCAAATAATGTCACAATTGTCCAAATTTATAGATGTACTTCCATCATAACATGGTTACAATTCAAGATCCATATAAACATCATAATCGAATCACCACAATTATATTAGATCTAGGAAATTAGATCTGTGATGACATAGGGTAAAATTTCATATTAACACAGAATCATACTTTACAAAATATCCAATTCATTATCTATCAAAGCATACTTTTATTTATCTAAACCTAAAAGTAATCTAGAAATTCATAGTGTTAGGTTTAGAGAATTTAGGAAGAATGGATCTAGAATTTCTGAATTGGATTTGTAGAGTATGTTGTTGTAGAAATGGTTCAGTTTGCACTCCAGCAGCATATGGCCGCCATGCCTCCCAATGAAGAGAATATGAGAAATATGACACATATATATAGCTGCCAGACCCCCTGAAACCAAGTAACACCTCAGCCCTAGGGTTGTCGACACCCCTGTGGGTGGGTCGACCCATTGGTCGACACCCCTTCGGGGGGGTGTCTACCCCTAGGTCGACACCCCTCTAGGGGGTCGACCCCCTAGAGCGGGAATTCTGCCGCTCAGAGGAAAATTTCGAATTTGAATTCTCTGGATAGGATTTTGACTCATCTCTGACTCACCTCTGACTCATGCGTATATATAAAATATCTCTGTACGTATACAAACTTAAAACTCTCATAACTTCTTCATACGCTGTCCGTTTTACGCAAACCAAATATCTATTTTGACCAGAATTTCGAGACGGACGCAATGGTGCAGTCCGTTTCCTCTAATTCTGAACATTAAGTTAATTATTATTTAATTCATTCTCTTTAATGTCATTTAAAAATTTGGGGTGTTACATTTTCCCCTACTCAAAGGATTTCGTCCATGAAATCTCTAAGTTGAAAAGAATGCATATCCTACCATCGATCATCCATCTACTCGTCAAACAACCACTGGCATCCATTGTCCTTAAAGTTTTCTGATGCTTATATGAATATATGCAACCGTGTGTGTATATGTCCCAATGCTAATGCAAAAGATCAGGCGATCTACTGATTCAGTTGACCTCCTTAATGCAATGTATATCAGTGCCATGAATCCAATATGTATGCAAATAAACCTATTGTATCATATAAGTTCCATATGTGTGCACACCCATTCGTCCAAATGCGACATCCATGTGCCAGTTCATCCATTTTCATTCATAAAAGAAAAGAAAATGCACACACATCCATATGCAATATGAAAGTGATTGAGCCGATCTTAGTGCCTAAGTTGTGTGTATATTTGTCCACAGGCAACCACTAGCAAACACTTGCATCCACTTGCATCCATCAAACATAACATGTTTCAAACACATGTTTACATCCATATGATTCTTATCTAAAGGTTGAAAATACCATGGATAAGATATACTCTATTGACAGAAACAAGTACTGATAAAATTTAGGAAAAGGAGTTAAGAACATACCCTCGAAAAGAAAAGGGTACGAAGCACGAATCTTATCTTCGGTCTCACAAGTCGCATCTTCTAGGTTATCTCCCCATTGACCCTTTAGCAACTTGATTTCCTTATTGCGTAGCCTCTTAACCTATGACCCCAGAATACGGGTGGGAACTCATCTGACTGTCGCCTCCCGTTCCACTTCGACTTCTTCCAACATGCTCAGTTCAACAACTTCCACGGTGTCATGCAGGCACTTCTGTAGATGAGTGACATGGAAAACGTCATGGACACTGGATAAATTTTCTGGGAGCTTTACTCTGTTGGCCCTTTGGCCAATCCTTTCGTTTATGGGAAATAGTCCCATAAACATAGGTTCCAACTTCCTTACGGATCCGAAGCGAACCACATTCCTCAAAGGTGATACTTTGATAAAAACTAAGTCTCCTACTTCGAATTTGATGTCAGTCCTTCTCTTGTCTGCATAGGACTTCTGCCTATCTTGAGCTGTCTTCATCCACCGTCGAATAAGGTCAATCTTTTCGGACATTTCCATAACCATATCTGGTCCAAGCAATAATTTTTCTGTAGATTCCCACCAACAAGTTGGCGATATACAGGGTCGTCCGTACAATGTTTCGAAGGGTGCCATACCGATACTAGCCTGGTAGCTGTTATTATAGGCAAATTCTACTAAAGGAAGATTCTCTTCCCAAGTCCCTCCGAAGTCAAGGATACACAGCCTTAAAAGATCTTCTAGAATTCTGTTCACCCTCTCTGTTTGCCCATCGGTCTGAGGATGGTAACCGGTGCTCAAACACAACTGTGTACCCAATGCTTCTTGCAAGCTCCTCCAAAATTCGCTGGTAAAGATGGGTTCACGATCGCTCATGATGCTGGAAGAAACTCCGTGGAGACGAACTATCTCACGAACATAAATTGCTGCCAACCATGGTGCCGTCCTTTTACTTTTAACTGGAATAAAGTGAGCACTCTTAGTGAGTCTGTCTACTATCACCCAAATACTAGTATTTCCTTTCTTCGATCTAGGAAAACCGTCTATGAAATCCATAGAGACGCTCTCCCATTTCCACTGTGGAACCTCCAATGGATGAAGTGATCCACCGGGCTTCTTTTGCTCAGCTTTGACTTGCTGGCAAACCAAACATTGAGAAACAAATTCGGCTACGTCCTTCTTCATCCCAGCCCATAAGAAAACCCTCTTCATGTCTCTGTACATCTTGTCGCCGTCTGGGTGAATGGTCATCTTAGAACGGTGGGCTTCTTCCAGGACTGCCTTTATCAAGCTTCCAGTTTGAGGAACACAAAGCTTTCCATCTCACTGCAACCACCCCTTTTTATCTATGGCATACCTACTGAGGTGACTAGAAGTCTCCCCTCTTCTGAGCTTATCCATGATGTCTAGAATCTGTAGGTCACCTTGTTGCGAAGCTCCTATCTGATCCACAAGAGTCGGTCGTGTCCCCAAGGATGCAAATAAATCAGGAAAAACCTCGATGGAGGGTCTAAAATCAAAAGATGATATGAACTCCAAATTCTTTCTATCCACAAACAGAGAACTTAAGGCTACTCTCTGCCTACTTAGTGCATCTGCCACCACATTTCCCTTGTCAGGGGTATAAGAAATCTCAAAATCATATGAAGC
Source organism: Allium sativum (assembly GCA_030737875.1). Classification (NCBI taxonomy): domain Eukaryota; kingdom Viridiplantae; phylum Streptophyta; class Magnoliopsida; order Asparagales; family Amaryllidaceae; genus Allium; species Allium sativum. Next base: position 550,380,627 of record CM060916.1, read on the forward strand.
TAAGAACTCTATCCACCGTTGTTGCCTCAAGTTGAGATCCTTCTGCGAGAATAGATACTTGAGAGATTTATGATCGGTGTATAACTCGAACTTTTCTCCAAGTAAATAATGATGCCGCGTCTTTAATGTGAATACTATGGTAGCTAACTCTAGATCATGGATGGGGTAGTTCTTCTCATGAACTCTCAACTGTCTACCCCCATAACATATTACTTTCCCTTCTTGCATCAGAACCGCACCAAGCCCTGTACCACGCGAATTAGTGTAAACAGTAAACATTTTACTCCCATCGGGCAAGGTCAAGACCAGGGTTGTTGATTAACATAGAAATGTGTTTATTTTATGCTCTTATATTTTATCTTTTGTAAATAAATAAATGATACTTTGGGTTCTTTTATGTGTTTTTACAGGTTGTCAAGAAATGCCTCCTTCGTTTCAAATTAAAGGCCAACTACAAATAAAAAGCTACTTCCCCGTATTAAAGCCATCTCAATTACAAAAGACGTTGTAGCTCACTGGTAAATGCATAGAGATTTGTACTGAGAGACCTGAGTTCGATCCCCGTCAAGCTCACTTTTTGCCAAAGAACGGAACTTTCACACTGCCCCTTTGCTATGAAGAATATATTAATTAGTGTTATATTATATATATACATATTCATGTGTATGTATGATATTCACTAATAGACATTTCCGGAGTAGTCATGGAAATCAATTCAGAACATTCATTTTTCAATTTCCAATTAGAAGAATTTCTGATTGATTTATTGCCAAGACAAGATCAATTTTGAAGATTTTATCCTTTGTTGCCTTTGGAGTCTAATGAGTATCCTTGTTTGGAAGAATTAATCACATGGAATCTTCTCATCAATCAATCAATCAATTTGCTACATGGAAGATAGGAAGATTTGGAAGATATTCACCTTGTTTTGCTTTCCAATCAAGCTTGGGCAAGGAAGGCAAGAGATATAATGGATGATGAGGCCCAGTTATTCATAGACTTAATTAGGGTTTCCAGTTCACCTATAAAAGCACATGTACATCCCATTGTAAAGATGGCCATTATTCTGTACTCTCATTTATTAATAAAAAGTTTTACTGTCTTTTTTTTCTTTCATAACAATTTGTGTATCTATCCAATTAGTTTTGGTAGAACACATTGTTATTTTCTTTTATTACTGCTTGTTAGCTATTGTCCGTTCGATTAGATTCAACGGCAATTCTACTTTTTAATTCTCTGTTGTTGTTCTAGTTGTTATTTTCTTTTTTTCTAGTAATTGTTTCTTTTCTTTTCTTTTTTTGAATTTGATACTGATTAGATTCAGATTCTGAGTAATTTCAACAACATTAAAAACAACTCCAAATTCTGCCTAACTCGCCCAAGAATAAATAAATAATAATTTTTAATTACACCTCCCTTTGTTCGACCTGTATGCTACATACCTGTATGCTTGTAGAATTTAATTTAAATGTCGTGCTTTTCTGATTCATAGATTAGCGACGATCAGTTGTTTTCAGAGCCCTTTTTAATCATTGGAAAGCAACATCACAGTCTATGTCCCATGAAAATGTCAAATTATTTTTTGTCAGCCTGGTGAGAGGGGCTGATATCTTTGCGAAGTCCTTAATGAACTTCCTATAATAACCTGCCAACCCAAGAAAACTTCTCACCTCGATTGCATTTTTAGGAATCTGCCAATCTTGTATTGCAACCACCTTCGTGGGATCTAAAGCTATACCTTCTTTGGAGACTACATGCCCCAAGAATCTCACCTCCTTTCTCGAGAAAGGGCACTTGGAGAACTTTGCTTTTAGCTGATGGTCACGGAGAGTTTTCATAACTTCTCCCAGATGCTGGGCATGCTCTTCTTCACTTTTGGAGAAGATCAAAATATCATCAACAAAGACTACGATGAATTTGATTAGGAACTCCCGAAACACCCTACTAATCAAATCAACAAAATAGGTGGGTGCATTTGTCAACCCAAAAGGCATAACGAGCCATTCAAAGAAACTGTCTAGAGTTATGAAAGTAGTCTTATCTATGCTGCCCTCAGCCACCCTCAGCTGATGGAACCCCGTAGCCAAGTCCAACTGAGAAAATACTGAGGTACCAACAAGCTGATCAAATAAATCATCAATCCTTGGAAGAGGGTGCCTATTCTTCTTGGTGAGCTTATTTAACTCTCTGTAGTCAACACACAAACGAAGCGAACCATCCGCTTTAGTTGTGAATATTACTATAGCTCCCCACTCAGATATGCTTCGTTTGATAAACCCTTTTTCAAGTAGTTCCCCTACTTAAAAACTCAGCTCCCTCCTTTCTCTTGGAGCCATGTGGCGCACTGGTAATGCAACTAGCTTTGCATTGTCCACCAGATATATGTGGAAGTCGATCTCACGCCTTGGAGGTAAACCCCGTACCTCATCAAAAACATCGGGATAATGTTGAACCATCGGAACATATTGGAAATCATCTATGGATGCATCTAGAGACTCCAGGAAGCTAAGCATAACAGACCCTTGGGGGTCACAAGAAACTTCGAGGGTCTATCCCTGACAAATCAGGAGTCTAATAGCCTTCCTCTCATAATCCAGAATGGCCCAATACGTGGTAAGCCAATCTATTCCGAGAATTAACCCATAGCCCATAAACCCGAGCACACACGCGTCGCATTCAAATTCGACACCCAACACAGATATTTTCAAACCCCGATAATTCATCGATAAATGTGCCGAACCACCAATGGGGTTGGAAACAACTACGGGATCTACTACCATACTAGTAATTAAATGCAGAGATTCAACCACAGAACTAGATACAAACAAGTGTGAAGCAACAGAATCAAAAAGTGTTCTAACTGGATAGTTTGAAAGAGAAACTAAACTTTCTACGGAAATTTTTCTACCTCTTTCAGGGGAACATATCGCGAGAGCATGTACCTGCCCTCCAGAAGTCCCTTCTCTTTGCCCTTGTCCCTGTGATCCCTGTTTCTTCGGGACTCCTTAGTGAAGTGTCCGACCTCTCCGCAATTAAAGCAACTGGCTTTCCTTCTCTTGCAATCTTTGATCAGGTGGCCCTTCCTTCCATAATTGTGACATTTTCTCTTATCCTTGCCTTTACCATCTTTTCCCCCTTTCTTCTGTTGTTGCTACTGTTGCTGCCCCTTCTTGGGTTGTACCATCTTATTCTGCGATGTCCCCTCAGTCTTTGTTTCCTTCTTTTCTCCATTGTCCTCCTCATACATTAGAGCCATATCAACAAGCTTTTCAAAGGTGGCCCGGCCCCCATTGGAAGATGGGACATAGCTAAACCATGTAGAGGCTTATTCAGCCCTTTAGAAAATCCAAAGCCCTTTTGTGAGGTGTGTCTACCAACTCTAGCCCGAACCTTGCCAGCTGGTTGAACTTGTTCACATATTCCTTCACCATCAAATCTCCTTGTTTGATGTTAAGAACATCTCCATTTGTATGCTTTTCTCTGCTTGGGAAAGAAATTTCATTTCGAACCTCTGTCTAAAGTCTTCCCAAGATTCTACCGGATGTCCAGCTTGGGTGACTTCCCACCAAAATGAGGCTTCGTCCTTTAACAACCAAGCGGCTAATTGAATTTTTCTTTGGTCCTCCACTTCAAAGATTATGAATAACTCTTCGGTCTCTTTAAGCCAATTCCGAGCTTCTGTGAATGTCTCGTTCCCATGGAATGGCCTTCCTCCCATAGCCCGAAAGTCTTTGCAGATCTTGGCAAAGTGATCAGCTCTTGGAGGGGAAGGAGGAGGAGGAATGACTGGTGTAGCCGGGGGAGGAACGTTTTCTTGGCCTTCGGCAGGCGTCGTGGCCTCCAAATACCTATGGAACCATCCGGGTATTGTTAAGCCTTCCGGGATATTAAAATTGTTTTGTTCCACAGACATGCTGAAAAAAGGGAAAAGGAAGAAATTTAGATAAAGGACTGAAGGATACTACGTATGGCTCTTTTGGGGAATGTATTCAAAATAGACTTTCCTTTTGAAAAATGCTTTTCTTCAAAATGTTTTTGAAAATAATTTCGAAAAACTTTTATCTAATCTGGTAACCTTCAGCTCTGATACCAAGTGAAACACTTCATGTCCATTAATGTCACTCACTAAGGGAATTCATTAAGTTTCATGAAGCGCTATAGGTAAATAGACAAAGAATAATTACAAGACAGAGATAAATAAGGCAGCAGCAGAAAATTTAAACTTTTATTTCAAACATAAGTCATAATACCGTGGTCCACAATTTCATAAGTCACAAAAACAATTACAATAAAAAATACTTCTGTCTTGCACCATTAAGTACATAAGTAAATAAAAAGCATTACTCCCCCAATAAAAAGAATTAAGCCATAGTAGAGTCAAGAACTTGAGCCATACTTCAGAAGTAGCTCCTAGCAAGATGATATCTGATTCCTGATTAAGTCTGAGTGTTTCCTCCATGAGAACTTGGGGGGAAACGGAAGAAAGAAGGAGAAACAACAGGGTCAGACATAAAGTCTGGAGAGTCGAGTTACTTTTAGCCTGTAGATAATTAAAAGTAAAATTATAGGCATATAAAGTGGATAAGAGAGAGATCACTACATAAATGGCAGGTGTAACAAGGTAAGCAAGTTAAGTTATATGTGCCTCATAATGATTACTCTGCATTATAACTAGTATAACTGAAATGAAATGATCCCTTCCACTATAAGCTGCTAGGCTTAGGTCATACGTCCAAGTATACCCTAACCACTACGCTAATCGATCGGCTCCTACCTTGTAGATATCCTGTGTTGGCCCCACAGTAGGAGGTATCACTTCCTAAAGTGGCAACCTACGGTGCGCACAATCATATCTACTGGTGTCATGCTCGTCATAGGCCCCTCTGTCCGGCCCATGCACGCACATGTCCCCGGTCGATTTGCGCCGCCCACACCATCCACCTCGTTTGGATCTCTTACAATAAATCAATAAGCGTGCCCCTTCTCCGCCTAGTACGGAGGTATTTACTTGATACCAACTTCGGGTTACTGACTGAAATGGGTCCCTCCCAATATGATATAAGCTCTTGTATCCCCACTAGGTTTTCTACTGACTATGTATACCCTTAGTTGTCTTTAATTACATAGCCCTATACTAGTTATGCTTACCCTAAAGGGTGTCTTTAATTACATAAGCTTATTACATCATCTACCAGTTATGTATACCACTAGGTGTCTTTAATTACATAACCCTGTTACACCATCTACTGGTTATGTATACCACTAGGTGTCTTTAATTACATAACCTTATTGGGTTAAGTACGTGGGCCTATATATACATATTACCCATCCCCTCTAATTTACTTAACCCACCACTACCCATCCAATTTTACTTAACCCTAACTTAAGTCCATAGTCATATTAAATTTGGATAAGTAGTCCATTTCTTTACCATATTCAATTATGGTTATGCTAGACCTCCCACATTAGGCCTACAACGTGTGGATGTTGGATATGCCGGTCGGGTCTGAGCAGTCTCATTCCACAGTTGGGCCTAACCTCGTGTCTTAGCCCGATTCGTATTTGTGTACTTAGACCTCCCATATTATGGTGGCTGCTGGATATGCCAGTCGGGTCCGGGCAGACTTCCACCACTAATGTAACCTAACCTCGTGTCATAAGTACAATTTACAATTGCTAATTGTAAATTACTAAACATTCCAAATTAATCCAAATCTACCTATGTCATTATAGGTAACTATTTCTATGTTTTCCCCATTTGAATTACATGTCCCTTTTCATATTAAACATTACATAAATCATGCCACTTATAATCCCTTGTTCCCCTTTCTCTCTCTAACGTATTCGTACATAATTTTGGAGGCATCTTGGCTATAAAGTAGCCTAGCTATAATAATAAAAAGGGAATATGACGAGGGTGGTAGTTTCAACATGTCTTGGCATAAACATGAATATATTCTGCCATGGTAACAAAGTGAATGGACATGTGATTAACGTCTTAATAAAGTGGACATCAAACTAGTAACTTGTTGCAATCACTATGATGTTTAAGCAAGCATAATGAGATCTAGATTTAACATTAGGTGTCCAATTACCTAGATCTAGCATAGTTAGCACTACAACAAAAAACACTTTTCGCAACAGGCGATATCTGTTTTAGTAGACCTATTGCAACAGGCCTGCGCCTGTTGGTATAGCCGAAGTTGCAAAAAGTCTGCAACATTTTCTGCCTGTTGCAATAAGATGTTGCGGTATACTTTTTGCAACAGGCTTTTGCTGTTGCAACAGATCGTTTTGCAACAGTATATGCCTGTTGCAATAGATCCATAAATATGTAAAAATATTATTATAGCTTATAGATATTACATATTAAATGTATTCGTTTTAGTAATAGTGTATATCACAGAATAAAATAAACAAATAAAAATTTTATTTTAACAAAGCTCTAATAGTAAAAACAATTACAACAAAAATTTCTACAATTTTCATACATCACTCATGTATAACAATTTCTTCTCTCACACAACACATTTTTTCGAATAGAATATTTTCTAATCATATTTCTATTCTATCGTACATATACTATAACAAGAGAATAAATATGCAGTTCATGCTCCAAGTTTGTTGCAAAGGCTCTCAGCTTGCCTCACCATACTGGCTACGTCCATATTAGTGCTTAGGCTGCTCTTTTTGTATATGATGTCATCAAGTTGCCTTGATTAACCGTTCACCATATTGATTGACCATCTTAGTTTTCTGAAATGATTTATCAATTAGTCAACAAAATCCTATCACCACAATCAAGTGAGACTAAAGGAAAAGCCAACAGAAATATATTGGGCTCATTCACTAGTTTATTACTTGTAAACATGGACTTTAAAATAAAAAATAAATAACTTGATATTCATGAATAAAATTTTCAAGTAGTTTTTCACTTTGTCCACTTAATTTCCCAGTGCCATAAGAATCAACAATAACAAATAAATTAATTCCATTCCTTACTGCTAAAGTAAATGTGTTTTGTAAATCAGCATCCATTCCATCTTCATAACCCCACAATAGCTTATTTCCCTAACCCATGTTCCAAAAACCATAGGATCAGAAACAAATAGTGGACCAACTTTCACCTGAAACTGAATATGCATTGTGATAGTTAGCGTACTAATGTTTTCATAATTTTGTAGACCATTTGAAACGAGTGTAAAAAAGGAGCTTTTAATAAAATTCAGCAGATTGAACAACCTGCATGTATGCAAATTAGTATTAGTGAACACCATAGCATCAAAATCCAAGCACAATCTTTATCACAGCATTACACACGAACAAATTTGTAGAACATGGAAGGGACAAACCTAATATCCCTAAAATCACAGTCTGAGCCTAACAGTTTGTCTTTATATTGAAAATTCTCTGTATTCATTCCATGTAAAGCTTATGATGTTAGAACAATATGAGCCTGAAAATTCCCTTCCATGTTAGAACAATTTGTATTAATTCCCATTACTTCGGTAATTCCCTGCGATGTCGTCATATGGGTCTCCCTGTCAGGGATATTAAGACATCTGGACAGTTCCTTGAAATGCATTTCAAGGAACCGAAATGGTATGATGCATAAACTAGAACTGTTTTGAGAGAATCATTGTTTTTATTACAAAAAAGGCTTCATACAGCTGAAACAACAAATTCCTCACCATGGTGAATTTCTAGTAAATCTAACACATGCAACAGCATGTGAAGCTTTCGACCAATTTCACTCAGTTTTGATCACGATGAGTTACCACATGCATGGACTTTATTCGGGACTTCTAAACTATGCACTCCTTCAGCCTATCATTTTAACATGGTGTTGACAGTGGTAGCCGTGCTGTAAGTATATGGTTTGAAAAACTGGAATTGTGAATGCCACGTTGACATAGGAGACAAAGAAGCTCCTTCGTTGTCTCAATAAAGAACATAATGGGTAAACAATGGTTATGAAAATTTATAATGGTTGCAGATGACTTAAATAAATAATTATGACACCATAAAACTGTGTCTATTCTGCAAAACAATCTGAACAAAAACCAAATGCATCCACATTTTAGCTTATATAGCTCCAATAGCTAGGCCATATTAAAATAAATAATTATAAAAAAATTCTTGTCCTATAGGGAAGCAAATCCATACTAAAACCCGAACAATTGGTGCAAGTGCAGTTTAAATAGCTAGATCATATCTTAAACAAACAGATCGTGGTATAAACATCATAATTTCACTTATAATAGAATAAAACAAAGATAAAACCATAATACTTAAATCATAAACTAACCTCCCCAAAATGAAAAATTAATGTAACTGAAATCAATATAGCTTTCCAGGCTGAAACCAAACAACCAACAACATCACTCATATAAAAAACACTACTCTGCACGTTGAAGTAAAATTTCGAGCTCTTCTTCTTTTTTACCGCAGTATATCAACTAAACATATTCTGCTGTAATAACCCAAATGACAAATACATTCAGCGAAAAAAAATGGTACCTCTATGGCAGCACATCGCAAATCAAAAGAGTATTGAGCAACAAACGATGCTAGCATCGTGAACCAAAATCTCATCAACAGCACCAACGAGGGTGTGACTACCTTCGACACAAGGCCAAGCCAAAGGAGCAGAAGCCAACATAGCAGAAAATAGGAGACTGACCTAGGATATCAGCGTTAGGACTTTGGTGCGGCAGACAAAGTCAAATCGTGCAGCAAGTTTGCAAGGGGGTTAGTCGAAGATAGATCATGAACCGAGGCACACAACTTCTTAGGATCAAAATGCTGGACTCCTTCCCGGACTGGTCAAAAAGAGATTGGGCACTGTAAGTGCGTCCAGATCTAGGGATTGATATTAGCAATGAGCGATTCAATGAAGCATAGAATCTCGCGATTCAAGGAAGCAATGAGCGATTCAATCGATTCAAGGAAGGATCGAAATCACGTGAAATTGGGAAAGAACCGATGGCTTGGATTTAGATTTAGAAATGAGAAATTGGGAGAGGCAGGTGAATTGGATACAAAAAGCGAAGCGGGCACGAAGTTAGTGCGAAGCGGTAATGAAATTTTTGGAGATCCCGCCTTTAATTTTTGTTGCCCGCCTTTTAATTTTCCTAGTCAGTGCGAAGCGGTTCCAAAAAGGTATACCCTGCACTTTTGCAAAGCAACAAGTAATTAAGTTTGTTATAAAATAATATTTTAAAAGAAAATTTAAGGGAAGTTGTTAAATAAATCTAATTAACAATGAATAATAAATATTAGTTATTAAACTTTAAACAAGCGTTAATTAGAAACTATTTAACAGTATTTATTTTTATAGACACTAAAAATTGTATATAATCATCAATTATAATTATAAAGTGAAAAATATGATTATTGCAACTGATAGAAAAAGATAGTTATTAAAAATATGTTTATTTCATTTGGTAAGAAAGGATGATTGCTAAAAATTCGTCTATTGCAACTGTCATATGCCTTTAGCATATAATATTATTTGTTAATGATTATATTCATATATTATAATTAGTGGTTATAAGTCATTTATTACTAATTATACATTGTTTATAAATTATAAATAGTGTTTATAATTTTTTTATTAATAATTACTAGTTAAAATATTCATTAATTAGTAAACTAATTATTAAGCTATGATAAATACCAATTACTAATATATTAAATATTAACTTACTAAATTAAGTACATATCAATTATTAGACATTAATTTTAATTATTTGTTTTTCACAACTGGCTTTCCGGTTGTAAAAAAATACAGTTATTGCAAGTGGCGAAAATAGTTGCTAAAGTTATTTATTCGCAACTGGCTTGGAAGCGCAGTTGCAAATAATATGTTTATTGCAACCGTTATGGAAGCACAGTTGCTAAAAATATGTTTTTGCAACAGGAAGGGAAGCGCAGTTGCTAAAAATATGTTTTTCGCAACAGAAAAAAAAGGTCAGTTGTTAAATGTCATCTATTGCAACTGCTACAAAAGGTCTGTTGTCAAATATCATTTATTGCAACTGTCATTCATCGCCTGTTGCAAATAGCTAGTTGCAATAGGTTATTTTTCTTGTAGTGTAGGGTGACATAGCAAAATGTTTAGATCAAAAGGTAGATTCACATGTCAAGTTTACAACATATATCAATGTATCACAATATGACAGGTGAAAGGTGATTAACATAAAGGTCTAGATCCAAGTAATGTCACAATTATCCAAATTAATAGATGTACTTCCATCATAACTTGGTTATAATTCAAGATCCATATAAACATCATAATCGAATCACCATAATTATATTAGATCTAGGAAATTAGATCTGTCATGACATAAGGTAAAATTTCATATTAACACAGAATCATACTTTACAACATATGCAATTCATTGTCTATCAAAGCATACTTTTATTTATCTAAACCTAAAAGTAATCTAGAAACTCACAGCGTTAGGTTTATAGAATTTAGGAAGAACAGATCTAGAATTTTTGAATTGGATTTGCAGAGTATGTTGTTGTAGAAATGGTTCAGTTCGCACTCCAGCAACATATGGCCTCCATGACTCCCAATGAAGAGAATATGAGAAATATGACACATATATATAGCTGCCAGACCCCATAAAACCGAGTGCCACCTCGGCTCTAGGGGTGTCGACACCCCTGTGGGTGGTTCGACCCCTAGGTCGACACCCCTTCAGGGGGTCGACACCCCTCTAGGGAGGTCAACCCCCTAGAGCGGGAATTTTACCGCTCAGAGGAAAATTTCGAATTTGAATTCTCTGGATAGGATTCTGAATCATCTCTGACTCACCTCTGACTCATGCGTATATATAAAATATCTCTGTGCGTATACAAACTTAAAACTCTCATAACTTCTTCATATGGTGTCCGTTTTACGCAAACCAAATGTCTATTTTGACCAGAATTTCGAGACGGACGCAATGGTGCAGTCTGTTTCCTCTAATTATGAACATTAAATTAATTATTATTAATTTATTCTCTTTATTGTCGTTTAAAAATTTGGGGTGTTACATGAGGTGTACTTTAGACTTATCAGACCGACCATCCCTGAATAGACAGTTGTCAACAGTTACATCTTTTGTGAAGTCGTGACTCTTGACTCTTGTATGTCATGTCTAAATAAGAGTTAACACCTACAATTTTCCTTGTTGTAATTGGTACTTCGTGATCTTTAATTGTAGTATAGCTAGATTCACCGGTAAATTCCTCAACCTTTGTCAGATCAAAAGGTTAAAGTTAACCATCTTCATTATGTCACTCTGTCGGTTCTTGCATATGGTTGCACATATGCAAGTCGTTCAGAACAATTATCTATGTTTATCAAAATTTCACATAAACACAATATACTGCGATGTATTCATAGTTATCAATGAGAGAGATCTTCATTTTCTTTTAACCTTCCAACCTATCGATATTCTTTTGGTCACGTCAAAGGGCTTATTGTGTTCCGAGTCGAATTACTTCGACCCGGTGGTTATTCGATCTGAATCCTATGTACTTAATATAACTTTCACGTATATACACATGTACCTGAGGTCAACGAGCATGAAACTACAATGACAACTTCAATCCATGATATTCGCAGTTTTATCAATGCCATCTTGACAAACATTCTCGTGGATAGTTAGGATAGAGCCAATCAGAATTCCTTACTTCAAAATAGCATAGTATACATATTCAGAAATTATGGATATAAGGACATAAACTCCCTTAACACTATGATGTGTATCGAACAACTGCATGTTTTTATTGTCTCTTTCCCTTTTGCTACTTATCGTATCTACACCGCATACGCTAGCACACACAGGGGGGCATAGGTTACTTTACTCTAATCTTCGACATTTCTTGGATAGTACAACAGGTATGTCTAGAAGCTACCCCACTAGATACTCTGAGTCTCAAAAAGGCAAAGCTCCGGAAACATCAACCAACCCCAATATCCTTCCATTGGAATCTAACTCGGAAAGAACTAACCAGGAATTCGAAGTCGATCTCTACGAGGATGTAGAATCATTCGATGAAGGAATATCTATGGACGACGAAGTAGGAGGAGTAGGAGATAATCGAGCTCCTGATATGTTTGATGATGTGATCATTTTGCAACAACCCAATGACTCATGGGTATCTACACTCGACGAGCCAAGACTTCGACGGTTATGTCTAAGACATGGGATTTCTTGGGATGAGGTTCGGGCTGCCGAAAATATCTTAGACCATCCCCACATTCATCTAGACGGATATACATCAATAAGCCGACATATGTGTTCAGTCGGAGCTATTCCTCTGTTTCACCCTTTCGTCGTTGAATTCCTCAGACGGCTAAGAATAGCTCCCATGCAGCTTCATCCGACTTTATATTTGTACTTGTACACCTTGTACATTGCATACATGGAGGTTCTAGGCATTGAGCCCTTATTGGAGTACATAATATTTTTCTATCACTTCAAACATCGGTAGGTCGAGACTCCTTCTTTTCTCTACTTCAAATATGTTCCCAAAAGGAAAATCATCGTCGATGGGTTTAGCAATGTGGGTGACATAAGACCTAATTGGTTTTGCATTCGACATCAGGCCAGATGAGCCAGATGGTGGCTTCAATCTAATGAGTTTTAGACCTTAACTTTCTCGCATTAACTTTACTTACAGATTTACTGACCTTTCATTTATCTTCATTTTCAAATCTAAAAAAAACCGCAAGGCCAAGTGTATCAAGATCTCCTAAACACTTTACTGAATGCTGAACCATCTGTATTAAGTGTCAAAAGCTTCTTGGTGGATCATTATCTTCATTGACATCACTTGCTTAGTTCACAATGAAGCATAGAACTTGGTGGAGGTCATACTCCTGCATACGTTCCCACAGCTCCGATTCCTCCAGCGTCAGCAGGGATTGGAAGCATGCCCCCAGTCGAAGGGCAGGAAGTTATGTCATCTGAGGCTGGGGAGGACTTAAAAAATCAAGATCTTGCAAATTCCAATCAGGAACCTCAAGAAGACGAAAAAGAGAAAACTCCTGAAAAGGATCCCAGTGAAATTCCACTAAGTCCTTCTCCAATAAAATTATTCACCAATGTACTTATGGAAATGCCAATTTAGGAGGAGCCTTGGGGTATTTTTTTGAAAGATACGTTTATTTCTAAGAGGCAACTTTCTCCTAGGATCCCACCTCTTGCTAAGTCACTAGTTCATGACCCTTTCCAAGAAGAGTCAATGTCAATATTTAAGGTCTTAGGCGACCTTCCTCTTCCAAACACGATGTATTCTTGCCAAGACATAGTCTCTGGTTCTTTCTTTCCTACGTCCGAGGAAGAAGTCACACCTACCAAAACGGGGGAGACGACACCAATCATCAAAACTACGGGCTTCGGTCCGTCGGGGGGATCACTTAAGACACACATGACACAAACATTGCATGTACTTGTGTGTTATACTATTTCCTGACTTTAATACTAGCTTGTTTTGACTTGCAGGAACGTTGTCTCATCGAAGATATGACCTTAAAAAGCTTCCTGGCAGTCTCCGTAGGTCCTACTAACGATGAACATGATTACAGAGATGATCGCGGGAGTGATGATAGAGGGCATTATCAATCAAAGTATTACCTATCCTCACGCTCTCGTTCCTGAGCCCACTTAGATTCTATCAAATAAAAAAGTCACCAAATTCGTCGTGAAGCGGATAAGCAGGTTCCAAGAGCTCCAGACCCTCCAAAAGAATCGTATTCTCAAGAAAAGCCTCCCAAGAAATCTTCCGACCCTAAGGAAAAACCCAGAGACAAAGACAATGTATATAAGTCCAAAGAAAAGCAGTGCATCTATCACTCCGTCAAATCGTAAATCCATCGATATTTGTACGACCAAGCCTATAGTTCATGACTCTCCAACTACAGTGAGGTTAAAAGTTTTGAAGGAGCAATATCCTAAGTATCACTTTGGGATTATGCACTTTGTGCCGAATCTTCAACCAGTCCCTACCGATTGGACCGATAATGTTAAAGTGCAAATAAACTTCGTCGACCAACATACAAGGAAACGTACCAATATGCTCGGAAATTATCCAAATCATACAGAACCTTTAATTGGATTTGGACAACCAAAGGCATATGTAGGTATGCTATACGTCATGTGTTAAATTCTTAGAGAAAGATTGCGACAATGTTCAGGCCAAACTTGATCTTGCAGAACGCGAAGCCAAGAAGTATAAGAAACTGCATGACTAATTACAAAAACAGTTTCACAATGAGATTGACACCAACAACAAAGAACGTACAACCCTTAAGGAGCAAGTTGAGAGCATCACATCTGAGAATACTGAATCCAAACTATAATGCACTCGCCTTGAGAAGGAGAAGACCTAACTCGATAAGGAAGTTGCGACTCTAAAAGGAAAGTTGGTGGAGGCTGAGTGGAGGGCCATAACAACTGAGGAAAATGTTCACATTTCCCTTGTGTCCGCAAGTAATTCTAAGGCATGGCCCACCGAAGTCCAAGAGGAGTTAGAGGGTTTCAGATATCTCTTAATATCATCTTTTTTCATGCAAGTTCTTCGATCCGTGACATATCCCGGGTATAGGACTATCCCACAACATTAGTTGATGCATGGGATGAGCTTATTGACGAGAAGAAACGTAGGTTGAAGGTCGAAACCGTAGATGAAGAGGCACTGATGAGGACATTCCTGAGGGGCAAAGAGCTTGAGCATCTAGCAGAGGGGGGGAAGGCTATTAAAGGAAGCTATGGAAGCAACCAAGCACCAGGTTAAGGGTAAGGATGCCATTGAAGTTAGATCTACTTCCGTCTCTGTGGTGTCCGAGGCTGGGGAGACAAAGAAATATGATCCTGAACGTCCATGACTCACCACGCCGTTATTCCTCTCTCCTATAGTTGTAGCTACAACTCTCGTCACTCTTTGAGACCAATCAGTTGAAGGTATTTCCATATTTTCCCAAAAGTTTTCCAAAGCTATTCTGGCATGTCGCCATGCTATAGGGCTTCCGATTAAGAGGCCTGTTGTTTATCAAGAGCTAATACTACTTTAGGTATGAAGCCTGCTGACATCACTGAAGAACAGCAGAAGGATCCAACTGTTAAGCATGTAGTGCTTCCCGATGATGATGCCCCCAAAGGAAGGAAATATGATCGCAGCTTTAAAGACCTTGATGGCAAAGAGGGTGAGGGGGACGAGGATGTTTTATGCACCGGAGCATCTGTTTAAACCGAGGAGCTAACCCTTGTAGAATTGAAATCAAGGAGTAAAAAACTCATGAAGGTCAAGGTTGAAGCTTTGGAAATGCCTATCTCGGTTGAACCTATCAAAATGATTCCTCCTCATAGTGCAAAGGTTTCCACTGAGCCCTCTGAATCACACTAAACGGATGTGACTTCCCAGTCCACGTTGATCTAGAAGATCCCTCATCTGGGAAATATTAAAGGAAGAAACGCATCCTTATGGAGACCGAGAAAGAGGAGCAACAGAAGCTTAGGGAGTTCAAGAAATCCAAGACTACTCCCAAGTCTTAGTGAATTTTTAACTTAATGTTTTACTTTCCACTGGCCTTCTGTGGTTGTTGCGAGTGCAGCTTTCGCATTTTTGTTTTGTTGTCTCATACAAACCTACATTCTATTGACAAAGCAAAGTTCCTACAATGTCACAAATTTGCCAGTTTATTATCGCTTACAATTCAATGTACTCACAATCAAGGTATTACTAAACTAAGTAATAAATAATGAATCATATTGCAGTCAGCTAAGGGTTCTCGATTTAATGCATTCACAATCAAAGTATTACTAAACTAAGTAATAAACATTAAATAATATTGCAGTCAGCTAAAGGGTGTGGTGCGTATGTATATGCCACCAATCAATCTTGAATGAAGTGCCCAATTAGTGGCTTGTTCGAGATTGATTAGTAATGACATGCCATTGCCCCCAGCATTAGTGGGGATTTTAGGCTCAGTTCATATTCATTCCCCCACACCTTATGTGGGACAAGAGCCAAGTCTCCCGGACACTTTTGGTCCAAGTGATTTTATACTCTCTCGTCGTAAGCCCGGGTTAGAGTTATGGTTCAAGGTGGTCTCAAGTCATGGTGCACTGTTTCACGCCTACCCTACTTTTATACTCACTATCAAATCGAGTGAGTCTGAGTTAGTCATGCGAATGGTCGTGTTATTCTCTTTGGCATTAACTCTTCACTTTAAATCTTACAGTGAGCCTTGCCGATTCGAGCAATGAAATCAAACTCGAATTTAGTTTGTATTCTGTTCCATGCTCTGGGCAACGGAGTTAGTCGGGCAAGCGGTCGAGTCACACTAGCTTGGACATTGTCCCTTTTCCTCTGAGTCAAGGCCAAAGATTGCCGTCAGGGACGGTTGGATCACATCTCCATCGTTTATACTCACCCTGTTGAAACGTGGGGAAGAGTTAACACGATGTCTAGGAAAGTGAGAATCGCCATCCCGAGAGTTGGCATCAAGCTCAGTTTTAGTCAATCTAAGTCTGATCAGTCATGGACTTGAGTCTGCTCATCGAAACATGAGCGAGTGAATGTCGTTAGGAGGTGAATTATCTCTTTTTGCTTAGGTTTGGCAAAAGCCGGTCATATCACAACATTTAACCAAATACATCAATAGACATAGAGCATAGAAAGAGCTCCAAACATGTGTGATATCCTTACAAACACAAGACATAGGGAAATAAATGCAGTAAATGACAGAGGACACGCGATATTTTTATAGTGGTTCAGCTAAATCCTAACTACGTCTACTTTATAATCTCTTGTTTATATTGACCAAATAGTTTTAGGCAAGTCGTGCCTCATTACATAATCTGAAAAGCAAAAGAAAAATAGAATCTTAAGTCAAGTAGCGTCGTAGATGTTTGGCATTCCTCAGTCTTGGAAGATGATCTCCATCAATGGTCGTTAGCCTGAAAGTTCCATTATCAAGCCTTTGATGAATGACGTACGATACTTTCCATTTCGAACCCATGAAAACTGGGGTCGAGAAGACATGCTTCAGTACTAGGATGCTTGGCTCAAAGGTTCTAGGTTGGGCCTTTCGATTGCAATATAGAGCAACCTCATGCCAGTGCTTCGCAGCACGCAAGTCCTCCTTGTCACTTTTCTCATCTATCATATCCAATGACACAAGGAGAAGAGCCTTATTAGTCAGAGGGTCATGATATGTTGTCCTGTGAGAGGGGACTTCCAGCTCTACCGGGATGATTGCCTTTGATCCATAGGAGAGCGTGGAAGGAGTATGGTCAGTCATTGACTTATAATTTGTTTGGTATTCCCATAGGACCAGCGGTAATTCGTCAACCCACTTAGCCTTCTTTTGATCCAATCGCATTTTCAGAATGGACTTGTTGATCTTGTTTATAGCTTCCATTATCCATTCGATTATGGGTGAACAACAGTTGTGTACCTCTTTGCAATATGATATCGTCAACTAAAATCTTTGAACTCGGTGTTGCCGAATTAGTTCCATTGTCAGTTATAATATCCTTGGGAACTCCGAGTCGACATATGATATTCTTAACAATGAACTTGATCACTCGCTTTGTCGTGATTGTGGTTAGCTGCTCAGCATCTGCCCATTTTGTAAAGTAGTCTGCATCCACGATTGCATACTTCGCTCTGCTCTTGCAATTGGAAGGCTTCCAATGATATCTACTCCACACTCGGCAAATGTCCACGGACTTACCATCGTGGTGAGTTGGCTGGGCGGAGCTCTAGGAATCCTAGAAAACTTTTGGCATTTGTCGCAGCATCGTGAATAATCGGCTGTATCTCGGTTTATGGTAGGCCAGAACTACCCGCGCCGCAATATAATTTTTCCCAAAGTTTGTCCTCCAGTGTGGTCACCACAATTGCCTTCATGTACTACGTCCAACACACATTTAACGTCGTCATGGGCTATGCACCGGATTAAGGGAACTTAGAAACCCCTTACATAAAGCATGCCACGTTGAATAACTTATCTTGATGCTTTACGAACAATGGCACGCCTTTGATTTTTCCTCTTTGGAAGGATTTCATGCTGCAAGAAATTCTTTATGGGGGTCATCCAGGACTCTCCCTCAGGACCAGTTTCCATCGCTCGATCAATTTCCATCTGATCAGTACTAGGAGCATCCAGTGTTTCAATTAGGACCATCTCAGTCTTTTTTGGTTCTCTGAACTTGCTAGTTTGTTGGCCTTCTGGTTCTCGGCTCACGGAATATGGGAGATGTTATAATACTTCATGTTATCTAATAGTTCCTCGACATGTTCCAGGTAGGCTGCAAGTCGTGGTCTCTTCGTCTGAAACTCTTTCCAAACCTGAAATACAACAATATGCAAGTCACAGAAAATGTCCAATGCAACTACTCCCAATTCCTTCATGGGTTTCAAACCAAGAATCAAGGCTTCGTACTCGGAATCATTGTTAGTAGTAGGAAAATCAAGTCTCAAAACATAATAGATCGATTGTCCTTTAGGAGTTACCAAGACAACTCTGGCGCCGGAACGTTGATCATTGCAAGCATCATCCGTAAATAGTTTCCAAATGCCTGATTTTACTTTGGGCTCTGGAGGGCCAGCTTCATCATCCAACACAACTTCATTGGGAATTGTGAACTCGGCTATGAAGTCTGCCAATGATTGCCCTCGTATGGATTTCCTCAGAAAGAAAGTGAGATCGAGCTAACTTAGTTCAATATTCCACTTAAGCAATCTCTCAGACACCTCAGGTCACGGAAGGACCTGTCGTAGCAGTTGGTCAGTATATATGATGATTGGGTAAGCTTGGAAGTAATGATGGAATTTCCTCGAAGAGATTAATAAGCTATAAGCACGATTTTCGGACTTTGGATAAATGGTTTCGCTGCTGCCAACTTCTTACTCGCATAATACATCGGTCTTTGGACCTTATCCTCCTCGCGAACAAGAGCTGAGCTGATTGCATGGGATGATACTGCTAAGTATACGAACAAGTTTTGGTGATCAATCGGTTTGGACAATATCGGAGGTTTCTCCAAATGACTGAGCAGGTTCTAAAATGCTTCAATACAATCCGGGTTCCATTCAAAGTTGTGCTTCCCTCGTTTTATTAAGTTAAAAAAGGGAATGCACTTGTTGGTGGCCCATGGGATAAATCTGCTTAAAATTGAAACTTTTCCCGCTAAGCTCTATACATCCTTGATTCTCCACAGTTCTCGAGTATTCCTGATTGCTGCAATCTGGTCCGGATTGATTTCAATTCTGCGAGAACCGATAATGAAACCCAAGAATTTCCCTAACACAATGCCAAAAGAGCATTTCAAAGGATTGAGTTTCATCCCATAATACTGGAGGATGTTGAAAATTTTTGCCAATTCTGAAACATGATCAGCCGATGGCTTGGATTAAACAATCATGTCATCCACATAGACATCACAATCTAGTCATGAAACATATGATTCACCAGATGTTCTTATGTTGCCTCGATGATCTTCAATCCATAAGGCTTTACTACGTAACAATACAACCCAAGGTCCATGATAAAACTTGTATGCTCCTGATCTGGCACATGCATTGGAATCTGATTGTACCCCAAATACTCATCCATAAATGAAAGCCATCTCTTGAATCTACCAATTGATCAATCCTTAGAAGAGGAAAGCTGTCTTTCGGGCAATCCTTGTTCAAATCCAAGAAGTCGATGCACGTTCTCCATTTTCCATTAGCTTTCTTAACAAGGACAAGATTTAATATCCAATCAGCATACGTTGCATCTCGAACAAAACCATTCCCTTTCAGCTTTTCGACTTCTTCCTTTAGAGCGGTCGACCTCTCCGGGCCGAGCATACGTCTCTTCTACTTGACTAGGACGTACTTTGGGTTTATGTTCAACGAGTGGCTCATGACAAATGGAAATATACCATACATGTTAGCATGAGTCCATGCAAATACATCCAGACTGGATCGTAGGAAGTTAGCCAATTCCCTTACCCGGAGGTGGTCTAAATGTGATCTGATTTTCAAGACCTTGGTCGGGTCATCATTATCAAATGGAATATCTATAGTTTTCTCATTGGGTGACTCCCTTCTACATCCCAGTTCTTCGTCCTCTCTGGGATCAATATCCTCGGACTGATAATCGGGTGACTCTATCCAGGATGCTTCCTTTATTTGCTACATTGATGACTCCTTGGCAGGAGGGGAGACATCCTTAGGTTCTTCACTAACTCCATGCGGATCACTTTCCATTCCGCTAGATAACAAGCTCTTCCTGTGACTTTGTAACGACCCGGGTTTTCGCGATCCTGAGTAATCGACATAAACTCAATGCCAACTATCCAAGCATCGGAAATACTAGATAGTTCAGGAAAAAAATTAGAGGGAAGGAATAGATAAGATAGAAACTTAGAATAGAAGAAGAACATGCAACATCAGAGTAAACATGAATCTCACAGTGGAACGAACAATATATAATAGATACATAACTTTGAAATAAAATCGGTACATGTGTACGGTAACATTATCAGAGTACAACACTTACAACACAGCGGAAATAACAATAGCTATAAAATCCTGAAGCCTCCTGCTCCAAGCTCTCCAAGTATATCTGTAAAATCCTGACTACTTGACTGCCCGTACAAAATTGGGCACCCAAGAGTTTAGGGAAAACAAAACAAAATAAACTCTGGGTCAGTCATGGGATTGGTGTGAGTAAACTCCAAACACTTGGTTTAACTTTTAAAATCCTTTTCAAAATCAATGATAATCGTAAGACCGATCCAAACATAAATACGGATGGTTATTACCTTATGATAACCCAAAATATTTCTTAAGATCAATATTTTCTGATATTATAATAATGTCTAAATCAAGTAGATAACAATCTAGTAGAACGCTTTCATCTAACGCTCAATCAAAAAACTACGGGCTCTTATTGGGTAATGAATTCCAAATGGCAAGGTATGGGACCACCTTCCGACAGTGTATCTCTAGAGAGGAATACACCGGGTTCAACAAGAACATCTTGTAATCTAGGCTAAACATGACCGGTCACTCATTTCGCTAGAGTGTACCGAATGTATTATCACCAACGGTTGGGATCGACAACCGTTTCCCGAAAGGGACAGCATCGAAATAGATTATAGAAGTAAATGAAACTCTAGATCAGGTGACAATACGTCCTAATTGGCAGCTAACCACTTAGCCATGCAACCTACCCGATTTTATACCATTTCCGGTTGTGAGGCTAGAGGTCATAACGTATCCTTTTACAAACCACATCTTCATTCACTTTGAATGTCACATCGTCATACCCGTTAAATCACAAATTGATTTCTCCAAAAATACCACGGGTATACAGCTAAGAGAAACGAATTCCTCCACCAGCAAACGTAACTACATTTGAAGAGATCAACTTATGTGATTTATAAAATATACTTCGTCAGACATTCTTCCATACAGGTCGTCCTGGGACTAGACAAACCGAAGGCACTATTATGCAAACAAGACAGCCCTTGCATAACTCCATCTTCAATTATCTTCATCATATTTGATCGCAACGCTAACGCCCATATAGAGTGGTTTTCAAATAATGAATCTGATCCCGGTCTCTCCGTATTGACGATGGAAAAATGGTCAAGAACTTTGATAGTCGGTGATTTAACTATCAAAGAAAAACATGTGTGCAAACAACGATATTATTTCCAGATGAAAATTCTATCAATCAATCATCAATCAACATTTATTCATTTCCCCATTTCTCGTTTCCATATATTCATCAAATCCTTATTTTCTAATTTTAGAAAATATTCGTTATTAACTTTGGAAAACATTTCTATTTCTGATTCACGCATCACTATCTTTTCACATATATCAATCTCTAACTGTAAACTAGTAAGAGAACAACCCCCTACGTATTAACCCCAAAGGCCAAAACCAACATCAGATCAATACCCAGACAGTTGTTTAATTTAACTAATCTCCTGTCAGTTTCTAATTCCTTTAACTCTAATTTAATTTCTATTTCAAACCCTATTTCCTTTGTAAATATTTTATTTGCAAAATATTTACTTAAATCCTTTATTCACATTAAATATAAATAATATTTCTTCTTTGCAATCAAAACAGTTTGATTTCGTATTTAAAACAATATCCCAAATCCAATTTCTATATATACTTCTAATTATAGAATTATTTATACAAATCTTTTTTTTATTTCTAACACTTAATCTCAATTATAATTCCCTTTATATAATTCTATTTATTTTATATAAATCCCTTTTATATAATTCTAGTTATTCTATATAAAAATATTTCATTTTCAATATTTACTTTGAAAATTTCCTTTTATACATTCTAGTAATTCATATGGTATTTAAAATACCAAATAACATGACCAGTGTCATCATAATCAATCACAGATTATATATCACATCATATACCACAATATATGAAAACAAACAATATTATAATATTGAGGAATCCAGTTTGATCCCTCCAACCTGTCTCCCTGCATCCATAGATGTTAAACAATATAAATAACATCGATTTCATTTCAATATGAAATATTCTGATAAACAGAATCAATATTTGATTAATGATATATATGTATATCGTTATCTACAATTTCAACCAATACATCAGCAATTCAACCAAACAATCAACACACAACAATCAATCATCATTTATCAATACTAGATTATATTTATAAAAATATAAACTCTACAGAATTAGTGAAATTTACTCACATTGGACGATCATCGTTAAATAACGATAATTGTCGCTTGATTCAGACAGACAATTTATTTCACTGTAAATTGTCACGAGCTCCAATCCACTCCAAACCAGTTCCATTGAGTAGCCCTCGTCCATACGATCCCAATGGATCTTGTTTTGCTAAATTCCGTTAGAATATGAATAAGAAATTCATTTTATAATTTATTACATTATTTTAAATTAAAATAGACTAACATTATTTTATAAATTTGGGCCTCAACCTTTTTTCCCCTTGGCCCATCCTCTCTTGAAAACCCGACCCGCTCAATCTCTCCTTCTTCCTCAACAAGGACCGCTCCAGTATTCCCCCAAACCATCTTCGATCCCTCACAATTCCCCGAATCCTTCATGTTACCCAAACCTAAACACACCATTATCCCTCTCTTCCAAAACTACATCACCTCATCTCAATCACAACCAACTCGCGCCCCCTGCCCATCTTGCGTCGAACCCGTACTGACTCACGCCTCCAGTGAAACTCGCGACACTTTTTATTCTGATAAAATCCCAAAAATACAAACAAGGTGCTAAAACTCTCACTGATTCCAAAAACGATATTCAATTCTCGATTCGATGCTTCTATACCCTTTCGAACCTCAACCCTAAGTCGTTGTTCAAAAACCCAAGGCACTAAAACCGACGTCGAACCCAGAAAGAACAGTATAGCACTGAAGAGATACTAAGTACGAACTTGAATACACTAGTCTTGGGATTTATAGATTTTTCTAGGAATTTATTTTGATTTTCTTACTTGCGATTTTTGTGAAGGGTGGTGGCGGAATGATTATCTGCCTTTGTTGACTGCGAATGAATTTATCTAGGTTTAGAAAGTTAGTATGGTACTTGTAGGTAAGATATATTCATTTTTAAATCAATTATTCTATTTGTTTTTATTCCAACGCTGTTTGTATATGTGCTTAAAAATTCGTGTGATCACATACAACATCCAAAAATCATGAAAATTGGCATGCAGCTACAGTTCGAAATTACGGACCCAATGAAACTGGTTTTGTCGAATTCCGACTTAGTTTGCTCTCACAACATATTTTTAAAGTCGAATTATTGACTATTTATTAGATAAAAATCCCGTACGGCCACATACTGACTCAAAAAATCATGGAAATTGAAATCTAACAATAATTTAATATTCCGGATCCAACAAAATTAGTTTCATCGAAAACGGAGGTCGTTTGCGAAACTGGCTATTTTTAAATCCCTAAATAAACCCATTTAAATATTAATATATTTAAAAATAATTAAATTAAATATTTATAAATAAATATTATCGTATATATTCACAATAGATTACCATACAGTTCCAGAATATTCCTATCTGAATTTATAACTTGATATTTCAAATCCAATGTTAAATCGATACCCAACTTATATTAAAAATCCTTTTATAATATAAATAAATCGTTATAAATTATAAAGGAATTCCATAGCGACTTTTCGAAAATTTTATTTGGACATAACTCAAAATCTACACAACGAAAGCTCGATTTTTTCTCTTCCATTAGAAAAATATACTTCACCAGCTCCGAAAGTTTCTTGTTTCACAGAAATCCGATTTATAAAGGATTCTGTATATATAAATTGAATCGCCAAATTACGAACTACAGCGCCATTTCGAGATCGATTTTAATTATAATATAATTATACGTTCAACTGTCATTTATATAATATATTCGTTAATATAATTCAACTCTAAACTGAATTATATATTATATATGATCCAATTCACACAATATTGTGAATTCCACTATTTCCGACTATTCTGCAATTTAAATATATTATTTAATTATTTATATTAATTAAATATTCAATATTATTTAATTCTGATCATTTTAAATTACCAAACCATTATTTAAATAATTTAAATAAATTATTTAATATACCGTAAAAATACAGGATATTACAGACTTGGTCTCCTCGAACCATTTCCACTCCAGATTCGGTTGGGAACTTTAGAAGTAAACACCAAGGTACGATGCATACCCTAGACTCTGTCAGGGCCGGTCGGCCCAAGAATGCATTGTACAGAGAATTTATATTCATTACGACGAATGAGAGGATTCACACTCTCCTATAATCTCCCTCCCCAATATCCACTGGAAAATCAACCATTCCAATCGACGTAGTTGTCGATGAATTAAAACTTCATATCTAACCAGTGCGTGGTTTTAAATCTCTAGCTTCTAGCTTCATATGATCGAAAGATTTTTTGAATAAGATATTGATGGAACTCCCATAGTCAACAAGAACTTTATGTATGGTTGTTGGGCCAATAATGGATGATATCACCAAGGGATCTATACATGGAGTCTCTACTCCTATGCTTTCTTGGTCGCCGAAAATTATGTCGTCTGTCATCATTTTCTATTGCTTGACCGGTGTAGCATCCTCGGGAATATACCACTTCCCCACCTTCAGATGCTTTGCAGCATTAACATACTGCTCCATTATTCTTGTGCTAAACCGCATAGGATGAGGTCCTCCGACAACGGTATTAACGACGATTTCTTTTCCTTTTTGTTGGGCGGTGGCTCTAGGAGCCGCCTGTCCTTGGTTCGGAGCTGAACCTCATTGCCTCCTGTCCCTTGGGGCAACTTTTTATTCATCTAGCTTTCCTTCACGCAATAACCTCTCTACCGCATCTCTCAAGTCCCAGCATTCGTTCGTCGAATGGTTATAAGTTTCATAAAACAAACGAAACTTTCGTGTTTAATGTTCCTTCTCAGTTGAGTCGCTTGGAAATGGTTTTTTGTACTGCATTACATTGCACGTATCCAAGTAAATGTTTTCCAAGGTATCATTCGATTGTGTGTAACTTTAAAAGGACTGGAATATGAGATGTTTCTTGGTATCACCTTTACGATTCTTGTTTCTTTTGTTGCTATTCTTGCCTTGGCATCCATTTCCTTCATTCTGATTGCCAACATTAACTTCAACCTAGCCAGAACTATCGCCAGATTGTCCGATAGCGAAGTTGCTTCGAATTTCCTCCTTTACAACCTTGTCGGATCTTCTTTTTCGGTTCAGGTACACATCTTCTTATTGCAGACGTATATTCGTATTCTCATAAAATAACTCAATAGTTGTAGGAGGTTTTCCAACCAAATACCTTCCGAATTCCATATCTTTATCAACCCCATCAATCATTGCCATCATGATAGTTCCCAGATTGGGGTTATTTACTTCAGTAGCAGCCATATTGAAGCGAACCAGATACTGGCTCGGAGTTTCTCCGTGGGTCTGCTTGACAACATAGAGCTCTATAACACTCTTTGATTTTAATGCATAAAGTCAAAATCGGTTTAAGAACTTCTCACTAAGGTCCATAAAATCGGGAACCGATCGAGGAGGAGACGAGTAAACCACAACATAGCAATTCCCACAAGATATATTGGGTAATCTTTACACATTATGGCATCAGGAGCTGCTGCATCATTCATATACCATGATTAATGCATCAAATGTTGTCGTGGATCAGTCTTACCTGAATAATGACTTATCGTGGGTAAGTTAAATCACTTCGGGAATTGTGCTTCCAAGATATCATATATAAAAAGGCGTGTGGCTACGGTCTATTCCCCAATCTTCGTTTGTGTTTCCTCGAATATCATGCATTATCTGATGCACCATCGCTGCTACTTCTGTACTGGTCAACACATGTTCTGACTCAACACTCTCGACTCTTCGAGATCCCCTGCTTCTGTCTCAGGCAATGTCACATGGTCCGTTGTCTGAGAAGATCTTCCTTGCCCCCTACGATCCAGATCAATCACAGGACAAGTGGGTGGAAGCACGGGAGCATGGGTGGTTGAGGAAGTACCGTTATCCCTAGGAAGTACATAGGATCTGTGCATCGGCATGAGCATAGGTTCTGCTAAGCTAAGGTCATTAGCGCCAAGCCGAATCGCTGCATCTTCTTGGGAATCCCGTGAACCAAATCGGAGTTATGAATATTTTCAGGCCTTTGGTAAGGCTTCCTCTGACGTGATGGTCTCTCATTCTCCTCCTTTGAGGATGTTCCCTCTTCCCCTTGGCGATACGGAGGAGATGGTATCCTTTATCTTCGGAATTCATTCCACTGTTTGACCATTACGTCCATGTTTGTAACGTCCTGGATTTTTACTGATTTATTTTAAACTGTAATTATAATTTTTTTCTTTAAAAGTAATTCATATAAATGATATAGAATGTAAATATTATATAAATTAGAATAATTTTTAGTTTAAAATCCTATGTATATATTTTTCTTGTTATTTATATATTTAAATGATGTTTTAACATCCTTGTTTATCTTGAAAGATAGTTTTAAATTGATTTAACTATTGTATATGCATATTAAAGCAAGCAAGTATTTTTGTCATTTTCTTTTGTGTTTTTAGTCTTGTTTTTAGCTCGTGGAAAAATATAAATACTAAGCAAATATCTTATTACTACACGTGAGTATTAGAAAGGCATGTCTCTTAAATACAAGAATTCACATGAAAAGATATAACATTTAATTGATTTGAATAGCAAGATCAATTACATCCAATGTAGATATTGTGTACAAAGATTTGATAACATCGAATCTATTTATACATAGCTATATATATAATATATATACATTGAATTGCTTAATAGCTATGTTTTTTTTTGAAGTACAATCTAATAGCTGGAATTACTTAGAATCAAAGTATGGTTCATAAAACAAAATTTGTAATGCATAAACACTTTAACATGCCTACACTTCTCTAAGCCTAGCCGAGCACAAGTTTCAATTGAAATGAAAAGATACACAACAATGTTCTTTTCAAATCAAATGTAGCCTAAGCTATGCATCTTCAAATCAAAGATATAGGCTTCCTTGAACCATCACATTCTATACCATAACCAAGCCTAGTTTTATCACATATTTGTGCATAGATAGGTAGACATTTGTGTACTTCAAGATCTGGACATACATATGCGTACTATCTTGGAGGAATTTATATAAAAAGCCTAGACACCACAATCATTTCAATCATGGGAAGGCGGCCTAAACTATTAGAGCAACTCCAATGGGTTACATGCTTAATATTCATGGCACTAATATTAAGCCCGTAAGTGGAGGCCTTTGGCCAGTGGTTTGGCGCCAATTTTATAGGCGCTAGGCTCCCGGCACCTATAAAATAGGCGCCAGGATTCTGGCCTATAACCCCCCATCCCACCTCGCCATTTTTCTTCATTTGCTTCCTTTTCAAGTTCTTGTTTTAATTTTGTTTTTAATAGAAAATTGAGTTGAAATGCCATAGTGTCCCACTAAAGTTGCAGGGAGAGTTGCTCGGGAAGCCGTCAGACGAGCAAGCAGGTCCATTACACACACCTCTGGCTCCTGGAGTATCAGCTAATGAGCTTCGTATCCTTCATGATCTTCCGGAGGGCTACCAGCATAGAGCCAATACTGCATTGTCCACGCTACATCTATAATTTAAACGTTAATGATTTCTAGTATTACGCGCTTTATAACTTAGTACGAGCTAAATAGCTATTATAGAAATTGAAAAACATTGCTTATTTCATTATATATAGGACAAGTACATTCATTATCGAGGTAGTTGGATGAAATGCATTACATTTTATAACACGCTTCCCACTCCTATTAAAGATAGGATGCAACATAGTCCCTTTGGTCAGTTTTTATCTATTAGACCTATTCAGTCATTTGACAGACCCCTGTTACAGGAACTATGTGAGCGGTGGTGGCCGACCACATATACTTTCCATTTTTCTGACTTTGAGCTTGGCCTCACTCCTGTTGATTTCTGTATGCTGACCGGTATTGAGATTGGTCGTCTTGATCGTAGACCGATTCCTTTTGTTGATTTGTATGAGTAACCCCACGTGTTTTCCGTCTTCTTACCCCTTTTTGATGCTACCAAAATTAGTAGTGGTGCGGTTCCATTGACTTACCTGCAGCAGTACATCACCTTGTATTCGAGTCGCCCAGATTTTGTAGAAGGGGTGACTAGGGCATTTTTATTGTACTTGTTTGGGTCGACTTTTTTTCAAACCACAAAAGTACCGTTCGGTTGGGTTATCTAGTTTCGATTACTATGTTGGATCGTCTTGATACGATAGATTAGGGCATAGCTATACTAGGTACTCTATACACCGCTTTAGATTTATATGCGCTGCGAGACGTCAGAGAGATGCATGCTTTTTGGTATATTTTGCCCATTTGGTATTATGAGTTCACGGCTAACATGCATCCATGAATGGTAGAGATGGTTGCTCAGGTAGGTGAGCAGTTTTTTCCGCGGATCAGATGATGGGAGAGTATTCATTATGTACCTCATGCTCTATTGGGTGTACTTCATGATTTGATGGAGTCTAGAGCACAACTTGACATGCGGAGTCGGGGATATCTCATACGCACTCCTTGGACGGCACATTTGTTCCATCTGACATCTGCGGGTCTATGGTCGACGACCACCCGATGGTGATTGCATATACACTCTCTACTTATAGAGTGGCTTTACAAACACCCGCTTATATGCCTATGTGGTATTGGGGCAATAGGTGTGTGTATCAGATCGGCGAGGATTTACGTTTACCAGGAGATCCGTTATCTTACGAGGACATGTTTGGCAGACGTAGGTTGATTGGGGTGCAGTACCTACAGGCCCTACGGGAGGTTGGTTGGGTTGATATTAGCCCATTCTTCATTGATGGAGATTACGATTCTTATTGGGCTAGGGTTGCTCCACGTAGACTGATATGTCCTGATTATGCCCGGGGGGTTAACTTCGATCATTTAGGACCTCATATGGCAACAGGTAGAGTTCAGGTACCTCAGGTTTCATTTGACCCTATTCCCTCCTAGTTTACGCAGCCTACTATGCAGTTACCTCAGGTTTTATTTATGGTACCTTACGTAACGCTTATCACATGTCTTTGTAGTACACACATTGGTTGGACCGGTCTAGAGCTACCCTTGGTGTTTATCGTGATATGACTCTTGCACATACTCACATGATGCATGATATGTACCTGAGTCATACACAGATGTTCGAGTCTCAGATCGATCAGTTATCAACCAGACTTGCCGTGTATGATCCTTTTGCACCCGCCGATGTTGGGGCCAGTGGGTCTACGACTAGAGATGTTGGTGAGGACATTGGTCTCGATGATATGCCGATCCATGATGCCGATGAGTATAACGCTGTTGATGAGGATGACGATGTTGTTGATGATGACGATGGTGATGAGGACGACGACGGGGCTGACGGCGACGATGTTGATGATCATGTCGAAGATGATGATGGGATTGACGATGATGGAGGTATTCCTTTGTAGTGGTATTGATGTGTTATTAGTGGACTATTGTAGTATGTCCATGTCCTATACTAATGATGACACTTGTACTTCTGCATCTTCGCTTACTATAGTTTTGTTGGACTTTAGTATTACTTTTGTGGTTTATTTGTATTATTAAGGGGACTGTTGTAGTTTGTCTTTATATTGTCATGTATTCTCTAGTTGTACATCTTCAGTGGACTGTAGTGTTGCTTTGTAGTTGTTTCGATGTATTATTAGCGGACTGTTGTAGTAGTTTCATATCTTGTACTGATGCTGGTAGTTGAACTTCTGTATCTTCGATCACTTTATTAGTTGTTGACTTTATAATGACTTTTGTATTTGTTAAAATTTCATTGCAGTACGCATGATTGTTACTTAATCTTGATTTTGTTATTGCAAATTATTATATTGTTTTAGTACGACTCCAAACCAAGTTAAGTTTTGTTTATAACTATTTGTATTATTTTGGATAAATGTCGTTTAGTCAAAACGGGGACAACATACAGCATACAACTACGAGAAATGATACATCATTATAACAAAATATCGGATACAACATCATTATAACATATAACATATAGCCTACAACAACATTATAGCAAAATATAGGATAAATGATACATTCCGCATTCGACCCAACATACAGCATACAACTACGATACAATATGGCAGAACGACCGAACATTCCAGATTACTAGTACTCTTAGTTTCGCGAAGAACCGTAGCACCCATACAATAGTTCTGGTTTTGTTGCAATGTTCAATCTTTTCAAGCGACCGACCTCTGCTTGCATCTCAGTGCATACTGGACACCCCTTTCAGTCTAAGGTGAATCGAACCACGAAAAAAAATTATAATGTTGCAACCCTTGTACGTTCTGTGCATCAATGTATTCCTTGCACCCATAAAATCGACGACCGGCATTGGTTTGACTTTCAGAAACAACCACTTTGCATTCCACTCTGCAATAGCAAAGAAGAGACCAACCCCTCATGCTAGAGCTTGACCTATCGGGGTTCTGACGAGCAGCAACTTCCATCTACCGAGCATGATATGTTTTTTGAACTGGTCCAATTCGTGGGACAACAACGTTTGATTGTATGGCACAAAGAAGTTCATATTCTACTTCTCCAACTTCGAATTGGACATTCGATTGTGTTTCAGGCACAATCTCTACATCTTCGATTGTCTCTTATTCCTTTTGTACTGATTGTGTAGTTGAATCATCATTTCATCATCGTATTCCCAACTAGACATTATATGTAGAGAAAATGTGGATAGCAGAAAATTATTGGAGAGTTTGAAATAATGAAGACAGGAAGAAGATGCAGGGTCCTCTTTAATAACGCATGTACTTTTCCCGATATATTAAAGCATTAAACATTTAGTGCGGTAGTTGCAGCATTAATTGGGGCGCCTTGTCCAGTAATTTGTATTTTTCCATGGCCCGTTTTTTTAAGAATGATGGACAGGTAGCAGAGATTCCCTGTCTCGTTTGTACTAGTGATGTCGACTTTATTCTGAAGCTAGGCCTTAGCGATATTGATTCCTTGTCTCGTTTCTAATGTGGATGGCGAATAGACCATGTTACTTGGTATGCAACAAAGATTCCTTGTCTAGTTTCTATAGTTGATGGCGACTTAACCCTACCACTTAGTCCTTGGTAAAGACTCCCTTAATCATTTATAATGTTGTTAACGACTTAACAAAGATTCCTTGTAAAGTAAACAATTGAGAACATACATGACACATATACTATTTCGCATAACGATACAATTAAAAAAAAGCATAAAGCCACAACAAATCATGAAGATACAACAACTACTGATACAAGATGCCAACTAAAACATCAAAGTAGACATAGGAAATAGTTTCTTAACCCAACGTCTCATTACGTTGAAACTCAAGGGAGTCTCGTTACGTTCAATCGCAACTGCTCAATTTCATTTTTGAGGCATCTAATCTCTTGTTCAAGTTCGTTTGCATAGGTTATTCCCCTTGGGCACAGAGGCTCGTCTATCCATTCCATGTAATTGCATCCATTCGGATACGATGGACATTTCTGCATGCGGCGACCTATATTTTTTCCCTCTGCTCAAACAACAACTTCAACTGCATAACCGTAATTGCAACAAACTGGATAAGAGTCAACTTCCTGTTCAGAAGGTGGTACTCAATACACCTCTACTTCTTGTCGTGGTTGAGGGAACGATTGTTCGTACGATGGTTGAACATGGGGTACTTGAGCTTCAGGTGGAAGTTGAACGTTCCCCGGTTCGTACGGTGCTTGAGCCTGAGGTTTTAGTTGGTTTAGAAACTGGAATTCATCTTCCATCTCCTGAAGTCTCATCTCTTCGTAAGCCTGTTCCTAAGAGTCTGTAGATGATGGCCATGAAGGCATTGTTGTCGGAATGGAAAGAGGAGTTGGAAACAAGGTTGTTTGAGTGAGGTAAGTTGGGAGTATTTTGAGAGAGTTATATAGCTGCCCGCCGCAAAATAATGAAACCGGTCAATGCTCACGTGGAAGAGTACGACCCCTATTTTTAAACTCCTACATGTATTGAATTGTTTAACGCACCCGAGGGCGACCCCTGTTTTTAACTCCTTTATGTATTGAATTGTTTAATGCATATGGGGACAAACCATATTTTTTAACTCCTACATGTATTGAATTGTTTAATGCACCCGGGGATGACCCCTATTTTTTAACTCCTACATATATACAAACCTGACACTATGATAATACAACTCACAATAATTGTAAAAACCCGTAACTTCCCCGTGAAGGAAAGCGCGGATAATTCGAGAACAACACACAAAAGAACGCAGACAGAAGAACATCTCATTGTTTATTACAACAATTCCATCAGAATACAAGAATAAACAGAGTATAAACAAATAAAATACACTCGATAAATATCATAGATTACAATATATTACATAGCAGCGGAAAATAACACAAAATACAACTGAAGAAGATACACGGATACAAAGCTTTCCGGATATCGTTCCAGCTGTAAACCAGGTTCCTGTG
Source organism: Allium sativum (assembly GCA_030737875.1). Classification (NCBI taxonomy): domain Eukaryota; kingdom Viridiplantae; phylum Streptophyta; class Magnoliopsida; order Asparagales; family Amaryllidaceae; genus Allium; species Allium sativum. The sequence continues at coordinate 550,413,783 of CM060916.1, forward strand.
AATATAAATCTGCAAAACTAAAACTACTAGCTGTCCGTGTCAAAATAAGGGCACCCAGAGTTTAGGTTAAAACAATAAACTCCAGGTCAGTCATGGGACTGGTGTGAGAACTAAAACAGTTATTAATCTTTATTTTAAAGTTAGGTAAATCAAGGGACCACGCCGTATAATACGGAATGGGTTTCCTCCCAAGAATGCCAGTGCATAAAACAAATAGCGCAATGCTAAATAAAGAAAAATGAAGCTATTATAAGACCCAGGTCCTATCACACAATGCAACGCAAGCCGGGGGATAGGGTTTTCCCTTATAATAGCCAAAGAATGCTTAGTACGTTTAAAAACAAATCATTTGATACTATAATAAGTGTATAGTGTCTAAAACAATTTCAATCATAAATATCAATCATATGCGGCATAGCATCCCATGCTACTATGTCGCCAATACTAGGCTCTACAAATAAAACCGCAAATGTCACGTATTTGGAAATTGGATTTCCGTCTGTGAACCGAGGCAAAAGATAGTCCTCTACCGATTCGAGACTGTCTAGCCCGAGCCTCAAGCAAGTACTCAGTCAAGCCTTTGGATCGCCAGGGCCGGTCCACCGATGTGGATTAAAATTCCTGAACACTGCGTTTCCCCACCCTTTGGGGCGTAAATGAGCCAACGAATGACTCCATCGGACCCAGATCGTCCGATCTAACCGAGGCGCCTCGCAACAGCAACAACCACATAAGTCAAACTCGTCAGGGCGTGTAAAACCACTGACGCCACTTCTAACTAGAAAAAAATGCATGTCCTCCCTGAGGTCCTTCTCCCGTTTTTGGTTCACAACCGGGGTGTGAGGCTCGCGACTCAACGTTACACAAAGCTACGCCACACAGGCCATGCTTTGATCATCTACCACAAGACTCTGCTTTTCAATAAAAGCCTTGATCATTTGCATCTCAGCATGCCACACAGGCAAACCACTCTATGCAACCAATATCCATTAATCACACAGAATGATATCCAATGTCAGACACACAGTCCATTTACAAGTCCGTTCTGGGTCTGAACGAAACCGGAGGCACTTTCCTCGCATATCCATCGATCTCCAAATACGTCTGGACGATCACTAACTATTTCCATCTTCTTGGGTGTACAACCCAATCAAGATCATCAGTAATCACCCGAACGATGTGAAGACTTCCGGTCTGCATCCACCATCTTCATCTTTGACTCATCGTCGAATCGGTTATTCAGAATGGGATAACCCGGTCTTTCTGAAAAACCCGTGTATATAATAAACAAGTGTTACACAAACACAACATACGCCTCATTCCAATTCATCAGTCACTAACCGTAAATTAATCAAGAGAATAATTTCCCAAATATTAACCCAGAAGGCCGAAACCAACATCAAATCAATACCCAGGAAACCATTCTGCTTAGTTGACCTACAGTTAGTTTCTAAATTTCACATTCTTAGGGAAAGGTTCCCATTAATTTTATCAAAGATAAATTCTTTTAAATTTATTCTTTAATCTTCTTTTGAATATTAATTCAAACTAGTCGGGATTAGCGAACCACACCGGAGTAATCATTTATTTTATTTCCCAATCCCCACCTATTCATCCCATGAAGTAAAACTGGTCATACTTCATATCTAACACCACAGTGTTATCGGTAAATTCAATTACCATTTCACGTTCAAATCTAATTAAAGATTTAACTATCGCCTGGAGCAAAACTGGTGATATCCCCTTCTCGATCTTTTCAATCTAATTAAAGATTCATTAAAACTCCACTTAGTTTTAATCTTTAACTGGGTTAAAGAATCAGTGTCATTTAAAACACGGTTCACGATAAACCCAAAATCACCTTCCATTAATTATCGGGTTAAAGAACAAGTGTTATTTAAAACACTGTTCACGATAAACCCAAAAATCAATACAATTCAATTCCAATTAAATATTATTTAATTGGTACACTTCATGTAACACCCCACGTCCATTAATGTCACTCACAAAGGGAATGCATTAACTTCCATGGAGGTTATAAGTGAATATAGAACAGAAAAATTACAACAAGACAGATAATAAGTAGTACTTGGAAATCTAAAACTTCATTTTATTGCAGTGGAAACATGTTTATTACATCACAAAACCATTAATCAGAGTCAAGTACATTATCCATCTTCATAAAACAAAATACATAATCCCATTACACAAATAGCCATTAAAGAAGACAACAAGCTGGACTTTACTTCAAGGGTCCAAGCTTTCCAAAGAGATGAAGCAATCCAATCAAGCTCCACTAGAGCTGGGCCCAACCTGAGGACCTGGAGGGGGAAAAGGATAGAAATGGAGGGGGTCATGTTGTATATAACGTTGTTGTATACACAATTATATGATTTTTGTTTGAAGATAACAACCAAATATATATTATTATAAATGTGTTAATAACTGTACTGTTCTATATATTCATTACAGATAGGAATATAATATTTCTGTTTAAATAAAATACAATAGTACAAAAATTTAAATATTCACACAGTGTTTTATTTGAACAGGATATTTTATTTCAATATCAAACAGTACAGTTTTTACAACTCCATTTATTTGAACACTTCACTGATACAATTCTTTTCATTTTTCATATACAAAACTCCTTGTTACATCACTCATCACTCAGTTATATATATATATATATATATATTTACAGACTCATATTCGCATGTGTACGTTTTGACACTTATACACATTGTTCACTGATATAGTCTTCAGTCTTCTGTCTTTACTGTCTTCACAGCTTATCAGTCAGTCCAGTCTTCTTACCTATCATTACAGAAACACACACATAGTATCTGGTACAGAAATGATTTCTAAAATTCTAAGCAGATATATTTTTTATTTTGAAAATTTATTTGCCTCAGATCTCGGTGTGTTTCTCATCATCTTTCAGACTTGAACAAGCCACGCCATAACCATACTGGTTTACTGATCAGAACCAGCTGATTCTGACCAGCCTCAACACAGTACAATTTGACTACTGTTTTGTTTCTTTGTGTTTCAGGACAAGATAAAAATCAAAAGAGAAATGGAATAATACTTTGGTTCAGCAAATTCAAACATTCAAAAATATTTTAAAGATCAGTTCAAGTAAAGATCATAGCAAAATCAAGCAAGATCATGTGATACAATGTGGCAAATCACTTTCTCTTCAAAACAGCAAAAACTGGTGGACTAGAATACATGGTGCAATCAACACAAGTCAGGATTCATACATAGCACATATGAAAACAATTAAATGAAAAGTCAAAAGCAACTTCATGATCAAGCAAATTGGCTTGGCAATACAAATCAAACATCAAAGGTCGAGCTCAAGACTGTATGCAGATCATCCCAAACATGTTCAAATCATGTCCAAGTGTGTTAGTGCAATGTTTCAGTTCACACAGGAATAATAATACATGTAGTGGCAAAATTGAGACAAGTGCTGGCAAGGGTCAAGTGTACATGTTACAAAGGTTCACACAGCACATTCAAGTTAAAGCATGAATCTTTCAAAGTGATGGATCACTCAATATACAAGTGAACTCAAATGGATGGATCAAGGCAGCATGAAGGTGTAAGTGTGCATGGCTACAGCTATATATATATATATATATATGTGTGTGTGTGTGTGTGTGTGTGTGCATAGTACAAGCAGCAAACATACATGGGAGACTCAAGTCAATGCACAACATTGCTTCAGCATATATGACATGGAAGGAGGCTAGATAAACAACACAAATGCAGCCACAAGTGTACTCAGTTAAGCTCAAGCAAGTCGATATGCACATGGAACAGGAGATCAATACAGCAGTGTATGAAGTTCATGGTGAACTCATGCATGGTTCAAGAACATGGCATCAAGTGATAAAGCAGCAGTATAACCAAAGTGGTCAAGTATATATATGCAAACTATCATACATGAATGGTGAAAATCAAAGCAGTACAAATGGGAATTCAAGTCTGTGTCAAGGGTAGCTATGTGCCAGAAAATATTGCATGTGCTACAAACAGATTTACATAGCTGTAATACTTGTGTACAAGGAAATGAACAAGAGCATGGTCAAGCATGTACATCAAAATCAGGTTTGGCATGCATGCAGCTTTCTTTTTGTTCCCAGGAATTCAAGTGATTAAATCACAATGCATGTTTTGAGAAGTTGACAAATAATTTTAAAGCTGCTCAAAAAATATTTGTTAAGTTTCTATTGTGTCCAGAAAAACACAATTCTTTTTTTTGGCAAGTTCTTAAAAGGTATTACTCAATCAACAATTCGAAATTCAATCATGCATGGACCACAAGAGAATCAGAATTTTTCTCAGGAAATCAGGTTTTAAATGGGCAAGTATCTTTTGCCATATTCAATAAATGTCATGCCGAGGTGATTAAACCAAAAAGGGAAAGCCGATAAAATCTTTCAAGTCATTTTCAGAGCAATCAAAAGAGAAAATCGCGCAACTAAATCAAGCCGAGCAAAAGTCCATTTCAGTCAAACAAAATTTCCAGTTTTATATAAAAATCATGGACTTAATTTTGGCAAGGATTCAATTACAGTAGGCAATATGTTTCTGAAATCAAGATGCAATTTTTGGAAATGCTCATCTAGTTTCGGGTCAAATTCATTCAAGCTAAAATCACAAAAGAGGCAACCACAGAAACATCACACAAGGATTCATTCATGGCAACAAATTCAGCAATTCTTTCTCGAGCAAATCAGTGTTTAAATTGAGGCATATTAAGGCAGCAAATTCAAATTAAATCGAAGGAAAATCAAAAGGGGCAACAAAAAAAAATCAGACCAAGCCACTTAATTGAAATCAGAGAGCAAGTTACGGATTATATAATCCTATTTATCACCGATTCATCATAGGCAGAGTGAGATCATCGAGATCGAAACCCACAAAATCAGTTAAATTTTTTCAAAGAAACAAAATTTCACATAACTCACTGATTCGATCGAGCCAGAAAGCAACTCCAAGTCAGACGAGGAAAGCCATCGAAGAATCAAGCTTCAGAGTTATCACAACGTCAACAATCAAGCATCGATTTGGTCTGGAGCAATCGAAGAAACCCTAGGTTTCTCAAGCCGCCGCCATATTTTTTCCTCAGAGGCAAAGGAGATCGGGCAAGAGCAAAAAGAATTGGGCTGGTCAACTTGGCCTTGACTAAGCCAAGAATTTAAAAAGGGGATGACCCCTTATTTTATTTCCTAAGGGTTTTGTATTCATTTACCTTTGTTTTGTTTCAGTTTTCTTTTTGTGTTGTAAAAACCAAACGAACTGGTTCTAGAAGTCTATAAAATTCCAGGGTTCCAGTCAAAGTGTTGACAGGAAGTCCACTAGAGTCTGTAAATCTAGGGTTACTGGTTACAAGGTTGTAATTTGGGAAAATCTGATCTAGGGGATTAGATCAGTTAGGGTTTTGAGCGTAGGGTTAGAATAGGAGCAGGGTTTGCGAGTGTACATGGTCTTGTATGCGGGATCTGTTCTATCACCTAGTAGAAACTTTAGAAATGCAGCAGTAGGCAGGGTTTTGCCGAAGCTGGGTATATCTGTGTGTGATTTATTTTCTGCATTTTTGTTTCTGCTATATTCTGTGATCAGTTTATTAATATATATCTCGTTAGATTTTTTAATTCAGTTAAAAACTGTGAAAAACCCTATTCACCCCCCCATCTAGGGTTATTCTAGATCCAACAAGTGGTATCAGAGCAGGTATTTTTTAACTCTAGAGTCATGGATAATCCTAGTTGTCAGTCTAGCGAGAGTCAGTCCAGTTCATCTCCAACTATTTTCACTGGAACGGATTTTTTAAACTGGAAATCCAGAATGGAATTTTATTTAAAATCTGTTAATATTAAATGTTGGGATGTTGTTATCAATGGGTACGATAGGGTAGATAAAGTTTTTAATTCTCGTGCTACACATATTTTATATTCTTATCTTGATGATGATCAATACAGTCTGATTTCCCATTGTTTAACTGCACAGGAAATCTGGATAGCTCTCAATACGAAGTATGGACAAATTGATAACTGCAGCTCAAAACCCCAAAAAGTCAACTCAGCTTTAGATCTATGCTTAACTAGCCTTACAGATGAAAATTCAGATGGATCAGTTGATGGAGAATCAACAAATGCTGAAACAGAAAATTTCTCATATGAAGATCTGGTTTACATGTGTCTTGATTTAACAAAATCTGTTGATAAACTCCAACTAAAAAATAAGTCTCTGAAATCTAAGAATTTTGAGTTGACCAGCAAAATTGATGAATTGGAATCACAACTTGAATATGTTAAAAATTCTTCAAATTCAGTTTGCAAAAATTGTTTGAAATTGAAAACCAATCTTGTTCATCTCAATAAAAATATTCAAAAGTTTGAAGATGAAATTTTGATCTTAAATGAGAACAAGACAGAGTTATCAAATTTAAATAACCTTCTGCAAAAAGAATTTGAAAATTTTAAAACAGATATATATTCCAAATTTGAAATTGCTGAAAAGGAGAATTTGTTGAAATCTGTTTTGATTCTGAAAGAACTGGAAAACGAGATTGAAAAATCCAAGAAATTTGGGTTTGAAAAACAAAAACTTTTTGAATCTGAGATTGTTGAGTCCCAAACCAAAATTAATCTGCTTAAAGATGAAAATTTGTTTTTGAAATCTAATTTTGAAAGATGTAAGATCAATGAAAATAATTGTTCAGATTTATTGAAAGAAAATGGTGATCTTAAAACTAAAATTCAACAACTTGAAACAACCCTGACAAAATTTTCAAATGGTGAGAAATCTTTAAATATGTTGTTGAAAAATCAATTTTCATTGGGAAATAGAAGTGGACTTGGTTTTGGGAAATCTGAGTTTTCTGAAAGGAGAAGCTCAAACGATTTTAAAATTCCTTCAACTTTCTTTGAAAAAAATTGTCTTGATAATTTGAACTTTGTTAATTCCAAAGGATTTTTGAATCAAAAGAAAATTTTGAATTTATTTTGTAATAATTCATCTAAACAATCCTGGATCCCAAAAAGAGATAAAACAAACCTCGTTAAATTCAAACAGATATGGGTTCCAAAGGAAACAAAGGTAAATTCAGATGGATTGTTATACAAGCAAGTCTGGGTACCGAAAGATGTTAATAAAACTGCGAGTGGTTTTTCTAATTTTGTTAGACCACTCAATCCTCTCAACTGTTAGGTACCGAAGAAGGGAGGCTGAGGAACTACTGTGCTGAAAAGAAATTTGAAATCAAGCTGATTTATACTTCTGTATCATTTACAGTTCCTTTAGCCAAAATCTGTTGAGTTAGAGATTCTGATTTACACTGGATTCTGGTATGATCTCTAAACTCACCTCTGTATATATTTTTCTGTTTTGATTCTCTTTTTTTTGTTTATTTCTTCTTCTTCTCCTTTCTATCTCTTTCTTCTGTCTATTCTGATTTGATTTGTCACTGCCATATTTTTTTGTGCTTCTTGAATTGCAGTATTCATGATATTCTGGAAATTTGTTTTGCGTGTATAAAACTCTGATGTTTTTAATTATTTCCAGATCTTGTACTTAATCTTGTAAATATCTGCAATTGTTTTGAAGTATATTCTTATTTCTGAATCCATAACAGTGTTGATGTATTCGTGCCATATCTTGAACACTGTTAATTCGAATTCTAAATTTCTGAAGATCTGAATAATTAATGAAATTTCACACTCTTATGCTGTTTTGAGTTTTTTTTTAATTAATTTTGGAAACGCTTAAAATATTATACTCATTACAGTACACTTTGTTATTTATCAGTTGTGATAATTTCTTTAATTTTTCAGTTTGGCTTAGACATTTTTTTAAATCTGTCTTACATCTTGAAATTTACCGTTATTCATGATCATCTGGTTTTTTTTTTGTTTGAGGTCATTTGAAATTTTTGATATTTTGAATCTCACACACCTCTCAAATCTGAAGTTATTAATTATGTGTGATTGATTCATTGTATCTCATGATTTACATTTGTTCAAATGATTTCAGATGAACCATTATTTTTGGATCATGAATTATTATTCAGTCTTGATGTAAATGATCTGAAATCTCTCTTGTGATTGTCAAAAATATTTGTGAAAACTCTTTTGAAAAAATGGTCATAAATATCATTGTTATTGTATGATTATTTGATTTGAATATATATTTGTTTAAAATCATTTGAAATTATTTATTTATTGAATCTCACACATAATTTTGAATCTGAAATATAACCTGGTGTGATTGATTCGTTAAATACTAATACTTTCACTTTTCTTCAAATGATTTAAAATAAAGTATATTTTTAATCTGGGATCATGGAATTTTTTTTTGTGACCATCATCTTGACTTGTTGGCTTGGAAACTGTCTTTGTACTGCTCTGATACTGTTTTCAAATAACTGCCTGCTTTAATCTGACTGCTACTCTGATACTGTTTCAAATAATTGCTTGTTCTTGTCTGCAGGTTTGAAAAATGTGCAAATTTTTTAATTCTGTCTGTTTTGGGCTTTGTGATTAAAATTTGTTAATAGAGACACCAAGTGGTATCAGGAGTGCTTATATTTGTTTCACCCATCTGTACTGAGATTCAAAATTTCACCTTATATAGATCCACACATATTTTTTTTGCCTTATACAAATAAATGTGCTAAATTTGTCTGGCTAAGTTTGTGTTTAAATTTCTTTGGTCTGAGATGTCCATGATAGTCCATCAGGGTGTAATTAAATTCCTCGATAAAGGAGTCTACAATTGGTATCAGCTTTTGCATCCATCTGTTTTTGAATTTTAACCTTGTATAGACACCATACACATTTCTTTCCCTTGTATAAATCTGTATAAATTCCTCTTGTAATTGATTTTCAATTTTAAAATTATTTATTTTTTATTCATTCAGAAATTGAAATCAATATCCAATTTGTGCTGTGTTTATAATTCATCAAAATTATTATCAGTTTTTGAAATTGTGATGAATTGTGACTGCAGTATATTTCACAATAAGAGGAGATTTTATTTGGATTTTCATGATGGTTGAATATTTATTATAATATCTTTGAACTGGCAATTATTTCACGACCATCACCTTTATCTATCACCCGTCTGCTATCCATCATGATTTTATATTAATGTGGAGAGTTTATTTTTTTTTTAAAAAAAGGGGAAAAATCATCTTGTTTTAAAACAGTGAAAATTATTTGTGATAGAAATGTGACTATATTATTATTCAGAATTAGTGAGAATTGAAAATTTTCAATAATCCCTGTACAGTCGAGCTTATTCCATAATATAATTAATTTAGAAATTTATTTCACAGACCATTTCTGTACCTACCGCATTTCTATCATCCATTTTTGGTTTTATATACTGAGGAGTTTTTTTTTTCTTTTAAAGCGAAAATGATAAAAATATAATTAATATATAAGAGTGTCTCTAACCTCATTTAAAAATCCAAGCTCTGGTTATACATGGTTATGAGACGTCTTATAATTTAAGCTGCGACTGATCCCATTTAAAAATCCAAGCTCTGGTTATGCGTGGTCAGTGTGCTCTCAAAAAAAAAAGGAAATAAAGTGCTAAAAATAGAAATAAATTTGAAATTCTCCTCTGAGTATAAAAACCAGCCTATCAATCCATCTTCTAATCTGTGAAATGTTTTAAAATTTTATGACGTATTATGATTTGTTGATTGACAGGTATTGGGATTTGAGATTATTCGATCTTGTCACTTAAATTGAATTATTAATTATAGTCCAAATTCATCACTGTTTTTTGTGCTTTTTTTTCTTTGAAAATAATTGGAAATCATTTTTATAACTCTCCCCGTCTATATAAATTTCATCGTAAATCCGTCATTATCTGAAATGTGAAATATGCCACTAGTTCTCAGTTTATTATGATTTTTGTTTGACTGATTGAGATTTATGATGACCGTCTTTCCTCTTATGCTGAAATTATATTTTTAGTCTTTTTTCATCTGTATTTTAAACTCTGTATCCTTTTGATGATAACAAAAGGGGGAGAATGGATTAGATTTTGATTTATGAGTGAATTTTTTATAAATATTTTTATTTTTGGAAATTTATTTTTCTTTCTTTTTCACTCATGCACAGTTATAGGGGGAGAATTCAAATAGGGGGAGTTTCTATTGTTCACTGTAAAACACATTTATTATATTCAAAATCTTAATATTTGTTTGTCATCATCAAAAGGGGGAGATTGTTGTATATAACGTTGTTGTATACACAATTATATGATTTTTGTTTGATGATAACAACCAAATATATATTATTATAAATGTGTTAATAACTGTACTGTTCTATATATTCATTACAGATAGGAATATAATATTTCTGTTTAAATAAAATACAACAGTACAAAAATTGAAATATTCACACAGTGTTTTATTTGAATAGGATATTTTATTTCAATATCAAACAGTACAGTTTTTACAACTCCATTTATTTGAACACTTCACTGATACAATTCTTTGTATTTTTCATATACAAAACTCCTTGTTACATCACTCATCACTTAGTTATATATATAAACAGACTCATATTCGCATGCGTACGTTTTGACACTTATACACATTGTTCACTGATATAGTCTTCAGTCTTCTGTCTTTACTGTCTTCACAGCTTATCAGTCAGTCCAGTCTTCTTACCTGTCATTACAGAAACACACACACAGTATTTGGTACAGAAATGATTTCTAATATTCTAAGCAGATATATTTTTTATTTTGAAAATTTATTTGCCTCAGATCTCGGTGTGTTTCTCATCATCTTTCAGACTTGAACAAGCCACGCCATAACCATACCGGTTTGCTGATCAGAACCAGCTGATTCTGACCAGCCTCAACACAGTACAGTTTGACTGCTGTTTTGTTTCTTTGTGTTTCAGGACAAGATAAAAATCAAAAGAGAAATAGAATAATACTTTGGTTCAGCAAATTCAAACATTAAAAAATATTGTAAAGATCAGTTCAAGTAAAGATCATAGCAAAATCAAGCAAGATCATGTGATACAATGTGGCAAATCACTTTCTCTTCAAAACAGCAAAAACTGGTGGACTAGAATACATGGTGCAATCAACACAAGTCAGGATTCATACATAGCACATATGAAAACAATTAAATGAAAAGTCAAAAGCAACTTCATGATCAAGCAAATTGGCTTGGCAATACAAATCAAACATCAAAGGTCGAGCTCAAGACTGTATGCAGATCAGCCCAAACATGTTCAAATCATGTCCAAGTGTGTTAGTGCAATGTTTCAGTTCACACAGGAATAATAATACATGTAGTGGCAAAATTGAGACAAGTGCTGGCAAGGGTCAAGTGTACATGTTACAAAGGTTCACACAGCACATTCAAGTTAAAGCATGAATCTTTCAAAGTGATGGATCACTCAATATACAAGTGAACTCAAATGGATGGATCAAGGCAGCATGAAGCTGTAAGTGTGCATGGCTACAGCTATATATATATGTGCATAGTACAAGCAGCAAACATACATGGGAGACTCAAGTCAATGCACAACATTGCTTCAGCATATATGACATGGAAGGAGGCTAGATAAACAACACAAATGCAGCCACAAGTGTACTCAGTTAAGCTCAAGCAAGTCGACATGCACATATGACAGGAGATCAATACAGTAGTGTATGAAGTTCATGGTGAACTCATGCATAGTTCAAGAACATGGCATCAAGTGATAAAGCAGCAGTATAACCAAAGTGGTCAAGTATATATGTGCAAACTTTCATACATGAATGGTGAAAATCAAAGCAGTACAAATGGGAATTCAAGTCTGTGTCAAGGGTAGCTATGTGCCAGAAAATATTGCATGTGCTACAAACAGATTTACATAGCTGTAATACTTGTGTACAAGGAAATGAACAAGAGCATGGTCAAGCATGTACATCAAAATCAGGTTTGGCATGCATGCAGTTTTCTTTTTGTTCCCAGGAATTCAAGTGATTAAATCACAATGCACGTTTTGAGAAGTTGACAAATAATTTTAAAGCTACTCAAAAAATATTTGTTAAGTTTCTATTGTGTCCAGAAAAACACAATTCTTTTTTTGGCAAGTTCTTAAAAGGTATTACTCAATCAACAATTCGAAATTCAATCATGCATGGACCACAAGAGCAATCAGAATTTTTCTCAGGAAATCAGGTTTTAAATGGGCAAGTATCTTTTGCCATATTCAATAAATGTCAAGCCGAGGTGATTAAACCAAAAAGGGAAAGCCAATAAAATCTTTCAAGTCATTTTCAGAGCAATCAAAAGAGAAAATCGCGCAACTAAATCAAGCCGAGCAAAAGTCCATTTCAGTCAAACAAAATTTCCAGTTATATATAAAAATCATGGACTTAATTTTGGCAAGGATTCAATTACAGTAGGCAATATGTTTCTGAAATCAAGATGCAATTTTTGGAAATGCTCATCTAGTTTCGGGTCAAATTCATTCAAGCTAAAATCACAAAAGAGGCAACCACAGAAACATCACACAAGGATTCATTCATGGCAACAAATTCAGCAATTCTTTCTCGAGCAAATCAGTGCTTAAATCGAGGCATATTAAGGCAGCAAATTCAAATTAAATCGAAGGAAAATCAAAAGGGGCAACAAAAAAAAATCAGACCAAGCCACTTAATTGAAATCAGAGAGCAAGTTACGGATTATATAATCCTATTTATCACCGATTCATCATAGGCAGAGTGAGATCATCGAGATCGAAACCCACAAAATCAGTTAAATTTTTTCAAAGCAACAAAATTTCAGAGAACTCGCTGATTCGATCGAGCCAGAAAGCAACTCCAAGTCAGACGAGGAAACCCATTGAAGAATCAAGCTTCAGAGTTATCACAACGTCAACAATCAAGCATCGATTTGGTCTGGAGCAATCGAAGAAACCCTAGGTTTCTCAAGCCGCCGCCATATTTTTTCCTCAGAGGCAAAGGAGATCGGGCAAGAGCAAAAAGAATTGGGCCGATCAACTTGGCCTTGACTAAGCCAAGAATTTAAAAAGGGGATGACCCCTTATTTTATTTCCTAAGGGTTTTGTATTCATTTACCTTTGTTTTGTTTCAGTTTTCTTTTTGTGTTGTAAAAACCAAACGAACAGGTTCTAGAAGTCTATAAAATTCCAGGGTTCCAGTCAAAGTGTTGACAGGAAGTCCACTAGAGTCTGTAAATCTAGGGTTACTGGTTACAAGGTTGTAATTCGGGAAAATCTGATCTAGGGGATTAGATCAGTTAGGGTTTTGAGCGTAGGGTTAGAATAGGAGCAGGGTTTGCGAGTGTACATGGTCTTGTATGCGGGATCTGATCTATCACCTAGTAGAAACCTTAGAAATGCAACAGTAGGCAGGGTTTTGCCGAAGCTGGGTATATCTGTGTGTGATTTATTTTCTGCAATTTTGTTTCTGCTATATTCTGTGATCAGTTTATTAATATATATCTCATTAGATTTTTTAATTCAGTTAAAAACTGTGAAAAACCCTATTCACCCCCCCTCTAGGGTTATTCTAGATCCAACAGGTCAGACATAAAGTCTGGCGAGTATGATAATTCTAACAATACTATCATCAAAATAACTAGACTAAGGCATAAGCTAAAAGACAAGTAAATGTCTATGAACTATTTGGAAGATAAAGATAGTGTTTAAGATAATGTTAGAGATAACGGTAAAGGCATACCTAATTACTAACGAATAATTACTATACTGCACCGCACATTACTACACTGCACCGCACCAGTCACCCTAAAGGTTGATCCCACTTGCTTCACACAGAAACATATAAATAGCCTTACGTACCCCTAGCTGACTACATAGGTGCCGTCTGCCCCTATCTCCACTAGGTGTACCCCACTACCCCCTTTCGATCGGCTCCCTACTCGTAGATACCCGTGCTGGCCCCACAGTGGGGTGTATCACTCCCCTAAAGTGGAAACCCGATACAACTGAGAATGCACGGCTTATACCTACACGATGCAACAACGTCTTACCTACCAGCCCGGGTCCACACACGCATATGAAACCCGTTGGACTTGCGTTGCCACCGCTCCCAGTTTTGGCCTCTTATAGTCAAGCCCAGTATGTGTGTCCCGTCCTCGACTTGGGTCGAGCCCACAAAGATACGTTTGGGATACTGGTTGAAATGGGCCCCCACAAGCTACCCACCTAAGCTTGTCAACAATAGTATATCCCACTTAACCCTCTTAGTCATGTTCATTTACATGTGTGTTTGGTTAAGTCTTACTAATCGTATTTCTCATGCCACTAAGGGCACCCACTAGATTCCTCATGCTACCCAAGGCACCTACTTAACCCCCATGTCCCACTTTACATGTTTATCTGGTTAAGTATTTCTTAATTCATTCAGGCCATAACCTCATAAAGACCTCTCACATTAGACTGGCATTTATGGCAGCTTGATTTGCTGGGCGGGTCCGGGCAGTCTTACACCATAAAAGAGTCTAACCTCGTGTCTTTACAACTGTTATGCTTTAGTTTAGGCCTAGGACCTCTCACATTGGGCTGACATTTGTGACCACTGGATTTGCCGGGCGGTTCCGGGCAGGTTTACGTCACAAACGATTCCAACCTCGTGTCCTAAGCATTGATTGACAACTTTCAATCTTTTACCCCAGTTTTAATAATTCCCTATCCAAATTATTAATTAAGTCCACTTTTATTGATGCCCATAATTGACTCATTATGGTCATCCACTCATGGTATGCAAAATCATATCAATTGCACCCCAACATCTTATTATTAAATCCTTAATATTACCCCTACCCCATGTTTATACGTTCGCTTATTCAACGCATAATATAGGCTAGACTTGAATAGTCTAACGCATAGCACAAAGATAAATTATCACAACATATAGACAATTAAAATAAATCTAATCATAATAGGGGTGAAACTTGCATAAACTACACATGTTAAGAATCAAAAGGTGTGAACTTGTTAAATGTCACAATTTACATGATATGATCATAGCCCAAACATAAACTTGCATATGGGGTTTATAGGCAACATAATGATGGTGTGAACTAGCATAGGATATCACATATGTCATAGCATAGTTCTAGATGTCATAATAACTTTTCTAATCAATTTAACTTGCATATGTAACTTGTCATATAGATCAACATAGCCCAAACATGATGATTTAATTAATATGAACTAACTAGCATAGATAGTAACATCGTGGCTTTTTACATGTATGATTCATCGCAACTTAGCATAGAAACTTTCAACATACATAACATCATCATAGCATGGTTTACAACATATAGGATATCATCACCACATAGCATAGGATTAATAACATACATGATAGCATATGACAATTCACATCATCTACTCACAATCCATTCATGACTTAACCTAATTAAAATGATAATAATCTTGTTAACACTATCATACTCACAATTTAGAGAAGAAAAGAGAGAGTTTTGCTTTGCTTTAGGGTTGAGAGATTGCTTTAGGGTTGAGAGAATTAGAATTGAATTAGCTATCTTCTTCTTAGTTGGTGGCGGCTCCATTGATTTCCATGGCGACGGTATGACGACTTTGGTTCCAATTTTAATTAGGTTTAGGGTTAGCATTAGGATGTATTTATAGGTGTAGTTAGTTGTTTTAGGCCTTTAGATAAACCCTAGGATAGATTAGAGCCGTCAGATTTCGTCACAGCCCCCAAAACCCAGCCCAAAAACCCATTCAGGTGCACCCAGGTCGCCTGGGCTCGACCAGGGAGGTCGACCCTAGGGTCGACACCCATGTCGACCTGGTGGGCAGGTCGACCCCCAGGTCGACACCCGTGTCGACCTGGTGGGCAGGTCGACCCCCAGGTCGACCTGGTCTGGGCAGGAATTTTTCCCGCCCAGCCGGTTTGGGCTGAATTTTCGAAATTTGAATTTTCTGAATCTGTTTTGAATTTTCTGAAACTTCCGATGGCCATAACTTCTTCATACGAAGTCCAATTCACGCAAACTCGGACTCTATTTCAACCAGATTTCCGAGACGAACACAATGGCGCAATCTGTTTCCCACAATTCTCACGTCTGAGATTAGTTATTCTTTAATTTGTGAACATCACTATTATTAGAAATACGGGGTGTTACACTTCATTAAATCAAAATGAAAAGATTTAATCTTTTTCTCCACTGGGCTTAAGAACAGTGTTAATGAACACACCATTCACGACAAACCCAAATCACATTTGATATTAAATACAAGGCTCTGAATAGAAAATATATCGACTTATATTCAATATCAAATTCTACGACCAACAAATATCGTATTGGAAATAACGATATAAATATATCTTTCAAATTCCCATAACAATACCTGTATCGTCACGAAATCCAACATCCAAATATTCCAAAGACAATTTCGATTCAAATCCATTCCAATTCAATTATTGGAAACTCTGGTTACTTTTAAAACCATTTCAAATCCACTTTATTTATTTTAAAAATAAATAGAATTATAATTCTAGTTCAAAACTAGTTCATTTCGATAGAAATCTATTTTTATCTTTTCAAATAGGGAGTTTTTCATCCCAATTCTTCACAAATCATTTCTTATGATTCTACACAAATTATTACTATTTTTAATAATTTTATCAAGGCCCGTACCGTCGATTTTCATCAACGGCCATCGAACTGCACTTACAGCGACCTTTTTCAAATTTGATTTGGACATAATTCCAAATCCAACCGTTAGATTTCAAATTTCTAATATTGGTTAGAAAGCTCTTTTCAATACGAACCCAACGGTTCCAGTTTTAGGAGAATCCGACGGTCGGATCTCCCGCAATGTCCATTCGAAGTCAATGGTCGAAATTCACGAACTGCCGCAGCGCGGTGCGTTCTATTCAGGCCATTATATTATATATATAATATATATAATATATATTTCGTCGATTTCCTTTTAAATCAAATTTTATAAATCGTTTTAAATTCGTTTTAAATTCGATTTCAACATCATATTCAATTTCTAATCAAAATTGAATATTCCAATATAAATTCGTTTTAATTTCATTTCAAAACGATTTCAATTCAATTTCAATTTAATTCGAATTTCAATTCATTTCAATTTCAATTCGAATTCATTTCTATTCAATTTCAATTCGAATTCATTTCTATTCAATTTCAATTCGAATTCATTTCTATTCAATTTCAATTCGAATTCATTTCTATTCAATTTCAATTCGAATTCATTTCTATTCAATTTCAATTCGAATTCATTTCTGTTCAATTTATCAGATTTTGAAATCACTTTCGATATTCATTGAAAAATGAACAAAATCGATATAAATATCGTTCGCGTCAAAATGGCGTCAATCTAATCAACACGGCTTCATATATTTCTATTTTCAAATATTTTATTTCAAATATTTCTTTTTCAAATATTTCTATTTCAAATATTTCTATTTCAAATATTTCTTTTCAAATATTTCTTTTCAAATATTTCTATTTCAAAACTGGAATGAGGCCCAATCAATTACCATATAATGTAAATTATATGGATTTTCTACAACACATGTATACAATAACAACGATGAATAATCAACCATCATCCAAAGTGCATTCTACACTGTATAAGCATCAAATATAAATATTTAACGCTTATAACAGTTTGTCAATCAATCGATCGACATACAACTAATTATTGGGATTAGTGTATGTCATGTATCATCCCAATACCCGTGTGGGGTTTCAAACAATCAAACACAGATTTTATTTGTGCAGTTGGGCGATGTGTAAAATTTATCGTCCCAATCAATATCAATCAAATCAGTGTATATAAACAAATCTCCGATTTGTTTATAAATATTTATTTTATATACACGTTAAAAATTCTATTTTTAACTAGATAATATTTTCCACTATAAAATATTTTATTTCGTTTCACATCACTTCACACATTCAACTACACATCAAAATCAAACAAACAAGCATACAAGCCGTCCATGGTCTGTGGACGACGGGTGTCGGGTGCTACTAAACACCGTCTGCATACTAGTATATATTTTAACTAGAGAATAAAATTTAAAGTGAGGATTTCTCACAGAGGGTTCCACTCCGCCGTGCTTTGCTGTTGAACTACTGAATCGTCTGGATCTGCTTGAAATTCCAATGCAGTTCTTTTCACGCTATTCATAATAAAAATTATATTTTTATTGCTTCATTTCAATAAATAAAAATCATATTTTAATCTCATTTCAAACTTTCTTCGCCTCCTACATATGAAAGATCCAATTTTTACTACGCTTCCATATGTATAAAAATCCTATACCTTTCCTTATATGATAAAAATCCGATTTTTATACTTCCTTTACATATATAAAAATTATTTTTTTATATTACATTTCAAACAATATAAAAAAAAATTCTTTTATAAAACAAAAATCATTTCTTTTTCTAAGTAAAAATCAAATTTTTATCTACCATTTACATATATAAAAACTGATTTTTATATCGTTAAACCATGCTAGTTTTATAAATTTAAAACAATGATTTTTTTATGAAATGATTTAAAAATCATATTTTTATTCACCTAAATAAATAAAACAATAAAGTAAATAAACAAAAAGGCTCACCGGCGTATGGAGGTCGAAGGAGGGTGGCCAGGGGTGCTCAGGTGGGTGGCGGACTGTCGGAGGCGGCGCTGGGCTGACCTAGGCGTCGGATTGGAGAAGCAGGGGGCAGAGCATCGATGGGCGGAGGGAGGAGCGGTGTCAGGTGGGGTGGTGGAGTTCTGGGCGGGTTTGGGTTCGTTGCGGGTTTTCCAGAGGAGAGATAAGCTGCGGAGAGAGGTGGGGGGTCGTGGACGGGGGTGCGGAGGCGGAGGGAGGCTAGGGGGCGCTGCGCCTCCTGGCGGCGGCGAAGCCCTGGGAGGGGGCGCGTGCGATGGCGCCGTCGCCATCTCCGATCTCGATCGAGATATTTGGGGGGGGGGGGCTGAAGGAATAAAGTGGTAGGGGGTTTTGTGAAAAGGTTTTTATATATATATATCAATTTATCTCTCAATAAGGTTGACTTCTTATGCGAACTCAGAATCAAACCCACCGACTGTCGTTCCCAGCTAATTATCCCCATTCTGAACACAATGGGATATGTACCGTAAGCCGATTTGATTGTTTCGATCAGTTTTCGTCAAAATCAAAATATAACTCTATATATTGAATTTGAACGTGCATTTCAATTTACTGGGGTTACATACTAACTCGAAAAATTCCAGAAAAATATTTTCTAGCTTCGTATTGACGATACGGTCCTAACAAAACTAGTTTCGTCGAATTCCGACACCGTTTGAAAAATGGCCATTTTCCAGTCGATTAAAATCAACTGAAACTGGTCAAACGCGTTTTCCTTTGCCACGCTCACATATTGAATTCAAAAATTATGAAAATTGGAACCTAGCAATAATTTGACACCACGGATCCAACAAAAGTGGTTTTGTCGAAATCCGAGGTCGTTTGCAAAATTTCAATTTTTAAGGGCCAGAATTCCATAGCGACTATTCTGAATTTTCAACTGGACATATCTTTTGATTCCCGCTATGAAATTTTGATTTTTCGGATTCATTGGAAAGATATTCTCAATTAGATTCTATTATTTTTAGGTTTTGCTAAATTCTGGTTTATTTTGAATCCTGCACATTCATTTGAAGTTTGAAATCGAATTATCGAACTACCGCGCCATTTTCAATTCCTTTTATAATTTAAAATAAATATTATATTCTAACGACGATCTATATAAATATATACGTTCGAATTTTATTCAAAATAAATTTCTCGTCGTTATTATTTAAAATAATTCATTTTAAATATTCAAAATTCATCGAAATTGCCAAAATAAAAAAAATTTAAACTGGCTCAGATATTCGGGTTTTTACAATAATGTTTCCAAAGCCTGCTACAGTCATTGAAATGACTTGACACTGAGACATATTACATAATCAATGTAGAAAGGAAGTACGTAAAATAAAAGACTAAACCACAACGATACAGAGCAAACACCTAATGTTGTGACACAGACTAACATAAATAATAACTGAAGCGCATTAGCCAACTGTAATGAAGTTCATAAGCTTCATGGCCTATGAATTCCGTTCCATGTTCGAATAGGTAATGCGAATCAAAAGTGGCACGATTAGCTTTGAAAATATCTTCCTCTTCTACACCTCGATTATCTGGCGGTATCTGGCACAATCATCCCAAAAGGTCCTATGTTTATTATGAATTTCTTCTTTAGACCTCGACGATGGACACTTGGGGTTGTCATTGTACATTTTTTGAATCAATTGCCAGTAGATTTCATGGGTTACTCCCCCACCTCCTTGCAGCATTTTATCATGCATTTCTGGGAAGTCAATATATGATTGCACAAGTACAAGTAACTCAGATGGAGACCAACTTCCGGTGGACATGGATAAAGGAGGGTAACAGGGAATGAGATAATTTTTATTGTGTGAAACTAAGGACCCAATGCACCATTTATTTATAGACCAAGATTTGGCAATAGTTATGTGCATTTATTAAGAGTCACGTGTATTTAGAACATACCATTCACATGGGTGTATGCCATGATTAAACCGTACACTGAGGAGAAAACAGTAAGGATACTGTGCCTGATTTGACCTAACACTGAGGAGATCAACAGTAAGGATACTGTGCTCGATTTGACATAAGGCGACACAACATTGAATAACCAGACAATTTACATCAATCGAACATGGCTACAGTGCTTGATTTAAGATAAGGAGAGTAAAGTCCTAACATTGAATACAATGCCATAACATGGCTACAGTGCCCGTTCTTGTAACGGCTTGGATTTCGCCAGACCCGATCGATCGTTAGATAGACCAAGACCGTTCAAATCCCGAACACGTTAACTCTGGGAATACAACAACATCAGAACAATAACAACAAACTTTTATAAACATTACAATAATGTTACATCAGAGTACAGAACATATCAGAGTACATTGGATAAAATTACAGCGGAAGAAAATTATAATATATTAAATACAATAAACAGCGGAAGACTTCTATGCTCTGGACACAGCTTTAGGCTTCGATCCAGAATCCTGCTCAAGAGATAAATATCTGCAAAAAGCTACTCGACTGCCCGTGTGGAAAAGAGGTCACCCGAGTTTGCAAAGTGAAACAAACTACGAGTCAGTTATGGGACTGGTGTGAGAATTCTTAACTAATATAACTAATAGCAATAAGGCAAATCCAAGGACCATGCCGCTAACGCGGAACGGGTTTTATTCCAATGGATTGTCGGTGCATAAATTAAAGTAAATCGTTAAACAACGCAATGCTTTTTAGAAAAATGGAATCATCATAAGACTCAAGTCCCATCACACAATGCAACGCAAACCAGAGGATAGAGTTTTACCTTATGATGATTAAACATGCTTGGTACGAAAAAAAGGGTTTGATATTATTGCTAGTGTATATATATTTAAAAAAAAATTCAAAGTAAATGTATCAATCCTAGAAAGCATAGCTACCATATACTATGCCACCATACTAGTAATACAATCAAGTCCGTAGGGTCGTATTGGGAATTGGGTTTCCATCATGAGTCAAGGCTAGGAACGATCACCTTACCGATTCGAGACACTCAAGCTAATGTCTCAGGATTCCCCGCAGTTAACTGTAACAACCCGTAAAATCTGGGCCAGTTTAAAATTTTTATTTTGGCAATTTTAGCGAATTTTGAATATTTAAAATGGATTATTTTAAATAATAATGACGAGAAATTTATTTTGAATATAATTCGAACGAATATATTATATACGTCGTCATTAGAATATAAATAATTATATATAATTATAAAAGGAGTTGAAATGGCGCGGTAGTTCGATAATTCGATTTCAAACTTCAATTGAATGTACCGGGTGCAAAATAAACTGGATTTTAGTGAAACCAAAAACATTAGGATCTAATTGAGAATATCTTTCCAACGAATCTGAAAGATTGGAATTTCATAGCGGGAATCAAAAGATATGTCCAGTTGAAAATTCTGAATAGTCGCTATGAAATTCAGGCCCTTGAAAATATCCATTTTGCAAACGACCTCGAATTTCGATGAAATCACTTTTGTTGGATCCGTGATGTCAAATTATTGCTAGATTCCAAATTTCATAATTTTTCGAATCAATATGTGAGCGTGGCAGAGGAAAACGCATTTGACCAGTTTCAGTTGATTTTAATCGACTGGAAAATGGCCATTTTTCAAACGGTCTCAGAATTTGACGAAATTAGTTTTGTTAGGACCGTATCGTCAATACAAAGCTAGAAAATATTTTTCGGGAATTTTAGAGTTAGTATGTGGCCCTGGTAAATTGAAATGTACGTTTAAAATTCAATATAATGATTTAAATGTTAATTTAAATGAAAACTGTTCGTAACAGCCGAGTTGGGTTACGAAACATATCCCATTGTGTTCAAAATGGGGGTATTTAGCTGGGGGCAACAGTCGTTGGGTTTGATTTGGGGTTCGTCTCATTACACTAGTACTTTTGGAAATAAATGAATTGAAAATAATATAATATATATATATAATCTCGGCCAATCGGAAACCCTAGAAATTCATTTCAGAAAATCCGCCGTTCTAATAAAATCGAGGGCGGAAATCATTTGATTCTTCTTCCCTCTCGTTCTCTTCATTCAATCGATGGATTTCAAAAACTCCAAAGCTAATCTCTTCGTCTTCGCGAGGTCTCCATAACTAACGGTGGAGATGGTGTTTCGTTAACTAGGGAAGGGGGGTTTTGGCCACGATGTGGCGCCGCTCGCAGGGAATTTCTAGCCAGGGGGGGCGTCGATCTTGACGCCGTGGGTAGCTGGAGATGCGGCTCTCCGAGACAGAGCTGATGGTGGTCGCCGATCATCGTCGAAGTCATTGTTGGCGATGCAGATCTCCGCCCTAGCTTTAAACGCGAAGTGGAGCACGGGTCTGAGCGTGTAATCAAGGAAGACAGTGAGTTTTCCCTTCTTTTGTATACATTATTTAAAATTCAATTTTAACATGATTTAGAATTTAGTTTTTACACTATATAAAATCAATTTTAAAATCTATAATAGCGTAAATAAAATCAATTTTAAAAATATAAAATCAGAAAGTAGCGATTTTTAAAGTTAGAAGATAGCGGTTTTAACAATAGAAAGTAATGATTTTTAACATGATAAAATAGTGATTTTTAAACATTTGAAAAGATTTCACTTTTATATTAAGAAGATTAGATTTTTATATGATAACGATTCGATTTTTAATTAGCTAAAAATATGATTTTTAGAATATTAAAGGCGAGATTTTTATAATTATAAAGGTGAGATTTTTATGATGGGAAAGACAAGATTTTTGAATTATATGAAGAAGGAATGATTTTTATAGATAGAAAAATATAATTTTTATATTATAGAAGTATTAAAATTTTGATCTTTATATAAGGAATAGTAATATAAAAATATAATTTTTAGTTGGAATAAAAATACGATTTTTATTCTATTTATAGCGATGAAATAAAAATTCGATCTTTATATATGAAGTGAAATAAAAAAATGATTTTTATTTATTAGAATGAAGTGATAGAAATGTGATTTTTATATATGTAGTGGCTATGGGCAAGGAAAGTGACAAAAGGCGAGAACGACGAAGATTTCTACATAAGAAAGTCGTGGCATTTGGTTTAGCAATTCGGTGAGAACGCCTCACTTTTATTTTAAATTTCTAGTTAATATATATATACTAGGATGCAAACGGTGTTTAGCAGCACCCGACACCCGTCGTCCACAGACCATGGACGGCTTGTTTGTTAGATTGATGTTGTTGTGAAAATTTGATTGTGTGATGTGGAATGAAATAAAATATTTTATAGTGGAAAATATTCTATAGTTAAAAATATAATTTTTAACGTGTATATAAAATGAAATAAATATTTATAAACGAATCGGACGATTTGTTTATATACACTGATTTGACTGATATTGATTGGGACGATAAATTTTACACATCGCCCAACTGCACAAATAAAATCTGTGTTTGATTGTTTGAAACCCCACACGGGTGTTGGGATGATATTTGGCGTACACTAATCCCAATTATTTAATTGTATGTCGATCGATTGGTCGACAGACTGTGTAAGCGTTGATTATATATATTTAATGCTTATGCAGTTGTGTCGTGCACTTTGGATGATGGTTGATTATTTATGGTTGCTATTATATACATGTGTTGTATGGAATCCGTATAATTAACATTATATGGTAATTGATTGGGCCTCATTCCAATTGTGAAAATAAAGAATATTTTAAAATAAAGATTAAGGTGTTGACAGTACTCATTTGTTGAGATTAGTCATGTGGTGAAAGAAATATAGATTCATGTGTTGAATAGAATGAATATTCATTTGTTGAATAGAATAATGAAGTTATTGAATAATATAAAGCCGTGTTGATTAGAGATGCGCTATTTTGACACGAACGATATTGATATCGATTATATTCGTTTTTAAAATGAATTTGAATCGAATAGAAAATGAATTCGAATAGAATTGAATAGAAAATGAATTCGAATAGAATTGAATAGAAAATGAATTCAAATAGAATTGAATAGAAAATGAATTCGAATAGAATTGAAGAGAAAATGAATTCGAATAGAATTGAATAGAAAATGAATTCGAATAGAATTGAATAGAAAATGAATTCGAATAGAATTGAATAGAAATTGAATTCGAATAGAATTGAATTGAAATTGAATTCGAATGGAATTGAATTGAAAATGAATTTGAATAGAATAGAATTGAAATTGAATTCGAATAGAATTGAATTGAAATCGAATTGAAATTGATTTGAATTGAAAAGGAAGTTGAAACTGTTTTTGAAACGAATTTAAAATGATTTATAAAATTCTTTTTAAATAGAAATCGACGAAATATAGATTATATATATAATATAATGGCCTGAATAGAACGCGCCGCGCCGCGGCAGTACGCGAATTTCGACCATTGACTTCGAACGGACATTACGGAAGATCCGACCGTCGGATTCTCCTCAAACCGGAACCGTTGGGTTCGTATCGAAAAGAGCTTTCCAATGAATATTAGAAATTTGAAATCTAACGGTTGGATTTGGAATTATGTCCAAATCAAATTTGGAAAAGGTCGTTGTAAGTGCAGTTCGGTGCCAGTTATTGAAAACCGACTGTACGGGCCTTGATAAAATAATTAAAAATATCTACAATTTGTGTAAAATCATAAGAAATGATTTGGGAAAAATTGGGATGAAAAACTCCATATTTGAAAAGATAAAAATAGATTTTTATCGAAATGAACTAGTTTTGAACTAGAATAAAAATCAATTCATTTTTGAAACAAATAAATTGAATTTGAAATGGGTTTTAAATAACCAGAATTTCTAATATATTTAATTGGAATTGAAATAGAATGTGATTTGAGTTTATAGTGAACTGTGTTTTAAATGACATTAGTTCTTTAACCCAGTAAAAGGAGTTTTAATGAATCTTTAATTAGATTGAAATAGGAATTAATAATTTAAATTATCAAAATTGGGAAATGATCGAAAGGGGAGTATCACCAGTTTTACTCCTAGCGATAGTTAAATCTTTAATTAGATTTGAACGTGAAATGGTAATTAAATTTACCGATAACACCGTGGTGTTAGTTATGGGGTGATAACAGTTTTGCTCCATGGGATGAATAGGTTGGGATTGGGAAATAAAATAAATAATTACTTCGGTGTGGTTCGCTAATCCCGACTAGTTTGGAAAATCATGATATGGTTTGAAATGATATCCAAAGGAAGATTAAAGAATAAATTTAAAAGAATTTATCTTTGATAAAATTAATGGGAACCTTTCCCTAAGAATGTGAAATTGACTGATGAATTGGAATGAGGCGTATGTTGTGTTTGTATAACAATTGTTTATTATATACGTGGGTTATTCAGAAAGGTCGGGTCTATACCCATTCTGAATAACCGATTCGACGATAAGTCGAAGAGATTGAAAACGGTGCAAGACCGACGATCTTCACATCGAATGGATGGGTGCGACTGACGCTCATGATGGGAGTAGCTACCTTGAAGGGGGCTAAAGTAGTAGCCGTCCGGACGTGCATGGAGGTCGACGGATATGCGAGGAAAGTGCCTCCGGTTTCGTTCAGACCCAGAACGGACTTGTAAATGGATGGTGTGTCTGACATTGTATTCCTTTATATTGTATTCGTTGATCTCTGCTAAATATACATCTGTTTGGCGGCGGAGAATTTATTCTCTTGCTTAACGCCCTTCTCTGAGACATACGAGCTCAGAGGTTATATATTGGCAGAAATCAGTGGTACGATATGAATTGATAGTGTGGCATGCTGAGATGCAGTGATCCAGACTTTTGTTGAAAAGCAAAGTTTGGTGGATGATGATCAAAGCGCAGCTTTAATATAGCACGGCTTTGTGTATAGCGTTGATTCGCGAGCCTCACACCCCGGTATGGTGGTAAACTGATGGTTTGATCAGTATGCTTTTTAGTGGATGGGCACCTTCGTGGTGTCGTGGATTCGGTCGACCGAGATTGAGCTCAGTGCTCAGAGGGATAGGGTAAGCGGTGTTTTCTCTCACCGAGACGTAAGCCGCAGTGATACTCGATTTCCCAAAAGTGCGGATGTGCATTACGGTGTTTTCTCTAGCTGAGATGTAAGCCGTTGAGATGGCACTACGCGATCGATCTTTCGAATCAGGAGCCACCATGATGGAAATTCAATTTCCAAATATGACATTTTGCGGTTTTGATTGTAGAGCCTAGTATTGGCGACATGATATATGGTACCCATGCCGTCTATGATTGATACATTTATATTTAAAATTGTTTTCTTCACTTATAGTAATAATATAAGATGAAATTTCGCGTATCAAGCATATTTGGCTATTATAAGGGAAAACCCTATCCTCCGGCTTGCGTTGCATTGTGTGATGGGACCTGGGTCTTATAATAGCTTCATTGTTCTTTATTTAGCATTGCGTTGTTTGTTTTCTGCACTGGTATTCTTGGGAGGAAACCCGTTCCGTGTTATACGGCGTGGTCCCTTGATTTACCTAACTTTAAAAACAAAGATTAATAACTGTTTTAGTTCTCACACCAGTCACATGACTGACCTGGAGTTTATTGTTTTAACCTAAACTCTGGGTGCCCCTATTTTCCACACGGCCAGCTAGTAGTTTTGGTTTTGCAGATTTATACTCACAGGGTCCTGATTTACAGCTGGAACGATGCTCGGAAAGCTCTGTATCCGTGTATTACTTTCAGTTGTGCTTTGTATTGTTTTTCCGTTGCGATGTATTTAAATGTAATTTAAATCTCTGATATTTTCTGTGTAATGTTTATTCATACTCTGTATATTCTTGTATTCTGATGGAATTGTTGTAATAAACAATGGAATGTTCTTCTGTCTGCGTTCTGATTGGTCTTGTCCGCACAGTAATTCGTTCTTTCTCTTCTCTTCGGAGATCGGGGAAGTTCGGGTCGCTTCAGTTGGTATCAGAGCTCTGGTTTACAGAGCTAGAGGACAAGACACATTAGAACCATACGAAAGAATTCATCAGATATTGGATTAGCAGTATCCAATTAGAATGACTCGTTAGAGATAGGATCAGTAGTATCCTAGAATGAGTGTGAAGAGTATATTTTTAAAATAAAAATTTGAAAACAAACCTTGTTTTGAAAGTTAAATTCAAGTATACGTATTTGAATATTTTATTTATTTTGAATTTGGACAATCCAATATATAAAGATTTTGCATATACGCGTCATGAACGTATATTCGAAGTTTTAATATACTGGATAGATATAGAATCACACTCTAGTCGCACGGACCTGATTCTGATAATTGACGCGTCATCATCAGTAATTATTTTCGTGTTTCGAAGGTGTGCTATCTATATATTTCCATCAGACTGGTGTGAGAACCAAAACTAGATAGATTTATTGTTGTGATTTGGCATCAAAAACATGATTTTCTGTATATGTAGTAAAATTATGAATTTGAAATTCTAATTCACTAATTGATTGGTGGTTGTGTTGTTTGTTTATTTGTTTGATAATTTTGAACCATTTAGCCTAATTGAACCAAATATTGAACTGTATTGAAAATTAGTTGCAGATGCTTGCATATACATGTACTTACATTGAACAGGTCATTGCAAAGAGGCTAGAGCAGAAGAATAAAATTGTTTGCCCGACAAATAGGTACATGTTTACCATAATTTACTGATTTGTTTGGGTGATGATGATTTTATGAGCCGATTGGCTAGCCGCTTGGCTTTTTCTTTTTCTTTTTGAGATCTGAGGGCCTGTATGGCAATTTCGGGATTTCCCGGTGCTCCCGGTGCAGGGGAGGTTATGGCGAAATTTTCCGAAAATTTAGGGTGTTAGCCAAATTTTTGAAAAATTTGAAAAGTTCTTAGAAACTGAAAAGTTGAAGAACTTAAGCCGTAGTCAGAATAATGGAAGTTGAGTTGATTTGTTAAACAACTTTCGGCTTTGTTCCTTTTCGTCTTCCATTATTATGTTCCTTTTCGGCCTTTGATTTAGAGAAGATTAGAATATCATCAATAAAAAAACCAAAACAAATTTATTCAATTAAATCACACATTGAACTGATAAGAAAATAGTTAGAAATATATATACTTGTGCATTATATATGTTTGAACAGGAAATTGGATAGCTGTTGAGTAAAGATTTTATTTGCGTGCCCGACAAATAGGTAAACCTTAATGAGTTGGATGTGAAATATTATTATATCAACTCCTGTAAATGCCATTGGATGCAGAGTGCTGGTTATTCTGTGTGAAATAATAAACATCGCCATAGGATAGCAACAATTAATTTTGAACTACATTACATGGCATACTTCTGGAAGATAGGCATACTTCATCATATACCACATAAGCATTTGGAGCTTGTGTGACGAGGTGGAAGATTTACCATACGAGCGAGAGGCTTGTATGGCGATGACTATATTTTACAGGTTGAACTGATGACTGATATGGACTATTTAAATTATAACGATAAAATTGCCAGATTAATAAAAACCCCACACGGGTCTAGAGTCGACAATAATCACGTCTCTCTAGTTATTAGATACGGCACATGGACTATTTATTTCCCACACGGGACGAGGTGACGAGGATTTATCCTCTGGAGCATTTAAAATACACATTTCCTCAGGCTTTGACAGGGTGACGAGAATTTATTCTCTGGAGTTATTATCAATACACGCTCCCCTGTAAACACCAGAATATATCACTATAAATATGTGTATGCTTATTAGGATTTATTGGGTACCTAATACGGCCCTATAAATTTCCAAACCTCTCCCCGTACATAGGAGGTTATGGCGAAATTTTTGGAAAATTCCGGGTGTTAGCCAAATTTTTGAAGAATTTGAAAATTCTCAGAAACTGAAAAGTTGGAGAATGGAAGCCAGATCGAACGTAGAGTTGATTAATCAAACCACTTTCGGCTTTGTTCCTTTTCGGGGACGAAAAGTTTTAAGTGGGGGAGATTGTAACAACCCGTAAAATCTGGGCCAGTTTAAAAATTTTATTTTGGCAATTTTAGCGAATTTTGAATATTTAAAATGGATTATTTTAAATAATAATGACGAGAAATTTATTTTGAATATAATTCGAACGAATATATTATATACGTCGTCGTTAGAATATAAATAATTATATATAATTATAAAAGGAGTTGAAATGGCGCGGTAGTTCGATAATTCGATTTCAAACTTCAATTGAATGTACCGGGTGCAAAATAAACCGGATTTTAGTGAAACCAAAAACAATAGGATCTAATTGAGAATATATTTCCAACGAATCCGAAAGATTGGAATTTCATAGCGGGAATCAAAAGATATGTCTAGTTGAAAATTCTGAATAGTCGCTATGAAATTCAGGCCCTTGAAAATAGCCATTTTGCAAACGACCTCGGATTTCGACGAAACCACTTTTGTTGGATCCGTGATGTCAAATTTTTGCTAGATTCCAAATTTCATAATTTTTCGAATCAATATGTGAGCGTGGCAGAGGAAAACGCATTTGACCAGTTTCAGTTGATTTTAATCGACTGGAAAATGGCCATTTTTCAAACGGTCTTAGAATTTGACGAAATTAGTTTTGTTAGGACCGTATCGTCAATACGAAGCTAGAAAATATTTTTCGGGAATTTTTAGAGTTAGTATGTGGCCCTGGTAAATTGAAATGTACGTTTAAAATTCAATATAATGATTTAAATGTTAATTTAAACGAAAACTGATCGTAACAGCCAAGTTGGGTTACGAAACATATCCCATTGAGTTCGAAATGGGGGTATTTAGCTAGGGGCGACAGTCGTTGGGTTTGATTTGGGGTTCGTCTCATTACACTAGTACTTTTGGAAATAAATGAATTGAAAATAATATAATATATATATAATCTCGGCCAATCAGAAACCCTAGAAATTCATTTCAGAAAATCCTTCATTCTAATAAAATCGAGGGCGGAAATCATTTGATTCTTCTTCCCTCTCGTTCTCTTCATTCAATCGATGGATTTCAAAAACTCCAAAGCTAATCTCTTCGTCTTCGCGAGGTCTCCATAACTAACGGTGGAGATGGTGTTTCGTTAACTAGGGAAGGGGGGTTTTGGCCACGATGTGGCACCGCTCGCAGGGAATTTCTGGCCAGGGGGGCATTGATCTTGACGCCGTGGGTAGCTGGAGACGCGGCTCTCCGAGACGGAGCTGATGGTGGCCGCCGATCATCGTCGAAGTCATTGTTGGCGATGCTGATCTCCGCCCTAGCTTTGAACGCGAAGTGGAGCACGGGTCTGAGCGTGTAATCAAGGAAGACAGTGAGTTTTCCCTTCTTTTGTATACATTATTTAAAATTCAATTTTTACATGATTTAGAATTTAGTTTTTACACTATATAAAATCAGTTTTAAAATCAATAATAGCGTAAATAAAATCAATTTTAAAAATATAAAATTTGAAAGTAGTGATTTTTAAAGTTAGAAGATAGCGGTTTTAACAATAGAAAGTAATGATTTTTAACATGATAAAATAGTGATTTTTAAACATTTGAAAAGATTTCACTTTTATATTAACAAGATTAGATTTTTATATGATAAAGATTCGATTTTTAATTAGCTAAAAATATGATTTTTAGAATATTAAAGGCGAGATTTTTGTAATTATAAAGGTGAGATTTTTATGATGGGAAAGACAAGATTTTTGAATTATATGAAGAAGGAATGATTTTTATAGATAGAAAAATATAATTTTTATATTATAGAAGTATTAAAATTTTGATCTTTATATAAGGAATAGTAATATAAAAATATAATTTTTAGTTGGAATAAAAATACGATTTTAATTCTATTTATAGCGATGAAATAAAAATTCGATCTTTATATATGAAGTGAAATAAAAATATGATTTTTATTAGAATGAAGTGATAGAAATGTGATTTTTATATATGTAGTGGCTACGGGCAAGGAAAGTGACAAAAGGCGAGAACGGCGAAGATTCTACATAAGAAAGTCGTGGCGTTTGGTTTAGCAATTCGGTGAGAACGCCTCACTTTTATTTTAAATTTCTAGTTAATATATATATACTAGGATGCAGACGGTGCTTAGCAGCACCCGACACCCGCCGTCCACAGACCATGGACGGCTTGTTTGTTAGATTGATGTTGTTGTGAAAATTTGATTGTGTGATGTGGAATGAAATAAAATATTTTATAGTGGAAAATATTCTATAGTTAAAAATATAATTTTTAACGTGTATATAAAATGAAATAAATATTTATAAACGAATCGGACGATTTGTTTATGTACACTGATTTGACTGATATTGATTGGGATGATAAATTTTACATATCGCCCAACTGCACAAATAAAATCTGTGTTTGATTGTTTGAAACCCCACACGGGTGTTGGGATGATATTTGGCGTACACTAATCCCAATTATTTAATTGTATGTCGATCGATTGGTCGATAGACTATGTAAGCGTTGATTATATATATTTAATGCTTATGCAGTTGTGTCGTGCACTTTGGATGATGGTTGATTATTTATGGTTGCTATTATATACATGTGTTGTATGGAATCCATATAATTAACATTATATGGTAATTAATTGGGCCTCATTCCAATTGTGAAAATAAAGAATATTTTAAAATAAAGATTAAGGTGTTGACAATACTCATTTGTTGAGATTAGTCATGTGTTGTAAGAAATATAGATTCATGTGTTGAATAGAATGAATATTCATTTGTTGAATAGAATAATGAAGTTATTGAATAATATAAAGCCGTGTTGATTAGAGATGCGCTATTTTGACGCGAACGATATTGATATCGATTATATTCGTTTTTAAAATGAATTTGTATTGAATAGAATTGAATAGAAAATGAATTCGAATAGAATTGAATAGAAAATGAATTCGAATAGAATTGAATAGAAAATGAATTCGAATAGAATTGAATAGAAAATGAATTCAAATATAATTGAATAGAAAATGAATTCGAATAGAATTGAATAGAAAATGAATTCGAATAGAATTGAATAGAAAATGAATTCGAATAGAATTGAATAGAAAATGAATTAGAATAGAATTGAATAGAAATTGAATTCGAATAGAATTGAATTGAAATTGAATTCGAATAGAATTGAATTGAAATTGAATTTGAATAGAATAGAATTGAAATTGAATTCGAATAGAATTGAATTGAAATCGAATTGAAATTGATTTGAATTGAAAAGGAAGTTGAAACTGTTTTTGAAACGAATTTAAAACGATTTATAAAATTCGTTTTAAATAGAAATCGACGAAATATATATTGTATATATTATATATATAATTTAATGGCCTGAATAGAACGCGCCGCGACGCGGCAGTTCGTGAATTTCGACCATTGACTTCGAATGGACATTACGGGAGATCCGACCGTCGGATTCTCCTCAAACCGGAAACGTTGGGTTCGTATCGAAAAGAGATTTCCAATGATAATTAGAAATTTGAAATCTAACGGTTGGATTTGGAATTATATCCAAATCAAATTTGGAAAAGGTCGTTGTAAGTGCAGTTCGGTGCCAGTTATTGAAAACCGACTGTACGGGCCTTGATAAAATAATTAAAAATATCTACAATTTGTGTAAAATCATAAGAAATGATTTGGGAAAAATTAGGATGAAAAACTTCATATTTGAAAAGATAAAAATAGATTTTTATCGAATTGAACTAGTTTTGAACTAGAATAAAAATCAAATTATTTTTGAAACAAATAAATTGAATTTGAAATGGGTTTTAAATAACCAGAATTTCTAATATATTTAATTGGAATTGAAATAGAATGTGATTTGAGTTTATAGTGAACTGTGTTTTAAATGACATTAGTTCTTTAACCCAGTAAAATGAGTTTTAATGAATCTTTAATTAGATTGAAATAGGAATTGATAATTTAAATTATCAAAATTGGGAAATGATCGAAAGGGGAGTATCACCAGTTTTACTCCTAGCGATAGTTAAATCTTTAATTAGATTTGAACGTGAAATGGTAATTAAATTTACCGATAACACCGTGGTGTTAGTTATGGGGTGATAACAGTTTTGCTCCATGGGATGAATAGGTTGGGATTGGGAAATAAAATAAATAATTACTTCGGTGTGGTTCGCTAATCCCGACTAGTTTGGAAAACCATGATATGGTTTGAAATGATATCCAAAGGAAGATTAAAGAATAAATTTAAAAGAATTTATCTTTGATAAAATTAATGGGAACCTTTCCCTAAGAATGTGAAATTGACTGATGAATCGGAATGAGGCGTATGTTGTGTTTGTATAACAATTGTTTATTATATACGTGGGTTATTCAGAAAGGCCGGGTCTATACCCATTCTGAATAACCGATTCGACGATAAGTCGAAGAGATTGAAGACGGTGCAAGACCGACGATCTTCACATCGAATGGATGGGTGCTACTGACGCTCACGATGGGAGTAGCTACCTTGAAGGGGGATAAAGTAGTAGCCGTCCGGACGTGCATGGAGGTCGACGGATATGCGAGGAAAGTGCCTCCGGTTTCGTTCAGACCCAGAACGGACTTGTAAATGGATGGTGTGTCTGACATTGTATTCCTTTATATTGTATTCGTTGATCTCTGCTAAATATATATCTGTTTGGCGGCGGAGAATTTATTCTCTTGCTTAACGCCCTTCTCTGAGACATACGAGCTCAGAGGTTATATATTGGCAGAAATCAGTGGTACGATATGGATTGATAGTGTGGCATGCTGAGATGCAGTGATCCGGACTTTTGTTGAAAAGCAAAGTTTGGTTGATAATGATCAAAGCGCAGCTTTAATGTAGCACGACTTTGTGTATAGCATTGATTCGCGAGCATCACACCCCGGTATGGTGGTAAACTGATGGTTTGATCAGTATGTTTTTTAGTGGATGGGCACCTTTGTGGTGTCGTGGATTCGGTCGACCGAGATTGAGCTCAGTGCTCAGAGGGATAGGGTAAGCGGTGTTTTCTCTCGCCGAGACGTAAGCCGCAGTGATACTCGATTCCCCAAAAGTGTGGATGTGCATTACGGTGTTTTCTCTAGCTGAGACGTAAGCCGTTGAGATGGCACTACGCGATCGATCTTTCGAATCAGGAGCCACCATGATGGAAATTCAATTTCCAAATATGACATTTTGCGGTTTTGATTGTAGAGCCTAGTATTGGCGACATGATATATGGTACCCATGCCGTCTATGATTGATACATTTATATTTAAAATTGTTTTCTTCACTTATAGTAATAATATAAGATGAAATTTCGCGTATCAAGCATATTTGGCTATTATAAGGGAAAACCCTATCCTCCGGCTTGCGTTGCATTGTGTAATGGGACCTGGGTCTTATAATAGCTTCATTGTTCTTTATTTAGCATTGCGTTGTTTGTTTTCGGCACTGGTATTCTTGGGAGGAAACCCATTCCGTGTTATACGGCGTGGTCCCTTGATTTACCTAACTTTAAAAACAAAGATTAATAACTGTTTTAGTTCTCACACTAGTCACATGACTGACCTAGAGTTTATTGTTTTAACCTAAACTCTGGGTGCCCCTATTTTCCACACGGGCAGCTATTAGTTTTGGTTTTGCAGATTTATATTCACAGGATCCTGATTTACAGCTGGAACGATTCTCGGAAAGCGCTGTATCCGTGTTTTACTTTCAGTTGTGCTTTGTATTGTTTTTCCGCTGCAATGTATTTAAATGTAATTTAAATCTTTGATATTTTCTGTGTAATGTTTATTCATACTCTGTATATTCTTGTATTCTGATGGAATTGTTGTAATAAACAATGAAATGTTCTTCTGTCTGCGTTCTGATTGGTCTTGTCCTCACAGTAATTCATTTGGATCCTACAGGGCCGGTCTGCACATACGATTTTGCGGATTAGTTA
Organism: Allium sativum; assembly: GCA_030737875.1. Taxonomy (NCBI): domain Eukaryota; kingdom Viridiplantae; phylum Streptophyta; class Magnoliopsida; order Asparagales; family Amaryllidaceae; genus Allium; species Allium sativum. Next base: position 550,449,374 of record CM060916.1, read on the forward strand.
TTCCTGAACACATGTTTCCCGGTCCTATAGGACCTAATATCCGAGGCGCCTCATTCCATCATCCACATAAGTAAAATGTTGGGTCGTGTAAAACCCAAACATCACTTCTAGCTAGAAAGAAACGTGCTGCTCTCCATGCGTTCTCTTGCTCCGTTTTTTAGTCATACCGGGTTATGAGGCCCGCGAAGTCACGCTATACACAAAGCTACGCCTAAACAGGTCGTGCTTTGATCATCAACCACAAGGCCTTCTTTTCAACAAAAGCCTTGATCATCTGCATCTTAGCATGCCACATTGTCAATCCATACCATACCATTGATTCCTACCAATATATAACCTCTAAGCTTGTACGTCTTAGAGAAGGGTGTTAAACACCAAACAGATATATATTTAGCAGAGATCAACGAATACCGTATAAAGGAATACAACGTCAGACATACAATCCATTTCCAAGTCCGTTCTGGGTCTAAACGAAACCGGAGGCACCTTATACCTCGCATATCCGAACAATCAACAAGTAGTCTGGACGGTCACCATTGTAGCCCCTTCAAGGTAGCTACTACAATCATGGGCGTCAATGGTAACTCGTCCATTCGACGTGAAGATCGTCGGTCTTCAATCACCGTCTTCAACTCTTCGACTTAGATCGACGAATGATAATTTGAAATGAGATTGAACTCGGACTTTTCAAATGATCCTTGTGTATATATAATTTAAAATCATTTCTTATCGTTAATATTAATTTATAACGAATAATCTCTATTTTTATTTATATAAAAACAATTGAATGTTATTTAACAACACTTCATATCAATAGGCGACCTTGGCGCTGTTTTCACCCAAATTTGTTTTACAAATTTCTCTAAATCTAACCATTGGATTTTAACACAATTCATATCGTTGGAAAGATCTTCCCAAGGCGAACCTAACGGTTTCAGTTTTGGAAAAAATCCGACGGTCGGATCTATCTGTATTAGCGTTTAAAGGCATGATTCCAAAATGCGAACTATCACGCTCGATTCGTTTTATTTTAATTTCTATATATATAATTATATATAATTCCTTCATCCATATATTTTGCTAACAAAAAATATCCCTATTTGTATATATAATATCAAGGTATAACATGACACACAATAATGTTTTATTTTTATTATAATTCACATTCACATACTATACACAACAATGTACATTTTTCTTTCATCTTTCAAATTACACAAAATGTATATTTGGTTTCCTTATTCTTTTTAATGAAAATCCATTCATTAAAATGTACATTTCTAATCCTTATTCTTTTTAATGAAAACCCATTCATTAAAATGTACATTTCATCGTTATAATCTTTACTGAAAATCTTTTTACATAAATATGTAAATTTCATACTGTTGTTCTTTTACATGAAAATTGTAATTTCACTTTAATTCAATTACATGAAAAATGTAACTTTTACTTTTATTCAATTACTATCTTTTCATTGGAGTCAACTTATATTAAATTGAAGTCCTTAAACGTTTAATTCTTTCCAATGAAAATGACACTAAAATTATGCCTCATTTTAATATATGAACATGACACTAAAAACATGTTTCATCTTCAATATAGGAACATGATCTTAAAAATATATTTATTTTTAAGATAATAACATAACACTGAAATATGTTTTAAATTTCATATATTAACATAACATTAAAAATACGATTATACTTCATATAATTAACTTGACTTTAAAATATGAAGCTATTTCATATGCATTCACATGATTCCAACACATGTTTTTATTTCATATGCATTAACGCTACTCCAAACATGATTTTATTTTCATATACTTTAACGCTACTCCTAAATATGATTTTATTTTCATATGCAATTAAATGACATTACAACAAATGATTATATTTATTTCTTATGCACTCATGTTACACTAAAAAAACATGATTTCATTTTCATATGCATTTTCATGATTCCAACTATAATATAAAAATTGATTATTCTATATGTTATCCTTTTATAATAATATTATTTTCCAAAATATTAATTTTAAAATTTCTCTTTTAATATTCATTATAAAATGGATAAAATAAATCGATAAACTCGTTCGGGTTTTTAAAAATACGTTGCTATTTTTAAAACGGATTAAATAGCCTAACTCATTTTCTTATCCATTTATATTTTATAATGGGCTAGACCTCTCACATTAAGCCTACGAATTGTGGATGCTGGATGTGCCGGTCGGTTCCGGGCAGACTTATTCCACAAGTTGGGCTTAACCTCGTGTCATGGCCCGTTTCCTATTTGTGCACTTGGACCTCTCACATTAGGTTCAACATTAGTGGTTGCTGGATATGCCGGTCGGGTCCGGGCAGACTTCCACCACAAATGTAACCTAACCTCGTGTCCAAGCACAATTATAATTTATAATTATAATTAATTTTTCCAAAACATATTATTTGAAATTATTCTTTCCATTAAGGAATCTTAATTTTAAGATATTCTTTATTTCTAAATATCTTGATTTCAAGTATCTTAATATAAATTGTAACTTTCCATATTATTATGATTTTATAATAACAACCATTTCAAGATGTTCAATTTTGAAACCATATTTGTTTTTACTTTAACATATTGACACCAAAGATGTGATCTTTTTAATTGAATCTTTTTATTGTAACTTTTAGACAATAAATACGTAATCTTTCTAAATCAACGTCAATTAATTGAATATAAAATAAAAACATTCCTTTAATTCAAGATTGATAACGTTTTGGGAACAAATCTTTTTACATATTGACAATTAAAAAGGTAATCTTTTTAAATTCTAACTTTTTCTTTTTATTGTAACTTCATCCTACTATGTTTCTACTATTACATTAAAAATATATTTTTAATGTAAAACGTATTTCTTAATAAAAATACGATTCTTTCTAAGTTTACATTAAAAATGTGCTTTTAATGCAAATAATATTTCATAATGAAATATGATTCTTTTCTCAGTTTTCTAATATTACATTAAAGATATGTTTTTAATGTAAAACATATTTCTTAATAAAGATGTGTTTTTAAATGTAAATCATATTTCTTAATAAAATATGATTCTTTTACTACTCTTTTTATTTCCTATTATATTTGCGTTGTGAACACGAAAAAAATGAACTTATTTGTCTATGTAATATTTGCATTGTGAAATCCAAATAAAAAGGTGAACTTTTATTTCTAAGTGATTATATTTGCGTGAGAGGGCGCAATAAAATGTACAACTTTTATTTGGTGTTGAATTGATACACTGAATCAATTCAATATAAATGACAAATTTTATTTTTGATGTTGAATTGATAAACTAAATCAATTCACATGAAATAACAAATTTTATTATGTTAATGAATTGATAAACTAGATCAATTCAAATCAAACAAAAGTGATACCATAAAAATGTGATCTTTATAATGCTAATGTAAAAATGAGATTTTTATTATATTAACATTTATACATAAAAATATGTTCTTTCCAAATGATGACATTTTTAAATAAAAATGTTAATTTTCTATTCTAACAATTTATATAACAAAAAATGATATTTTCCTTGATGTAAACATTTCATATATTTCATACCATCCATCAACACAATATGGTCAATTCACCACAATATAGTTAATTCAAATAATCTCAAACATCACAAAATGTTCAATTTGGTGTCACATAACTAATGAACAAAAATAGGGATTTTTGTTTTAACTAATTTACCTTGACAAAAATAACAAATTTGTTTTTGACAAATTTATTTTGATAAAAATAACAAATTTGTTTTGACAAATTTATTTTGACAAAAATCTATATTTTTGTTTTCAACAATTTTTATTACAACACGATATCATCCAATTAATAGATTTATACAACACATCAATCATAGAATCAAATCACGTCATATAACAATAGAATTTTACCGCAGAGTGATGATAACACAAACATAAATAATTTTAGTTATTTAAGAAGAAATAAAATAGAATTTCTCACATCGTTTTGAATTTCTGCGCCGTTCAGATCCAAAAATTGGCCAAATTTCAACTTGTTCAGAATCAGGTCTAGTCAGTCTCATCGCGAAGGTCTCGGTCTCACGATTGTGGCGCACCTGAAATCGTTCAGTTTCGAGTTCGTATGAGTGAGATATGGTTAAATTTAGATTGACACAATTGAATTTAAATTTATTAATTAACTAAAGTTTGAAAAAGTCAACCTCTCCTCCATCTTCCTCTTCCACGTTCAAAGCCGCTCCTTTTATTATTTTTGAACCCATAGCCTTCAAAACTAGGTCTCCACTTATCTCTAAATTGGTGAAGCTTGGAGACGATCGGAAGGTGGCATATCGGAGAGGGAGGAGAGGGCTACGTGCGCCGGGAGGGAGGGGAGGTGCGGTGGGGCCTACAGGGGGAGGCGGGGCCATTTTGGCCACGGGTTGGGGAGCATTTTCTGGCCAAATTACTTCATTAAATCTCATCATCTCCGTATAGAATCGAAGAGGAGGAAGAGAGCTTTGATATGTTATGAAGAGTGAGGTTTAATTCTTTGTGGATTGGGAGAATTTGAGGAAGGAACAATCGGCCATTCTAGGCCATGGAAATTGCAAGTGGCGGCTGGTTCATTTTGAAATTAGGGTTTAGTGGAAAAAGGACAAAGCTTTTTATAATATTTTAATGATTTAATTACCCAATAAAGCCCGTTTAGCAACTTTGTCAGATTTCAGCCCAACGACTGTCGTTCCTACCCATTAACCCCCATTCCGGACTCATCTAGCTATGTCCCGCAGGCCCAAAAGACCGTATTAACCCAGTTTTCTTTATTTTAAAATATTTTCTTTTATTTTTAATTCAACCGTACGAATAAATTCACCGGGGCCACAAATTAACTTCAAAAAATCCCAAAAAATATATTTAGCTATGTTTTGACGCTGCGGACCTAGGAAAATTAATTTCGTTCAATTCTGAGCCTATTTGAAAAAAATGGTATTTTTCAAGTCGATTAAAATTGACCGAAATTGACCAAACTAAAATCTTTTCGCCACGGTCACAAATTAATTCTAAAAATTATGAAAAATTAAACTTAACCATATTTTGACATTACGAATCCAACCAAAGTGGTTTCGTCGAAAACAGAGGTCATTTGAAAAATGTCTATTTTCAAGGCGTATATATTAAAGATTAAAAATACATTTTTAAATAAATAATTTTCGAAACTCGAAATATATAAGTGTTTATATTTTTTAAATGCAGAAACATCATTCTGAACTCAATGGAAGTGGTTTCGAGTCCAAATTCCTTCGTATGCAAAAAGTAGCATTTTTGACCTTTATATTATATATATAAATTTCATAGCGACCTTTCTAAATTTTAAACTGGACATAACTTTTGATTCCCGCTATGAAATTTCAATTTTTCGGATTCGTTGGATATATATTTTTAAATAGATTCTAATATTTTTGGTTTCACTAAAATCCGTTAAATTTTGCATCCTGTACGATCAGTCAAAGTTCAAGTTTGACTTTTCAAACTACCGCGCTATTTCTAACTCCTTTTATAATTAAAATTAAATTATTCATCCTAACTTCGATTTAAATAAATTTTTAATCATTATTATTTTAAATATCAAAACCCATTAAAATAACTTAAAATAGATTTTTAAATTTACCCCAAAATTCAGGATTGTTACAGTCTCCCCCACTTAAAAACTTTTCGTCCTCGAAAAGGAACGAAGGTAAAAGTTGTTTAAGTATCCTATCTTAAATAATTTTATTTGTTGATTAACTTTTAAAATATATAACTTTATATATTCAAAAATCATATTTCCAAAGATCGGATTATATATAATCAAAAATACGTTAATTATAAACTGGGCACTCTCAACTCATTCTAGGGCATTACTAACCCCATCTCTAATGAGTTTTCTCATTCTAGGATACTACTGATCCTTTCTCTAATGAGTATTCTTATTGGATATTACTAATCCAATCTCTGATGAGTCTTTTGTTCAGTTCTAATGAGTTGTACCCCAAAGATTTGAGCTAACCAGAGCTCTGAAACCAACTGTAACGGCTCAGATTTCGCCCGACCCGATCGATCGTTAGATCGACCAAGACCGTTCAAATCCCGAACACGTTAACTGTAATGACCCGCATTTTTAGAGATGAAATAATTAATCAATTTAATTATTAAATATCGTTATAGCGATATCGAGAACCATAATCAAATAATATTGAATATTTAATTAATATTTATAATGAATAATAAATTATAAATATCGAAATAGTCAGAAATAGTAGAATTCACAATAGAGTGTGAATTGAATAGCATACGAGATGTGGTTGAGTTTCGATTCGAAATATAATAACGAATATATTGAATCGACGACAGTTAAACGTATAGTTTATAATATATTTATAAACGAGCTCGAAATGGCGCTGCAGTTCGCTATTTGGCGATTTGAACTTCAACTGAATGTACAAGATTCGTTTTAAATCGGATTTCTGTGAAACAAGAAACGTGTGGAGCTGGTGGAGTATATCTTTCTAGTGAAAGAGAAAAATCGGGATTTCGTCGTATAGATTTTGATGTACGTCCAAATCAAATTTCAGAATAGTCGCTATGGAATTCGTATATAATTCGTAACGCTTTATATACGTTATAAAAGGGATTTTCAATGTAAATTGAAATATCGATTCAACCTGGACTTAGAATAAGAAATATATAATTATCCTGGAGCCGTATGATATTCCAGTGTGAATATATACGATAATATAAATTTATTTATATTTAATTTAATAATATTTAAATATATTTATATATTTAAATGGGTCATTCAAAGCGTTAAAAATAGCCACTTTTGCAAACGGAGTCGGAATTCGACGAAACCAGTTTCGTTGGGACCGTAATGTCGAACTCTAGCTATATGTCCAGTTTGGTGATTTTTGGATATCGTGTGTGACCACACGGATTTTAGAAAGCAAAAATGGATTGAAAATAAAATATATAAAAAATTATATTGCTGCCCTATAAATACACCACACTCTAACCTAAACCTAACACTCATGGTTCTCCTGAGGTCAATGTTGTTTCCGCCGCCACTTCAGAAACAAGAAAAAACGCGAATAAACCCAATTCAAAAATCAACAACAACTCAAATTAAATTCCTAAAAAACCGTGGGATTTATAGATCTGAGATCCTCGTGAGAAGCTAGTCTTTTCTATCTAAGTTTGGGGTTGCTCGACAATTAGTCTTCATCGCTGGAAATGGTACCGTGAAACTAGGGTTCCAGTTAGAGGGAAATGGAAGCGTTAATTCTCGAGTTGGAGTACATATTCGGATTCTAGAAGCAAAACCGCAACTGCATGTGAAAATTGGAGGGGCTCGATGGGAAAACACGTCGGGATACTGGTGGGGATTTCCGATGTCAGGGTCGGCAATGTGCGTTCGAGAGTGGTGAAAGTGGTATGAAAAGGAAGAGCAAACGAAGAGAGTAATATTGGTGATTTTTAGTTGATTTTACAAGTCATAAAGAAGGAGGAAGAGGAGCTTGAAGTAATCAAATGGGTTGGAGAAGCATTCGAACTGAAATACTGGAGTTCGCTGTATGTTGAGGAAGAAGGTATCAACGTGGGTGCGGATCAGAAAATAAGATGGGCCAGAAAGATAAGGGTTAGGCCCAATGGGTTTTTATTTTAAGTTTTATTTAAAACTCAAATATATATTAACTTGTAATGCCTGTATCTAGCTCGTACGAAGCCCGATTAACGAACCGTAAGTTGCGTTGGGACCGTATGGACGAGAGCTTCACAACGAAGCTGACTGGGAGTGGATTCGAGCTCGTTACAATTTATGGAGAAATAAATTGTCCGTCGAAATCAAAGAACGCAAACCGATTATATAACGGTTAACGCGTCAATGTGAGTAAATCTCACTAACTCTAAACAGTTTATAATTTCATGTTGTATCTTTAGAACTGTTAGAAATTGTCTGTTTGACTGTGTATTGATTGTTTGATTGAACTGCTAGTCAGTTAGTAAAATTTCTATATTGATTTTGTTTAACAGAATATATCATATGGAACTGAAAGTGATGTTATCTATACTGTCTAACATTTGTGATGCAGGGAAACAGGTTGGAGGAATCCGACTGGGTTCCTCAACAGTCATTTTATTGTTTTTCATATATTTTGATATATGATGTGAATTATAACCTGTTGTTGATTGTGTGTGTATGGACGATATTGAACATCGTGATTTGATATGATTGAATACCATAACATACCGGAATGTAGATAAGGTAATTTTCAAAGTATATTGAAAATAGGAATATTTATAAATTGGGATATTTATAAATAAGAGATATTTATAAAGTGGAATATTTATAAATAAGGAATATTTATAAATTGGGATATATATAAATAGGAGATATTTGAAAAGGAAATAAATTCAAAACATTTCTTTTTGAATGGAAAGGCCTGTGTGGCGAGTTTGGGGATTTTTCCCGATGCTCCCGATACAAAGGAGGTTATGGCGAATTTTCCCGGGAATTTAAGGAGTTAGAATATTTCAAGAATAAATTTGAAAAGGGAATATTTGTAAACCATTTACAAATAGAATTGAAAAGGAAACGTTATAAAAAGGAAATCATTTTTAAAGTGTAGAACCGTTATTTAAAAGTAAATCTTTTCAAATGAATAAAACGTTGTTAAAAAGGAAATCTTTATAAAGTGAATAAAGTTAATCGAATATAGACATTCGAAAGGAGAAATCGAATATGGTATTCGAAGTTAGTTAATCGAATATAGACATTCGAAAGGAGAAATCGAATATGGTATTCGAAGTTAGTTAATCGAATATGGTATTCGAAGTTAGTTAATCGAATATGTTATTCGAAAGGGGTTAGTCGAGTCGAGATAGTCAAATAGAGTAATCAGTTAGAGTTAACCAATTAGAGTAATCAGTTAGAGTTAAACCAATAGAGTTAATCAGTTAGAGTTAACCAGTTGGAGTTAATTAGTTAGAGTTAACCAGTTGGAGTTAATTAGTTAGAGTTAATTGATTAGAGTTAAAACGAACTAGAGTTAATCAAATATAGTTATTTGAGACAGAGTTAGTCAAACATAGTATTCAGGATAAGTTGCCATCTTGTACGACTGCTAGCGTAATTCGCAGGGCTGTAAATAGCCTAAGGCGGTCGGATGTTTCCTGAGGGAATCAGGCGTAACCATTGTGATCGCTGCGATCTAGAGTCAAGCGAATGGAGTTAAATAGAGTTGTCGAATAGTAGTTGTTCGAATGGAGTTAAATAGAGTCAGTCGAATATAGTTTATTCGAATAGAGTTGAATAGAGTTAATCGAATAGTAGTTATTCGAATAGAGTTAAATGGAGTTAAATCGAATATTAGTTATTCGATAGGAGTAAATCAAGTTGAGTTAAATAAACCAAGTTAGTCGAGCCTAGTTAATTGAATTGAATTGGTCGAACCAAGTAAGTTAAGTGAGTCGAGTTAAGTTAGTTATTCGAAAGGAGTTATCGATGTTAGTTCATCGAAAGGAGTTATCGATGTTAGTTTCATTGAAAGGAGTTATCGAATTTAGTTATTCGAAAAGGAGTTATCGATGTTAGTTTCATCGAAAGGAGTTATCGATGTTAGTTTCATCGAAAGGAGTTATCGAATTTAGTTATTCGAAAAGGAGTTATCGATTTGTTAAATCGAAAGGGAAGATTATCGAATATCGTTTATTCGAGAGGAATTTTCGAATGTAGTTTATTCGAAGGAGTTATCAATTATAGTTTAATCGAAGTGAGATTTTCAGATATGAGATATTTGAAAAGGAAGAGTTATCGAATATTAGTTATTCGAGGAGAGATTATCGAATATCGTTTATTCGAGAAGGAGTTAATCGTTATTCGAAGAAGAGTTAATCAAATAGAGATTTCTCGAAGAAAGTTAATCGGCAAATTCGATTATATCGAATTCGGGAAAGTACTTATACTTTTTAGTGTTTAAATAGAGATTTATTTATTTATAAATAAATAAGTGTTAGGTTAATTATTCACTAATAAGAATAGAAGTTATAATTAAAGTTAGATAATTCGAAAGTAGGGATTATAACGTTATCGTTATAACCAATGTTTTAAATATAGAAGTGGATTAGAAAAATTGGATCCGAGAAAGGCGTAAAGAAGTTTTAAAAGATTAAAAGATAAACTTTGACCATTTCGAAGTTATAACGTTGTTCAGTTAAGGTCTGAGAGGTAATTATACCCCAACTTGAGTGACTTCCTTCTTAACTAAGAAATGGTAAGGTTTGATCGTAAAGAAGTTTTGGAAATGTTTTCCAAACGAGAATCAGAAATGTTTTCTGATAAAAGAAAATAAGAATTTAGAATATAGGGAACAGGAGATGAGTAAATAAATGAACTAAAGAGATTAATGTTAAATGATGTTTGTTCGATATAATTTCCATCTGGGAATAATATCGTTGTTTGCACACTTGTTTTTCTTTGATAGTTAACTCACAGACTATCGAAGTTTTGACCATTTTAACGTTGTTAATATGGAGAGACCGGTTGGATTATTATCCATAGAACCACTCTGTATTGGCATAAGCATCGTGAATCATATATGCCAAAGATAATTGGAGACGGAGTAAAATGCAAGGGCTATCCTGTTTACAGAATAGTGCCTTCGGTTTGTCCAGTCCCAGGACAACTTGTATGGACGAAGGTCTGACAGAGTATACCCAATGGATCGCGTAAGTTGATCTGTTCAAACGTATTCACGTTTGGTGGCGGAGGAATTCGTTTCTCTTAGCTGTATACCCGTGTTATTTTTGGATAAGTCAATTTGTGATTTGGCGGGTATGACGATGTGACATTTCTAAGTGAATGAAGATGGATGTCTGACATAGTATTTCCAGACGGTCACGTACATTGATTTCTTCAACTATACCAAGAGTGGAAGCGGAGAAGGAAACTTCTTTTAGCTGACACGTAATGTATGGTTGTAGATGTCAATTAGTGATTTTCGATGGATCTGACAATGTGGCATTCGAAGTGAATCTGTCGTGATGATAAAGCGTAGCTTCTAGCCTCATCAACCGGTAAATGACAGAAATCGGGCAGGCAGCATGGCTAAGTCGGTCGCACCGAAGTAGGGTGTATAATCACCTATCTAGAGAATATTCATTTGTTTCTTAAATCTATCAATGCTGTCCCATATATATACGGGAACGGTTGCTGATCCAAACCGTTGGTGATGTACATTCGATACACTCAAGCGAAATGAGTGGTCGGTCATGTGTGGCTGAGTTGCAAGATGTTCTTGTTGAACTCCAGTGTATCGTTCCTAGAGTACACTGATCGGAAGGTGATTCCATACCTTGTCATAGTTGGGAATCCATTACCCAATACGTGCTTGCGCTTTTGATTGTATACTATATATGTAGTAACGTGAGATGCAAGCGTTTCTACTAGACTGATATTTATTTGTACTTAGACATTATTATAATATCAGAATGATATTGCTTTGCAAAGATGTTTGGATTCTCATAAGGTAAATAACCCGTTCCGTATTCACGGCGTGGTCTTATGAGATATCATATACCTGTTTTAAATGATTTGAGTTTATTCACACCAGTCCCATGACTGACCCGGAGTTTATTTTGTTGTTTTCCCTAAACTCTTGGGTGCCTAAATTTGTATGGGCAGTCAAGTAGTCGGGATATTACAGGTATACTTGAAGAGCTTGGAGCAGGAGGCTTCAGGATTCTATAGCTATTATTATTTCCGCTGCGTTGTAAGTGTTGTACTCTGATAAGTGCTATTGTATACATAACTGTTATATTTCAAAGTTATGTTATCTATTATATGTTATTCGTTCCGCTATGAGGTTCGTGTTACTCTGATGATGTTGTATGTTCTTCTTCTTCTTCTATTCTAAGTTTCTATCTTATCTATTCTCACCTTCTAATTTCTTTCATTAATTACCGGGATTTTTCGATGGTTTGGTTATCGACGTCGTGCTTACGTCGATAACCAAAGCCGCTCAAAATCCGGGTCGTTACAGTTGGTATCAGAGCTTAAGTTAAGTAATTACCTTGGCTCTGTGGCGTAATTCAGTAGAGATGGGATTAGTAATATCCTAGACCGAGTTTGAGTGTATATATACGAGTGCGTATTTGTTAGTTAATATAAAGTGATTTATATTGTGGAGTTTCATTGGTTGAGTAGTTTGTGAATTCTAGTCGATCAGTTTGATCCACTGTATCGATAGGGGTTACTAAACACTTGAATACGATGAACCGACATGGTATGTTTTGAAAGAGGGTAAATGGAATAATTTTACCCGAATATATTTGATATAGTATATTGGTTGTGTTGGTTGTAATTATAATCGAGTAAGATTATAAAAAGGTGTAATGGTTATAAATAACTAATCAGAATCCATATAAGTAAAGTATATGAAATAAGATGAATTAAATCTGAATTTAATCAGAATTGGAATTAAAATAAGGAAATTTTAAGTTCCTGGGAGATTTTGAAATGTTTTCAAAATGGAAGTATTTAGTAATGGTTTTCAAAATATAGTATTGAAATCACTTGGGTCGCTGGAAAATAATTCCGATGATGACTGCGCAGTATCATCGGTGTGATTTTCGAGTTTCTTAGTGACGAATTACTACCAAAGATTTTGATTTGAATTGTTTTGAGAAAACAAGTTGTTTAGAAAATTCAAAGGTTTTGAATTGGCAGTATGATTTCAAATTGATTTGAAATTTACCCAGGAATTTAAGTTCTAGAAATTAAAATTTAACTAATGAAGTTAAATAAAATGATATGGTAAAAATAAATTAGAATTTAACCTTGACTAAGTTAAATGAAAATGGAATTGATTAGCGGATAATCTGGATTGGGATTTGAAATGATAAGTTAAGAGTTTGGAATTTGAAACTCGAATTTGAAATTGAATTCGACTTGAATAAGTGAATGGTTGTGTTAAGAATAACTTGGTTGGAGTTTGATTGAGATAACACTGGTATATGCTGAGTTTGATAGCATATGGAAGTGATAGAGTTGATATGCCCGACAAAAAGGTACCAGTTTATATTATATATGGATATGAGATTTATGAGCCGAATTGGCAAGCCGCTTGGCTGTTTGATTTTCTTTTGGGTTGAAGAAGGCCCAGAGAGGCGAGTTGGAGTTTGAGATATTAACCAGTACAGAGGAGGTGCTGGCGAAATTTTTCGAAAGTTTAAAGTGTTAGAAATTTTTTAGAATTTTTGAAAATTTTAGTTAGTCGGAATGAATAAATATTTTAATCAATATTAATTGGTTCAGTTAAAATCAGAAATAAGGGGTAAACAAATCTTAGGAGTTCCAATATATAGGGTCGTCCTCTAACTTAGCAATTTCGAGGACGAAATTATTTTAAGTGGGGAAGAATGTAATGACCCGCATTTTTAGAGATGAAATAATTAATCAATTTAATTATTAAATATCGTTATAGCGATATCGAGAACCATAATTAAATAATATTGAATATTTAATTAATATTTATAATGAATAATAAATTATAAATATCGAAATAGTCAGAAATAGTAGAATTCACAATAGAGTGTGAATTGAATAGCATACGAGATGTGGTTGAGTTTCGATTCGAAATATAATAACGAATATATTGAATCGACGACAGTTGAACGTATAGTTTATAATATATTTATAAACGAGCTCGAAATGGCGCTGCAGTTCGCTATTTGGCGATTTGAACTTCAACTGAATGTACAAGATTCGTTTTAAATCGGATTTCTGTGAAACAAGAAACGTGTGGAGCTGGTGGAGTATATCTTTCTAGTGAAAGAGAAAAATCGGGATTTCGTCGTATAGATTTTGATGTACGTCCAAATCAAATTTCAGAATAGTCGCTATGGAATTCGTATATAATTCGTAACGCTTTATATACGTTATAAAAGGGATTTTCAATGTAAATTGAAATATCGATTCAACCTGGACTTAGAATAAGAAATATATAATTATCCTGGAGCCGTATGATATTCCAGTGTGAATATATACGATAATATAAATTTATTTATATTTAATTTAATAATATTTAAATATATTTATATATTTAAATGGGTCATTCAAAGCGTTAAAAATAGCCACTTTTGCAAACGGAGTCGGAATTCGACGAAACCAGTTTCGTTGGGACCGTAATGTCGAACTCTAGCTATATGTCCAGTTTGGTGATTTTTGGATATCGTGTGTGACCACACGGATTTTAGAAAGCAAAAATGGATTGAAAATAAAATATATAAAAAATTATATTGCTGCCCTATAAATACACCACACTCTAACCTAAACCTAACACTCATGGTTCTCCTGAGGTCAATGTTGTTTCCGCCGCCACTTCAGAAACAAGAAAAAACGCGAATAAACCCAATTCAAAAATCAACAACAACTCAAATTAAATTCCTAAAAAACCGTGGGATTTATAGATCTGAGATCCTCGTGAGAAGCTAGTCTTTTCTATCTAAGTTTGGGGTTGCTCGACAATTAGTCTTCATCGCTGGAAATGGTACCGTGAAACTAGGGTTCCAGTTAGAGGGAAATGGAAGCGTTAATTCTCGAGTTGGAGTACATATTCGGATTCTAGAAGCAAAACCGCAACTGCATGTGAAAATTGGAGGGGCTCGATGGGAAAACACGTCGGGATACTGGTGGGGATTTCCGATGTCAGGGTCGGCAATGTGCGTTCGAGAGTGGTGAAAGTGGTATGAAAAGGAAGAGCAAACGAAGAGAGTAATATTGGTGATTTTTAGTTGATTTTACAAGTCATAAAGAAGGAGGAAGAGGAGCTTGAAGTAATCAAATGGGTTGGAGAAGCATTCGAACTGAAATACTGGAGTTCGCTGTATGTTGAGGAAGAAGGTATCAACGTGGGTGCGGATCAGAAAATAAGATGGGCCAGAAAGATAAGGGTTAGGCCCAATGGGTTTTTATTTTAAGTTTTATTTAAAACTCAAATATATATTAACTTGTAATGCCTGTATCTAGCTCGTACGAAGCCCGATTAACGAACCGTAAGTTGCGTTGGGACCGTATGGACGAGAGCTTCACAACGAAGCTGACTGGGAGTGGATTCGAGCTCGTTACAATTTATGGAGAAATAAATTGTCCGTCGAAATCAAAGAACGCAAACCGATTATATAACGGTTAACGCGTCAATGTGAGTAAATCTCACTAACTCTAAACAGTTTATAATTTCATGTTGTATCTTTAGAACTGTTAGAAATTGTCTGTTTGACTGTGTATTGATTGTTTGATTGAACTGCTAGTCAGTTAGTAAAATTTCTATATTGATTTTGTTTAACAGAATATATCATATGGAACTGAAAGTGATGTTATCTATACTGTCTAACATTTGTGATGCAGGGAAACAGGTTGGAGGAATCCGACTGGGTTCCTCAACAGTCATTTTATTGTTTTTCATATATTTTGATATATGATGTGAATTATAACCTGTTGTTGATTGTGTGTGTATGGACGATATTGAACATCGTGATTTGATATGATTGAATACCATAACATACCGGAATGTAGATAAGGTAATTTTCAAAGTATATTGAAAATAGGAATATTTATAAATTGGGATATTTATAAATAAGAGATATTTATAAAGTGGAATATTTATAAATAAGGAATATTTATAAATTGGGATATATATAAATAGGAGATATTTGAAAAGGAAATAAATTCAAAACATTTCTTTTTGAATGGAAAGGCCTGTGTGGCGAGTTTGGGGATTTTTCCCGATGCTCCCGATACAAAGGAGGTTATGGCGAATTTTCCCGGGAATTTAAGGAGTTAGAATATTTCAAGAATAAATTTGAAAAGGGAATATTTGTAAACCATTTACAAATAGAATTGAAAAGGAAACGTTATAAAAAGGAAATCATTTTTAAAGTGTAGAACCGTTATTTAAAAGTAAATCTTTTCAAATGAATAAAACGTTGTTAAAAAGGAAATCTTTATAAAGTGAATAAAGTTAATCGAATATAGACATTCGAAAGGAGAAATCGAATATGGTATTCGAAGTTAGTTAATCGAATATAGACATTCGAAAGGAGAAATCGAATATGGTATTCGAAGTTAGTTAATCGAATATGGTATTCGAAGTTAGTTAATCGAATATGTTATTCGAAAGGGGTTAGTCGAGTCGAGATAGTCAAATAGAGTAATCAGTTAGAGTTAACCAATTAGAGTAATCAGTTAGAGTTAAACCAATAGAGTTAATCAGTTAGAGTTAACCAGTTGGAGTTAATTAGTTAAAGTTAACCAGTTGGAGTTAATTAGTTAGAGTTAATTGATTAGAGTTAAAACGAACTAGAGTTAATCAAATATAGTTATTTGAGACAGAGTTAGTCAAACATAGTATTCAGGATAAGTTGCCATCTTGTACGACTGCTAGCGTAATTCGCAGGGCTGTAAATAGCCTAAGGCGGTCGGATGTTTCCTGAGGGAATCAGGCGTAACCATTGTGATCGCTGCGATCTAGAGTCAAGCGAATGGAGTTAAATAGAGTTGTCGAATAGTAGTTGTTCGAATGGAGTTAAATAGAGTCAGTCGAATATAGTTTATTCGAATAGAGTTGAATAGAGTTAATCGAATAGTAGTTATTCGAATAGAGTTAAATGGAGTTAAATCGAATATTAGTTATTCGATAGGAGTAAATCAAGTTGAGTTAAATAAACCAAGTTAGTCGAGCCTAGTTAATTGAATTGAATTGGTCGAACCAAGTAAGTTAAGTGAGTCGAGTTAAGTTAGTTATTCGAAAGGAGTTATCGATGTTAGTTCATCGAAAGGAGTTATCGATGTTAGTTTCATTGAAAGGAGTTATCGAATTTAGTTATTCGAAAAGGAGTTATCAATGTTAGTTTCATCGAAAGGAGTTATCGATGTTAGTTTCATCGAAAGGAGTTATCGAATTTAGTTATTCGAAAAGGAGTTATCGATTTGTTAAATCGAAAGGGAAGATTATCGAATATCGTTTATTCGAGAGGAATTTTCGAATGTAGTTTATTCGAAGGAGTTATCAATTATAGTTTAATCGAAGTGAGATTTTCAGATATGAGATATTTGAAAAGGAAGAGTTATCGAATATTAGTTATTCGAGGAGAGATTATCGAATATCGTTTATTCGAGAAGGAGTTAATCGTTATTCGAAGAAGAGTTAATCAAATAGAGATTTCTCGAAGAAAGTTAATCGGCAAATTCGATTATATCGAATTCGGGAAAGTACTTATACTTTTTAGTGTTTAAATAGAGATTTATTTATTTATAAATAAATAAGTGTTAGGTTAATTATTCACTAATAAGAATAGAAGTTATAATTAAAGTTAGATAATTCGAAAGTAGGGATTATAACGTTATCGTTATAACCAATGTTTTAAATATAGAAGTGGATTAGAAAAATTGGATCCGAGAAAGGCGTAAAGAAGTTTTAAAAGATTAAAAGATAAACTTTGACCATTTCGAAGTTATAACGTTGTTCAGTTAAGGTCTGAGAGGTAATTATACCCCAACTTGAGTGACTTCCTTCTTAACTAAGAAATGGTAAGGTTTGATCGTAAAGAAGTTTTGGAAATGTTTTCCAAACGAGAATCAGAAATGTTTTCTGATAAAAGAAAATAAGAATTTAGAATATAGGGAACAGGAGATGAGTAAATAAATGAACTAAAGAGATTAATGTTAAATGATGTTTGTTCGATATAATTTCCATCTGGGAATAATATCGTTGTTTGCACACTTGTTTTTCTTTGATAGTTAACTCACAGACTATCGAAGTTTTGACCATTTTAACGTTGTTAATATGGAGAGACCGGTTGGATTATTATCCATAGAACCACTCTGTATTGGCATAAGCATCGCGAATCATATATGCCAAAGATAATTGGAGACGGAGTAAAATGCAAGGGCTATCCTGTTTACAGAATAGTGCCTTCGGTTTGTCCAGTCCCAGGACAACTTGTATGGACGAAGGTCTGACAGAGTATACCCAATGGATCGCGTAAGTTGATCTGTTCAAACGTATTCACGTTTGGTGGCGGAGGAATTCGTTTCTCTTAGCTGTATACCCGTGTTATTTTTGGATAAGTCAATTTGTGATTTGGCGGGTATGACGATGTGACATTTCTAAGTGAATGAAGATGGATGTCTGACATAGTATTTCCAGACGGTCACGTACATTGATTTCTTCAACTATACCAAGAGTGGAAGCGGAGAAGGAAACTTATTTTAGCTGACACGTAATGTATGGTTGTAGATGTCAATTAGTGATTTTCGATGGATCTGACAATGTGGCATTCGAAGTGAATCTGTCGTGATGATAAAGCGTAGCTTCTAGCCTCATCAACCGGTAAATGACAGAAATCGGGCAGGCAGCATGGCTAAGTCGGTCGCACCGAAGTAGGGTGTATAATCACCTATCTAGAGAATATTCATTTGTTTCTTAAATCTATCAATGCTGTCCCATATATATACGGGAACGGTTGCTGATCCCAACCGTTGGTGATGTACATTCGATACACTCAAGCGAAATGAGTGGTCGGTCATGTGTGGCTGAGTTGCAAGATGTTCTTGTTGAACTCCAGTGTATCGTTCCTAGAGTACACTGATCGGAAGGTGATTCCATACCTTGTCATAGTTGGGAATCCATTACCCAATACGTGCTTGCGCTTTTGATTGTATACTATATATGTAGTAACGTGAGATGCAAGCGTTTCTACTAGACTGATATTTATTTGTACTTAGACATTATTATAATATCAGAATGATATTGCTTTGCAAAGATGTTTGGATTCTCATAAGGTAAATAACCCGTTCCGTATTCACGGCGTGGTCTTATGAGATATCATATACCTGTTTTAAATGATTTGAGTTTATTCACACCAGTCCCATGACTGACCCGGAGTTTATTTTGTTGTTTTCCCTAAACTCTTGGGTGCCTAAATTTGTATGGGCAGTCAAGTAGTCGGGATATTACAGGTATACTTGAAGAGCTTGGAGCAGGAGGCTTCAGGATTCTATAGCTATTATTATTTCCGCTGCGTTGTAAGTGTTGTACTCTGATAAGTGCTATTGTATACATAACTGTTATATTTCAAAGTTATGTTATCTATTATATGTTATTCGTTCCGCTATGAGGTTCGTGTTACTCTGATGATGTTGTATGTTCTTCTTCTTCTTCTATTCTAAGTTTCTATCTTATCTATTCTCACCTTCTAATTTCTTTCATTAATTACCGGGATTTTTCGATGGTTTGGTTATCGACGTCGTGCTTACGTCGATAACCAAAGTCGCTCAAAATCCGGGTCGTTACATTAACTCTGGAATACAACAACATCAGAACAATAACAACAGACTTTCATAAACATTACAATAATGTTACATCAGAGTACAGAACATATCAGAGTACATTGGATAAAATTACAGCGGAAGATAAATTACAATAAATTAAATACAATAAACAGCGGAAGACTTCTATGCTCTGGACACAGCTTTAGGCTTCGATCCAGAATCCTGCTCAAGAGATAAATATCTGCAAAAAGCTACTCGACTGCCCGTGTGGAAAAGAGGTCACCCGAGTTTGCAAAGTGAAACAAACTACGAGTCAGTCATGGGACTGGTGTGAAAAATCTTAACTAATATAACTAATAGCAATAAGGCAAATCCAAGGACCACGCCGCTAACGCGGAACGGGTTTTATTCCAATGGATTTCCGGTTCATAAATTAAAGTAAATCGTTAAACAACGCAATGTTTTTTAGAAAAATGGAATCATCATAAGACTCAATTCCCATCACACAATGCAACACAAACCAGAGGATAGAGTTTTACCTTATGATGATTAAACATGCTTGGTACGAAAAAAAACGGGTTTGATATTATTGCTAGTGTATATATATTTCAAAAACATTTCAAAGTAAATGTATCAATCCTAGGAAGCATAGCTACCATATACTATGCCTCCATACTAGTAATACAATCAAGTCCGTATGGTCGTATTAGGAATTGGGTTTCCATCATGAGTCAAGGCTAGGAACGATCTCCTTACCGATTCGAGACACTCTAGCAAATGTCTCAGGATTCCCCGCAGTTAACCCTTGGATCCTGCAGGGCCGGTCCACACATACGATTTTGCGGATTAGTTATTCCTGAACACACGTTTCCCGGTCCTATAGGACCTAATATCCGAGGGGCCTCATTCCATCATCCACATAGGTAAAATGCTGGGTCGTGTAAAATCTAAACCCCACTTCTAGCTAGAAAGAAACGTGCTTCTCTCCCTGCGTTCCCTTGCTCCGTTTTTGACTCATACTGGGTTGTGATGCCCGCGAAGTCACGCTATACACAAAGCTACGCCTAAACAGGCCGTCCTTTGATCATCAACCACAAGGCCTGCTTTTCAACAAAAGCCTTGATCATCTGCATCTTAGCATGCCACATTGTCAATCCATACCATACCATTGATTCCTACCAATATATAACCTCTAAGCTCGTACGTCTTAGAGAAGGGTGTTAAACACCAAACAGATATATATTTAGCAGAGATCAACGAATACCGTAAAAAGGAATACAACGTCAGACATACAATCCATTTCCAAGTCCGTTCTGGGTCTGAACGAAACCGGAGGCACCTTATACCTCACATATCTGAACAATCAACAAGTAGTCTGGACGGTCACCATTGTAGTCCCTTCAAGGTAGCTACTCCAATCATGGGCGTCAATGGTAACTCATCCATTCAACGAGAAGATCGTCGGTCTTCAATCACCGTCTTCAACTCTTCGACTTAGATCGACGAATGATCATTTGAAATGAGATTGAACTCGGACTTTTCAAATGATCCTTGTGTATATATAATTTAAAATCATTTCTTATCGTTAATACTAATTTATAACGATTAATCTCTATTTTTATTTATATAAAAATAATTGAATTTTATTTAACAACACTTCATATCAATAGGCGACCCTGACGCTGTTTTCACCCAAATTTGTTTTACAAAATTCTCTAAATCTAACCGTTGGATTTTAACACAATTCATATCGTTGGAAAGATCTTCCCAAGGAGAACCTAACGGTTTCAGTTTTGGAAAAAAATCCGATGGTCGGATCTGTCTGTATAAGCGTTTAAAGGCATGATTCCAAAATGCGAACTATCACGCTCGATTCGTTTGATTTTAATTTCTATATATATAATTATATATAATTCCTTCATCCATATATTTTGCTAACAACAAATATCCCAATTTGCATATATAATATCAAGGTATAACATGACACACAATAATGTTTTATTTTTATTATAATTCACATACTATACACAACAATGTACATTTTTCTTTCATCTTTCAAATTACACAAAAGGTATATTTGGTTTCCTTATTCTTTTTAATGAAAATCCATTCATTAAAATGTACATTTATAATCCTTATTCTTTTTAATGAAAACCCATTCATTAAAATGTACATTTCATCGTTATAATCTTTACTGAAAATCTTTTTACATAAATATGTAAATTTCATACTGTTGTTCTTTTACATGAAAAATGTAATTTCACTTTAATTCAATTACATGAAAAATGTAACTTTTACTTTTATTCAATTACCATATTTCCATTGGAGTCAACTTATATTAAATTGGAGTCCTTAAACGTTTAATTCTTTCCAATGAAAATGACACTAAAATTATGCCTCATTTTAATATATGAACATGGCACTAAAAACATGTTTCATCTTCAATATATGAACATGATCTTAAAAATATATTTAATTTTTAAGATAATAACATAACACTGAAATATGTTTTAAATTTCGTATATTAACATAACATTAAAAATACGATTATACTTCATATAATTAACATGACTTTAAAATATGTAGCTATTTCATATGCATTCACATGATTCCAACACATGTTTTTATTTCATATGCATTAACGCTACTCCAAACATGATTTTATTTTCATATACTTTAACGCTACTCCTAAATATGATTTTATTTTCATATGTAATTAAATGACATTACAACAAATGATTATATTTATTTCTTATGCACTCATGTTACACTAAAAAAAACATGATTTCATTTTCATGATTCCAACTATAATCTAAAAATTGATTATTCTATATGTTATCCTTTTATAATAATATTATTTTCCAAAATATTAATTTTAAAATTTCTCTTTTAATATTCATTATAAAATGGATAAAATAAATCGATAAACTCGTTCGGGTTTTTTAAAATACGTTGCTATTTTTAAAACGGATTAAATATCCCAACTCATTTTCTTATCCATTTGTATTTTATAATGGGCTAGACCTCTCACATTAAGCCTACGACTTGTGGATGCTGGATGTGCCGGTCGGTTCCGGGCATACTTATTCCACAAGTTGAGCTTAACCTCGTGTCATGGCCCGTTTCGTATTTGTGCACTTGGACCTCTCACATTAGGTTCAACATTAGTGGTTGCTGGATATGCCGATCGGGTCCGGGCAGACTTCCACCACAAATGTAACCTAACCTCGTGTCCAAGCACAATTATAATTTATAATTATAATTAATTTTTCCAAAACATATTATTTGAAATTATCCTTTCCATTAAGGAATCTTAATTTTAAGATATTCTTTATTTCTAAATATCTTGATTTCAAGTATCTTAATATAAATTGTAACTTTCCATATTATTATGATTTTATAATAACAACTTTTTCAAGATGTTCAATTTTGAAACCATATTTTTTTTACTTTAACATATTGACACCAAAGATGTAATCTTTTTAATTGAATCTTTTTATTGTAACTTTTAGACAATAAAGACGTAATCTTTCTAAATCAACGTCAATTAATTCCATTAATTGAATATAAAATAAAAACATTCCTTTAATTCAAGATTGATAACGTTTTTGGAACAAATCTTCTTAATTTACATATTGACAATTAAAAAGGTAATCTTTTTAAATTCTAACTTTTTCTTTTTATTGTAACTTCATCCTACTATGTTTCTACTATTACATTAAAAATATATTTTTAATGTAAAACGTATTTCTTAATAAAAATATTATTCTTTCTAAGTTTACATTAAAAATGTGCTTTTAATGCAAATCATATTTCATAATGAAATATGATTCTTTTCTCAGTTTTCTAATATTACATTAAAGATATGTTTTTAATGTAAAACATATTTCTTAATAAAGATGTGTTTTTAAATGTAAATCATATTTCTTAATAAAATATGATTCTTTTACTACTCTTTTTATTTCCTGTTATATTTGCGTTGTGAACACGAAAAAAAATGAACTTATTCGTCTATGTAATATTTGCATTGTGAAATGCAAATAAAAAGGTGAACTTTTATTTCTAAGTGATTATATTTGCGTGAGAGGGTGCAATAAAATGTACAACTTTTATTTGGTGTTGAATTGATACACTGAATCAATTCAATATAAATGACAAATTTTATTTTTGATGTTGAATTGATAAACTAAATCAATTCACATGAAATAACAAATTTTATTATGTTAATGAATTGATAAACTAGATCAATTCAAATCAAACATTTCATATATTTCCAAATGTTCTTTCCAAATGATGGCATTTTTAAATAAAAATGTTATTTTTCTATTCTAACAATTTATATAATAAAAAATGATATTTTCCTTGATGTAAACATTTCATATATTTCATACCATCCATCAACACAATACGGTCAATTCACCACAATATAGTCAATTCAAATAATCTCAAACATCAAAAAATGTTCAATTTGGTGTCACATAACAAATGAACAAAAATAGGGATTTTTGTTATAACTAATTTACCTTGACAAAAATAACAAATTTGTTTTTGACAAATTTATTTTGACAAAAATAACAAATTTGTTTTGACAAATTTATTTTGACAAAAAACTATATTTTTGTTTTCAACAATTTTTATTACAACACGATATCATCCAATTAACTGATCTATACAATACATCAATCATAGAATCAATTCACGTCACATAACAATAGAATTTTACCGCAGAGTGATGATAACACAAACATAAATAATTTTAGTTATTTAAGAAGAAATAAAGTAGAATTTCTCACATCGTTTTGAATTTCTGCGTCGTTCAGATCCAAAAATTAGCCAAATTTCAACTTGTTCAGAATCAGGTCTAGTCAGTTTCATCGCGAAGGTCTCGGTCTCACGATCATGGCGCACCTGAAATCGTTCAGCTTCGAGTTCGTATGAGTGAGATATGGTTAAATTTAGGTTGACACAATTGAATTTAAAATTATTAATTAACTAAAGTTTGAAAAAGTCAACCTCTCCTCCATCTTCCTCTTCCACATTCCAAGCCGCTCCTTTTATTATTTTTGAACCCATAGCCTTCAAAACTGTAACGAACCACATTTTTGGCCGTTTAAATCGACAATAAATCCACATATGTCGACCCAAACAAACCGCAAATACAGGTAGTTATTGGAAAAAGAAGAAAAGAAAGGAAGAAGAGAATAAAAACAATCACAGAACCTCACAGCGGAAGGACAACATATAATAATTAAGTAACAGTTAAAACAATTGAAATATATACAATGACTGTCACAAACACGGTTATCAGAGTTATACATTTACAGACTTACATAGCATGGCAGCGGAAACAACTTTGCAGCGGAATATATATATATAGGTATATATATCGATCTTCGCCTTCGATCTCCAAGACACAGTCATCTTTGGCAACTGCAGATGACTGCTGACCCGAGCGTATTGCATAAAAAGAAAACACAACAAACACTCGGATCAGCACTAAATCATTCTCATATTAGTCAAATTAAAATATGAAATAACCTTAGTATCATGGGTGCAGTAACTCAAGAGATGTTACAGGATTCTTCCATCTCTCAAGGATCCGTTAAACTAGTACATACATAAGATAATACGCTATTATGATAATGTCTATACAGTAAAGTATAAATACTGAAAATAGCGTAAGCGGGATTACCATATTACCCTTACGCAGTTTATAGGCATCAACGATCTATACAGTACCGTAAACTCACCGTACTGATGTTATCAGAGGGCACTCCATATAAAGCAATGCTAAATCAAAATCGTAGGGGCTCGATAAGGATAATTATGACAAGGCACTCGAGGCAATGCCCAGGGTAGGATTCTACCAATTGCACTCCCGGACCGGTGGTAACGCATAGCAGCCACTACCGCCCACCACGGAACACACTCCCATAATTCATAAATGGGCCCAAATCATCATCATCACAGTCATATAAATAGCATCGAAGAAGTGTGTCCGATCAAAGGCGCTAACCTCAATTAGTCATGGTATAGCTCCTGTTTTAGTCATTTCAATTCCGACCCGAAGGTCAGGGCTATTTCGTAGTCGTTCATCTTCTTCGATTCAATAATCGCCTCCAAGTCATCATACTTGTTCTGGATACGTCATAACGTTCACAGTTGTCAAAGTGGTATCGACACTGACAGAGAGTATGCCTTATGCCGACTCCGGTCTCTTTAACAACCAACGCTTACATTTTCCACATCGGTTGGTTCTTTTATCTTTCTCAAAGGTTCGTTTCATATCAAAATATCATATTCTGTTTCGAACCAAATTTATATTCGATAGAATATAATTCCATATCAAAGTATCTCAATCATTCCAAAACCGATTATATTCCAAACTAGAATATATTTACATGTCTTTATATCATACTCGTATAATATTTCAAATCGGTCTATATTCACATAGAATATACTTCATCTCAAAGGATTTCAGTTATTTCAAAACGATTTACATTTGAAATCCCATCATATTCAAATAGAATATATATTTCCATATCTGTTTATTTAAATCTTTGGAAATTCCCTTTTACATTCAAGTAACATAAAATCTACCTTTCCATATAAATTGATGAAAATCAATTCATATCCAAATAGAATATAATTTTTCTCAACTCCATTTGAACTAATGGTTTAAACCCAAACACTTTCCATTCGGAAGAAGAATAAAATTTATAAAATAAAAATTTTGAAATAAGATTCTTTAATATAAAACCTTATATAAAATTTACTTATATAAAACTATTAGAGTATACTAAGGTAATTTGAATCACTATATATATACATACATAAAATAAAGGCTTTACTAAATAATTTTTTGAATAATAATAATGTATAAGAAAAACTTCATTTATAACAAACAAATATATAGTTTATAAATAAAATAAGATAGAATAAAATAAAATAAAATAGCACAAAAAAAAAATTAAACCTTAAATTGTTTCTTCTTCCGAATTTCAACACTTGAACCAAAATCACAGTCTCAAATGGAGTAACACCATTTTAATATCTTAATACAAACCCATTCAACCCATTTCCATTTCGAGGATTCAAACCATATTCGTATTCAGTTTAAAATAACGCCAAATATTCTCGATTTCTTTTATTCCAAAAATTTAAATTCAAAGAGGATTTATTTAATTTGAGCCCACAAATTATTGGACTAAATCCAAAAATCACATTTAAATCCAAATTTCAACTTCCAAATTAGTTTGGGAAATTTCTTAGCCATTTCAAATAACATCAAGAATTCAAATCTTAAAGGAAAATAAAATTTATTGAAAAATCGATACATTTCTCTTAAAAGAAATTTTCCATCAATTTGAATTCCAATAATTTAAAATCATTAACCAACCGATGTCCATATATAATTTTCTATCCTATGGCCAAGTGATTTTAAATTTAAATTTCTCGATATTCAGGGATGGATCTATCATTTCAATCCAAATCAGGGGCACAGAGATTTATCATTTCACTCTGTGTTCTTAATTTATTTTATCGATAAATCCCGGGTTCATTAGATGCCCGTAACATCAAGAGTAAATGGAATTTATCGTCAAAATCAACATGCATTACAGTATACTGAATAAAGAGCATTAAAAATGTCACTATAAATTCTGTAATAAATTTCAACCAACATCCATCACAACAATTTCATTCAACTGATCAGCATTAAACTGTTTCAGGATTAGACAAGGGTTCGAATTCAGCTAGAGATTTAAATTAAATTAAATAACAAATCATTTACTTAGATTGCATGTTAACACACTTGCATGTTAAATTTAAACCACACATCAACAATCCAACACAATCATGCAACCAAACTTATTTCATAATTTAATTCAATAAATATGGGAATAATTCAATATTTCGTGAGTGGAAAAATCACTCACCTTTGGGTCTTAGTGGATCGGACGTCCAAAAGAAGCCCAAAATTTGACAGTCTCCAATTGCGACCAAACCAGCGCCAGAACGACCGCAATTTCGCTACGATCCCAACGCACCCAACCGCGTCCAAATCCGAGTTAGTATGCAAACGTTATTAGCATATTAGCGTTTGAAAATATGAATATATATGAAATTAATAAAACAATTACAAACCAAAAATCAAGCGCCATGTCACCTTCTCTTTAGAACTCCCGCTCGTGATTTTTACTCGGCTACAGGGAACCGCGGAAAGCACCCAACGACGCCCCAATTTTGACCGGAAAATCCGACCGCCTCCGACTGAGTTAGCTCAGGCGACCACCACCAGGCGAAAGCTCTCTCGAAGGCGCCTCTTCCCTCCAAGCACGACGTTCTTCGGTGGCCTTCCCTTCGCTGGCGGCAGCGATGAACAGAAGCCCTAAATCCGACTTGAGCACCAATTTCCAACGATATACACCACGATAGAACGTCCAACCACCACCATTTAACTCGTATCGTCGATCTCTACAAAACCCATGTCTTCGATTCGTCGATTACGCCCAGAATCAAAAAGTCCCAAATCAACCCTAGAATTTTCGAAAATCCGAACCTTTGACCACAATTTCCGGCGAAACCGATCACTGCATGTCGCAATAGATCGTACCAGTAGCTTCGTATCGTCGAGAGCTTCGAATTGACATATAATAAGCTATAGTTTGGAGAAATTTTATTTTGGAGCTTGAATTTGTTTTAGGTCCAGGGTTTTGATTTTTCTTCAGCCATGGAAATGAGAATTTGATGGAGAAATATACGTATAAGAAAATATGGGCTGATGGAAAAGAGAGGAATTTTATTTATATAATATATAAAGGCCCAAATAAGAGAACAACTAATTATCCTATTACACTATTTCCAATCGCATTTTCTCTCGTACGATCGAACGACAAGTCCGAAAATTCTCAAAATTGGAATCCTACAAAAATTCGCCGTTCCGGATCCAATGGCGCCAGTTTCGTCGAATTCCGAGACAGTCGCCAAAACAGTTAAATTCTACAGTTAATTAATTAATAAAATATTCAATTATTCGATTAACTGTTTAAATCCAATTTAAATATTAATAAAATTTCATTTAAATCAATTTATAACTTAAATAAAATTTATAAATCAATTCCACACATTTTGTGCTCCCGAATTAATGTATTTATCCATTTAAATTTATATTTCAATTATTATTGAACAACCTAGAATTTCACCATTTATAAATTGAATTTTCATTTGACCGAACACTGAAAATACATTAGTTATAAAATATTAAATTTCAAGTTACAACATTTTAAAATAACCAAATTCTGAACTTATTTATTCTAAATTTAATCAAATTATTATTATTATAATTGATAAAATTTGATTTTTCCCAATATTATTCCAATTTATCTAATTGAAATTGAAATTTTAAATATACGAAAAATATGGAATGTTACATTCTCCCCCACTTAAAAACTTTTCGTCCTCGAAAAGAGAACGAAACGATATTAACAATTCAAATTTTTAAATCCATACTTATTAAATAGTATTTGCCAAAATAAGTTATAATTGTAAAAATCATAAATTTTCTAACTTCCGAAATCACGGAAAAATTTCGGCAGCATCTCCTTTGTACAGAGAGCCCCGGGAAAAATCCCGATACGTATATCAACCCAAACATACATCTCATCATCGATGAGGCATCCCTGAACCAGGGGAAAACACAAAACAAAACCATCAAACCAACACATGTTCAAATACGTACCTTTTTGGCGTTTATATGCAATTTCATTTACCTTAGCATTTTAGTTTTTGAGCGCAAGCGAGCTCCGAGCGTAACACCATCTCTTGCACCTACTAAAACAATCAAATATACGTAAGAATCAAACATACAACAATAGATAGCAAATATGTATAGCTTACACAACATACACAAAACAATTCAACCACAAAACCATGATTTTTATAACAGGCCAGCGAAGAAATCATCCATTATCACACCTTTAAAGTTTGAATTTGAATGAAGCACCCTAGGCAAAAGCTGCAGTATTAGTTTCAGGCTTTCCGAATTGTCCGGATTCGTCGAATTCAGATAATCCGTTTGAAAGTTATGATTGTTTTAGCGAAGGCGAACGCTTCAGCCCGAACACTGAAAATACAGACCTGAATTGTTCAGGTCAGTTTTTACCCTATTAAACATCAGAATTTGACTTAGCATATTAATAAGAAGATTTAGCTTACATCTTGACCTTTCCGAATTGTACTCGTACATCAAAATCCGACGCTCGGTTAGAGAGTTATGGTCAAAACAATATCAATATACGCTTCAGCCTTTAAATTCCTGCAACTAACACTATGTCTAAAACATGGATTTCGACCTAATAAACATGAAAATTTCGATTTGGCGCCATATACGAAAATTTTAGTTCAGATTCTACGGTTTCCGAAAATTCCAAAATCGTCAGATTCCGATCATCAATTCAAGAGTCACGGTCGTTTTACTTTAGCTTATCTTATGTTTCAGATTTGACATCAACGTTGATCTACTACATTTCAAGTTTTAACCTTCTGACTCTACAAGTTTAAGCCAAGTTTAACCATCTAAAATAGTTATCGATCCATCATGTTCAAAATATGATTTTCCTTTCATTTCTTACATACATTCCTATTCGTTTCATTCTTGTTAAGTAAATTCATTCAATGTATTTATGTTCTATTATCACCCAATCTTATTTAAGTTCGTTTTCAACTCATCCATTTCGTTTCAAGCGTTAAATTCCAATTGACTTGGATTCACTTACTATTTTCAACTAATCTTAATTACTTAAATCATTAACTCATTAACTTTTGGTCGATTTACTAACTTCATTACCTATTCTTATTTGTTTTATCATATTTGATCAACCATTCATTGAAATAAATTCCGATTTTTTTCTCTTTTTTTTTCATTCTAATTATTCAAGTTTATGCTTACTTTATTTTCACTCCTTTGTACTTGGTCTAAATCGACCAATTCACCTTTCTCGAATTTGCTTCACTCATTCAAGTTCATTCACTTGCATAAGTTCATTTTAAAATTTCTAACGAACTTGATTACCATAAATAAATTTGCCAATATCTCGTAATTCACTTCTTTCTACGTACAACATTTTCAAGCAACCTTTATGTAGTCGTTTAAGTTAACTCCTTTCGAGTTGACTCATTTAACTCGATTAAATTAGTTCTTGTTTCATATTTCAATTTCTTATTCATTTTTCCATAAGGTTAAATCATTATTAAAATGATCCTTTTGTATTCATTATTTAGTTCTAAATCGATCGCTTAAATTTCTCGAGTTTATTTCTATTCATTCTACTTCATTCGACTCGATCAAATCCATTTAATTCCAAATCTTTCTATATTCTAATTTAATAAGTTTGATTTGGTTTAAAATTGATACACCTTATTTCATATTTAAACCTCGAGTTTATTTCACTTTTTCGCCCGATTGGGTTAACTTCGTATTCATAAAAAAAAATGGATTAAGGTTCGCCATGATTCTATATAAATCGTCTTATTTCATCTTGTTTATTCAGCTTCCTTAACTTACATAACATTTGTCGCTAGTACGATCAAATTGTTCTTACTCAATCTACCCATCCACATGAATTCTAAAACGGCTCGTTAAATTCCTTAAGTTGATTTCCTTTATTTGAATCCATCGAACTCGGAAAGTCGTTTTAAATTTCTATTCTTAAGAGCTTATATATATTAATAAACTATATATAAATATATATAAATTCCATAGCGCTATTTTTAAACTTTAATTTAGTCATAACTTACCATTTATAAAGTGAAAACCGAATTTCTTACATTCATTAGAAAGGTATGTTCAATTCAATCCCAGCGTTTCTTATTTTATTTAGTTCTGACTTGTATTGAATTTTATATATTTATTCAAAGTTTGAAATCAAATTTTCAAACTACCGTGCCATTTCAGGCACGAAATATAATTTTTTTTTATAAATTTCGAACTCAAATTTCGTTTAAATGTATTTATAGCTGCTATTACTTATAATAAACTCAATACTTGATTCCGGGTTTACAAATCAAGTTTAAAGTAACATACATATATACTTATGTTATTTTAGAAGACATAACATATTAAATTTTTAACACCCAATCTTTAATTAACAAGGAATTCAAAATTTAAATTCTGTTTAAATTCAAATTCAACCCTTAAATACTATATGTTAATACCTTTATATAGAATTTTATGCTATACAAAATTAAACCCAAAATTCTTTGTCAAACCCAATTATAATCATCATCAAGTGGTCTCTCCCCCACTTAGACTCTTCAGAATAACCGTCGATAATGCGTGCACTCATTACCAAGGCTATTCTAAGGCCCAAGAAGGAATTTCACTCATTTCAATAAAAGTTTCTTTTGAAAACTATTTCCCAAAATTATTCCAACCTTTGTCAAATTATTTCAAAGCCTCCCAGAATCAAGTTTAAGGTCATTTCTATTTATCGCAAACCTTTCTCACCCAATTATACTTAAAGGTATCGTTTATTTCCAAATATATTCAAATCAACCATAATAGGTAATAACTTAATATTACCACCTACTAAGACGAACACTTATATACTTGAACCAATAATATACATATTTAATATATTTTAAAATATAATCGAAATCATATTATGTCGATCATTCTGTTCGTTCATTTAGAAATTCCTATCGATCCTATGGCGTCCCATATATCGACCAGAATTTATAAATGTTCAACAGAACAAGTCAACACAAATAAAATCACTTTATATCAAAATTACAAGTACGCTCTCTCGTATATCACTCAAACTCATTCTAGGGCATTTCTAACCCTATCTCTAATGAGTTAATTCCCAAGCAGAGCCAAGGTTATCGCTAACCGACGCTCTGATACCAACTGTAACGACCCACATTTTTGGCCGTTTAAATCGACAATAAATCCACATATGTCGACCCAAACAAACCGCAAATACAGGTACTTATTGGAAAAAGAAGAAAAGAAAGGAAGAAGAGAATAAAAATAATCACAGAACCTCACAGCGGAAGGACAACATATAATAATTAAGTAACAGTTAAAACAATTGAAATATATACAATGACTATCACAAACACGGTTATCAGAGTTATACATTTACAGACTTACATAGCATGGCAGCGGAAACAACTTTGCAGCGGAATATATATAGGTATATATATCGATCTTCGCCTTCAATCTCCAAGACACAGTCATCTTTGGCAACTGCAGATGTCTGCTGACCCGAGCGTATTGCATAAAAAGAAAACACAACAAACACTCGGATCAGCACTAAATCATTCTCATATTAGTCAAATTAAAATATGAAATAACCTTAGTATCATGGGTGCAGTAACTCAAGAGATGTTACGGGATTCTTCCATCTCTCAAGGATCCGTTAAACTAGTACATACATAAGATAATACGCTATTATGATAATGTCTATACAGTAAAGTATAAATACTGAAAATAGCGTAAGCGGGATTACCATATTACCCTTACGCAGTTTATAGGCATCAACGATCTATACAGTACCGTAAACTCACCGTACTGATGTTATCAGAGGGCACTCCATAGAAAGCAATGCTAAATCAAAATCGTAGGGGCTCGATAAGGATAATTATGACAAGGCACTCGAGGCAATGCCCAGGGTAGGATTCTACCAATTGCACTCCCGGACCGGTGGTAACGCATAGCAGACACTACCGCCCACCTCGGAACACACTCCCATAATTCATAAATGGGCCCAAATCATCATCATCACAGTCATATAAATAGCATCGAAGAAGTGTGTCCGATCAAAGGCGCTAACCTCAATTAGTCACGGTATAGCTCCTGTTTTAGTCATTTCAATTCCGACCCGAAGGTCAGGGCTATTTCGTAGTCGTTCATCTTCTTCGATTCAATAATCGCCTCCAAGTCATCATACTCGTTCTGGATACGTCATAACGTTCACAGCTGTCAAAGTGGTATCGACACTGACAGAGAGTATGCCTTATGCCGACTCCGGTCTCTTTAACAACCAACGCTTACATTTTCCACATCGGTTGGTTCTTTTATCTTTCTCAAAGGTTCGTTTCATATCAAAATATCATATTTTGTTTCGAACCAAATTTATATTCGATAGAATATAATTCCATATCAAAGTATCTCAATCATTCCAAAACCGATTATATTCCAAACTAGAATATATTTACATGTCTTTATATCATACTCGTATAATATTTCAAATCGGTCTATATTCACATAGAATATACTTCATCTCAAAGGATTTCAGTTATTTCAAAACGATTTACATTCGAAATCCCATCATATTCAAATAGAATATATATTTCCATATCTGTTTATTTAAATCTTTGGAAATTCCCTTTTACATTCAAGTAACATAAAATCTACCTTTCCATATAAATTGATGAAAATCAATTCATATCCAAATAGAATATAATTTTTCTCAACTCCATTTGAACTAATGGTTTAAACCCAAACACTTTCCATTCGGAAGAAGAATAAAATTTATAAAATAAAATTTTTGAAATAAGATTCTTTAATATAAAACCTTATATAAAATTTACTTATATAGAACTATTAGAGTATACTAAGGTAATTTGAATCGCTATATATATACATACATAAAATAAAGGCTTTACTAAATAATTTTTTGAATAATAATAATGTATAAGAAAAACTTCATTTATAACAAACAAATATATAGTTTATAAATAAAATAAGATAGAATAAAATAAAATAAAATAGCACAAAAAAAAAATTTAAACCTTAAATTGTTTCTTCTTCCGAATTTCAACACTTGAACCAAAATCCCAGTCTCAAATGGAGTAACACCATTTCAATATCTTAATACAAACCCATTCAACCCATTTCCATTTCGAGGATTCAAACCATATTCGTATTCAGTTTAAAATAACTCCAAATATTCTCGATTTCTTTTATTCCAAAAATTTAAATTCAAAGAGGATTTATTTAATTTGAGCCCACAAATTATTGGACTAAATCCAAAAATCACATTTAAATCCAAATTTCAACTTCCAAATTAGTTTGGGAAATTTCTTAGCCATTTCAAATAACATCAAGAATTCAAATCTTAAAGGAAAATAAAATTTATTGAAAAATCGATACATTTCTCTTAAAAGAAATTTTCCATCAATTTGAATTCCAATAATTTAAAATCATTAACCAACCGATGTCCATATATAATTTTCTATCCTATGGCCAAGTGATTTTAAATTTAAATTTCTCGATATTCAGGGATGGATCTATCATTTCAATCCAAATCAGGGGCACAGAGATTTATCATTTCACTCTGTGTTCTTAATTTATTTTATCGATAAATCCCGGGTTCATTAGATGCCCGTAACATCAAGGGTAAATGGAATTTATCGTCAAAATCAACATGCATTACAGTATACTGAATAAAGAGCATTAAAAATGTCACTATAAATTCAGTAATAAATTTCAACCAACATCCATCACAACAATTTCATTCAACTGATCAGCATTAAACTGTTTCAGGATTTGACAAGGGTTCGAATTCAGCTAGAGATTTTAATTAAATTAAATAACAAATCATTTACTTAGATTGCATGTTAACACACTTGCATGTTAAATTTAAACCACACATCTACAATCCAACACAATCATGCAACCAAACTTATTTCATAATTTAATTCAATAAATATGGGAATAATTCAGTATTTCGTGAGTGGAAAAATCACTCACCTTTGGGTCTTAGTGGATCGGACGTCCAAAAGAAGCCCAAAATTTGACAATCTCCCATTGCGACCAAACCAGCGCCAGAACGACCGCAATTTCGCTACGATCCCAACGCATCCAACCGCGTCCAAATCCGAGTTAGTATGCAAAAGTTATTAGCATATTAGCGTTTGAAAATATGAATGTATATGAAATTAATAAAACAATTACAAACCCAAAATCAAGCGCCACGTCACCTTCTCTTCAGAACTCCCGCTCGTGATTTTTACTCAGCTACAGGGAACCGCGGAAAGCACCCAACGACGCCCCAATTTTGACTGGAAAATCCGACCGCCTCCGACTGAGTTAGCTCAGGCGACCACCACCAGGCGAAAGCTCTCTCGAAGGCGCCTCTTCCCTCCAAGCACGACGGTCTTCGGTGGCCTTCCCTTCGCTGGCGGCAGCGATGAACGGAAGCCCTAAATCCGACTTGAGCACCAATTTCCGACGATATACACCACGATAGAACGTCCAACCACCACCATTTAACTCGTATCGTCGATCTCTACAAAACCCATGTCTTCGATTCGTTGATTACGCCCAGAATCAAAAAGTCCCAAATCAACCCTAGAATTTTCGAAAATCCGAACCTTTGACCACAATTTCCGGCGAAACCGATCACAGCATGTCGCAATAGATCGTACCAGTAGCTTCGTATCGTCGAGAGCTTCGAATTGACATATAATAAGCTATAGTTTGGAGAAATTTTATTTTGGAGCTTGAATTTGTTTTAGGTCCAGGGTTTTGATTTTTCTTCAGCCATGGAAATGAGAATTTGATGGAGAAATATACGTATAAGAAAATATGGGCTGATGGAAAGGAGAGGAATTTTATTTATATAATATATAAAGGCCCAAATAAGAGAACAACTAATTATCCTATTACACTAATTCCAATCGCATTTTCTCTCGTACGATCGAACGACAAGTCCGAAAATTCTCAAAATTGGAATCCTACAAAAATTCGCCGTTCCGGATCCAATGGCGCCAGTTTCGTCGAATTCCGAGACAGTCGCCAAAACAGTTAAATTCTATAGTTAATTAATTAATAAAATATTCAATTATTCGATTAACTGTTTAAATCCAATTTAAATATTAATAAAATTTCATTTAAATCAATTTATAACTTAAATAAAATTTATAAATCAATTCCACACATTTTTTGCTCCCGAATTAATGTATTTATCCATTTAAATTTATATTTCAATTATTATTGAACAACCTAGAATTTCACCATTTATAAATTGAATTTTCATTTGACCGAACACTGAAAATACATTAGTTATAAAATATTAAATTTCAAGTTACAACATTTTAAAATAACCAAATTCTGAACTTATTTATTCTAAATTTAATCAAATTATTATTATAATTGATAAAATTTGATTTTTCCCAATATTATTCCAATTTATCTAATTGAAATTGAA
This sequence comes from Allium sativum, assembly GCA_030737875.1. Lineage (NCBI taxonomy): Eukaryota > Viridiplantae > Streptophyta > Magnoliopsida > Asparagales > Amaryllidaceae > Allium > Allium sativum. Next base: position 550,485,961 of record CM060916.1, read on the forward strand.
ATTTTAAATATACGAAAAATATGGGATGTTACAAAAACTAGGTCTCCACTTATCTCTAAATTGGTGAAGCTTGGAGACAATCGGAAGGTGGCATATCGGAGAGGGAGAAGAGGACTACGTGCGCCGGGAGGGAGGGGAGGTGTGGTGGGGCCTACAGGGGGCGGCGGGGCTGTTTTGGCCGCGGGTTGGGGAGCATTTTCTGGCCAAATTACTTCATTAAATCTCATCATCTCCGTATAGAATCGAAGAGGAGTAAGAGAGCTTTGATATGGTATGAAGAGTGAGGTTTAATTCTTTGTGGATTGGGAGAATTTGAGGAAGGAACAATCGGCCATTCTAGGCCATGGAAATTGCAAGTGGTGGCTGGTTCATTTTGAAATTAGGGTTTAGTGGAAAAAGGACAAAGCTTTTTATAATATTTTAATGATTTAATTACCCAATAAAGCCCGTTTAGCCACTTTGTCAGATTTTAGCCCAACGACTGTCGTTCCTACCCATTAACCCCCATTCCGGACTCATCTAGCTATATCCCGCAGGCCCAAACGATTGTCTTAACCCAGATTTCTTTATTTTAAAATATTTTCTTTTATTTTTAATTCAATTGTATGAATAAATTCACCGGGGCCACAACTTAACTTCGAAATATCCCGAAAAATATATTTAGCTATGTTTTGACGCTGCGGACCTAGGAAATTTAATTTTGTTCAATTCTGAGCCTATTTGAAAAAAATGGCATTTTTCAAGTCAATTAAAATTGACCGAAATTGACCAAACTGGAATCTTTTCGCCACGGTCACAAATTAATTCTAAAAATTATGAAAAATTAAACTTAACCATATTTTGACATTACGAATCCAACCAAAGTGGTTACATCGAAAACAGAGGTCGTTTGAAAAATGGCTATTTTCAAGGCGTATATATTAAATATTAAAAATACATTTTTAAACAAATATTTTTCGAAACTCGAAATATATATATGTTTATACTTTTTTAATGCAGAAACATCATTCTAAACTCAATGGAAGTTGTTTTGAGTCCAAATTCCTTCGTATGCAAAAAGTAGCATTTTTGACCTTTATATTATATATATAAATTTCATAGCGACCTTTCTAAATTTTAAACTGGGCATAACTTTTGATTCCCGCTATGAAATTTCAATTTTTCGGATTCGTTGGAAATATATTTTTAAATAGATTCTAATATTTTTGGTTTCACTAAAATCCGTTAAATTTTGCATCCTATACGACCAGTCAAAATTCAAGTTTGACTTTTCAAACTACCGCGCTATTTCTAACTCCTTTTGTAATTAAAATTAAATTATTCATCCTAACTTCGATTTAAATATATTTTTAATCATTATTATTTTAAATAAATTATTTTAAATATCAAAACCCATTAAAATAACTTAAAATAGATTTTTAAATTTACCCCAAAATTCAAGGTTGTTACAGTTCTTGTCCATTTTGAGCAACCAACCACGGTTATAGTGTTTTATTTAACATAAGCAGAGTACATTCCTAACATTAAATACACCACTTGATTTGACATAAGGAGACCCAACATTTAATAACTAGACAATTTACCACAATCGAACATGGCTACAGTGCCTGATTTAACATAATGAGATTAAAGTCCTAACATTGAATGGGGTGCCATAACTTTTCCAAACTATATAACGACGTGAATATCATACTTCACCACCACAATTCAAAATTAAACTACAACTTCTCAATAAAAATGTCTGGCCATTTACTGGAAGCTATATTAGTATGCGATAGCAACTCAGAGGATGAAGCCTACGCATTAGTACACCAACAAGAAGAAGAGGAACTTATAGAGATCTACCATGAAGCTTACGGTTCATCTACTGGACAACATGGTGGTTCAACAATGGGTCGAAGATACTTTAACCGGGATCATGCAATGTTTCATAAAACACTGATGAAAGATTATTTCGTTTCTGATCCGACTTATGGTCCTACGATTTATCGCAGACGCTTTAGAATGAGCCAACCTTATTCTTAAGAATTCTTAAAAGTATTCAGGCGAATAATAAATACTTTGTTTATAAGCAAGATTCTGCCAAAAAACAAAGTCTGACTGGACATCAGAAGAAGACCGCGGCTTTGAGAATTCTGGCATATGGCGCACCCGCCGACGCTCCTGATGACGCTTATCGTATTGCAGAGAGTACTGCTTTGGAAAACCTAGATGAATTCTGCCAATCAGTGGTGGACATATACGAGGATGAATATCTTCGTTCCCCAAATGAGGCTGACGTAGCTAGGTTGCGTGAAATGCACGAAAGTTGAAGGTGGCCTGAGATGTTAGGGAGTCTAGATTGCATGCACCGGGAGTGGAAGAACTGTCCTAAAGCTTATCTTGGAGCGTACAACAGTAAAGAAAAAAGGCCAACCATTGTCTTAGAAGCAGTTGCATCTCATGATCTCTGGATATGGCATGCCTTTTTTGGTATGCCTAGTTTGCTTAACGACTTAAATGTTCTTGAACGATCACATTTGTTCAGTGATTTGGCGCAGGGTAAATCCACCCATGTATCATTTACGATTGGACATAACACATATGATCATGGATACTATATGGGGATGGAATTTATCCTAAATAGAGCACGATTGTAAAAACTTATGCAAATCCACTGACCCCAAAACATAAAAAATTTGCTTCTATGCAGGAGGGTCAGCGGAAAGATGTGGAAAGAGCATTCGGAGTTCTTCAATCTAGATTCGCAATGGTTAGTAGTCCATGTAGGTTATGGAAATGGTCAAAAATGTCAAAAATTATGTTATGCTGCATAATTCTGCATAACATGATAATCAAAGATGAACGCGACATCGTTCAACCAGATTATGAATACGAAGGATCCAGACAACCCCCACAAATTTACCGAGCTTTCGATGATGAAAATGAAGGACAATTCGATATGTTTCACGTGGATCAACATGAAATATATCGTAATTCAGCACTGCATAATCGGATTCAAAAAGATCTTATGGATCACATTTGGAATGCTTACGGCAACCAGTAGATTATATTTCAGAAGCTATGTTTTATTACGTTTGTTTCCATTTATATTTCAGAACCTTTGTTTTATTATGTATGTTTGCATTGAATGTGTTAGCTGTATCGTACGTAATATGTTGAATTATTTTTATGTAGTAAGCATTATTCGATACATACAAACGGTCTAAAAGAAAAGTAGATACCATTGATTAATTCAAACTAGTAACAATACATAGATAAAAACAGTACAAGCTGTAAAACACTACATAAGTTAACTAGATACGTCTAGACTCAGCACGTATCAACAATACGTTGTTTATAATCCATCCAGTACTGCGTCGAAAGTGGATCCATTCCGGTGACATCCTTTTCCATTACTAAAGTCTCTTGTTGTTGCCGCTCCAACTCAAACCTACCGCGTTCAGTCTCGGTTTACTATTTTAAGACGTCAAGTTTTTCTGCACTATTTCTTAGACGTTCTTCATTTTCTCTGGCATGCATCTCGTGCATCTGTGCCAACCGAGAATCAAGTTGGGTTTGAATAACATTTTTCTTCTTCGCAGCATACTGGCCCATAGGTCTTGCATCTTCATCAAATTGGGGAGTTGCACCTTCACCCGCATTAGAATCTCTCTGCGAAGATTCTCCTGGACTTGAACTATAGGAATTTCGACTTGCTTTTTTCTTTACTTTCGCCTTCATTTGAGCATCTCTTAAGCTCTTCGGATTGCTAGAATTCCATTTCGTATGGCTAACGAGCAATTCATAGCAATTAGCAAACTGGTAGTAATGTGGTTTTTCTACACTATTTTCTCTAGGAAATAATTTCAAGAATTGGTCGTTCGCTATTCGCTTCTACAAATGATAAATAATGAATATTGGTATACTTTCATGGTAGGTAAATAAAATATCGGCAAGCAAATTAGAGAGTTACGAATTATTACCAATTCAGCTTCACCACCCATTCCGCTAGGATTTGCGGTTCTTATTTTATGAACTTGAGACTCGAAGAATTGGGTTTGTCGATTAATTTTCCCAAATTGACATGAAAGTGCAGACATTGATCTCGTACTATCTACGTGCTTTTTGTTATAAGTAGCCATAACTTTTCCCCAGAATACCTGTAACAACCCAGAAATGCGAGCCAGTTTAAAATTTTTAGTTTGGCAATTTTAACGAATTTTGAATATTTAAAATGAATTATTTTAAATAATATCGACGAAAAACTTATTTTGAATATAATTCGAACGTATATATTATATAGATCGTCGTTAGAATATAAATAATTATATATAATTATAAAAGGAATTGAAAATGGCGCAGTAGTTCGATAATTCGATTTCAAACTTCAATTGAATGTACCAGGTGCAAAATAAACCGGAATTTAGGGAAACCAAAAATAATAGAATCTATTTGAGAATACCTTTCCAACGAATCCGAAAAATCAAAATTTCATAGCGGGAATCAAAAGATATGTCCAAATGAATATTCAGAATAGTCGCTATGGAATTCTGGCCCTTAAAAAGGGAAATTCTGCAAACGACCTCGGATTTTGACGAAACCACTTTTGTTGGATCCGTGATGTCAAATTATTGCTAGATTCCAATTTTCATAATTTTTCGAATCAATATGTGAGTGTGGCAAAGGAAAACGCGTTTGACCATTTTTAGTTAATTTTAATCGACTGGAAATTGGCCATTTTTCAAACGTTCTCAGAATTTGACGAAATTAGTTTTGTTAGGACCGTATCGTCAATACGAAGCTAGAAAATATTTTTCTGAAATTTTTCGAGTTAGTGCGTGACCCCAGTAAATCGAAATACATGTTCAAATTCAATATATAGGGTTATATGTTGATTTTGACGAAACCTGATCGAAACGGCCGAGTCAGCCTACGATACATATCCCATTGTGTTCGGAATGGGGGTAAAACGCTAGGGACGACAGGCGGTGCGCCTCGTTTCGAGGTCGAAATAAAAAGTCAACCTTTTTTTTGAAATAAAATAATATAAAAATTCCTCTCCCTTCTCTCTCTATACTATCTGCCCCCCCTTTTTCGTTCATTCTGTCGCGAAAAAAAAATTAAAAGAAAAAAAAGGAAGAAAGGGGATCGACGGGGGGATCCGCCGCCCCATCGTCGCCGCCGCCCAAGGCGGGGTCACCGCTCCGCCTCCTCCCTCTTCCATCTCCTGCTTCCTCCTCTTCCCCTCCTCTCTGCCTCGTTCTCTCGCTCCTTCCCCCCCCCCCCCCCTTTTCCACGTCGCCGCCCACCTCGCCCCTCCACCGACGAACAGACCTCCGCACCCCCTCGACGCTCGCCCTCCCTCTTCTTCCTCCGACCATCTCCTTCTCGATCCCCTCATCCCTCTCCCCTCTGCTAAAAAAAACCCCAGACCCGAAACCCCCCCCCCCCATGCCTAGCCCCATCGCTGCAGGCCCCGCCAAGACCACAGGGACCCGCCGCCGCACCTGCTACCTCCCCTGGCCTCGTCTGACTTCGGCGCCGCTGTTGACCCCTCCACCGATCAGGTAAATGTGAGTTTTATCCTTGTTTTGATTTATTCGTGTGTGTAGGTAATTTTTGTTCATATAAATAACAATTTTATTTTATTTTATTTTCAGTTTTTAACTTGATTTATATGAAGACTTGATTTTGATTTATAAAAAGGTTTGATTGTTAGCAATAAAAAGATGTGCTCTTTATGAGTGATTTTTTTTTTAAAATAAACACTAATTAAAAATATGATTTTTATTCATAAGAATAACATACAAAGATTTGATTTTTATTTTAAACAAAGATGTGATTTTTATTTTAAACAAAGGTATGATTTTGTTTATAGGAAAGATTAGATTTTTAATGAGGTAAAAATATGATTTTTATAAAATAGAAATATTAAAAATACGATTTTTATATAATAGAAATATTAAAAATACGACTTTTATATAATAGAAATATTAAAGATATGATTTTTATACTATAGAAAGAATAAAAATATGATTTTTCTAAGACAGAGAATATAAAAATTCGATTTTTATAGTATATAGATAGTAAAGATTTGATCTTTGCATATGTAGTGAAATAAAAATCTGATTTTTATTATATATAGTAAAGTAAAATTTTGATCTTTATATATGAAGTAAAAATATAAAAATATAATTTTTATATAGAAAGAAGTGTTGTATATATATATATACGAAGTAGAAATAAAAATAGAATTTTTATTTATTGAAATGAAGCAATAAAAATATAATTTTTATTGGAACGGCATGGAAAAAAGACTGAATTGGAATTTCAAAGGAATCCAGACGATTCAGCAGTTCAACAGCAAAGCACGGCGGAGTGGAACCCCCAGTGAGAACTTCTCACTTTAAATTTTCTTTTCTAGTTAAAAAAAATATACTAGGATGCAGACGGTGCTTAGCAGCACCCGACACCCGTCATCCTCAGACCGTGGATGACTTGTATGTTTGATTGTTTGTTGTGATGAAAATTGATTGTGTGACGTGAAATAAAATATTTATATAGTTAAAAATATTTTATCATTAAAAATATTATTTTTAACGTGTGTGTGTGAATAAAAATATGTGTTTGTTGATTTGAAACTCCACACGGATGTTGGGATGATATTTGAAGTCCACTCATCCCGATTGATTACTTGTATGTCGATCGATTGATTGACAGACTGTGTGAGCGTTAGATATCTATATTTGATGCTTATACAGTGTGGTATACTTTGGATGATGATTGATTATTTATTGTTGTGATTATATACATGTGTTGTATGGAATCCATATAATTAACATTATATGGTAATGGATTGGGCCTCATTCCAATTGGGAAAATAAAGAATAGAATGAAGTATATATTCATGTGTTGAATAGAATAAATAATCATGTGTTGAAAATTATCATGTATTGAAAGAAATATTTTAACAATAAAATTTACATCTTTATCATATTTAAAGTTAGAAACTAACTGGAAAATAGATAAGATGAGTGGTTTCCTGGGTATTGATCTGATATTGGTTTCGGCCTTCGGCGTTAATACTTAAGGAATCATTCTCTTACTACTTTACAGTTGGAGTCTGATTTGAAAATCAAACGATAGATACCATAATTTTATAAAATATATTAAATAATATAAATAGTCATGTGTTGACAGTGCTCATGTGTTGAGAATATTCATGTGTCGAAAGAAATATAGATTCATGTGTTGAATAGAATAAATATTCATTTGTTGAATGGAATAACGAATTTATTTAAATATATAAAGCCGTGTTGATTAGAGATGCGCCATTTTGACGCGAACGATATTTATATCGATTTTATTCGTTTTTAAAAAGAATATAGAAAAAGAAGTGGTTTCAAAATATAACGTTTTGAAAATATTATCATTTGTATATCGATGATGTGGAATATTCAATTTCAATTCGAAATTGAATATGAAGTTGAAATCATTTCGAAAACGAATTTAAACGATTTATAAAATATGTTTTAAAAGGAAATCGACGAAATATATATAATATATATTATATATATAATGGCCTGAATAGAACGCGCCGCGCCGCGGCAGTTCGTGAATTTCGACCATTGACTTCGAATTGATGTTGCGGGAGATCCGACCGTTGGATTCTCCTGAAACCGGAACCGTTGGGTTCGTATCGAAAAGAGCTTTCTAACGAATATTTGAAATTAGAAATATAATGGTTGGATTTGGAATTATGTCCAAATCAAATTTGGAAAAGGTCGTTGTAAGTGTAGTTCGATGGCCGTTGATGGAAATCGACTGTACGGGCCTTGATAAAATTATTAAAAATATCAATAATTTGTGTAAAATCATAAGAAATGATTCAGGAAAAATTGGGCTGAAAAACTTCATATTTGAAAAGATAAAAATAGATTTTTATCAAAATGAACAAGTTTTGAACTAGAATTAAAATCAATTTATTTTTGAAATAAATAAATTGAATTTGAAAGTGGTTTTAAAAATAATCAAAATTACCAATATACGAGTTGAAATGGATTTGAATCGAAATTATCTTCGGAATATTTCGATGTTGGATTTCGTGATTATACAGATATTGTTATGGGAATTTGAAAGATACATTTTACATCATTATTTCCAATACGATATTTGTTGGTTTTAGAATTTGATATTGAATATAAGCCGATATATTTTCTATTCAGAGCCTTGTATTTAATATCAAGTGTGATTTGGGTTTGTCGTGAATGGTGTCTTCATTAACACCGATTCTTAAGACCAATAGAGAAAAACATTAAATCTTTCTATTTAGATTTAATGAAGTGTACCAATTAAATAATGTTTAATTGGAATTGAATTTGAATGTGATTTTGGGTTTATCGTGAACCGTGTTTTAGATGACATTGGTTCTTTAACCCAGTTAAAGACAGGATATTGATTTTTGAAAAGATTAAAACTAAGTGGAGTTTTAATGAATCTTTAACTAGATTGAAATGTGAATTGATAATTTAAATTATGAAATCTGAAAAGTGATCGAGAATGGAGTATCACCAGTTTTTCTCCAAAGCGATAGTTAAATCTTTAATTAGATTTGAACGTGAAATGATAATTAAATTTACCGACAACATCATAGTGTTAGATATGGAGTATTACCAGTTTTGTTCCATGGGATATATAGGTTAGGATTGGGAAATAAAATAAATAATTACTTCGGTGTGGTTCGCTAATCCCGTCTAGTTTGAAATGATATCCAAAGGAAGATTAAAGAATAAATTTAGAAGAATTTATCTTTGATAAAATTAATGGGAACCTTTCCCTAGGAATGTGATTTTATGAATAGAAGAATATTCTGAATTGGAATGAGGCGTTTGTTGTGTTTGTGTAACACGTGTTTATTATATACGTGGGTTACTCAGAAAGGCTGGGTTTATACCCATTCTGAATAACCGATTCGGCGATATGTCGAAGATGAAGACAGTGGTTGAAGACCGGAAGTCTTCACATCGTTTGGGTGATTACTGATGATCTTGATTGGGCTGTACACCCAAGATGAGGGAATCAGTTGGTGATCGTCCAGACGTACTTGGAGATCGATGGATATGCGAGGAGAGTGCCTCCGGTTTCGTTCAGACCCAGAACGAGCTTGTAAATGGATTGTGTGTCTGACATTGGATTTTATTCTGTGTTGATCGATCTCTATTAAATATACATCTGTTTGGTGGCGGAGAATTTATTCTCTTGCTTAACGCCCTTCTCTGAGATGTACGAGCTCAGAGGTTGTATATCGATGGACATCAGTCGCACGGAGTGAATTGCCAGTGTGGCACGCGTAAGTGGCAATTGATCAAGGCTTCTATAGAAAAGCAAAGTCTTGTGGTTGATGATCAAAGCACGGCCTGTGTGGCGCAGCTTTGTGTATAGCGTGAATTCGCGAGCCTCACACCTCGGTATGAGTCAAAAACGGGATAGTGACTGCAGGGAGAGCACGACGTTTCTTTCTAGCTAGGGGTGGTGTCAGTGATTAAAACTGGCTAACATTTATATACTTTTCACCTGTGTGGTTGTTGGATACGAGGCGCCTCGGATATAAGTCTGTTAGGACCGGGAGACATGTGTTCAGGAATAATTAATCCTCAAAAGTAAGAGAGGACCGGCCCTCAGGATCCAAGGATTGATGTGTGCGGTCCTGGGACATTTGCTAGAGTGTCTCGAATTGGAGAGGAGCTTGCCCCTTGCCTCGACTCATGACGGAAATCCAATTTCCAATACGTGATATTGCGGTTTTATTTGTAGAACTAGTATGGCGACATGATATATGGTACCCATGTCGTCTATGATTGATATTTATGATTGAAATTGTTTTGACACTATACACCTATAATAGTATCAAATGATTTGTTTTGAACGTACCAAGCATGTTTGGCTATTATAAGGGAAAACCCTATCCTCCGGCATGCGTTGCATTGTGTGATGGGACCTGGGTCTTATAATAGCTTCATTTTTCGAAAAAAAGCATTGCGCTGTTTTGTTATATGCACTAGTGTTCTTGGGAGGAAACCCATTCCATGTTATACGGCGTGGTCCCTTGAATTACTCTCTTTTAAAGTAAAGTTTTAAATAACTGTTTTAGTTCTCACACCAGTCACATGACTGATCTGGAGTTTATTGTTTTAACCTAAACTCTGGGTGCCCTTATTTTCCGCATGGGCAGCTAGTAGTTTTGGTTTTGCAGATTCATATACATAGGATCCTGATTTACAACTGGAACGATGCTCGGAAAGCTCTGTATCCGTGTATTACTTCTAGTTGTGTGTTATTTTATTTTTCCGCTGCTATGTAATTTATTGTAATCTCTGATATTTATCGAATGTATTTTGTTTATTCATACTCTGTATATTCTTGTATCCTGATGGAATTGTTGTAATAAACAATGAAATGTTCTTCTGTTTGCGTTCTATTTTGTCGTGTTCTCATGGTAATTCGTTCTTTCTCTTCTCTTCGGAGATGGGGAAGTTACGGGCTATCACAGTTGGTATCAGAGCTTTGGTTTACATAGCTCGAGAACAAGACACATTAGAACCGAACGAAAGAATTCATCAGATATTGGATTAGTAAAATCCAATTAGAATGACTCGTTAGAGATAGGATCAGTAGTATCCTAGAACGAGTTTGAAGAGTATGTTTTTAAAGTGAAAACAAATTTTGTTTTGAAAATTTAATTCAATTATATGTATTTGAATATTTATTTATTTTGAATTTGGACAATCCAGTATATAGAGATTTTGCATATACGCGTCATGAACGTATATTCGAAGTTTTAATATATTGGGTATATATAGAATCATACTCGAGTCACCCGAGGATGATTCTGATAATGCTGCAGCGTTATCAGTAATTATTTTCGAGTAACGAAGGTGTAATATCTATATATTTCCATTAGACTGGTGTGAGAACCAAAATATAGCTAGAATACATTGTTGTGATTTGGCATCAAAAACATGATTTTCTGTATATGTATCAAGATTATGAATTTGAAACGTTAATTCACTAATTGATTGATGGTTGTGTTGTTTGTCTATTTGTTTGATAATTTGGAACCATTACGCCTAATTGAACCGAATATTGAATTGTATTGAAAATTGGTCGCATTTGCTTGCATATACACGTACTTACATTGAACAGGTCATAGCAAAGAGGCTAGAGCAGAAGAATAAAATTGTTTGCCCGACAAATAGGTACATGTTTACCATAATTTACTGTTTTGTTTGGGTGATGATGATTTTATGAGCCGATTGGCTAGCCGCTTGGCTTTTTCTTTTTCTTTTGAGTTGAAGAAGGCCATGGGAGGCTATATGAAATATCCCGAAGTCCCCAGTGCAGGGGAGGTTATGGCGAAATTTTTCGAAAATTTAGGGTGTTCGTCAAATTTTTTGAAAATTTGAAAAGTTCTTAGAAACTGAAAAGTTGAAGAACTTAAGCCGTAACGAAAATAGTGAAAGTTGAGTTGGTTTTTAAAACAACTTTCGGCTTCGTTCCTTTTCGAGGACGAAAAGTTTTAAGTGGGGGAGAATGTAACAACCCGGAAATGCGAGCCAGTTTAAAATTTTTATTTTTGGCAATTTTAACGAATTTTGAATATTTAAAATGAATTATTTTAAATAATATCGACGAAAAATTTATTTTGAATATAATTCGAACGTATATATTATATAGATCGTCGTTAGAATATAAATAATTATATATACTTAGAAAAGAAATTGAAAATGGCGTAGTAGTTCGATAATTCGATTTCAAACTTCAATTGAATGTACCGGGTGCAAAATAAACCGGAATTTAGGAAAACCAAAAATAATAGAATCTATTTGAGAATACCTTTCCAACGAATCCGAAAAATCAAAATTTCATAGCGGGAATCAAAAGATATGTCCAAATGAATATTCAGAATAGTCGCTATGGAATTCTGGCCCTTAAAAATGGAAATTCTGCAAACGACCTCGGATTTTGACGAAACCACTTTTTTTGGATTCGTGATGTCAAATTATTGCTAGATTCCAATTTTCATAATTTTTCGAATCAGTATGTGAGCGTGGCAAAGGAAAACGCGTCTGACCATTTTCAGTTGATTTTAATCGACTGGAAATTGGCCATTTTTCAAATGGTCTCAGAATTCGACGAAATTAGTTTTGTTAGGACCGTATCGTCAATACGAAGCTAGAAAATATTTTTCTGGAATTTTTCGAGTTAGTGCGTGACCACAGTAAATCGAAATACATGTTCAAATTCAATATATAGAGTTATATGTTGATTTTGACGAAACCTGATCGAAACGGCCGAATCAGCCTACGATACATATCCCATTGTGTTCGGAATAGGGGTAAAACACTAGGGACGACAGGCGGTGGGCCTCGTTTCGAGGTCGAAATAAAAAGTCAACCTTTTTTTTTGAAATAAAATAATATAAAAATTTAAAACTTCCTCTCCCTTCTCTCTCTATATTATCTGCCCCCCTTTTTTCGTTCATTCTGTCGAGAAAAAAAAATTAAAAGAAAAAAAAGAGGAAGAAAAGGGATCGACGGGGGGATCCGCCGCCCCATCGCCGCTGCCGCCCAAGGCGGGGTCACCGCTCCGCCTCCCCCCTCTTCCATCTCCTGCTTCCTCCTCTTCCCTTCCTCTCTGCCTCGTTCTCTCGCTCCTTCCCCCCTTTTCCACGTCGCCGCCCACCTCGCCCCTCCACCGACGAACAGACCTCCGCACCCCCTCGACGCTCGCCCTCCCTCTTCTTCCTCCGACCATCTCCTTCTCGATCCCCTCATCCCTCTCCCCTCTGCTAAAAAAAACCCCAGACCCGAAATCCCCCATGCCTAGCCCCATCGCTGCAGGCCCCACCAAGACCACAGGGACCCGCCGCCGCACCTGCTACCTCCCCTGGCCTCGTCTGACTTCGGCGCCGCTGTTGACCCCTCCACCGATCAGGTAAATGTGAGTTGTATCCTTGTTTTGATTTATTCGTGTGTGTAGGTAATTTTTTTTCATATGAATAACATTTTTATTTTATTTTACTTTCAGTTTTTAACTTGATTTATATGAAGACTTGATTTTGATTTATAAAAAGGTTTGATTGTTAGCAATAAAAAGATGTGATCTTTATTAGTGATTTTTTTTAAAATAAACACTAATTAAAAATATGATTTTTATTCATATGAATAACATACAAAGATTTGATTTTTATTTTAAACAAAGATGTGATTTTTATTTTAAAACAAGGTATGATTTAATTTATAGGAAAGATTAGATTTTTAATGAGGTAAAAATACGATTTTTATATAATAGAAATATTAAAAATACGATTTTTATATAATAGAAATATTAAAAATACGATTTTTATATAATAGAAATATTAAAGATATGATTTTTATATTATAGAAAAAATAAAAATATGATTTTTCTAAGATAGAGAATATAAAAATTCGATTTTTATAGTTTATAGATAGTAAAGATTTGATCTTTACATATGTAGTGAAATAAAAATCTGATTTTTATTATATATAGCAAAGTAAAAATTTGATCTTTATATATGAAGTAGAAATATAAAATTATAATTTTTATGTAGAAAGAAGTGTTGTAAATATATATATATATATATATATACGAAGTAAAAATAAAAATAGAATTTTTATTTATTGAAATGAAGCAATAAAAATATAATTTTTATTGGAACAGCGTGGAAAAAAAGACTGAATTGGAATTTCAAAGGAATCCAGACGATTCAGCAGTTCAACAGCAAAGCACGGCGGAGTGGAACCCCAGTGAGAACTTCTCACTTGAAATTTTCTTTTCTAGTTACAAAAAATATACTAGGATGCAGACGGTGCTTAGCCGCACCCGACACCCGTCATCCACAGACCATGGATGGCTTGTATGTTTGATTGTTTGTTGTGATGAAAATTGATTGTGTGACGTGAAATAAAATATTTATATAGTTAAAAATATTTTATCGTTAAAAATATTATTTTTAACGTGTGTGTGTGAATAAAAATATGTGTTTGTTGATTTGAAACCCCACACGGGTGTTGGGATGATATTTGAAGTCCACTCATCCCGATTGATTAGTTGTATGTCGATCGATTGATTGACAGACTGTGTGAGCGTTAGATATCTATATTTGATGCTTATATAGTGTGGTGCTGATCGACGCTAGTCTATGAATTAGAAAAGCGCGACATTTGTAATAAATTCTGCAAGCATACAGGTGTGTAGCATACAGGTCGAACACAGGGAGGAAAGTTAAATTTTATTATTTATATGTTTCGTGGGCGTGTTAGACGAAGCTGGAGGTTGATTTTGAAAATAAAAACAAAACAAAATTAAAACTGTAATTTGATTCAGAACAGATCTAACTGAACCGACAATCAAATCACAATTTCAATGGAAAAGCAATGAAACTATGAATCAGATTCAAATCTAATCAAATCCAATTTAACCTATGAACGCGATTAAAATACAGAAAATAAAAGTGCAGAATATAAATAACAAAAGGAAATAAAATTAGGATTACCGCTGAATCTAATCAGACGGACAATCACTAATGAAAAGAAATGCAAAACACAAATAGTGTTCTACCGAATCTAATCGTGTAGACACACTAATTGCTAAGAAATAGAAAAAAATGCAGAAAATAAAAAGAAGAAGAAGAACTAGAAACTTTATTAGAAATAGAAAATGGGATATAGGATGGTGGCTACAATGCCATTACAAGGGTATATATAGGGGATAACCAAACCCTAACCCTAACCCTAATGATAACTGGGCCTTGTCATTACATCACTAATTAGTTTACAATGAGAAACATAAATGGGCCTTAGATAAACAAAGCAAATTTGGGCCTTTTCTCTTTTTCCTCTTGCTTCCTTGACATTTCTTCATTGATTTGTGATGCTCAAAGCCTTGTTATCAATCCTTTTCTTGTCCAACAGCAACTATATGTGATATCTTCATTTACAATTCTTCAAAATGCAAATACACAGCAAATTGAACTCTATTTCTCTACATTTCTGGTTGCATGCGGGCTGGGTTGGAATATCTGTAAAAATAACAAAACAATACCCAAGTAATATTTATTTATATACAAAAGATAAGATATAAGAGCATAAAATAAACACATTTCTATGTCAATCAGGTGCACTTTGGATGATGATTGATTATTTATTGTTGTGATTATATACATGTGTTGTATGGAATCCATATAATTAACATTATATTGTAATGGATTGGGCCTCATTCCAATTGGGAAAATAAAGAATAGAATGAAGTATATATTCATGTGTTGAATAGAATAAATAATCATGTGTTGAAAATTATCATGTGTTGAAAGAAATATTTTAACAATAAAATTTACATCTTTATCATATTTAAAGTTAGAAACTAACTGGAAAATGGATAAGATGAGTGGTTTCCTGGGTATTGATCTGATATTGGTTTCGGCCTTCGGCGTTAATACTTAAGGAATCATTCTCTTACTACTTTACAGTTGGAGTCTGATTTGAAAATCAAACGATAGATACCATAATTTTATAAAATATATTAAATAATATAAATAGTCATGTGTTGACAGTGCTCATGTGTTGAGAATATTCATGTGTCGAAAGAAATATAGATTCATGTGTTGAATAGAATAAATATTCATTTGTTGAATGGAATAACGAATTTATTCAAATATATAAAGCCGTGTTGATTAGAGATGCGCCATTTTGACGCAAACGATATTTATATCTATTTTATTCATTTTTAAAATGAATATAGAAAAAGAAGTGATTTCAAAATATAACGTTTTGAAAATATTATCATTTGTATATCGATGATGTGGAATATTCAATTTCAATTCGAAATTGAATATGAAGTTGAAATCGTTTCGAAAACGAATTTAAACGATTTATAAAATATGTTTTAAAAGGAAATCGACGAAATATATATAATATATATATTATATATATAATATATATATTATATATATATTGGCCTGAATAGAACGCGCCGCGCCGCGGCAATTCGTGAATTTCGACCATTGACTTCGAATTGATGTTGCGGGAGATCCGACCGTCGGATTCTCCTAAAACTGGAACCGTTGGGTTCGTATCGAAAAGAGATTTCTAACGAATATTTGAAATTAGAAATCTAATGGTTGGATTTGGAATTATGTCCAAATCAAATTTGGAAAAGGTCGTTGTAAGTGCAGTTCGATGGCCGTTGATGGAAATCGACTGTACGGGCCTTGATAAAATTATTAAAAATATCAATTATTTGTGTAAAATCATAAGAAATGATTTGGGAAAAATTGGGCTGAAAAACTTCATATTTGAAAAGATAAAAATAGATTTTTATCAAAATGAACAAGTTTTGAACTAGAATTAAAATCAATTTATTTTTGAAATAAATAAATTGAATTTGAAAGTGGTTTTAAAAATAATCAAAATTACCAATATACGAATTGAAATGGATTTGAATCGAAATTATCTTCGGAATATTTCGATGTTGGATTTCGTGATTATACAGATATTGTTATTGGAATTTGAAAGATACATTTTACATCATTATTTCCAATACGATATTTGTTGGTTTTAGAATTTGATATTGAATATAAGCCGATATATTTTCTATTCAGAGCCTTGTATTTAATATCAAGTGTGATTTGGGTTTGTCGTGAATGGTGTCTTCATTAACACCGATTCTTAAGACCAATAGAGAAAAACATTAAATCTTTCTATTTAGATTTAATGAAGTGTACCAATTAAATAATGTTTAATTGGAATTGAATTTGAATGTGATTTTGGGTTTATCGTGAACCGTGTTTTAGATGACATTGGTTCTTTAACCCAGTTAAAGACAGGATATTGATTTTTGAAAAGATTAAAACTAAGTGGAGTTTTAATGAATCTTTAACTAGATTGAAATGTGAATTGATAATTTAAATTATGAAATCTGAAAAGTGATCGAGAATGGAGTATCACCAGTTTTTCTCCAAAGCGATAGTTAAATCTTTAATTAGATTTGAACGTGAAATGATAATTAAATTTACCGATAACATCGTGGTGTTAGATATGGAGTATTACCAGTTTTTCTCCATGGGATATATAGGTTGGGATTGGGAAATAAAATAAATAATTACTTCGGTGTGGTTCGCTAATCCTGACTAGTTTGAAATGATATCCAAAGGGAGATTAAAGAATAAATTTAGTAGAATTTATCTTTGATAAAATTAATGGGAACATTTCCCTAGGAATGTGATTTTGTGAATAGAAGAATATTGTGAATTAGAATGAGGCGTTTGTTGTGTTTGTGTAACACGTGTTTATTATATACGTGGGTTACTCAGAAAGGCCGGGTTTATACCCATTCTGAATAACCGATTCAGCGATATGTCGAAGATGAAGACGGTGGTTGAAGACCGGAAGTCTTCACATCGTTTGGGTGATTACTGATGATCTTGATTGGGCTGTACACCCAAGATGAGGGAATCAGTTGGTGATCGTCCAGACGTACTTGGAGATCGATGGATATGCGAGGAGAGTGCCTCCGGTTTCGTTCAGACCCAGAACGAGCTTGTAAATGGATTGTGTGTCTGACATTGGATTTTATTCTGTGTTGATCGATCTCTATTAAATATACATCTGTTTGGCGGTGGAGAATTTATTCTCTTGCTTAACGCCCTTCTCTGAGACGTACGAGCTCAGAGGTTGTATATCGATGGACATCAGTCGCACGGAGTGAATTTCCAGTGTGGCACGCGTAAGTGGCAATTGATCAAGGCTTCTGTTGAAAAGCAAAGTCTTGTGGTTGATGATCAAAGCACGGCCTGTGTGGCGCAGCTTTGTGTATAGCGTGAATTCGCGAGCCTCACACCTCGGTATGAGTCAAAAACGGGATAGTGACTGCAGGGAGAGCACGACGTTTCTTTCTAGCTAGGGGTGGTGTCAGTGCTTAAAACTGGCTGACATTTATATACTTTTCACCTGTGTGGTTGTTGGATACGAGGCGCCTCGGATATAGGTTTGTTAGGACCGGGAAACATGTGTTCAGGAATAATTAATCCTCAAAAGTAAGAGAGGATCGGCCCTGAGGATCCAAGGATTGCTGTGTGCGGTCCTGGAACATTTGCTATAGTGTCTCGAATCGGAGAGGAGCTTGCCCCTTGCCTCGACTCATGACGGAAATCCAATTTCCAATACGTGATATTGCGGTTTTATTTGTAGAACTAGTATGGCGACATGATATATGGTACCCATGCCTTCTATGATTGATATTTATGATTGAAATTGTTTTGACACTATACACCTATAATAGTATCAAATGATTTGTTTTGAACGTACCAAGCATGTTTAGCTATTATAAGGGAAAACCCTATCCTCCGGCTTGCGTTGCATTGTGTGATGGGACCCGGGTCTTATAATAGCTTCATTTTTCGAAAAAAAGCATTGCGCTGTTTTGTTATATGCACTAGTGTTCTTTGGAGGATACCCGTTCCGTGTTATACGGCGTGGTCCCTTGAATTACTCTCTTTTAAAGTAAAGTTTTAAATAACTGTTTTAGTTCTCACACCAGTCACATGAATGACCTGGAGTTTATTGTTTTAACCCAAACTCTGGGTGCCCTTATTTTCCGCACGGGCAGTTAGTAGTTTTGGTTTTGCAGATTCATATTCACAGGATCCTGATTTACAACTGGAACGATGCTCGAAAAGCTCTGTATCCGTGTATTACTTCTAGTTGTGTGTTATATTATTTTTCCGCTGTTATGTAATTTATTGTAATCTCTGATATTTATCGAATGTATTTTGTTTATTCATACTCTGTATATTCTTGTATCCTAGTGGAATTGTTGTAATAAAAAATGAAATGTTCTTCTGTTTGCGTTCTATTTTGTCGTGTTCTCACGGTAATTCATTCTTTCTCTTCTCTTCGGGGATGGGGAAGTTACGGGCTATCACAATACCTCCCCACTTTGATCATTTCCCATGACCGAATTATTAGAAAAGTGACAGTACATTAAACAGAAATCTTTATCTTCATCCCCGGTCCACGGTGCAGAAGAATTAAACGAGAGTGGTGGAGCAGAATGCGGGGTAAGATCTTCGATTTGTTGAGAATCGTAATCCCAACTATTCTGATTCATCGCTTCGTTGTTGAATTGGAATGGATATGTCATTGTTTGATAAAGAGTATGGTGGATTTGAAGAAGTCTGTGTGTTTTACAATGAGCTACTCATACCTATATATATGGAAAATAAAAAATATGACTGTTTATGGTCGTTGTAACTTTCGTATGACCATTTATAGTCGTTATTAGTTCAAAAAAGTGACCATTTATAGCTGTTGGAAGGGGTAATAGAGTCTGAATTCGGGTATAGGAGAAGGCACGTGTGAGGGAGGGAGGGGGGATTCTGGCACCTATTTATAGGCGTCTGATCCTGATGCCTATAAAATAGGCGTCGGTGTATGATTTAGGATCCTGAATCTTATCCTTAATTTTAAGGCTTAACATCACCACTGGGAAGGATCCCCTTAATTTTGCACCTTAATTCAAACGACTGGAGATGCTCTTAGTATATAGGACCTTGAATATCTAGAATTGTTTGGGTATGAAGTAAAGATTTTTTAAAATATTTTAGGACATGTGCTTGTGTTTCTTGGATCTTGTAGAACATGTGAAATGCCTGGGGAGAATTAATGTGTAAATGACCTAAACAACATCACCTCTGTTCAATTATGCAGCAACTACACATCCCATCCTTGTCCCTTAATCACCTTACATACTTCATGTAGAAGTATTGTATTCTACCTATAAATATACTCTCACACCTACACTAAAACATTCACAAATTCACTCTCAAAACTTGAAGCACCCTTAGGAAACGGTAGCAAAGACTTTAGTGAAAACAAAAGCAAACATAGGACAAGCCTGGAACTTATAATTTGAGACAACTATAGGTGAGTAAACCAAACCATACCTTAGATGTGAAGAAATAGTCTACTTAAATTAAATTCTTGGTTAGAAATAACGTAAATCTTGTTTTACTTACAGTATAGATTTTTCTGTTTTACGATCCTTGAGTAAAATTGTTGAATAAATGCCCATTTTTCCTTTATAATGGTTGTGTGAATACTTCATGACAATATAAAAATTTATGAAGAGACAAATGTTTATAAGAAAATGTAAAAGCTGTTACAAAAATATAAAACCTGGAAACTAAAAGACAGAGAGTGAGAGAGGAGCCAGCACCCCTTTTTATTCACAATATGATGTTTAAGTTGCTAATTACCAAAGGGTACTAAATTGAAACAAAAAGGAGTTCTTATTTATTTTTCCACAATGATTTTAAGAACTTTTACATTTTTATCTGAAAAGGAATATGTATCATAGATCTTCAGTGGAGATTTGTATATAGCATGGTTCTTAAAGAGGCACATGATATTTTAAAGAAATAAGCATGGTATATAGAAGAAAACTGATAAAAGGGTTTCCTAACGGCTTCTTAATCATTTGTTCCATATTTTGGCACGTCAGAAGGTACGATCAAATAAAGATGAATTAATAACTTGTATAAAATAGTTAATATGAGTAGATAACCAGGTGGTTCCATATTTTTACCTCATGTTTCCATTTGTTAATTCATGTTAATCTAAGACAGCTTATATGTTAATATACATATGAGTTTATATTGTTAAACCATAACTATTTGGTGAAGGAAAATGGCTTAAATTAGATGATACTATTTGAATAAATGTTATGCCGGAGAATATAAGACAGAGGACACAAATTATGTGAGAACTAATAGTATACATGGTCTGACTTTGGGTTTTGGCACTTGTCGCACTGTTTGCTTCACGCTGGTATATTTTTTGATCCTTTGACCTACGAAATCATGCTTAGAACCTACTTATACATGTGGACACTGCACATTTGTGCATCTGGAGGTTCACGGGAAAGTAAAGGGAGAGGATCGGGTTGTAAGGTGAAGTAAGGGCTTTGGTCTGGAAGGAAGTAAAGAAAAGAAAAATATAGGAGAAAAGGGGAATAAAAGAAACGAAAAGGAAGTAATGCAGTAATAACATGAAGAAAAAGTAGCAGTAGCGACTGAAGGCAAAGGATAAGAAATGAACTGTGTAAAAGAAGGACAATTACACGATGGGAAGATTGAATTGCAAAATGAAATAGTTAGTTAACAGAGAGGCTGATCAATTATTCTATTTCCATTCATCATGTCTTTCTATGCTAAGTCTATCTCAACTAAAAATTTCTATTTGTTTTGATCAATCAATGATACTGAGTTATCCACTCTTTAATTCAATTCTGTGCTATGGTTCAGATATAACTGGACACATGGAAATAAGGGATATCGAGGACAGACGAATCAAAACCGAATGAGTAGGGTTAAAATTTATAATCTGCAAATAAGAAGAAGTACTGTGTTCATGACTAGGTAGTAGAAATGGAAATAGCGGAGGAACAAAAATAAAATGAAGAGGGAGGAGGCTGACTGGTCGATGTTAATCTTAGGTGATGGCGGGCCTGCTAGTGGTACTACGATGATCTTCGGGTGATCGTAGGTGATGTGCATATGCACAACATGCATGCAGTGCACGAGAGAAGAAATGAAGAAGAAGCAAAGGTCAGGCAAGTTTTTGGGCGTGGTGATCACGTGTTTTACTTTTCCAAACTCAAGTTTGGCACACTTGCATTTGGAAAAATTAGAAGAAGGTGGATCGGCATTTGGTAATGTGAATGACTCACAGTGTAGATCGTTTGTTTTTGAGGTGGGAAACAAATTAGGATTTGGAAAATAGGAAAAGGGAAGGGGAAATTTGGCTGGGAGCTTTTGGACCACGTTTGGGCCAAGAAAGAACAATAGACAAAAGAAAATTTATAAAAGAAATTGAAAAGGGTAAAAGGCTTGGACCTGAAATGATGGGCTGAAAATAAAAAAAAGAAAATAAAATATATATAAAAAAGAAACAAAGAGAATAACAACATAGTAAGAAAATAAAAGGGATGTTAAATTTAAACATAATTTAATTAAAATAAATGTACATATTTAAAATAAATATATGTGTAAACAGGAATAATAGTCGATGACTCGACTATGGACCGTTACAGAACGGAACAAATTCGGTTTTGTTCGGATTTTTTTTTATTTAAACTTATTGGTTAGTTAAAAATAAAATAATAAAAATAATAATAAAATAATAAAATAACTTATATGTATATGAATGAGATAAAGTGTGTTGAACTATAGTTAACGAGTTATCGTAAATATGGCAATAAGATTGATTGTCAGTAATGATTCATTTACAGTAGGCCAAACATTTTAAAGTAAACCTGTAAATATTATCGACTTATACAGATAACCAAGATATAATAAAAAACAGTGTTTTTATAAATTAGTTTGAGTAAATAAGTCGTAGAAATTAAGTGTGAATGGGAAGTGACTCGATAAACTGAATTTGAATGTGTAATAATATTTACAAATAAAATCAATGATTACAGTAACAGAAGAGGATCTTAAACTAAATCCAAATTTAGACGAATATAATATGAAATGACTATTATCTGAGACCAACAAATTTATAAACAAAGATTGGTTAAGTTTGAATTTTCGAACTATAATCGACAAGATTTGTTGTGATAATTGATTGATTGATTGGATTGATTATAATGCTATATAACTTGATTAGTTTAAATTATTTTGACACATTTAATCATTCTGTAGCAGATCACTGTTTTAAATCTGAAAGTCGAATCTTACATGTGAAATATTTTCAGTATATAAGTTTTGATAATCAATTAGGATATAGAAACTCATATGAAATATATTGATTTGATTGCTATTAAGTATCACTAGACCCTAAAAGATATTAACGTTATCGTTCCGAAGAGTCCGGGATTTAAATTCCACTTCGATTCGATTTATATGTTGCAAGTCAGAATATTGAAGACAAAATCGAAGATGGAGTTTTATACAAGGGTTGTTCTACCAATCCTAGGTAGAAATTGCCCAAGATGGATTTACAAAATAGTGCCTTCGGTTTGTCCGGTCCCAGGACAACCTGTATGGATGAATGTCTGACAGAGTATACCTAATAGATCGCGTAAGTTGATATCTTCAAATGTATTTACGTTGGTTGCTGAGGAATTCATTTCTCTTAGCTTTATACCCGTAATTATTTTTGGGGTGGTCAATTTGTGATTTATTGGGTTTTACGATGTGACATTCAATGTGAATGAAGATGTGATCTATCTAATGGTAAGTATAAACTCAAACATCACAACTAGGAAGTGACAAAAATCAGGTATGCAGAATGGCTAAGTGGGTCGCTCCCAATTAGGGTGTATTGTCACCTATCTAGAGAAATTTTCACTTGCTTCTTTATTCTATCGCTTCTGTATGCTACGGAACGGTGGTTTGAGCCCAACCGTTGGTGACAATATATTCGATACACTCAAGCGAAATGAGTAGTCAGTCATGCGTGGCCAGGTTGCAAGATGTTCTTGTTGAACCCAGTGTATTCCCCTCTAGAGATACACTATTGGAAGGTGGTTCCGTACCTTGTCATAGTTGGAAATCCATTATCCCTAAGAGCTTTACAGTTTTTTTTGTATACTATGTATGTGAAATGTGAGATGCAAGCATTTCACTAGATTATAATTTATTTGTGAAAAACATTAGACATTACCATAATATCTGATTTCGATATACAAATTATATTGGTTCTCATAAGGGAAAAAGCCGTTCCGTACTTACGGCGTGGTCTTATGAGATTCCTTTTGTTTTCCTTAACCTGTTTTAAAATCGTTTACATATACCGGTCCCATGACTGAGCCAGAATTCATTTTTCATTGTTTTCCCTAAACTCTTGGGTGTCGAAATTTGTATGGGCAGTCAAGTAGTTCAGATTTTACAGATGCTAGAAGGAGCTTGGAGCAAGAAGCTTCAATGTTAGATATATAGAGAGTTTTATTATGTTCTATTATATATGTAATGTGTTGTATATAACGGTGTTGTATACACAATTATATGATTTTTGTTTGATGATAACAAACAAATATATATTATTCTAAATGTGTCTGTTATTGTACTATTATATAACATCACAGACAGGAATATAATATTTATATTTAAATAGAATACGAGTGTACAGAATTTCATATATTCACACAGTATTTTATTTAAATATAATATTATATTTCAACACTCAAACAGTACCACTATTTATAACTCCACTATTTAATCACTTCATACTGTACTTGTATATAAACAGAATATGATAGACAAATTTGTTTGACAACAATAAAATAATATTTTATTTCAATCAAATTTGTTTAATACAAACATCAGTACAATTCTATTGTTACACAGCTCCTCACAACAACACTCTGTCTATACATCTCATATATATACAATCACTCAGTTTACATTTCAATTTACAGACACGTTGACACTGATACACTGACACGTCTTCATATTGTCTTCATCTTCAATCTTCTGTCTTCACAGCATCCTTCAGTCAGTCCAGTCTTCATAGCTGTCATATACAGAAACACACACAGTATCCGGAACAAAAATAATTTCATATTCTGGAAGATATAATTTTTATTTTAAAAAATATATTTTGCCTCAGTTTTTCTTGTGTGTTTCTCATCATTTTTCTGACTCGATCTGATTTTCATCCGACTGTGTCTAGACAGCTTGTGATATTCACAGTGATACACTGTAAATACCATAAGATAGTCAGTGTATATACAAAATATTTCTGTGCAGGGACAGAGAAATCTTTTCTATTGGCTGCATATACACACGTGTATACATATACACTTGTGCACTGCCTCGCCAATATAGTGGGCAATTGAGGAGCAGCCACATGGACCAACTCGACTCAGTGCATTCACGAAAAACAACTCAATGTAAAAGTCAAACCAGCAAGTCCATGAGTCGAGCAACAAAGTCAACACATCTCAAAGTACAAAGCAAAGTGGTCGAGGCAGCTCAACGTGTGTGGTTGAGCATAAATACACATAGCCCAAGGGTCGAGCCATAGTCAAATAAAGTCAAGGCACAGGAAAGCTCAAACT
Organism: Allium sativum; assembly: GCA_030737875.1. NCBI lineage: Eukaryota > Viridiplantae > Streptophyta > Magnoliopsida > Asparagales > Amaryllidaceae > Allium > Allium sativum. The sequence continues at coordinate 550,511,083 of CM060916.1, forward strand.
CGATGGACAACATGAAACAAAGACATGGTTCAATGGTACAAGCACCAACCACAAGCAAGTCTGCATGGGCCAAGTCTGCTAAGAAACTCAAATGGTTCAGCAGGAAATATTAAAGTTGAAAAGTCAAGGGACAGCATGCATGGATGTCTCCATGTACACAGCTGGTCATTTCGAGCATGTGCATGCACAAGGAGACATCCATGCTTGAAATGACCTGCTGTGTACATGGAGATATCCATGCATGCTGTCCCTTGACTTTTCAACTTTAATATTTCCTGCTGAACCATTTGAGTTTCTTAGCAGACTTGGCCCATGCAGACTTGCTTGTGGTTGGTGCTTGTACCATTGAACCATGTCTTTGTTTCATGTTGGCCGTTGAGTTTGAGCTTTCCTGTGACTTGACTTTATTTGACTATGGCTCAACCCTTGGGCTATGTGTATTCGTGCTCGACCACACACGTTGAGCTGCCTCGACCACTTTGCTTTGTACTTTGAGATGTGTTGACTTTGTTGCTCGACTCATGGACTTCCTGGTTTGACTTATACATTGAGTTGTTTTTCATGAATGCACTGAGTCGAGTTGGTCCATGTGGCTGCTCCTCAGTTGCCCACTATATTGGTGAGGCAGTGCACACGTGTATATGTATACACGTGTGTATATGCAGCCAATAGAAAAGATTTCTCTGTCCCTACACAGAAATATTTTGTATGTACACTGACAGCTGCTTTATGGTATTTACAGTGTATCACTGTGAATATCACAAGCTGTCTAGACACAGTCGGATGAAAATCAGATCGAGTCAGAAAAATGATGAGAAACACACCAGAAAAACTGAGGCAAAATAAATTTTTTAAAATAAAAATTATATCTTCTAGAATATGAAATTATTTCTGTTCCAGATACTGTGTGTGTTTCTGTATATGACAGGTATAAAGACTGGACTGACTGAAGGATGCTGTGAAGACAGAAGATTGAAGATGAAGACAATATGAAGACGTGTCTGTGTATCAGTGTCAATGTGTCTGTAAATTGAAATGTAAACTGAGTGATTGTATATATATGAGATGTATAGACAGAGTGTTATAGTGAGGAGCTGTGTAACAATAGAATTGTACTGATGTTTGTATTAAACAAATTTGATTGAAAGAAAATATTATTTTATTGTTGTCAAACAAATTTGTCTATCATATTCTATTTATATACAAGTACAATACGAAGTGATTAAATAGTGGAGTTATAAATAGTTGTACTGTTTGAGTGTTGAAATATAATATTATATTTAAATAAAATACTGTGTGAATATATGAAATTATGTACAGTCGTATTCGATTTAAATATAAATATTATATTCTTGTCTGTGATGTTATATAACAGTACAATAACAAACACATTTAATATGTATATTTGTTTGTTATCATCAAACAAAAATCATATAATTGTGTATATAACACCGTTATATACAACAATCTCCCCCTTTTGATGATGACAAACAGATATAAAGATTTTGAATATAATAAATGTGTTTGATAGTGAATACTGAACTCCCCCTATTTGAATGCTCCCCCTACAACAGAAACTCGCCCAATAACTGTGCATGAGTGAAATGAATGATATGAATAACAATAAATTTTCAAAATTAATAATATTTATAAAATATTCACTCATAAATCAAAATCTCAACCCACTCTCCCCCTTTTGTTATCATCAAAAGGATTCAGAATTTAAAATATCGATGAAAAGTGACTAACAAATATAATATCAGCATAAGAGGAAGAACGGTCATCATAAATCTCATTCAGTCAAACAAAAATCAAAATAAGCTAAGAATTAGTGGCATATTTCACATTGTAGAATGATGGATTTACGATGAATTTTATATAAAATGGAGAGAGTTTCAAAAATATGAATATTTTCCATTAATTTTCCGATAAGATTTTTGTAAAAAAAAGAGCACAAAAACAGTGATGGATTTGGACTATAATTAATAATTCAATTTAAGTGACAAAATCGAATAATCTCAAATCCCAATACCTGTCAATCAACAGATCACAATACGTCATAAAATATTAACACATTTCACAAATTAGAACGTGGATTGATAGGTTGGTTTTTACACACCAATGAGAATTTCAAATTAATTTCTATTTATAGCACATTTCTCCTTTTTCTTTTTATTTTATTTAAGAGCACACTGACCACGCATAACCAAAGCTTGGATTTTTAAATGAGGTCAGTTGCAGCTTAAATTATAAGTTGTCTCTTAACCATGCATGAGCAGAGCTTGAATTTTTAAATGAGGTTAGGGACACACTTACATATTAATTATATATAATTTTCATTTTAGCTTTAAAAAGAAAAACTTCTTGGTATATAAAACCAATATGGATGACAGAAATGTGATAGGTACAAAAATGGTTTGTGAAATAAATTTCTAAATTAATTATATTATGAAATATGCTCGACTGTACTGGGATCGTTGAAAATTTTCAAATATCACTAATTCTGAATAACAACATAGTCCCATTTCTATCACAAATATTTTCACTGTTTATTCAAGATGATTTTAAAACATATTAACTCTCCACGTTAATATAAAATTATCATGGATAGCAGAAAGATGATAGCTAAAGGAGATGGTCGTGAAATAATTGCCAATTCAAAGATATTATAATATATGTTCAACCATCATGAAAATCTAAATAAAATCTCCTCTTGTTATGAAATACACTGCAGTCACAATTCATCGCAATCTCAAAATCTATTAATAGTTTTGATGAATTATAAATACAGTTCAATTTGGATATAGATTTCAATTTCTGAATGAATGATCAATAAATAATTTTAAAATTGAAAATCCATTACAAGAGGAAAATGAAGAGCTATACGGGACAAGAGGGTTAAAAAAATCCTGATACCAATTGGTGTCTCTATTAATGAAAAATGTAATAAGACACTGGAGACAAACCAAGATATCACAGACAACAGAAATTCAAAGCCCAAGCAGACAAATTTAGCACAGAGCAGCAGACAGATCAAAAATAAGCAACTATCTAAGAACAGTATCAGAGCAGTACAAAGACAGTTTCCAAGCAGACAAGTCAAGATGATGGTCACAAAAAATATTTCATGATCCCAGATTAAATAATATATTTTATTTTATATCATTTGAAGAAATGTGAAAGTAATAGGATTTACCGAATCAATCACACCAGGTTATATTTCAGATTCAAAATTATGTGTGAGATTCAATAAATCAATAATTTCAAATGATTTTTAACAAACATATATTCAAATCAAAAATTCATGAAATAACAGTGATATTTATGACCATATTTTCAAAAGAATTTTCACAAATATTTTTGACAAGTATAAAGAATATTCAGATCATTTACATCTAATTTGAAGGATATTCATGATCCAGAAAATTTATTTGAAATCACTTGAATCAATGTTAAGTTTTGAGATATAATGAATCAGTCACACAAGATTGATAATTTCAAATCTAAGAGGTGTGTGGTATTCAAAATATCAAGGATTTCAGATGATTTCAAACAAACAAATTTCAACCATAATAATCATGAATAAAGGTAAAATTCAAGATGTATCACTGTGATTCAAGCCAATCCGAAAGTCAATGAAATTATCACAAATAATAAGAAGCTGTGTACTGTAATGAGTATAATATTTTAAGCATTTCCAAAATGAATTGGAAGAAACTCAAAACAACATAAGTGTGTGAAATTTCATTAATTATTCAGATCTTCAAAAGTTTAGAATTGAAAATGACAGTGTTCAAGATATGATATTAATGCATCAACACTATTATGAATTCAAAAAATAGACTTCAAAAAACAATTGTAGATATTTACAAGATTAGATTCGAGATCTGGAAAAAAATTAGAACATCAGAGTTTTATCAAAACAAAGCGAATTTCCAAAAGATCGTGAATACTGCAATTGGAAGTTAATGAAGCCCCAGAAGAAGTCACAATGATATGACAGTGACAAATCAAATATAAAACAAAAATAGAAGAAGATAAAAGAAGAAATAAACAAGAAAATAAGAAAAGAGAATATTTACAAAGATAGGTTCATAGATCATACCTGACATTAGTATAAACCAGAATCTCTGACTCATCAAACTCGACTAAGGAACTGTGCCTATTCTTATGATGTGAAGCAACTAGAGTTCAGTTTCTTTTTCGCAATACAGTTTCTTAGCCTCCTCTGGTACCTAATAGTTTAGAGAATCGAGTGGTCTAACAAAATTTGTAAAACCACTCACAGTTGTATTCATTTGTTTTGGTACCCAAATCTGTTTGTATAACAACCCATTCTAATCTATCTTTATGCCTTTATGAACCCAAACTTGTTTAGTTTTTCCAAAAATCATTTTATTTCTTTTTGGCGTCCATAACTGTTCAACTGGATTTATCAAACCAATTCTTGTCTCGTTTGTGATTTAAAAACCTTTTGGAATTTTCACAATTCAAATTTTCAGAATGACCCATCTTGAAGGATTTTTAAAATCACACGAGCTCAAAAAATCATTTCCTTTCCCAAAACCAATACATTTTTATTTCCTGAAAATTGTTGATTTTTCAACAACATATTTAAATATTTTTCTCTGTTAGAGAATTTGATTAGAGTTAATTCAAGTTGTTGAATTTTCGATTTAAGGTCAGAATTCACTTTCATTAGATTCGAACAACTATTAATGCTAATCTTTCTCTTTTCAGTATCTTTCTATTTCAAAATCAAATTTTCATTTTCAAGGAACTTGATTTTGGTCTTGGATTCAAGAATCTCGGATTCAAAATTAATTTGTTTTTCAAATTCAACTTTCTTGAAATTTTCAATCTCTTTTTCAAGCTCATTTAAAATCAAATCACTTTTCAACAAGATTTCTTTTTCAGCAGTGTCATGTTTGGAATTTTTGATGGCCTTAAAATTATTAAATTATTTTTGCAAAGAATTGTTTGAATCTTTTAACTCAACCTCGTTATCTTTTAAAATCAAAATTTCCTCTTTAAGCCTTTGAATATTTTTATTGAGATGAACGACGTCAGTTTTCAAATTCAAACAACTTTCACAGTTAGAACTTTCTGATTTCACGACATTTGTAACTTCTGATTCCAAACGGTTAATTTTGCTATATAACTCGTGATTTTTAGATTTTAAAGATTTATTTTTACGATGGAGTTTATCAACGATTTTTGTCAAATCAGTACACATATAAACCAAATCTTCATATGATAAGCTTTCAGTTTCATTGTCTGTTGAGTCTCTATCATCTGATCTACTTGAATTTTCATCTGTTTCTTCTACCGAGCATAGATCCGAATCTGAGTTGATCTTCTTGGGTTTTGAGCTGTTGTTGTCAATTTTTTCATACCTCGTATTGAGAGTATTTCATATTTCCTGTGCAGTTAAACAATGGGAGATAAGGCTATACTGAACATCATCAATTTGGGAATATAAGTTATGTGTAGCATGATTATTAAAACATTTATCTTCCTTATCATAACCATTAATAACAACATCCCAACATTTTAAATTAATAGATTTTAAAAAGGATTCCATTTCTGACTTCCAATTTGAAAAATCTAAACCATTAAAAATAGATGGAATGCGACTGGACTGACTCTCTATGGACTGACAACTAGAATGACCCATGACTCTAGAGTTAATGGAAATACCTGCTCTGATACCACTTGTTGGATCGAGATTAACCCTAGATGGGGGGTGAATAGGGTTTATCACAAATTATTGCAGAGTTTAATTGTTCAAATATTCACAGATCACAGAATACAACAGAAATAAAAATACAAAAAATAAATAACACACAATATACCCAGCTTCGGCAAAATCCTGCCTACTGCTGCATTCCTAAGGTTTCTACTAGGAGTTAATAACAGATCCCGCTTACAGACACTGTAAACTCGCACTTTCTGCTCCTGTACTAATCCTACGCTCAAAACACTAGACTAACCAATATCCCCTCGATAAGATTTCCCCTGATTACGACCCCGTAACCAGTAACCTAGATTTTTCAGACTCTAGCAACTGTCAGTCAACTCCTTGACTGAATCCTCCTAGATTTTACAGACTCTAGAACTGATTGTTTGTTTTACAGGTAAACAAAACAAATTAAAAAAACAAAGATAAAATAAAATAGAAAAACCCTAGGATATAACTAAGGGGTCATCCCCTTTTCATTTGAACACTTGGCCGGCCCTTTTCAAATGAGTTCCACCATTTATGTTATTGCCCGATCCCTCTTTGCTCTGAAAAATTGCGGCGGCTGCGATTGAAAAGGTTAGGGTTTTCTAAAAGAAATCCTCCCAAATCGATTCAATGCTTGATTAAATGGAGTTCTCTGATGCTCGAACGCTTTCTGCTTTGTCTATTGGTTTGGGATTTCACTCGATCGAAAACTGTGAATTTAATTTGACATGAATTGATTTATGCACTTTGAAAAAAAAATTGTGTTTTTTTTCCATTCGATTTCCTATGATGATAGGGTGTTAAAATAGGATTATAGAATCCTTTAATTTCTCTGATTTCACTGAATGGCTCAATCTGTTTTCGGTTGCTTTCCCCTTTTGTCTTCAAAGAATCTGGAATATCATTGGTATGTTGTCCCTTGCGAATTTTGATTAATTGCTCGATTTAAATTTCCTTGAAATCTGAAATTAATTCGACCCATGTAATTCATTTCTAGAAACCCTTCTGAAACTAATTTTATTTATTGCTTCGAATGAAATCCCTGAATGATTCAAAATTGGAAAGGTTTGATTCGATTTTCTGGAAATAAATTTTCCCAAACAAAAAAACTTGTCTTGCCAAAACAGTTGCTTTTGATTAAATTTCCCGAATGATTTTAGCTGAAAATAGTAAAATACTTGCCATATATCTGATTTCACACATAACCATATATGTGTAAATCTACTTGTTCTTAGCAGACTATGATTTTGGGAAGTCATTTAATTGATTATCTTGATCCTTCTTTGATTGTTGAACGCTGGAAATAAAATCTAAAATCATTAAAACACTTGCCATAAAAGGATATCGTGATTCATATTTGAGGAAACTGGAAATAATTGTTGCTGGAAACATTGATCCTTTGTGACCCTGAAATTTTGAACTCACAGATTGTTCACCATTGTTTATCCTCCTTTGTGAATTGTTTGTGTATACATATACATGCGGAGTTGTTAATGACTTACACTTGTTCACACTAGCCTATGAATCTATCTGCACATGTACACCTCTCTTATTTGCTGTCTGAATTGATTCATGCACATGTTGGCTCGACCATTGTTGCATTCACCACTGTTTTGAGTTGAGAAGGTGTGTCATATGTATATTTGAATCTATGCACTTGTCATTTTGAGTTCCTCACGGAAATTGCTTCTTCCTTGTGCATGCTTGTATAACACTGTGTTGACTTGAACATTTGTTGTAGCTTGAAAACTGCTTTCCTGTTTTGATCATGTATGCTTGTGTACACTTCAACTTGAAAACTGATATGAACTCATTGCAATGCTGCATCATTTCCAAGACAGTCTCGACCATTGGCTTGCTGTTATGAATAGATTATATTGTACACATGCTGAATGAAGCTTTGTAGAACTTGATTGGGCTGCTTTTGTTTACACTTGTCATTTCTGTTTTGTTCATGGTGAAATGAGTTCCATTATGTTAATTTCATCCATGCACATGCTTGAAATGACCAGTTGTGTACATGGAGACATCCATGCATGATGTCCCTTGACTTTTCAACTTTAATATTTCCTGCTGAACCATTTGAGTTTCTTAGCAGACTTGGCCCATGCAGGCTTGCTTGTGGTTGGTGCTTGTACCATTGAACCATGTCTTTGTTTCATGTTGGCCATTGAGTTTGAGCATTCCTATGCCTTGACTTTATTTGACTATGGCTCGACCCTTGGGCTATGTGTATTTGTGCTCGACCACACACGTTGAGCTGCCTCGACCACTTTGCTTTGTACTTTGAGATGTGTTGACTTTGTTGCTCGACTCATGGACTTGCTGGTTTGACTTTTACATTGAGTTGTTTTTCATGAATGCACTGAGTCGAGTTGGTCCATGTGGATGCTCCTCAGTTGCCCACTATATTGGTGAGGCAGTGCACACGTGTATATATATACACGTGTGTATATGCAGCCAATAGAACAGATTTCTCCGTCCCTGCATAGAAATATTTTGTATATACACTGACTGCCTTATGGTATTTATAGTGTATCACTGTGAATATCACAAGCTGTCTTGACACAGTCGGATGAAAATCAGATCGAGTCAGAAAAATGATGAGAAACACACTAGAAAAATTGAGGAAAAATAAATTTTTTAAAATAAAAATTATATCTTCTAGAATATGAAATTATTTCTGTTCCAGATACTATGTGTGTTTCTGTATATGACAGGTATGAAGACTGGACTGACTGAAGGATGCTGTGAAGACAGAAGATTGAAGATGAAGACAATATGAAGACGTGTCAGTGTATCAGTGTCAATGTGTCTGTAAATTTAAATGTAAACTGAGTGATTGTATATATATGAGATGTATAGACAGAGTGTTATAGTGAGGAGCTGTGTAACAATAGAATTGTACTGATGTTTGTATTAAACAAATTTGATTGAAATAAAATATTATTTTATTGTTGTCAAACAAATTTGTCTATCATATTATGTTTATATACAAGTACAGTATGAAGTGATTAAATAGTGGAGTTATAAATAGTTGTATTGTTTGAGTGTTGAAATATAATATTATATTTAAATAAAATACTGTGTGAATATATGAAATTCTATACAGTCGTATTCTATTTAAATATAAACATTATATTCCTGTCTGTGATGTTACATAACAGTACCATAACAAACACATTTAGAATAATATATATTTGTTTGTTATAATAAAACAAAATCATATAATTGTGTATACAACACCGTTTTATACAACAATCTCCCCCTTTTGATGATGACAAACAAATATAAAGATTTTGAATATAATAAATGTGTTTGATAGTGAATATTGAACTCCCCCTATTTGAATGCTCCCCCTACAACAGAAACTCCCCAAATAACTGTGAATGAGTGAAATGAATGATATGAATAAAAATAAATTTTCAAAATTAATAATATTTATAAAATATTCACTCATAAATCCCAGGTCATTTCAAGCATGTGCATATATGAAATCAAAATGCATGTACACAGTAGAAATGGGTCAAGACATATTGGCATAATGGAACTCGTTTCAGCATGAACAAAACAGAATTGACAAGTGTAAACAAAAGCAGCACAATCAAGTTCTACAAAGCTTCATTCAGTATGTGTACAATATAATCTATTCATAACTGCAAGCCAATGGTCGAGAATGTCTTGGAAATGATGCAGTATTGCAATGAGTTCATATCAATTTTCAAGTTGAAGTGTACACAAGCATACATGATCGAAACAGGAAGGCAGTTTTCAAGCTACAGCAAATGTTCAAGTCAACACAGTGTTATACAAGCATGCACAAGGAAGAAGCAATTTCAGTGAGGAACTCAAAATGACAAGTGCATAGATTCAAATATACATATGACACAACTTCTCAACTCGAAACAGTGATGAATGCAACAATGGTCGAGCCAACGTGTGTGTGAATCAATTCAGACAGCAAATAAGAGAGGTGTACATGTGCAGATAGATTCATAGGCTAGTTTGAACAAGTGCAAGTCATGAAAAACTCAGCATGTATATGTATACACAAACAATTCACAAAGGAGGATAAACAATGGTGAACAATATTGTGAGTGCACAATTTCAGGGTAAAAAAGGATCAATGTTTCCAGCAACAATTATTTCCAGTTTCCTCAAATATGAATCACGATATCTTTTTATGGCAAGTGTTTTAATGATTTTAGATTTTATTTCCAGCATTCAACAATCAAAGAAGGATCAAGAAAATCAATTAAATGACTTCCCAAAATCACAGTCTGCTAAGAACAAGTAGATTTACACATATATGGTTTTGTTTTAAATCAGATATATGGCAAGTATTTTACTATTTTCAGCTGAAATCAATCGGGAAATTTAATCAAAAGCAACTGTTTTGGCAGGACAAGTTTTTTTGTTTGGGAAAATTTATTTCTAGAAAACCGAATCAAAACCTTCTCAATTTTGAATCATTTAGGGATTTCATTCGAAGCAATAAATAAAATTGGTTTCAAAAGGGTTTCTAGAAATGAATTACATGGGTCAAATTAATTTCAGATTTCAAGGAAATTTAAATTGAGCAAGTAATCAAAATTCACAAGGGACAGCATACCAATGATATTCCAGATTCTTTGAAGACAAAAGGGGAAAGCAACCGAAATCAGATTGAGCCATTTAGTGAAATCAGAGAAATTAAAGGATTCTATAATCCTATTTTAACACCAATCGAATGGAAAAAAACACACAAAAAAAATTTCAAAGAGCATAAATCAATTCATGTCAAATTAAACTCACAGTTTTCGATCGAGAGAAATCCCAAACCAATAGACAAAGCAGAAAGAGTTCGAGCATCAGAGAACGCCATTTAATAAAACGTTGAATCGATTTGGGAGGATTTCTTTTAGAAAACCCTAACTTTTTCAATCGCAGCAGCCATAATTTTCAGAGCAAAGAGGGATCGGGCAATAACATAAATGGTGGAACTCATTTGAAAAGGGCCGGCCAAGTGTTCAAATGAAAAGGGGATGACCCCTTAGTTATATCCTAGGGTTTTTCTATTTTATTTTATCTTTGTTTTTTTTTTAATTTGTTTTTTTAATCTGTAAAACAAACAATTAGTTCTAGAGTCTGTAAAATCTAGGAGGATTCAGTCAAGGAGTTGACTGACAGTTGCTAGAGTCTGAAAAATCTAGATTACTGGTTACGGGGTCGTAATCAGGGGAAATCTGATCGAGGGGATATCGGTCAGTCTAGGGTTTTGAGCGTAGGGTTAGTACAGGAGTAGGAAGTGCGAGTTTACAGTGTCTATAAGTGGGATCTGTTATTAACTCCTAGTAGAAACCTTAGGAATGCAGCAGTAGGCAGGATTTTGCCGAAGCTGGGTATATCGTGTGTTATTTAATTTCTGTATTTTTATTTCTGCTGCATTCTGTGATCTGTGAATACTTGAATAATTAAACTCTGCAATAATTTGTGATAAACCCTATTCACCCCCCCTCTAGGGTTAATCTCGATCCAACATAATGTACTCTGATGATGTATATAAGTACTGATACCATTTTGTATTTCAAACGATGTTATATATTATATTTTGTTTATTCCGCTATGAGATTTGTGTTACTCTGATTCGATTATATTTTGTCATTCTTTTTCTTCTATTCTACTTTTCTATCTTTCTATTTCTCACCCTCTAACTTCTTTCTGTTAATTATCCGGTATTTTTTGTACTCGAAGGATCGACATGTTATACAGGAGACGTATTTATGTTAATTTTTCGGGTTCGGAAATCTTGGGTCGTTACAATGTTATTCCTTCATGCAGCGCTATCCCATCTCTGAGCTTCTAAGGCTGCATTAGTCTCTTCCAATCTGGAGGGCAGATGTGCAAAGTCATCTCGTGAGACAGGTGCTGAAGAAGGACGATGGTTGGGGACAGTTGCAGCTGCTACGGAAGATCCAGGTCGGGTCGAATTAGACCCAGGTAGGCTCGACGCAGGGTGATTCGACCCGGGAGCATTTGTTGTCGTTGGTTCGATGTGTAGTTAGGCCTGCTGCTCTTCGTTGGCTAATGTTCTTTGGGAAGCTTGCTAGTTCCTATCTCTCTTTGAAACCATATTAACCAAATTTGTCGTAATTGCTGAAAACGTCGTTAGTAATGAAAATATGGACTATTCCTTCGGACTTGGTGATCCGAACAATAGACAAATAATCCCAAAAGCGGAGAATTCAATCTTCTCAGTGAAAACACCAAAATGTTAGACAAAAAATGGAACTAACACCCAATATACTAGAATTCGTAGAGATTAATGAAGAAATATGAATTAAAAATGAGGAAAAACAAGCAAACACACATAAATTATAGTGGTTCGGCGTTAACGAGCCTACATCCACTTTATAATCCTTATATTCAATAAAGAATGATGATTACAACTCTTAGAATCTCTCGGCACTCACGTTACAATTAATTCACTCTCACAAATATTGAAATTCACTCGCTATTACAAAACAATTCTCAGGTCGAATATTAATGGCGGCTGAAATAGAGAGCTTAAATCAACAAAGTGCCAAAAGTCCCTTTCTCCATCACTAGGTCTAGTATTTATAGGGTCGCGTCCTGGATTTTGAGCGGGAACGGTTAAGCAAGGTGGCAGCGACTCTGGATTCATAGCTAGTTATTGGCAATGGTTTATGCAGGAAGTAGTGGCAGTCATTCCATGTGTTCAGGAGTTAGTGGCTCGAAACGTGGGCAGCGGTTTTCATGAGTTAGAAACCAAGGTCGATTTGAGTCGATCAATTTCAACCTGAAGCCATCGACCAGGTGGTCACTATTCCAGTTCGACCCGAGTGTGGAGATTTGTTCTAGCTTTTCTTCTTTTACTCCTGATTCGACCCGATTTCTAGCTATTGAATAGACATAATTCTTAGCTTCTATGCATGTGACCATGAATATTTGATCTTGGAAGGCCTTTCCTCAAGGCAGGATGACAGTATTTATAATACAGAAAATAAAAATGGGTTAGGCCCAAATGTAATGTCCAAATAACTAATATTATACATAATATAAAAGAACAGAACAACCAATGTTTCAGTGTTATCACTTTCTCTTATAACAAGGACATGGGCTTTAAATTAGTATATTGTTTGTATGACCTCAACAGTATATTAAATTTTAGAAATTGGTACCTTCTCTTGATCTGTTTGATTAGAGACAAAGTAAACGAAGAGCGATTCTGGCCTTGAAAAAAGGAATAGCATGACACTGAATTCCAGAGGATCGTCGCTAGGGTCAATTTCCATAGAATTAGCAGAACAACCATGAGTAGACACTTGCTTAATCCAAACGTTAGCAAACTAATACATATCACCAAGTGATCGAAATTTTGAAGTTTTCGAACATTTAAGAGAATACCATTTATATTTAATCTACTGCATAACCCGCTGATCATCTTAAGATAAGATAGAAGTATGCATAGGATAAATGAACTTGACACTTCAACAAGCATCCAAACAAAGGCAATCCTACTAATTCCTTCCGTGAACTTATCCAGGTCAAGCGGATTACCAAAAATAGAAACATTCCTACTTTTTCCCTCTTCCGTCCAGTAAATCTAGCGGCAGTCTCGTTAAACGAACACATATATTATGTGTAAAAAAGTCTTTATTAAATTTCATATCTAACTTCCAATATCTTAGCATCATTAATCAAACCGACCGTTACTGAGGTTTCCCTACTGTAAGAGAGCCAAAATCAAACTCTCTGAAGCCAATTATAATCGGCATAAAAATCTCACCTAATTCACGTGTATTCGCTGCTTGGTTTCTCTTCCCCAAACATTCCTCGAATTTCCTATTCCTTTGTTTCTCGATCCTAATTTCTCGATTTGGCTTTTGGATTCAAATAACTCAGCGCATCATTCGTTAACTCACACCGAAATAAGAATAATCAAAGCATGCTTTCTTCCTTCGTCCAGTAAAATCTCTCCATTGCCTGGATATTTGGATCGACAATGACTTTACGGGTGAATCCTAAAATTCAAATGCAATTTGAATACATTGGCCGCAGTTAATGAAGCCAAGATATCGTGATTCAAAGACCAATACAAATCGCGATTTAGTTTCTGTACAGCCCTGAAAGATTTCATTTTTTCAAAATTGATAACGCTTCTGTTAAAACCTACAAAAGCTTCAAAAGTGAAAAGAGCGTCGATCACAGAAAAAGCTCAGGGAAAACCAAAAGGAGAATAAGAAGGAAAAATCACATAACTCGATGTAAGTTGGAGATTTGGGATATGATTGAGCAGTACAGGCATCCTAAATCACTAAACTTCTTACATTTTTGAGTGTAGCTGTATTTCACTCTAATGTTGTTGGATCTATTTTTTTTCTTATGGTATAAGAAATCACAGTTCAAAGTACAAATGACAAGTTCATTTTTCGACTTGAGATTATTCAATGTATCTTCTGTTGTTAGTAAAGAAAAGTAAAACTAAATTCTGCCAATAACTATAGAACTATTTCATGTGTTAAAACTTATGAATAACATAATCTAGTAGATTCATTAGGATGTCTGTGTAGATAAGGGAATACTAATATACGATGCACTTTAGCTGATTGCTGACTTCCTTTTAAACAGCTGTATAATGTAAGACCACGAAAACAGTTTGCAATAATGCTCCTAGCTAACCTTTAAAACATACTTCAAGGAATGATGGACTGAATGGTATGGTAGCATGGTAACTGAGAGGGTACTTGCAAATGATAACCCAACAATTGGGTATAATGCTGTAACAGGAAATTATGAGGATCAAATGTCTGCATGAATTATTGATCCTACAAAGCTTGTGAGATGTTACTTGGAGCATGCGTCATCAATTGCTAAAATTTTCTTGGTGTCTGATGTTGTGGTAGTTGATATCCAAGAGTCGGAACCTATTCCTGTTGGAAATCCTGTAGACAACTCGGGATATGGTTATTATTGCAATGAAATTTTTGTGTTATTCGGTGAATCGTTGAAGTATGTTATCCTATACTGATGTTTCTTTTCTTTTCTTTTTCCTAGACATATGAGCATAGACAAATGGGATTAATTTTGCTGAGTCATTAAAATTCGTGTCTTGTTTCTGGAAAAATGAATGATTCAATTACTTTCATGTAAAATTCAATTTTTTGGATTTTTTACTTTTTCAATTACTTCAGTTTTCTCTTAAACTACACTATAATTTTTTGAATAAAACTGATTTGAAATAAACTTTAAAAAATAATTTCATAGTTTATATGAACACTTTAACGGTCGGTTTTCCCACTGTGTGCGGTAATACTAGTTTACTATTGTGAAAGTAAGGAGTAGGGATGGCAATCACTACTAGAATACAGGGCTATTCCAACGACTCCTAGCCGTTGGCGGCCGTTGGACGCCGTTGGAATAGCGTTCACAACTTCCAATGGCTTCCAACAGTGGCAATGGAATATTTCCAATGGCTATACCAACGGCTTCAAATGGTTTATCTCCGTTGAAAACCGTTACAAAACAATGACCGGATAGTCGTTGGAAACAGTTGGACACCGTTGGTAAAACTGGGTTTTTTTTTATTCCAACAAGCATATAACCTTCCTACCACTACATTTCCAATCCAATCCCAATCAATTCCATATATATACAACACATATATACCAATAACAATATAAACAACCAAAATATATCAAAGAAACATCAATATAAACAAAACATCCAAACATCCATAAACCAACAAATACATGTCCATAAACCAAATACATCAAAGTTACATGTCCACAAACCATCTAAACATATCAAAAGTATCATTCTCACCAGCTCAGTGCCAAAATATACAACATACCTTAAGCATCGCTTCCAAAATCAGCAGACGACGAAGGACGACTATCATGAATGTGCACATACTTCGCAAACTTATGATTTAGATGTTCCAACTGCATAGTCTGAAGACGATTCTGGTCACGTAGTTTCTCAATCATAATTCTAAGCTCTTTAATTTCTTCTTTGTATTGGGCCTTCTTAGGTTGTCGAGTCTGCAAATAGAATGAATGGTAAAAATGTTATTTTAGCATATAAAATATTATAACATTGTATATTTAAATGTTAATTTATTGTATGCATATAGATACCGTCAAACTCTTGAAGCCAGTATTCCAACCACCACGTCGTTGAGAGCCAGACATAATATACCTGCCACATTGATACATATACAAATCATAGGTAAATGTAATGTGAATAGTTGTGAAAACGCAATATTAAACATAGGTAAATGTAATGTGAATAGTTGTGAAAATGCAATATTAAACATAGGTGAATGTAATGTGAACAGTTGTGAAAATTACCAAATTTTACTCAGTCTTCGTCAATTTCTTCGTCGTTTTCTGATTCAAACTCAGTTTCGGGTTCTATGTCGTTTTCCTCTACACTCTCAAATCCATCGACTAATAAATTTTCCTCATCATTTAAAGGTCCAAAATCAGTTTGATCGTCTGCAATCGTTATTTCAATATTTTCCTCTAGATCTGCTTGATAGGCTTGTTCAACAGGAATATTCGGTCCATCGAACGTAAATCTTGCCTTGGTTTTAAAAGCCGCAGACCAATCTGCTTTATCCCCTTTTAGAGATGGATAAGGGGCATAATAAGCTTGTAGGGCTTGTTTGGCTAGTACAAAAAGTCATACTTTTGATAACGTGAGGTATGTTTAATTTCAACAAGATTATACTTTGGATGCACGTTAATACCAGAACCCGGAACATTGCTGAACTAGTTGCATCTAAACAAATAAACATCCTCTGCGGGCCTTGCAAAATATGTCATTTGCAAAATCTGAGTTAACTCGCCATAAAAATCATTTATATGATTATTAGGATCTTCGTTGCCTTTAACAAACACACTAGTATTGTTTGTTAAATTTTCAGCACTGTATTCTTTAGTGTTGAATTTATACCCATTAACAAAAAATATTGGATATGTTTTGATTTTTCTTTTCGGTCCAAAGGCTAAATGTTTTATTCCTTCGTCGAGCACATTATTTGTGGGATCAAAAATGTAGTTTCTAAACCAACTACTGAAATCTTTGCTTAAATCACCGCTTGGATTTTGTGATTCATAAATACTGCAAACACAAACATTACATGTTACATTATTTTTAACACATTTAACATAAATTTCGTAAAACTTAAAAAAAAAATTGTTTACCTGACAAAAGGAGCAACTTCAGGACAATTAGGAAGAATATATGTGTGCTACATTACAATCTTTATCATTTAGCCATATTTCCACACATTTTCCAACATGTCGGTCATGTTGTTTAAAAATAAATAATGTTGATTCAGAAGAAGAATCTTGTTCAACCATCTCATCATTACACGGAATGCTTTCAAATGATAAGTTCACATGACCAATGAGAGAAAAAAAGAGGCTTCTTCTTCGATATATGGTTTGCAAATAGAATTTTCAACTTGAGCTTTTTGTCTCCCTTTTTTTTAAAATGATTTAAGTACCTAATAAAAAATAGTTCGGTTCAATATTAAGTTCTAAATATAATTAAATTAACATTTGAGTACTTAGTATAATAACATACCTTTCGAATGGATACATCCATCCATATTGCACAGGACCTCGAAGAAGTGCTTCCTTTGGAAGATGAACAGGTAAATGCTCCATTACATTAAAGAAACCAGGAGGAAATATTTTCTCCAGTTTGCAGAGCAGCACAGGGATTTCTTCTTCAAGTTTAAATAGACGGTCAACTTTTAAAGTAGTTGAACAAAGCTCCTTGTAAAATAAGCTAAGTTCTGTTATTACATTCCGAACTTTTCCAGGTAACAATTTTTTGAAGGCGATGGGTAACAAATTTTCCATCATTACATGATAATCATGGTTTTTCATTCCACTCAGCCTTCCGTTTTTATAGTCAACACATCTACGAAGATTAGAGAAAATTCCATCGGGAAACCGTAATTCTTCCATCCATTTTAATAGTACTTTAACTTGGTTGTTGTCTAGTTCATAGCATTCTTTGGGTTTTTCTCTATCATTGGGCTTCATATGAAGCTCAGGACGATTACATATTTCCTCTATATCACGTCTGAATTTCAGATCATCCTTAGTCTTGCCCTTCACATTCAGAACTGTATTAAACACATTATCAAGTACATTTTTCTCGTTATGCATCACGTCAATGTTATGACGGATTAAGAGATGTTTCCAATAAGCCAATTCCCACAATATACTCTGTGTGCACCAATTATAAGTCGTTGATTTACCTTGAATATCAATTTGCTTTTCGATTTCATGTATCTTTGGATAATCTTTTATAAGTTTATATACATCCTCGCTTGATCAAACAATCGGTGGCCGTAGAGCCTCATGTCCATTAGATGTACAAAAAAAATTGTCTCTTCTAAAAGTATGATTAATATGAAGAAAGCATCGATGAAAATCAAATCATGAAATTTTCTTTTCGTACGGTAATGAAAATGCTCGCGTTTCTTCCATGCAATAAGGACAAGCAAGACGACCGGCCGTACTCCAACCCGAAAGCATTGCATATGCAAGAAAATCACTATTAGTCCATAACAAAGAAGCGAACATATGAAAATTTTTCTTTTTTGATACACCGTATGTTTCAACTGCTTCATTCCATAATATTTTCAATTCTTCGATTAGCAGTTGTAAGTAAACATCAATATCCTGTGTCGGATCATCAGGGCCAGGGACGACAACTGTGAGAAACATGTGACACCCCACGTCCGTTAATGTCACTCACTAAGGGAATGCATTAAGTTTCGTGAAGCGTTATAGGTAAACAGAACATAAACATTACACGACAAATATAAAATAGGAGCGAAATTAAAAACTTTTATTAATCATAAAGCATGGTTACACCATATGTCTGAAAATACATAAACTCAGTACATCATTAAAAATTCTGTCTTGTACTTTAAATATCAGAGTACAATAACAAAGAAAGCATAATCCCCAAATCATAAGACATAATAGAGAAAGATGTGAAACCAGCAGTATTTCTAAGTATCTCCAAGTAAGACGATAGCAGAATCCTGACTAAACCTGAGAAATTCGTCTCTTAAGAACCTGGGGGGGAACGGAAGAAGGAGAAACAAAAAGGGTCAGACATAAAGTCCGGCGAGTCTAGTTACTTTTAGCTAGTAAATAAATAAAAGTAACATGATAGGCATATAAAGTGGATAAGAGAGATCACTACATAAATGACAGGTGTGACAAGGTAGACATGATAAGGTGTATATGCTTCTAATGATTACTCTGCACTGTTACTAGTATATCCAGAAAGAGACGATCCCTTCAACTATAAGGTGGTAGACTTAGGTATACGTCCTAATGTATCCTAACTACTACCTTAATCGATTGGCTCCCTAACGCTCGTAGATACCTTGTGCTGGCCCCACAGTAGGAGGTATCACTTCTTGAAGTGGCAACCCTTTGTCGTAATAATGTGCACAACCATGTCTACAGGTGTCACGGTCGTCTTAGCCCCCTCTGCTTGGCCCATGCACGCACATGTCCCCGGTCGGTTTGCGCCGCCCACACCGTATGCCTTGTTTGGATCTCTTACAATCAATCAGTAAGCGTGCCCCTTTCTCCGCCTAGTACAGAGTTCTTTATTTGATACCCACTCCGGGTTACTGACTGAAATGAGTCCCCACACAATATGATGCAAGCTTCCCCTTTGTCTTGTATCCCTACTAGGTTTTTCACTGACTATGTATACCCTTAGGTGTCTTTAATTACATAACCCAATGTCAGTTATGCTTACCCTAAAGGGTGTCTTTAATTATATAACCCTGATCTTTCTACTGGTTATGCTTACCTATAGGTGTCTTTAATACGTAACCCTATCATTTCTACAAGTTATGCTTACCCTAAAAGGTGTCTTTAATTACAAAACTTTATTATTTCCCTCGGTTATGTATACCACTAGGTGTCTTTAATTACATAACCTTACCAGGTTAAGTTTGTGAGCCTATATATTCTAATATTACCCACCCACCCAAGATTTACTTAACCCTCCCACTGATTCAAGCATGTTTAATTAACGGTTAAGTTTGTGGTTCTATATATACTAATTTTACCCACCTACCCAAGATTTACTTAACCCTCCCATTGATCCAAGCATGTTAACTTAACCCCTATTCATGTTTATGTTCACACAATCCCTATGGATTCAATTAGGTTAAGTATTACAGACTAATAGGCTATCCCCATTCACATTGGCTGCCTTTTACTTGCCAAAGTTTCTCTTGCTTATTAATTTCATATAAATATAACTTAATCCATTTAAGTTCATTAATAAGCCCCCATTACATGTTATTCTTTAGATTGTAATTAACTGAAGTAATCTTACAATCTTCCACCCCTGGATTGTAATTAACGGAAGTAATCTTACAATCCCTTTTATTATTCATTGTCTGATTCAATAATTACAATAACATGTTTTACTTAATATTTAATTAAGTATAATCTTCTCAGTTCACCTGTTTCCTATTTAACATATCACTACAACTTGACGTTGTTCACTTATAACTTAGTTTTCTTAACTAAGGTTTACTAATAAGCTTTCTTTCCTTTTATTATAACTTATGTTATATCTTCCACTTGTCCCTATGACAAGCCTACCTATTATATACAACATTTTCATTAAGTAATTAATCATAATAGGTTACTATCATTCCTTGTTTACTCCAATTCATCACCATGTCCATTTATGGTTATAATGGGCTAGACCTCGCAAATTAGGCCTACAACTTGTGGATGTTGGATATGCCGGTCGGGTCCTGGCAGACTTCTTCCACAAGTTAGGCCTAACCTCGTATCTTAGCCCGATTCGTATTTGCCCACTTAGACCTCTCACATTAGGTTCAACATTAGTGGCTGCTGGATATGCCGGTTGGGTACGGGCAGACTTCCACCACTAATGCAACCTAACCTCGTGTCATAAGTGCAATTACAATTTATAATTGTAATTATTAAACATTCCGTTTTTAATCATACCTATGCCAATTATAGGTTTTATGCCTCTTTTTCCCAATTATGTCCATAAATAAATTTATGCCTAAATTTATTCACATTTATTTCTCCAATTTTTACCAAATTTATATTCATATATTCCATTTACGCTTAAATATCCGGTTATACCCATAATGGATTATTCCCAAATTTGTGTCCTAGTTATGTTAATTTTAATATTTTCCCCCATTCCCTAACTACCGCATTTGCATATATTTGGTGGCATCTAGGCTAGAAAATAGCCTAGTCATGAGTAATAAAAAGGGGAAAAGTGATGGGAAAAATGACAATAGTGATCAATATAAAAGTGACATAAGCATATATACTGGCATAGACAAGTAATAGGCATAATAAGGTGGACATAAAGACAGATCTAGTAAAAAGGGTAATGATAAAACTAGATCCAATATACTTTGGATGAACAGATCCAAATAAGAATTCTTATGTCTGATAATAACGAATCTCAATTAATCACAATATGGTGTTCTAGATCTAAACAATGGTTTAATTGTCCAGAAATTGATAATCCTAAATTAACCACCAACTTTAGGGAGAAGGTAAGATCTGCATATGTGACATTACAAAAGAATTAGATCCATAGGAATAGATCTAGCATAGCACAAGTTAAGATCCAAATATGACATCATAAGAGAATTAGATCTATAGGAATAGATCTAGCATAGCACAAGTTAAGATCCAAATATGACATCATAAGATATGATAATAGCATAGAATAGATCTATCATGACATAGCATAGATATGATAATAGCGTAGATTCATCCAAATCACAGTCTTTCATAATTTACTTTTATTTATTTAATCCTAAAAATAACCAACTCACCGTGATTTGGATTGTTAAGGAGATAGAAAAGAAGTTGATGTTGAATCTGTGCTTGAATATCAGAATTTAACGTAGAAGAAGAAGAAGAAAAGCCATCTTAAATTTCATTGCAGTAGAGCTTCGTCGTCATCATTTTTTTATGTGAATAAAACCTAGGTTTTGGGTCCCTTATATAGGTGTAGCGGAGCAACCAAGACCATTAGATTGGACTAGAAGCCATTGGAATCGTACATGTAAGAAAAAAAAATTCCAGAGCCGCCGGTGGGTCGACCCCTAGGTCGGCCCCCCTTCAGGGGTGTCGACCCTTAGGTCGACCCTCATGAGCCTGAGTCGACCCATGGGTCGACCCAGCCAGGTCTCGAGTCGATCTCTAACGGCCGGCCTTTCGTCGGTCTACGTGCCGGATTTCTGGTTTTGCTGATTTTTGAATATTTTTTAATTATATATATATATATATACATATATATATATATATCTTCCTTATATGCATAAAAACTTCAAACCTTAATAACTTCTTCATATGTTGTCCTTTTTACGCAAACCAAATGTCTACCTTGACTAGACTTTCGAGACGGACGTAATGGTGCGGTCCGTTTCCTCTAATTCTAAATATTAAATTAATTATTATTTAATTTATCCTCTTTTAGTGTTGTTAAAAATTCGGGGTGTTACATTCTCCCCTACTCAAAGGATTTCGTCCCCGAAATCTTTAAGTTGAAAAGAATGCATATCCTACCATCCATCATTCATCTACTCATCCAACAACCACTGGCATCCATTGTCCTTAAAGTTTTCTAATGCTTATATGAATATATGCAACCGTGTGTGTATATGTCCCAACGCTAATGCAAAAGATCAGGTGGTCTACTGATTCAGTTGACCTCCTTAATGCAATGTACGTTAGTGCCATGAATTCATCATGTATGCAAATAATCCTATTATAACATGTTAGCTCTTTATATGTGTGCACACTCATTCGTCCAAGTGCAACATCCATATGCTAGTACATCCATTTCATCCATAAAAGTAAAGAAAATGCACACACATCCATATGTAGTATGAAAGTGATTGAGTCGATCTTAGTGCCTAATGTGTGTGTATATGCATCCACAGGCAACCACTAGCAAACACTTGCATCCACTTGCATCCATCAAACATAACATGTTTCAAACACATGTTTACTTCCATATGATTCCTATCTAAAGGTCGAAAGATACTATGGATAAGATATACTCAACTGATAGAGACAAGCACTGATAAAACTTAGGAAAAAGGAGTTAAGAACATACCCTCGAAAATGAAAGGGTACGAAGCACGAATCTTGCCTTCGGTCTCCCAAGTCGCATCCTTTGGGCTATCTCCCCATTGAACCTTTAGCAACTTGACTTCTCGTTTGCGTAGCTTCTTAACCTCCGATCCATGTAAAAGTCATTCTATAGATCGCCACTAACCAATTGGTGATCTACAAGGTCATCCATATAATGCTTCGAAGGGTTCCATGACAATGTGTGCTTGATGACTGTTGTTATGGGCAAATTCTACTAAAGGAAGGTGCTCTTCCCAAGTCCCTCCGAAGTCTAGGATACACAGCCTTAAAAAATCCTCAGGAATTCTGTTCATCCTCTCCGTCTGTCCATCGGTCTGAGATGATAAGCGGTGCTCAAAACATAACTGTGTACCTAATGCTTCTTCCAAGCTCCTCCAGAATTTACCGGTGATAATGGGATCATGATCACTTACGATACTGGAAGGTACTCCATGAAGACAAACTCTCTCGTAAACTGTTGCCAACCATGCTGCCATCCTCTTGCTCTTAACAGGAATGAAATGGGCGCTCTTAGTAAGATTACCTACTACCACCCAAATGCTGGTGTTGCCCTTCGTTGATCTAGCCAAACCATCTATGAAATCCATGGAGATGCTTTCCCACTTCCACTGCGGGACCTCTAAAGGATGAAGTAAACCACCGGGCTTCCTTTGCCCAGATTTGACTTGCTGGCAAATCAGACATTGAGAAACAAACTCTACTACATTTTTTCTTCTTCCCATCCCAAAATAAAACCCTTTCTCAAGTAGCTCCCCTACTTATTTGCTGAGCTCCCTTCTTTCTCTTGGAGCCATATGGTGCAAGGGCAATGCAACTGGCTTTGCATTGTCCACCAAATATATGTGGAAATCTATCTCGTGCCTTGGGGTAAACGCCGAACCTCATCAAAGACATCAGGATACTCACGGACTACTGGAATAGATTTTAGATCATCGATAGATGTGTCAAGTGACTATAGGAAACTCAACCTAACAGACCCCTTGGGGTCACAAGAAATCTCGAGGGTCCTTCCATGACAAGTCAGAAGCCTAACGACCCCCCTCTCACAATCCAGAATGGTACCATATGTGGTAAGCCAATCTATTCCTAGAATCAAACCATAGCCGATGGAACAAGATATGTGTCGCACTCAAAATCGACGCCTAACACAGATATTCTCAAACCCCGACAAATCATATATAAATGAGCCAAACCACCAATGGGGTATGAGACAACTAAGGGATCCACTACCATACTAGTATCTAAGTGTAGAGGTTTGACCACAGAACTAGATATAAACGAGTGTGAAGCGCCAGAATCAAAAAGGGATCTAAATAGAGTAACTGGAAAGAGAAATCAAACTTTCCATGGAACTTTCCTACCTCTATCTAGTGCACTAGCCACGAGAGCATTCGCTTGCCCTCCATAGATTCATGTCTTTTGACCTTGCCCTTGCGTCCTTGGGCGCTACCTAGAATAGTGTCCTACCTCTTCACAAACGAAGCAAGCATTCTTCCTTTTTCTGCAGTCCTGGACCAAGTGACCCTCTCGCCTGCAACTAGGGCACTTCCTCTTACCCTTAACCTTGTCATTCTTTCCGCCCTTCTTCTATTGTTGTTGTCGTCCTTTCTTGGTCCATACCTTTTTATTTTGTGTTTCCTCAACCATAACTATTTCCTTTTCACCTTTATTTGTGTAACAAGCTAACAAGTCTCTCGAAAGTTGCCTCCATCGCATGGAAATCCTTACGAAGCTCGAGAAAATTAGCTGTAGGTGATACTATTGCAGCTGCAGATAGAGGTTAGGCACTTCATTGGCCTTCGACATGTGCCGTAGTCTTAACATGCCTACGGAACCATGCCGTAATGGGGACACCTTTAGGGAAGAATTGGTTCCCCATACAAAAAGGAAAAAGGTATCAAGCGGAGAATCTAGAGATATTACATATGGCTTTGGGGAATATGTTTTTCAAAACAGACTTTTCTTTTTGAAAATGCTTTCTTTTAAAACTTTTTGAAATTAGTTCTCAAAAACTTTTATCCAATCTGGTAACCTTCAGCTCTGATACCAGGTGTGACACCCCACGTCCGTTAATGTCACTCATTAAGGGAATGCATTAAGTTTCATGAAGCATTATAGGTAAACAGAATAGAAACATTACAAGACACATATAAAACAGGAGCGGAATTAAAAACTTTTATTAATCATAAAGCATGGTTACACCATATGTCTGAAAATACATAAACTCAATACATCATTAAAACTTCTGTCTTGTACTTTAAATATCAGAGTACAATAATAAAGAAAGCATAATCCCCAAATCATAAGCCATAGTAGAGAAAGATGTGAAACCAGCAGTATTTCTAAGAAGCTCCAAGCAAGACGATAGCAGAATCCTGACTAAACTTGAGAATTCCCTCCCTTGAGAACCTTGGGGTGAAACGGAAGAAAGAAGGAGAAACAAAAAGGGTCAGACATAAAGTCTGGCGAGTCCAGTTACTTTTAGCCAGTAAATAAATAAAAGTAACAAGATAGGCATATAAAGTGGATAAGAGAATCACTACATAAATGGCAGGTGTGACAGGGTAGACAGGAAAAGGTGTACATGCTTCTAATGATTACTCTGGACTGTTACTAGTATATCCAGAAAGAGATGATCCCTTCAACTATAAGGTGGTAGACTTAGGTATACGTCCTAATGTATCCTAACTACTACCATGATCAATCGGCTCCCTAACCCTCGTAGATACCTTGTAATGGCCCCACAGTAGGAGGTATCACTTTATAAAGTGGCAACCCTTCGTCCTAATAATGTGCGCAACCATATCTACAGTTGGCACGGTCGTCTTAGCCCCTCTGCCCGGCCCATGCATGCACATGTCCCCGGTCGGTTTGCGCCACTCACACCGTCCTCCTCGTTTAGATCTCTTACAATCAATCAGTAATTGTGCCCCTTTCTCCGCCTAGTACGTAGTTCTTTATTTGATACCTACTCTAGGTTACTGACTGAAATGAGTCCCACACAATATGATGCAAGCTCTCCCTTTTGTCTTGTAACCCCACTAGGTTTTTCACTGATTATGTATACCCTTAGGTGTCTTTAATTACATAGCCCTATGTCAGTTATGCTTACCCTAAAGGGTGTCTTTAATTATATAACCCCGATCTTTCTACCGGTTATGCTTACCTATAGGTGTCTTTAATACATAACCCCCAATCTTTCTACCGGTTATGCTTACCTATAGGTGTCTTTAATACATAACCCTATCATTTCTACAAGTTATGCTTACCATAAAAGGTGTCTTTAATTACATAACTTTATTATTTCCCTCGGTTATGTGTACCACTAGGTGTCTTTAATTACATAACCTTACTAGGTTAAGTTTGTGAGCCTATATATACTAATATTACCCACCCACCCAAGATTTACTTAACCCTCCCACTGATTCAAGCATGTTTATTTAACGGTTAAGTTTGTGGGCCTGTATATACTAATATTACCCACCTACCCAAGATTTACTTAACCCTCCCACTGATTCAAGCACGTTTACTTAACCCCTATTCATGTTTATGTTCACACAATCCCTATGGATTCAATTAGGTTAAGTATTACAGAATAACAGGTTATCCCCATTCACGTTGGCTGCCTTTTACTTGTCAAAATTTCTCTTGCTTATTAGTTTCATATAAATATAAATTAATCAATTTAAGTTCATTAATAAGCCCCCATTACATGTTATTCTTTCGATTGTAATTAACAGAAGTAATCTTACAATCTACCACCCCTGGATTGTAATTAACGGAAGTAATCTTACAATCCCTTTGTATTATTCATTGTCTGGTTCCGTAATTACAATAACATGTTTTACTTAATATTTAATTAAGTATACTCTTCTCAGTTCACCTGTTTCATGTTTAACATATCACTACAACTTGACGTTGTTCACTTATAACTTAGTTTTCTTAACTAATATTTACTAATAAGCTTTCTTTCCTTTTATTATAACTTTCACTTGTCCCTAGGACAAGCCTACCTATTATATACAACATTTTCATTAAGTAATTAATCATAATAGGTTACTATCATTCCTTGTTTACTCCAATTCATCACCATGTCCATTTATGGTTATAATGGGCTAGACCTTCCACATTAGGCCTACAACTTGTGGATGCTGGATATGCCGGTTGGGTCCGGGCAGACTTTTTCCACAAGTTGGGCCTAACCTCGTTTCTTATCCCGATTCGTATTTGCGCACTTAGACCTCTCACATTAGGTTCAACATTAGTGGCTACTGGATATGCCGGTCGGGTTCGGGCAGACTTCCACCACTAATGCAACCTAACCTCGTGTCATATGTGCAATTACAATTTATAATTGTAATTATTAAACATTCCATTTTTAATCATACCTATGTCAATTATAGGTTTTATGCCTCTTTTTCCCAATTATGGCCATAAATAAATTTATGCCTAAATTTATTCACATTCATTTCTCCAATTTATACCAAATTTATATTCACATATTCCATTTATGCTTAAATAGCCAATTATACCCACAATGGACTTATGCCCAAATTTATGTCCCAGTTATGCTAATTCTAATATTTTTCCCCCATTCCCTAACTGCCGCATTCGCATATATTTGGTGGCATCTATGCTAGAAAATAGCCTAGTCATAAGTAATAAAAAGGGGAAAAGTAATGGAAAAAATGACAATAGTGATCATTCGAAAAGTGACATAAGCATATATACTGGCATAGACAAGTAGTAGGCATAATAAGGTGGACATAAAGACAGATCTAGTAAAAAGGGTAATGATAAAACTAGATCCAATATACTTAGGATAAACAGATCCAAATAAGAATTCTTATGTCCGATAATAACAGATCTCAATTAATCACAATATGGTGTTCTAGATCTAAACAATGGTTTAATTGTCCAGAAATTGATAATCCCAAATTAACCACTAACTTTAGGGAGAAGGTAAGATCCGCATATGTGACATCACAAAAGAGTTAGATCTATAGGAATAGATCTAGCATAGCACAAGTTAAGATCCAAATATGACATCATAAGAGAATTAGATCTATAGGAATAGATCTAGCATAGCACATGTTAAGATCCAAATATGACATCATAAAATATGATAATAGCATAGAATAGATCTATCATGACATTGCATAGATATGATAATAGCATAGGTTCATCCAAATCACAGTCTTTCATAATTTTCTTTTATTTATTTAATCCTAAAAATAACCAACTCACCGTGATTTGGATTGTTAAGGAGATAGAAAAGAAGTTGGTGTTGAATCTATGCTTGAATCTCAGAATTTGACTTAGAAGAAGAAGAAAAGCCATCTTAATTTTCATTGCAGCACATCTTAGCCGTCACCATTTTTTTTAATGTGAATAAAACCTAGGTTTAGGGTCCCTTATATAGGAGTAGCGGAGCAACCAAGACCATCAGATTGGACCAAAAGCCATCGGAATCGTACACGTAAGAAAAGAAGTTTCCAGAGCCGCGGGTGGGTCGACCCCCTTCAGGTTGATCGACCCTCCTTCAGGGGTGTCGACCCCTAGGTCGACCCCCATGAGCCTGAGTCGACCCATGGGTCGATCCAACCGGGTCTCGGGTCGACCTTTAACGATCGGCCTTTCTTCGATCTACGCGCCGTATTTCTTTTTTTGCTGATTTTTGAATATTTCTGAATTATATATATATATATCTTCCTTATATGCATAATAACTTCAAACCTTAATAACTTCTTCATACGTTGTCCGTTTTACGCAAACCAAATGTCTACCTTGACTAGAATTTCGAGACGGACGCAATGGTGTAGTCTATTTCCTCTAATTCTGAATATTAAATTAAATATTATTTAATTTATCCTGTTTTAGTGTTGTTAAAAATTTGGGGTGTTACAAAACATGTATGCGGTTTTCATACACATCCACGGGGGTAGATTGTAAGGTGTGATTATTATAGGCTAAGATGAATATTTAGAACCAAACTGAGAAAACGGTGCGAAGCCATCTGCACATAAACCTAGTCTAACGTTGCAGCTTTCCACTATGAAATCGGGATATTTCTTGAATGTTTCCATGCTTCTCCATCTGATGGGTGTGTCAACGTACCTTCTTGAGGTGTTCTCACACTGTGCCATCTCATATTTTGCGTTGTTACAGATGATGCATATAATCTTTGAAGTGCAGTGGTGATGGGTAAATAATGCATACGCTTGTACGGAACTTCTTTTCCTTTCTTTTCCCTTGGTTTGTATCTTTCTTGATTACAAAACTTACATTTTCTAGGATTGTTGTCTTCTTTCCAATACAACATGCAAACATTTAAACGTGTATCTATTTTCTGATATGGCAAACCAAAAGATGACATAAATTTTTTCACTTCATAATAATTTTTGCACATTAAATTATCAGATGGAATATGGCGTTTATCCACTTGAACAACAGTCGTAAACCCAGCTTCTGTAAGGTTGTATTTTGATTTCATTGCAATGTATTCTGCAGTTACCGATAATTGGGTGCCACTTTCACATCCATTCCAAAGGGTTTTTTAACATTATTCAATAAATCATATGTATTTTTTTAGCTTCAACATTTGTCTCCTCTTCGACGTTATCATCATCGTTACAATTTTGAACTGTAGGGAACATTAATTGTGCATCATCTTCGACCATATTTTCTATGAGATTCATGCTAACTTCAACATTATTGACCTCCGGCGATTATTCTTGAGTACTAAGGGCTACAATTTCTCCACGACGATCCCACAACAAATAATTTGGTAGGAAACCATATTGGCGCAAATGAATCTTAACCATACTCGGTATTAAATAGTTCAACAATTTGCATCTACTACATGGACTATGAATTTCTCTACTATTTCCGATATTACTTATCGCAAAATCAATGAAAACTTTTACCCCATTTTCAAAATGTTCACTTATTGCACCACTAATTTCCCTTCTTTGAAACATCCAGCTCCGATCATTAAAGTAATTGGCCATTTTTCCTACCTTAAAACCTATGATGAAATAAAAAATAATCGTTAATTTTATATTTGTCTACAAACTTTATTTCAAAATAACTATTGGTTCATTGTCGCTTATGTGTCTTCTTTGATGGTCGGTCATTCTACATCTCATTACAAACACAATAGTAATTATATTTCTTAAATCATATCATTTTAAACGATTTCACAAAATTTCAGCAGCATTTCCCTCGTGTTCCTTGTATCGTACACACTTGCGTGTACACAAGGAAAGTAAAGGAAATGCCGTCGAAATTTTGTGAATCGTTTAAAGTGGTATGATCTATGAAATATAATTACTTTATAGTGTTTGTAACTTGTCCAATACAAGGACAAATCCGACAAATGTTGTATCGGATGAATATAGATTTTCGTTTTGTAAAAGAACGAATATCCATATAACGATCATATACAACATTTGTCATACGGGGCCAAATAATAACTAAGGGTTTAAATATTTATCTACATTAAATATAAATATAAAATTTGTAAATATTTTACCATTTTAGTACATGTGTACAAAATTATATATTTTTGTAATTTACTTCGTGTTTGCACCAATTATAGTAGTTTACTTCATGTTTGCATAAATTTATATATTTTTGTAATTTACTTTGTGTTTGTCAACGTAATATAATCTTTGTGTTTGCATAAATTATATTATTAGCAAACACTATCGCACACATATAACATTCACTAACCAAAGTTACCTAAACAAACACAATTAAACCCCAAATCAATTTAACCCTAAACTATTTGTTCATTATTGTGACAATAATAGCAATTAGAGGGTAACATGATGTAATACACATATACAAACAAGTAGGAATTAAGCAAATTACAAATTAAACCCGAAATCAATTAAACCCTAAAAATTAGGTTTCATGAAATTATATGATTTAGAGAACGAGAAGGGTGGAGATGGGTTGGAGAAGCTCGTAGATGGCGCCCAAAGAGGTTGGAGTGATAGAGGAAGCTTTGGTAGCAAATTTGGAAGGAGAGGAATGGTTGGAGGAGATGAATAATTGGTGGAGAATGAGGAATGAAGCTTGCGGTTGACTGGAGCAGACAATATCACGCAACATTTCAACGGCTTCCAACGGCCGCCAATGGACATTGTTCCAACGGCTCCTAAATAACCGTTGACGATTGTTGGAAAGTGGACGTCGGAATACCAATCCATTCTAGTAGTGAATGGGGCGGGGCGAACATGGGTAGTATCCCCCCATCACCCGCTCCGTTATGTTATTTTATGCCCCGTGCCCACCCCATACCCACTAGGGTATCCATTAAACGGATTTTAAACAAGTTGCAGGAATTCGCGGGCGTCCGCGGGTATCCATGATAATTTATTCAATTTATTTTTTAATCATCTATTAAATTTTTTTAAAAATACATTCGATAAAAAAAAATTGACCAGGCGTGAACTTTGGCAACGCGTTGTTTGGATTTGGCAATGTATTTATATAAACCAGCAAGGAGGAGTGAAGCAAGAACTTTACCAGGATGTGTTGAATTTGCTGAAGAGAGAAGAAGCTTTGCAGTGAAGAAAAGACGCATTGCTTGTTGGATTGGAATTTGAAACAATTATTGAGAAATTTGAGAATTTCTAACTAGGTATATATAAGGTTTTAATTAGCGGCATGCACAGTTATTACAAATATTCATAGCCACTTATAAATTGTTCAATAAAAGCATGTGCACAAATAACCAATAGCGAACAACAATGACTTTTGCATTGGCAACAAATCACACTCAATATGGACATGGGTACCCATGGACATGGATATCTCACTATCTGTACCCGCCCCATTAATTAACCGATATTAAAAAACCTATTAATTTTACCCACGGGTACCCAATTAGCTTTCTGTTTCATGCCCATGATGGATTTTATCCATAGGTAACCGCGGGTATGGATTTTTTTGCCATCCCTATTAAGGACCCCGCCAAAATCCTACCATAATCTTGTTTCATTTCAAACTTGATAATATATAAACAATCCTCCTAGAATAAATATTAAAATTCTCGATTGGCTTCCAAACCTAATGCATATAAGCCTTGAAAAAACGAGTAATGAGGCTTGGATCCATAAATATTAATTTTAACAGCATTTTCTCACTGTTGTTTGGCTTTTCAGACAACATCAAACAAAATTTTCACACAAATCAAATTATTAAATTTCTTGTACTGACAAAATTTAAGTAGAGTGTAAACTTGAGTTTGATTAACTAAGACGACATCTTTCCAGACACGGGTTCATAGACCAAACGTCGTACACGCATACAGAATTTACTTCCGTGCACACAGTTTTTTATGTTAGTTTTAATTATGATTAATTAGGAAAAACACATGAATATTAAATGCTTCATAGGCATATTATTATGTGTTTATTTGATTTGATGAAGACTTAATGCTTCCATTTAATTTTTGATTTGTTTGGTTGTTGGTTTTTATTTAACTCTCATATCTTTTTATGGGTAGTAGATTCTATAGTTTTAGAATCTAGTTTGAGTGTACAAGATGTGATGAGCAGTACATGCAGCGTAGATTAAAGACCAATGAGTAGAAATTGTTGTAACCATTGTGATTAGTCTGACTCAAGACCACTCGAATCTGTATCTAAACCACAAAGCGCTAGCGAAAGACTAGACCGTTGTTCGACTTGTAAAAACAACCAAAACAATAACTCTAGTCACACACAATGATCAACCAATCACGAACAATCCAAATCCTAATCTCAAGCAAGAAATTAATGACAAAAGTAGCAAACTAAATCACACAAGGATTTATAGTAGCTTCACTAACATCTTGTTAGTGTACATCCACTTTGGAGAGAGTATTTTATTACCATAATGGAAGAAATATAAGAGATTGATCCAATGATCACTATATTTCAATATAGAAATGAGTTTGAGGAGAATAGAATTGAAGAATTGGAATTAGGTTATAAACCCTAATTCACCCTTGAGAATAAACCCTTGATTTCAATCAAGTATCCAAGCTCTCCCACTAACCAACCAGAAAATAGCTTATATAGTGATAGGCCAATTACCGAAATTTCCCCTGAGTCTTCACAAATCAATTTGTCAAGTTTCCAGTCCGAAATAGCCCAAATGCCTCGATAGACGTCTCTCGGGGAAGGTGACAGACATCTGTCCCTCCCAGGGAATTATTTGGGCTTCAGTACTCAGCTCGGACGTCTGTCGTAGGTCCTGAAAGACGCGTGTCCCTCTCAGACGTCTGTCGTGGGGATGACAGACGTCTGTGGGAACTCTCGGGAAAATCCACCCTGACAACTAAGACGTCTGTCGTACCCCACGACAGATGTCTGTCGCAACAGCCTACTGACATCAAACACCTTCTCAGCTATAACTTTCTCGTTCGAACTCCGATTTGCGAACGGTCTTCTCCGATGCAAAGCTATCTTCATCCTCTTCAATCCAACATATAGTATCGCATACTTCAAAACTCCACCTCGATACTATAACCATCTCCATACTCCAAACTCCAATGCACCCAAGCATTTCCTTCTACCTTCGACCAAGCAACATGAATACTTTCCCAATGAGCTCCGACAAAACCACCACCCTTTGCACTCCGTTAACGAGCTCCGGCAAGGCCACCGCCCGCCAACGAAGTGTTGAAAGTATTCAAACCAAAACCGTCTCACCAAAAGACAATGTACTCGGGAGTGTTACGAGCAATTACCATGAAGATAGATATCCAATCTCTCACCGCTATTCCTTTCCATCGAACAAACAAAATCACTCTCTCCACTCCGTGGCATCTAGCAACTCAACAAGCGAATTAAGTTCGAGAAATGCTCGAACTTCCCAACCGGTAATGCTTTAGTAAACATATCCGCCGCATTATCCTTTGTGTGCACTTTCCGAAGGTATACTAGCTTACCCTCATCCATGGCTACAAGAAATGACTCTCTCACCTCAATATGATTGGTCCATGAGCTAAACGCCAAATTCTCCGCCAAATGGATAGCACTTTGGCTATCACATTGAACATCAATACTCTCATGTTCGTAACCCAAGTCACACAACAATCGCTTTAAGTAGAGTGCCTCCTTTGCCGCTTCCACCGCGGCAATCAACTCCGCCACCGTAGTGGATAAAGCAACTATGGTTTGCAATCTCGATCTCCAACTATTGGTTGTCCCGCCAAGTGTGAGCACATACCTGGAAGTTGATTTCCTTCGATCCCTATCACCTGCGTAGTCCGAGTCACAATAACCAACCAACTTGCAACTCCTCTCATCAATACCGCCAAAAACAAGACCATGAGATGTTGTGCCTTTCAAGTATCTCAATCTAGCCTTCACGGCTTCCCAATGGGATTTTCTCGGATTAGCCATATACCGACTAACCAGCCCGACGACATTTGCAATATCAGGCCTTGTACACACCATGGCGTACATCAAACTACCAACCGCACTTGCATATAGCACCTTTGCCATATAAGCCTTGTCTTTATCCCCGATAGGTGATCCCTTATCCAAAAGCTTCATATGCAAAGGTAAAGGTGTATTTAATGTCTTTGCATTCTCCATGCTAAACCGGCTAAGCACTTTCTTAATGTACTCCTTTTGAGTCAGTCTTAACTCAAAAGGCTTTCGGTCCCTTCCAATTTCCATGTCCAAGATTTTCCTTGCTTCTCCAAGATCTTCCATTTCGAATTCCGATTTCAAAAGCATCTTCAACTTGTTGATTTCATTTTTATCTTTGGAAGCAATGAGCATATCATCCACATACAAGAGAAAATACACCCAACAATCATTTCCCAACCTCTTGAAATATACACAAGCAACCTTGATGCTTCGATGGAAGCCACTTTCAAGCATGAAATGATCGAATCTCTTGTACCATTGTCTAGGTGATTGTTTTAACCCATATAGTGATTTCTTCAACTTGCAAACCATTTTAGAATTACCATCAACAACAAACCCTTCCGGTTGCTCAATAAGTTTTCATCCAAGTCTCCATGCAAGAAGGCAGTTTTCACATCAAGTTGCTCCAACTCCAAGTCATGGATAACAACTATGGCTAGTAAAACCCGGATAGAAGTATGACTTACCACCGATGAAAAAATTTCTTCATATTCATTTCCCTTTCTTTGTGCAAACCCTTTTGCCACTAATCTTGCTTTGTACCTTCCATCATCCTTGACCTTGAAAATCCACTTGCACCCTATAACACGGTTTCCTTGAGGAAGTGGAACCAACTCCCAAGTTCGGTTCTTCATTAACGATTGCATCTCTTCCTCCATGGCGCAAATCCACTTCGAGCTTTCTCTCGACTCCATGACGTCATTAAGGTCCATCGGCTCATCTTGGACTACATTGAGAGCATAGTCTAAATGATCACAAAAGCTAAGGTAGTTCCAATCACTATATCTTTCGGGAGGGTTTATTGCACGTCGACCAACCCGAGTAGCAATACTTTCACCCAAACCCCTTTCGGCTCCACCTTGAGTCGAAACTTCTCTAGTATCATGTACATGACCAACATCACTAGAGGAACCATGTGGACTATGTGATGTTTCATCAACCGGTTCAACCCCACGAGCTCCTTCTTAAACTCTACTACCACTTGGACTGAATGTGGGAGTGACTTCCTTCTCCTTTGATTCACCATGAACCAAATACGGAACATCCAGTAAGCACTCATTCTCCTAGAATAAACCTGACTCATCAAAAGTGACATGACGAGAATT
Organism: Allium sativum; assembly: GCA_030737875.1. Classification (NCBI taxonomy): domain Eukaryota; kingdom Viridiplantae; phylum Streptophyta; class Magnoliopsida; order Asparagales; family Amaryllidaceae; genus Allium; species Allium sativum. Next base: position 550,546,799 of record CM060916.1, read on the forward strand.
AACAACCTTCTTCGTTTTTGGATTCCAAATTCGATAGCCTTTCACGACGTTCGTGAAACCAAGCAAGATCCCTTTGTAAGCTCTAGCTTCGAGCTTATCATTCCCCGAATCATGCACATAAACCGGGCTACTAAACACACGAAGATATCTCAAGTCAACACTCTTCCCTTTCCACACTTCCTCCGGAATTTTGTTACCAATGGTCGAGCATGGAATTTGATTCACAATATGCACCGCGGTTAAAAAAGCTTCGGCCCAAAATCCCTTAGGCGAACCCGATGTCAATCTCAAGCATCGAGCTTTCTCAAGTAGAGTTCGGTTCATTCTCTTCGCTACTCCATTAGATTGCGGATCTCCTGGTGTAGTAAAATTTCTCCGGATTCCGTGATGCTTACAGTACTCCAAGAATTCCCTGGAAACATACTCGCCGCCATTGTCGGTCCTTAACACCTTCAAAGTCTTGCCACTCTCATTCCCAACAAGAGCCTTCCACACTTTGAACTTAGCAAATGCCTTCGACTTGGCCTTTATTACATACACCCATACCATGCGAGACAAATCATCAATGAAAGAAATATAATACCTTGCTCCACCTAAAGAAGCAACCAGTGCCGGTCCCCGAACATCCGAATGAACATACTCAAGAACCTCCTTTGAGTCATGCTTGCCTTTATCGAATGATACCCTTGTTTGCTTCCCTATGATACATTCCTCGCAAAACTCTAGTTTGTTGAAACTCTCACCCTCTATCATCTCCAGCTTCCGAAGAATATCCGAACTTCTCTTCGAGACATGACCCAATCTCAAATGCCACAACCGTGTCGCATCCAAGTCACGAGAACTATCAACACCCACACAAGTCTCACCTCTTACGGTCACACCTTGAAGCAAACATATACCATGAGTCCTAGCACCTTTCATAACCACAAGCGCCCCCTTCGAACCCCTCAAGAAATCCTTCTCGATAGTGATCTTGCATCCTAGAGAATCCAATTGCCCCAAAGATATAAGTGACTTCCTAAGTCCCGGAACATAGCGAACATTAGTGAGCGTGCGAACAACTCCATCAAACATCCTTATTTGCATGGAGCCACTACCCATCGACTTGCAAATAGCACCATTTCCCATAGAAATTGCATTTCCCTCTTTGAGTTCAAAGGACGGAAAACATTTTCTATTTGGCGTCATATGATACGATGCGCCCGAATCGAGTACCCATTCGCTACCCGAAACACCTGATGTTACCGCTGTCAACACATTCTCATATATCTCACCATCCCCACTCTCCACCGCTATGGATGAAGACGCTACTTCCTTCTTATCTTTGTTCGAACATTCATTCTTCCAGTCTCCCGGTTTCTTACAAATAAAACACTTGTCATTTCTCTCTTTCGATTTACCTCTTCCACCGGGCTTTCTTGATTTAGAACGCCCCCGGTTTCCTTTCTTCACATTCTTTTCTTTCTCCACAAATAACCCGTGACTACTACTAGCTACACTACTACCCTCACTCATCTCCTTCATTTGATCTCTCGACTCATCACTAAGAAGACCCGTTTTGACATCATCAAGAGTCAAAGTATTCCGGCCATAGATCAAACTATTTGAGAAACCCGTATAGCGGTCTGGCAACGAACACAATAATATCATCGCCTTTTGCTCTTCCTCAATCTTCAAATCAACGGCCTTCATCTTCATGAGCAAGTCATCAAAGGTATTCAAGTGTGCCTTAAGCGAATTACCCTCCTTCATCTTGAAGGTGAAAAACGTTCGCAACAAGATCAAACAGTTAGTGAGTGACTTCTTCGTATAAAATTCCTCCAACTTGTCTCAAATACCTTTAGCAGTAGTCTCACCACTCATTTCGGAGATCACATTCTCCCCCATAGCATGTTAAAGAGTAGTGTAAGCCCATTCCTCCATCTTCTCTCTCTCAATATCCGAAATATCACTTGGCAATAAGTGAATATCAAATACCACTCGGTGCACCCGATTACGCCTAAGAACCGTTTTTATTTTCCATTTCCACTTCTTAAAGTCATTATCACCATTCCACTTGTCAATTACCAATTGAGAACCCGATGCCGCATACGAACCAAGTACATAAGGCGCCACACTATTCGTACTTTCGGTCGAAGGACTTACCGAGCTATTATCCGTCTCCGGCATCTTCACAAACACCTAACAAGCACCAATTGCTCTGATACCAATTGTTGTAGCCGTTGTGATTAATCCGACTCAAGACCACTCGAATCCGATATCTAAATCACAAAGCGCTAGCGGAAGACTAGACCGTTATTAGACTTGAAAAAACAACCAAAACAATAACTCTAGTCACACACAATGATCAACCAATCACGAACAATCCAAATCCCAATCTCAAGTAAGAAATTAATGACAAAAGTGGCAAACTAAATCACACAAGGATTTATAGTGGTTCCACTAACATCTTGTTAGTGCACATCCACTTTGGAGAGAGTATTTTATTACCACGATGAAAGAAATACAAAAGATTGATCCAATGATCACTATATTTCAATATAGAAATGAGTTTGAGGAAAATAGAATTGAAGAATTGGAATTAGGTTATAAACTCTAATTCACCCTTGAGAATAAACCCTTGATTTCAATCAAGTATCCAAGCTCTCCCACTAACCAACCAGAAAATAGCTTATATAGTGATAGGCCAATTACCGAAATTGCCCCCAAGTCTTCACAAATCAATTTGTCAAGTTTTTAGTCCGAAACAGCCCAAATGCCTCGTTAGACGTCTGTCGTGGGAGGTGACAGACGTCAGTCCCTCCCAGGGAATTATTTGAGCTTCAGCACTCGGCTCAGACGTCTGTCGTAGATCATAACAGACGTCTGTCCCTCTCAGATGTCTGTCGTGGGAATGATACACGTCTGTGGGAACTCTCGGAAAAATCCACGATGATAACTCAGACGTCTGTCGTATCTACGACGCACCAGTCTGCTGACATCAAACACCTTCTCAGCTATAATTTTCTCGTGCAAACTCCGATTTGCGAACGGTCTTCTCCGATGCAAAGCTATCTTCATCCTCTTCAATCCAACATATAGTATCGCATACTTCTCCGTAATTGTTAATAATTAGTTGCTTTGTATTGTGAGCTTTTGTATTTGATGATGCTCTAATGTCTAAAATTGTATCATCTCTTGTCATATTGCCATTGTTCATTCTTGTTACTTTGTCTCTATACGTAAGCTTTTTTAAATTCTTGATGTGCATATGAGGGGAAGTTTCAGCGGGTTATTGTAGTTGATATTCTGATAACTTTCTGCCGTCAATACGGCTAATGGATGTCAACATCGTTTCCATCGAATAGGTGTTTGGTTCGGCCCCGTAAGTGATTTAAATGGGTATAAACTCCTAACGAATTTTAAGTTGAAACACTTCCCAAACAAGTTTAACAACATATACGAATATAAAAGCCATAGAACAACTTGAACGAACCCAATTTCTTTCTTTTATTATTATTATCATACTTTATACTTTAAACCAACATTATATGGTCAATGATGGGCAAAGAATTAGAACATTCTTGAACTTCACACACAAGTCAACATCCAACACTCAGATAGAATTCACACACCTACTAAAAAAACAGAACATATCTAAATTTAAGTGATGCTTGTTTCTGAATGTGGATGATTTCAGACGGGTGAAATGCATAACTGAGATGGATATAATTTAAGACAGTGGTAAAGCAATTTAAACAGCCAACTTTCATGTATATTATATATGTTCCAATTTAACTGCGCTTTCGATCTGAGTTTAGCTACTGTTTTAATTAGATGAACATGCTAATATAATGACACACACACACACACACACACACATATATATATATATATATATATATATATATATATATATATATATATATATATATATATATATATATATATAACAATCAGTACAATACATCAGTTCAACTGAAATATATATAGGTACCAAGCACATACAATATACCAGTACTAACAATCTATATATATATATAAATAAGGTCAACCTAAATATAATCTAGCTATGCTTCCGACATCAATAGATCATGATGCTAGTACCAAACAGTGCATCTCTTCATTGTAGTGGCTGATCGGGTGGCAGTTTCCAGCCAGTCAAGCTGGGCCTAGTCCATCCCCCATCAGTCTTCAAAGCAGATTCCCCTGCTGCACCATACTCCGACCTCACATGCCTGACCACCTCACCACCACCACCATGCCCTTTGTCTCCAGCCTTGCCATAATGATCTTTTGCATGCATTAAGTTGACTGCTGCACTGCTCTGCTTCTTACTATACTTTGCTGTTGAGCCGTCATCGACCATGGCAGTAGGCTCTGCATGGTGATTTGGTTTCAACCATTTCACTAATGATCTCGACCTGTTCACCCCCTTGTTTTTGCTATACGCTTGCTTGCCCTGTTCAGCCATTTTTTGTTGATTATTGTACCATGCTGCTTGGCTCTATATATACAGGAGGAAATGGGGGTATGCTGTTTTCATTTTATGTTTTCTTTTGGAATGCATCATCCTAGTAGAATCACATTCTTGCTTTTTTGTTTTGTTTTATAAACGCGTGCTTTGAGGCCAAATTTTCCGTCGTCTAATACGACTCTCTACAGCACATAGGTTAATAGTATAAAAGCAAGCACGCGTCAGTATAATTCCTATCAGATTTCAACATGTGTTCGGGGGCCAAAAAGATTGTAACTTTTGAGTCCTGGAGAGTCGTGAGGTGGGTAAACTTCTTCTTTTTTCCGGTTGTGGAAAGGAAAGTAAGCCGTTCAAAGTGAATGTACAGCAAAAAAGAATAAAGGGTCGGCGTATTTGATTATGGCCATCAAATATACAATGCGGGATTTAAAAGCAGTGGTATTTGTCGATCGGTTTGAAAACCTAGCTATGTTCTACGATGGACGCATCAAGCTCTTAGACATATACGGAAAATGGAAATTATATATGTGTCATGCATTTATAAAATGGTAGGGCTGTGCTACTCTCTCCACGCACCAAGTTTTGTTCCCATTTTCCCTGTCCTCACGTGTCTCATCCAACCACAGCCTCCTGATTTTTACCTTTTGCAGTTAAATTCCTCAATTGTTGAGGGACTTGAATGCAAAAAAGCAGAAATGAGGAGATTTGAATGGACAAGGAATACAGGGGAAATGAGGATAGAAGAATTGGTCTATCTCGAACCTGTCGGTGTCAGTGGGTATCCGTACTGGCATGCACACTAAAGAAAACAAAAGGAACCACCAATTGCAATGGAGCAAGTTGGATAAAACAAGGAATCCTGCAACTTCATTTCTTGTGAATGAGATTATAGGATGGTTGACTTTTCTCGGAGAAAATGAAATAGATGGACATATAACGTTTCATCATTAGGATTGACAATTGGTGGGTTTCTCGTGTCTCAAACCCGATTCAAACCTTTTAAACTTCACTCAACATCCACTCCGTAAGCCCGGTACGGGTCTGACATTTCGCCTCGTACCCGAAACCCTTACGAGTCAGGTTAGACCCGCCCCACGATCCGGTGATATTGTATTCTAATGTACACAAATTTATATACTTATAGTTTTTATCACTAAATGATAAATTATATGCATATAATAATGTATTCACAATGATAAGAAAATATAATAAAATGAGTTTTAAGATAAATGCTTAAAATATATGGATTTGTTATTATATGATTATAATTGACGCAACTTAATAATATGAAAATTTTATAGTTTGTTGACTGGAAAAAAAATATAACATTCAAGTTATAACCATGTATACCTAAGAAGATTAAAAAGTAATCGTTATAGTTATAAGTATTTTAATGATGTTTCAATCATACGAGTCGGGTTGGGGCAGGTTAGTCATGCTGCAGACCCGACCCTAGACCCGGACCTCCAAAAGTAGGTCGCGGATCTACCCAGCCGTTCCGAAGACCCTATGGGGCGGGTCTAAATGGATCAAAACAGGGGCAGGTCAAGCGGGTTTGGACCCTAGACCCGCCCCATTGTCAACCCTATTCGACATGTTATTACATTATGTTCACATGACTCATTCCACCTTTGCATTATATTGGGCCTTGGCCCATTTTGCTGTTAGACCTATTAGACGTGTATAAATACACGTGAACAATGTACAAACTATTATTATTTTGAAAACAATTCAATAAATTTTTTGCTCTCTTTATTTTGTTCATCATTTTCTTTATATGGTATCAGAGCGCAGACCCTTTGCTTCACAGCATCTGCAGTCCTCTTCTATCATCTTATGAAGAAGATCTTCATTCGATCTCAGCTATTTCTGTCAATCAAATAACAATTGAATCATCAGTTTATATATCATCATTTGGGAGTGTGGCAGTTCTACATCAAAATCAAGTGTCTCTCCATAAAACCTTACAGTTTTGGCTGCAATCTTGATTTCTTAAGAGAATTGTCTTGAAAATCAAAAGATCCAATGCCAGCATTAAACCTTTCATCCAAGAAATCAGTACCTAAGTCAGAGTCGTCCTTGATCTACGAGAGAACCGATTGCTACTGACTGTCTCATCATGTTTCTCTAAAAGAAAGGTAAAATACCTGTAAGCTCAGCCTGATTTTCTTTCTGATTCTCCTTGCCGTATCATCTTCTGTTTTCATCAACAACGGCCAAAGACATAACTCTTTCAGGATCCACGGCAAGAACTACGCCAACACAGAATTCAGTAACCCAAGGAGTCCTGAAAGTAATAATTAAACCACAGAGTCAGATAGTTACAACACAACTAGATGAAATGAACTTCTTGATGTGGAAATTTCAAATTGAAACTGCCATCAAGGGGTATGGTCTTGAGGATTATGTGTTTATCACCCCTGCTATTCCACCCAGTTATGTTACTGACAGTGAAATAAACTGAACAGTAACAATGAGTACATGACATATCAAAGACAAGATAACTTGATCAGTTCTTGGCTCCTCTCATCTGTTAGACCAAATATCTTGCCTTAATTAATTGGGTGCAAGACCACTCATGAAATATGGCAGACAATAAAAATTTTTTACATTTGCAATTTGCAGCCAAAGTCATGAGCTATAGGAGGCAACATCGAATATGATCAAGAAAGGTGAAATGTGCATAAGAGAGTGTACACTAGGGGTGAGCATTATTTGGTTAAACCAAATAAACCAACCAAACCAGTTTATTTTGGTCGGTTTGGCTTGGTTTTGAAATTAGTTCGATTTGTAATTGGTTCGAAAAAATATTTAGTTTGGTTATCGGTTTATCCAACTTAACTAAACTTGTATGATACTTTCAAAATTATCGATATTATAATAAATATTTTAGGTTAGTTTAGTTATCCATGTAAATTTTAATCATCACATATGTGTCAAATTTACTTTTAAAATTCATAAGAATCATAAATAATAACACTCTAATCATATATTTATAATTTATTTCAAATTATAGTTAATATTATAATCTTCAAGTCTAAAATATTTCCAGTTCAGTTAAATCGGATAACAAGACGAACCAACCAAACTTTATTTGGTTGGTTTGGTTTTTCATTTTTATCGGTTTCAATTCGGTTTGACAATTTTCATCATTGAATAAACCAAACCAACCGAACGCTCAAGCTTAGTATACACTGAAGGTAAAAACCCTGTGTGATTAATTAGCTACTTCAGGGCACAAAGTCGCTGACTATGAACATATTCTTACTAAATGGTTAGGATGATGAATACGAAGCCATAGTGGATGTCCTATGCACCACAAAACTTTCATTTCCTACAATTTGTTTAGTCAACCCTACTACTCATGGGGAAAGATTGGAAAAAAAGAAAGTCATCAGTGCCTACTCAGCTAATCACATTGCCAACAACAAGAAAAAGAACCAAGACATAAACACTTATTATAACAGAAATCAACAGAGTACAAACCAGAGAGGTAGTTTCAAGCCATGGGGTAGATGGGGAAGATGTAATAATAACAATAACAGACCTAAGTGCCAAATCTGTGAGAGAATTGGACATGATGCAAACAAATGCTACTTTAGATTCGATACAAACTATAACTCAAATCAACAAGGCGACAGTTCAAGAAATCCAAATTCTAATATGATTGACTCACAGCAAGACAGTAAGAGAAACTCAGAATCAAGAGACAATGAATCTACAAAGATAGAAGACTTACTTGATGATGGGTGGTGTTAACTCCGTTATATAAACGCGGTTTAAAGAATCGACTTCAGAGGATTATTGATTGGTTACAGTAAACCGTTCATGTCGTTCGGAATATTCATGTCGTTCAAGATGTTCTAGTCGCAAGTCTCATTTCAAGACATGTCGTTGGAATCATGTCGTACTGCGCCTTTAAACCGGGCCATTAACACAGTTTGCATTTAATTCCTTCATGAGGCTTGGAGAATTCGTTCACACGACTTGGTGGCCATACCATATGTCGCTGAACTAAAACCATCATGTTCCCATTAAAGTAGTCGCGACCGTGCAAGACGTTCATACGACATGGTTCGTTAGCCATTAACACAACATGAAGGCCAAAAACTATATTGCCTTCAAATATGGGTGCCAGGTTACTATGTATTACAGGAAACATGATGGTGTGACACGTGGCATTCAAATATAATACAAAGTTCGTGCTGAGTCAATGCATGCAAAGGATCAACAAGGTGTTCAAACGACTTTAATCATTTCGTTAAATCAAGCCGCTAAAGCAAATGATTATATAAATACACAAGCAAGTCGCAGGACATTAGGAACATACAACAGATGGCACAAAATGGGACATTGTTCGTTTGTTGCAGCTACTTATTAAATCGAACACATAGCTAGTTTGAAAGAAAACAAGTTCTGTTAATAAATTCATTCCTGCCAGCTGCCTATTTATATATATGCTTGCCTGGTTTTCATTTTGTAGGCGAAGGTTCAAGCAATGGTGGATGCAGGGAACATTGCTGAGGCAGATGCACTTGTTTCTGGTGGGAAGAGCCACACGCAGAACTGGCTTGTAGGAAGGCGAGGAAAAATGGCCGAAAAGTCTCCAACAACTCTTGGTTCTTCGGACAGTTATGTGCAAGAGTTGGCCCAAAAAATAAGGCAAGAGATTGAGGCGGATTTGGAAGAAAAGGTGAACAGAAAAGTGAAAGAGAATGTGTCATTGGTGTTAAAAAAGCTTAGCGAAGCCAATCCAGATCTTAATTTAGACGTCAGAGACTTTCGTGTCACCACAACAAGTGATGAAGATGACCTTATTACCCCTGTAATCCCGGCAACTGACTGAAGTATTTGGATGGTATGTGTTAGCACTTGTGTTATGTTCTGTTCTTTTGAATTATGGCACTGTGGTATGTGTTTGTGATGACACTTTTGGTATGTTTGGATGATGGCACTTGTGGTATGTGTTAGTGATGACACTAGTGAGTGGGTATATATAATTGGTTAGTCTGACTGTGGTTATGAATGTTTTGGGAGGATTTATTGTATGAATATTTTGGTATATATGTATGAAAGTGGTACAATGTTTTGGATTGAATATATGTACTGCAGATTGTAATTACAGGGTTGTATTACAGCTGCAGTTGATTTTTTTCTGGTGTTGCATTTGATTTTTTTACCGTTGTAGTTGATGTTTTCTGGTGTTGCATTAGACTGTGCTGTGGTGTTGGATCAGACTGTGCTGTGGTGTTGCATTAGACTGTGCTGTGGTGTTGCATTAGACTGTGCTGTGGTGTTGCATTAAGTGTATTATTATTAATTTCACAATGGTACGGCACGTGGGGCCCACACCTTACGTGGTACCACGTGGATAGCTGACGTGGCATGTGACACATGTGCAGCTGACGTGGATAGATGACGTGGCATGAGACACGTTGGCAACTGACGTGGAAAGTGCATGTGGCCCCCACTACCATGACCTGAAAGCCAGGCTCTAGCTTCTACTTATGGCAACGCTGTACGTTGTTGCATTACATGCATATACTGTTGCAATAGGGTTATAATGCAACACTTTCTGTCTGTGGCCTTAGATGTGCAAAAGCGTTGCCTTAGAAGGCTAATGCAACGACCACGGATGCCACACCCCCTTGGTGTTGCCTATTTGAAAAAAAGGCCTATGGCAACGCTTTTCTAGATCTACGGCCACAGTAAAATAGTGTCAAATATGCCCACTTTTGTAGTAGTGGCAGTTTCGCCTGTATGCTACCAAAACCAAAGAAGTTATAACACTTTCAGCAATGGAGCAGAATCTAGTGGAATCCATTAAATCTTTTCTCGGTCAATTCAATGTTGCCTCGTCCGAAGTGAGGAATCCAGAGCCTCGCATAATCCTCATGGCTCAACTCGACACTATAGACAAGCGAAACGAGTTTGGTAGATAGATAAAGATGAAGGTACCAAATACGCATGACAGGTTCTATAAGAAAGAGTACTTGAGATTGGACAATGATCCTCTTCCTATTGTCACAAGCAGCATTGTCGAGGATAAAAAGAGTGTTAATGCTCAAGCTAATCAACAGAGAACCCAAGGGCAGAAACGAGCCAATGATGGGAATGACAACAAAGCTAATAAGAAGTTTCGCCTTCATGACTCGTCAGAACTAACTCCTCTTAATGACACTCCTGAAAACATCTACCTTGCCACGAAGGACGCAGAGGATTACCCAGAGCCTTGGCCAATAAAGATGTGTGATCATCTAACCAAATATGGAAAGTTCTGTCGGTTCCACAATCAGCCAAGCCACAACACCAACGAATGCAGGCATCTGAAATAATTGATCGAAGAGCTGATTAGGAAGAATCGTCAACAACAATATGTAAAGAATCCCCAAGCTGTGAATCCTTCTACAACTCCCCGGGGGAAGGGGCATCAAACAGCCAGTCCGGTCCAAGCAACAAAGCTTCTGCTCAAACCAATGCACGACCGATCATTAACTAATAACCATTGGCGGTGATCTAATATCAGTGGCTCAGAATAAGCGATCTCATTCGCCATTACTTTACTTCTTGCTATGTTTGAGTTTGTTGTAAAAGTCCGTAATGTTACATGCATTGTACTGAACAATAGCTTTACAAATGAAGTCTTACCTTCATGTATAAATCTCTTACTTGCAAAACATACAAAATTTGCTAAAGACGATTTCTTCATTGTAGGCTATCCCGTAGGCATTTGCTTCCTTAAAGTTCAACCGAGTGAGACGACCCCGATAAAGCCAAGTCAAGTGTAGATTAAAAAAGTCCCAATGAGTCAAATGGTGAAAAGATTAGCAAGCAGCCACGGATCCAGAACCCCAAAGATTACGGGAATTCGTTGTGCGAAATGAAGCGCGGGAGTTCACTATGTGAAACGATGCACAGGAGTTCGTTACGCGAAGCGATGCAACCTCACCCAAAGGTCGTGGGAATTCGTTGTGCGAAAGAAGGGTGGGAGTTCACTACATGAAACGATTCACGGGAGTTCGTTACGCGAAGCGATGCAATCTCACCCAAAGGTCGCGTGAATTCGTTGTGCGAAACGAAACGCGAAGGTTCACTATACGAATCGATGCACGGGAGTTCGTTATGCATAGCGATGCAACCTCACCCAAAGGTCATAGGAATTTGTTGTGCGAAACGACGCGCTAGAGTTCACTATGTGAAACAATGCAGGGGAGTTCGTTACGTGAAGTGATGCAACCTCACCCAAAGGTCGAGAGAATTCGTTGTGCGAAACGAAGTGCGGGAGTTCACAACGTGAAATGATGCGCGGGAGTTCGTTATGCGAAGCGATGCAACCTCACCCAAAGGTCGCGGGAATTCGTTGTGCGAAATGAAGCGCTGGAGTTCACTATGTGAAACGATGCGCAAGAGTTCATTACGCGAAGCGATGCAACCTCATCCAAAGGTCGCGAGAATTCGTTGTGCGAAACGAAGCATGGGAGTTCACTATGTGAAACGATGCACGGGAGTTCGTTACATGAAGCGATGCAACCTCACGTGAAGGTCGCGATAATTCATTATGCGAAACGAAGAGCAGGATTTCACTACGTGAAACGATGCACAGGAGTTCGTTACGCGAAGCGATGCAACCTCACCCAAAGGTCGCGGGAATTCATTGTGCGAAACAAAGCGCTGGAGTTCACTACGTGAAACGATGCGCGAGAGTTCATTACGCGAAGCGATGCAACCTCACCCAAAAGTTGCAGGAATTCGTTGTGCGAAACGAAGCGTGGGAGTTAACTATGTGAAACGATGCGCAGGAGTTTGTTACACAAAGCGATGAACCTCACCCAAACCTCATGGGAATTCATTGTGCGAAACGAAGCATGGGAATTCACTACTTGAAGCAATGCGTGGGAGTTCGTTACGCGAAACAATGCAACCTCGTCTAAACCTCACGGGAGTTAGCTCTACGAAACGATGCGACAACCAAAAATCCTTTCCATAGAGAAACCAACATCTCCACAGCGGAGATCAGTGATGCTCAATGAAGTCCGCAATATTGATTTAGTCGGCAGGAGAAGGTGAAGGTTGGGCTATAAATGACCTCTCCATAGTATGGGCATCTAATGGAGTCTCTGACGTCAGAATTAATCAATGAAGCAGACATACATTGACCAATAAAAGTCCTTCCCATAATGAAGACTGATGATGACCTCCTGGGCGGGGGCGCAAACATCAGAAACTTCTCCAAGGAGAAGCAAAAAATAAATTACAGATACGTATTTCCCGAATATGAAATATCGTACACTATCATATAAGTCATTAAAACAATGACGCTTGAAATTCACAGTCGGCTTTTGTCGATTAGCTGATCTTAAGCATTTAGACGAATTCAAATTAGAATATCGTGTTTGTGCAGATAATATTTGACAAGTTATAAACCGTTGAATAAAACAGTTCTACATAAACACTTCATTCAATTCAAAATGAAAATTTGCGATAATTATAAAAATTTAACCGACTGATATATTATCGATATGGGCAGTCGATAACAAAATATTCGCCAGCAAACGTGCAATGTTTTTATTGTTACAAAACAGGTTGTAGTAGTCAAAAAGCACGATCATCGTTCGCTTCAAAGAGTGTGTATTGTCTCGGTAAAAATACAGGCTAAGAAAGTTCATAAAACAAGTAATTTAGTGAATTGGTCATGACCATTTCAATGAAAATCAAATGCAACAAATTCATCACGAATTTCACTTGTTTCATACACTCAAACCCGAGTTTAAACTGGGGCATTCACGCAGTAGCATGACGATATCAACAACAGCATACCTATCCATCCAATACAAGTGCTCATAGACAGTCAAAACGTTAAGTTCATTGGTCAACAAATAAAGATTCATAACCGTCAAAGTTTCGAAGCCCACATTTTTCGTAAGCAAAAAAATATGAGCTTCAAGGGGCAAATGTTAAGCCCATTATATAAATGCGGTTCAAAGAATCGACTTCAGAGGACTATGGATTGGTTACAATAAACCGTTCATGTCATTCGCAATATTTATGTCGTTTAAGGTGTTCAAGTCGCAAGTCTCATTTCAAGACATGTCGCTGGAATCATGTCGTACTGCACCTTTAAACCGGGCCGTTAACGCAGTTTGCATTTAATTCGTTCATGCAACTTGGAGAAAGTCGTTCACATGACTTGGTGTCCATACCATATGTCGCTGAACTAAAACCATCATGTTCCCATTCAAGTAGTCGAGACCGTGCAAGTCGTTCATACGACATGGTTCATTAGCCATTAATATGGCATGAGTGTCAAAAACCATATTGCCTTCAAATATGGGTGCCATGTTATTATGTATTACTAGCAACATAATGGTGTGACACGTGACATTCAAATATAATACAAAGTTCATGCTGAGTCAATGCATGCAAATGATTAGCAAGGTGTTCAAACGACTTTAATCATGTCATTAAATCAAGCTGCTAAAGCAATTGATTGTATAAATATACAAGCAATTCGCAGGACAATAGGAACATACATAAGATGGCACAAAATGGAGTCATGGAAAACTGTATCAAGTCATTGGTGATTCTAAACCATACCGTATGTCACATATTAAACCATGTAGTTGCATATAACATATTCATAAATTACAAGTGGCAAAAAAATTCCATTCATTTGTACCGGATCGTTGGCAATTGAAGAAGTATCTGAGAGTATTATTATCAAAATAAAGCCACGTGTCCATTATATCATTGAGTAGACAAATGAGAGCAGGTCGTTACTGCTGAAACCAATGCCTTTTCTTATATATAGCTTCTTGGTCCACATATAATGCGGGGTACGACATAGCTCGAGTCGCATATACCAGTTTATTGGGATATTTAGCTGGATAAAACTGACGTGGCAAGTGTATACAGCAAATCTCTCATGCATCTATGTACAGAAAATCCACGTTAAGCCAAGTTGAATACGGTGCCACGTGGACACACGTGAATTAGTGAAGTTTATAATAAAGTTTGGGACACGGTTTCCTTGAATGATTACGATTCATTTTGTATACAGCAGAACACGTAGAACAAATATGAAATGTGGAACAAATATGAAGTATAAAATTAACGACTTGTTGGCAAGTCGTTCCCACGACATGGATTAAACCATTCATGCGACATGGAGCAAGTCATTCATACGACATAAGTATTAACGTTTAGGAGAGGAAACCACTAAGTCGTCACAGCAAATGATTAGAAGACAGAACACTGGGAGAGAGAAGGCGCTAGGCAACTTTTAATGTATATTAATAGCTTGCGTGGTCCCAATTCAAAGCATACATGGTACAATAAATGACGTTAGTTGCGTATGCTTCATTTTACATCAGGTTGTGAGGATATAAATCAATTCAATCCGTAAAGTATATGGTGCGTGACAACCATGGCGCTGGGAACAAAAAACTCAAGCCGCGTGAGTATTCAAGCCATAGGCCAGCTGTACGACAACTGTAAAGTACAATTGCCAGTTGTACACATCCAGATAGCACCCCTATTTACCCTTTTCCGCTCCACACCAACACCATCTATAAATACTCCACTTCTCAACCATTCAAAGGGTCGGATTTCATTTCCACGAAGTGCCGCCAAATTCTAAGCTCTCTCATAACTTCATTAATGGCTTCCAAAGATCAATCAACCTCTCTCCAACAACAAATGGATCAAATCTTCTCCAAACTCCATTAGAGATTTCCCAAATTCAATTCAATCTTCTCTAATCTCCATGAATCCTGTTTAAAGCCTAGATCTAACACAAATTCATCATGGGATCAAGGAAAATCACTCAAGTGTTCAAGTGTTGAAGATAAGCATTAATTCCGCCACATTTAGAGAGATCAAACAATTCCTTTGGTAGATTAAAGTGAGATCTAGATCAAAAAGAGAGAAAAGAGAGATATATCATAAAATGAGTGAAATATATGGAGCATTGTACTTTGTAAATCCAAAAGCGATAATGAAAGCTCTTTATATAATGGACGTAGGTCTAAATTGACCGAACCACTCCAAAAATTCATTGTTCTCTACTTTTTCTGCTTTTATATTGTGTTTTGTGGCTCTACAATCTAAAATCATACAAATTGGTGAAGTGTCCTAAAGACACCTTTGGTGTTGAAGTCATTTTTTTGTTTCAATAGGTGGTATCTAGATTTAGGAGCTACAGACCATGTGACCAACAATTTTGCTAACCTGGACCTTGGGAACAAGCAAAACAAAGGTAATAAAACTTTAATTATAAGTAATGGTAAGTCAATACACATATCTCATACTGGAAATGCAAGAATCAATGGTACAAGAAAACTTTACCCAAACAATTTACTCTATGTACCATTGATCAGAAAAATTCTATTGAGTGTCTCAATTTGCCAAAGATAATAGAGTATATTTTGAATTTTACCGCTAGTATTGTTTAGTCAAAGACTTACTAACAAAGGAAAATCTGTTGCAGGGTAAGGAGTATAAGGGACTTTACAAATTTGATGTTATCAATTTAAGAAGTTCAAAAGAAAATTGTACCAATCAATACCAAGTTAATACTGTTGAAAGTAGTTTCAATTTTAATGTCTAACATAGTAAGCTGGGTCACCCCGGTATGAATATTGTAAAGAAACTATTAAGCGGTATTGATATTAATACTAGTAAAATTCCCTTATCTCATGTATATATGCACCTATTGTCAAATTGGCAATAGTCATAAACTTGCATTTCATGAATCTGAAACAAAATGCACTACACCACTTGAACTTGTTGCTATTGATCTATGTGGTCCAGCACCGGTATGCATAGACTATGGCTATAAATATTATATATCTTTCATAGGTGCATACTCTAGATATGTGTGGATCTATTTATTGAAAGCTAAATAAGATGCATATAGTGTTGTGTTACAATTTATTACCAGTGCTCAGAGGCAAACCAATTGCCTAGTAAAAATCGTTCAAATTGGTTAGGTCGTATTTTGTTGTGGTTTTACCAGTGCTTAATGAACTTCTTCACGTCGTGGTATTTTGTCGGCAGCGTGTTACTTCGGGGAGTAACTCCTTCGTTAGTTCGAGTAGTGCAGTCACACCATTATCTGAGAAGCCGTATTGGGTCTTCAAGCTATTCAGTTTCACAATGACATACAGCTTCGTTATCCCTTTTGGACATGAAGGATACAGTGGCTCTTTTGCGCTTTCATAAAGTGGTGTATACCTCTTACTTTCATTGGCCTGCCAATTGACATCATTCGTACACTGCTGTCCAACATTAGCATGATCAAACAACGGATTTTCATGTTGAAAATCATGAAATCTATTTGCATCATTGACTAGATCTTCCATCATAATACTTTCAACCTCGTCAGGACTTGTGGCATTACTAATTGGTTGTTGTTTTCCCATCTCCACCCTTTTTCCCCATGAAAATACCACACGCTATATGATTGGCTAAAACCCCATCTAAGCAAATGAATTTCATCTAATTTAAACGTATTCATATTTTAGCACAGACTAGAAGAGCATAAATACACTCCTTTGTTACCACTGTTTTCTTCAACAAAACAAATAAACTTGTTCACCCCATCAATATAGTATGGAGATCTTTGATTAGATTCACTAATCCACTTTTTATTTCCACTGAATGACATGTTGCCAGCTTATATATTCAAAAATTGTTACAACTTAAAAATCGCATCAAACTAATGGGCCCATCCCCCTACACACATGGCTGTATATTTATTTAAATGTATGTTTTCATTGGGTTTTTTTTTTCATCTATCACTGGATTACAAATGGACTCAACCCCCTTCCCACATGCCCGTATCTTTCTCCGTTAAAACATCAAAGCAATTTTCAGGCCTTAGCGAGCCTAGTTTGTCTAGCAAGGTTCAGTACATTTGTCTAGGTTCAGTACATTTTCAAGCCTTAGCAAATTAGTTTCAGTACATTTGTTTAAGTTCGGTGCACGAAAACTAAATAAAACTATCTAATTCTTGTGTATTGTTCATTACATGAATTAACTAGTTAACCTAAAACTAGTTTTATTTACTGGAATGAGTATGGCAGTTTAACAAATAAAATTCAAGGTTCATATTCTACATATCTAGTATGACTAGTTAATACAAGGAAATAGATCAAATAACATGTGCACTAACCATGGTGAAATATGACCAACTGGGAAAATCTTATTTTCTTCAAGTTCAACCTTACTTTGTAACCACCTTTAGGTAAAAACCAATAAATAGCTCTTCGGCCTAGAACACATTGAGCATTAATTGAAACAATAGCGCAAAAAGTATCGATTACTGGAAACCGAATCAAACCAAAATTTTACCAGCAATTGAGACGCATGATTTGCAGACAATGACAAAGAAGTAGATTTGAGCAAAAAACTTTCAGTATCTATAATTTTTTGGGAAGGATTTTCAGAAATGGAAATAGGGCATGAGACACAATATTAGACGAGGAAAATAAAAAAAGGGAGGGAGAGAGCTTGAAAGGATTAAAATTTTGGAGGAATGGGTGTGCGTTTTCGGCCAAAAGTTTTACACAAAAAAGGTGAAACGACCAACACTCGAATCAAATTTAAATTAGGTTCAGAGCCTTATCTAACTATTTAGATAAGGCTAATAACCGAGTCAACTTTGATACGGCTTTAACCCGTATTAAATTTTGCGGATTGGGGGGGGGGGGTTTCAAAATTGCAGTTATGGTGCAGTGGGGGAAAGGAATTTAGTCCTCTCAAAAGTTTCTTTTAAAAGAAACGAATATCACATTGATCTACATGTCCACATACTTCTAAGCAAAATGGGCTTATTGAAAGGAAGCAAAGACACATTGTTAAGACAGGGTTAACTTTGTTTACTCAAGCTTCAATGCCTCTATAAATTTGGCCATAAGCTTTCACTACTGTTTCTTATCTAATAAATAGACTTCCAACAAAAACCTTAGATTGCAAAACACCCTTAGAAGCTCTTACAAAAGTTAAGCCAAATTATAAGAATCTAAAAGTGTTTGGTTGCCAATGCTTTCACCCTACAATAAACACAAGGTAATTTTTATTTTAATCCACATTTTTAATAAGTTAATCCACCATTTTACTTTAATAAGTTGATCCACAAAAATTTTGTAAGTTAATCCACGAGCGGATTAACTTAAAGATTTCATGTTTTTGTTCATTTGAATCATATCTTAACTCATTCAGTTTGTAGTTTCTCCTCTTGTAACCGATATTTACTAATGTTTTGGCTTTTGATACCTGCATAACAAAAGTATTGAAAAACGTTTAATTTGTTTTCATAAATGTCTCTCCTTTTGTAACAGACAAATCTGAAAAAAAAATGATAACAATGACTTCAAGGCTAGACAACAAATACTATATGATATTTGATTCAGTAATAGCAGGCGAGTTTGGGATGCTAATTGTATTTCGCGAACAAAAACATTTCTTCAGTTAGCAATCATTCTTGCACTTTCTGCGTCCTATATCTACCAAAAGTCGTTGCTTGAATGGTATAAAAACATATCACGTCCCTTATGCTACCTTTCTCGCTTTACATCAAAAATGTCTTTTTGCAATGCCTAAGCGAAAGTGATCATTGTATGGTTGAATATGAATAGACTGATTTATGCCCTCAAATCATCTGACATGGCCAATGGTATGCGGTGCATGGTAAGGATGTCAGGTGTCGCTGCTTTCGCTTTCTTGGTTTCGAGTACTACTACCTGTTCATATTCAAGATCAAACTGCAAGAATTCACCATTAAAACTTTCCAGCATTTTTGCCAATTCTCTCACTTTTTTGATTAATTTTCCATTGAAAACAAGCACCAGAGTGTTGACAATATTTCATACCCAATATTAATATCAGCTACAAGCACATGAGAAGAAAAACAACAGTTACAACATCTTGAAGTGCAGGCAGCGATTCAAACTCTACAGGAGAGACCCCCTACCAGAACTCACCGTCGCTTACAGTCAACGAAGTGATGTCATATTTCGTTCCAACAGTCAATACTTGGATTTAGATGTAGGATATTCGAAATAAGAAATAAACGAACCAAAACAAGGAAGAAGAACGAAGAACAGAGAAAAAAAGAAGATATTTGGCGTTCTTTTTTAGGTTGATTAACTAATTAAAACTTAAATATTATTAAAAGTCAAAAATCCTAATTTATTGGGTGGATGAACTTATTAAAAGTGTGGATTAGAATAAAAATTACCTAAACACAAATACAATTCAGATCCTTTCCATGTACATTTTTGTTAGAATTTGTGATACAATATTTCCATTTGCTGAAGATTGGAAGATATTATTGATTATGGTGATAGAATATTTCCAATTAGAGAAGATTTGGGAAATATTGTTAATTTGAGTAATATAATATTTCCAACTGCAGAAGATTTGGAAGATATCAGAAATTTATTGCTCTTTTATTTGTAAAAGGGATAGGCAATAAATTACCTACATAAGTGGAAGGATTTGAAGAAGGTTTCTTTTTTGGAATTGTGAAGTAAGGAATTAATTCCCTAATTGGTGAGTTAAATAAGGAAGCCTATCAGGAGAATTGGAGAATTAATTAGGCATTGATTTATATCATAAATCAATTACTTCAACCCCAAGCATTAATCCTTATATATGGATAGGGATTAGGTGAATGTATCATCATCTCAAAAATGTAAGGTGTGTCATCTCTAAGAGTTCTTCTTCTTCCCTACTATCAGTCTTGTAATTTCTCTTATTGAGAAAAGTAATAAAATCTCCTCTCCCCAAGTGGACGTACACTAACAAGACGTTAGTGGAACCACTATAAACCTCTTGTGTTGTTTCTTTTATTGCTAGATCTGTGATTGCGTTGCTGGTGACTATCTGTTGTTTGTTTTGCCTCACCATCAATACGTTCCTATTCGTTTTTTTCACAACAATAGGTATCAGTAAAAGAATTAAAACTACTTCTTATGGGAAATGATGCTAGTTGTAGAGTCATGGGCGAAGAAACTGTGCAGATTCGCATATATGACGGGGTAATACGCACTTTGACAGGTGTCCGTTATGTTCCAGGTCTTCGGAAGTCAATGATATCTCTTGGGCTGTTGGCATTGAAAGGATGAGAAGTGACTATTGATAAGGATAGTCTAAGGGTTTCTAAGGGTGCATTTGTAGTGATAAAGGGAGATATGTTTCATAATTTGTATCTCCTGAAGGGAAGCACAGTACTTGGAGAGTCAAGGGTTGGAGCCTACAGTTCTCGTGGAGAAGATGTCAAAGCTAGGCATATGAGAAGGGAATTTGAGTTTCTGCATAGGCAGAATATGATCAAAGGGGAAAGCTTCAATAAGGTGGGATTTTGCCAAGAGGATGTGCTTGATAAGAGGAAGAACGGATCGTCTGAAGTTGGTCAGAGATCAAAGGAGAAAGCAGTGGATATGCATAAGTCTTTGTAGACTGCTAAGTTCGGGCGTTGCTCGAACTGGAATCGCTTATCGAAATGCTAGGTGCCACGTGGTGGCATGGTGTGGGGAGAGGGTTGAGATGGTTCATGGAGACGTTTGTTTTCATGGTGAAGATTGATAGGTCTTACTTGAAGGGGTTACTTTGTACACTTTGTTGGCAGGCGGTGGTGTTGCCGGAGTTTGTTGACAAAGTGCAATGGGTGATGGCCATGCCGAAGCTCATTGGGGGAAGTAACCATGGTGTCTTGTCTGAGAAGATGCTTAGAGTAAGAGGATGTAGGTAGATTTGGTAAGCTTTCAAGGAAATATAGTATCAAGGTGGAGATTGTTAAAATTTGTGATACAATATTTCCATTTGCTGAAGATTGGAAGATATTATTGTATGGTGATAGAATATTTCCAATTAGAGAAGATTTGGGAAATATTGTTAATTTGAGTAATATAATATTTCCAACTGCAGAAGATTTGGAAGATATCAGAAATTTATTGCTCTTTTATTTGTAAAAGGGATAAGCAATAAATTACCTACATAAGTGGAAGGATTTGAAGAAGGTTTCTTTTTTGGGATAGTGAAGTAAGGAATTAATTCTCTAATTGGTGGGATAAATAAGGAAGCCTATCAGGAGAATTGGAGAATTAATTAAGCATTGATTTATATCATAAATCAATTACTTCAACCCCAAGCATTAATCCTTATATAAGGATAGGGATTAGGTGAATGTATCATCATCTCAAAAATGTGAGGTGAATGGCGGCGCAACTTCCTTCATGGCGATTGCTCTAATTCTTCAACAACTTCATCGTCTCAGAGAAATAAATCAACATGAACTTGAGCTCTTCAAGCATTAAAGAGGGAAAACGACAAAGACTTCAGAAATTTGCAAAATCCAATCTTTCAGTTAGGTAAATCGCTTCAAACCTCTTGCTTTAAACTTAATTTGATGAATATTTGCTGGCATAAAAAGAAATCTGTTAACTTTAAACAGATTGAAACACGAACAAAACCTAATTCGAGCGGATTGAGAGCAACTTCAAAAATTTCGCTTTAATCTGGAACATATACTATTCTAGTGGATCTCTTGCTCAAATCTGCTGAATCCACGTTGAGTTCTTCTTTCAATCTGACAAAATTTGGTCTGGAAAGCGGTTTTGTAAGTATATCTGCCTTTTGATGTTGTGAAGGTATATATCCAACTCTTAGCTTTCCTTGAATCACTTGCTCTCTGATAAAATATAAGTCTAGTTCTATGTGCTTGGTCTTTGAATGAAGAATAGGATTAGAAGTTAATTAGATAGCACTGACATTATCACACCAAATCACGGCCTTTTTATCTGTCTTAACTTTAAGCTCACTTAATAATGATTCTATCCACAAAACATCTGCTGCTGCACTAGCAACACATCTGAATTCTGCCTCAGTACTTGACCTAGAAACAGTACTCTGTTTTTTTGCACTCCATGAAACAGGATTTTTTCCTAGAAAAATACAATATCCAGATGTTGATTTTCTATCATCAATATATGTTCCCCAATCAGCATCTGCATAGGTATTTATATTCAATGTGCTTCCTGTTTTGAATATGAGACCATGATCAAGAGTTCCTTTTAGATATCTAAGAATTCTTTTAACAGCAACCCAATGTGTATCTAAAGGATTTTGCATAAATTGACTTGCTTTATTGACACAATATGAGATATCAGGCCTTGTAATAGTAGCATACTGTAAAGCTCCAATGATGCTTCTATAAAATTTTGCATCATGAAATGTTTCTTCTTTATGTTTTGAGAGTTGACTGTTTGTGGTCATTGGAGTTGGAAGAGGATTAGCTTTATCCATTTTTGGTTTTTCAAGAATTTCAGATATGTACTTCTTCTGATTAAGATAAATTTCTGTTTTTGATCTTTTCACTTCAACACCTAGGAAGTAGCTTAAATTACCCAAGTCTTTGATAGAAAATTCTGCATGTAGTTTCATTGTGATATTGTCAATTTCAGCTTCGCTACTCCCTGTAATAATAAAATCATCAACATAGATTAATATATATGTTGTATCATTCTCAGAAAATTTTGTGAATATAGAATTATCAGATTTAGTAGGATTGTAGCCATAGTTGACTAGAGTTGACTTCAGTTTATCAAACCAAACTCTAGGAGCTTGCTTAAGTCCATAGATAGCCTTGTTGAGCTTGCACACTAGTTTAGAACTGTTGCTTAGACTGAATCCTTCAGGCTGTTGCATGAACACTTCTTCCTGCAAATCACCATTAAGAAAAGAATTATTAACATCTAATTGTCTGATGTTCCAATTTCTAAACAAGGCTATTGTCAATATTATTCTGATTGATGTGGGTTTCACAACAGGTGAAAAAGTTTCATTAAAATCAAATCCATACCTTTGTGAATACCCTTTGGCAAATAATCAAGCCTTAAATTTAGAAATTGAACCATCAGAATTTTTCTTTAGCTTATAAACCCATCTAATTATATTCTTATTCTCTGGTTTTTCAACCAGTGTCCAAGTTCCTTTCCTGATTAAAGCATCATATTCATCTTTCATGGCTTGTTTCCAGTTATCATGCTTAATTGCTTCATGAAAAGAAACTGGCTCATCTTGTAACACAGTAGTATTAATAGTTTTGGGTTTAAAAATACCACATTTTGCTCTAGTTAACATAGGACGTTGATTGATAATATCCCTGTTGGCAATGTCATGACTGACTTTCTCAGATTGTTCTCTAGCAGAAAATTGACCACTGCTTTCAACATTTTCATGAAATGTTTGACTTTGAATACCTGCATCATCATCAGTTAGATGCTCTTGACCTGGCCCTCTAGAGGGTACTGTGTGTTGAGAGCTAGTGATGGTGTCTCTTGCAGCTTGTTGAAGTGGCACCATTACTTGAATTTCTTCACGTAGTTCAGGTATAACCATTCTAGGCTCAACAACTTTTTTCTGTTGCTGTGTTTTTTTATGTTACTGAATGGATACATTTGCTCATTAAACCTTACATGTCTAGAAATATATATTCTGCCATTTTTGTCTAGACATTTATAACCCTTCTGTCTATTACAATATCCAAGAAATGAACATGGAGTAGACCCGAAATCTAGTTTGTGTGTGTTGTATGGTCTTAAACAAGGAAAACACTGACACCCAAAGATTTTTAAATGATGATAATCTGGTTTGACTTTAAACAAGACTTCTTGAGGACATTTAAGTTTCAAAACTTTTGTTGGTAATAAATTTATCAAATGAACAGCTGTATCAAAAGCATCAGGCCAATATTTCAGTGGCATTGAAGCTTGTGCTAATAAAGTCAAACCAGTTTCTACAATATGTCTGTGTTTCCTTTCTATTAAACCATTTTGTTCAGAGGTGTATGGGCATGTGGTTCTATGATTAATACCTTTTTTCTCAAAAAATGACTTTAATGGCAAAAATTCCCTTCCACCATCAGTTTGAAAGGTATTCACATGATAACCAGTCATATTTTCAACTTTAGTAATGTACTGTATGACCACATTACTTACTTCAGTCTTAGACTTTAGCATATATATCCAGGTAAATCTAGAGTAGGCATCTATGAAAGAAATATAATATTTGTAACCAAGAACAGAACTAGTGTGTGCAGGACCCCATAGGTCAATAGCCACTAATTCAAGTGGTTTAGTATAGTTTGTATATGAGTTTGGAAATGCAAGTTTATGAGATTTTCCCAATTGACAAGAAGAACAAATATATGAGTCAGTTATATTGCTAACATTCAAATTGTTATCACTCATAATTTTTTGACAATCTTAACACTTGGATGTCCTAACTTGCAATGCCATAAATCAAATTGCTCACTACACACAGAATCATTTACAAGGGTTACTAGACATTCCTTATCAGCACAATTAGAGTTTCTAAGATTTGCAACATCAAATCTGTATAATCCTTTAAACTCATTACCCTGCAAAACAATTTCTTGTGCCAGAATATCTTTGACAATGCAAGAATTTGGATAAAATTCAAAGTATACATTATTATCTTTTGCAAATTGGGAAACACTCATTAAATTCTTTTTAATGGAAGGAACCCTTAATAAATTTTTGAAGATGAGTTCTTTGGGTCCTTTTAAACTTGCATTTCCAGTATGTGTAATGTGAGCTACTTTACCATTACCAACTAAAAGATTCTGCATATCTTTGTATTCCTTGTTACCCAAGTTTAGATTATTCAGATTGTTAGTAATATGACTAGTCGCCCCTGAATCTGGATACCAGCAATCTTCAGCAACATCATCAGTAGAGGTAGAATCTGTATTAGTATTTTCTGTCTGATTTTTATTGCTGTCTTTCTTCACATTCACCATGTTAACACTTGAATTGTTACTAGTCTGTCCTGGATTAACACTGGAATTGTACCTAAAATAGCACCTATTTGCACTATGACCAAATTTGTTACAAATTTGACATCTAATTCTGGTATTATTATTATTCCTTCCTCTGCCTCTGCCACGATTTGACTGACCATCTCTCTGGAAGCTAGGCTGATTTTGATTTCTTGAAGTATTACCTTGATTTTTACCCCTTCCATAGGCAGTAAAGTTAACTGACAGATCTGAATTGATGTTTCTCTTATGATCAATTCTGCCTTCATGGGCCAGTAAAATTGAATGAACATATTGTAAATTTGGTGTAGGATCCATAGACAAAATAATTGCTGATACAGCTTCATAATCATCATCCAAACCACTTACGATAGATAGCACATGTTCAGATTCAGGAATTTTCTGTCCTGCTGAATTTAATTGATCACAAATATTTTTTACCTTTAGCAAGTACTCGTTCATTATTGAATCACCTTTTCTAACACTGTGAAGTTGTCTTTTGAAATGCATGATTCAAGCAGATGATTGTGCTGAGAAATTTCTTTCTATTGTAGACCATACCTCATTTGCAGTTTTAATACCAATTAACTGAGGTAAAATGCTTGCACCTATTGATGACATCATCCATGCACAGATGAGACTGTCTTGCCTTTGATATGACCGAAATTCTGGATTTTGAACTAATTTATCTTCATTATCTCTAATGAATCTTGGTGGTATTATCTTGGTTCCATATATATAGTCATCTAGACCATAACCTCTAATTGCAGTTTCTACCTGTAATTTCCATAACAGGTAATTTGATTCATCAAGTTGGATGGAAATAAACTGGCTTTGCGGTTTGATGATTGATTTCATCAAATTTTGAATTGGATCAATTGGATTCTGTGCTGTAGAAACACGAGCACTGGACATATTGGCACTATTTGCATTTCAGGTTCTGCCATGACTGGACTAAGCACAGAATAGGTAAGAATCTGAACTGAAAACCTTGAATTGTGATTTTAAGGAAAACAAAATTTGGTTTGATCTCTGTAGCAAACTCGAGGACCTAAATGATGAATAATCAGCAAGAATCTTGAAAAGATTTAAGTGAGTAAACTGATAAGTCCTCCTGGATGGCTCTTTGATCAATCTGAAACAATTTCTTTAACTTCTTGATCGGTTTTCTTGAGTGTTCAGAAGCTTTTGTCTCTCAGTTTCAAAGAAGAATGGTTGCAGCCTGTAGAAATTCAAGGCGAGGCACTATTCTCTTATTAAAACCAACAACTCTCAAATGAAAAGATAAAATTCTTAGATGAGAGGATCCAAATGATGAATCTACTCTGATGGATACAAATCTCTGATAAACAGAGATAGTTTCTTGAATAGGATCGAGCTATTGATGCTGTTAAGCACAATTCAGATTGCTCTGATACCAAGTTGAAAATTTGAATTACTTGAATTTAACAGAGAGAACTTTTTATTATTATGAACGAAAGATGTAAAATGTTTTTGTATATCTGATATGTTACAAAACTGTACAATGCAATGCTATTTATAATAGCAGACAGAAAAAACAAGGATAATGGGCCAAGCCCAGTTGAAGCGGGGAAGAAAAAATAAGAGATACCGACCCAATAAGATTAGTATCGTTATTTTAATTGTGTGATCTCTAAGAGTTCTTCTTCTTCCCTACTATCAGTCTTGTAATTTCTCTTATTGAGAAAAGTAATAAAATCTCCTCTCCCCGAGTGGACGTACACTAACAAGACGTTAGTGGAACCACTATAAACCTCTTGTGTTGTTTCTTTTATTGCTAGATCTATGATTGCGTTGCTGGTGACTATCTGTTGTTTGTTTTGCCTCACCATCAATACGTTCCTATTCGTTTTTTTTTTCCACAACAATTTTTAGGCTATGCCAATGGGTTCAAAGGCTACAAGTGTCTTGATAAAAATGGAAGGAAACTTATATTAAGACATGCGATATTTAATGAATGTGTTTTCCTATTTAACAAAGAATATGGAAAGGTTACATGTAAAGTATATAATCCAAAGCAGTCAATACCAAACATAGATTGCAATACCAAACATAGATTGCAGTTCAGATATATTATTAGTGTAATGATAAGGGCACCCCGTTTTCTGCTATGGGATACCATTTCTACCGCCGAACAGTTTTTTTTTTTTTGCGTTCGGCGGTTCACCACCGGAACCCATTCTGTTCGGCGGTTCGTGGTAGCCCCTGGGCACTTTTCGGGGTGCCCTTATCATTACACTATTATTATACCTGTTCTAGAGAAGAAATGGACAGGTATGTTGAGCAGTGAAGACCAGAGAGACACTCAACACACAATGCCTTCAAGCGAGCTAGGTCATGAGTCAACTCAAAGCACAAAGGACGTACATCTCAAGTTAACCAAACCAAAACCAACAACCTAGTGACATGGACATGGGCAGTGCTGAAGGATACTCTGACACAAGTGACAGTGTACCCCAGCCAGTAAATGAATCCAGACATAACATGATCACTAAAGCAAAGAGTGACATCTTTAAACCAAAAATATACACTGTCATAAATGAGCCAACATCATACAAACAAGCTATTCAGGATGATGAATGGAAAATATCCATGTGGGATGAATACAATGCCCTGGTAAAAAACAAAACTTGGGAATTTGTTTCCAAGCCAAGAAATAAAAATTATCATTGAGTGTAAATGGACCTTTAGGGTCAAAACAAATCCAGGTATACGAATTTTAAGGGATTTAAATGGGTATAAGTACAAGCTCCTAACGAATTTTAAGTTGAAACAACACTTCCCAATATACGAATATAAAAGCCATAGAACAATTTGAACGAACGCAATTTCTTTCTTTTATTATTATCATACTTTATATTTTAAACCGAAATTATATGCTCAGTGATGGACAAAGAATTAGAACATTTTTGAACATCACACTCAAGTCAACACGCCTACTAAAATAACAGAACATATCTAAATTTAAGTGATGCTTGTTTCTGAATGTGTATGATTTAAGACGGGTGAAAATGAATATATAACTGATATGGATATAATTTAAGACAGTGCTGAAGCAATTCAAACAGCCAACTTTCATGTATTATTTTGTTCCAAGTTATTATAATGGCCGATACTTTCTTCTCTTTTCTTTGTTCGTTTAACTGCGCTTTTGATCTGAGTTTAGCTGCTGTTTTAATTAGATGAACATGCTAATATAATGATACATATATATAACAATCAGTACAATACATCAGTTCAACTGAAACATATATAGGTACCAAGAACATACAATATACCAGTACTAACAATCTATATATCAATAAGGTCAACCTAAATATAGTCTAGCTATGCTTCCGGCATCGATAGATCATGATGCTAGTACAAACAGCAAATCTCTTCACTGTAGTGGCTGATCAGGCGGCAGTTTCCAGTCGGTCAAGCTGGGCCGAGTCCAACCCCCATCAGTCCTCAAAGCAGATTCCCCTGCTGCACCATACTCCGACCTCACATGCCTGACCACCTCACCACCACCACCATGCCCTTTGTCTCCAGCCTTGCCATAATGATCTTTTGCATGCATTAAGTTGACTGCTGCACTGCTCTGCTTCTTACTATACTTTGCTGTAGAGCCGTCATCGACCATGGCAGTAGGCTCTGCATGGTGATTTGGTTTCCACCATTTCTTCACCAATGATCTCGACCTGTTCACCCCCTTGTTATAATTATAAGCTTGCTTGCCCTGTTCAGCCATTTTTTGTTGATTATTGTACCATGGTGCTTGGCCCTATATATAAACGAGGAAATGGGAGTATGCTAGCTGTTTTTATTTTATGTTTTCTTTTGAATGCATCATCCTAGTAGAATCACATTCTTGCTTTTTTTTTTTTTTTTTTTTTGTTTTTTTTTGTTTTATAAACGCGTGCTTTGAGGCCAAATTTTCCGTCGTCTAATACGACTCTCTACAGCACATAGGTTAATAGGTAAAAGCAAGCACGCGTCAGTATAATTCGTATCAGATTTCAACATGTGTTTAGGGGGCAAAAAGATTGTAACTTTTGAGTCCTGGACCTGGAGAGTCGTGAGGTGGGTAAACTTCTTCTTTTTTCCGGTTGTGGAAAGGAAAGTAAGCCGTTCAAAGTGAATGTACAGCAAAAAAGAATAATGGGTCGGCGTATTTGATTATGGCCATCAAATATACAATGTGGGATTTAAAAGCAGTGGTATTTGTCGATCGGTTTGAAAACCTAGCTATGTTCTACGATGGACGCATCAAGCTCTTAGACATATATGGAAAATGGAAATTATATATGTGCCATGCATGTATAAAATGGTAGGGCTGTGCTACTCTCAGGACGCACCAATTGTTCTGTCCCCATTGTCTCTGTCCTTCCATGTCCCATCCAATCACAGCCTCCTAATTTTTATTTTTTGCAGTTAAATCCTTTAATTGTTGGGGGACTTAAATGCAAAAAAGCGAAAATAGGGAGATTTGAGTGAAAGGACATGGGATACAGGGGAAATGAGAACAGAAGAATTGGTCTCCTCTCTGGAACCTGTCGGTGTCAGTGGGTATCTGTACTGGCATGCACACTAAAGAAAACAAAAGTAACTGCCAATTGCAATGGAGCAAGTTGGATAAAACAAGGAATCCTGGAACTTCATTTCTTGTGAATGAGATTATAGGATTGTTGACTTGTCTCGGAGAAAATGAAATAGATGGACATATAACGTTTCAGCATTAGGATTGACAATTGGTGGGTTTCTCTTGCCTCAGACTCGATTCGGACTTTTTAAACTTCACTCAACACCCACTCCGTAAACCCGGTACGGGTCTGAAATTTCGCCCCGTACCCGAAACCCTTACGAGTCAGGTTATGCCCATCCCACGATCCGGTGATATTGTGTTCTAATGTACACAAATTTATATACTTATAGTTTTTATCACTAAATTATATATATATATATATATATATATATATATATATATATATATATATATATATAATGTATTCACAATGATAAGAAAATATAATAAAATGAGTTTTAAGATAAATGTTTAAAATATATGCATTTGTTATTATATGTTTATCATTGACACAACTTAATAATATGAAAATTTTATAGTTTGTTGACCGAAAAATATAATATTCAAGTTATAACCATGTATACCTAAGAAGATTAAAAAGCAATCGTTATAGTTATAAGTGTTTTAATGATGTTTCAATCATACGAGTCGGGTTGGGGTGGGTTAGTCATGCTCCAAACCTATACGCGAACCTTCAAAAGTGGGTCACGGGTCTATCCAGCCGTTCCGAAGACCCTTTGGGGCTTGTCTAGATGGATCAAAACAGGAGCGGGTCAAGCAGGTTTGGACCCTAGACCCGCCCCATTGTCAACCCTATTCGACATGTTATCACATTATGTTCACATGGCTCATTCCATCTTTGCATTATATTGGGCCTTGGCCCATTTTGCTGTTAGACCTATTAGACGTGTATAAATACACGTGAACAATGTACAAACTATTATTATTTTGAAAACAATTCAATGGCCTATTAGCCGTATCATCTTCTGTTTTCATCAACAATGGCCGAAGACATAATTCTTTCAGGATCCACGGCAAGAACTACGCCAACACAGAATTCAGTAAGCCAAGGAGTCCTGAAAGCAATAATTAAACCACAGAGTCAGATATTTACAACACAACTAGATGAAATGAACTTCTTGATGTGGAAATTTCAAATTGAAACTGCCATCAAGGGCTATGGTCTTGAGGATTATGTGTTTAACACCCCTGTTATTCCACCCAGTTATGTAAATGACAGTGAATTAAACTGAATAGTAACAATGAGTACATGACATATCAAAGACAAGATAACTTGATCAGTTCTTGGCTCCTCTCATCTGTTAGACCAAATATCTTGCCTTAATTAATTGGGTGCAAGACCACTCATGAAATATGGCAGGCAATAAAACAAATTTCACGTTTGCAATTTGCAGCCAAAGTCATGAGCTATAGGAGGCAACATCCGAAAATGATCAAGAAAGGTGAAATGTGCATAAGAGAGTGTACACTAGGGTTGAGCTTTATTTGGTTAAACCAAATAAACCAAC
This sequence comes from Allium sativum, assembly GCA_030737875.1. Lineage (NCBI taxonomy): Eukaryota > Viridiplantae > Streptophyta > Magnoliopsida > Asparagales > Amaryllidaceae > Allium > Allium sativum. Next base: position 550,578,214 of record CM060916.1, read on the forward strand.
CAAACCAGTTTATTTTGGTCGGTTTGGCTTGGTTTTGAAATTAGTTCGATTTGTAATTGGTTCGAAAAAATATTTAGTTTGGTTATCGGTTTATCCAACTTAATCAAACTTGTATGATACTTTCAAAATTATCGATATTAAAATAAATATTTTAGGTTAGTTTAGTTATCCATGTAAATTTTAATCATCACATATGTGTCAAAATTACTTTTAAAATTCATAAGAATCATAAATAATAGTAATCTAATCATATATTTATAATTTATTTCAAATTATAGTTAATATTATAATCTTCAAGTCTAAAATATTTTTAACTCGGTTAAATCGGATAACAAGCCGAACCAACCAAAATTTATTTGGTTAGTTTGGTTTTGATTTTTATCCGTTTCAATTCGGTTTGACAATTTTCATCATTGGATAAACAGAACCAACCAAACTCTCAAGCCTAATATACACTGAAGGTAAAAATACTGTGTGATCAATTAGCTACTTCAGGACACAAAGTCGCTGACTATGAACAAATTCTTACTAAATGGTTTGGATGATGAATACGAAGGCATAGTGGATGTCCTATCCACCACAAAACTTTCATTTCCTACAATTTGTTCAGTCAACCCTACTATTCATGAGGAAAGATTGAAACAAAAGAAAGTCAGTGCCTACTCAGCTAATCACGTTGCCAACAGCAAGAAAAAGAACCAAGACAGAAACACTAATAATAACAGAAATCAGCAAAGTATAAACCAGAGAGGTAGTTTCAAGCCAAGATGTAACACCCCGCATTTTTAATATAATTAAAAATGAAATAAAATTTATGAAAATATGCTTATACAGGTAAATAATTGTGATGTATAATGAGAATTAATTAATGCATGGAAGAGAAGAAAAATTAATTCGATAATAGTGTGTGTAATGGAGAAGATAGTAAAATAAGGATATTTAATTTAAATATCAGGAATTAAGTAAAATGGACATCACCATTGCGTTCCTCTCGAAATTTTACATGAAATAGAGTCCGAGTTTTCGAAAACCGGAGTCCGTATGAAGGAGTTATGACCTCCCGAAGTTTCAGCGAAAAATCAGAAAACAGCCCAGCCTATAACAGAAAAAAAAATGACCAGGTCGACCCACAGGTCGACCATAGTGTCGACCCCTCCTTGGGGAGGTCGACCTGTAGCGACGTGGAGCAGGAATTTTGGTCCAGAAGCTGGAAATTCGCCCCATAAGCTGTTCAGGTTCATTTTTGAGCACCTGGATGAGTTTTTGGGCCTGGTACGTTGGTCTAACACCTATATAAACATCCTAGGCTCATTGTAAACTCCTCAACAATTCATGGCAAGGCCATGGCTCTCTTCTAACTTGATTTCTTCTTCCTCCTCAAGATATTGATCTAAATAAATCTTAGATCTATTCTTCTCTCTTTTCTCTACAACATCTATTCTTAAAATTAAAAAGAATGAGATCTAGAATTACTACAACCATGAATAAAAAGAAAAGAGGCTTAGATCTAAATCACTGCGCAAAGAGAAGGAATTCAGATCTGCAACCTACGCCACATATGAAATCAAAGATAAATAGAATTGGACATGAAATCAATCAAAGATGAATCAAAAGCAACAAAAAGGGGGAAATCGGTTCGAAGATTAATCTCGTTCCTATTTTGAAGATGACAAACACTGTGAGTGGAGTTATAATACACTTTTTGTGTAAAATTATGATTTATCGTTCAAACATTCCCTATGTAAACGCGAAATGAAATTATTGTGGAAATTGGATCTGTAATGTTTAATATTGTCATGTGTTCGCTTTTAATTATTATACCTACGATTATGTCCTCTTTTATTCTCCCTTGGATGATGAATACGAAGGCATAGTGGATGTCCTATCCACCACAAAACTTTCATTTCCTACAATTTGTTCAGTCAACCCTACTATTCATGAGGAAAGATTGGAACAAAAGAAAGTCATCAGTGCCTACTCAGCTAATCACATTGCCAACAGCAAGAAAAAGAACCAAGACAGAAACACTAATAATAACAGAAATCAGCAGAGTACAAACCAGAGAGGTATTTCAAGCCAAGATGTAACACCCCGCATTTTTAATATAATTAAAAATTAAATAAAATAATTGAAAATATGCTTATATAGGTAAATAATGGTGATGTATAATGAGAATTAATTAATGCATGGAAGAGAAGAAAAATTAATTCGATAATAGTGTGTGTAATGGAGAAGATAGTAAAATAAGGATATTTAATTTAAATATCAGGAAATAAGTAAAATGGACATCACCATTGCGTTCCTCTCGAAATTTTACATGAAATAGAGTCCGAGTTTTCGAAAATTGGTGTAACACCCCGCTTCCGCTAGGGTCACTCGCAAAGGAATGCACTAGCTTTAGAGGGGCATTATTGGTAAACATGCACAGAAATATCACAAGACAGAACATCTAAAATAGCGGAAGAAAAATCGAACTTTCATAAACATTAATAATTAAGGTCTAAAGCCTTTTACAACAGAGTACATCAAAAACCTGTCTTGCAATAGTAAAGAAGCATAAAGACTTTTTCACAAATTATTCCCCAAGTAAAAACCGTAAAGTAGCCATAGCCAAGATAAGTCCAAGCTATCCATGATGACCTTCAAGCAGAAGAAGTCTGAACTAAACAACAGCATTTCCTCCCTGTAACCTGGGGGGGGGAAACGGAAGAAAAGAGGCGAAACAAAACGGGTCAGTCAAAAAGACTGAGTAAGCCCTATCTACTATCAGCATAAAAACTAGTAAAGTTAACTGACATGAGAAACTGAGATGAACATAAGCATGATAACAAGATAGATAAGCTAAATCAAAATAACAGGATGAACTACTGAACTTAGATAAACTAAGGTGTCATGATAAATTACGATGTCAAGATAAAACAAGGTATCACATTGTCAGGTTTCTATCAAGTATAATATCCCCAAGATATCTATCACGTATAACGTCCCATGTATCTATCCTGTATGCCCGCTCTGCACCTACCGTACTAGTATCCCCACCGTGTCATGTGTTAACCAAGAATGACCCTTACTCAAAAGGTCGTGTAATGGTCCATGTCAACCTAATATATCGCATATATAGGTTACTTCAACTTGTCTGTTTTATTCCATGTAAGTATTTAGCCCCTTGCCGTAGACCATACGGGCTTTCCCATGAGATTTTATATTACTTTAACATAGTTCCATGATCCTTAAGATCGGTTTGGACTGTTACCCTAAACCTAGCTAGGGTCTTCCAACATGAATTATCGTCTGTACAACTAGGACTTATGCTACCCAGGGCTACTAGGGATTACGCTTACCTATTGCACGTCTTCGCATCTCGGTTTTGGGTTCAACCACCTAGGGCCACTAGGGATTACGCTAACCGCCAACCGCGCCCTTTTTCCCACGCATTCATCGTGAATCGTTTTTCCATGACTGTATGCACATGTATCACATCGTGCCATCCGAGTCCTGTCACAGGGCAGGTCAAGAAATACAGGACTCGGTCGGGAGCTTTTGGTTTATCTGCCGATGCAGATGCTAAGGTCTGTTTTTCTATACGTGACTATGGTCCCACGCGACCCCTCCCTCAACTAGCGAAAGACAAGACAGGATAAATCCTGTACGAGAACACACTACTGGCCAACCCCCAATCCGAGCCTTACCGCAACCATAATTAGATAGCAATTATGGTCTATTGGGTGTTCTCTGCCTTTCCGTACGTACACGCTTGACCAAAGATGGTAGGTAGCCTGACGAAAAATGCTATCTAGGGTACGACCGTGTCTCGTCGACTATACCCTATCCATCCCCGTCTTTAGGTTGCTCGAATAGCAACCAAGGCATACTCTTGGTTCTTCTAACGCAGACCTTAACCTCTCATGAGCCTAGTATAATTACCTGGCAGCTCACAGAGGGATCCCAAGAATATCCTCACGTTTCCCGAAGCCGCTGCTTCGTTACCCAGTTCGCTGGAGCCTTTATCTAAATCAGATACTTGCTCCTACTCGTATACTTAAACGATGACCTACCGTATCAGGTTACTCATCTGTCTATGAACTGGTCTAAATTTCCTTGACTAAGAATCATTACTTAGTTATCCTTCAACTAAGGTTTACCACTTAGCCTTATTCCCGTTATCCTTGTTAACTACGGTTATCCACCTAATTCTCCGAATTAGGGTTTATATAATAGATTAAGTGTCACTTAAGTTCATGACTTAATCCCGTCTACAAATCATGTCAAAATTGGCTAAGTATCCAAGTCCAAGACTTAACCCTACAAACCATGCTCAAGTTGGTTAAGTATGTATTAACTTGACCCCATCAAATTACTGAGTCAAATTGGTCAAGTGTATTCAAACGATTCGTGACTTAGCCTTATCATGTCTTCATGTTAGATTGGTTAAGTATAGGTTAACTTAACCTCGATAAATTCACGGGTTAGATTGGTTAAGTATAGGTCACTTAACCACATCAAATTAACGAGTTAGATTGGTTAAGTATAGGTCACTTAACCACATCAAATTAACGGGTTAGATTGGTTAAGTATTTAACTTAACCCCATTAAACTACCAAGTGGGATTAATTAAGTTTAGGTTAACTTAACCCCATCCGATTATCATGTTTAGACTAATTGAGTCTAATCTTAACCCCATCCATTAACTGTATCTTTTGGTTAAGTGTCATTAAGGAAACTTACTTAACCTTACCAAGTTATCGCGTTGGATTGATTAAGTGTTGGCTAACTTAACCCCGTCCACTAGTCGTATAAAAATGGTTAAGTGTCATTAGGCAAATCAAATCACTTAACCTACACAACCTTGTCATGTTTTGTTAAGTATCATTAGCCTAACCAAATTACTTAACCCACTTGTCCATGTCATATTTGGTTAAGAGTCATTAATCAAATTAACTTAACCCTATCATGTGGCATTAATTACTTAATGCACCCCAACCTCTCACATTAGACTTTGTTGTGGTTACTAGTTAAGCCGGTCGGTTCCGGGTAGCTTTACACCACAACTTGGTCTAACCTCGGGTTCAAGCACAACATGACCAACTTCTCACATTGGGTCCTATTGTTTGCAACTACTAGTTAGGCCGGTCGGTTCCGGGTAGTTTTACGTTGCAAACTCAACCCAACCTCGAGTTGGCCACTTTCATGTTTAGTCTAGTGTCATGCTCATATTCAAGTTTTCAAGCAATTAGGTAGACCTAACTTAATAGGTAAATTCCCAATGGGTAGACCTAACTTAATAGGTAAATTCTCAAGCTTATGTTTTTTATGCATACTCACATGTCAACTTCCATGTTATATTTCAAGTCATGTTTTCAAGTATAAACACATGTCATATTTAACGTTACATGTTGTCATGTTTATATCCATTTACCCAAATCATGTTCATGTCATTATGTTTTCCCATAATGCGACCCCAACACTTTTAAACTCGCATATACGTTCGCAACAACGTAATGGATTAGAAGAATGGACTTGGCAAAGGCATGGCAAAAAATGGATATTAAGCCACAAGTTAATCATGGTGGCAAATGAGGCACATATGTGTTCATTAACTTGCATGTTACATTCCTAAGCCTCAAAAACATGCATAAACCCAAACTTGGCACATAAACAAATCATGGTGACAAAAGACATGGAATGATGACTAGTAACTCGCATATATCATCATATAAGGGTTATGACTTCATATGCAAGTTGACATAAAGATTATGAATGTTCTCATGTTGCATAATGCAACATTTCAACATAAAGGTTGTAGCTTTTTGCTCATAAGATCAAGATAATGACTTCATAAACTTGCATGACATGATAGCATATATCATTCTCAATGATCAAACCCAAACTTGCAACATGAACATTTAACTACATAGTTAATATCTAAGAGTAGGGAAAGGCTTACATTGCTATGAAGGCCTAAATCGATTAAACTAAAGCTTGTGATGAAGCCTATGCATGCCATCACCCAAAAACCCAAAGATGAACCCTCCAAATCAATAAAACCCCATCTTTATGAACAAAGATCAAAGCTTTTGCCTTGAAATCAACTTGAGAAGCTCTCATACTAACATAAGGACTCTCTAATACTCTCATGATCATGAAACCTCTCATAGAAATGAAGTGGAGGCTAGGATAGTTGAGTGGAGGCCATGAGAGTAGAAATTTTGCCATAGTTTAGTTGCATGAGTGAATAATGAGGGTTTAGGGGTAGGTTAGGGGCTTATTTATAGAGATTAGGATTAGTTAGGACCCTTAGATTAACCCTAGGACCAACCTGAGCCGTCAGATTTCAAACCAGGCCCAAAAACCTAGCCAACATAGAAAATAGGTGCACCAGGCAAAACTGCCCGGCCACCATAGGTCGACCCCCAAGTCGACAGGGCTGTCGACTTGGGTCAAGCAGGTCGACTCCCAAGTCGACAGGGCTGTCGACTTGGGGCATCTGGCGGGAATTCTTCCCGCCTAGCCTTCATGCCCTAGTTTTCGAAATTAGAACTCGTTTTTGAACTTGAATTTTCTGAAAACTTCGTCGGACCATAACTTGGTCATACGGACTCCGATTCTCGAAAACTCGGACTCTATTTCGCGTATTTTTCCGAGACGAACGCAATGGCATAGCCCGTTTTACTTGATTCAGAATTTAAAATTAAATTCTGCCTTGATTCTCGTCTTAATCAGGTTATCGAAATACGGGTTGTTACATTCTCCCCACCTTTTAGGATTTCGTCCCCGAAATCTCCAAGTTAGGAAGAACATATCCTACCATCCATCATCCATCTACTCAAAACATCATCCACAAGCAGCCATTGTCCTTAGATGATTTCTAATGCTGTATGAATATATGCAAAACGTGTGTGTACATGTTCCTTAGCTAATGCTAATGATCAGGCCTGAATAATCTTTCTAATGCAAAAATATGTATAGTGCCATGAATCCAACATGTATGCAAATAGTCCTAGTCATATAGACACTATATGTGTGCACAATCATTCATTCATATGAAACAACCGCATGATAATACATTCGATTTCATCCATAAACAAGTATAAATACTCGTGCATATGCAATATGAAATGTGACCGAGTCGAGCTAGTACCTAATGTGTATTCGCGCATCCACGAGCAACCACTTGCAACCACTTGCAACCATATCAATCATAACATGTTTCAAATACATGTTTACATCCATAGGGTTCTACCTAGGATTCCCTGAAACAGGGTCGAGAAGATAAACAAGACAAACTCCTTACGGGGTTTGTAACAGAAAATAGGACCGAGAGGATGTCCACCAAAGATAGCCTACAAGCAAGCTCTACAGAAAACAGGGGTCAAGGATACACTCCCAAAAAGAGATATCATGCGCGTATCTAGTCTTTGACCATCAAAGTCGTACTTCCTTGAGCTCAATTCCATTGTGCCTTGACCGTCTTTTAACTTCGCGATTTCGTAGCTTCTTATTTCCTGTTTCCATAACATGAGCTAGAACTCATTTCTTCATCGCCTCTCGTTCCACTTGCACTTATCCTCTTTCTAGAATACTTGACGCAAACAGGACTGCGTACTCATGATCTCATGCAAGCTTTCCAAAATTCACTAGTGAATCTCGGACCTCGTACCACAAGGTATTCCACGTAGGAGAACTTTCTCTTGAAAGTAAACAGATGTCAACCAGGTTATCAAGCGCACTTACTAGGGTGACTTCTATAACCCATGCATAAGTGAAATAAACCCTCCGTCTTATTGGTGAACACCACTCAATCGGGCTTCAAATTTCCAATAAAGGCATCAAGGGATTCCAAGTAACTAATCATGACCGAACCCAAAAGGTTACACGAGACTTCGAGGGTACTACCAAGGCTAGTCAAGAGTCTAACTACCCTCCTATCAAAACCGAGAGTGGCACCCCCTACTGGATAACCACTTTACCCCTAGAATCCATCCATAGCTTATAAACATAAGCATTATTTTCAAACTCAACTTTTGGCATAGACATTCTCAAATCCCAACAGGTCATGAATAAATGGACCGTTTCTCCACAGGACTTGAGACAAAAATGGGATTCTCTATTACGCTAGTACTTAAGGTGCAGAGACTCAACTATCTGAGCAGACTTAAATGATACGATGATCAAAACAAAGTCCTAACGGGATGATAGAGAAGAAAAGCTAAACCTTTAACAAGATCGTTACCCTCCTTCCGAGGTACCCTAGAAATGAGAGCATACTATTGCCCTCCCGATGATCTTGTCCTTGTCCCATGATACTTAACTATCCACCCCGTTTCACCATGCCAAAGGTACTCTCTCGTCATGGGTTTCATTGTTCATCTTTCTCTCTCATTCTGGGTTGAGCCATACCAGCAAGTTGCTCATCCTTAAGCTCGTATCCTTTATCCTCTTTCTCACAATCCTTTCTTATAACGCGGCCACTGGTCTCTCGAGAACCACCTCCATCGCATGGAAAGCACTTCCGTAGGTAGAGAAGACTAGTCGCAGTTAAAACTACTGTGACTACAGATGGAGGAAAGAAAGGAAAAGAGACTCAATTAAGGAAACAAGGATAGTGCTAATGGCCTTTGGGGAATAGCCTTTTTCTTTTAAAAGAAAATTTTCTTGAAAAATGCTTCTTTGTAAACGATTTTCAAATAGTTTTCAGAAGGTCTTTAAAAACTTTTGCCCAGTCTGGTAACCTTCTGCTCTGATACCAAATGTAACACCCCGCCTCCGCTAGGGTCACTCGCAAAGGATTGCACTAGCTTTAGAGGGGCATTATTGGTAAACATGCACAGAAATATCACAAGACAGAACATCTAAAATAGCGGAAGAAAAATCGAACTTTCATAAACATTAATAATTAAGGTCTAAAGCCTTTTACAACAGAGTACATCAAAAACCTGTCTTGCAATAGTAAAGAAGCATAAAGACTTTTTCACAAATTATTCCCCAAGTAAAAACAGTAAAGTAGCCATAGCCAAGATAAGTCCAAGCTATCCATGATGACCTTCAAGCAGAAGAAGTCTGAACTAAACAACAACATTTCCTCCCTGTAACCTGGGGGGGAAACGGAAGAAAAGAGGCGAAACAAAACGGGTCAGTCAAAAAGACTGAGTAAGCCCTATCTACTATCAGCATAAAAACTAGTAAAGTTAACTGATATGAGAAACTGAGATGAACATAAGCATGATAACAAGATAGATAAGCTAAATCAAAATAACAGGATGAACTACTGAACTTAGATAAACTAAGGTGTCATGATAAATTACGATGTCAAGATAAAACAAGGTATCACATTGTCAGGTTTCTATCAATTATAATATCCCCAAGATATCTATCACGTATAACGTCCCATGTATCTATCCTGTATGCCCGCTCTGCACCTACCGTACTAGTATCCCCACCGTGTCATGTGTTAACCAAGAATGACCCTTACTCAAAAGGTCGTGTAATGGTCCATGTCAACCTAATATATCGCATATATAGGTTACTTCAACTTGTCTGTTTTATTCCATGTAAGTGTTTAGCCCCTTACCGTAGACCATACGGGCTTTCCCATGAGATTTTATATTACTTTAACATAGTTCCATGATCCTTAAGATCGGTTTGGACTGTTACCCTAAACCTAGCTAGGGTCTTCCAACATGAATTATCGTCTGTACAACTAGGACTTATGCTACCCAGGGCTACTAGGGATTACGCTTACCTATTGCACGTCTTCGCATCTCGGTTTTGGGTTCAACCACCTAGGGCCACTAGGGATTACGCTAACCGCCAACCGCCCCTTTTTCCCACGCATTCATCGTGAATCGTTTTTCCATGACTGTATGCACATGTATCACATCGTGCCATCCGAGTCCTGTCACAGGGCAGGTCAAGAAATACAGGACTCGGTCGGGAGCTTTCGGTTTATCTGCCGATGCAGATGCTAAGGTCTGTTTTTCTATACGTGGCTATGGTCCCACGCGACCCCTCCCTCAACTAGCGAAAGACAAGACAGGATAAATCCTGTACGAGAACACACTACTGGCCAACCCCCAATCCGATCCTTACCGCAACCATAATTAGATAGCAATTATGGTCTATTGGGTGTTCTCTGCCTTTCCGTATGTACACGCTTGACCAAAGATGGTAGGTAGCCTGACGAAAAATGCTATCTAGGGTACGACCGTGTCTCGTCGACTATACCCTATCCATCCCCGTCTTTAGGTTGCTCGAATAGCAACCAAGGCATACTCTTGGTTCTTCTAACGCAGACCTTAACCTCTCATGAGCCTAGTATAATTACCTGGCAGCTCACAGAGGGATCCCAAGAATATCCTCACGTTTCCCGAAGCCGCTGCTTCGTTACCCAGTTCGCTGGAGCCTTTATCTAAATCAGATACTTGCTCCTACTCGTATACTTAAACGATGACCTACCGTATCAGGTTACTCATCTGTCTATGAACTGGTCTAAATTTCCTTGACTAAGAATCATTACTTAGTTATCCTTCAACTAAGGTTTACCACTTAGCCTTATTCCCGTTATCCTTGTTAACTACGGTTATCCACCTAATTCTCCGAATTAGGGTTTATATAATAGATTAAGTGTCACTTAAGTTCATGACTTAATCCCGTCTACAAATCATGTCAAAATTGGCTAAGTATCCAAGTCCAAGACTTAACCCTACAAACCATGCTCAAGTTGGTTAAGTATGTATTAACTTGACCCCATCAAATTACTGAGTCAAATTGGTCAAGTGTATTCAAACGATTCGTGACTTAGCTTTATCATGTCTTCACGTTAGATTGGTTTAAGTATAGGTTAACTTAACCTCGATAAATTCACGGGTTAGATTGGTTAAGTATAGGTCACTTAACCACATCAAATTAACGAGTTAGATTGGTTAAGTATAGGTCACTTAACCACATCAAATTAACGGGTTAGATTGGTTAAGTATTTAACTTAACCCCATTAAACTACCAAGTGGGATTAATTAAGTTTTGGTTAACTTAACCCCATCCGATTATCATGTTTAGACTAATTGAGTCTAATCTTAACCCCATCCATTAACTGTATCTTTTGGTTAAGTGTCATTAAGGAAACTTACTTAACCTTACCAAGTTATCGCGTTGGATTGATTAAGTGTTGGCTAACTTAACCCCGTCCACTAGTCGTATAAAAATGGTTAAGTGTCATTAGGCAAATCAAATCACTTAACCTACCCAACCTTGTCATGTTTTGTTAAGTATCATTAGCCTAACCAAATTACTTAACCCACTTGTCCATGTCATATTTGGTTAAGAGTCATTAATCAAATTAACTTAACCCTATCATGTGGCATTAATTACTTAATGCACCCCAACCTCTCACATTAGACTTTGTTGTGGTTACTAGTTAAGCCGGTCGGTTCCGGGTAGCTTTACACCACAACTTGGTCTAACCTCGAGTTCAAGCACAACATGACCAACTTCTCACATTGGGTCCTATTGTTTGCAACTACTAGTTAGGCCGGTCGGTTCCGGGTAGTTTTACGTTGCAAACTCAACCCAACCTCGAGTTGGCCACTTTCATGTTTAGTCTAGTGTCATGCTCATATTCAAGTTTTCAAGCAATTGGGTAGACCTAACTTAATAGGTAAATTCCCAATGGGTAGACCTAACTTAATAGGTAAATTCCCAAGCTTATGTTTTTTATGCATACTCACATGTCAACTTCCATGTTATATTTCAAGTCATGTTTTCAAGTATAAACACATGTCATATTTAACGTTACATGTTGTCATGGTTATATCCATTTACCCAAATCATGTTCATGTCATTATGTTTTCCCATAATGCGACCCCAACACTTTTAAACTCGCATATACGTTCGCAACAACGTAATGGATTAGAAGAATGGACTTGGCAAAGGCATGGCAAAAAATGGATATTAAGCCACAAGTTAATCATGGTGGCAAATGAGGCACATATGTGTTCCTTAACTTGCATGTTACATTCCTAAGCCTCAAAAACATGCATAAACCCAAACTTGGCACATAAACAAATCATGGTGACAAAAGACATGGAATGATGACTAGTAACTCGCATATATCATCATATAAGGGTTATGACTTCATATGCAAGTTGACATAAAGATTATGAATGTTCTCATGTTGCATAATGCAACATTTCAACATAAAGGTTGTAGCTTTTTGCTCATAAGATCAAGATAATGACTTCATAAACTTGCATGACATGATAGCATATATCATTCTCAATGATCAAACCCAAACTTGCAACATGAACATTTAACTACATAGTTAATATCTAAGAGTAGGGAAAGGCTTACATTGCTATGAAGGCCTAAATCGATTAAACTAAAGCTTGTGATGAAGCCTATGCATGCCATCACCCAAAAACCCAAAGATGAGCCCTCCAAATCAATAAAACCCCATCTTTATGAACAAAGATCAAAGCTTTTGCCTTGAAATCAACTTGAGAAGCTCTCATACTAACATAAGGACTCTCTAATACTCTCATGATCATGAAACCTCTCATAGAAATGAAGTGGAGGCTAGGATAGTTGAGTGGAGGCCATGAGAGTAGAAATTTTGCCATAGTTTAGTTGCATGAGTGAATAATGAGGGTTTAGGGGTAGGTTAGGGGCTTATTTATAGAGATTAGGATTAGTTAGGACCCTTAGATTAACCCTAGGACCAACCTGAGCCGTCAGATTTCAAACCAGGCCCAAAAACCTAGCCAACATAGAAAATAGGTGCACCAGGCAAAACTGCCCGGCCACCATAGGTCGACCCCCAAGTCGACAGGGCTGTCGACTTGGGTCAAGCAGGTCGACTCCCAAGTCGACAGGGCTGTCGACTTGGGGGCATCTGGCGGGAATTCTTCCCGCCTAGCCTTCATGCCCTAGTTTTCAAAATTAGAACTCGTTTTTGAACTTGAATTTTCTGAAAACTTCGTCGGACCATAACTTGGTCATACGGACTCCGATTCTCGAAAACTCGGACTCTATTTCGCGTATTTTTCCGAGACGAACGCAATGGCATAGCCCGTTTTACTTGATTCAGAATTTAAAATTAAATTCTGCCTTGATTCTCGTCTTAATCAGGTTATCGAAATACGGGTTGTTACATTCTCCCCACCTTTTAGGATTTCGTCCCCGAAATCTCCAAGTTAGGAAGAACATATCCTACCATCCATCATCCATCTACTCAAAACATCATCCACAAGCAGCCATTGTCCTTAGATGATTTCTAATGCTGTATGAATATATGCAAAACGTGTGTGTACATGTTCCTTAGCTAATGCTAATGATCAGGCCTGAATAATCTTTCTAATGCAAAAATATGTATAGTGCCATGAATCCAACATGTATGCAAATAGTCCTAGTCATATAGACACTATATGTGTGCACAATCATTCATTCATATGCAACAACCGCATGATAATACATTCGATTTCATCCATAAACAAGTATAAATACTCATGCATATGCAATATGAAATGTGACCGAGTCGAGCTAGTACCTAATGTGTATTCGCGCATCCACGAGCAACCACTTGCAACCACTTGCAACCATATCAATCATAACATGTTTCAAATACATGTTTACATCCATAGGGTTCTACCTAGGATTCCCTGAAACAGGGTCGAGAAGATAAACAAGACAAACTCCTTACGGGGTTTGTAACAGAAAATAGGACCGAGAGGATGTCCACCAAAGATAGCCTACAAGCAAGCTCTACAGAAAACAGGGGTCAAGGATACACTCCCAAAAAGAGATATCATGCGCGTATCTAGTCTTTGACCATCAAAGTCATACTTCCTTGAGCTCAATTCCATTGTGCCTTGACCGTCTTTTAACTTCGCGATTTCGTAGCTTCTTATTTCCTGTTTCCATAACATGAGCTAGAACTCATTTCTTCGTCGCCTCTCGTTCCACTTGCACTTATCCTCTTTCTAGAATACTTGACGCAAACAGGACTGCGTACTCATGATCTCATGCAAGCTTTCCAAAATTCACTAGTGAATCTCGGACCTCGTACCACAAGGTATTCCACGTAGGAGAACTTTCTCTTGAAAGTAAACAGATGTCAACCAGGTTATCAAGCGCACTTACTAGGGTGACTTCTATAACCCATGCATAAGTGAAATAAACCCTCCGTCTTATTGGTGAACACCACTCGATCGGGCTTCAAATTTCCAATAAAGGCATCAAGGGATTCCAAGTAACTAATCATGACCGAACCCAAAAGGTTACACGAGACTTTGAGGGTACTACCAAGGCTAGTCAAGAGTCTAACTACCCTCCTATCAAAACCGAGAGTGGCACCCCCTACTGGATAACCACTTTACCCCTAGAATCCATCCATAGCTTATAAACATAAGCATTATTTTCAAACTCAACTTTTGGCATAGACATTCTCAAATCCCAACAGGTCATGAATAAATGGACCGTTTCTCCACAGGACTTGAGACAAAAATGGGATTCTCTATTACGCTAGTACTTAAGGTGCAGAGACTCAACTATCTGAGCAGACTTAAATGATACGATGATCAAAACAAATTCCTAACGGGATGATAGAGAAGAAAAGCTAAACCTTTAACAAGATCGTTACCCTCCTTCCGAGGTACCCTAGAAATGAGAGCATACTATTGCCCTCCCAATGATCTTGTCTTGTCCCATGATACTTAACTATCCACCCCGTTTCACCATGCCAAAGGTACTCTCTCGTCATGGGTTTCATTGTTCATCTTTCTCTCTCATTCTGGGTTGAGCCATACCAGCAAGTTGCTCATCCTTAAGCTCGTATACTTTATCCTCTTTCTCACAATCCTTTCTTATAACGCGGCCACTGGTCTCTCGAGAACCACCTCCATCGCATGGAAAGCACTTCCGTAGGTAGAGAAGACTAGTCGCAGTTAAAACTACTGTGACTACAGATGGAGGAAAGAAAGGAAAAGAGACTCAATTAAGGAAACAAGGATAGTGCTAATGGCCTTTGGGGAATAGCCTTTTTCTTTTAAAAGAAAATTTTCTTGAAAAATGCTTCTTTGTAAACGATTTTCAAATAGTTTTCAGAAGGTCTTTAAAAACTTTTGCCCAGTCTGGTAACCTTCTGCTCTGATACCAAATGTAACACCCCGCCTCCGCTAGGGTCACTCGCAAAGGAATGCACTAGCTTTAGAGGGGCATTATTGGTAAACATGCACAGAAATATCACAAGACAGAACATCTAAAATAGCGGAAGAAAAATCGAACTTTCATAAACATTAATAATTAAGGTCTAAAGCCTTTTACAGCAGAGTACATCAAAAACCTGTCTTGCAATAGTAAAGAAGCATAAAGACTTTTTCACAAATTATTCCCCAAGTAAAAACAGTAAAGTAGCCATAGCCAAGATAAGTCCAAGCTATCCATGATGACCTTCAAGCAGAAGAAGTCTGAACTAAACAACAGCATTTCCTCCCTGTAACCTGGGGGGAAACGGAAGAAAAGAGGCGAAACAAAACGGGTCAGTCAAAAAGACTGAGTAAGCCCTATCTACTATCAGCATAAAAACTAGTAAAGTTAACTGACATGAGAAACTGAGATGAACATAAGCATGATAACAAGATAGATAAGCTAAATCAAAATAACAGGATGAACTACTGAACTTAGATAAACTAAGGTGTCATGATAAATTACGATGTCAAGATAAAACAAGGTATCACATTGTCAGGTTTCTATCAAGTATAATATCCCCAAGATATCTATCACGTATAACGTCCCATGTATCTATCCTGTATGCCCGCTTTGCACCTACCGTACTAGTATCCCCACCGTGTCATGTGTTAACCAAGAATGACCCTTACTCAAAAGGTCGTGTAATGGTCCATGTCAACCTAATATATCGCATATATAGGTTACTTCAACTTGTCTGTTTTATTCCATGTAAGTGTTTAGCCCCTTGCCGTAGACCATACGGGCTTTCCCATGAGATTTTATATTACTTTAACATAGTTCCATGATCCTTAAGATCGGTTTGGACTGTTACCCTAAACCTAGCTAGGGTCTTCCAACATGAATTATCGTCTGTACAACTAGGACTTATGCTACCCAGGGCTACTAGGGATTACGCTTACCTATTGCACGTCTTCGCATCTCGGTTTTGGGTTCAACCACCTAGGGCCACTAGGGATTACGCTAACCGCCAACCGCGCCCTTTTTCCCACGCATTCATCGTGAATCGTTTTTCCATGACTGTATGCACATGTATCACATCGTGCCATCCGAGTCCTGTCACAGGGCAGGTCAAGAAATACAGGACTCGGTCGGGAGCTTTCGGTTTATCTGCCGATGCAGATGCTAAGGTCTGTTTTTCTATACGTGGCTATGGTCCCACGCGACCCCTCCCTCAACTAGCGAAAGACAAGACAGGATAAATCCTGTACGAGAACACACTACTGGCCAACCCCCAATCCGAGCCTTACCGCAACCATAATTAGATAGCAATTATGGTCTATTGGGTGTTCTCTGCCTTTCCGTACGTACACGCTTGACCAAAGATGGTAGGTAGCCTGACGAAAAATGCTATCTAGGGTACGACCGTGTCTCGTCGACTATACCCTATCCATCCCCGTCTTTAGGTTGCTCGAATAGCAACCAAGGCATACTCTTGGTTCTTCTAACGCAGACCTTAACCTCTCATGAGCCTAGTATAATTACCTGGCAGCTCACAGAGGGATCCCAAGAATATCCTCACGTTTCCCGAAGCCGCTGCTTCGTTACCCAGTTCGCTGGAGCCTTTATCTAAATCAGATACTTGCTCCTACTCGTATACTTAAACGATGACCTACCGTATCAGGTTACTCATCTGTCTATGAACTGGTCTAAATTTCCTTGACTAAGAATCATTACTTAGTTATCCTTCAACTAAGGTTTACCACTTAGCCTTATTCCCATTATCCTTGTTAACTACGGTTATCCACCTAATTCTCCGAATTAGGGTTTATATAATAGATTAAGTGTCACTTAAGTTCATGACTTAATCCCGTCTACAGATCATGTCAAAATTGGCTAAGTATCCAAGTCCAAGACTTAACCCTACAAACCATGCTCAAGTTGGTTAAGTATGTATTAACTTGACCCCATCAAATTACTGAGTCAAATTGGTCAAGTGTATTCAAACGATTCGTGACTTAGCCTTATCATGTCTTCACGTTAGATTGGTTAAGTATAGGTTAACTTAACCTCGATAAATTCACGGGTTAGATTGGTTAAGTATAGGTCACTTAACCACATAAAATTAACGAGTTAGATTGGTTAAGTATAGGTCACTTAACCACATCAAATTAACGGGTTAGATTGGTTAAGTATTTAACTTAACCCCATTAAACTACCAAGTGGGATTAATTAAGTTTAGGTTAACTTAACCCCATCCGATTATCATGTTTAGACTAATTGAGTCTAATCTTAACCCCATCCATTAACTGTATCTTTTGGTTAAGTGTCATTAAGGAAACTTACTTAACCTTACCAAGTTATCGCGTTGGATTGATTAAGTGTTGGCTAACTTAACCCCGTCCACTAGTCGTATAAAAATGGTTAAGTGTCATTAGGCAAATCAAATCACTTAACCTACCCAACCTTGTCATGTTTTGTTAAGTATCATTAGCCTAACCAAATTACTTAACCCACTTGTCCATGTCATATTTGGTTAAGAGTCATTAATCAAATTAACTTAACCCTATCATGTGGCATTAATTACTTAATGCACCCCAACCTCTCACATTAGACTTTGTTGTGGTTACTAGTTAAGCCGGTCGGTTCCGGGTAGCTTTACACCACAACTTGGTCTAACCTCGAGTTCAAGCACAACATGACCAACTTCTCACATTGGGTCATATTGTTTGCAACTACTAGTTAGGCCGGTCGGTTCCGGGTAGTTTTACGTTGCAAACTCAACCCAACCTCGAGTTGGCCACTTTCATGTTTAGTCTAGTGTCATGCTCATATTCAAGTTTTCAAGCAATTGGGTAGACCTAACTTAATAGGTAAATTCCCAATGGGTAGACCTAACTTAATAGGTAAATTCCCAAGCTTATGTTTTTTATGCATACTCACATGTCAACTTCCATGTTATATTTCAAGTCATGTTTTCAAGTATAAACACATGTCATATTTAACGTTACATGTTGTCATGTTTATATCCATTTACCCAAATCATGTTCATGTCATTATGTTTTCCCATAATGCGACCCCAACACTTTTAAACTCGCATATACGTTCGCAACAACGTAATGGATTAGAAGAATGGACTTGGCAAAGGCATGGCAAAAAATGGATATTAAGCCACAACTTAATCATGGTGGCAAATGAGGCACATATGTGTTCATTAACTTGCATGTTACATTCCTAAGCCTCAAAAACATGCATAAACCCAAACTTGGCACATAAACAAATCATGGTGACAAAAGACATGGAATGATGACTAGTAACTCGCATATATCATCATATAAGGGTTATGACTTCATATGCAAGTTGACATAAAGATTATGAATGTTCTCATGTTGCATAATGCAACATTTCAACATAAAGGTTGTAGCTTTTTGCTCATAAGATCAAGATAATGACTTCATAAACTTGCATGACATGATAGCATATATCATTCTCAATGATCAAACCCAAACTTGCAACATGAACATTTAACTACATAGTTAATATCTAAGAGTAGGGAAAGGCTTACATTGCTATGAAGGCCTAAATCGATTAAACTAAAGCTTGTGATGAAGCCTATGCATGCCATCACCCAAAAACCCAAAGATGAACCCTCCAAATCAATAAAACCCCATCTTTATGAACAAAGATCAAAGCTTTTGCCTTGAAATCAACTTGAGAAGCTCTCATACTAACATAAGGACTCTCTAATACTCTCATTATCATGAAACCTCTCATAGAAATGAAGTGGAGGCTAGGATAGTTGAGTGGAGGCCATGAGAGTAGAAATTTTGCCATAGTTTAGTTGCATGAGTGAATAATGAGGGTTTAGGGGTAGGTTAGGGGCTTATTTATAGAGATTAGGATTAGTTAGGACCCTTAGATTAACCCTAGGACCAACCTGAGCCGTCAGATTTCAAACCAGGCCCAAAAACCTAGCCAACATAGAAAATAGGTGCACCAGGCAAAACTGCCCGGCCACCATAGGTCGACCCCCAAGTCGACAGGGCTGTCGACTTGGGTCAAGCAGGTCGACTCCCAAGTCGACAGGGCTGTCGACTTGGGGCATCTGGCGGGAATTCTTCCCGCCTAGCCTTCATGCCCTAGTTTTCGAAATTAGAACTCGTTTTTGAACTTGAATTTTCTGAAAACTTCGTCGGACCATAACTTGGTCATACGGACTCCGATTCTCGAAAACTCGGACTCTATTTCGCGTATTTTTCCGATACGAACGCAATGGCATAGCCCGTTTTACTTGATTCAGAATTTAAAATTAAATTCTGCCTTGATTCTCGTCTTAATCAGGTTATCGAAATACGGGTTGTTACAATCGGAGTCCGTATGAAGGAGTTATGACCTCCAGAAGTTTCAGCGAAAAATCAGAAAACAGCCCAGCCCAGAACAGAAGAAAAAAATGACCAGGTCGACCCCCAGGTCGACCATAGTGTCGACCCCCCTTGGGGAAGTCGACCTGTAGCGACGTGGAGCAGGAATTTTGGTCCAGAAGCTGTTCAGGTTCATTTTTGAGCACCTGGATGAGTTTTTGGGCCTGGTACGTTGGTCTAACACCTATATAAACATCCTAGGCTCATTGTAAACTCCACAACAATTCATGGCAAGGCCATGACTCTCTTCTAACTTGATTTCTTCTTCCTCCTCCAGATATTGATCTAAATAAATCTTAGATCTATTCTTCTCTCTTTTCTCTACAACATCTATTCTTAAAATAAAAAAGAATGAGATCTAGAATTACTACAACCATGAATAAAAAGAAAAGAGGCTTAGATCTAAATCACTGCGCAAAGAGAAGGAATTCAGATCTGCAACCTACGCCGCATATGAAATCAAAGATACATTGAATTGGACATGAAATCAATCGAAGATGAATCAAAAGCAACAAAAAGGGGGAAATCAGTTCGAAGATTAATCTCGTTCCTATTTTGAAGATGACAAACACTGTGAGTGGAGTTATAATACACTTTTTGTGTAAAATTATGATTTATCATTCAAACATTCCCTATGTAAACGCGAAATGAAATTATTATGGAAATTGGATCTGTAATGTTTAATATTGTCATGTGTTCGCTTTTAATTATTATGCCTACGATTATGTCCTCTTTTATTCTCCCTCTTTTATCTTTTTATGACTAGGCTATCACGAGCCTAGCTTTATTATGAAATGAATACGACGGAATGATTATTGCGAACTAAAAAGGGGAACGTTTGGTTTTGGGCTATGACATGAACTGGAGGGTGTGGTTATAAATTATAAAGGGGGTTGGGCGTAATATAACATTGACAAAACCAGAATGCGTAAACCAAATTTAGAATTATACACATGAACATGATTTGGGGTTTGGCGTAGGATTGACATCATTGATTTAAGCATGAAATTGACTTATGGATTTGTTAATGGGCACATGTCTCTAGAATAAAACCTGTATTATAACTTGAATTTGGATAAGAACACAAACTTGATATGAATTGACATCTGGAATTTGACATGAAGTTTACATCTAGAACTTGAACATGAAATTGACATGAATATGAATTATGAATTTAATGATAGACGTAACGTGTTAATGGGATTGCAAGCATGAATATAAATTGGGGTTTTTTAGGTAAAGCTTGGATTTGGGGAATCGACACTTGACATCTAGATTGAACTTGATACTCGAATTTTGGCACTATTGAAATGCATTGAACATGAATATGGTTGAGTAATTTGGGTAATGTAAATAGGGACAAGATTATGAAACTTGAAATATAACATTTAGAATATGCTTATGAACTTGACATCTAAAACGAACACGAACATGGCATGAATTGGTAGTTGACATTTATAAGAACATGCTTGTAAGTTGGGTAATTGGCATAACATGAACTTATATTTTTTTGACATAATTATGAACTTGACATATGCCAATTAGAATAGACATGAACCAAATATGAAACGTGGCTAACTCGAGGTTAGGATGAGTTTGCGATGTAATCCTGCCCGGAACCGCCCGGCCTAACCAGTGGTCGCAAAAAATAGGTCCTAATGTGAGAAGTTAGTCATATCGCGCTTAAAACCCGAGGTTAGACTGAGTTGTGGTGTAATTCTGCCCGGAACCGCCCGGCATAACCAGTAACAACAACAACAGGTCTAGTGTGAGAGGTTGTGGTGCATTAATAGTTAATTAATGGCACATGATTCGTAGGGTTAAGTCATGAATTCAAAAACAACACTTAACCAAATTTGTGAATGAACGTTATAAGGAGATGGGGTTAAATCGACACGAACATATGAACAAAACTTAACCATAAACGGAAATAGGGAATGTTAACTACCTATTATAAATCGAAGTTGAAATAGTCGAAGGGTTAATTAGGGGTAAACCTGTCCTAGGGACATAGAAAGACTATGACTTAAGATGTAATGTAAGACCTGAAGGGTGGGATAACCTATAATATGGGGTAAGCTAAGCAAGAACTATGGGAAAACACCCATGCGCTATCACCGAATAAAAGAGAACTTAAGTTATGTGGGAAAACCTTAGTCAACAAGTTTAATTATAAAGCGAGAATATGTGGTATGATGTCTAAGGTAACGAGAATTGACTAAGTAAAACAACGAGAATGATAACTAAGTAACAAGCCTTAGTTAATAGTGTAACTAAGCAGTAAACCTTAGTTAAGAAAACGGTCGAGAACGGGAACTAAGTTGTAATCCTTAGTTAAGGGGACTAAGTGGTAAACCTTAGTTAACAAGATTAACGGGAAAGGAAACTAAGTGGTAAACCTTAGTTAAGAACAACTAAGTAATAATTCTTAGTCAAGGAAACTGAGCTAGTCCATAAAAAGATGAATAACCCGATACGGTAGATCATCGCTTAACAGACACACGAGGAGGAGCGAACATTTATCTGATTTCGAAAAAGGCTCCAGCGGACTGGGTTACGAAGCACGTAGCTTCGGGGAACGTGAGGGTACTCTTGGTATCCCTCTGTGAGGTTGCAGATGATCCGCCTGGGCTCACAGAGGTTAAAATCTGCGGTAGGATAACCAAGAGTATGCCTTGGTTGCAATATAAGGCAACCTAAAGACTAGGATGGACTAGCGTGAGGCGGCGATATCTTGTTTAGCCCTGTGATAGCACTCATCGTCTACCTACCATCTTCTGTCAATCGTAGTACATATACGGAAAGGCAGAGAACTCCCAACAGACCATATACTTGCTATCTAGTTATGGGTGAGGCTATCCAATAGGAAAGCGGGGCATAGGTGGTAGGAGTACAGTTCTCGTGCTTGATTTTCTTGGATTGCCTTTCATTAGTTGAGGGAGGGGTCACGTGGGACCATAACCACTGGTAGAAAAACAGACCTTAGCATCTGCATTGGCAGATAAATTAAAGCTCCCGACCGAGTTCCGTATTTCTTGATTTAGCCTTGTCACGGGACTCGGGCCGCACATATAGTGTACATGTGCACCTAGACATCGGAAACGATTCGCGATATACGTAGGAAAAGGGCGTTGTTCGACAGGTAGCATAATCCCTAGTAGTCCTAGGTGGCATAAACCCTAATCGAATCTAGAAAACATTCAGTTGGTAGCATAATCCCTAGTGGTCCTACGTGGCATAAATCCTAGTTGAACACTCGATAGTTCATGATAAGGAAACCTAGCCAGATCAAGGGTGGCAGTCCAAACGATTTCAAGAATGGTGGCACTACGTTGAAGTAGTATATAATTACGTGATAAAGCCCGTAGGATATACGGCAAGGGACTGTACATATACATGGAAAGGATTATACGAGTTGCGGAAAAATTACATATTCGATGTATTAGGTTAAGTCTACTAGTAAGTTGACGAGAATGACATGGGTTTGGCCTTGGGTGCTAATATTGTGAATAACCTAATAAACAAGAAATTATAACTGAACGGTATATGTAGGGTTACACAAGAGGTTATTATAGTCCAGTCACACAGAACTTATGTTCTGACCCCCTCCTCACAACATGCGCAGGTTAGGTTCATGACAGAGATAGTATTGCTTGACTACTGGCTTGGTAGTATTATTATTAAGGTAATGCTATTTTGAATAAATTATATTTTATTCCTTCCGCTGTGTGCTGCTTTTCGAACTCTGACATGTTTCTTTCTCTCTGTCTTTTCTGCAGGATACCAGAGCACCCAACTCGGGGTCCGATGGATTGGATTTTAAAAATTCGGTCTGTCGAAACCCGGGTTGTTACATCTGGTATCAGAGCTTCGGTTTAGTGATCTTAGGGCGATAATGAGTGAACGTATTTGTATTTTCTAAAATATAAATATATTATATATATAAATCCAAATCCATATAGTAGCCCACTAGACATGTAAAGAGTTGGGATATTGGTTTGTACACTAAAGGCATGGACATAGAAATTTTGGAAACCATTAGGTGGTTGGGAAAGTGTACAATATGACTTGGAGCTAGAAAGTATCCCATAGAATGGAAACTGAAATATTAGTATTTCATAGTAGTGGGTGTAGAGTAAAACCTTAGAAATTAGAAAAAAAAGGTTAAAGTGTGAAAATGGATTAGGAATACATATAGTCGAGAAAATTGAATTTGTGAAAGTACCTAGGAAAGCCTAGTTGAGTGCAAAACCAGCTTTGAGTCTGACCCAATAATAAACTTTTAAGAACCTGAATTTGTAAAAGAGTTTGTGGTATTTTATGAGTTTTGATCTTAAAAGTATCTTGATGTTTGAAAAGTGCATATTGGGTTTTAAAATAAAGTGGGGTATATTATGTAAAACAACGATTTCTTATTTTGAAAGAATTCTCTCATGAAAAGGAGCATATATATATATATATATATATATATATATATATATATATATATATATATATATATAGCTCACTAGTTCTCATATATGAAAATCTTGGAAGGAAAATGTTGTATTTTGTAAAAGGAGTTATTGAAATCTCTATTCTATTAAATTTTGATTATTGTTATAAAAAAAATGGGTAAACATATTTCCCGTAGAATGCATAAGCATTGAGACCTAGAATTGTTGCTTCAGAAAAAGAAAAAGATAGGCTAGTAATACACAGCATGGACTAGTAGTGACTACTAGGTGATGAAGGGCAAGCAATTATATAGACCCTGTTAGGTGGACTCGTGATTGTCAGAGGTAATAAAGTTTTAAGATCCTTGGCCCATAGTTGTAGCTGTGTAGGATACTGTTTGACTAGGAAACGGAAAAGCTTATTTGAAAAGATAAATAAATAATATAAACATGAGAAACTGGACTAAGCCAAATAAGCTAAAGAATAGCCTAACTAACAAGAAAACAATAAATTCAGTAAAGCAGCAAAACAAGACGGGGGAAAGAAAATGAAAATCTCAAGAAAAAGATGAATAAATATGAAATTATTTCAAGATAAAGTCGAAAATACGAGAAAGAAATTTTCTTATGTGGCTGTGCTTGGATAAGAAAATATGAAATTTTAATAGAATAGTTATATAAAAATCCAAGTACAATTAGAAAAGAAAAACGGAGGATGTGAATTTTTCCGTTTTATACCTTTTCGTAACATAAGAAATCGAATTTGGAAAATTAGATTTTTCTAAATCTCGAATTAAAAGATGGTTGGTAGGGTTTTGGATGCGAAAATTGGATGAACTATGCTCTTATTCTATAAGAGTATGGGAAAATTTGAATGGAAAATGTTTTGATTTTTCAAAAATATTGCATCCATATAGAACTGCAAATATATTTAGGATGTGAGCATAATGTTTTGAAAAGTTTTTTTTTAAAGTTTGCATACATATAGGTGGATCCAAATTAGGCATACATGCTTTACTATAATGTATTTCACTTTGCACATGTGCAAAATGTTGCAACAATTGGATGAACACTAATTGGATGTTGCGAGGGATTATCTATTTTACTCTTATCGAATTTCGGGGACGAAAGTCTTTAAGGGTGGGAAAATGTAACACCCCGCATTTTTAATATAATTAAAAATGAAATAAAATTTATGAAAATATGCTTATATAGGTAAATAATGGTGACGTATAATGAGAATTAATTAATGCATGGAAGAGAAGAAAAATTAATTCGATAATAGTGTGTGTAATGGAGAAGATAGTAAAATAAGGATATTTAATTTAAATATCATGAATTAAGTAAAATGGACATCACCATTACGTTCCTCTCGAAATTTTACATGAAATAGAGTCCGAGTTTTCGAAAATCGGAGTCCGTATGAAGGAGTTATGACCTCCCGAAGTTTGAGCGAAAAATCAGAAAACAGCCCAGCCCAGAACAGAAAAAAAATGACCAGGTCGACCTCCCAGGGGGGAGGTCGACCATAGTGTCGACCCCCCCTTGGGGAGGTCGACCTGTAGCGACCTGGAGCGGGAATTTTGGTCCAGAAGCGGGAAATTCGCCCCAGAAGCTGTCCAGGTTCATTTTTTAGCACCTGGATGAGTTTTTGGGCCTGGTACATTGGTCTAACACCTATATAAACATCCTAGGCTCATTGTAAACTCCACAACAATTCATGTCAAGGCCATGGCTCTCTTCTAACTTGATTCCTTCTTCCTCCTCAAGCTATTGATCTAAATAAATCCTAGATCTATTCTTCTCTCTTTTCTCTACAACATCTATTCTTAAAATTAAAAAGAATGAGATCTAGAATTACTACAACCATGAATAAAAAGGAATGAGGCTTAGATCTAAATCACTGCGCAAAGAGAAGAAATTCAGATCTGCAACCTACGCCGCATATGAAATCAAAGATAAATTGAATTGGACATGAAATCAATCAAAGATGAATCAAAAGCAACAAAAAGGGGGAAATCAGTTCGAAGATTAATCTCGTTCCTATTTTGAAGATGACAAACACTGTGAGTGGAGTTTTAATACACTTTTTGCGTAAAATTATGATTTATCGTTCAAACATTCCCTATGTAAATGCGAAATGAAATTATTGTGGAAATTGGATCTGTAATGTTTAATATTGTCATGTGTTCGCTTTTAATTATTATGCCTACGATTATGTCCTCTTTTATTCTCCCTCTTTTATCTTTTTGTGACTAGGCTATCACGAGCCTAACTTTATTATGAAATGAATACGACGGAATGATTATTGCGGACTAAAAAGGGGAATGCTTGGTTTTGGGCTATGACACGAACATGAGGGTGTGGTTATAAATTACAAAGGGGGTTGGGCGTAATATAACATTGACAAAACCTAAATGCGTAAACCAAATTTAGAATTATACGCATGAACATGATTTGGGGTTTGGCGTAGGATTGACATCATTGATTTAAGCATGAAATTGACTTATGGATTTGTTAATGGGCACATGTCTCTAGAATAAAACCTGTATTATAACTTGAATTTGGATAAGAACACAAACTTGATATGAATTGACATCTGGAATTTGACATGAAGTTTACATCTAGAACTTGAACTTGAAATTGACATGAATATGAATTATGAATTTAATGATAGACGTAACCTGTTAATGGGATTACAAGCATGAATATAAATTAGGGGTTTTTAGGTAAAGCTTGGATTTGGGGAATTGACACTTGACATCTAGATTGAACTTGATACTCGAATTTTGGCACTATTGAAATGCATTGAACATGAATATGGTTGAGTAATTTGTGTAATGTAAATAGGGACAAGATTATGAAACTTGAAGTATGACATTTAGAATATGCTTAAGAACTTGACATCTAAAACAAACACGAACATAGCATGAATTGGTAGTTGACATTTATAAGAACATGCTTGTAAGTTGGGTAATTGGCATAACATGAACTTAATATTTTTTTTTGACATGATTATGAACTTGACATATGCCAATTAGAATAGACATGAACCAAATATGAAACGTGGCTAACTCGAGGTTAGGATGAGTTTGCGATGTAATCCTGCCCGGAACCGCCCGGCCGAACCAGTGGTCGCAAACAATAGGTCCTAATGTGAGAAGTTAGTCATATCGCGATTAAAACCCGAGGTTAGACTGAGTTGTGGTGTAATTCTGCCCGGAACCGCCCGGCATAACCAGTGACCACAACAACAGGTCTAATGTGAGAGGTTGTGGTGCATTAATAATTAATTAATGGCACATGATTCGTAGGGTTAAGTCATGAATTCAAAAACAACACGTAACCAAATTTGTGAATGAACGTTGTAAGGAGATGGGATTAAGTCGAGACGAACATATGAACAAAACTTAACCAAAAACGGAAATAGGGAATGTTAACTACCTATTATAAATCGAAGTTGAAATAGTCGAAGGGTTAATTAGGGGGTAAACCTGTCCTAGGGACAGAGAAAGGCTATGACTTAAGATGTAATGTAAGACCTGAAGGGTGGGATAACCTATAATATGGGGTAAGCTAAGAAAGAACTGTGGGAAAACACCCATGCTCTATCACCGAATAAAAGAGAACTTAAGTTATGCTTGAATTCATGGGAAAACCTTAGTCAACAAGTTGAATTATAAAGCGAGAATATGTGATCTGATGTCTAAGGTAAAGAGAATTGACTAAGTAAAACAACGAGAATGATAACTAAGTAACAAGCCTTACTTAATAGGAACTAAGCAGTAAACCTTAGTTAAGAAAACGGTCGAGAACGGGAACTAAGTTGTAATCCTTAGTTAAGGGGACTAAGTGGTAAACCTTAGTTAACAAGATTAACGGGAAAGGAAACTAAGTGGTAAACCTTACTTAAGAACAACTAAGTAATAATTCTTAGTCAAGGAAACTGAGCCAGTCCATAAAAAGATGAATAACCCGATGCGGTAGATCATCGCTTAACAAACACACGACGAGGAGCGAACGTTTATCTGATTTCGAAAAAGGCTCCAGCGGACTGGGTTACAAAGCACGTAGCTTCGGGGAACGTGAGGGTACTCTTCGTATCCCTCTGTGAGGTTGCAGATGATCCGCCTGAGCTCACAGAGGTTATGGTCTGCGGTAGGAGAACCAAGAGTATGCCTTGGTTGTAATATAAGGCAACCTAAAGACTAGGATGGACCAGCGTGAGGCGGCGATATCTTGTTTAGCCCTGTGATAGCACTCGTCGTCTACCTACCATCTTATGTCAATCGTAGTACGTATACGGAAAGGCAGAGAACTCCCAACAGACCATATACTTGCTATCTAGTTATGGGTGAGGCTGACCAATAGGAAAGTGGGGCATAGGTGGTAGGAGTACAGTTCTCGTGCTTGATTTTCTTGGATTGCCTTTCATTAGTTGAGGGAGGGGTCACGTGGGACCATAACCACTGGTAGAAAAACAGACCTTAGCATCTGCATCGGCAGATAACTTAAAGCTCCGGACCGAGTTCCGTATTTCTTGATTTAGCCCTGTCATGGGACTCGGACCGCACATATAGTGTACATGTGCACCTAGACATTGGAAACGATTCGCGATACATACGTGGGAAAAGGACGCTGTTCGACAGGTAGTATAATCCCTAGTAGTCCTAGGTGGCATAAACCCTAATCGAATCTAGAAAACGTTCAATAGGTAGCATAATCCCTAGTGGTCCTACGTGGCATAAATCCTAGTTGAACACTCGATAGTTCATGATAAGGAAACCTAGCCAGATCAAGGGTGGCAGTCCAAATGATTTCAAGAATGGTGGCACTACGTTGAAGTAGTATAGAATTACGTGATAAAGCCCGTACGATATACGGCAAGGGACTGTACGTATACATGGAAAGGATTATACGAGTGGGGGAAAATTACGTATACGATGTATTAGGTTAATTCTACTAGTAAGTGGATGAGAATGACATGGGTTTGGCCTTGGGTGCTAATATTGTGAATAACCTAATAAACAAGAAATTATAGCTGAACGGTATATGTTGGGTTGCACAAGAGTTTATTATATTCCAGTCACACAGAACTTATGTTCTGATCCCCTCCTCACAGCATGCGCAGGTTAGGTTCATGACAGAGATAGTATTGCTTGACTACTGGCTTGGCAGTATTATTATTAAGGTAATGCTATTATGAATAAATTATATTTTATTCCTTCCGCTGTGAGCTGCTTTTCGAACTCTGACATGTTTCTTTCTCTCTGCCTTTTCTGCGGGATACCAGAGCACCCAACTCGGGGTCCGATGCATTGGATTTTTAAAAATTCGGTCTGTCGAAACCCGGGTTATTACACAAGAGGTAGATGGGGAAGATGTAATAATAACAATAACAGACTTAAGTGCCAAACCTGTGAGAGAATTGGACATGATGCAAACAAATGCTACTTTAGATTCGATATAAACTACAACTCAAATCAACAAGGCAACAGTTCAACAATCCAAATTCTAATATGATTGACTCACAGCAAGACAGTGAGAGAAACTCAGAATCAAGAGGCAATGAATCCTAGTAGAAGACTTACTTGATGATGGGTGGTGTTAACTCTGTTATATAAACGCGGTTTAAAGAATCAGCTTCAGAGGATTATTGATTAGTTACAGTAAACCGTTCATGTCGTTCGGAATATTCATGTCGTTCAAGATGTTCTAGTCGCAAGTCTCATTTCAAGACATGTCATTGGAATCATGTCGCACTACGCCTTTAAACCGGGCTATTAACACAGTTTGCATTTAATCCCTTCATGCGGCTTGGAGAAATTGATTCACACGACTTGGTGGCCATACCGTATGTCGCTGAACTAAAACCATCATGTTCCCATTAAAGTAGTCGAGACCGTGCAAGACGTTCATACGACATGGTTCGTTAGCCATTAACACAGCATGAAGGTCAAAAACTATATTGCCTTCAAATATGGGTGCCAGGTTACTATGTATTACTTGAAACATGATGGTGTGACACGTGGCATTCAAATATAATACAAAGTTCGTGCTGAGTCAATGCGTGCAAAGGATCAACAAGGTGTTCAAACGTCTTTAATCATTTCATTAAATCAAGCCGCTAAAGCAAATGATTCAACAAATATAAAGCAAGTCGTAGGACATTAGGAACATACAACAAATGGCACAAAATGGAGTCATAACAAACTATATCAAGTCATTGGTAATTCTAAAGCATATCGTATGTCGCATATTAAACCATGTAGTTGCACATAACATATTCATAAATTACAAGTGGCAAAAGGACTCCATTCATTTGTACCGGATCGCTGGCAATTGAAGAACATCTGAGAGTATTATTATTAAAATAAAGTCATGTGTTCATTATATCATTGAATAGAAAAATGAGAGCAGGTCATTACTGCCGAAAGATATTCTTGTTCTTACATAAAGATTCTTGATCTACATATAGTGAGGGGTACGACATAGCTCGAGTCGCATATATTAGTGTATTGGGATATTTAGCTGGATAAAACTGACGTGGCAAGTGTATACAACAAATTTCTTATGCATCTATGTACAGAAAATCCATACTAGTCCAAGTTGAATACGGTGACACATGGACACACGTGAATTAGTGAAGTTTATAATAAAAACTGGGACACGGTTCCCTCGAATGATTATGACTCATTTTGTATACAGCAGAACATGTAGAACAAATATGAAATGTGGAACAAATATGAAGTATAAAATTAACGACTTGGTGGCAAGTCGTTCCCACGACAAGGGTTAAAACCATTCATGCGACATGGAGCAAGTCATTCATACGACATAAGTATTAACGTATAGGAGAAGAAACCACTAAGTCGCCGCAGTAAATGATTAGAAGATGGAACAGTGGCGAGAGAAAAGGCATTAGGCAACTTTTAATGCATATTAGTAGCTTGCGTGACCCCAATTCAAAGTAGACGTGGTACAACGAATGACGTTAGTTGCGCATGCTTCATTTTACATCATGTTGTGAGGATATAAATCAATTCAAGCCGTAAAATATACGGTGTGTGACAACCATGTCGTTGGGAATAAAAAACTCAAGCCGCGTGAGTATTCAAGCCGTATGTCAGCTGCATGACAGCTGTAAAGTGTACAATTGCTAGCTGTATACGTCCAGATGGCACCCCTATTTACCACTTTGCCACTTCACACCAACACCATTTATAAGTACCCCACTTCTCAACCATTCAAACGATCGGATTTAATTTCCACGAAGTAACGCCAAATTCCAAGCTCTCTCCTACTTCATTAGAGGCTTTCAAAGATCAATCAATCTCTCTTCAACAACAAATGGATCAAATCTTCTCTAAACTCCATTAGAGATTTCCCAAATTCAATTCAAGCTTCTCTAGTCTCCATGAATCCTCTTTAAAGCCTAGATCTAACAAAAATTCATCATGGGATCAAGGAAAATCAATCAAGTGTTCGAGTGTTGAAGATAAGCATCAATCTCCTCCATACTCAGAGAGATTATACAGTTCCTTTGGTAGATTAAAGTGAGATCTAGATCAAAAAGAGAGAAATATCATAAAATGAGTGAAATATATGAAGCAATGTACTTTGTAAACCCAAAAGTGGTAATGAAAGCTCTTTCTATTATGGGCGTAGGTCTAAATTGACCGAACCACTCTAAAAATTCTTTGTTCTCTACTTTTTCTGCTTTTATATTGTGTTTTTAGCTCTACAATCTAAAATCATACCAATTGGTGAAGTGTCCTAAAGACACCTTTGGTGTTGAAGTCATTTTTTGGTTTCAACATTTGGCGCCCACCGTGGGGCCACGTTCCCTTTCTCAAGATTAATTTCTTTGTGATTACATTGAATTGCGAAGCCCTATTCCACTATAGATTCTTTAAATCTAAGATCCGAGTCAAATGCCGAATTCTCTCTGAAATTCAAAGCTTTGTCCGAGATAATGGCTAAATCTAAGAAAATTGCAAGTAAAACCATTGGAGAAACCGAAAACGTCGATGCTACACCACTTACTAACTGATTTAAAGTTGGCGAAAACTCGGTAGGTGGAGCCGGCGTGACTAGGAATGAGTTGGATGCCGTTATCGCCAATTTAAACTAACGAATGGATAGTTCTACCAAGGCTTTGATGGAGAAGTTAGATGCGTTTCTCAATGCTCGACCAAATCTAGCCCCTCATAAAGTCCATGTTGATCTCGAAGAAAATGTCAATTCATCCGCTTTTGATTGAAACCGCAACGATAACATGGAAGATGTTAATGACTGGTTGAGCAACAAAGATGAAGCTAACGTCGAAGACTTGAAGTCAAAAGCTAAGAATCATTCCGATGGAAATACTCGAAGGTTACTAGTCCTGCCAGGAGGGCACCTACTCGCCGAGAAGGTAAAGGACCTAAGTCTTCTAATCATGATTGCTTGCCCAAACGAACATTTGATAAAGAACTCAGCCTCACAGAGCAGCATAACACTAAAAATACATCTCGGATATGATAGAACAAATCATGAAGAAGAATCAAGATCGCAATGACGACGAAAGAGAATGGGATTCCTCCCCCGATAGGACTCCATTTACCGAGAGAATCCGAGAAATAGAGTGTCCGAAGAAATTCACTCCTTCAACTTTGCCTCCCTACAACGGTTTTGTTGATCCTAACTGCTTTCTATTCAAGTACGAGTGGCATATGAGTGTAGCAAAGGCAACATACGAAATGTCTATGCTTTCCTCTCTACTTAGAAGGTGCTACATCATTATGGTTCACAAAACTACCACCTAAGTCCGTAGACCGGTTCTCTAACTTGACCAAAAGTTCAAGGAGTAGTTTCTCCCGTATGCTACCAAAGCCAAAGAAGCTATAACACTTTCAGCATTGGAGCAAAATCTATTGGAATCCGTTAAAGCTTTTCTCAGTCAATTCAATGTTGCCTTGTCCGAAGTGAGGAATCCAGAGCCTCGCATAATCCTCATGGTTCTAATCGACACTATAGACAAGCGAAACGAGTTTGGTAGATAGATAAAGATGAAGGAACCAAATACGCATGACAAGTTCTATAAGAAAGAGGAAGAATACATGAGATTGGACAATGATCCTCTTCCTATTGTCATAAGCAGCATTGTTGAGGAGAAAAAGAGTGTTAATGCTTTAGCTAATCAACAGAGAACCCAGAGG
This sequence comes from Allium sativum, assembly GCA_030737875.1. Classification (NCBI taxonomy): domain Eukaryota; kingdom Viridiplantae; phylum Streptophyta; class Magnoliopsida; order Asparagales; family Amaryllidaceae; genus Allium; species Allium sativum. Next base: position 550,611,445 of record CM060916.1, read on the forward strand.
CAGAAACGAGCCAATGATGGGAACGACAACAAAGCTAATAAGAAGTTTCGCCTTCATGACTCATCAGAACTAACTCCTCTAAATGACACTCCTGAAAACTTCTACCTTGCCACGAAGGACGCAGAGGAATACCCAGAGCCTTGGCCAATAAAGATGTGTGATTATCTAACCAAATCTGGAAAGTTCTGTAGGTTCCACAATCAGCCAAGCCACAACACCAACGAATGCAGCCATCTGAAATAATTGATCGAAGAGCTGATTAGGAAGAATCGTCAACAACAATATGTGAAGAATCCCCAAGCTGTGAATCCTTCTACAACTCCCCAGGGGGAAGGGGCATCAAACAGCCAGTCTGATCCAAGCAACAAAGCTTTTGCTCAAACCAATGCACGACCGATCATTAACTAATAACCATTGGTGGTGACCTAATATTAGTGGCTCAGAATAAGCGATCTCCTTCGCCATTACCTTACTTCTTGCTATGTTTGAATTTGTTGTAAAAGTCCATAATGTTTTACATGCATTGTACTGAACATTATCTTTTCAAATGAAGTTTTACCTTCATGTATAAATCTCTTACTTGCAAAACATACAAAATTTGCTAAAGACGATTTCCTCATTGCAGGCTATCCCATAGGCTTTTGCTTCCTTAAAGTTCAACCGAGTGAGACGACCTCGATAACACCAAGTCAAGGGTAGACTAAAAAGTCCCAATGAGTCAAATGGCGAAGTGATTAGCAAGTAGCCACGGATCCAGAACCCTAAAGATTACGGGAATTCGTTGTGCGAAACGAAGCGCGGGAGTTCACTATGTGAAACGATGGCGGGAGTTTGTTACGCGAAGCGATGCAACCTCACCCAAAGGTCATGGGAATTCGTTGTGCGAAAGAAGGGAGGGAGTTCACTATGTGAAACGATGCGCGGGAGTTCATTACGCGAAGCGATGCAATCTCACCCAAAGGTCGCATGAATACGTTGTGCGAAACGAAACGCAGTGGTTCACTATACGAATCGATGTGCGGGAGTTCGTTACGCGTAGCGCTGCAACCTCACCTAAAGGTCATGGGAATTCGTTGTGCGAAATGACGCACTAAAGTTCACTATGTGAAACGATGCGCAGGAGTTCGTTATGTGAAGTGATGCAACCTCACCCAAAGGTCGAGAGAATTCGTTGTGCAAAACGAAGCGCAGGAGTTCACTACGTGAAATGATGCACGGGAGTTCGTTATGCGAAGCGATGCAACCTAACCCAAAGGTCGCCGGAATTCGTTGTGCGAAATGAAGTGCAGGAGTTCACTACGTGAAACGATGCGCGAGAGTTCATTACGCGAAGCAATGCAACCTCATCCAAAGGTCGCGAGAATTCGTTGTGCAAAACAAAGCATGGGAGTTCACTACGTGAAACGATGCACGAGAGTTCGTTACGCGAAGCGATGCAACCTCACGTGAAGGTCGCAAGAATTCATTGTGCAAAACGAAGAGCAGGATTTCACTACGTGAAACGATGCGCGTGAGTTCATTACGCGAAGCGGTGCGACCTCACCCAAAGGTCACGGGAATTCATTGTACGAAACGAAGCGCTGGAGTTCACTACGTGAAACGATGCGCGAGAGTTCATTACGCGAAGCGATGCAACCTCACCCAATAGTAGCACGAATTCGTTGTGCGAAACGAAGCGCGGGAGTTAACTACGTGAAACGATGCGCGGGAGTTTGTTACATGAAGCGATGAACCTCACCCAAACCTCATGGGAATTCGTTGTATGAAACGAAGCTTGGGAGTTCACTACGTGAAACAATGCATGGGAGTTCGTTACGCGAAACGATGCAACCTTGTCTAAACCTCACAGGAGTTCGCTCCACGAAACGATGCGACAACCAAAAATCCTTTCCATAGAGAAACCAACATCTCCACAGCGGAGATCAGTGATGCTCAATGAAGTCCGCAATATTGATTCAGTCGACAGGAGAAGGTGAACGTTGGGTTATAAACGACCTCTCCATAGTATGGGCATCTAATGGAGTCTTCGATGTCAGAATTAATCAACGAAGCAGTCATACATTGAGCAATAAAAGATCTTCCCCCAATGAAGACTGATGATGACCTCCTAGGCAGGGCGCGAACATCAGAAACTTCTCCAAGGAGAAGCAAAAAATAAATTACAGATACGTATTTCCCAAATATGAAATATCGTACATTATCATATAAGTCATTAAAACAATGACGCTTGAAATTCATAGTCAGCTTTTGTCGATTAGCTGATCTTAAGCATTAACATGAATTCAAATTAGAATACCGTGTTTGTGCAGATAATATTTGACAAGTTATAGACCGTTGAATAAAACAGTTCTACTAAACACTTCATTCAATTCAAAATGAAAATTAGCGATAATTAAAAAAATTTAACCGACTAATATATTGTCGATATGGGCAGTCGATAACAAAATATTCATCCGCAAATGTGCAATGTTTTTATTGTTACAAAACAGGTTGTAGCAGTCAAAAAGCACGATCATTGTTCGCTTCAAAGAGTGTGCATTGCCTCGGTAAAAATATAGGCTAAGAAAGTTCATAAACAAGTAATTTAGCGTGAATTGGTCATGACCATTTCAATGAAAATCAAATACGACCAATTCATCGTGAATTTCACTTGTTTCATGCACTCAAACCCGCGTTAAAACTGGGGCATTCACACACTAGCATGACGATATCAAAGACAGGATACCTATTCATCCAATACAAGTGCTCATACATAGTCAAAACATTAAGTTCATTGGTCAACAAATAAAGATTCATAACCGTCAAAGTTTCGAAGCCCACATTTTTCGTAAGTAAAAAAATTTGAGCTTCAAGGGGCAATTGTTAAGCCCGTTATATAAATGCGGTTCAAAGAATCGACTTCAAAGGACTATGGATTGGTTACAATAAACCATTCATGTCGTTCGGAATATTCATGTCGTTCAAGGTGTTCAAGTCGCAAGTCTCATTTCAAGACATGTCGCTGGAATCATGTCATACTTCACCTTTAAACCAGGCCGTTAACACATTTTGCATTTAATTCGTTCATGCAGCTTGGAGAAAGTCGTTCACACGACTTGGTGGCCATACCATATGTCGCTGAACTAAAACCATCATGTTCCTATTCAAGTAGTCGAGACCGTGCAAGTCGTTCATACGACATGGTTCGTTAGCCATTAATATGGCATGAAGGTCAAAAACCATATTGCCTTCAAATATGGGTGCCATGTTATTATGTATTACTAGCAACATGGTGGTGTGACACGTGACATTCAAATATAATACAAAGTTCGTTCTGAGTCAATGCGTGCAAAGGATCAACAAGGTGTTCAAACGACTTTAATCATGTCGTTAAATCAAGATGCTAAAGCAATTGATTGTATAAATATACAAGCAATTTGCAGGATATTAGGAACATACATCAGATGGCACAAAATGGTGTCATGGAAAACTGTATCAAGTCATTGGTGATTCTAAACCATACCGTATGTCACGTATTAAACCATGTAGCACATAAATATTCATAAATTACAAGTGGCAAAAAAATTCCATTCATTTGTACCGGATCGTTGGCAATTGAAGAAGTATCTGAGAGTATTATTATTAAAATTAAGCCACGTGTCCATTATATCATTGAGTAGACAAATGAGAGTAGGTCGTTACTGCTGAAAGCAATGCCAGTTCTTATATATAGCTTCTTGGTCCACATATAATGAGGGATACGACATAGCTCCAATCGCATATATCAGTGTATTGGGATATTTAGCTGGATAAAACTAACGTGGCAAGTGTATACAACAAATCTCTCATGCATCTATGTACAAAAAATACACGTTAAGCCAAGTTGAATACGGTGCCACGTGGACACACGTGAATTAGTGAAGTTTATAATAAAGTCTGGGACACAGTTTCCTTGAATGATTACGGTTCATTTTGTATACAGCAGAACACGTACGTAGAACAAATATGAAATGTGGAGCAAATATGAAGTTTAAAATTAACGACTTGGTGGCAAGTCGTTCCCATGACATGGATTAAACCATTCATGCGACATGGAGCAAGTCATTCATACGATATAACTATTAACGTTTAGGAGAGGAAACCACTAAGTCGTCACAGCAAATGATTAGAAGATGGAACACTGGGAGAGAGAAGGCATTAGGTAACTTTTAATGCGTATTAGTAGCTTGCGTGGTCCCAATTCAAAGCATACACGGTACAATAAATGATGTTAGTTGCGTATGCTTCATTTTACATCAGGTTGTGAGGATATAAATTGTTGGATCTAGAATAACCCTAGAGGGGGGGGGGGTGAATAGGGTTTTTCACAGTTTTTAACTGAAATAAAAACTTAACGAGATATATAATAATAAACTGATCACAGAAAATAGCAGAAACTGAAATGCAGAAAATAAATCACACACAGATATACCCAGCTTCGGCAAAACCCTGCCTACTGCTGCATTTCTAAGGTTTCTACTAGGTGATAGAACAGTTCCCGCATACAATACCATGTACACTCGCAAACCCCTGCTCCTATTCTAACCCTACGCTCAAACCCCTAGACTGATCTAAACCCCTAGATCAGATTTCCCGAATTACAAACCCTGTAACTCGTAACTCAGATTTACAGACTCTGAAACTGACAGTCAACTCCTTGACTAAATCCCCCTAGATTTTACAGACCTAGAACTGTTCAGAAATGATTTTACAACACAATTTTAAAAAACAACAGAATGTAAAAAAAATGTAAACCCTAGTTCTTAAAATAAAAATAAAAAAAGGAGTTTATATTAAAGGGGTCATCCCCTTATTAAAACACTTGGCTAGGTTTTAAGCCCATTAGGTCGGCCCCTTTCCTTTGCTTTTGCCCGATCTCCTTTTTGCTCTGAAACTCAAAAATGGCGGCGGCTCTGAAAAAAAATGGCTAGGGTTTTCTCCTGCTTCGTCCCAAATCAAATCGACGGCTTGATGAAATTGCTTCTCTGAAGCTCCGATTCTCTGTTGCTCTCAGATGTCTCGATTTGGGATTTTATCTCTTACTCTCGACCGAAATCAAAGTGAGTTTTTCTGAAAATTATTGTGTTGAAAAAATTTGCGAGATGTTTGTTGATTTCGATAATCTTTGCCCGTGATGAGTTGGTGTTTAGAAATAGGATTTGAAATCCTTAAACTGAGCTCTGATTTCACCAAAAAATGGCTCGATCTGATTAGGGTTTCCCCTTTTGTCTGTCTTCAATTTGAATTGTTGCTTCCCGACTTTGAAATATACTCTGATTGCTGAAACGTCTCTTTTTGCTATCCCTTGATTTAGCACCGTATATTTTTTAAAAAAAATTGAAATTTAAATTGTGGCCACTTGCTTGATTTATTTTTCTTGCGTGATTTCTGGTCTGCCTTGAATTACATTCGAGTTTCCAGATTTAACACTTGCCAAAAATGATTTTGTTCCCTTGATTCGATGCTCTGTTGCAACCTTGCCAAATATGTTATGTGATTTCTGGAAAGTATTGATAAAGCAGAAAAATACTTTCCCCCTTAGCTTGACAATTTCTGCTATTGAATTCTGGAATACTGAAATTGCTTTCTTGCCAAATACATACTGGATTTCCAAACAACTTTTTCTGGAAACTAATCTCGCAATTGATTTTTGCTTTTTTTTTTTTAAATATATATGAGCTGATATGTTAACACATGCATTTCTGGAAATCTGAAAGCACACAAGTTTGTGACTGCTATTGCTTAGATTTCCTGCTTGACTCGTTTACGGATTTGCTCCATTATATATATTTGCATATATACATTGACACATTGAGCTGCACCATCCATTGCTTGATCTGTGCACATACTTGCACCATGCTGCTGCACTATATATGCACACCCATACATGTCTTTATCATGTGTACACTTGAACACTTTTGAGCTGAAAATTCTTTTGTCTATGTCATTGCTTGGCCTTGCTTTCTTGGCTATGTCGAGCTGTCTTAATGACTTGAGTATTCTTGAACCTTTGCTGTTTTGTTTACTTGTTGTAGCTGCTACTATTTATTTTGTTGTTGTTTTGAGGCTCGACCACTTTGGCACGTCCACTTCCCTGTTTGTGCATGCTCGAGCACTTGAACTGTAACCATTTTTTCATTCATTGTGCCATGTTGCTTTAGTGTGTATCCATGCTGCATGTCCACATTAGCCTGCTTGACCATTTTTGCATTATGTTCGATCATGGACTTGACCATTTGAACCATTGAGCTGTCGACCATTTTTACTCTTTGTTGGCTTTGACATTTGCTGGTTGACATTTGTTTTGTTGCTTTTACTGTTGTGCTTGATCATTCTTACACTCGACTGCTTTGTCTTCATAGAACCATGTTGAAAGACATTTCAACCATTGCTGTGCCCGAACTTCCTCTTGAAAAATAAACTGTCTTGAACATGTTGTTTGTGTTGAAAATTGCTGTGTGTGTACATGATGGATCTCATCACCTTGTTAACCATGATCATGCTGTTGTGACCTACATGTTTTTTGTTGAACCATTGCTGCTGCATACTGAAATGCTACTTCACCTACATGCTACTATTGTTTGCACATGAACTTCATGTTCAATGTTACTCTGAGCTTGCACTCCACTGACTTGTGCATGTTGCACCACTTTGGCCTGTTCTGTTTCACCATATATACTTGTGCATCCATATACATTACTGTTGCCTCTTGCTTGTTCACATGCTTGAACCAGTTTTGAAGTTTTGAGCAGCTTTGATTATTTTTGACAGTTCACTTTTGCTGTTTGACATGTATTTTCTTTTACGTATACATATGTGTATATACGCACGTATGTGTGTGTATACATGTGTGTATATACGTGAATTTTATCAGCAGACTACTGCACTGTGTTGTGGCTGATCAGAATCAACTGGTTCTGATCAGCAAACCAGTGTAGTATGTTGAGGCTGATACAAATCAGATCAAGTCAGAAAAATGATGAGAAACACACCAGAAAACTGAGGCAAATAAAATTTCAAAAACTAGAATTCAAATCTGCATGTATTCAATTTTTATTTCTATTGCAGTGTACTGTGTGTGTTTCTGTGTATGACAGGTGTAGATGACTAGACTGACAGAGAAAGCTGTGAAGACAGAAGATAGAAGACAAGGACAGAGTGTCAGTGTGTCTGTATATACAAGTGAAAATGGATATATATGAAATGTAAACTGAATGAATGTATGAGTGTTGCAGTGAGGAGCTGTGTATATATGAAATGTACTAATGTCTGTAATAAACAAGTTTGATTGAAATAAAATATCATTTTATTGTTGTCAAACGAACTTGTCTATTTTATTCTGTTTATACAAGTACAAATATTCTGTGAATGTATAAATAGTGGAGTTACAAATAGTTGTACTGTTTGAATATTGAAATAAAATATTCTATTTAAATAAAATACTGTGTTAATATTTGAATTTCTGTACAGTCGTATTTTATTTAAATATAAATATTATATTCATTGCTGTGATGTATATATATAACAGTACAGTACCAAACACATTTATAATAGAAATATATTTGGTTGTTATCATCAAACAAAAATCATATAATTGTGTATACAACATCGTTATATACAACATAAATCAATTCAAGCCGTAAAATATATGGTGCGTGACAACCATGGCGCTGGGAACAAAAAACTCAAGCCGCGTGAGTATTCAAGCCATAGGCCAGCTGTACGACAACTATAAAGTACAATTGCCAGCTGTACACGTCCAGATAGCACCCCTATTTACCCTTTGCCACTCCACACCAACACCATCTATAAATACTCCACTTCTCAACCATTCAAAGGATCAGATTTCATTTCCACGAAGTGCCGCCAAATTCTAAGCTCTCTCATAACTTCATTAATGGCTTCCAAAGATCAATCAACCTCTCCCCAACAACAAATGGATCAAATCTTCTCCAACTCCATTAGAGATTTCCCAAATTCAATTCAAGCTTCTCTAATCTCCATGAATCCTCTTTAAAGCCTAGATCTAACACAAATTCATCATGGGATCAAGGAAAATCACTCAAGCGTTCAAGTTTGAAGATAAGCATTAATCTCCACCACACTTAGAGTGATCAAACAATTCCTTTGGTAGATTAAAGTGAGATCTAGATCAAAAAGAGAGAAAAGAGAGAAATATCATAAAATGAGTGAAATATATGAAGCAATGTACTTTGTAAATCCAAAAGCGATAATGAAAGCTCTTTATATAATGGACGTAGGTCTAAATTGACCGAACCACTCTAAAAATTCCTTGTTCTCTATTATTTCTGCTTTTATATTGTGTTTGTGGCTCTAGAATCTAAAATCATACAAATTGGTGAAATGTCCTAAAGACACCTTTGGTGTTGAAGTCATTTTTTTGTTTCAACAGGTAGTATCCAGATTCAGGAGCCACAGACCATGTGACCAACAATTTTGCTAACCTGAACCTTGGGAATAAGCAAAACAAATGTAATAAAACTTTAATTGTAGGTAATGGTAACTCAATACACATATCTCATACTGGAAATGCAAGAATCAATGGTACTAGAAAACTTTACCCAAAAAATTTACTCTATGTACCATTGATCAGAAAAATTCTATTGAGTGTCTCAATTTTCCAAAGATATTAGAGTATATTTTGAATTTACCACTAGTATTGTTTAGTCAGAGACTTACTAACAAAGGAAACTCTGTTGCAGGGTAAGGATTATAAGCGACTTTACAAATTTGATGTTATCAATTCAAGAAGTTCAAAAGAGAACTGTACTAATCAATACCAAGTTAATACTGTTGAATGTTGTTTCAATTTTAATGTCTAGCATATTAAGCTGGGTCACCCCGGTATGAATATTGTAAAGAAACTATTAAGCGGCATTGATATTAATACTATTAAAATTCCCTTATCTCATGTATATATGCACCTATTGTCAAATTGGCAATAGTCATAAACTTGCATTTCGTGAATCTGAAACAAAATGCACTACACCACTTGAACTTGTTGCTATTGATCTATGTGGTCCAGCACCGGTATGCACAGACTACGGCTATAAATATTATATATCTTTCATAGGTGCATACTCTAGATATGTGTGGATCTATTTATTGAAAGCTAAATCAGATGCATATAGTGTTGTGTTATAATTTATTACCAGTGCTCAGAGGCAAACCAATTGACTAGTAAAAATCGTTCAAATTAGTTGGGTCGTATTTTATCGTGGTATTACCAGTGCTTAATGAACTACTTTACGTCGTGGTATTTTGTCGGCAACGTGTTACCTTCGGGGAGTAACTCCTTCGTTAGTTCGAGTAGTGCAGTCACACCATTATCTGAGAAGCCGTATTGGGTCTTCAAGCTATTCAGTTTCACAATGGCATACAACTTCGTTATCCCTTTTGGACATGAAGGATACAGTGGCTCTTTTGTGCTTTCATAAAGTGGTGTATACTTCTTACTTTTATTGGCCTGCTAATTGCCTTTATTCATACACTGCTCTCCAACAATAGCGTGATCAAACAACGGATTTTCATGTTGAAAATCGTGAAATCTATTTGCATCATTGATTAGATCTTCCATCATAATACTTTCAGCCTCGTCAGGACTTGTGACATTACTAATTGGTTGTTGTTTTCCCATCTCCACCCTTTTTCTCCATGAAAATACCACACGCTATATGATTGGATAAAACTCCATCTAAGCAAATGAATTTCATCTAATTTGAACGTATTCATATTCTAGCATAGACTGGAAGAGCATAAATACACTCCTTTCTTACCACTGTTTTCTTCAACAAAACAAATAAACATGTTCACCCCATTAATATAGTATGGAGATCTTTGATTAGATTCACTAATCCACTTTTTATTTACACTGAATGACATGTTGCCCGCCTATATATTCAAAAATTGTTAAAACTTAAAAAATCGCATCAAACTAATGGGCCCATCCCCCTACACACATGGCTATATCTTTATTTAAATGTATGTTTTCATTGGCAAGTTGGTTTTTTTTCTGTCTATCACTGGATCACAAATAGACTCAACCCCCTTCCCACATGCCCGTATCTTTCTCCGTTAAAACATCAAAGCAATTTTCAGGCCTTAGCGAGCCTAGTTTGTCTAGTTAGGTTTAGTGCATTTGTCTAGGTTTAGTACATTTTCAAGCCTTAGCAAGTTAGTTTCAGTACATTTGTTTAAGTCCGGTGCATGAAAACTAAATAAAACTAGCTAATTCTTGTGTATTGTTCATTACATGAATTAACTAGTCAACCTAAAACTAGTTTTATTTACTGGAATGAGTATGGCAGTTTAACAAACAAAATTGAAGGTTCATATTCTACACATCCAATATGACTAGTTAATACAAGGAAATAGATCAAATAACATGTGCACTAACCATGGTGAAATATGACCAACTGCGAAAATCTTACTTTCTTCAACGTTCAACCTTACTTTGTAACCACCTTTAGGTAAAAACCAATAAATAACTCTTCGGCCTAGAACACGTTGAGCATTAATTGAAACAATAGCGCAAAAAGTATCGATTACTAGAAACCAAATCAAACCAAAATTTTACCAGCAATTGAGACGCACGATTTGCAGACAACGACAAAGAAGCAGATTTGAGCAGATAACTTTCAGTTTCTATAATTTTTTAGGAAGGATTTTCAGAAATGGAAATTTGGGCACGGGATACAATATTAGACGAGGAAAATAAAAAAGGGAGGGAAAGAGCTTGAAAGGATTAAAATTTTGGAGGGATGGGTGTGCGTTTTCGGCCAAAAGTTTTACACAAAAAAAGCGAAACGACCAACACTCGAATCAAATTTAAATTAGATTCAGAGCCTTATCTAACTATTTAGATACAGCTAATAACCGAGTCAACTTTGATACGGCTTTAACCCATATCAAATTTTGCGGATTGGGGGGGGGGGGGAGGGGTCAGGGGAGGGGGGGAGGGGTCAAAATTGTAGTTATGGTGTAGTAGGGGAAAGGAATTTATTCCTCTCAAAAATTTCTTTTAAAAGAAACGAATATCACATTGATCTACATGTCCACATACTTCTGAGAAAAATGGGCTTATTGAAAGGAAGCAAAGACACATTTTTGAGACAGGGTTAACTTTGTTTGCTCAAGCTTCATTTGAATCATATATTAACTCATTCAGTTTGTAGTTTATCCTCTTGTAACCGATATTTACTAATGTTTTGGCTTTTGATACCTGCATAACAAAAGTATTGAAAACGTTTAATTTGTTTTCATATATGTCTCTCCTTTTGTAACAAACAAATCTGAAGAAATTTTTTTTGATAACAATGACTTCAAGGCTAGACAACAAATACTATATGATATTTGATTCAGTAATAGCAGAGGAGTTCGGGATGCTAATTGTATTTCACGAACAAAAACATTTCTTCAGTTAGCAATCATTCTTGCACTTTCTGCGTCCTATATCTACCAAAAGTCGCTGCTTCAATGGTATAAAAACATATCACATCCCTTATGCTACCTTCCTCGCTTTACATCAAAAATATCTTTTTGCAATGCCTAAGCGAAAGTGATCATTGCATGGTTGAATATGAATAGACTGATTTATGCCCTCAAATCATCTGACATGGCCAATGGTATGCGGTGCATGGTAAGGATGTCATGTATCGCTGCTTTCGCTTTCTTGGTTTCGAGTACTACTACCTGTTCATATTCAAGATCAAACTGCAAGAATTCACCATTAAAACTTTCCAGCATTTTTGCCAATTCTCTCACTTTTTTGATTAATTTTCCATTGAAAACAAGCACCAGAGTGTTGACAATATTTCATACCTAATGTTAATATCAGTTACAAGCACATGAGAAGAAGAACAACAGTTACAACATCTTGAAGTGCAGGCAGCGATCCAAACTCTACAGGAGAGACCCCCTCCCAGAACTCACCGTCGCTTACAGTCAACAAAGTGATGTCATATTTCGTTCCAACAGCTAATACTTGGATTTAAATGTAGGATTTTCGAAATAAGAAATAAACGAACCAAAACTGGGAAGAAGAACGAAGAACAGAGGAAAAAAAGAAGATATTTGGCGTTCTATTTTAGGTGGATTAATTAATTAAAACTTAAATATTATTAGAAGTCAAAAATCCTAATTTATTGGGTAGATGAACTTATTAAAAGTGTGGATTGGAATAAAAATTACCTAAACACAAATACAATTCAGATCCTTTCCATGTACATTTTTAGGCTATTCCAATGGGTTCAAAGGCTAAAGTGTCTTGATAAAAATGGAAGGATACTTATATCAAGGCATGCGATATTTAATGAATGTGTTTTCCTATTTAACAAAGAATATGGAAAGTTCACAGGTAAAGTATATAATCCAAAGCAGTCAATACCAAACATAGATTGCAATACCAAACATAGATTGCAGTTCAGATATATTATTATACCTGTTCTAGAGAAGACATGCACAGGCATGTTGAGCAGTGAAGACCAGAGAGACACACAACACACAATGCCTTCAAGCGAGCTAGGTCAAGAGTCAACTCAAAGCACAAAGGACAACTCAAGTTAACCAAACCAAAACCAACAACCTAGTGATATGGACATGGGCAGTGCTGAAGGATACACTGACACAAGTGACATTGTACCCCAGCCAATAAATGAATCCAGACATAACATGATTACTAAAGCAAAGAGTGACATCTTCAAACCGAAAATACACACTGTCATAAATGAGCCAACATCATACAAACAAGCTATTCAGAATGATGAATGGAAAATATTCATGTGGGATGAATACAATGCCCTGGTGAAAAACAAAACTTGGGAATTTGTTTCCAAGCCAAGAAATAAAAATATCATTGGGTGTAAATGGACCTTTAGGGTCAAAACAAAATTTAAATGGGTATACCGGTATAAGTACAAGCTCCTAACGAATTTTAAGTTGAAACACTTCCCAATATACGAATATAAAAGCCATAGAACAATTTGAACGAACGCAATTTCTTTCTTTTATTATTATCATACTTTATATTTTAAACCGAAATTATATGCTCAGTGATGGACAAAGAATTAGAACATTTTTGAACATCACACTCAAGTCAACACGCCTACTAAAATAACAGAACATATCTAAATTTAAGTGATGAATGTGTATGATTTAAGACGGGTGAAAATGAATAACTGATATGGATATAATTTAAGACAGTGCTGAAGCAATTCAAACAGCCAACTTTCATGTATTATTTTGTTCCAAGTTATTATAATGGCCACTACTTTCTTCTCTTTTCTTTGTTCGTTTAACTGCGCTTTTGATCTGAGTTTAGCTGTTGTTTTAATTAGATGAACATGCTAATATAATGATACATATATATAACAATCAGTACAATGTTGAGATTTGTGATACGCAAATCACAAAATTGTAGGCAACAAATTTTCTATGTGGATCCATTTTTTGGTGGAGATATTTGTTGCTACTTTTATGGGATATTTGAAAATGAAGGCAAGGATTATTTGGTGTTTATCCAAATATATATATTTGAGATATATGAGGATATATTTGAAATATATGAGGATAATTTGGGTGACAAGTTACTCTATAAAAGGCCTACATGATATCTTCATTAGGTGGTGGAAAAATTTGTCATTGTTCTTCATTATCTTTCTCCTCAAATTGTTTAGCCATTAGATATTCTCTACCTATTTCTCAATAAGGTTATTGATTCAAGTTGTGTTTGTTTAACGATAGTTGAGATCAGTTGTAAACAATATTTTGGTGAATCAATAAAGAGGGTGGTTGGGTGGAATATCGTGTGTTCATATTTCCGATATATTTTGTGTTGTTGTTTGTTATTCAATCACATTCATCTTTAAGTGATTGGGTGAAAAAGATTCATTTTGTTTTTGGGTGTTTTGTCAAAACTTCCGCTGCGCACAAAACCCCAACAGTTGGTATCGGAGCTCAGATCACCGCATAGCTTGGAGTGTTTGTTGGATTGAAAAGAAAAAAATTTGATTTTTTGTTTGAAAAAAATTGATTTTTTTATGTCGGAGATGATGACGTTGTCGAAGATGGCTATTTTGAATGGGAGGAATTGGGGTATATGGAAGCCGAAAATGGAGGACGTTCTATATCTCAATGATTTGCATGATCCCATTGATGGAAATGGGGAGAAGCCCTCGAATATGGATGAGGGAAAGTGGAAGAAAATGGACAAAAAGGCGATTGCGTTGATTCGCCAATATTTGGATGATTCTGTGTTCCACCATGTGGCTAGTTGTGAATCCGCAAAGGCGTTGTAGGACAAATTAGTATCGCTGTATGAGTCAAAGAGTGCTACAAGCAAGGCTTTTCTGGTTCGAAAGTTGGTGTAACTTCGATTGGATGAGGAGAAGTCTGTTGCAGAGCATTTGAACGAGTTTCAAGATGTCATCAATCAATTGGCAAACATGAAGGTCAATTTTGATGATGAGTTGCAGGCTCTTTTGTTGATGAGTTCTCTTTCGGAAAGCTGGGAGACTTTGGTTGTTTCATTAAGTAATTCCAATGCTAATGAAACTATCTCTTTGGAAACGGTTCGAAGCAGTCTTTTGAATGAGGAGCTAAGGAGAAAAGGGTCGGAGTTGAAATCGGTTCAAACTGAGGCGATGGTAGCAAGAGACTCAGGTAAAGATACAAGGAAGAAGAAAGGTGCTATCTTTTGTCATTATTGTGGTAAGAAAGGCCACAAGCGCAATGATTGATATTCATATATACGAGATATGAAGAAGAAGAAGGCGCAAGGTGATAATAATAGTGATGAGGCACAGGCAGGCTTTGCTGAAGGTACCGAAGGCAATTCTTCATGTGATGTCCTACTTAGTGTTGTGGAGCCTTGGAAGATGGATTCAGGAGCCAGTTTTCACATATGTCGAGATGTGAAAAGTTTTTCTTCGTATGAGAAGAGTGTTGGCATGATAAAGACGGCCAATGGAGTAGAGCTACCAATTTGTGGAGTTGGAGCTGTTAGGTTTCGGATGCATGATGGAGTGGAGAGAGAAGTTGCCGGTGTGAGGCACATACCCACTTGTTCGCATAACCTCATATCTCTCGGTCAGTTAGATCGCCGCGGTTGCACTTATGAGACTCGAGGTGGAGTTTTGAGAGTGAAGAAGGGTGGTCGTGTGATGATGCGAGGAGTTTTGGAGGAGGGGAACCTATATAGTTTGGTCGGTTCAGTGGTCAACAGTGGAAGGCGGGTGACGGTTGAAGAACCTAGACCACAACAAGGTGGAGAGGTTAATATGGTCATTGCTGATGGTCCTAAGGTGGAGGATCATGGTATCGACAAGGGTCTAGATGTTGATGATGCTCGAGGGATCCCGGAGATGAAGAGATCATGTCAAGCGGAAGACGGATGTCGAGTTGTGAAATCCACAAAGACAAGATGGAGGTCTTTGTGGTATTACAAACGCTTTTGAAGATCGCTATTGGCGTGGTGCACGATGAGGGAGGTGCACCATTTGTGGGCGATGGTGGAGGTTTGTAATGATGTTAATTGAGAAAAGAAGGTTGAAAGTGAGAGCTAAGTTGGCTAGTGTTGAGTGGAGGAGATGTTGTGATTTGGTATCAAGGTGGAGTGTTGAGATTTGTGATACGCAAATCACAAAATTGTAGGCAACAAATTTTCTATGTGGATCCATTTTTTGATGGAGATATTTGTTGCTACTTTTATGGGATATTTGAAAATGAATGCAAGGATTATTTGGTGCTTATCCAAATAGATATATTTGAGATATATGAGGATATATTTGAGATATATGAGGATAATTTGGGTGACAAGTTACTCTATAAAAGGCCTATATGATATCTTCATTAGGTGGTGGAAAAATTTGCCATTGTTCTTCATTATCTTTCTCCTCAAATTGTTTAGCCATTAGATATTCTCTACCTATTTCTCAATGAGGTTATTGATTCAAGTTGTGTTTGTTTAACGATAGTTGAGATCGGTTGTAAACAATATTTTGGTGAATCAATAAAGAGGGTGGTTGGGTGGAATATCGTGTGTTCATATTTTCGATATTTTTTGTGTTGTTGTTTGTTATTCAATCACATTCATCTTCAAGTGATTGGATGAAAAATATTCATTTTGTTTTTGGGTGTTTTGTCAAAACTTCTGCTGCGCACAAAACCCCAATATACAATACATCAGTTCAACTGAAACATACATAGGTACCAAGCACATACAATATACCAGTACTAACAATCTATATATAAATAAGGTCAACCTAAATATAACCTAGCTATGCTTCCGGCATCAATAGATCATGATGCTAGTACAAGCAGCGTATCTCTTCACCGTAGTGGCTGATCTGGTGGCAGTTTCCAGCCAGTCAAGCTGGGCCGAGTCCAACCCCCATCAGTCCTCAAAGCAGATTCCCCAGCTGCACCATACTCCGACCTCACATGCCTGACCACCTCACCACCACCACAACCATGCCCCTTGTCTCCACCTTTCCCATAATGATCTTTTGCATGCATTAAGTTGACTGCTGCACTGCTCTGCTTCTTACTATACTTTGCTGTTGAGCCGTCGTCGACCATGGCAGTAGGCTCTGCATGGTGATTTGGTTTCCACCATTTCACCAATGATCTCGACCTGTTCACCCCCTTGTTATAATTATAAGCTTGCTTGCCCTGTTCAGCCATTTTTTGTTGATTATTGTACCATGCTGCTTGGCTCTATATATACAGGAGGAAATGGGGGTATGCTAGCTGTTTTTATTTTATGTTTTCTTTTGAATGCATCATCCTAGTAGAATCACATTCTTGCTTTCTTTTCTTTTCTTTTATTTTATAAAAACGCGTGCTTTGAGACCAAATTTTCCGTCGTCTAATACGACTCTCTACAGCACATAGGTTAATAGTATGAAAGCAAGCACGCGTCAGTATAATTCCTATCAGATTTCAACATGTGTTCGGGGGGCAAAAAGATTGCAACTTTTGAGTCCTGGAGAGAGTCGTGAGGTGGGAGAACTTCTTCTTCTTCTTTTTTTGGGTGTTATGGAAAGCAAAGTAAGCCGTTCAAAGTGAATGTACAGCACAAAAGAATAAAGGGCCGGCGTATTTGATTATGGCCATCAAATATATAATGCGGGATTTAAAAGCAGTGGTGTTTGTCGATCGGTTTGAAAAGCTAGCTATATATGTTCTATTATGGACGCATGATGCATCAAGCTCTTAGACATATATGGAAATTATGCATATGTCATGCATGTATAAAATGGTAGGGCCGTGCGACTCTCTGAATCCTATCGGTGTCAGTGGGCATCTGTACTCGCATGCACACGAAAGAAAACGAAAGAAACTACGAATTGCAGTGGAGCAAGTTGGATAAAACAAGGAATCCTGGAACTTTATTTTCTTGTGAACGGGTGTCAAACAATGATAGATATAATAAGAGCACCAACCTTCTTACAACAACAAACAGTATTAATATTTTATCCATAACGACACGCGCTTAAAATTTTATTTAAAAGAACATAATCCTAAAAATTTCCGTCGTTCCTTTCTCTCTTCTCTGATTTCTTCTTCCGCTCCTTTCACTTTTCTCAGATTTCTTCTCCCACGAAATCAGCAAATCAAAGTTAACGAAATCATCTCAGCTGGAAATCGAATCGAATCAAATCAAATCCGTCTACTATCATATAGTCGAACCTCAATCATAAATCAAACAGCAAAATTTAGGACACGAAATCGATCTCAACAATCAACCTCGACTGTTTTTTTTTTTTTTTTTTTTTTGCTATAATCATTATAATTTTTGTTCATTTCTGCCGATTAGTTTTTTTAATTTCGCAAGGTGATTTATGGTTTTTTTTTTTTTTTTGTTTCTGCAATATTAATGTTCAACTTTTCAGCAGTTGGGTATCATTTTTATATTTTTCTAGGTATCATTTTTGTTTAATTACCACTGTTTTATATTCGTTTGATGTGTTTTTAATGTTGTATTTATTTTGTAGTTGTATTGTTGCATTATCTATGTATTACAGTCGAACCTATTTCATTTAAAAAAATCAAATTGTGATGAAAACATTTTTTGCATTATTTTTTCTTTAAAACATTGCAGCAGTTTTAAGGTATCATTTTTATATTTTTTAAGGTATCAGTTTTATTGTATCAATAGTGTTATGCTGTTTTGTTTATAGTTTTGGTGCCATTTTACTTTTGTTCTTGTACTGATGCATCAGTTTTGCTACTCAAGCGAATTTATTTCATTTTAAATAATCAAATTGTGATTCGAACATTTTCTGTATTACTTTTGTTGTTAAAATATTAAAGCAATTTTAAGGTATCATTTTTATATTTTTTAAGGTATCAGTTTTATATTTTCTAGTTGAATTTACATTGTGGCAGTTTTTAAGTATCATTTTTATATGTTTTTAGTTACCAATTTTATATTTTCTAATTTAATTTGCATCATAGCAGCTTTTAGGTAGATTTGTGTTGTTTGCTTTGGCAATTGACTTTTTTTAATACACAACATTAATTTTAACTTATAACCACTGATTAAAAAAAATAACACCCACTTACTTAATTCAAGTCTCTTAAAAATAATATTTATTCACAATAATACCTACTGATTAAAAAAATAATAGCAATCAATTAAAATTCAATTGTCACAAAAATGAGATTATTCTCAGTAATATACAATAATGCTCACTTGTATCATATGATACCTACAATGATACATAAGTGATTTAATATGATACATTTTTTTCCTACACAATCTAAGTACATAAAACACTGCTCCCCATTCCAAGCATGCATTCATGCATTTACTTTTACTTGTATGCAAACCAGTCTTGAATTCAAGTAATCTCCAACAACATGCAATATCTGCAAGTATTTCATACACAATCAAAACTTATACCAACATAATACTGGAAATTCAACAAGAAAATATAAAAGTGATACCTAAAAAAAATATAAAAATGATACCTAAAAACCGCTATGATGTAAATTCATGTTGAAAATATAAAAATTATACCTAAAAACTGCTATGATGTAAATTCATGTTGAAAATATAAAACTGATATATATATATATATATATATATATATATATATATATAAATGATACCTAAAAACTGCTATGATGTAAATTCATGTTGAAAATATAAAACTGATACCTAAAAACTGCTATGATGTAAATTCATGTTGAAAATATAAAATTGATACCTAAAAAATAATATAAAAATGATACCTTAAAACTGCTATGATGTAAATTCATATTGAAAATATAAGACTGATACCTAAAAAAAATATAAAAATGATAGCTTAAAACTGCTTTGATATTTTAAAGGAAAACTAATGAATAAAAATGTTTACATCCCACTTTGAATGATTAAAATGACATAATTTCTATTGAGTTGCAAAGTTAATGCAACAATACAAGTACAAAACTAATATATCACGAAAATAAATTAACACAGAACCATAACACTGTAATAACAAGGAAAATGATACCTTAAAAATGGGAAACTGATACCTACGAACTGCTACTAAATTCACCATCCAAAAAAGTAACTTCCGTCATTCATCTTTGTCGTTCGTCTCTCTCGTTCGATTTTCTACGACGAATTCACAAAATCAAAATCACGAAATCATCTTTACTGCCTATCGAATCAAAATCAAAATCCGCGGCACCTTAGACAGATGTCGAGATCAGATCTGCTCAAGAAATCAATACGCTCAAGAGTGATTTTGCAATTTGAATTAGAAGAAAAAAATGCGCTGGAGATGAAAAAAAACGCGCTGGAGAAGAGAATTAGAGATCGAGAGAAAAAACCGCGTTCGAGGAAAATAGAACGAGAAACTCGCGAGATAGGAGCATCGAAGATGAAACGGGCACGTGATCTAGGGAACTAAACTATAATTAGTATATTGTCCTTTTAAGTAAAATTTTAGTGGGTTGTCCTTATGAATAAAAAAGCCCTTAATTTTGTCCTTGTCGTTAATTGTCCCTAATAAGAGTCGGGTTGGGTAGAATTCAGGTTGGGAAAAGTCGGTTAAGGTTGATTTATAAACGGACGAGGACAACCTGTTTATTAAACGGCTCGTTTTTTCTCCATCTTAAACCAATCTGTTTATAAATGGGTTGATCCTACACGATCCATGTGACCCATTTAACTAAACGGGTCGTGTTGGATCGAGTTTACCCGTTTGATCTATTGACTAATATTGCTCACGAATATAAACAACAATATTAGTGAAAATTAGGCTCACATCCTTAAAACTAAACTTAATTAGGCTCACATCCTCCCCTTTTGAAACATGTAAAATTCATCCCTATTTTCAAACAGCGGCTCTTTTTTTACCCGAAATGCCCTTTTCCTCTAATTAATGATGTAATTAAGTTTCGGTCTAAACACGTATTAGGGTTTCATTTTTTTCATCGTTAATATTTTTCTGAGTCATGGCGGCGCCATCATCTTCACCATTCTCCTTTCTAGAATCAATTAGTGATCCCTTCGCTCTCCTTGAAAATCAACAATGGACAACGTCTGTCCGCTCTTTTATCTTCAGGCAGCGCAACTACAAATAGGGCACAAAACAAAACAAGAAGAATGAGGTGTCACGATTTTTTTTTACGAGCTACAAATCTAAGAAAAAAGACGTCGGATGGACTGCGAGGGATATTGTTTGAGCTCTAAGGCAATTGATTCATCAAACGTCGGATTTAAGGTATTTGTATCTAGGGGTACGATTTTCAGTTTTCTTCGATTATGATTGTTCAATGTTTTTTCTGTTGTTGGATTTTGTAGTTACTGAAGAAGTTTGGTTGGAAAGAAGGCACTGGTCTCGGCGTTTCAGAGCAGGTTCGTATCTACTTTTTTTTGCTGAATTTTTGTTTTTCATATTTCATTTTTTTTATAATATTATTTTTGATATATGTTCAGTATTAAAACTATTGATGATTTGATTAGTTGGGTAATTAGTTATTTTTGAGTTAATTGGTTATTTTTTAGTAATTTATTCAGATCTGTAAATTGATTCATGAACCGAAATCAAACTTTTCTATTTTTCAGTAATAAAAGATATGTAAATGTTTACTGACGATTAAAAAAAAAAAATTCACGCATGAAATTATTGTCAGAACATTTGGGTTTGTATGTGATCAGAAAAGTTGAGTATAAGTATGCATATATTATTGATATATGCATACAAATATGCATATATTTTAAAGATCTATTTTCAACATTTCTGTTAAAAAATTGTACGCATATAAATATGCAGATATTATTGTTATTTTGCTGAATTTTAAGCATATATTTATATCAATCTAATTTGATCCATCATTCATTTAAAAAAATGCATGTTTCTCGACAAATTCAAGTATGAAACTGTTGTTAGAACATTTGGGTTTGCATGTGCTCAGAAAAGTTGAGTATAAGTATGCATATTTTATAGATATATACATACAAATATGCATATATTTTTAAAAATTGGATGTTTTCCGACAAATTCACGCATGAAATTATTGTCAGAACATTTGGGTTTGTATGTGATCAGAAAAGTTGAGTATAAGTATGCATATATTATTGATATATGCATACAAATATGCATATATTTTAAAGATCTATTTTCAACATTTCTGTTAAAAATTTGCCTACAAATATGCATATATTCTGAATATATGCATATCTGTATGCAACTTTTTACCAGACACGAAGAAAAACATATTGTTATAACATTATTGTTATTTTGCTGAATTGTACGTATATAAATATGCAGATATTATTGTTATTTTGCTGAATTTTAAGCATATATTTATATCAATCTAATTTGATCGATCATTCATTTAAAAAATTGCATGTTTCTCGACAAATTCAAGTATGAAACTGTTGTTAGAACATTTGGGTTTGCATGTGCTCAGAAAAGTTGAGTATAAGTATGCATATTTTATAGATATATACATACAAATATGTATATATTTTAAAAAATTGGATGTTTTCCGACAAATTCACGCATGAAATTATTGTCAGAACATTTGGGTTTGCATGTGATCAGAAAAGTTGAGTATAAGTATGCATATATTATTGATATATGCATACAAATATGCATATATTTTAAAGATATATTTTCAACATTATAGTTAAAAATTTGCCTACGAATATGCATATATTCTAAATATATGCATATCTGTATGCAACTTTTTACCAGACACGAAGAAAAACATATTGTTATAACATTATTGTTATTTTGCTGAATTGTACGCATATAAATATGCAGATATTATTGTTATTTTGCTGAATTTTAAGCATATATTTATATCAATCTAATTTGATCCATCATTCATTTAAAAAAATGCATGTTTCTCGACAAATTCAAGTATGAAACTGTTGTTAGAACATTTGGGTTTGCATGTGCTCAGAAAAGTTGAGTATAAGTATGCATATTTTATAGATATATACATACAAATATGCATATATTTTTAAAAATTGGATGTTTTCCGACAAATTCACGCATGAAATTATTGTCAGAACATTTGGGTTTGTATGTGATCAGAAAAGTTGAGTATAAGTATGCATATATTATTGATATATGCATACAAATATGCATATATTTTAAAGATCTATTTTCAACATTTCTGTTAAAAATTTGCCTACAAATATGCATATATTCTGAATATATGCATATCTGTATGCAACTTTTTACCAGACACGAAGAAAAACATATTGTTATAACATTATTGTTATTTTGCTGAATTGTACGTATATAAATATGCAGATATTATTGTTATTTTGCTGAATTTTAAGCATATATTTATATCAATCTAATTTGATCGATCATTCATTTAAAAAATTGCATGTTTCTCGACAAATTCAAGTATGAAACTGTTGTTAGAACATTTGGGTTTGCATGTGCTCAGAAAAGTTGAGTATAAGTATGCATATTTTATAGATATATACATACAAATATGTATATATTTTAAAAAATTGGATGTTTTCCGACAAATTCACGCATGAAATTATTGTCAGAACATTTGGGTTTGCATGTGATCAGAAAAGTTGAGTATAAGTATGCATATATTATTGATATATGCATACAAATATGCATATATTTTAAAGATATATTTTCAACATTATAGTTAAAAATTTGCCTACGAATATGCATATATTCTAAATATATGCATATCTGTATGCAACTTTTTACCAGACACGAAGAAAAACATATTGTTATAACATTATTGTTATTTTGCTGAATTGTACGCATATAAATATGCAGATATTATTGTTATTTTGCTGAATTTTAAGCATATATTTATATCAATCTAATTTGATCGATCATTCATTTAAAAAATTGCATGTTTCTCGACAAATTCAAGTATGAAACTGTTGTTAGAACATTTGGGTTTGCATGTGCTCTGAAAAGTTGAGTATAAGTATGCATATTTTATAGATATATACATACAAATATGCATATATTTTAAAAAATTGGATGTTTTCCGACAAATTCACGCATGAAATTATTGTCAGAACATTTGGGTTTGCATGTGATCAGAAAAGTTGAGTATAAGTATGCATATATTCTTGATATATGCATACAAATATGCATATATTTTAAAGATCTATTTTCAACATTTCTCTTACAAATTTGCCTACGAATATGAATATATTCTATATATATGCATATTTGTATGCAACTTTTTACCAGACACGAAGAAAAACATATTGTTAGAACATTATTGTTATTTTGCTGAATTGTACGCATATAAATATGCAGATATTATTGTTATTTTGCTGAATTTTACGCATATATTTATATCAATCTAATTTGATCGATCATTCATTTAAAAAATTGCATGTTCCTGCGATTATTGGTGTATTAATGTTGTTGAAGCTTGGGAATGGTAGCTGTTATATTCGTCTTTTTTTTATAGTTCTGTTGCTATTGTTATTATAGCTCCTCCGAAAGGTACATGAATGCCTGGTCGTCCATTTTCATCAAAAAATTAAAATCTGCAGGTGATTTTACAAGGAGTACTAGAAGTGGTTTGTGGAGTAAGCTGGGCCATAACAAAAGAATATGTTCTTCAAAAGACCATTAGTTCTGCTACATTAGTTCTGTTACATTTGTTGTAAACTTTTACCATTTGTTGTAAACATTTACGTGATGTAATACAATCAATTCAGTATTTTGTTGTAAATTTGTTTTTACTTACCAGTCATTTATTCAAGCTGAAATGTATGCAAATATTTGTTATATCTGAATAAATGTATGCAGTTTTTTTGAACGTTCATTTGCCTCATTTGTACAAATTTTTTTGCATGTCTATACTGTAAGAAACAAGTAGTACCTGCAAAATATTAAACTGTAAATATGCTTATTAGGAAACTACTACTGATCATTTTTGCATATAAGTGTGCAATTTTTTTTGAATATTTGCATGATCTTCATTAAAATTATGACCAACGGCTTTTGAGTGTTCAACGCGTTTTAAAAAAAAAATTGAAAAGTTCAACAGCGATTTTTTTATTGATGGTTTTGCAGAATCATGGAAATAGTGTTTTGAGCGAGATTAAAGGTATGTTTTTAATGATTATATGATGACAAATCAAAGTTGGAAAGTTTTTTAATTGCGCAAGGGTAGAGTTGGAATGTTTTTAGTGGAATTTCAAAAATAGGGATGTATTTTATATTGTTTTTATCACCGGGTTTTTTATCTATTTTGAAACTTAATAGGGACCTGTAAAAAACGCACCCACAATATTAACCAAATCACCAACAGACAACACTATGATATAATTACCAACATAGATCAAGTTACAAAATCACCAACATGAAACAATTTACAAAATTACCAACAGACAACACATATATAAAGCATAAATCATCATATCCACCATTCTCCATACATAAGAATACATGATCATACTATATAGATAAAAGACAAAAAAATATGAAATATACAGTTGTTATAAGTAAAATATAACCAACAACATTCCTGAATAAATAAGTAAAATATAACAGCTTACACAAGAATATATGAGTATACTAATTAATGCATACATAAAAGACTAACACTAAGAACATACATAAAAGACTAACAATATGGAAAATATACAACATATAATCGGGTTTCACAGGTCAAAATTGGGTTAGGGTTCCAACCTTAAACCCACCCGTTTATAGATGGGTCAAATTCGGGTTGATGCGGAAATAACCCGCTAAATAAACGCGTTAGGTTAACCTGCTAACTTCCGTGCGGGTTTGGATCGTGTAGGAAATTGACAGCCCTAATGGAAGCCTCCCTAATTTTCACTTTATATTAATAGTTGCATGGAGATGCAAATTAAATTCGACCATCAACCTCCAAAATTACTCTTTATATATAATTAAGTTGCCATCCTAAAAATGATTTTTTTATAATTATTAACATTGATGAAAATTATGATCTAGCGAATAATTTTTTCATAAATTGAAAACGCTCTTTCATATATATCATATTTAAATCATTTAAAAATAGAATCAATAAATGAATTTCTTATATGTTTTCGCTATTTATTAATTAGTAACCAAAACAAAAACTCACACTAATAGAAAACATGAAATTGTCCAAAAAAGAAATAAAAATTTAAACTATTTACATATGATTTCAATTCGAAAATATAACTAAAAATTTATTAAAAATTTTTCTTTGCAATATGTAGACACATATATTTTTTAGAAAAAAAACCGTGAAGCGTCACGCAAAAAGTGCATGTGATAATGCCCGTAATCATTATGGTGTAGAGGGGTTAGTACCAAATTATAACCGTTATAGATCAGTTGAGACGTAAACACTTTTTAAAAAAAGTTTGTTGTTTAAACCAACTGAAACGCAGTTACGACACACTGAACAAATCACGGATATGCCATTATGCAGCACCATGTTTTCCACCGTTGGTTTTTTAACCGGTGAATTATCGTCTTTTCAATTGTCGGTTGTTTCCGTTATATTTATCACAATCTTAGTACGAACTCAAATCAAATAAACTAGACTACAAACTGATAAATGAAGGGATTGAAAATTTTGAAACCTATAAACTATACTTTGAATCTAGTTCTCATGTGCATATTTTTGTGTGCATGCTTCAATACTGTATTGCTTTTGTAGCGCTCATAATAAACTACACATATGTACGAGAATGTATTTTCAATTTTTGTAATATGAGATTTGTGCAAAAAAAAATCATAAACTCAAGCTTTTCTCTTCTGACTATCTTGTTTTTTTTAACTTGGCACTATAGCTTCACCACATATAGCGGCCTCTTTTCTCCTTTCTTTTAAGAACTACCATCAAATCAACATGTCAATCGAAGAAAATTTAACAAATAAAACCTAATCAAATACATCTTCACAAATCTTCACCAACACACTTAAGAATTTAATCAAACTCAACAACCAATTGATCATCGTTTACCATGAAGAAGACAACTTGCTTTTATCTATGTTTTACGTTGAACAACAATAAAGGGATATGGTATTGAAAGTTCTTTGGAGTGGACTTCTCTTATGCACCACCAAAATTCGTTATTGATAAGAAAAGAAAGTTGAGCACAAGCAACTACAACTATACCATTCGTCAAAGATGGTATTCCCTCCTACGCTTTAGCTTTTGGCTTCTTGCATCTATTAGTAGAAATTTGCTACTACAACTAATTGGATATAAAACACCTAATGATGATTGGACCATTAATGTTCAGTAGATCTTTGACCCTAAATATGTTACAAAGGTGACACACTAGAAAAGAGAACTGCAAAATATAAAGAAAAACGTAACCACTTTGCATGAGTATCTCTTAATAAACCAAATTTTTGTGTGATGCACTTGAAGGAAACGAACGCAAAGCAATAGATTATGAGCAAATCTTGATGATTTCAAACGGTTTGAATGAAAAATATAAGGCAATAATTGCTACAGTCTTCGGTAATTAAGACCTTTAATCCACATTTTTCTCATGAAAGTAGAATGGAACAAAGATCACAACACCAGAAAATGGTATTTGTCACATTTATATGCGTGATAAATCAATTTTGTAACAGGTATAACTGTTGACACATAGTGTATGACAATTTTTCATTAAGAATATTGTAACAGTTATAACCACTACAAATGTGATAATTTATGGCGTTAATAATCGTTAACGGTTATACTTCTCTAATGTTTATTACCATTAGGAATATAAAACTTGCAACACTTATTAACTTTGTAAATAAAATGTTTATAACGCTTACAACTGTTACAAAATGAACTTTTGTAGTACTTATAACCATAAATGATTTTCTAAAGCGTACAACAACTAAAATTCATAGCAATAGCATATCACAAATCATATATCGTAGTATGTAATTAATTACATTTCATGAAGCATACATAGCAAAGTATAAAAACTTATCTTCGAAAGAAATTTTATTTTCAACAAGCATCAAAATATCAAAAATTCATACAACCATTTCCCATAAATAACAGTCATCAAAACAATGGAAAACTTTAAAATATCACAACATAACTCGAAGTATCACATTCTAGAAATTAACAAATTATGATGCTTACACACTACTTTAAAGCATCAATGGCTATTGAGTACTTTATATTTGGAAGGGAAGGAACTTCTGTTCTTGTATTTTATGTCTGCCTCGATGAAACATCTGACACTATGGGCTTATACAACCCCTAAAACACTACACCAAAACAGGTGATTCCCAACGAGTATAACCGTCGCAAACAATTTCAGCAACACTTATTAGTGTTGCTATAAGGGCATGACAATTTATTTCCAACGCATATAAGCATTGGTAAATTTTCTCTCCCAGCGCTTATAAGCGTTGGCATATTTTCGTTTGCAACAGTTATAAGCGTTGGTAGATTTTCTTTTGCAACGCTTATAAGCATTGGTAGATTTTCTTTGCCAGCGCTTATAAGCGTTGGTAGATTTTTGTTTGCAACGTTTATACATGATGCAATATATTTGTTTGCAACGCTTATACATGTTGTAAGATTTTAATTCACAAGTTGCAACGCTTATACGTGTTGCAAGATTTAATTCACAACAAATATAAATGTTAATAGTAATAGAAATATGTATTAGTAATTCCTATATTCTAACATTGATAGTCAATTATTAACCAACATGATTATAATATAGATGACATTTAATATGAATCCAAAACTACTCAATTCAAAAAGTATATCTCAATGCGTACCAATAGACAACATTAATAATCAGGTAACGACATAGAATATCAGTTAACAACAATCGAGTACAGTACATAATTAAGTTGCTAAATTCAATACATAATTAATTTGTTAAATTCAATGCATAATTAGGTTGCCAAATTTAATACATAAATAAAATTTTATAAATAATGAATACGAAACTCAGGCCATCCAGTTTCCTCTTTTCTTCCACTGCTTCTAGAAGTGCATGCATTCATTGAATATCACATTAATTTGAAAATCTCATTTCCTTGTTAAAAACGAAAAAAAAACATGAGTATGCATCACATATAAGAAAACAATAAATTGCAGGCTCTGCTGAACGGCTCAGTAACACTGAATCGTTCGGCTAAATAACCAAAAACTAAGCGTGAGATGAGATGTCATTTTCTCTTGTTACACACACGCAACTATGCTAAAGTGGCAAACTCAAGGAAACCAATGTACGTCCTTTCTCTGCCCAAATTCTACACCAATTATATATATATGTATGTATGTATGTGTATATATATATAAACCCATGGAAAATATGGATGTTTTTATAGATATAGGCTTAGTGAAACTTGCAGTCTTACGACCAGAATACGTCGAGAATAAAAACATTAATAATCATAAGTGTTACGACCAGCAACAATAGACAAGCTAAGCAGTGGAAGAAAATAAATGAATTTCAGAAGTACTTACATCTACAGACTTGGAACAAATTTTATCCTTTATCTCCCTAGCAAATTGGCTCAGATAATATATTCCAACATTGGTTACATCCTTCCAAAACAAAACAAAACATTAAAATCAACATTAGGCACATGTTGCATGTTGCATGCATCTGCTTCCAACTGTTGTTGATGAAGACAGACCTGTTGCTGTCAATAAGTTCGATCTTCCCTTCCTGATTAGAAATATGATAACCACATTATGTTAAGTCATACGATCACCCATGTAAATTTAGTTCATACACATACCATGTAAGCTTTATTATCTGAGCATGTAAATTTAGTTCATACACAAACCATGCAAATTTAGTCTAAACAAAATATTTCAAGGCACAATTAAATAGATTTATTATTATTATTATTTGTTTGTAGAAAACCTCGTCTTTTATATGTTTACAACAAAATATCTTCTCTATTAGTTTTAAATGACATTAAAAATTAAAATTACCTCAGTATGTTCATCAATTTGAGTCAAACTTGAACTCATATTATGTTTTTCTCATGGATTCTAAGTATCCATCGGCATTTAGTTATTCTTCCTTTGAATTTTGAGTGAACGCCTAATTTGATTCAAGATAGGGCATGAGTTTGGTCAAAGAAAACAATGAAAAGAGAGAAGGAAAAGGATTTTCATTTGTTTTTTAAATGAATCCGAGGGGCTTTTATTCCACTTGTTAGGCTAGTAAAATTAAAATTGGTACAAAATAGTATATTAAAAACTTATGGAGGTTGATTTTCGTGCAACCGAAGCCATGAGGGATGAGCTTACACAAGTCCTAGGAGACATCCAGAAGTTAAATGCTACGAGGCAAGAACTCACTGGTCAAGTCCATATGCTGACACAAGATACGAACAAGGCAGCTGTTGACATTCAGCAAGTGCCTGCAATCAAAGCTGAGATTGAGTACAAGAAACAAGAGTTGCAGCTGGGCAGGCAAGCAATTGAGTACGAAAAGAAAGGTTATGCGGAGAACTACGAGCATGGTCATGAAATGGAGAAGAATTTAATTTCAATGGCTCATGAAGTAGAAAAACTCCATGCAGAAGTTGCTAATGCTGCTAAAAGAGCGAGAGCTACCACAACTGTAGGAAGCAAATACATATTTTAATGAAACAATACATGCTTGGGAACGTTTTAATAGTTAAACAGTGGTGCCGTATTAAAGATTATCATGGTATTTCCTTGCTTATCTTGTTAATCAAGATATGCCTTTTTTCATGTTTATAAATAAACTAGTATTACCGCACAACGGTGGGAAAACCGAGTTTGTAATACTATAAAATTATATACATTTTTAGAAATCAAAATAATTATTTAACCAATCATGCAAGCTCAAAGATTAAATACACAAATAAATATTCATGAAAATGATCAAAAAAGATTGGTATAATGATTCAAATATTATAAAACTTTGATATATCAGTAATAACATAATGATCCATGAAATGTTGCATTCTGTTTTAAAGTTTATGCATGATAGATACATGTGAAGTAACATCCTGAAAGTTAAAAAGAATAACACATAAGTTCTGCAAATGTATGAAAAGTTGACTAAGTTATTAAAAAAAGAAAATGATAAATGTCCAATTATGGATTGTCCCTTCACCGTAGGAAATCATCTTGGGCTACAGAAAATTGAATATTTCAACATGAAAACTACTACATAACCATTCAATTAGAGCATAATAATCTAATCAATTGTGAAATCTTACATAATATTCAAAGAACAAGTTAAACTGGCCTTTAACGGCTTATACAAGCCGTTAACATAATTTATTTTGACCTTCGCGGGCTTAAAAAAATAGCCTACTGAGATATATTTTTTTAGTTCTCTTATTCGGCTTAAATTAAGCCGACTAAGGTGGTTTCTGTTTTTCTCCGTTGAAAGAAATTAGGATCAACAAAGTTTGGTTTGACCCTCAACATTCCCCCCATTGGGAATGCACGACATCATTAGCAAACATATTCATAGCTTTTCACCTTACTACTACCTATTTTTTCATTACGTAGTCCTTTCTGGTGTATATCATGATAACGCATGTCGCATCATTTGGTTTTGCACTCAATACTGATTAAGAAAGCTAATGAAGTTTCAAAGGGTCATCCAAGAAAGCAGAGCTTTATAGACTAGTGTTCTAAAATATAATAGGTTTGAAAAGCTAGCTATATCCTATATATGTTCTACCATGGACGCATCAAGCTCTTAGATATATATGGAAATTATGCATATGTCATGCATGTATAAAATGGTAGGGCCATGCGACTCTCTGAATCCTATCGGTGTCAGTGGGTATCTGTACTGGCATGCACACGAAAGAAAACGAAAGAAACTATGAATTGCAGTGGAGCAAGTTGGATAAAACAAGAATCCTTGGAACTTTGTTTTCTTGTGAACGGGGGTCAAACAATGATAGATATAATAAGAGTCTGGTTGGGTCGAATTCAGGTCGAGAAAAGTCGGTTATGGTTGATTTATAAACAGGTCGTGACAAACACTTTATTAAACAGGTCGTTTTTTCTCAATTCTAACCCAATCTGTTTATAAATGGGTTGTCCGACCCGACTCGTGTAACCTGTTTAACTAAACGGGTCGTGTTGGATCGGGTTTACCCGTTTGATCTATTGACAAATATTGTTCACTAATATAAACAAGAAAAAAACCAAATCACCAATAGGCAGCACTATGATATAATTACCAACAGACATCAAGTTACAAAATCACCAACATGCAACAATTTATGAAATCACCAACAGACAACACATATATAAAGCATGAAATTACCACATCCACCATTCTTCATGCATAAGATCTAGAATACATGATCATACTGTATAGATAAAAGACTAAAAGTATGGAAACATACAGTTGTTATAAGTAAAATATAACTAACAATATTCTAGAATAAATTAGTAAAATATAACGACTTACATAAGAATATATGAGTATACTAATTAATGCATACATAAAAGGTTAACACTAACAACATACATAAAAGACTAAGAGTATGGAAGATACATAAAATACAATCAGGTTTCATAGGTCAAAATTAGGTTAGCAGATCAACCCTAAACCCACCCGTTCATAAACGGGTCAAACTTGGGTTGATCCGGAAATGACCCGCCAACTAAATGGGTTGGGTTAGCTAATTTTCATGCGGGTTTCGGGTCGTGTAGGAAATTGACAGCTCTAAGGATGCCTCCCTACTTTTCACTTTTTATTAATAGTTGCATGGAGATGCAAATTAAAAATTTTGATTCGGCCATCAACCTCCAAAATTACTCTTTATATACAATTAAGTTGCCATCCTATTTTTTTTTTATAATTATTAACTCGATGAAAATTATGATCTTGCAAATATTTTTTTTTATAAATTCAAAATGCTCTTTCATATATATAATCATATTTAAATCATTTAAAAATAGAATCAATAAATGAATTCTTATATGTTTTCACTATTTATTAATTAGTAACCAAAACAAAAACTCACACTAATAGAAAATAATGAACAACAACAACAACAAAGCCATGTATCCCAAACAAGTTGGGGTTTGCTAGATATGGAACCCAAAATTAAAATAAATAATAATGGTAATAATACATATATAAAAAAGGGTTTAAAATAACCAAACAGATAAAATTCGTCTGATAAAATAACTAATAGAAAAAAATGAAATAGTGCAAAAAAGAAATAAAAATTTAAACTATTTACATATGATTTCAATCAAAAATATAACTAAATATTTAGAAAATCGTTTCTTTGCAATATGTTAAGCACGTATATTTTTTAGAAAAAAATCGTGAAGCATCATGCAAAAAGTGCATGCGATAACGCTCGTAATCATAATGGTGTAGATGGGCTAGTACCAAATTAGAACCGTTATATATCAGTTGAGACGTAAACACTTTAAAGAAAAGTTTGTTGTTTAAACCAACTGCAACGCAGTTACGACACACCGAACAAATCATGGACGTGCCATTATGTAGCACCCTGTTTTCCGCTGTTAGTTTGTTAACCGATGAATTATCGTATTTTCAATTATTGGTTGTTTCCATTAAACTTAACACAATCTTAGTACGAACTTGAATCAAATAAACTAAACTACAAACTGATAAATGAATGGATTGAAAATTTTGGAACCTATCAACTATACTTTGAATCTAGTTCTCATGTGCATTTTTTTGTGTGCATACTTGCATAATGTATTGCTATGAGATTCGTGGAAAAGAAATCATAAATCCAAGCTTTTCTCTTCTGATTATTTTGTTTTTTTAACTTGGCACTATAGCTTCACCGCATATAGCGGCCTCAATTCTCCTTTCTTTCAAGAAGTACCATGAAATCAACATGGAAATCGAAGAAAACTCAACAAATAAAACCGAATCAAATACACCTTCACAAATCGTCACCAAACACACTCAAGAATTTAATCCAACTCAACAACCAATTGATCATCATTTAACTTGAAGAAGACAACTTGCTTTTATCTATGTTTTACATTGAACAACAATAAAGAGATACAGTCTTGAAAGTTCTTTGGAGTGAACTTCTCTTATGCACCACCAAAATTCGTTACTGATAACAAAATAAAATTGGGCACAAGCAACTACGACTATACCATTCCTCAAATATGGTATTCCCTCCTTCGCTTTAGATTTGGCTTCTTGCATCTATTAGTACAAATTTGCAACTACAACTAATTGGATATAAAACACCCAATGATGATAGGCCATTACTGTTCAGTAGATCTTTGACCCTAAATATGTTACAAAGTGACGCATTAGAAAAGGGAACTGCAAAATATAAAGAAAAACGTAACCACTTTGCATGAGTATCTCTTAAATAAAATTTGTGTGTGATGCACTTGAATTAAACGAATGCAAAGCAATAGATTATGAGCAAATCTTGATGATTTTAAACGGTTTGAATGGAAAAATATAAGGCAATAATTGCTATAGTCTCCGACAATGAAGACCTTTATTCATTCGACATGTGTATTCCACAATTTTGCTCATGAAAGTAGAACAGAAAGATCACAACACCAAAAAATGGTATTTGTCACATTTATATGTGTGATAAATTAATTTTGTAACAGGTATATAACCATTGATTTTACATAGTGTGTGTCAGTTTTTCATTAAGAATATTGTAACAGTTATAACCACTGCAAATGAGATAATTTATGGTGTTAATAATCGTTAAAGGTTATATTTCTCTATTGTTTTTTTACCAGTAGGAATATAAAACTTGCAACACTTATTAACTTTGCAGATAAAATGTTTATAATGCTTATAACTATTACTTATAACCGTAAGTGATTTTCTAAAGTGTACAACAACTAAAATTCATAGCAATAGCATATCACAAATCATATATAGCAGTATGTAATTAACTACATTTCATGAAGCATACATAACAAAGTATAACAACTCATCTCCAAAAGAAAACTTATTTTAAACAAGCATCAAAATATCAGAATTCATACAACCATGTCACATAAATAACAGCCATTAAAACAATGGAAAACTTTAAAATATCACAACATAACTTGAAGTATCACAATCTAGAAATTAACAAAGTATGCAGCTTACACATACTTTAAAGCATCAACGGCTATTGAGTACTTTTTATTTGGAAGGGAAAGAACTTCTGCTCTTGTAATTTCTGTTTGTCTTGACGAAACAACTGACATTATGCAATATACAACCCCTAAACGATAATAATAATAATTACTAAATTAGATATAAATTAGAATATTTAGATGTACGAAGTTACTAGTTCAGTATAATTGCATATTAGAATAAGAAACACGTGTTATGTGTACAAGTTGCAACTAATTTCAGGGTGAGCACTTATTGGTTAAATTGTTAAACCAATCAAACCAGTTGAGTTTAGTAGGTTTGGTTTGGTTTTCTTATTTAATTGCTTGACTGTGATTTTTGTTTTCAAATTATTTTGGTTTATTGGTTGGTTTTAATTTCTAATATTTTAGAGCCAAACAAGCAACTGTACCAAATTTAAAAATAAGTTATTTGAAGTTAAAAAGTACCATAGACAATACTTGTTTTGAAAAGGTATTATATATGTTTTAAATAAATATTTAAAGTTAAAACAAATATTTAAATATAAAGTTGAAATTTTGAAATATTGTTTTGAAAAGGTAATGTATTAAATAGTTTTCTAGGCCATTCTGAAGTAAATTGGTTTAATTTTAATATAAAGTTAATTAAATACGGTTAGAATAGAGCTTGTCGCGCTGCTGTAGTTCGCAAATTTCGACCGTAGACTTCAAACTATTATAACAGGTTCATTTTAAATCAGATTTTCCTAAAACTAAAAATGTTTGATTTCTAATAATAATAGTTTTCAAATGAAAAAAGAGTTTTAGATTTAAAAACGTATAATTTTCAATGGTTTGTTCAAATTAATTATTGATAAAAATCGTGGTAGTGTAGTTCGTTGACCATACGGAGAAACGACTATTTTTAAATTATTAGAAATATGGAAAAATCATGATTAATAGTAATTAATTGTTTAAAAGTGATCTGAGTTAAAAATATTAAGTTTTGGATAATTAAAAGGTTATTTTAATCAAACTAGTAATACAAGCTATTTAGCGATGCTTTTGAAACACTTTTTTACCAATATTGAAATTTAATGGTTGTAACTTAAGGATTTCAATCCAAATCTTTTGTAAACATTATTTTTATGATTAATTAAGTGTTTTATTGATAATTTAGATATTGTATTTGAATATATAA
Organism: Allium sativum; assembly: GCA_030737875.1. NCBI lineage: Eukaryota > Viridiplantae > Streptophyta > Magnoliopsida > Asparagales > Amaryllidaceae > Allium > Allium sativum. The sequence continues at coordinate 550,647,194 of CM060916.1, forward strand.
TCTTGATATGATTAAAGTTTTCCAATTCTAAATAAATCGGATTCGAATGGAAATAATCTTTAGGTATTTGATATTCAAATTCGGAGCTAAACTTATGTTGTTTATGGAACTTAAGAGACTTATACAGATATTCCACTTATAGTATTTGTTGAATGCGAGAATTGGCATTAAATATGAATCGATCTAATTTCTACCTAAATCTTATGTTTAACATCCATCGGATTCTGGTTTGGCCAAAGAACAATGAATAATTTTTGAAATAATTCCTAATCAAGGATGCAATGAACACTGCACCAGAAATGCCAATTAGGCAGTGCTCATGTCCATATCTAATTCGATTTGGCAGTGCTATGCGTCATATCAAATTTTGGTGTCTTTGTCAATTTGATAAAGCCATTAGCCGTATCAAATTGAGAATTTGATATGGCTAATGGCCGTATCTTTTTTTAAATTTGATATGGCCATTAGAAGTATCAAATACGGATAATGGCCGTATCAAATTTTAAAAAGATACGGCCATTAGCCATATCAAATTTAAAATAAAAAAATATAATAGCTGCTTCATTATAGCGAATTCATACATTATATATTGCACATGATTCTTGACCAATACATATAGACAGTATAAACAAATACATAATGTCTAAATCAACATATAAGAAAACTGGACAAATTTTAAGAACATATACAAAAAGAAACTGCCAATTATCCCTTACTATAAACAAAGGTACGGGAATTTTGAATTACATATGTCATAACTTAGATAAAAGCATGTTGAGTCATATTCAACTAATTAGCCAAGAACAAATCCAAACAAACAGAAATTAGAATAAAAGTGTAAACTTAAAGAGCTGTACTTGGCATACTTGACATCTAGATAAGCCTGAAGCAAGGAACATTCTAGCATCATCTTCATATTGAGATTGAAAGCTTCCATGAGGGTTCAATGCATGATCAGTTCATTCTTGATTTCCACGTTTGTAAAAATGATTTGGACAATTAACTACATATGATTTGGATAAATCCATTAGCATCTTCTACATAACATGTATCAACCTTCCTAGTCAAAGAACAAGAAGAAAAATGCAAAGTTAACCTTACATTCTTCAAAAATTAAGATTATAAATGCTAGTAATATATAATCCATGCATAATACCTAAACTAAAATAACCAAATGAATCAACTAATGTACATGGAAATTCAGTGTAAATTATTTTTGGAATAAAATGACTATCAAATTACATTTATTTGGTTAAATTTGATAGCTAAATCTCTAAAACAATATAAGAATTTGCTAAGACAATCGTATTTGGTGAAAACTTGTAAATATTTAAAACCACTTATACATAAAGACATATCAGTACATCACAGAAAGATGGAAGGAATCTTGCGTGGCAACTGTTTGCTCATTGAAGAAGAAGCTGTTTAGAACAATACTTGAATTAGTATGCAAGGGAATAAGTTAATATCCTTACAAATAATACCTCTTAAAGTAAGAATAGATGTTGTTCGCAGCAGCAAATCGTCGCTGCTGCCACTTTTCTCAAAGTAACGATGAATTGCTGTCTTTTACAGCAGCAAATCGTCATTGCGGCCGCTGTTCGCAGCAGCAGTGAAGCGATCTGCTTCTGCGAACAACAACAATTCTTTGATGTCGTTGTTTGTAGCAGCACCAAGTCGTCGCCACTGCCGCTGTTGATCGTAAATCCGGATTGTGTAATAACTTACTAAATGATAGAACACCGTTTAATCTTATCAAAGTTAAGAATAAACGTAAAATGAGCTGTCATTTCTTAATGGAAAAATAAATAACTTTTAACGTAGCAACAAACAACCATACATGGTCTCAGGCAGATTAATATGATGTAAGAAACATAGGGGATTAGGCCAAAATTGAAATATGAAGGGAAACAAGAAACTACTATCATACCTTGTTCTGTAATTGACCATCCTGATCGTGATTCGAGCTAGTAGCCTCCTGACTTTGTTGAGGTAAAGGTTCATGATCAATTTGAGGTTGCTTGCTTACTTCATTATCATCGTTTAAACTACTAAAACCATTGTCAACTAAGTAAGACTCCTCGATTAAGCAACTTTGTAATAGTAAGACAATGTTCAAGATATACACAAACTTTGTGCACTCTCTATCCAACCGATGATGTCATCGAGACACGTAAACAATTGATGCCGCGAACAAAGTTTTGACAACCATTTTACGCTTGTTCTATTTATGTGAACATGCATGAACAAATGTATTGCTCGAGCATGACAAATGGGATGCTTTGGCTGTAGTTGTTATATTTATTATCTGACAACAAAACGTAGTTCAACCACTACGTCATTTTATAAGAAATTTATTTCATGTTATATATTTAAGTTCGAGCTTCTATGTCAATTTAATATTTATAGACTCTATAACAACTATATTCAAAATATGAATATCTGATCTTTGCGAACACATAGTTGTCAATAAATTCATCATTACACATGCGATAAAACTCCACATTTTACTCGTGATTTAACATCCAATAACAAATTGAATGTACATTCAAAATTGTCTCCTGTTGATGCAAACATGAAATAAATTTATAGAAAGGAAGAAAGTAACATGACATAATTTTGAATGTATTTACATACCTTTGAAACTACTGACAGATACCTCTGTTTTGGTTGCTAGTTGGAAAAACAAAAAAGAGGAAGATAATATTTGCAATTATATTGGAGAATTGTATATTGAAAAGAGTTGTACAAATGAATTAGAACTGAACTATCTAGATAAACAGAACGTTACATCTTTATATACATGCGGAAATAACTGATGGGCTAAGCCCAGTATAACAGCCCATATTATGTTTAGGGCATAAATGAAATATGAATGCGGAGCCGACATTTCATTTAACTCCCCCTGAAACTGAACTAGGGTTTCGTGGAAAAAGAAAATAAATGGCGACTCCTCAGAATCAAAGTACAATTGATGGAAGGATCAGCTCGTCGGCCTCCACAACAGGTAAATCCAGTCAAACTTGAGCTCTTTAGCTTGAGATTGATTGCGATTTGCTGAGAGAGCACAAATTGAAGCTTTGATAGATTTATACTTGGAGTTTGTTGAAAAACTAACTGAACGAGTAGAATCAGACATCAATTAGACGTTATGCAACCGATTTGAGCAGTAAACTTCAGTAATCAGGAATAAAGATGGCTTTTTTGGATCTCTGAGTTGGATCAACAACTTCAACGTCTAATTCCTCTTTCGGCTTTGTGAAGCTAGGCTTGGATAAGGGCTTCGTAAGAACATCTGCTTTTTGCTCCAACGACGGTATATACACAACTTTTAACTTATTTTTGATAACTTGTTCTCTAATAAAGTAGAGATCTAACTCTATATGCTCGGTCCTTGAGTGCAAAACTGGATTTGATGTTAGTGAAATAACACTTGCATTGTCACACCAAACTGTAGGTTATTTAGTAGTTGTAACTTGTAGTTCATTCATAAGTGATTCAATCCACATGATTTCTGCACAAGCACTAGCAACACTTCTGAATTCTGCTTCCGTACTAGATCTCGACACTGTATTTTGTTTCTTTGCACACAATGAAACTGGATTTCTTCCTAAATAAATACAGTAACCTGAAGTTGATTTTCTATCATCATAGTCTATACCTCAGTCTGCATCAGCATAGGCATTAACATTTAGTGTATTACTGGACCTAAAAATTAATCCATGATCAATAATTCCTTTGAGATATCTGAGAATTCATTTAACAGCCTTTCAATGTGTGTCCATAGGATCTTGCATGTATTGGCTGACCTTGTTAGCACTATAGCTATGTCAAGTCAAGGAATTGTTGCATATTGGATAGCAACCACAATACTTCTATATAACTTTCTATTCTGAAAGTGTTCTCCTTTGTGTCTAGATAAGTTCATGTTTGAGGTCATTAGTGTAGGTAGAGGATTAGCCTTGTCCATTTTTGCTCTAAATAAAATCTCTGAAATATATTTCTTTTGACTAAGACATATCTCTTAATTTGATGATCTTTTGACATCTACACCTAGAAAATAGTTTAGTTCTCCCAAATACTTCATAAAAAATTCTGAATTCAGCATATTGGTGATGGCATTAATTTCAGAATCACTGCTACTTGTAATGATAAAATCATCTACATAAATTAGTGTATAAGTTGTAGCAGTATTTGAAATTTTAATGAATATTGACTTACCAGATTTGGAAGATTTATAGCCATGATTGACATGTGTTGCTTTCAACTTGTCAAAACAAACCCTAGGAGCTTTTTTAAGTCTATAGAATGCTTTGTTGAGTTTGCATACTAATTTTTTGTTGGACTGTTGCATAAACCCTTAAGGCAGCTCCATGTAAACTTCTTCCTGTAATTCACGATTAAGAAAAGCATTATTAACATCAAGTTGTTTGATGTTCCAATTTCTGTACAAAGCAATGGTTAAAATTATTCTTATTGATGTTGGTTTCACAACAGGTGAGAATGTTTCTAAAAAATCAAATCCATACTGTTGTGAACACCCTTTTGCAACAAGCCTTGCTTTGTACTTAGAAATTGAACCATCTGGATTTTTCGTTAACTTATAAACCCATAGCAACCAATGTTTTTTTTCTTTTCTGTTAATCAACCAGTATCCACGTTCCTTTATTTATTAAAGCAGTATATTCATGTTGCATAGCTGCATGCCATTTGTCACTTTATGCTACTTTATTAAAGGATAATGATTCTTCAGAAACAATAGCAGTGTTAAAAATTTTTGTTTTATAAATACCACATTTTTCTCAAGTAAGTATACGATGTTGATTAACAGCATCTCTTGTAGCAGTAGTTGTATTATCACTTGCTATGTTTTCTTCTGACTGATCAACATTAGTATGACTGACTTCTTCTTCTTGTCTTTGTTGATCTGCAATACCTTCATCATCATTGCTGGAGAAGAATTGTTCTTAACCCGGCATACTAGAGGGCACTGTGTGTTGAGAGGAAGAGAGTTACTCTTGACCTAGCCTACTAGAAGGCACTGTGTGTTGAGAGTTTGGACAGGTGTCATGCTTCTTTCGGTGAGCATGCACCAAAACTTCAATTTCATCAGGTACATTAACAATAACCTATCTTGTACTTACAGATTTTTCATGTGTACTTGCATTTGATTTGCTAAAAGGATAATATTGCTCATTGAATCTAACATGCCTAGAAATATAATTTTTTTCCTTTGCTATCCTTGCATTTTTATACCCTTTTTGTTTATTGCAGTACCCTAAAAAGGTGCAGGGAGTTGACCTTGTTGGATCTAGATTAACCCTAGAGGGTGGGTGAATAGGGTTTATCACAGTTTTTCGCTGAATTAAAATTCTGACAGGATATTAATTAATAAACAGATCACAGAATGCAGTAGAAATAAAAAGCAGAAAAGAAATAACACACAGAGAGACCCAGCTTCGGCAAAATCCTGCCTACTGCTGCATTCCTAAGGATTCTACTAGGTGTCAATAACATATCCCGCTTACAGACGCTGTAAACTCGCACTCCCTGCTCCTGTACTAACCCTACGCTCAAAACCCTAGACTGACCGATATACCCTCGATAAGATTTTCCCGTGTTACAAACCCGTAACACGTAACCCTAGATTTTACAGACCTGGAAAATGATCGACAATTTTCAAAACAAAAATAAAGCAATACAACAACAAAGAAAAACCCCTTTGAAACTAGACTTAAAACACTTTCTCCCTTTTGTAATAAACTTGGCTTAGCCAAGAGTAAAGTAGGTCGGCCACTTGTATTTGCTTTCGCCTGATCTCTTTCACTTAAAAATTGCGGCGGAGAAAAATAACAGGAAATTAGGGTTTCTTCTTGATTCCTTCAAATCACGATGTCTTCAATGTTGATGGAATTTATTCAGTGATGCTCTTGAATCGTTGAATGCTTTCGGTGCTTCGATTGGAGAAATTGTTGTAGATCGAAACTCAAAAATGAACTTGTAAGTATTCTCTGAATTTTGTTATTCGATTATACTCCTTTGAATTGCTGAGTAGTTTTGATTTCTATATATTTTTTGCCTGTGATGAAATGGTGTAATTATAGGGTAAACAAACCCTATTCGACTCTGATTTCACGAGATTGATTCGATCTGATTTGGCTATGTTTCCTCTTTTGATAAATTTCTTGATTGAATTGATGAAATTTGTTGCTTTCCCTTTTGACATTAAAAACCCTTACGTGATGTTTCCATGAGTTTCTGCCTTGTTTCCTCGACATGGATTTTTCCAAAAATAATTTGTGGCATATTCCTTTTGCTTACAATTTCGGGAAATAAAATAATGCCTTGAATTTCTTTTAAAAAAATCTCTATCCAAATGTGCTTTGCCAAAGAAAATTGATTGCACCATTAACTTCTTTCCACAATTGCATTTCCATATATGCAGTCACTTCTGGAAATAAAATTGGTCCTTGCACTTAATAGTTTACTTGTATGCATGTGTGCATTTGGTATTGATGTTGCCTCGACCATTCTGCTTCCATCTGTACACTTATGATTCTTGGATTCATTAAAGACTTGCCAAATAACGTTTGTTGCAACTTTGAACTGTTGATTACACACAGACTTAATACACCATGTATCATTGCTGCATGAATTCGTGTTATATATCCTTTGAGGATTTGTGCGCAATCAATTGCCATATCTTGCTAGTGTGAATTTTGCTTTAAAACTAGACCCTGAAAATCTTGATTAAAATCTTGCTAGTCTGAGTAACATGTTTGCAACACAGTGCCATTTCTGGAATCATTATAGCCATGAACTTTTCTTGAATTCCTGAGCTATTTGCTAGCTTATGTGTGTATGTTCATCTTTGCATCACCATACCTGCTTATGATATTTCATACAACACCATGCATAGAACTGTTGTTACATGCTGCACTTACATATACACTATTTTGCTTGAACTCCACCACTTTTCCATTCATGCATGCAGTTTACTCTAGAAATTTTCACTAATTTGTGCACTTGAAAATCTGGGCTTGAATCTTGAATCAGTACACAAACCATGCTGACTCGACTATATATTATCCATGTTTGCTAGTATTTTGTGCTGCTGCATATTTTGTTGTTGACTTTTCTTTGTGCAATCATGAACTCTTGAACCTGCAAGTTTTCCCTGGTTTATAGAACATGGCTATGCTAAACTTTGTGCCCCATTGTATTTTCATTTGAGTTGAGCTGCCACGACCTTTTTGCTTGAGCTGCTGGTACATGTGCATGAACCATGTTGTTGAGTCGTTGTTTTGACTATTTGTGTTGAGTTGTTTTTCACTTTAGCTTGACTATTTTGATTTCCTTCACTATGTACACGTATTTTAACACTTGTCCTCGCTTGTGTTCTTATAGCTACTGCTACCGTGTATCATATTTGCATTTCAAGCTTGAATCTTCACCATATTTGTTTTGTATATTTCCAGTTTTGACCTGTGATGACTTTGTTGTTTTTATGTACATTGAGTCGAGAAGGTCCACGTGGCTACTTCTCAGTTGCACACTGATTGGCGAGACAATGCACATGTGTACATCTATACGCGTGTGTATATGCAGCCATCAGACAAGATTTTCCTGTCCCTGTAAAACATATGTATACAGTCTACCTTGTGATATTTACAATGTATCACTGTGAATATCACAAGCTGTCTAGACACAGTCGGATGGATATGAAAATCAGTACGAGTCAGAAAAATGATGAGAAACACACTGATATTCTGAGGCAAACAAATTTTCAAAATAAAATTTTTATCTGTTAGAATTTCAAAATATTATTTCTATTCCAGATACTCTGTGTGTGTTTCTGTATATGACAGGTAAGCAGATAATGACTGGACTGACTGTGAGCTGTGAAGTCTGAAGATAGAAGACTAAGAGACAGTGTCAGTGAATGTAAATGTATCAGTGAATGTATATTGATATGAAAATGTAAAATCAGTGATTGTGTGTATGTGTGTGTGTGTGTATATATATATGTATGAGATGTATAGACAGAGTGTTATAGTGAGGAGCTGTGTAACAACAGAATTGTACTGATGTTTGTATTAAACAAGTTTGATTGAAATAAAATATTATTTTATTGTTGTTCAAACAAGTTTGTCTATTTTATTCTATTTATTTACAAGTACAAATTCATGTGAAGTGTTTAAATAGTGGGGTTACAAATAGTTGTACTGTTTGAATGTTTAAAACATTATATTCAATTTAATAAAATACTGTATGAATATATGAATGTCTGTATAGTCGTATTCTATTTAAATATAAATATTATGTTCCTGTCTGTGATGTATATATAGAACAGTACAGTAACAAACACATTTAAAATAATATTTATTTGGTTGTTATCATCAAACAAAAATCATATAATTGTGTATACAACACCGTTATATACAACAATCTCCCCCTTTTTATGATGACAAACAAATATTAAGATTTTGAATACAGTAAATGTGTTTGACAGTGAATAGCTGAACTCCCCCTATTTAAATGCTCCTCCTACAATAGAAACTCACCCTATGACTGTCCATGAGTGAAATGAATGAATAATAATAAATTTTCAAAATTAAAATATTTATAAAATATTCACCCATAAATCAAAATCTCAATCCATTCTCCCCCTTTTGTTATCATTAAAAGGAAACAAAAATTAAAATATAGATGAGAAATGGCTAAAAATATAATTTCAGCTTAAGAGGAAGAACGATCATCATAAATCTCAATTAGTCAAACAAAAATCATAATAAACTAAGAACTAGTGGCATATTTCACATTGCAGAGAATGACGGATTTACGATGAAATTTATATAAAATGGGGAGTGTTAAAAAAAATGATTTCTAATAATTTTCCAAAGAATTTTTTATAATTGAACCACATAACAGTGATGGATTTGGACTATACTTATAATTTCAACTTAAGTGACAAAATCAAATAATCTCAAATCCTAATAGCTATCAATCAACAAATCATAATACGTTAATAAGATATTAACACATTTCACAGACTAGAAAATGGACTGATAGGCTAATTTTTAAACATCAAGGAGAATTTCATAGAAATTTTATTTATTCAAATTATTTTCTTTTCCTTTTCTTTTGATTTAAGAGCACACTGACCATGCATAACCAGATCTTGGATTTTTAAATGAGATCAGTTGCAGCTTAATTATAAGTAATCCCATCACCATGCATAACCAGAGCTTGGATTTTTAAATGAGGTTAGAGAAAACACTTATGCATTAATTATATTTATTATTTTTAGCTTCAAAAGAAAAACTTCTCGGTATATAAAGCCAATATGAATGTCAGAAATGTGATAAGTATAGAAATGGACCGTGAAATAAATTTCTAAATTAATTATATTATGAAATATGTTCGATTTGTACTGGGATTATTGAAAATTTTCAATTATCACTAATTCTGAATAATAACATAGTCCAATTTCTATCACAAATATTTCCACTATTTATTCAAAAAGATTTTTTTAAATATATTAAACTCTCCACATTGAAATAAAATCAGGATGAATGGCAGAAATATGGTAGATAAAGGAGATGGTCATGAAATAATTTCCAATTTAAAGATATTATAATAATTATTCAACCATCATGAAAATCTAAATAAAAATCTCCTCTTGTTGTGAAATATACTGCAGTCACAATTCATCACAATTTCAAAATCTTGTAACAATTTTGATGAATTAAAAATACAGTTCAATTTGGATATTGATTTCAATTTCTGAATGAATAATCAATAAATAATTTTAAAATTGAAAATCAATTACAAGAGGGATATGAAAAACTATACAAGCGAGGAGGGATTAAAAATATATATACAGCAAAGAATATTCAGCACTTCTAAACTGATACCACTTGATGTCTCTATTAATGAGAATTTTAACATGATACTGAACAAGAATATCATAGACAAAAGAATTATTAAGTACAAACCTTAAGCAAACAAGATTACAAATTATGCACATGTATCAGAGCAGCAAACAGATGATTCCAAAACAAACATTTTTCAAAACAGTATCAGAGCAACACAGAAAATAGTTTCAAATCATACTTGTCAAAAGGACAGTCACATAAGATGATTCATGATCCAATGATTAAAAATACCATTTATTTGAAATCATTTGAAAAATATGAAACTCTCAAGATTCCGTGAATCAGTCACACCAGAATGTAAATTTTGAATTCAAGATATGTGGGTAATTCAATAAATCAATAACTTCAAAAGATTTTAAACAAACATATATTCCAATCAAATAATCATGAAAAACAGAGAGATTTAAGACCGGATTTTCAAAGAATTTTTCAACAGAATTCCTGACAAGCACTAGAGTAATTTCAGATCATTTACACCAAACTTGAGATATATTCATGATCCATAAATTAAATTAAATTATTTGAAATCACTTGAATCAATGTCAAGTTTGAGATATAATGAATTATTCACACACGATTGATAATTTCAGATTTAAGTGGTGTGTGATATTCAAAATATCAAGAATTTCAGATGATTTCAAACAAAACTAATTTCAACCATAATAATCATGAATAAAGATGAATTTCAAGATGTATCACTGATTCAAGATAATTCAAAATATTCAAGCCAATCTGAAAAATAATGAAATTATCTCAACTGATAAACAACAGGGTGCTGTAATGAGTATAATATTTCAATCTTTTCTAAAATGAATGTGACGATCCCAAAATCCGAGGGGCGGTATTAAGGATAATCATTAGGAAATAACACATTAATCATCATAGCAGAGTACAGATAATAGCAGAAACAATAAATAAAATACTTTTACATGGATATGACAGCGGAATCACAACATGTAGGAATATCAGAATAGCATAACGTGGGATATACTTAGTAAATAAAAAGGAAGGTGATCAGTCATCATCGCCAAAGGCGGAATACATACATGCAGTGAGACATAATAAGAGTATCAGTCTACATCGCCGAAGGCGGAATACATATACATATAGTGAGAAATACGGAAAGTAAATCAGTCTGCATCGCCAGTGGCGGAATCATAATATAAATACAGTAATGGCGGAAAATATCTAAGTCATCTCTATGAAGTCAGCCTCGCCAAGAGCCAAAAGTGCACGCTATGCAGCTGTGCAGAACCAAAAACCACCTGTCACCTGTGTACTAGGCTGCCCGTGTGAAAATAAGGGCACCCGCGTTTGCAAAGTGAAACAAACAATGAGTCAGTCATGGGGACTGGTATGAGGAATCTATTTAACAATTAAACAACAGTAATAGCAAATCATAGGACCACGCCACTTTCGCGGAACGGGTTTACTCCAGGGATTGCTAGTGCATTTAAAACAAAGTAAATTCTTTTTAAAACAACGCAATGCTTTTAGAAAGAATGAAGCCATTATAAGACTCAAGTCCCATCACACAATGCAACGCAAGCCGGAGGATAGAGTTTTACCTTATAAGGGCCAAATATGCTTGATACGTATAAAGCAAAATCATTTGATATTATTACTAGTGCATATATGTTTCAAAACGAATAACATCATAAATATCAATTATAGGCGGCATAGCTACCATCTACTATGTCTCCATACTAGTTCTACAATCAAATCCGTTATCTCGTATTGGAAATTGGATTTCCGTCATGAGTCGAGGCAAGGGGCAAGCTCCTCTCCGCTTTGAGACATTCTAGCAAATGCCTCGAGACTACGCACTCTGGGCAACCCCTGGATCCTCCAAGGCGGGTCCTCTCTTACGTTTGAGGATTAGTTATTCCTGAACACACGTTTCCCGGTCCTTACAGACCTATAATCGAGGCGCCTCGCATTCCAACAACCACAAAGGTGAAAAGTAGATATATATGTCAGGGCTGGTAGGTCACTGACACCACCATAGCTAGAAAGAAACGTCATGTTCTCCTTGGGTCCTTATCCCGTTTTTAACTCATACCGGGGTGTGAGGTTCGTGAATCTACGAAATACACAAAGCTAGGCCACGTAGACCTTGCTTTGATCATCATCCACAAGAATTTGCTTTGCAATAGAAGCCTTGATCACAACATCTTGGCATGCCACATAGGCAGTCCACTCCATACGATTGATTTCCATCGATATATAACCTCTAAGCTCGTACGTCTCAGAGAAGGGCGTTAAGCAAAAGAATAAATTCTCCGCCGCCAAACAGATATATATTTAACAGAGATCAATCAGTATAGAACAAAATCCAATGTCAGACACACAGTCCATTTACAAGTCCGTCCTGGGTCTGAACGAAACCGGAGGCGTCAAATTCCTCGTATATCCGTCCGATCCACACATACGTTCAGACGGCTACTACTTCCGTCCCCTTCCGGTAGCTACTCCGGTTAGGAACCTCAGTAGCGCCCATCCAGCCGATACGAAGATCTTCGGTCTTGAATCGTCTTTGCATTTTTCAATTCGAATCGCTCGATAAATTATTTGAAATGAGGGTTAGCTCGGCCTTTTCAAATAATTCACGTCATTAGAATTTAAATCGATTCATTTTATGGTTATGTTATTAGACATCCATCTTTCAGTTATTTAGTGTTATTTTCATGTCATACACATACAACCATCAAATATCAAACAATTCAAGCCCAATTGGTTTATTTGCAACCTATGTTGCTTATAATATTTTATAACGATTTTTCGCCATTTTTATTTGTTTAAAAATGGCCATATTTAATTAAACGACGTTTCAGGTCGTTTCGTGGAACTGACGCTGTTTTTCCCTAAATTTGTTTTACACATATCGGAAAATCTAACCGTTGGATTTCTACAAAGTCTATATCAGTGGGAAGATATTCCCAAAGCGAACCCAACGGTTCCAGTTTCGTGAGAATCCGACGGTCGGATCTTCCACACTAGTCGTTTGAAGTTACGGTTTCAAAATTCGAACTGCAGCGTCGTTATTCGATTTAATTTAATTATATTTATATTTATATATAAATATAAACGGTTCTGGCGCTGTTTTTCTTCAGATTTGAATTAAACATTCCGGACAATCCAACCGTTGGATTTTTACAAGGTTGGTGCCGTTGGAAAGATATTCCCAAGGCGAACCCAGCGGTTGCGGTTTCGGAAAAATCCAAGGGTCGGATTTCTCGTACTAATCGTTTCAAATTACGATTCCGAAACGCGAACTGCACGGCCTCTATTCCTTTTAATTATATTTATATTTATATATATAAATATAGTTCTATCTATAATTTCAACTATAGTTTATTTTATATTTTCAACTTCGTTTTCACTTCAAATATTTCACTAACGCCTTAATATTTCGAAAAATTTCGCCATAACCTCCTTTGTACGGGGAGGGGTTTGGAAATTTATTGGGCCGTATTAGGTACCCAATAAATCCTAAAAAGCATTCACATATTTTTAGTGATATATTTTGGTGTTTACGGGGGAGCATGTACTGATAATCACTCCAGAGAATAAATTCCCGTCACCCCGTTTCCGTGTGGAAATAAATAGTCCATGTGTCGTATCTAATAACTAGAGCGACGTGATTATTGTCAACTCCAGACCCGTGTGGGGTTTTTATTAATCTGGCAATTTATCGTTATAATTTATATAGTCCATATCAGTCATCAGTTCAACCTGTAGTACTTAGTCATCGCCATACAAGCCTCTTACTTGTATGGTAAATCTTCCACCTCGTCACACAAGCTCCAATTGCTTATGTGGAATATGATGAAGTATGCCTATCGTCAAGAAGTATGCCATGTAGTGTAGTTCAAAATTAACTGTTACTATCCTATGGCGTTGTTTATTATTTCACACAGAAAAACCAGCACTCCGCATCCAATGGCATTCACAGGAGTTGATATATATAAATAAAATTGTGCAGCCAACTCATCAAGGTTTACCTATTTGTCGGGCACACAAATAATTTCTCTACTCTACAGCTAATCCATTTTTCCTGTTCAACACATGTATATATATGCAGAACAAAGCTAATAATAATATTTCTAGCAAACTATTATTTATTTCAACACGTGTGTATTTTTAATTAAGCGTATACATGATAAAAGGAATATTTTTATCATCAAAAATATTTATTCGACACGTGTGTATTTTTAACACTTCATATTCATGATAAAAATATAGTTTTCACTGTCGATTCATTTTATTTTTAAAAGATGATAACATTCAACACATGAACTTCAATTCAACGAATGAATTGCAATTCAACACATGAATATTCTATATCGTTCGTATATATATAAAAATGTGATTTTTATTGCTAAAGCCATTTGTTTAAATTCAAATAATATTCAACACATGAATTTCAACTCAACGAATGAATTGCAACTCAACACATGAATATTCTATATAGTTTGTATATATATAAAAATGTGATTTTTATCGCTAAAGCCATTTGTTTAAATTCAAATAATATTCAACACATGAATTTCAACTCAACGAATGAATTGCAACTCAACACATGAATATTCGATATAGTTTGCATATATATAAAAATGTGATTTTTATCGCTAAAGCCATTTGTTTAAATTCAAATAATATTCAACACATGAATTTCAACTCAACGAATGAATTGCAACTCAACACATGAATATTCGATATAGTTTGCATATATATAAAAATGTGATTTTTATCGCTAAAGCCATTTGTTTAAATTCAAATAATATTCAACACATGAATTTCAACTCAACGAATGAATTGCAACTCAACACATGAATATTCGATATAGTTTGTATATATATAAAAATGTGATTTTTATCGCTAAAGCCATTTGTTTAAATTCAAATAATATTCAACACATGAATTTCAACTCAACGAATGAATTGCAACTCAACACATGAATATTCGATATAGTTTGTATAAATAGTTTCAATGAATGGAAATTATTCTAACACATAAATATTTCAGAAAATTTCGGTAGCATAACGGCAGGGTAGTTAAAACCGGGACCGTCCCTAGTACGGCTCCTCGCTCTACCTTAAAACCTCGCGGTTTTTGACAATGGGGATCATGCATCTAGTTCGCACGCAGGCGGCATGTTTTATTTTCAATTCCACAATCCTATTCTATTTTGTTTCAACCACAAGAGGGTATTTTTCAACCACAAAGGTATTTTCAACCACAAAGGTATTTTTCAACCATAATATCAACCACAAACAATTATTTCCAACCATTCGTCATACCATATAATATCACGTCAAACACAAGCAATAAATATCGTCCATGGTTTGTGGACGAGGGGAGTATATATATATATATATATATATATATATAGTATAATAATTCACTTGCATTTCATCACAATTCAAAGCATATATGTTTCAAACAACGCTTGTATAATTTATACATCGCTAATATAACTTATACAACACATGTACATGAGGTATACAATGCGTATATAATTTACACTTCGCTTATATAATTTATACAACGCGATTACATTCACACAAATAGTTTAGATTCCTCACATTGGTTCTTGCGGATTTAAAAATCGTAGGAAGGTCAGAAAAATCCGCGGCTTCTTCTAGGATGTAGAGAGCCTCCTTGCGGTCACGGTGTCTCCTGTTTCATCGAATTTCGTTAACATAGCAAAAAGATATGATTTTTACAAATTTGCAACGCTTTAAAGTGTAAAAATCAATTTAGCTGTATACCCCTTTTTGGTTTCGAAACAAGGGTTCGGATTTTCAGACAATCCGTGAATCTATGCTCCGATCAGAGAGTGGGACTTGAAAGAGGGGAGCGAGGCGGTCCTAACGGTGGTCGGAGGAGCAGGTGCGATCGCCTCAGGCGGTCGTGGCGTCGACGTGAAGTCGGCGGCTTTCTGGGCGTCTTTCTCGACGCTGGCGAAGGGAGGAGGAGCGGGGTTGGTCGGATTTGAAGAGGGTGGTGGGCGGCGTCGATTGAGGGTGGTGGCGTTGGCTGGCGTTGCCTGTGGCGGCGGGATTTTCGTCGGGAAGTTTTGAACGACGAGCGTCGTTCGTTTCGTCTGGCGGCTTAGGGTTTTTAGGTTTTTTTTTTTTTTTTTTAAAAGAAAATTTCTCATTGGCTGGTATTTATAGAAAAATTTTTAAATAGTGTTTTTGCAAACGGACTCCTTTTTAAACCCAACGACTGTCGCCCCTAGCTAAATACCCCCATTCCGGACACAATGGGATATGTTTCGTTGGCCATTTCGACTGTTACAGTCAGTTATTTTTCAATTTAAAATATAAAACATTCGATATTTAATTTAAACGTACATTTCAATTTGCCAGGGCCACAAACTGAATCGAAAAATTCCAGAAAAATAAATCTAGCTTTGTTTTGACGATACGGTCCTAACAAAACCAGTTTCGTCGAATTCTGAGCTCGTTTGAAAAACGGCCATTTTTAGGTCGACCCATTTTAACAGAATTTGACCAAACACGTTATCTTTTGCCCCGCTCACATACTAGCTTCAAAAATTACGAAATTTGAAACTTAGCAATAATTTGACATCCCGGACCCAACAAAAGTGGTTTCGTCGAATTCCGAGGTCGTATGCAAAATCTCAATTTTCAAGGGCTATATATACTATATAGCGACCTTTCTGAAAATTCATTTGGCCATAACTTTTGATTTCCGTTATGAAATTTCGATTTTTCAGATTCGTTAGAAAGGTATTGATAAACAGATTTAAATATTTTCAGTTTCGTTAAAATCTGTTATATTTTCCACCCGGTACAGTCAAACTAAGTTTGTATTCAAAATTTCAAACTGCCATATTATACACAATTCTATATTTTATTGAAATAGGCTATTTTAATCATTCAAATTTCTTGTTAATAACCTAATTTAGAAATTTTAAACTGGTTCACATTTTCCGGGTTATTACAATCTCCCCCACTTAAAACTTTTCGTCCTCGAAAAGGAAATAACAGTTAAGCAGGAACTAAAATGGAAATGCAAAGTATTGTAAAGGTACCTTGCACCGGAGTTAGTCAGAGATGTCCACTCTGCATTTGGGATAGGCTTGTTTAATGCTTTCCTCAGTCTCCCAAGTACAGTCTCTAGGATCACTACTCCACTGCACTTTGACTAAATGAATCTTTTTCCTCCTTAGCTCTCTAGTTTCTTTGCCAACTATCTTTAATGGCTCTCTACTGAGTGCTAATTCTGGAGTTATGTCAATATCATGTTGCGCTGCTTCTTCCACAATAAGGTCGGGATCATGAACATGTTTTCTGAGTTGAGACACGTGGAACACATCATGTATACCGGGCAACCAATTAGGTAATGAAACCCTATATGCAAGAGTTCCAATCCGTTCAAGTATAGGAAAGGGACCAATAAATCTCGGTGCCAACTTCCCAGTCTTGCCAAATCTGATTACTCCTCGCATTGGAGAAACTCTTAAATAAACATAATCGCCAACGGCAAACGATATATCCCTTCTTCTCGCATCAGCATAGCTTTTCTGTCGGCTCTGTGCGGTTTTTAATCGCTTCTTAATGAAATCGACTTTATCCGATGCTTCTTGAATCATATCGGGCCCTAACACAAGTCTGTTGCCAGGTTCTACCCAACATGCGGGAGATCTGCACGGTCTACCGTACAATGCTTCGAATGGAGACATTCCCAAACTTGCTTGATAGCTATTGTTGTAAGAGAATTCGACTAAATGCAAATGATCTTCCCATGAGCCTCCAAAATCGATAACGCAAGCCCGCAATAGATCTTCTAAAATTCTATTCACCCGCTCAGTTTGGCCGTCTGTCTGTGGGTGATAAGCGGTGCTTAGATTCAACTTGGTTCCCAATTCTGTCTGGAATGCTTCCCAGAATTTGCTAGTGAACAGGGGATCTCTATCGCTGACTATACTGAGCGGTACTCCATGAAGTTTAACAATTTCTTTGAAGTAAATCTGTGCCAGACTTTGAGCCGTTCTGTTGGATCGGACAGGGATAAAATGGGCAGTCTTCGTGAAGCGATCTACGATTACCCATATGCTGTCGTTTCCTTTTCTAGTTCTAGGCAGGCCATCGATGAAATCCATCGAGATTTGTTCCCACTTCCAACCTGGAATTTCTAATGGTTGCAATAATCCAGCCAATTTCTGCTGATCACTCTTAACTAGCTGACAAGTGGGGCATCTGCTAACATATAATGAGATATCTCTTTTCATAGCTCTCCACCAGAATGTGCGTTTGATATCGTTATACATTTTGCTCACACCGGGATGGATACTTAATTTGGATTTGTGGCATTCATCAAGTATTTCTCTTCTGAGCTCGGGAAGGTTTGGGATGCAGATTCTACCCTTTAATCTTAGAACTCCCTTGTCATCGAGTCGAAAACTTGTGGATTCACCCCCTTTGATTCTTTGACTGATTCTTTGAATAAATTCATCGTCTTTTTGAAGAATCGAGATCCTGTCTATTAATGAAGATGTGATGACAAAACTGGCGATGATTTCATTCTTTCTGCTGAGAGCATCTGCGACAACATTGGCTTTCCCTGGAGTGTATATAATTTCAAAATCGTATGCTGCAAGGAATTCTAACCAACGCTGTTGCCTCAGGTTTAAATCTTTCTGGGTGAACAGGTATTTCAAGGATTGATGATCGGTGTATAGTTCGAATTTCTCGCCCAATAGATAATGCCTCCAGATTCTTAAAGCAAACACGATAGCTAATAACTCAAGATCATGAGTAGCATAGTTTCTTTCATGCGGCTTTAGTTGACGACTGGCATAAGCGATCACTTGGCCTTTTTGCATTAACACTGCACCTAGCCCTCTAATAGAAGCATCTGTCCATACAGTCAAGTCTTGGTTACCTTCTATTATAGTCAATACTGGAGCGGTTGTCAACTTCAGTTTCAGCTCCTGGAAAGCTTCTTCACATTCGGGAGTCCATTTGAATTTCTCATGCTTCTTTGTAAGCTTTGTCAATACTCCTGATATCTTTGAAAAATCCTGAACGAATTTCCGATAGTAACTAGCTAATCCCAGGAAACTTCGAACTTCTGTGGGCGTAGTAGGTTGTTTCCAGTTCTGAATCGCTGTAATTTTGCTTGGATCTACCGTAATTCCTTCTTTTGATACGACATGGCCTAGGAATTTGACTTCATTCTGCCAGAAGACACACTTAGAAAATTTAGCTTTCAAGACATTTCTTCTGAGAATTTTCAACACTTGTTCTAAATGTTTCGCATGCTCATCTTCTGACTTAGAGTAGATTAGAATGTCATCGATGAAGACTAGAACGAATTTATTCAACACACCACGGAACACTCTGTTCATAAGATCAACGAAGTATGCCGGAGCGTTACACAAGCCGAACCGCATTACTAACCATTCGTAGAATAAATCGGGACCCCTGAAGGCTGTCAAAGGAACACAGTCTTCGGCTATACGCAATTGGTGGAAACCTGTAGCTAGGTCCATTCTGGAGAATACGGTTGCTCTATTTAATTGATCTAACAGATCGTCTATTCGGGGCAAAGGATATTTGTTCTTCAGTGTTTGTTTATTGAGATCCCTGTAATCGACGCAAAGTCTTAGAGTACCGTCTGATTTCGGGACAAATACTACTGCGGCTCCCCATGCTGAAAAGCTTGGTCTGATCAGACCTTTCCAAAGTAATTCTCGGGTTTGACTACTTAGCTCTTCTTTTTCTTTCGGGGCCATTCTTCTTATTGGATGAACTACTGGTCGGGCATTAGGAGTTAGATCTATCCTAAACTCAATTTCTCTTTGCGGTGGTAAGTTTTCTACTTCTTCAAACACATCCGCATAGTTTTTCACGACCGGTATCTTTTCTAATGAAGGGGGAATAATTTCTAAAGAAGACCAAAATTCCGTTCTATTTATTTCTGAGCCTTGGCATGGTATATATATAGGTCCAAGCTTCGTTTCGACTTTAACGATTCTTTCGGCACATCTAACTTCGGCCTTATATTTGGTTAACCATTCCATACCGAGAATAACATCAAATTCCAATAAATCCATGATGATTAACCTATGGGGAAATTTGTAGAAAGAATAGGAGATAGGCACTCTACAGTACGAAATGAGTCTAACAGAACCTCCTATCGGATTTTGAACTTTAATTGGTTCCTTTAAAATTCTTAGATTCAATTTTAACTTGTAAACAATTTTACCAGAAATGAAGCTACGTGATGCACCAGTATCAAAAAGTACAGAAACAGGAATATTTTTGATAGTAAGGGTACCTCCCAAGACATCGGGTTTACCTGATCCATCGGTGATAGCTGGCGGGGTATTCCCGTCATAAACATGGGCCACTTGTGCGCTCTTCTTCAAAGGACAATTCCTGCTGTAGTGCCCCTTCTTGTGGCAGTTGTAGCATTCGGCAGAGTCATTGGCCTTTGGCTTCTTTGGGGCCTTGCATACATTAGAGAAATGACCGGGCTTCCCGCAATTGTAGCAGTTTCCTTTCGGGATCTTTGCGGGTTTTTGAGTAGCGGCCGCGGTGATGCTAGATTCGGGTTGGTCTGTTGAAGTCTTGCGCTTATTCCCTGCTTGGCTTTTAGCGCGGTCTTGGCTAGCATGCCTCTCATCCATGTCTTCGTAGTTGCAAGCCATCTCTACTAGTTCTGTAAAGGAGAGTTTGATGTTGCTCATAGCTCTATCATGGTATTTGCGCTTCAGCCCAAATATAAATCTCTTATTCTTCGCTTTGTCGGTCAAAACCAGCTCTGGAGCATAGCGCGATAGCTGCATGAACTTATTCAGATAGTCTTGAATAGAGAGGTCTCCCTGCTGGAGATTAGTAAATTGCTCCCGCATCCTTTCTAGAGCTTGTTCCGGTACAAACTTCTCATTGAATAAAGTCTTGAACTGCTCCCAAGTCCGGATAGTACCAGCTGCATCCCCAGAAGTAATGGCATCCCACCACAGCTCTGCCTCTTCCTGAAGGAGCCAAATGCCAAGTCGGGCTTTATTGTTAGTTCCCATACCCATACCCTCGAAGATTTTCTCACAGGTTTTCAGCCAAGCGATAGCTTCTGTCACTGTACCAGTGCCAGTAAAAGGTTTCCCTCCAAGGTTTCTGTATCTCTTTGCCACTTTATCTAACTCAAAGTCTTCTGGTGCTGGTGGCTGAATAATAGGGATCTCCACAGCTACGGGGATATTCCCCCGTCCTCCTGCTGCAACTCCTCGGCCTCCTCGGCCTCCTCTAGCTGCTGCTGCTCGTG
Organism: Allium sativum; assembly: GCA_030737875.1. Taxonomy (NCBI): domain Eukaryota; kingdom Viridiplantae; phylum Streptophyta; class Magnoliopsida; order Asparagales; family Amaryllidaceae; genus Allium; species Allium sativum. The sequence goes on from CM060916.1 coordinate 550,668,436, forward strand.
TAGCCATCTAAGAGTACTGTATAAGCAAGAAAAGAGTCAAGCTCACAGATTTGATAATTTTCATAAATGATAAAGCAAGGGAATACAAGGAAAGATAATGATGATGTACTGATCAAATTGTTTTGCTAATCTGCTTAGCTCATTCTAGGACATTGCTAATCCTATCTCTAATGAGCTACTCGCATTAGAACACTACTGATTCTATTCTGACGAGGTGTTTAATGTGTTAGATCCCGGAACTAAGGTTAACCAAAGCTCTGATACCAACTGTGACGATCCCAAAATCCGAGGGGCGGTATTAAGGATAATCATTAGGAAATAACACATTAATCATCATAGCAGAGTACAGATAATAGCAGAAACAATAAATAAAATACTTTTACATGGATATGACAGCGGAATCACAACATGTAGGAATATCAGAATAGCATAACGTGGGATATACTTAGTAAATAAAAAGGAAGGTGATCAGTCATCATCGCCAAAGGCGGAATACATACATGCAGTGAGACATAATAAGAGTATCAGTCTACATCGCCGAAGGCGGAATACATATACATATAGTGAGAAATACGGAAAGTAAATCAGTCTGCATCGCCAGTGGAGGAATCATAATATAAATACAGTAATGGCGGAAAATATCTAAGTCATCTCTATGAAGTCAGCCTCGCCAAGAGCCAAAAGTGCACGCTATGCAGCTGTGCAGAACCAAAAACCACCTGTCACCTGTGTACTAGGCTGCCCGTGTGAAAATAAGGGCACCCGCGTTTGCAAAGTGAAACAAACAACGAGTCAGTCATGGGGACTGGTATGAGGAATCTATTTAACAATTAAACAACAGTAATAGCAAATCATAGGACCACGCCACTTTCGCGGAACGGGTTTACTCCAGGGATTGCTAGTGCATTTAAAACAAAGTAAATTCTTTTTAAAACAACGCAATGCTTTTAGAAAGAATGAAGCCATTATAAGACTCAAGTCCCATCACACAATGCAACGCAAGCCGGAGGATAGAGTTTTACCGTATAAGGGCCAAATATGCTTGATACGTATAAAGCAAAATCATTTGATATTATTACTAGTGCATATATGTTTCAAAACGAATAGCATCATAAATATCAATTATAGGCGGCATAGCTACCATCTACTATGTCTCCATACTAGTTCTACAATCAAATCCGTTATCTCGTATTGGAAATTGGATTTCCGTCATGAGTCGAGGCAAGGGGCAAGCTCCTCTCCGCTTTGAGACATTCTAGCAAATGCCTCGGGACTACGCAGTCTGGGCAACCCCTGGATCCTCCAAGACCGGTCCTCTCTTACGTTTGAGGATTAGTTATTCCTGAACACACGTTTCCCGGTCCTTACAGACCTATAATCGAGGCGCCTCGCATTCCAACAACCACAAAGGTGAAAAGTAGATATATATGTCAGGGCTGGTAGGTCACTGACACCACCATAGCTAGAAAGAAACGTCATGTTCTCCTTGGGTCCTTATCCCGTTTTAAACTCATACCGGGGTGTGAGGTTCGTGAATCTACGAAATACACAAAGCTAGGCCACGTAGACCTTGCTTTGATCATCATCCACAAGACTTTGCTTTGCAACAGAAGCCTTGATCACAGCATCTTGGCATGCCACATAGGCAGTCCACTCCATACGATTGATTTCCATCGATATATAACCTCTAAGCTCGTACGTCTCAGAGAAGTGCGTTAAGCAAAAGAATAAATTCTCCGCCGCCAAACAGATATATATTTAACAGAGATCAATCAGTATAGAACAAAATCCAATGTCAGACACACAGTCCATTTACAAGTCCGTCCTGGGTCTGAACGAAACCGGAGGCGTCAAATTCCTCGTATATCCGTCCGATCCACACATACGTTCAGACGGCTACTACTTCCGTCCCCTTCCGGTAGCTACTCCGTTAGGAACCTCAGTAGCGCCCATCCAGCCGATACGAAGATCGTCGGTCTTGAATCGTCTTTGCATTTTTCAATTCGAATCGCTCGATAAATTATTTGAAATGAGGGTTAGCTCGGCCTTTTCAAATAATTCACGTCATTAGAATTTAAATCGATTCATTTTATGGTTATGTTATTAGACATCCATCTTTCAGTTATTTAGTGTTATTTTCATGTCATACACATACAACCATCAAATATCAAACAATTCAAGCCCAATTGGTTTATTTGCAACCTATGTTACTTATAATATTTTATAACGATTTTTCGCCATTTTTATTTGTTTAAAAATGGCCATATTTAATTAAACGACGTTTCAGGTCGTTTCGTGGCACTGGCGCTGTTTTCCCCTAAATTTGTTTTACACATATCGGAAAATCTAACCGTTGGATTTCTACAAAGTCTATATCAGTGGGAAGATATTCCCAAAGCGAACCCAACGGTTCCAGTTTCGTGAGAATCCGACGGTCAGATCTTCCACACTAGTCATTTGAAGTTACGGTTTCAAAATTCGAACTGCAGCGTCGTTATTCGATTTAATTTAATTATATTTATATTTATATATAAATATAAACGGTTCTGGCGCTGTTTTTCTTCAGATTTGAATTAAACATTCCGGACAATCCAACCGTTGGATTTTTACAAGGTTGGTGCCGTTGGAAAGATATTCCCAAGGCGAACCCAGCGGTTGCGGTTTCGGGAAAATCCAAGGGTCGGATTTCTCGTACTAATCGTTTCAAATTACGATTCCGAAACGCGAACTGCACGGCCTCTATTCCTTTTAATTATATTTATATATATATATATAAATATAGTTCTATCTATAATTTCAACTATAGTTTATTTTATATTTTCAACTTCGTTTTCACTTCAAATATTTCACTAACGCCTTAATATTTCGGAAAATTTCGCCATAACCTCCTTTGTACGGGGAGGGGTTTGGAAATTTATTGGGCCGTATTAGGTACCCAATAAATCCTAAAAAGCATTCACATATTTTTAGTGATATATTTTGGTGTTTACGGGGGAGCATGTACTGATAATCACTCCAGAGAATAAATTCCCGTCACCCCGTTTCCGTGTGGAAATAAATAGTCCATGTGCCGTATCTAATAACTAGAGCGACGTGATTATTGTCAACTCCAGACCCGTGTGGGGTTTTTATTAATCTGGCAATTTATCGTTATAATTTATATAGTCCATATCAGTCATCAGTTCAACCTGTAGTACTTAGTCATCGCCATACAAGCCTCTTACTTGTATGGTAAATCTTCCACCTCGTCACACAAGCTCCAATTGCTTATGTGGAATATGATGAAGTATGCCTATCGTCAAGAAGTATGCCATGTAGTGTAGTTCAAAATTAACTGTTACTATCCTATGGCGTTGTTTATTATTTCACACAGAAAAACCAGCACTCCGCATCCAATGGCATTCACAGGAGTTGATATATATAAATAAAATTGCGCAGCCAACTCATCAAGGTTTACCTATTTGTCGGGCACGCAAATAATTTCTCTACTCTACAGCTAATCCATTTTTCCTGTTCAACACCTGTATATATATGCAGAACAAAGCTAATAATAATATTTCTAGCAAACTATTATTTATTTCAACACGTGTGTATTTTTAATTAAGCGTATACATGATAAAAGGAATATTTTTATCATAAAAAACATTTATTCGACACGTGTGTATTTTTAACACTTCATATTCATGATAAAAATATAGTTTTCACTGTCGATTCATTTTATTTTTAAAAGATGATAACATTCAACACATGAACTTCAATTCAACGAATGAATTGCAATTCAACACATGAATATTCTATATCGTTCGTATATATATAAAAATGTGATTTTTATTGCTAAAGCCATTTGTTTAAATTCAAATAATATTCAACACATGAATTTCAACTCAACGAATGAATTGCAACTCAACACATGAATATTCTATATAGTTTGTATATATATAAAAATGTGATTTTTATCGCTAAAGCCATTTGTTTAAATTCAAATAATATTCAACACATGAATTTCAACTCAACGAATGAATTGCAACTCAACACATGAATATTCGATATAGTTTGCATATATATAAAAATGTGATTTTTATCGCTAAAGCCATTTGTTTAAATTCAAATAATATTCAACACATGAATTTCAACTCAACGAATGAATTGCAACTCAACACATGAATATTCGATATAGTTTGCATATATATAAAAATGTGATTTTTATCGCTAAAGCCATTTGTTTAAATTCAAATAATATTCAACACATGAATTTCAACTCAACGAATGAATTGCAACTCAACACATGAATATTCGATATAGTTTGTATATATATAAAAATGTGATTTTTATCGCTAAAGCCATTTGTTTAAATTCAAATAATATTCAACACATGAATTTCAACTCAACGAATGAATTGCAACTCAACACATGAATATTCGATATAGTTTGTATAAATAGTTTCAATGAATGGAAATTATTCTAACACATAAATATTTCAGAAAATTTCGGCAGCATAACGGCAGGGTAGTTAAAACCGGGACCGTCCCTAGTACGGCTCCTCGCTCTACCTTAAAACCTCGCGGTTTTTGACAATGGGGATCATGCATCTAGTTCGCACGCAGGCGGCATGTTTTATTTTCAATTCCACAATCCTATTCTATTTTGTTTCAACCACAAGAGGGTATTTTTCAACCACAAAGGTATTTTCAACCACAAAGGTATTTTTCAACCATAATATCAACCACAAACAATTATTTCCAACCATTCGTCATACCATATAATACCACGTCAAACACAAGCAATAAATATCGTCCATGGTTTGTGGACGAGGGGAGTATATATATATATATATATATAGTATAATAATTCACTTGCATTTCATCACAATTCAAAGCATATATGTTTCAAACAACGCTTGTATAATTTATACATCGCTAATATAACTTATACAACACATGTACATGAGGTATACAATACGTATATAATTTACACTTCGCTTATATAATTTATACAACGCGATTACATTCACACAAATAGTTTAGATTCCTCACATTGGTTCTTGCGGTGCTAAAAATCGTAGGAAGGTCAGAAAAATCCGCGGCTTCTTCTAGGATGTAGAGAGCCTCCTTGCGGTCACGGTGTCTCCTGTTTCATCGAATTTCGTTAACATAGCAAAAAGATATGATTTTTACAAATTTGCAATGCTTTAAAGTGTAAAAATCAATTTAGCCGTATACCCCTTTTTGGTTTCGAAACTAGGGTTCAGATTTTCAGACAATCCGTGAATCTATGCTCCGATCAGAGAGTGGGACTTGAAAGAGGGGAGCGAGGCGGTCCTAACGGTGGTCGGAGGAGCAGGTGCGATTGCCTCAGGCGGTCTTGCGTCGACGTTAAGTCGGCGGCTTTCTGGGCGTCTTTCTCGACGCTGGCGAAGGGAGGAGGAGCGGGGTTGGTCGAATTTGAAGAGGGCGGTGGGCGGCGTCGATTGAGGGTGGTGGCGTTGGCTGGCGTCGCCTGTGGCGGCGGGATTTTCGTCGGGAAGTTTTGAACGACGAGCGTCGTTCGTTTCGTCTGGCGGCTTAGGGTTTTTAGGTTTTTTTTTTATTTTTTTTTTAAAAGAAAATTTCTCATTGGCTGGTATTTATAGAAAAATTTTTAAATAGTGTTTTTGCAAACGGATTCCTTTTTAAACCCAACGACTGTCGCCCCTAGCTAAATACCCCCATTCCGGACACAATGGGATATGTTTCGTTGGCCATTTCGACTGTTACAGTCAGTTATTTTTCAATTTAAAATATAAAACATTCGATATTTAATTTAAACGTACATTTCAATTTGCCAGGGCCACAAACTGAATCGAAAAATTCCAGAAAAATAAATCTAGCTTTGTTTTGACGATACGGTCCTAACAAAACCAGTTTCGTCGAATTCTGAGCTCGTTTGAAAAACGGCCATTTTTAGGTCGACCCATTTTAACAGAATTTGACCAAACACGTTATCTTTTGCCCCGCTCACATACTAGCTTCAAAAATTACGAAATTTGAAACTTAGCAATAATTTGACATCCCGGACTCAACAAAATTGGTTTCGTCGAATTCCGAGGTCGTATGCAAAATCTCAATTTTCAAGGGCTATATATACTATATAGCGACCTTTCTGAAAATTCATTTGGCAATAACTTTTGATTTCCGTTATGAAATTTCGATTTTTCAGATTCGTTAGAAAGGTATTGATAAACAGATTTAAATATTTTCAGTTTCGTTAAAATCTGTTATATTTTCCACCCGGTACAGTCAAACTAAGTTTGTATTCAAAATTTCAAACTGCCATATTATACACAATTCTATATTTTATTGAAATAGGCTATTTTAATCATTCAAATTTCTTGTTAATAACCTAATTTAGAAATTTTAAACTGGTTCACATTTTCCGGGTTATTACAATGAATTAGAAGAAACTCAAAACAGCAGAGGTGTGTGAAATTTCATTAATTATTCAGATCTTTAAAATTTAGAATTTAGATCATCAGTGTTCAGGATATGACAAGAATACATCAACACTGTTATGAATTCAAAAATCAGAAAATAAACTTCAAAACAATTATAGATATTTACAAATTTAAATTCAAGATCTGGAAAAGATTAAAACATCAGAGTTCTATTTAAATGAAGTGAAATTCCAGAAAAAAATATGAATTCTGCAATTTGAATTTAATGAAGCTCAGAGAAGAAAGACAAAAATATATGGCACTTCCAAATCAAAAAAGAAGAGATAAAGTAAATAAACATAGGGGGTAGAAGGAGGAATAAACAAAAATAAAAATAGAGAATATTTACAAGGATGAGTTATAGATCATACCAGAATCCAATGTAAATCAAAATTTCTAACTCAGCATCTTGGTTAAGGAACTGTGAAAGATACAGAAATATATACCCACTTGATCTCAAATCTCTTTTTGCATAGCAGTTCCTCAGCCTGCTCTAGTACCTAACTGTATAGAGAATTGAGTGGTCTAACAAAAACAGTAAAACCACTCATAGTTATATTCGTACGTTTTGGTACCCAAACCTGTTTGTATAATAATCCATTCAAAACTATCTTCGTACCCTTTGGAACCCAAATCTGTTTGAATTTAATGAAATTTGTTTTATTTCTTTTTGGGATCCAGAATTGTTTAGATGGATTATTATAAAACAATTTCTCATCGCGTTTTCGATTCAAAAATCCTTTCTGATTTCCGGAGTTTAGATTTTCAAATTGATTCCTTTCAAAGCTGGTTGAAGGATTTTTCAAATCATTCGAATTTTGATTTTCAAAAGCATTGCTTTTCCCAAAACCAAGGCCACGTTTATTTCCAGCAGAAAATTAGGTTTTTAACAACATATTCAAAGATTTTTCTCCATCAGAAAATTTAATCAATGTTGATTCAAGCTATTGAATTTTGAATTTAAGATCACTGTTCTCTTTTATTAAATCTGAACAGCGGTTATTAGTGATCTTCCTTTCAGCATCATATTGTTTCAAAACCAAATTTTCAGATTCAAGTAATTCAATTCTGACTTAGGACTCAGAAATTTCAAATTCAAATCGTTTTTCTTCAAACTCAAATTTCTTGGATTTTTCAATCTTGTTTTCAAGTTCTTTCAAAATCGAATCAGATTTCAACAAATTCTCCTTTTCAGCAATTTCAAATTTGAAATATATATATCAGTCTTAAAATTTTCAAATTCCTTTTGTAGAAAATTGTTCAAACTTGACAACTCAATCTTGCTTTCTTTTAAGATCAGAATTTCCTTTTCAAACATTTGAATATTTTTATTGAGTTGAACAAGATTGGTTTCCAATTTCAAACAATTATTGCAATCTGAATTTGAAGAATTTTTAAAATATTCAAGTTGTGATTCCAAATCAATAATTTTGCTGGTCAACTCAGAATTCTTAGATTTTAGAGATTTATTTTTTAGTTAGATTTTATCAACAGATTTGGTTAAATCAACACAAAAATAAACCGGATCTTCATATGAAAAATTTCTAATTTCATCATCTGTTGAATCTCCAACACTATCGTCATCTGATTCTTCTTTAGTAAATCCTGTTAGACATACTTCTGAATCTAACTTGATCTTTGTAGGTTTTGAGCACTTGTTGTCATTTTGTCCAAACTTTGCATTAAGAGTTCTCCATATTTCCTGTGCAGATAAATAATGACAGATAAGATTAAACTGTTCAGTGCTAAGATAATCAAATATACTTTTCATAGCACAAGAATTGAAAGTAATATCTACACTATCAAACCCATTGATAACAACATCCCAACATTTAATATTAACAGATTTTAAATAAAATTCCATTTTGGATTTCCAGTTTAAAAAATCTATTCCATCGAAAATAGTTGGAGATGAACTGGACTGACTCTCTATCGGTTGACAACAAGAATGACCCATGACTCTAGAGTTAATGAAATAACCTACTCTGATACCATTTGTTGGATCTAGATTAACCCTAGAGGAGGGTGAATAAGGTTTATCTATGAATTAAAATTTTGACAGGATATTAATTAATAAACAGATCACAGAATGCAGCAGAAATAAAAAGCAGAAAAGAAATAACACACAGAGATACCCAGCTTCGGCAAAACCCTGCCTACCGCTGCATTCCTAAGGTTTCTACTAGGTGTTAATAATAGATCCCGCTTACAGACACTGTAAACTCGCACTCCCTCCTCCTATACTAACCATACGCTCAAAACCCTAGACTGACCGATATACCCTCGATCAGAATTTCCCGTATTACAAACCCGTAACACGTAACCCTAGATTTTACAGACCTAGAAACTGATTGACAATTTTCAAAAAAAAAAATAAAGCAATACAACAACAAAGAAAAGCCCCCCTGAAACTAGACTTAAAACACTTTCTCCCCCTTGTAATAAACTTGGCTTAGCCAAGAGTAAAGTAGGCCGGCCACTTGTATTTGCTTTTGCCCGATCTCTTTCACTAAAAAAATGGCGGTGGAGAAAAATAATTGGAAATTAGGGTTTCTTCTTGATTCCTTCAGATCGCGATGTCTTCAATGTTGACGGAATTTATTCAGTGATGCTCTTGAATCGTTGAATGCTGTCAGTGCTTCGATTTGAGAAATTGTTGAAGATCGAAACTCAAAAATGAACTTATGATTATTATCTGAATTTTGTTATTCGATTATACTCCTTTGAATTGCTAAGTAGTTTCAATTTCTATATATTTTTTGCTTGTGATGAAATGGTGTAATTATAAGGTAAACAAAGCCTATTCGACTCTGATTTCACGAGAGTGATTCGATCTGATTTGGCTTTGTTTCCTCTTTTGATAAATTTCTTGATTGAATTGATGAAATTTGTTGCTTTCCCTTTTGACATTAAAAACCCTTGCGTGATGTTGCCGTGAGTTTCTGCCTTGTTTCTTCGACATGGATTTTTCTGAAAATAATTTGTGGCATATTCCTTTTGCTTACAATTTCTGGAAATAAAATAATGCCTTGAATTTCTTTTAAAAAAAATATCTCTATCCAAATGTGCTTTGCCAAAGAAAATTGATTGCACCATTAACTTCTTTCCACAATTGCATTTCCATATATGTAGTCACTTCTGGAAATAAAATTGGTCCTTGCACTTAATAGTTTACTTGTATACGCATGTGTGCATTTGATATTGATGTTGCCTCAACCATTCTGCTTCCATCTGTACACTTGTGATTCTTGGATTCATTAAAGACTTGCCAAAGAACGTTTGTTGCACCATTGAACTGTTGATTACACACAGACTTAATACACCATGTATCATTGCTGCATGAATTCGCTATTATATATCCTTTGGGGATTTGTGCACAATCAATTACCATAACTTGCTAGTGTGAATTTTGATTTAAAACTGGACCCTGAAAATCTTGATTGAAATCTTGCTAGTGTGAGTAACATGTTTGCAACACACAGTGCCATTTCTGGAATCATTACAACCATGAACTTTTCTTGAATTCCTGAGCTACTTGCTAGCTTGTGTGTGTATGTTCACCCTTGCATCACCATACCTGCTTATGATATTTCATACAACACCATGCATAGAATTGCTGTTACATGCTGCACTTGCATATCCACTGTTTTGCTTGAACTCCACCACTTTGCCATTCATGCATGCTGTTTACATTAGAAATTTTCACTGATTTGTGCACTTGAAAATCTGGGCTTGAACCATGAATCAGTACACAAACCATGCTGACTTGACTATATATTTTCCATGTTTGCTAGTATTTTGTGTTGCTGCATATTTTGTTGTTGACTTTTCTTTGTGCAATCATGAACTCTTGAACCTGCAAGTTTTTCTTGGTTTGTAGAACATGGCTATGCTAAACTTTGTGCTCCATTGTATTTTCATTTGAGTTGAGCTGCCACGACCTTTTTGCTTGAGCTGTTGGTACATGTGCATGAACCATGTTGCTAAGTCGCTGTTTTGACCATTTGTGTTGAGTTGTTTTTCACTTTGGCTTGACTATTTTGATTTCCTTCACCATGTACATGTATTTTAACACTTGTCCTCGCTTGTGTTCTTATAGCTACTGCTGTCGTGTATCATATTTGCATTTCAAGCTTGAATCTTCACCATATTTGTTTTGTGTATTTTTAGTTTTGACCTATGATGACTTTGTTGTTTTTATGTGTACTGAGTCGAGAAGGTCCACGTGGCTACTTTTCAGTTGTACACTGATTGGCGAGGCAGTGCACATGTGTATATCTATACATGTGTGTATATGCAGCCATCAAACAAGATTTTCCTGTCCCTGTAAAATATATGTATACAGTCTACCTTTTGATATTTACAATGTATCACTGTGAATATCACAAGTTGTCTAAACTCAGTTGGATGGATATGAAAATAAGATCGAGTCAGAAAAATGATAAGAAACACACTGAAATTCTAAGGCAAACAAATTTTCAAAATAAAATTTTTTATCTGTTAGAATTTCAAAATATTATTTCTATTCCACATATTGTGTGTGTGTGTGTTTCTGTATATGACAGGTAAGCAGATAATGACTGGACTGACCGTGAGCTGTGAAGACTGAAGATAGAAGACTAAGAGACAATGTCAGTGAATGTAAATGTATCAGTGAATGTATATTGATATGAAAATGTAAAATCAGTGATTGTATGTATGTGTGTATATATATATATATATGAGATGTATAGACAGAATGTTATAGTGAGGAGATGTGTAACAACAGAATTGTACCGATGTTTGTATTAAACAAGTTTGATTGAAATAAAATATTATTTTATTGTTGTTCAAACAAAATTTTCTATTTTATTCTGTTTATTTACAAGTACAAATTCATGTGAAGCGTTTAAATAGTGGAGTTACAAATATTTGTACTGTTCGAATGCTTAAAACATAATATTTAATTTAAATAAAATACTGTATGAATATTTGAATGTCTGTACAGTCGTATTCTATTTAAATATAAATATTATATTCCTGTCTGTGATGTATATATAGAACAATACAGTAACAAACACATTTAAAATAATATTTATTTGGTTGTTATCATCAAATAAAAACAATATAATTGTGTATACAACACTGTTATATACAAAAGACCTAAAGTCTAGTTTATGATTATTATGGGGTCTAAGATAAGGAAAGCATTAGCAACCAAAAACTTTAAATGCTTGTAGTCCGCTTTCACCTTTGTTAACACTTCTAGGGGACACCTAAAATCTAGGAACTTTGTAGGCATTAAATTGATCATGTGTACAGCTGTATTAAATGCATCAGGCCAATAATTAAATGGCATTGAGGCTTGAGCCAACAAGGTTAAACCTTTTTCTACAATGTGTCTATGTTTCTTTCTATAATTACATTTTGCTCAGAAGTATAAGGACATGTAGTTCTATGATTAATACCCTTTTTCTCAAAAAATTCTCTTAAGGACAAGAATTGTTTTCCACCATCTGTCTGAAAATTATTAACCTTATTTCCAGTAATGTTTTCTACTTTGTTTATGAATTGAATCACAACATTACTAGTTTCATATTTAGACTCAATCATATAGAGCCAAACAAATCTAGAATAAGCATCAATAAATGATATATAGTATTTGAAACCATAATTTGAACTGATAGGAGCAGGACCCCACAAATCAGTGGCTATCAATTCAAGTGGTCTAGTGTAACATGTTTGTGAATATGGAAATGCAAGTTTATGACTCTTTCCCAATTGACATGTTGAACATATATAAGAGTCAGGAATTCTACTAATAGAAATATCATTTCTATTCATGACATGCTTCACAATTTTATACTAGGATGTTCTAATTTACAATGCAATATATCAAATTCTTTATAGCATTCATGGTCATTCATAACAAAAATTATATACTTATTTCTATCAGGATCAGTAATTTTAGAATTACAGATATTAAATCTATATAAACCCTTATTCTCTTTACCCTGCAAAATAATTTCTTATGATAGAATGTCCTAAACAATGCATGCATTTGGGTAGAATTCAAAATAAACATTGTTATCTTTATCAAATTGGGAAACACTCATTAAATTTTTCTTGATTGATGGAACTGCTAGTAGATTTTTTAGATATAACTGTTTAGTTCCACCGACACTTGCATTTCCAATGTGTGTAATATGTGCAATTTTACCATTACCAATAATAAGATTTTGTGTACCTTTATGCTCCTTGTTTCCTAAATTCAGGTTGCTTAAATTGTTGGTGACATGGTTTGTTGCACCTGAATCTGGGTACCCGCAATCATCAACCATATCATCAGCAATAGATTTTTCAGTATTATTAACTTCTGATATTTGTGTTTTGCCATCATTTAACACATTCACTATATTTGCACTAGCATTACTGTTCTTCTGAAAGGGTGTGTAGTTGGTGTTAAATCTGAAGTAACATTTGCTGGCACTGTCACCCACTTTGTCACAGATACGACACCTAATTCTATTATTATTGTTACTTCTTCCTCCTCTTCTACCTCTGCCTGACTAACCCCCCTGATTGTTAAACTGATTTTTTGATCCTCCTCCTTTTTCTTGATTTTTTTTCCATGTCCAAAGGTAGTGTAATTAACAGAAAAAATAGAATTAATATTCTGCTCTACCTTCATATGATAACAAAGTAGAATAGACATATTGCAATGAGGGTGTTGGGTCCATAGACAGTATGATAGCTGTAACAGCTTCATATTCGTCATCTAAACCACTGACAATTGCAATCACCTGTTCTGGTTCAGGACTTTTTCTGGCCTGTTGAATTTAATTGATCACATATATTCTTGACTTTTAGCAGATACTCATTCATAGAAGATTCATTTTTTCTGATATTGTGTAACAGTCTTCTGTGATGCATTACTCTGGCATAAGACTGTGCAGAGAAATTTCTTTCCACGATTGCCCAAACTTCTTGGGCAGTTTTGACCCCCAATTAATTGAGTTAAAATTGCAGATCTAATAGAGGATATGATCCATGCACAATCCAATCCATCTTGCCTCTGGTGAATGGTATATTCAGGATTGGGAACCAATTTTTCTTCAGCATTTCTTATGAATTTTGGTAGAAAAATCTTTGTTCCTAAAATATAATCTTCCATTCCGTATGCTCTAATGGTCGTTTCTACCTGTTATTTCCATAATAATTAATTAAATTCATCGAGATGGATGGATATTAATTGGCTTTGAGGCTTTATGATGGTCTTCATCAATTCTTGAATAGGATCACATTGAATTGGAGGTACTATGTTGCTAGAGATTTGAAGGCTAGATGAATCTGCCTCAACTATACTGAAGAAACTTCAAAAATACAAGGTATGATCTGAATTTCTTGAAGCTTCTTGAATTGAGATACAATTAGAGATTAACACAACTGTTGATTGATGCAACACTGAGTGCCTAAATGATGAAGCACAAGTTAGATTTATGTAGATTTTTTTTTGATGGGCACTCTTTGATGGCACTGAAACAATTGTGGGGTTTTTCTTGATTGGTCTTGATCGTTTTCTTGAATTCTGAGCATACACCAGCAACACAACTTTATATATAAATTAAGATGTAGCCACTGATATGTAGGCGAGGCACTTGATTTGAAGATAAAGCAACAATCCTCAAATGACAAAAAGAATTTCGATGAAGGGTGATCCAAATGATGAAATTTTCCTGATGGATCTTCAATAAATCAACACTTCTAATGATCTATTATTCTTAGATGAATGGTGAGATAGCAACTGGGCTCTGATACCATGTTGGAAAAATAGAAAAAGATGAAGATAATATTTGTAATGATAATGGAGAATTTGTATATTGAAAAGAGTTGTACAAATGAATTAGAACCGAACTATGTGGATAAACAGAATGTTACATCTTTATATACATGCGGAAATAACTGATGGGTTAAGCCCAGTATAACAACCCATATTATGTTAAAAGCATAAATGAAATATGAATGCGGAGCCGACATTTCATTTAACTTTTCTTTTCTACTGATTTAGTTGTCTTTGGTTTTTATAATTTTCTAGTTGAGTATAAGCAATAAGCATCTCAAATTATTATTTTAACTGTTATATATGAAGTTCCAATTTTCTATTTCAGTCGATTGTTTATAGACTTTGTAACCAAAAATATATTGAATATATAATGTATATAAACATGTAACAATTAGTAACCATTCATCACTGCACACACAACAAAACTTCACATTCACATCAATATGTGAATTAATAGCAAATATCGGAAAATTAAGAAAGTGTTGGAATGCCTTCTCTAGTTTAGAGAAGAAGACAAATCAATATCTAAATAGCAAATAAGTAAATACCTAAATCATGCTTGATGGTTGATCTCCAATTAGCAACTGCTAAATGTAAGTGCTTTAATGAATTCGTAAAATAGACTCTGCAACAAAAAATATACAGAATATCTTAGTAAACATGTGTAAATCACTAACTAATTCAGTACAATACACATAAGAAAACACCACATTTCCATCAATACTAGAATTAAAAAAGTTTGAGCATCATCTACAATTCTAAAAAGGGGAGGTAGTACGATATCTAAATAGGTTTTTACTGGTTATTAATATTACCTATCCTTTGTTTTTTATATTTTTCTTGTTGAATATAGGCAATAAGCATCTCAAATTATTTTGTTAGCTGTTACAAATTTAAGTTCAATTTTCTATGTCAGACAACTATTTATAAATTTTGTGACATAACAATGTATAATAACAGATGTATATAAACACGTACAATCAGTAACTAATTCATTACTGCACATGCGACATAATTTCACATTCTCGTTAGTACTTGAAGTAAAATCAAATATCGAAAAATTAAGTAAAGAGCTAGACCATCTTATGTAGTTCAAAAAAGAAGAAGCAAAACCAATTTGAACAACAAAGAATAAATACCTAAATTGTGTCCGAAGGTCAATTTCCAATTAACAGCAGATTAATGGACTTAATGTTTTCATGAATCCGTAAAATAGACTCTGCATATAAAAATACACAGAATATCTAACGTTAATAAACTCGTAACAAACTAATAAATTCATTACCATATAGGCAAGAAAGCTCCATATTCTCATAAGTGCCTGAATTAACGGCAAATAACCCAAAAAAAGTAATTAAAAAGTTCCAGCATCATCTACAATCAATGGCAGTTAAACGGAATAGGTGTTTCGATGAAACTGTAAATAAGCTAATCATGAATGATTCACTTAAGTGGGTTGTGGATTGGTTTACAAAGTTGATCTGAAGTAAATATCAGCATATAAAAAATGTTGGTAGAGAAGGGTAAACGGTGCTTTAATTTTAATCAACTTTAAAGAAAATACCAAAATTAAAAATTATAAAGGCCATGCTAACGTTCTTTTCTTGAAAGAAGTTGTCAGACATAAATATCTAATGTCGTATAATATTGAATTGCATGTACCATTTTGGTTAGGTAGCATTTGCAAATGGAACTAGGGAGTTAAAGTTAGAGTTTACGTCCGATGCGTCTAGCGTGGAACCCACAACATTAGCCCGTTCAATTGGAACGTTGAAAAGAGACCGTTAAGCTTAGCTCAATTATGTAGTCTCAAAACACAAAGAAGCATGAACTACTTCTATAATTTCTAAGGTGATTTTATATTCAAAAATTATTGCTAATGGAATGAAATAATTAGTTCAATATAATTGGAAATTTTCTTTTAAATGTTGGATTTTTAACTACAATGAAATCCAAGAATAACAGCATATTATAATTTCCAAACTTGATGTAATAAAGTTAGTTAAAATTTAATTATACATCCAGATTCAAGCTCAATTTCCAAATTAGATTATGAGCAGTAACATTCAATTAGCTTATTAACATAGAACTAAAATAGGTTTAAACAAGAAAACAAACTTTTTTACTAAATTCAATGAAAACTTGAGTATTTCTAAGAGAAAAGGGATCCTGATAAATTTAATTGTAAGTGACAAAATAATTTTGATTAACTAAGATACATTTAGGCTAAATGTGTACATTATTATTAAAAAATTATTAAAGGTATAGTCAGTATATAAATAATTATTTGTTGTGGAAAAAGTAACAAGTTTCAGTTGCTTGAGCCAAACATAGATTGCATATTACTCAAAAAGTCAATATAGATTACAAGCTTGCGGCTCAGTTTCAACGAGCCTCTCAGGCTCTGTTCTATTTATGTGAACATGTGTAACACCCCACGTCCATTAATGTCACTCACAAAGGGAATGCATTAACTTTCATGGAGAATTATAAGAGTATAGAACAAAATATCACAAGACAAATATATAAAATGGTACTTATGAAAATTCAAAATTCATTCATTGCAGCGGAAAAGCAAAACATGTTTGGTTACAACATCAAAACCACATGCTAGAGCCAAGTACACAAATATCCATCTTGAACAAAAATTATTATCAGAGTACATAAAAGTAAAACCATAATCCCACTCCAAATAGCCATAATGGAAAAGTGATAAAGCTTGAGCATTACTTTCAACACTTCCAAGCACTTCAAGAAGAAAGAAATCCAAGTCAAGCTCCACTAGTCCCACCCTGAGGACCGGGGAGGGGGAAGGGAGGAAAGAAAAGAGGCAAAACAAAAAGAGTTAGACATAAAGTCTGGCGAGTTCAGTGACTTTAACAATATAATCAGTAAAGTAATAGGATAAGAACATAAACTGGATATAAGAGATGACTGTAACATAAGTAGATGTGACAAGGTAAACATGATGAACAATATATAACGTTGATTGCACTTCTAATCGCTATAAGATAATTCTTACACCGCACCAATACTAGTTCCATACTGAAAGTTGATCCCTCTTAATAAGCATCATAATAATGATGGTAGTTTCGTGTAGTCCTAGATGCTATCATAGGTGCTACCTGCTCCTATCTCCACTATTTGTATCCACTACCCTCCGCATTCGATCGACTCTCTAACTCATATATACTTGTGCTGGTCCCACCGTAGGGTGTATCACTCCCTAAAGTGGCAACCCGATAATACTACAATGCACGGCTTGTACCTACACGATGCAACAACGTCTTACCTACCAGCCTGGACCCGTGCACGCACATGACTCTGTTGGACTTGCACTGCCATCGCTAACTCTTTATTGACCTCTTACAATCAATCCCAATAAGCGTGTCCCAGTCCTCGACCTAGTTCGAGCTCATATAGATACTGAAATGGGTTACTAGTTGAAAAGGGTTTACCCACTTGACACAAGCTTCCCTCCTAAGCTTGGTCCCCACTAGGAATTCCCACTTAAACCCTCTTTATCCCCATGTCTAATCACATGTCTCATTTTGGTTAAGTGTTTTAATTATGTTTCACATGCTACCCATGTTACTAACTTAACCCTTTTATCATTCCCATGTCTTACCACATGTCTTATCTTGGTTAAGTGTTCATTAATTCATCATAATCGTAATCTTGCAAGACCTCTCACATTAGATTGCCGATTTGCAGTTGCGGGATATGCCAGGCGATTCCTGGCAGTCTTATACCGCAATCCAAATCTAACCTCGTGTCTTTGCATTATTACGTATCTAATTTCTCCCTCTGACCTCTCACATTAGATTACCAAATTGCGGTTGCTGGATGTGCCGAGCGGTTCCGAGCAGTCTTATACCGCAATTCGTATCTAACCTCGTGTCTTAGGCGTTCATTATCACTTTTTTGATTCAAGTCCCAATTTTAAATCTTGGATTAAAATATATTCCAATTACCCATAATTTCTAATCTAAATTATGATTATAATTTTAATCCAAATTAGGCCTATAATCTTATGTATACCTGTCATGCCAAATTATGACCAAATTAATTTGTGTTCATTATTAACAATTTATGCCAAATCTCATGTATACAAATTATATCCAGTTATGCCCAATCCAAGTTATGCCAAATCCCATGTATACAATTTATACACAATTATGCTCAAATTGATTTATGCCAATAATATCATTTTCTTACAAATTTCCCCAAACTTTTCCCAATCGTTCAAACGTTATTCGTATGAAAATATCAACACAATATATTAGGCTTGAAGTTAGCCTAATCTCATAAAAAAGGAAAAGAAGAGGAGAAGAGAATCAACATCAAAATTGGCGTAAACATAAGAACATGCATATGAAACATAAATAGGCATATAATGATAAACTGGATCAAAAAGGCATATTGCAGATTTATAGGTATAAATCTAAAGGATAATGATTTACAAACTTGATAAGATTCATCTCAGTCACAAGCATATACATTATATCCAATTTGCAATCCTATCACAATTACTTTTGATTTAATTATATGTGAAAGTAACATAGACTCACAGTGATAGGATTCCTAGAAAATTAGGCATTGTTGTAGCAATTCGGATCTTGAATAATCTCTACTCGATTGATGTAGATCTGATCTTCTAATTTGATCGTTGAAGAAGAACTATCTCTAAATCTCTACTTTGATTTTGGTTGGAGAAGGAAGGCTAGGTTAATTTAGATTAGAGCAGCATGGAGGCGCCATGGATGAATAACAATGAGATTAGGGTTAGGTTTGGGGGTATTTTATAGATGCTCCAGGTGAATTAGGACAGTTAGATTAGATTAGGATCCATCTGAACCATCCAAACATGTCATCCAGCCAATCCCAGAAGACCATGTATAAGTCCAGACCACAAAACCAGATCTGGGCTGATGGGGTTGACACCCCTATAAGGGGATCGACACCCCTATCGACACCCCTATAGGGGGGTCGACACTTGTAACACCCCGAATTTTCTGTTAACGTTAAATTAACGAATTAAAGAATACTTAATTATAATCGTGAGAATTAAGGGAAACGGGTTCTGCCATTGCGTTCATCTCAGAATTCTGGTTGAGATAGAGTCCGAGTTTGCGTAAAACGGATATCGGATGAAGGAGATATGGACGAACGAATCAGGCGGGAAAGATAGAATATATATATATATATATATATATATATATATATATATATATATATATTGCACTGGCGCACTTGGGAAGTGCACTAGTACAAATTTGCACTGGCGCAACTGCCAAGTGCGCCCATGCTGAGCAGCAGGCTTGCACAGCTTTCTGGTTTAGTCTGATCCACGTTGTGACTCATTGCTGAGTCCTTTCTGACTCCTTGCTGAGTCATTAGGGCTGATTTGTCACCCTATCTTGAATGAGTGGGTTTGATTAACCCTAATATCATCCGATGGCTATAATTAAATTGAAATTCTATATAAACAACATTAGTCTCAACCTAAATTCACACAAATAAAATAGAGCTAGAGTCGTCATGTTGCTGGAAGGAAGCCAAGAGTAGCCTCCACTTGAAGAAAGATTAGAGACGAGTAAAACTAAAGTAAAAACAAGAATCAAACAATGTTTGTCTACCCAAAG
The DNA here is from genome assembly GCA_030737875.1 of Allium sativum. NCBI lineage: Eukaryota > Viridiplantae > Streptophyta > Magnoliopsida > Asparagales > Amaryllidaceae > Allium > Allium sativum. The sequence goes on from CM060916.1 coordinate 550,688,372, forward strand.
GAAAGCATTTCAAATTCAGAACTCAGAATCCAGAATTCAAGTTCGTCATTTGTTGTTAGTATAGTGATTTTTCCGATGGGAATAAAATTAAGATTTGATTCGATGTAAAATGGAAATGGAATTGTTCTATTTTATAACGACGATGTTAATTCATATCTATGTGTTGCAATGATTGTGGTATTGTGATGTTTATGGTATAATTGACTTGATGTTGGATCCATTAGAATGTTTGTGGATTAATCTAGTTGATGTTGGATCTATTCAAATTCACATACAAGTTATTTGGTTCATATCTACACCTCTATGTTTAGGTGATTATGACAAGTTATATGCTGTACAATAGAACCTCTATGCCTAAATGATTAAGTTCATATACATGCTCATATGTTTATGCGAAAGTTGCAAGTTCATAATTGGATCCATGCCAAGATCCATTTTAATACAAGTTTCATGTTATAGTAGTAAACATGATTTGATCTAGTTCACATACATGTGATAAAATTATACATACTTTATGAACCATGTGTCATATTCTTGTCATATGCTAGTGATGTTCGATGTTATGCCTAGATCTAAACATGTTTAGGCTTATGTTGTCTAAATCATATGCTATTTCATGTGACACCTATTTAGTAAGATCCCTATTTCAATGCAAGTTCACATATATGTAAGTTGATTTAGTCTATGTTACAAATTCACATATATGTATGTTGATTTAGTCTACGTTGCAAGTTCACACCTATGATGTTCATATTGACTATGCCGAAAATGCCAAGTTTACACCTATGTCATGTTTATGTTAATGAATCTCTTTATTCCAAATTTGTGTACGCTAAATTAGGCTAAGTTTTTAGTCTAATATTATATACTAAAAATCATGCGGACAGAAAATTAGGCTAAGATTGTTAGCCTAATATTTAGATGGGGTAACGTTTGGAAAAATTGGTAATTATAGGAAACTTGACATAAATTGGTGAAAAACATATAAAGTTGGCATGTTTGTCACATGCCAAAATTGGTGGCATTTAAATGGTATAAATCCTCATACCAAAAATGATGAACTTGGAAAGTGGGCCATAACATTTAATTGATAACAAATTTACATATAATAAGTAATAGAGACAAATTTGTAAATTTAGAAAATACAAGTATGCTTAACCCAAGGTTGGATTGAGTTGTGATGTAAACCTGCCCGGACCCACCCGGCTGTCCAGTAATTACAACAATACCTATCTAATGTGGGTGGTTAAGAATTGAGCCCAATAAGGACCCGAGGTTAGACTGAGTTACGGTGTAAACCTGCCCGGAACCGACCGGCACATCCAGTAACCGTAACAATACTTGTCTAATGTGAGTGGTCGGTGCTTTAAATAATTAAGGTTAAGGACAAGTCAGGATGGTAGGGTTAAGTTAACTAAAACACTTAACCAATTCAACATGTTAATTAATCTGATGGGTGGGGTTAGGTAAGTACAGACACTTAACCAATTAACATGTTTGACTAGAAAACCCTAGTAACGGGGACCCATTTCAGCAGTAACCCAAATAGGTATCATGGTACCCTGAAACTAGGCAAGGTGGGGCACGATTACTGGGCTGATTGTAAGCGGTCAAAAGTGATGGCGGTTGGTGCAGCAGTGTGGGTTCTAACGGAGTGCGGGCATGCACACACTTTGGAGCAGACAAACAGGGCACTGGGCACCAGTAGTATGACCTATGCATTCTAGGATTGTGTCGGGCCGCCACCATGGGACTTGATACACCCCATGGTGGGACCAGCATAGGTATCTACACTCACTGGGGGCCGTATAACACATGATTTTGCGAGTAGGAGCCGATCTTTAGAAAGGGGATCACTTCACCCCGATCATGGGGTGCCAGTTGAGAAAATACATGTAGGTGCAGAGATATAATGTGGGGTCGATTGTATATTCGATTCAAACTGCTTTATCTTAGTTTATGATACTTCCCTATTTCCATTTTATACCTATCATGCCCTTTTTCTTATTCTCATACTGAAGAGTCACTAGACTTACCAGGCTTTATGTCTGACTCTATTTTTCTTTCGTCTTCTTTTCTTTCGTTCCCCACCCCCCAGGTCCACAGGGATGAAACCACCCAGCTTAGTCAGACTCTTTGCAAGCTTCAAGATAGTAGATGTATGGTTTGGAATCTCTTTCCTTTGCTATGGTTTTTGGACACGTTCTATGGGAATTTATGCAGCTTTTATTATGTTTTATGCTTCTTTATTTAATAATCAAGACAGAAATGATGATGTAATGTTTTGGAAGTTATTATGAGACAGTTATGGAAATGTTTTGTATGAACACGTATTTATGAAATTAAAGTCTGTTTGTTTTTCGCTGCTTATATATATGTGTTTATATATATGTCTTGTGTTTTATCTGTGACTTTTACTTATAAACCTCCACCGAAGTTAAGGCATTCCCTTTGTGAGTGACCTTAATGGAGGTGGGGTGTTTCACTTGGTATCAAAGCCAGGTTTACTAGACTAGATAAAAAATTTTGAAACTATTTTCAAAAAGAAGTTTAAAGAAGCATTTTTTTATAGAAAAAGCGTTGTTTTTAAAAGGCATAATTCCCCAAAGCCATATGCACTATCTCTCTGTCCTTTGTCTTGAATACTTTCCTTTTTGTTCCAGCATGTCTGGAGATCTTAACCTTCCAGAAGGAGTACCGATACCTGGCTGGTTCCGAAGGTACCTAGAAGCTAAGGCCAATGGTGCGGGCCCACCAGACATTCCTCCTCCCACAGTGGCATCGGTTCCTCCTCCTCCTCCTCGTGGAAATACTTTTGCTAAGACGTGTAGAGACTTTAAGGCTATGGGTGGAAAGGACTTTTATGGAACTGAATCCTTTATGGTAGCAAGGAACTGGCTGAAGGAGACTGAAGATTTGTTCATCATCTTCCAAGTTGACGACATGCAAAAGCTACAGCTAGCAGTGTGGTTGCTTAAAGATGAAGCTTCCTATTGGTGGGAAGTTACCCATGCTGAGAGGCCAGTGGAAACTTGGGAAGATTTCAGGATGAGGTTTGAGATGAAATTCCTCTCCCAAGCTGAAAGAAGCTTGCAGATGGAGAAGTTCCTAACTCTTAAGCAAAGGAGTATGACAATCAGGGAGTACGTCAATCAGTTTAATCAGCTGGCCAGATTTGGGCTGGATTTAGTAAACTCCCAACACAAGAAGGCCCTTCGCTTCGTCAAAGGTCTAAATGAGCCTCTACACAGCCTTGCTATGACCCATATACCCATGGGAGCGACTTATGAAAGCTTGGTGAACATGGCGCTGCTACACGAGGAAGATAAAGGCAAGAAAGAGGCAAAAGCAGAAGTGCCTCAAGACAAGAAGGGGGAAGGGTCACAGAACAAGAAGGCTGATTCGAAGAAAGGCGGGAACAACAACAAACCCCGTGAAAAGAGAAAGTGTAATTTCTGTGGCATTGTTGGACATATAGTAAAAGACTGCAGAAAGAAGAAGGCGAAGATGAATGGTGGTTGTTTCCATTGTCGAGAGACTGGACACTTGGCTAAGGACTGCCCAAAGAAGCGAGGGCAGGGACAGAGGACTGGATCCACCTCCACAGGAACGAGGTAGAAATATTTCTGTAGAAAGCTTAGTTTATCTTTATGATCATCCAGTTCGCACTCTCTTTGATTCTGGTGCATCACACTCCTTTATTTCATCTGCTTTAGTAGAATCTCTGCACCTAGACACTAGTATGGTAGAAGATCCCTTGGTTGTTTCAAATCCAATTGGGGGCTCAGCTTATTTGTCGATGGTTTGCTTGGATTTGAAAATCTCTATTCTAAATGTTGAATTTATATGTAGTGCCCTTGTTTTGGGCTTCTCGGGATATGGACTGATCTTAGGCATGGACTGGTTATCCAGTAATGATGCCATTCTTGATTGTGAGAAGAGAGTGGTTAGACTCTTGACTCGGCTCGGTAACACTCTAGAAATTTCTTGTAATCCCTTGAATGTTGTTATGCTTAGTTATCTAGAGTTGCTTGATGCTTCTATTGAGAATTTGAAGTCGGTTAGGGTTGTCCGGGAATATCCGGATGTTTTTGAAGAGGTGAGGGGCTTACCTTCGAGGCGGGAAATAGATTTCCGCATATATCTTGTTGATAATGCAAAGCCCGTAGCTCTACCTGTTAGACATATGGCTCCAAAGGAGAGAAAGGAGCTCAGTAAGCAAGTTAAGGAGCTTCTCGAGAAGGGGTTTATAAGGCGGAGTATCTCGGAATGGGGTTCTTCAGTGGTGTTCGTCACCAAAGCAGATGGCTCACTACGTCTTTGTGTGGACTATAGGGAGCTAAACAAGCTGACTAAAAGAATAGACACCCGCTTCCCCGAATAGACGATTTGTTTGATCAGCTTGTTGATGTATCGGTCTTCTCCCAACTTGATTTGGCTACTGGGTTCCATCAGCTAAGGGTAGCTGAAGATAGCATTGATAAGACGACGTTCAGAACCCCAGACGGTTTCTACGAGTGGCTTGTCATGCCTTTCGGTTTGACAAACGCACCCGCTTATTTCATGGACCTAATGAGCAGGGTGTTCAGAGAATTCCTCAACATGTTTGTGGTCGTCTTCGTAGACGATATTTTGATCTTCTCAAAGAATGAGGAAGAACATGCTCAGCATCTGAAGGAGATCATGGAAACTCTTCGAGTTCATCAGCTAAAAGCCAAATTCTCCAAGTGCCACTTTTGGAGAGAAGAAGTAAGGTTTCTTGGACATATAGTGTTCAAAGAAGGGTTAGCTATGGACCCCATGAAAGTGGTGGCAGTGCAAGATTGGAAGACACCAAGAAATGCAACCGAAGTCCGAAGCTTTCTTGGGCTAGCCGGTTTTTACCGGAAGTTCATTAGAGATTTTGCGAAAATCTCAGCTCCACTCACAAGGTTAACAAAGAAGAATCTAGCGTTCGCTTGGGATATGGATTGTGATATAGCTTTCCAACGCTTAAAAAGGGCTCTTACAATAGCCCCAGTTCTGACTTTGCCCGATGGAAGCAAGATGTTCACAGTATATACAGATGCTTGTGGTACGGGACTAGGCGCTGTTCTGATGCAAGAAGGGAAGGTAGTAGCTTATGATGGAAGACAATTGAAAGTTCATGAAAAGAACTACCCAACTGTAACACCCCGTGTATTCTATAACAGTGAAATTCACAAATTAAAGTATAATTAATTTCAAATCAAAGAATTAAGGGAAACAGGATACGCCATTGCGTTCGTCTCGGAATTCTGCTTGGGATAGAGTCCGAGTTTGCGTAAAACGGACTCCGTATGAAGAAGATATGGCCTCCGGAAGTTTCAGAATTCAGTTTAAAATTCAAACAGACAGAAACAGCTCAGAAATCAATTCAAATTTCAAAAATTGGACCCAGGTTGGGCTGGGCGGGAATTTTCCCGCCCAAGGCACCCAAGTCGACTGGGTAGTCGACCTGGGCCACCCAGGTCGACTACATAGTCGACCTGGGGGTCGACAGGGTAGTCGACCTGGCCCCTGAGCCAGGTCGAACCCAGCCCCTCCTGGCTGGCCTGGTCTGTGCTTGACCGAATTTCTGAGCCTTGCCTTGTCACTAGGGCTAGGTGTCAGCTCCTGATTGGTCTCTCTTTCAAACGAACGTCTAATATTAATCCAAGCTCCATCGACGGTTCTAATCAATTCACAAACTCTATAAAAAGGACCTAAGACTCCACCTAATTCACACAAATAAAAATGAGAATGAGACCGTCATGCTGCTGAGGAAAGACTAGGAGTAGCCGTCAAAATTGAGAGACGATTAGGAGGCAATTTGAAAGCTTAAAGCAACGACAACTAAATCAAAACAACGCCTACAACAAAGGATAGCATCTCCAAATTCAGAATTCAGAATCCTGAATTGAAGATTCGCCATACGTTGTAAGTAGAGTGCTATTCCGATGTGAATGAATAATTGAGTTTTTGATTCGTGTGAAATGAGAAATGGAATTGTACTTAATTTGTGGTGATAATAATTCATAATTGTATGTTGCTATGATTCTAATTATGAATCGATTTGGGATGTTGTGGTATAACGATGTTAGACCTATTGGATATTCGCAAGTATGTGATTCATGTTGAAAGTTAACAACTATATGTTTGTGGTAGTTTATTACAACACCTATTGGATAATTGCAAGTATATGATTCATGTTGAAAGTTAACGACTATATGTTTGTGGTAGTTTATTTGAGATTCATGCAAGTATATGATTCACTATTATGCCAACATGATGTACATTGTTTATGATCTCTTTTAGTTCAGTTGGATCCATTTGGGTATTATGACTCGTATGAATTTATGTTGGAATTGGCATCATGATTCAAGTGTAAAATCATACTTTTGTATTAGTGACAAAAGCAAGCATCTTTGTGAACTTGTATTAATCTATGAACATGACTAGATTACGTTTGGTGTTATGCCTAATTGAAACATGTTTTAGGCCTATGTTGTTATCAAAATCATATGATAATATATGTGACACATAATTAAGTTAGATTCACATTTTTAAATGCAAGTTTACATGACTAGGTTAAAACCATGATTCATGTTAGGTATGTTTCATGTCAAGATTATATGCTATTACAATGCAAGTTTACAAGTGCCTAATTTATGTTAATTAGATCGTTATGTTGCAAGTTCATGCGTTCACACTCCCCTTTTGATGTTACTTAGAATATATAAACACCATGTTCTAAGCCTCCCCTTTTCATGTGGCTAAGTTGGGCTTAAATGTTAAACCCAACATACGTTATATTATAGCGAACGTATAAAACGGGGGTAGTGACGTTGGGTTAAAAATATAAACATATGTGTTGGCATGTTTGACGCATGCCAACGACCTTGAAAACAATTGAGTGGTATAAATTAATTTTACCCAATAAAGATGAATTTGAATAATGTGCCGCAAATATTTACATATAAAAAGAAAAGAGACAAAATATGTAAATTTAGAAAATACGATGTGTTTAACCCGAGGTTGGATTGCGTTGTGACATAAAACTACCCGGAACCGCCCGGCTGTCCAGTAGTCACAACAGTACTTATCCAATGTAGGTGGTTAAACATTGAGCCCAATAAAGACCCGAGGTTAGACTGAGTTGTGGTGTAAGACTGCCCGGAACCAACCGGCAACAGGCAGCCACAACAATATCTGTCTAATATGAGAGGTCGAGGCTTTAATAAGACAATTAAGGCTGAGTCAGGATTGGTAGGATTAAGTAAATTGAATTAATACTTAATCAAAAATGGAACATGCTAAACTATACTGACTGAATTGGGGGTTAGGTTTACAAAACACTTAACCAACTTAGCATGTTGGCTAGAAATAGAAAACCTAGTAGCGGGGGACCCTTTTCAGCAGTAACCCTACAAGGTGTATCAGGATACCCTGAACTAGGCAGGGGGGGGCACGATTACTGGGCTGACTGTAAGAGGTCAAATCGACGGCGGTGGTGCAACAGTGTAGGTTCTAACGGGGTGCGGGCATGCACACACTCCGACGCAGAAAAATAAGGCACTAGGCACCAGTAGTATACCTGTGCATTCTAGAATTGTGTCGGGCCGCCACCATGGGACTTGATACACCCCATGGTGGGACCAGCATAGGTAGCTACAACATCGGGGGCCGTAAGACACATGTAACTATGCGAGTAGGAGCCGATCATTTGAAATGGATCACTTCACCCTGATTATGGGGTGCCTGTTGGGAACTAGTTAATAGGGGTGTAGAGATTAATATGGGGTACGATAGTATATTCGACTATAGACAACTTAACTTAGTTTATGGTGCTTTCCCATTTCCAGTTTGTACTTATCATGATCATTTGTTTATTCATAGACTGAATAGTCCTAGACTTACTCAGGCTTTATGTCTGACTCTACTTTTCTTTCGTCTTCTTTTCTTTCTTCCCCCCCCCAGGTCCACTGGGAGGGAATACCGCAGCTTGACCAGTTTTCACATCCAGCTTGAAGAGAAAGAATTTATTTCTTGGATTTCTTTCGTTTTGGACTATGGCTTTGGATAGCAACTATGGGGACTTATGCAGTTTACTTATGTTTTTATGCTTCTTTAAGCTATGAAATCAAGACAGTTATGAAAATGTAATGTTTTTGGAAGTATTGTAAGACAATTATGGCATGGTTTGTGTAACACGTATTTTGATGAAATAAAAGTTGCTGTTGTTTTCCGCTGTTCAAAAATATGTGTTCTTATATCTGTCTTGTGTATCTGTGACTTATACTTATAAACCTCCACCAAAATTAGGGCATTCCCTTTGAGAGTGAGCCTAATGGAGGTGGGGTGTTTCACTTGGTTTCAGAGCATAGGTTTACCAGATAAGATAAAAAGATTTGAAAATTTATTTTCAAAAGAAAATTTAAAGAAGCATTTTTAAAGATAAAATATTATTTTATTTTAAAAAGGCATAGTCCCCCAAAGCCATAGGTACTATCTTTTACCCTTCGTTTTGAATCTATCCTTTCTGTTTCAGCATGTCTGGGGACCTTACTCCCCAGCTACTGACGCTTTCACTCCTCCTCTACGTGAACCAGCAAGCGGAAGAGTCCCATAACAGGAAGACGAATAATAGTCAAAGAAGAGAGGATCGTAACAGTAATGACAAGAAACGTGAAAAAAGGAAATGTTATTTCTGCGGAATTCTTGGACATCTGGAGGGAGACTGCAGGAAGAAGAAGAGGATGAGTGCTACTTGCTTTCAGTGTGGAGAGACAGGCCACTGGGCTAGGGACTGCCCAAAGAAGAAGGAGACAAAGGTAGAAAGCTCTCAAGGGAAGAAAGAGGGTTTACAGCCTAAGAAGACAGCCTTTAAGAAGGGCGGGAAAGACAACAAGTCCCAAGAGAAGAGGAAGTGTAATTTCTGTGGCAGAGTGGGGCACTTAGTGAAGGATTGCGGGAAAAAGAAGGCCAAGGTGAATGGTGGGTGCTTTTCTTGTGGTGAGATAGGCCACATGGCTAAGGATTGCCCAAAGAAGCGAGGGAAGGGGCAGAGGGCTGGATCCACCTCAGGGGCACAGCTTCATGTGCTAGAAGCGCCACCTCTGCAACAACGAGGTATAAATACTTCTGTAGAAAGTGTAGTTTATCTTTATGATCACCCAGTTCACACTTTATTTGATTCTGGCGCATCACACTCCTTTATTTCATCTGCTTTAGTAGAATCTCTGCACCTAGAAACTAGTATGGTAGAGGACCCCTTAATTGTTTCAAATCCAATCGGGGGCCCGACTCACTTGTCTATTATCTGTGTGGGATTGAAAATTTCTATTCTAAGCGTAGAATTTAGATGTAGTGCCTTTGTTTTGGGCTTCTTGGGATATGGTTTGATTTTGGGCATGGATTGGCTATCCAGTAATGGTGCCATCCTTGATTGTGAGAAAAGAGTGGTTAGGCTTCTGACCCAACTCGGTAACACTCTGGAAATTATTTGTAATCCCTCGTATACGGTTATGCTTAGTTATCTTGAATCGCTAGATACTTCTGTTGAGAATTTACAATCGGTTAGAGTGGTCCGTGAATATCCGGATGTCTTCGAAGAGGTGAAGGGCTTACCTCCGAAGCGGGAGATAGACTTCCTCATATATCTTGTAGATAATGCGAAGACCGTTGCGTTGCCCGTTAGACACATGGCCCCACGGGAAAGGAAAGAGCTCAGTAAACAGATTAAAGAGCTCCTAGAGAAGGGGTTCATTAGAAGGAGCATTTCAGAAAGGGGCGCTCCAGTGGTGTTCGCCACAAAGGCGGATGGTTCGCTCCGTCTATGTGTTGACTATAGGGAGCTCAACAAGCTAACGTGAGCTAACGAAAAAGAATAGGCACCCTCTCCCCAGAATTGACGATCTGTTTGATCAGCTTGTAGGAGCGTCTGTTTTCTCCCAACTCGATTTGGCGACCGGATTTCATCAGCTTAGGGTGGCTGAAGATAGCATCGATAAGACAGCATTCAGAACCCCAGACGGCTTCTTTGAATGGCTTGTCATGCCTTTCGGCTTGACAAACGCACCCGCTTACTTCGTGGACCTGATGAGTAGGGTGTTCAGAAAATTCCTCAACAAGTTTGCAGTGGTCTTCGTAGACGATATCTTGATCTTCTCAAAGAGTGAAGAAGAACATGCTCAGCACCTAAGGGCAATCATGGAAACTCTGCGAGTCCATCAGCTAAAAGCCAAATTCTCCAAATGCCACTTTTGGAGAGAGGAAGTAAGGTTTCTTGGGCACGTAGTATCCAAAGAAGGGTTAGCTGTGGACCCTGCTAAGGTAGTAGCGGTACAGGATTGGAAGACACCAAGGAATGCAACTGAGGTCCGAAGTTTTCTAGGACTAGCAGGTTTCTACCAAAAATTCATAAGGGATTTTGCGAAAATCTCAGCTCCACTCACAAGGCTGACAAAGAAGAATCTAGTGTTCAATTGGGACTTGGATTGCGAGTTTGCTTTCCAACGGCTAAAAAGGGCTCTTACAATAGCCCCAGTTCTGACGTTGCCAGATGGAAGCAAAATGTTTACAATATACACGGATGCATGCAGGACAGGACTAGGCGCTATCTTAATGCAAGAAGGAAGGGTAGTAGCTTATGGCGGGAGACAGTTGAAAGTGCACGAAAAGAACTACCCAACCCATGATCTCGAGTTGGCCGCCATCGTCTTTGCACTTAAGTCTTGGCGACATTATCTCCTAGGTGAGAAGTTCGAACTTTACACTGACCATAAATCGTTGAATTATCTCTTCTCGCAGAAGGACCTTAACCTAAGGCAACAGAGATGGATGGAGTTTCTTGCCTCGTACGATTTCGAGATCTCCTACACTCCGGGCAAAGGCAACGTAGTGGAAGATGCATTGAGCCGAAAGAAACTGACCCTAAGCCCACTGTTTGTTGAAAGGCAAAGCCTAGAGTTTATAGCCAGCTTTGACTTTAGGCCCTCCTCTGATTTTGTACCCGGTTTGTTAGCATCTCTCGAAGTACGCCCGACTCTAGTGGACTCAATAGGGACAGCACAACGTGAAGACCCTCAGCTTGTGGAGACGATTGATAGGCTAATTAGGGGTGAGACTTCAAGTCACCTCAACAGATACTCCATCGACGATAAGGGTTGGTTAAGGCGAGACGGAAGACTATGCGTCCCACAGACAAGGGATTTAGTAAAGATGGTTCTCGAGGAAGCACATCACTCCAAGATGATGATACATCCAGGCGGAGATAAAATGTACAAGGATATAAAGAGAACTTTCTTTTGGAGCGGCATGAAGAAGGACGTGGAAGATTTCGTTTCTAAGTGTATGATTTGCCAACAGGTTAAGGCGGAACAGAAGAAACCTGGCGGTCTGCTCCATCCTCTAGAGTTCCCGCAGTGGAAGTGGGATAGCATTTCAATGGATTTCATTGATGGGCTGCCTAGGTCCAGAAGAGGCAACACTAGCATTTGGGTAATAGTGGATAGGCTTACTAAAAGCGCCCACTTTTTACCTGTCAAGAGTAAAAGGACTGCCTCCTCCCTAGCATCTCTTTATCTCAAGGAAATTGTTCGACTCCATGGAATACCCTCCAGCATTGTTAGTGACCGAGACCCTATCTTCACAAGTGAGTTTTGGCGGAGTCTACAAGAAGCGGTAGGCACACAGTTATGCTAGAGTACAGCCTATCACCCCCAAACCGACGGCCAGACAGAAAGAGTGAACAGAGTTTTGGAGGACCTTTTAAGACTGTGCGTCCTCGACTTCGGAGGTACGTGGGAAGACCATCTTCCTTTGGTGGAATTTGCCTACAACAACAGCTACCAAGCCACCATCGGAATGGCACCCTTCGAAGCTTTATATGGAAGACCGTGCTGATCGCCCACTTGTTGGTGGGAGTCTACGGATAAGCTCATACTTGGACCAGATATGATCCGAGAGACTTCAGAGAAAGTAGACTTAATACGGAGAAGAATGAAGACAACCCAAGACAGACAAAAATCCTACGCAGACAAGAGGAGGACTGACCTTGAATTTGAGGTTGGGGACAGAGTTTTTCTTAAGGTATCTCCTCTAGGGAACGTTGTCCGTTTCGGATCCACTGGAAAGCTAGCACCAAGGTTCGTAGGGCCGTTTCCTATCATCGAGAAGGTTGGGAAGATGGCCTATAGATTAGAGCTACCCGGAAAACTAGCTGGAGTTCACAACGTTTTTCATGTTTCGCACCTCCGAAAATGTCTACGTGAATCCGCTGAAGTGGTAGAGCCAAACATTCTAGAGGAAGCTGAAGTGGAACGCGAAGCAACCGTGAGGAAAGTACCAACGCGCATCTTAGGAACTGAAGTGAAAAAGCTACGCAACCGCAAAGTCAAGCTCGTCAAAGTTCAGTGGAGCGACGCCGAGGAAGACGCGACTTGGGAAACTGAGGCTAGAATACGCGCAGCCTACCCTTTTCTTTTCGACGGTACATCTTTGATCTTTCTTTTTCCTTAAGTTGCGCTTTTATCTATCTTTTTAGGTATATCTCCTCGACCTTATCTTTAGGTAGAAACCCTTTGGATGAAAACATGTAATTGAAACATGTTATGGATGATGGCTGCAAGTGGTTGCAAGTGATTGCTAGTGGTTGCTCGTGGTTGCATATACACACACAATCTAGGTTTTAGATCGGCTCAGTCACTTCATATTGCATGTGCATATATGTATTTATATTCGTATATGGTTGAAGCTTAATGTGTTGTCACATGGATGTTGCATTAATATGAATGATGGTGTACTCATGTAGAATCATGAATAGGAAAATTTGCATACATAATGGATTCATGACACTTACATAATTTGCATTAAGGAGGTCAACTGAATCAGTAGACCGACTGATTTTGCATTAGATAAGTACATGTACACACACTTCGTATATGATCATGAAGCATTAGAAGTCTTTTAAGGACAATGGATGCTCGTGTTTAATGGATGAGTAGATGGACGTTTGGATGTTAGGATATAAATTCTTCCTGAACTTGAAGATTTCGGGGACGAAATCCATTTAAGTGGGGGAGAATGTAACACCCCGTGTATTCTATAACAGTGAAATTCACAAATTAAAGTATAATTAATTACAAATCAAAGAATTAAGGGAAACGGGATACGCCATTGCGTTCGTCTCGGAATTCTGCTTGGGATAGAGTCCGAGTTTGCGTAAAACCGACTCGGTATGAAGGAGATATGGCCTCCGGAAGTTTCAGAATTCAGTTTAAAATTCAAACAGACAGAAACAGCTCAGAAATCAATTCAAATTTCAAAAATTGGACCCAGGTTTGGCTGGGCGGGAATTTTCCAGCCCAAGGCCCCCAGGTCGACTGGGTAGTCGACCTGGGCCACCCAGGTCGACTGGGTAGTCGACCTGGGGGTCGACTGGGTAGTCGACCTGGCCCCTGAGCCAGGTCGAACCCAGCCCCTCCTGGCTGGCCTGGTCTGTGCTTGGCCGAATTTCTGAGCCTTGCCTTGTCACTAGGGCTAGGTGTCAGCTCCTGATTGGTCTCTCTTTCAAACGAACGACTAATATTAATCCAAGCTCCATCGACGGTTCTAATCAATTCACAAACTCTATAAAAAGGACCTAAGACTCCACCTAATTCACACAAATAAAAATGAGAATGAGACTGTCATGCTGCTGAGGAAAGACTAGGAGTAGCCATCAAAATTGAGAGACGATTAGGAGGCAATTCGAAAGCTTAAAGCAACGACAACTAAATCAAAACAACGCCTACAACAAAGGATAGCATCTCCAATTTCAGAATTCAGAATCCTGAATTGAAGATTCGTTATACGTTGTAAGTAGAGTGCTATTCCGATGTGAATGAATAATTGAGCTTTTGATTCGTGTGAAATGCGAAATGGAATTGTACTTAATTTGTGGTGATAATAATTCATAATTGTATGTTGCTATGATTCTAATTATGAATCGATTTGGGATGTTGTGGTATAACGATGTTAGACCTATTGGATATTCGCAAGTATGTGATTCATGTTGAAAGTTAACAACTATATGTTTGTGGTAGTTTATTACAACACCTATTGGATAATTTCAAGTATATGATTCATGTTGAAAGTTAACGACTATATGTTTGTGGTAGTTTATTTGAGATTCATGCAAGTATATGATTCACTATTATGCCAACATGATGTACATTGTTTATGATCACTTTTAGTGTAGTTGGATCCATTTAGGTATTATGACTCGTATGAATTTATGTTGGAATTGGCATCATGATTCAAGTGTAAAACCATACTTTTGTATTAGTGACAAAAGCAAGCATCTTTGTGAACTTGTATTAATTCTATGAACATGACTAGATTACGTTTGGTGTTATGCCTAATTGAAACATGTTTTAGGCCTATGTTGTTATCAAAATCATATGATAATATATGTGACACATAATTAAGTTAGATTCACATTTTTAAATGCAAGTTTACATGACTAGGTTAAAACCATGATTCATGTTAGGTATGTTTCATGTCAAGATTATATGCTATTACAATGCAAGTTTACAAGTGCCTAATTTATGTTAATTAGATCGTTATGTTGCAAGTTCATGCGTTCACACTCCCCTTTTGATGTTACTTAGAATATATAAACACCATGTTCTAAGCCTCCCCTTTTCATGTGGCTAAGTTGGGCTTAAATGTTAAACCCAACATACGTTATATTATAGCGAACGTATAAAACGGGGGTAGTGACGTTGGGTTAAAAATATAAACATATGTGTTGGTATGTTTGACGCATGCCAACGACCTTGAAAACAATTAAGTGGTATAAATTAATTTTACCCAATAAATATGAATTTGAATAATGGGCCGCAAATATTTACATATAAAAAGAAAAGAGACAAAATTTGTAAATTTAGAAAATACGATGTGTTTAACCCGAGGTTGGATTGCGTTGTGACATAAACCTGCCCGGAACCGCCCGGCTGTCCAGTAGTCACAACAATACCTATCCAATGTGGGTGGTTAAACATTGAGCCCAATAAAGACCCGAGGTTAGACTGAGTTGTGACGTAAGACTGCCCGAACCCAACCGGCAACAGGCAGCCACAACAATATCTGTCTAATGTGAGAGGTCGAGGCTTTAATAAGACAATTAAGGCTGAGTCAGGATTGATAGGATTAAGTAAATTGAATTAATACTTAATCAAATTGAACATGCTAAAACTATACAGACTAATTGGGGGTTAGGTTTACAAACACTTAACCAACTTAGCATGTTGGCTAGAAATAGAAAACCTAGTAACGAGGGACCCTTTTCAGCAGTAACCCTACAAGGTGTATCAGGATACCCTGAACTAGGCAGGGTGGGGCACGATTACTGGGCTGACTGTAAGAGGTCAAATCGACGGCGGTGGTGCAGCAGTGTAGGTTCTAACGGGGTGCGGGCGTGCACACACTCCGGCGCAGAAAAATAAGGCACTGGGCACTAGTAGTATACCTGTGCATTCTAGAATTGTGTCGGGCCGCCACCATGGGACTTGATACACCCCATGGTGGGACCAGCATAGGTAGCTACAACATCGGGGGCCGTAACACACATGTAACTATGCGAGTAGGAGGCGATCATTTAAAATGGATCACTTCACCCTGATTATGGGGTGCCTGTTGGGAACTAGTTAATAGGGGTGCAGAGATTAATATGGGGTACGATAGTATATTCGACTCTAGACAACTTAACTTAGTTTATAGTGCTTTCCCATTTCCAGTTTGTACTTATCATGCTCATTTCTTTATTCATAGACTGAATAGTCCTAGACTTACTCAGGCTTTATGTCTGATTCTACTTTTCTTTCGTTCCCCCCCCCCAAGGTCCACAGGGAGGGAATACCGCAGCTTGACCAGTTTTCACATCCAGCTTGAAGAGAAAGAATGTATTGCTTGGATTTCTTTCGTTTTGGACTATGGCTTTGGATAGCAACTATGGGGACTTATGCAGTTTACTTATGTTTTTATGCTTCTTTAAGTTATGAAATCAAGACAGTTATGAAAATGTAATGTTTTTGGAAGTATTGTAAGACAATTATGGCATGGTTTGTGTAACACGTATTTTGATGAAATAAAAGTTGCTGTTGTTTTCCGCTGTTCAAAAATATGTGTTCTTATATCTGTCTTTTGTATCTGTCACTTATACTTATAAACCTCCACCAAAATTAGGGCATTCCCTTTGAGAGTGACCCTAACGGAGGTGGGGTGTTTCACTTGGTATCAGAGAATAGGTTTACCAGATAAGATAAAAAGTTTTGAAAATTTATTTTCAAAAGAAAAATTTAAAGAAGCATTTTTAAAGATAACCTATTATTTTATTTTAAAAAGGCATAGTCCCCCCCCAAGCCATAGGTACTATCTTTTATCCTTCATTTTGAATCTACCCTTTTATTTTCAGCATGTCCGAAGAACTTAACTTGCCAGAGGGTATACCAATACCTGGGTGGTTTAGACGATTCTTAGATGCGAGGGCCACTCAGCCAGGTCCTACCGTTCCTCCTCCCCCAGCTGCAGGAAATCATCCAGCTGCAGCAGCACCTCTTCCTCCACCTCCTCCGCGGGTTAATACTTTTGCTAAGATATGTAAAGATTTTAAAGCTATGGGAGGAAAGGACTTTCATGGAACCGAGTCCTTCGTGGCAACCAGGAATTGGCTGAAGGAAACCGAGGACTTATTCGTCATCTTTGAAGTAGAAGATAGGCAGAAGGTACAACTGGCAGTATGGTTACTTAAAGGCGAGGCTTCCTACTGGTGGGAAGTCACCAATGCAGAAAGACCAGTGGAAACATGGGAGGACTTTAGGGCAAGGTTTGAGGCTAAATTTCTCTCAGACGCTGAAAGGAGTCTGCAGTTGGAAAAATTCTTATTTCTTAAGCAAGGGAATATGACAGTCAAAGAGTATGTTAATCAGTTCGAAGAGCTGGCTAGGTTCGGACTAGACCTAGTCAACACCCCGCACAAGAAGGCTCTCCGTTTTGTCAAAGGGTTGAATGAGCCATTACACAGTTTGGCCATGACCCATATACCCATGGGAGCTACGTACGAAAGATTGGTACAGATGGCATTGCTGAACGAAGAGGATAAGGGCAAGAAGGAGACAAAGCCAGAAAGCTCTCAAGGGAAGAAAGAGGGTTTACAGCCTAAGAAGACAGACTTTAAGAAGGGCGGGAAAGACAACAAAGAGAAGAAGAAGTGTAATTTCTGTGGCAAAGTGGGGCACTTAGTGAAAGATTGCCGGAAAAAGAAGGCCAAGTTGAATGGTGGGTGCTTTTCTTGCGGTGAGACAGGCCATATGGCTAAAGATTGTCCAAAGAAGCGAGGGCAGGGGCAGAGGGCTGGATCCACCTCGGGGGCACATGTTCATGTGCTAGAAGCGCCACCTCTGCAACAGCGAGGTATAAATACTTCTGTAGAAAGTGTAGTTTATCTTTATGATCACCCAGTTCGCACTTTATTTGATTCTGGCGCATCACACTCCTTTATCTCATCTGCTTTAGTAGAATCTCTGCACCTAGAAGCTAGTATGGTAGAGGACCCCTTAATTGTTTCAAACCCAATTGGGGGCCCAGCTCATTTGTCTATGATCTGTGTGGGATTGAAAATTTCTATTCTTAGTGTAGAATTTAGATGTAGTGCCTTTGTTTTGGGCTTCTCGGGATATGGTTTGATTTTGGGTATGGATTGGCTATCCAGTAATGGTGCCATCCTGGATTGTGAGAAAAGGGTGGTTAGGCTTCTGACCCAACTCGGTAACACGCTGGAAATTACTTGTAATCCCTCGTATGCAGTTATGCTTAGTTATCTTGAATCGCTAGATGCCTCTGTTGAAAGTTTGCAATCGGTTAGAGTGGTCCGGGAATATCCGGATGTCTTCGAAGAGGTGAAGGGCTTGCCTCCGAAGCGGGAGATAGACTTCCGCATATATCTTGTAGATAATGCAAAGCCCGTTGCGTTGCCCGTTAGACACATGGCTCCACGGGAAAGGAAGGAGCTCAGTAAACAGATTAAAGAGCTTCTAGAGAAGGGGTTCATTAGAAGGAGCATTTCAGAATGGGGCGCTCCAGTTGTGTTCGCTACAAAGGCGGATGGTTCACTCCGTCTATGTGTTGACTATAGGGAGCTCAATAAGCTAACGAAAAAGAATAGGCACCCTCTCCCCAGAATTGACGATCTGTTTGATCAGCTTGTAGGAGCGTCTGTTTTCTCCCAACTCGATTTAGCGACCGGATTTCATCAGCTAAGGGTGGCTGAAGATAGTATCGATAAGACAACATTCAGAACCACAGACGGCTTCTTTGAATGGCTTGTCATGCCTTTTGGCCTGACAAACGCACCCGCTTACTTCGTGGACCTAATGAGTAGGGTGTTCAGAGATTTCCTCAATAAGTTCGTAGTGGTCTTTGTAGACGATATCTTGATCTTCTCAAAGAGTGAGGAAGAGCATGCTCAGCACCTAAGGGCAATCATGGAAACTCTGCGAGTCCATCAGCTAAAAGCCAAATTCTCCAAATGCCACTTTTGGAGAGAGGAAGTAAGGTTTCTTGGGCACATAGTATCCAAAGAAGGGTTAGTTGTAGACCTGACTATGGTAGTAGCAGTGCAGGACTGGAAGACACCAAAGAACGCAACAGAAGTCCGAAGCTTTCTCGGGCTAGCAGGCTTCTATCGGAAATTCATCAGAGACTTTGCAAAAATATCAGCTCCGCTCACAAGGCTGACAAAGAAGAATCTAGTGTTCAATTGGGACTTGGATTGCGAGTTTGCTTTCCAACGACTGAAAAGGGCTCTTACAATAGCCCCAGTTTTGACGTTGCCAGATGGAAGCAAGATGTTCACAGTTTATACAGATGCATGTGGGACAGGACTATGTGCTGTCTTAATGCAAGAAGGAAGGGTAGTAGCTTATGGTGGAAGACAGTTGAAAGTGCACGAAAAGAACTACCCGACCCACGATCTTGAGTTGGCTGCCATCGTCTTTGCACTCAAGTCTTGGCGACACTATCTCCTAGGTGAGAAGTTCGAACTTTACACTGACCATAAATCGTTGAAATATCTTTTCTCGTAGAAAGATCTTAACTTGAGGCAACAAAGATGGATGGAGTTTCTTGCCTCGTACGATTTCGAGATCTCCTACACTCCGGGCAAAGGCAACGTAGTGGCAGACGCGTTGAGCCGAAAGAAACTGACCATAAGCCCGCTATTTGTTGAAAGACAAAGCCTAGAGTTTATAGCCAGCTTTGACTTTAGGCCCTCCTCCGATTTTGTACCGGGCTTGCTAGCATCTCTCGAAGTACGCCCGACTTTAGTGGACTCAATAGGGACAGCACAACGCGAAGACCCTCAACTTGTGGAAACGATTGATAGGCTAATTAGGGGTGATACTTCAAGTCACCTCAACAGATACTCCATCGACGATAAGGGTTGGCTAAGGCGAGACGGAAGACTATGCGTCCCACAGACAAGGGATTTAGTAAAGAAGGTTCTCGAGGAAGCACATCACTCCAAGATGACGATACATCCAGGCGGGGATAAAATGTACAAGGACATAAAGAGAACTTTCTTTTGGAACGGCATGAAGAAGGACGTGGCAGATTTCGTTTCTAAGTGTATGGTGTGCCAACAGGTTAAGGCGGAACAGAAAAAGCCTGGCGGTTTGCTCCATCCTCTAGAGGCCCCGCAGTGGAAGTGGGATAGCATCTCAATGGACTTCATTGATGGGCTGCCTAGGTCTAGAAGAGGCAACACTAGCATTTGGGTAATAGTGGATAGGCTTACTAAAAGCGCTCACTTTTTACCTGTCAAGAGTAAAAGAACTGCCTCATCCCTTGCATCTCTTTATCTCAAAGAAATTGTCCGACTCCATGGAATACCCTCCAGCATTGTTAGTGACCGAGACCCTATCTTCACAAGTGAGTTTTGGCGAAGTCTGCAAGAAGCGGTAGGCACACAGTTATGCTTGAGCACAGCCTATCATCCCCAAACCGACGGCCAGACGGAAAGAGTAAACAATGTTTTGGAGGACCTTTTAAGACTGTGCGTCCTTGACTTCGGAGGGACGTGGGAAGACCATCTTCCTTTGGTGGAATTTGCCTACAACAACAACTACCAAGCCACCATCGGAATGGCGCCCTTCGAGGCTTTATATGGAAGGCCGTGCCGATCGCCCACTTGTTGGTGGGAGTCTACTGATAAGCTCATACTTGGACCTAATATGATCCGAGAGACTTCAGAGAAAGTAGACTTAATACGAAGAAGGATGAAGACAGCCCAAGACAGACAAAAATCCTACGACGACAAGAGGAGGACCGACCTTGAATTTTAGGTTGGGGACAGAGTTTTTCTTAAGGTATCCCCGCTAAAGAACGTTGTTCGTTTTGGAACCACAGGAAAGCTAGCACCAAGGTTCGTAGGGCAGTTTCCTATTATCGAGAAAATTGGGAAAATGGCCTATAGATTAGAGCTACCCGAAAAGCTGGCCGGAGTTCACAACGTCTTTCACGTTTCGCACCTCCGAAAATGTCTACATGAATCTGCTGAAGTGGTAGAGCCAAATATCCTAGAAGAAGCTGAAGTGGAACGCGAAGCAACCGTGAGGAAAGTTCCAACCCGCATCTTAGGGACTGAAGTGAAAAAGCTACGCAACCACGAAGTCAAGCTCGTCAAAGTTCAGTGGAGCGACGCCGAGGAGGACGCAACTTGGGAAACTGAAGCTAGAATACGCGCAGCCTACCCTTTTCTTTTCGAGGGTACATCTTTGATCTTTCTTTTTCCTTAAGTTACACTTTATTCTATCTTTTTAGGTATATCTCCTCGACCTTATCTTTTAGGTAGAAACTCTTTTGGATGAAAACATGTAATTGAAACATGTTATGGATGATGGTTGCAAGTGGTTGCAAGTGATTGCTAGTGGTTGCTCGTGGTTGCATATACACACACAATTTAGGTTTTAGATCAGCTCAGTCACTTCATACTGCATATGCATATATGTATTTATATTCGTATATGGTTGAAGTTTAATGTGTTGTCATATGGATGTTGCATTTATATATGGATGATTGCGCACTCATGTAGAATCATGAATAGGAAAATTTGCATACATAATGGATTCATGACACTTACATAATTTGCATTAAGGAGGTCAACTGAATCAGTAGGCCGCCTGATTTTGCATTAGATAAGTACATGTAGACACACTTCGCATATGATCAATAAGCATTAGAAGTCTTTTAAGGACAATGGATGCTCGTGTTTGATGGATGAGTAGATGGATGTTAGGATGTACATTCTTCCTGAACTTGAAGATTTCGGAGACGAAATCCTTTTAAGTGGGGGAGAATGTAACACCCCGTGTATTCTATAACAGTGAAATTCACAAATTAAAGTATAACTAATTTCAAATCAAAGAATAAAGGGAAACGGGATACGCCATTGCGTTCGTCTCGGAATTCTGCTTGAGATAGAGTCCGAGTTTGCGTAAAACGGACTCCGTATGAAGAAGATATGGCCTCCGGAAGTTTCAGAAAATTCAAATTTCGAAAACAGATTTGAATTACAGCCCAATCAGAGAAGGCGGGAAAAGTTCCCGCCCAACCCACCAGGTCGACCTGGGGGTCGACCCTAGGGTCGACCTGGGAGTCGACCTGGGGGTCGACCTGCCCCAGGCCAGGTCGACTCTAGAGTCGACCTGGGGGTCGACCGAGGGGTCGACCTGGCCCCTGAGCCAGGTCGAACCCAGTCCCCCTGGCTGGCCTGGTCTGTGCTTAGCCGAATTCCTGAGCCTTGCCTTGTCACTAGGGCTTGGTGTCAGCTCCTGATTGGTCTCTCCTTCAAATGAATGGCCAATATTAATCCAAGCTCCATCGACGGTCCTAATCAATTCACAAACTCTATAAAAAGGACCTAAGACTCCACCTAATTCATACAAACAAAAATAAGAATGAGACCGTCATGCTGCTGAGGAAGGACTAGAAATAGCCGTCAAAATTGAAAAACGATTAGGAGACAATTCAAAAGCTTAAAGCAACGACAACTAAATCAAAACAACGCCTACAACAAAGGATAGCATCTCCAAATTCAGAATTCAGATTCCTGAATTGAAGATTCGTCATACGTTGTAAGTAGAGTGCTATTCGGATGTGAATAAATAATTGTGTTTTGATTTGTATAAAATGAGAAATAGAACTGTATTTGATTTGTGGTGATAATAATTCATATTTGTATGTTGCTTTGATTCTAAACGATTTGGGATGTTGGGATATAACGATTGGATATTTACAAGTATGTGATTCATGTTGAAAGTTAACGACTATATGTTTGTGGTAGTTTATTTGAGATTCATGCAAGTATATGATTTACTATTATGCCAACATGATGTATAATTTTATGGTCATCTTTAGTGTAATTGGATCCGTTTGAGTATTATGATTCATATGAAGTTATGTTGGAATTGGCATCATGGTTCAAGTGTAAAAACCATACTTTTGTATTAGTAACAAAAGCAAGCATCTTTGTGAACTTGTATTAATTCTATGAACATGACTAAATTATGTTTGGTGTTATGCCTAATCGAAAACATGTTTTAGGCCTATGTTGTTATCAAAATCATATGATAATATATGTGACACATAATTAAGTTAGATTTACATTCCACTTGCAAGTTTACATAAATAAATTTAAAACCATGATTCATGTTTAGGTATGTTTATGCCATGATTCTATGAATAGATTAAAAACCATGATTCATGTTTAGGTATGTTTATGCCATGATTATATGCTATTACAATGCAAGTTCACAAGTGCCTAATTTATGTTAATTAGTTCGCTATGTTGCAAGTTCATGCGTTCACACTCCCCTTTTTATGTTACTTAGAATATATAAACACCATGTTCTAAGCCTCCCCTTTTTCATGTGGCTAAATTGGGTTTAAATGTTAAACCCAACATATGTTATATTGTAGTGAACGTATAAAACGGGGGTAATGACGTTTGGGTTAAAATATAGAACATATGTGTTGGCATGTTTGACGCATACCAACGACCTTGAAAAACAATTAAGTGGTGTAAATTAATTTTACCCAATAAAGATGAATTTGAATAATGGGCCGCAAATATTTACATATAAAAAGAAAAGAGACAAAATATGTAAATTTAGAAAATACGATGTGTTTAACCCGAGGTTGGATTGAGTTGTGTTGTAAACCTGCCCGGAACCGCCCGGCTGTCCAGTAGTCACAACAATACCTATCCAATGTGGGTGGTTAAACACGGAGCCCAATAAGGACCCGAGGTTAGACTGAGTTGTGGTGTAAGACTGCCCGGACCCAACCTGCAACAGGCAGCCACAACAATATCTGTCTAATATGAGAGGTCGAGGCTTTAATAAGACAATTAAGGCTGAGTCAGGATTGGTAGGATTAAGTAAATTGAATTAATACTTAATCAAAAATGGAACATGCTAAACTATACTGACTGAATTGGGGGTTAGGTTTACAAAACACTTAACCAACTTAGCATGTTGGCTAGAAATAGAAAACCTAGTAGCGGGGGACCCTTTTCAGCAGTAACCCTACAAGGTGTATCAGGATACCCTGAACTAGGCAGGGGGGGCACGATTACTGGGCTGACTGTAAGAGGTCAAATCGACGGCGGTGGTGCAGCAGTGTAGGTTCTAACGGGGTGCAGGCGTGCACACACTCCGGCGCAGAAAAATAAGGCACTGGGCACCAGTAGTATACCTGTGCATTCCAGAATTGTGTCGGGCCGCCACCATGGGACTTGATACACCCCATGGTGGGACCAGCATAGGTAACTACAACATCGGGGGCCGTAAGACACATGTAACTATGCAAGTGGGAGCCGATCATTAGAAACGGATCACTTCACCCTGATTATGGGGTGCCTGTTGGGAACTAGTTTATATGGATGCAGAGATTAATATGGGGTATGATAAGTAAATTCGACTCTAGACAACTTAACCTAGTTTATAGTGCTTTCCCATTTCCAGTTTATACTTATCATGCCCAATTCTTTATTCATAGACTGAATAGTCCTAGACTTACTCAGGCTTTATGTCTGACTCTACTTTTCTTTCGTCTTCTTTTCTTTCGTTCCCCCCCAGGTCCACAGGGAGGGAATACCGCAGCTTGACCAGTTTTCACATCCAGCTTGAAGAGAAAGAATGTATTGCTTGGATCTTTTTCGTTTTGGACTATGGCTTTGGACGACAATTATGGGACTTATGCAGTTTACTTATGTTTTTATGCTTCTTTAAATAATGTAATCAAGACAGTTATGAAGATGTTATGTTTTTGGAAGTATTGTAAGACAAATTATGGCATGGTTTGTGTAACACGTATTTTAATGAAATAAAAGTTGCTATTGTTTTCCGCTGTTCAAAAATATGTGTTTTTATATCTGTCTTGTGTATCTGTGACTTATACTTATAAACCTCCACCAAAATTAGGGCATTCCCTTTGAGAGTGACCCTAACGGAGGTGGGGTGTTTCAAATAGTTCGACTCCATGGAATACCCTCCAGCATAGTGAGTGACCGAGATCCTATCTTTACAAGCGAATTTTGGCGGAGTCTGCAAGAAGCTGTAGGCACATAGTTATGCTTGAGCATGACCTATCACCCCCAAACTGATGGTCAGACGGAAAGGGTGAATAGAGTGTTAGAAGATCTTCTGAGACTGTGCATTCTTGACTTTGGAGGGACATGGGAGGATCATCTTCCTTTAGTGGAATTCGCCTACAACAACAGCTAGTAAGCCACCATCGGCATGGCGCCCTTCGAAGCTCTAAATGGAAAACCCTGCCGATCACCAACTTGCTGGTGGGAGTCTACAGACAAGCTTATACTTGGGCCAAACATGATTAGAGAGACTTTAGAAAAGTTGGACTTGATACGAAGGAGAATGAAGACTGCCCAAGATAGACAGAAATCCTACGCAGACAAAAGAAGGACCGACCTTGAGTTTGAGGTTGGGGACAGGGTTTTCCTTAAGGTATCACCTTTAAGGAACGTCGTTCGCTTTGGATCCGCAGGAAAGCTAGCTCCAAGATTTGTAGGACCGTTCCCTATCATCGAGAAGATTGGGAAGATGGCTTATAGAGTAGAGCTGCCCGAAAGGTTGGCTAGAATTCACAATGTCTTTCACGTTTCTCATCTCCGGAAATGTTTACATGAATCTGCGGAAGTGGTGGAGCCAAGCATTCTAGAAGAAGCTGAAGTGGAACGCGAAGCAACTATGAGGAGAGTTCCAACCCGCATTTTAGGAACTGAAATAAAAAATCTACGCAACCGCGAAGTCAAGCTTGTTAAATTTCAGTGGAGTGACGCCGAGGAAGACGCGATTTGCGAAACTGAGGATAGAATATGCGCGGCCTACCCTTTTCTTTTTGAGAGTATATCTTTGATCTCTCTTTTTCCTTAAGTTGTGCTTGTATCTATCTTTTTAGGTATATCTCCTCGATATTATCCTTTGTCCTTAGGTAGAAACCCCTTTGGATGTAAACATGTAATTGAAATATGTTATGGTTGATGGCTGCAAGTGGTTGCAAGTGGTTGTTAGTGGTTGCTCGTGGATGCATATACACACACACTCTAGGATTTAGGTTGGCTCAGTCACTTCATATTGCATATGCATATATGTATTCATATTTGTATGTGGTTGAAACTTGATATGTTGTCATATGGATGTCGCATTTGTATGAATGGTTGCGCACTCATGTAGAATTATGAGTAGGGAAAAAATTTGCATACATAATGGATTCATGACACTTACATGATTCGCATTAAGGAGGTCAACTGAATCAGTAGACCGCCTGATTATTGCATTAGATAAGGACATGTACATACACTATGCATATGATCATGAAGCATTAGAAGTCTTTTAAGGACAATGGATGCCTATGTTTGTTGGTTGAGTAAATGGATGATTGGATGTTAGGATTTACGTTCTTTCAGACTTGAAGATTTCGGGGACGAAATCCTTTAAGGAGGGGAGAATGTAACACCCCGAATTTTCTGTTAATGTTAAATCAACAAATTAAAGAATACTTAATTATAAATGTGAGAATTAAGGGAAACGGGTTACGCCGTTGCGTTCGTCTTGGAATTCTGGTTGAGATAGAGTCCGAGTTTGCGTAAAACGGATATCGGATGAAGGAGATATGGACGAACGAAGTCAGGCGGGAAAGATAGAAAAAAAATATTGCACTGGCGCACTTGGGAAGTGCGCCAGTACAAATTTGCACTGGCGCACCTGTCGAGTGCGCCCAGGCCGAGCAGCAGGCCTGCACAGCTTTCTAGTTCAGTCTGATCCATGTTGTGACTCATTGCTGAGTCCTTTCTGACTCCTTGCTGAGTCATTAGGGCTGACTTGTCACCCTACCTTGACTGAGTGGTTTTGATTAACTCTAAGATCATCCGATGGCTATAATTAAATTGAAATTCTATATAAACAACCTTAGTCTCAACCTAAATTCACACAAATAAAATAGAGCTAGAGCCGTCATGCTGCTGGAAGGAAGCCAAGAGTAGCCTCCACTTGAAGAAAGATTAGAGACGAGTAAAGCTAAAGTAAAAACAAGAATCAAACAACGATTGTCTACCCAAAGTAAAGCATTTCAAATTCAGAACTCAGAATCCAGAATTCAAGTTCGTCGTTTGTTATAAGTATAGTGATTTTTCCGATGGGAATAAAATTAAGATTTGATTCGATGTAAAATGGAAATGAAATTGTGCTATTGTATAACGACGATGTTAATTCATATCTATGTGTTGCAATGATTGTGGTATTGTGATGTTTGTGGTATAATTGACTTGATGTTGGATCCATTAGAATGTTTGTGGATTATTCTAGTTGATCTTGGATCTATTCAAATTCACATACAAGTTATTTGGTTCATATCTACACCTCTATGCTTAGGTGATTATGACAAGTTATATGCTGTACAATAGAACCTCTATGCCTAAATGTTTAAGTTCATATACATGCTCATATGTTTATGCGAAAGTTGCAAGTTCATAATTGGATCCATGCCAAGATCCATTTTAATACAAGTTTCATGTTATAGTAGTAAACATGATTTGATCTAGTTCACACACATGTGATAAAATTATACATACTTTATGAACCATGTGTCATATTCTTGTCATATGCTAGTGATGTTCGATGTTATTCCCAGATCTAAACATGTTTAGATTTATGTTGTCTAAATCATATGCTAATTCATGTGACACCTATTTAGTTTGATCCCTATTTCAATGCAAGTTCACATATATGTAAGTTGATTTAGTCTATGTTACAAATTCACATATATGTATGTTGATTTAGTCTACGTTGTAAGTTCACACCTATGATGTTCATATTGACTATGCCGAAAATGCCAAGTTTACACCTATGTCATGTTTATGTTAATGAATCTCTTTATGCCAATTTTGTGTACGCTAAATTAGGCTAAGTTTTTAGCCTAATATTATATACTAAAAATCATGCGGACGGAAAATTAAGCTAAGATTGTTAGCCTAATATTTAGACAGGGTAACGTTGGAAAAAATTGGTAATTATAGGAAACTTGACATAAATTGGTGAAAAACATATAAAGTTGGCATGTTTGTCACATGCCAAAATTGGTGGCATTTAAATGGTGTAAATCCTTATACCAAAAATGATGAACTTGGAAAGTGGGCCATAACATTTAATTGATAACAAATTTACATATAATAAGTAATAGAGACAAATATGTAAATTTAGAAAATACGAGTATGCTTAACCCGAGGTTGGATTGAGTTGTGATGTAAACCTGCCCGGACCCGCCCGGCTGTCCAGTAATCACAACAATACCTATCCAATGTGGGTGGTTAAGCATTGAGCCCAATAAGGACCCGAGGTTAGACTGAGATACGGTGTAAACCTGCCCGGAACCGACCGACACATCCAGTAACTGTAACAATACCTGTCTAAGGTCAGTGCTTTAACTAATTAAGGTTAAGGACAAGTCAGGAGGGTAGGGTTAAGTTAACAAAAACACTTAACCAGTTCAACATGTTGATTAATCTGATGGGTGGGGTTAGGTAAATACAGGCACTTAACCACTTAACATGTTTGACTAGAAAACCCTAGTAACGGGGACCCATTTCAGCAGTAACCCAAATAGGTATCATGGTACCCTGAAACTAGGCGGGGTGGGGCACGATTGCTGGGCTGATTGTAAGCAGTCAAAAGCGATGGCGGTTGGTGCAGCAGTGTGGGTTCTAACGGAGTGCGGGCGTGCACACACTTCGGAGCAGACAAACAGGGCACTGGGCACTAGTAGTATGACCTATGCATTCTAGGATTGTGTCGGGCCGCCACCATGGGACTTGATACACCCCATGGTGGGACCAGCATAGGTATCTACACTCATTGGGGGCCATATGACACATATGATTTTGCGAGTAAGAGCCGATCTTTAGAAAGGGGATCACTTCACCCCGATCATGGGGTGCCAGTTGAGAAAATACAAGTAGGTGCAAATATATAATGTGGGGTGCGATAGTATATTCGATTCAAACTGCTTTATCTTAGTTTATGATACTTCCCTATTTCCAGTTTATACCTATCATGCCCTTTTCTTATTGTCATATTGAAGAGTCACTAGACTTAACAGGCTTTGTGTCTGACTCTATTTTTCTTTCGTCTTCTTTTCTTTCGTTTCCCCCCAGGTCCACAGGGAGGAAACAACCCAGCTTAGTCAAACTCTTTGCAAGCTTCAAGATAGTAGATGTATGGTTTGGACTCTCTTTCCTTGGCTATGGCTTTGGACACGTTCTATGGGAATTTATGCAGCTTTTATTATGTTTTATGCTTCTTTATTTAATAATCAAGACAGAAATGATGATGTAATGTTTTGGAAGTTATTATGAGACAGTTATCGAAATGTTTTGCATGACCACGTATTTATGAAATAAAAGTCTGTTTATTTTCCGCTGCTTATATATATGTGTTTATATATCTGTCTCGTGTTTTATCTATGACTTTTACTTATAAACCTCCACCGAAGTTAAGGCATTCCCTTTATGAGTGACCTTAATGGAGGTGGGGTGTTT
Source organism: Allium sativum (assembly GCA_030737875.1). Classification (NCBI taxonomy): domain Eukaryota; kingdom Viridiplantae; phylum Streptophyta; class Magnoliopsida; order Asparagales; family Amaryllidaceae; genus Allium; species Allium sativum. The sequence continues at coordinate 550,717,524 of CM060916.1, forward strand.
CAACACCTATGTCGAGTCCCCTAGGGGGGTCGACACCCTAAAGCGGGAGATTTCCCGCTCACCCAAATTTGGCTGATTTTGATTTTTGAATTCATTTTTGATTTGTTATTTAATTTTTATTAAATTCTGCTATTTCTTGAATTCTTCTAAGCTTCACAACTTCTTCATACTTTATCCGTTTTACATAAACTCGGACTCTATCCCAAGTAAAATTCCGAGACGAACGCAATGGCGTAACCCGTTTCCCTTAATTCCTCATACAAAATTAAGTATTCTTTTAATTATCCCTTATATCATGTTTTTTTAAATTACGTGGTGTTGCAACATGCATGAACAAACGCATGTTCTAGCATGACGAATGGGATGCTTTAAATGTAGTTGTTCCATTTATTATCTCACAACAAAGTGTAGTTCAACCACTACGTTATTTTATAAGAAATTTATTTCATGTCATATATTTAAGTTCAAGCTTCAATGTCAGTTTACTACTTACATACTTTGTAAAAAGTATATCCAGAATATGAATATCTAGTGTTTGAAAACACATAATAGTCAATAAATTCACCATTACACGCATGATAAAACTCCACATTCTATTTATGATTTAACATCCCATAAGAAACTGAATATACATTCAAAATTATCTCATGTTATTGCAAACATGAAATAAGTTTATTGCAAGGAAGAAAGTAACATGAGATAATTTTAAATGTATTTATATACCCTTGAAACAATTGATAGATTCCTCTGTTTTGGTTGATTTGCTATTGATGTTAGTTGTCCTTGGTTTTTATATTTTCCTAGTTGAGTATAAACAATTAGCATCTCAAATTATTTTTTCAACTGTTAAAAATTAAATTCCAATTTTCTATGTCAAACGACTATTTATAGACTCTGTAACCAAATATATATTAAATATATAACGTATATAAACATGTAACGATTAGTAACAAATTGATCACCGCACACGCAATACATTCTCATCAATATGCGAATTAATAGCAAATATCGGAATATTAAGCAAATATCAAATGAGATAGGAGATAAAGTCGACTGACCTTATGAATGATGTTTGAAGGAGCATTGCAACAGTAAGTGTGACGTCACTACCAGCCGCTAGTGCGATTTGGATGAAACTGCCGAGTAAGTCGTGATTTATAATTAGGTTCTTTTTTTGCACCCATGTTACCTTTAGTGGTTGCCTAAGAGCAGGCCGTAGAAAAGGTGAAGATGGAGGCTGAGGTGATAGGGGCAGAAGCAATGGAGTGAAGATGAATGCTACTACCGGAATAAAGATGGGGGAAATAAGTCTAGGGTTCTAGAAAAGGGAAATGAAAATAATTAGCAAAGATTTAATTGTGAAATGGGAGGTTTACGAAAAATGGAAAGGTGCATGGAGAAGAAAAAAAATATGATGCGGTTTTAATATGGCTCAAACGCATATCAAATGAAGTAATATGAAGCTTCAAAGTTCTACGGTTGGATTTAAGGGGTTGGGAGAGTTGCGGATTGGTTGAGTTGTAGCAAAGGAAATTTGATATGACTATGAGACGTATTAAATCTCTGCATCCTAGTGTGCCAAATTTGCTGTTACGGTGTAATGGGAAGTTTAAAAAACATTGGTTCAGCGTAAGTAAATCTATGAGGAATATTTATTAAAATTAACAAGGTATTATTATCTTCCATTTAAAGAAAATGTTTAAAACTTGGAAATTTATGAAGTAAATCTGTTAATTGAGTTTTAAATTGAATTACAAAATTTAAAAGGAACTTTTGTTTTAAAGGAATGAATTTACGGATTAATGTGTTTTTCTCAAATAAGGACTTTGTTAAGGAGAATCATTTTAAAGGAGGTTTTGATTAACTAAAATTAAGTGAAAGGAGACATAACTGAAATCCTGTATAATCCATACTTGTTTTTAAAATAGCGCTTATTATTTGGAAAGTCCGATATCAAGTGTATATTCAAAAATCGTTACGAGTAATAAAACGAAGAATTGGAGAAAATATGAAGGATTAAAGATAGTGGTTGAAGACCGTAAATCTTCACATCAAAAGGACTATCTTTTGATTTTCTCTTCACTTGGTTGCCCCAATATTGAGATGATATATAATACATTCAGCGACAGATCCTGACATATTTGGAGAATTTTTGGAAATGCAAGGGATTCTCTCTTTTATTAGATAAGGAATAAAGTGCTTTTGGCTTCATTTAGACCTAGAAAGAATTTGTATGGATGTGTGTATGACATAGTATTTTGTAATGTATTAGTTGATCTTTTATTAAACAAACTTCTGTTGGTGGCGGAGAATTTTTTTTCTTTGCTTAACACCCTTTCTTTGAGGCATACGAGCTCAAAGGTGATACGGTCAGTGAATATCACTTATACGTTATGAAATGACAATCTGGCATTCCAAGGGATTAAGCTTTTGATGATCAAAGCATGGATTAATGGTAAAGCGTTGCTTTGTGTAACGAGATTTCAACAAGCCCCATGCCTCAGAAATGGCCAAAATTGGAAAAGATGCAGCAAGGTTGTGGGTGTGTAGTTTCCTTCAAGATAAAAAAGTGTACCATGGTATGGAGCCTAGGTATTACTAATTTGGAAACTCCACTTATGTGGATGCTGATGTTGTGGGGGAACAGTTAAAGGCTGGTAACGACAAGGAGATGGGTTACTCAGGCGTGATATAAGTTATCCAGTTAAGGGGTATTCCGGCCGCATGTCGGAAGTGAGCCATTTGGTTTTTTGGAAATCTCTCTAGAGGTGTACCATAAGATAAGAAAATTCCTTAGCCTGGACATTTGTTGGAAATCCATTCTCTACTATGGACCCTTACAGTTTTGGTTGTATACTATATGTCAACATAATATTACGGGAAGTTATGTTGGCCAAGATTAATACATTTATGTAGCGACCAAAAATTCCAGTACCGATTGAATCGACCAATTACACCCAAGTCTAGACCAAAGTGAACGGAAAATGGATTACAAAAAGAAAGAAATATTAGAATAGAAGAAAGAAAAAGAATCAATAAAACATAGAGTCTCACATCGCAGTGGAACAAAAATAATATGGAAATAAATCTTTATAAAGAACTTGCATAAATACTTACATTCATCAGAGTATAGCAGACAACCAATACATTTGGACAATTATAATAATCTATCCTAATATAAAACACATAGCGGACTAAATACTATATACATCTAGACTATTCCATCATTCCTTCTGAAATTCACAGCATCTTAACCAAAAGCTATAAAACTCGGTCCACCTGAGCACTTTAAACGCCACGGATCAGTCTGGTGAACCAGCATAAAAAAATTCATTATGTTTAATTAATTTCCAACTTGCTTAACTTTAGAAAATCCTTTGAAAGAAAAAGATAATCGTAAGACTGGTCCACACATAAACACAGATGGTTCTACCTTGCGATAACCCAGAACATTTGATATATCAAATCCAGTGATATTATAATAGTGTATCAAATCACGAATAAATAACCATTTAGCAAAACGCTTTCATCTCACGCTCTACATGTATATATTATATAGTAAAAAACCGCATGACACTTATTGGATAATGGATTCCAACAATGACAAGGTACGGAACCACCTTCCGAAATTGAACCTCTGGAGAGAAAAACACTAGGGTTCAACAAGAATATCTTGCAATCGGCTACACATGACTAACCACTCATTCAACTTGAATGTATCGAATATATTGCCACCACACGGTTCACGAACAACCGTATTTTCTGGGAGATACCAAGAGGAAAGAAGAACAAATGAATTCTATCTAGTTGGTGACAATACATCCTAATGGTAGTGACCCACATTTCCATGTTGCGTGCTCGATTTCTGTCATTTCCCGGTTGATAAGGCTTGAGGTCACGATTTAACTTTATATACATACCATCATCAGAGCACAACAGCTATTTCTGGAACAGTTATAAACACCTGTTTCCAGATACGAACATAATACATAGCGGAAAAATATGATAGTCTATAGCTAGCCGGTGAAGCCTCCTGCTTCAAACTCCTCCAAGTGAATCTGTAAAATACCGACTGCTTGACTGCCCGTACAAATTTGGGCACCCAAGAGTTTAGGGAAAACAAACAAAATAAACTCTGGGTCAGTCATAGGACTGCTGTGAGTAAATTCCAAACATTTGTTTAACTTTCAAAATCCTTTTGAAAGAAAATAATCGTAAGACCGATCCATACATAAACACGGATGGTTTTACCTTACGATGACCAAAAATATTTTTGATATCAAATCCAATGATATTACAATAGTGTCTAAATCAAATAAATAGAAAACTAGTGGAACGCTTGCATCTCACGCTCCATATATAATATTAAATCAAAAACCGTAAGGCGCTTATTGGAGATTGGGTTTCCAACATGACAAGGTATGGAACCACCTTCCGATAGTGTATCTCTAGAGGGGAATACACAGGGTTCAACAAGAACGTCTTGCAGCCCTTCTGTAATAACCCAAAATATCCGAGCCAATTTAAAAATTTTATTTTGTCAATTTTAATGAATTTTGAATATATAAAATGATTTATTTTAAATAATAACGACGAGAAATTTATTTTGAACAGAATTAGAACATATATATTTATTTGAATCGACGTTAGAATATAAATCTTTATTTTTATTTATAAAAGGAATTGAAAATATTATAATCTATTTGAGAATATCTTTCCAACGAATCTGGAAAATTGAAATTTTATAGCAGGAATAAAAAGTTATGCCCAGTTGAAATTTTAGAATAGTCGCTATGGAATTTAGGCCCTTAAAAATAGCCACTTTGCAAACAACCTCTGTTTTCGACGAAACCACTTTTGTTGGAACCGGAATATCTAATTATTGCTAGATTCATATTTCCATAATTTTTGAAATCAATATGTGAGCGTGGCAAAAGAAAATATGTTTTAACAGTTTCAGTCAATTCGGATCAACCAGAAAATGACCATTTTTCAAACGGTCTCAGAATTTGACAAAATTAGTTTTGTTAGAACTGTATTGTTAATACGAAGCTAGAAATATTTTTTCTGAAATTTTTAGGGTTCGTATGTGGCCCTGGTAAATTAAAATGTCTGTTTGAATTCAATTTATTGATTTATTTTTTAATTTAAATGAAAACTGATCGTAATAGTCGGATTGGATTACGAAATATATTCCATTATGTTTGAAATGGTGGTAATTAGTTAGGGACGACAGTCGTTGGGTCTCGTTTGGAGTTCGAATAAAAAGTCAACCTTTTTGGGGAATTAAATTAAATAATTAATTAATTATATAACTTCCTCATTGTTTCTCTCTCACCTCTCTTCAGATCCGTCGCTCAACAAAATAAAAAGAAAAAAGAAAGAAAAAGAAACCGCGATTGCTCCTGTCGCTCCCTCCTACGGCGCCTCCCATCGTGCCACCGTACCCCAGCCACCACCACCGCCTTCCACACCTCCATTCCCCTCCGATCTACTTCCCCCTTCCGCCATTCAAGCCTGCAACCCCCTTTTGCCATTCACGAACCCTAGCCCCAAATCAGGGACCGCCACCACTATGGGAACCCATCCGCCAGCCGTGACTCCCTGCCGCCACGCCGACCTCTCCTCCAACAACCACAATAAGTTTTTTTTATATTGAATTTATTTTCATTTTTTTTCTATGAAAAGAAAAAATCAGTTTTTTTATGAAAAACAATAAAAAAATCAGGTTTTTTTTATGAAAGCATGATAAAAAAATTGGATTTTTATTTGTATGAAAGCATGAAAAAAATCACTTTTTTTTATGAAAGCATGATAAAAATATGATTTCTATATATGTAGAGAATATAAAAATATGATTTTTATATATGTAGTGAATTAAAAATATGATTTTTAATGTATACATAGCAATATAAAAAAATATGATCTTTAATGTATACATAGGCACTATAAAAATATGTTTTTTATCGGTTTGAAATATTTTTATGAGGATAAAAATGTGATTTTTATAGTATCAACATCAATATAAAAATGTGATTTTTATAGTATCAACATCAATATAAAAATGTAATTTTTATAGTATCAACATAAGTATAAAAATACGATTTTTAAAAATGAAAACATCATATTAAAAAGATGATTTTTACTATGAACAGCATAGAAAAGATTGCGTTGGAATTTCAGGAAAATCCAAACGGCTCAGAAATTCAGAATAGACTGAAGGAGTGGAACCCCAAAGGTGAGAACTCCTCACTAAATTTTTTTGTTCAGTTATTTATTTATAACTGCATATATGAACTTTTTCCGCGTCGTCCACAGACCATGGACGACTTGTTTGTTTGGTTGTGTGTTTGGATTGATTTGTTTTTGTGAATTTGGTTTGTGATGTGAAATGAAGTAAATAAAATATTCATATGTTGAATAAATTGTTTGAACGATAAAATTCACATTTTTATCGTATGTATGAAGCAAATAAAATATTCATATGTTGAATAAATTGTTTGAACAATAAAAATAACATTTTTATTGTATGTATGAAGTGTTAAAAGTATTCTTGCGTTAAATAAATTGTTTGAACAATAAAAATAACATATTAATTGTATGTATGAAGTGTTAAAAATGTTCATTTGTTGAATAAATTATTTGAACGATAAAAATAATATTTTTATCATATACGTGAAGTAATAAAAATGGTCATGAGTCAGAATATATTTTAGTTCGCCAAAAATATTATTTTTATCAAGTATATGGAGTGTTAAAAATAGTCATGAGTTGAAATATATTTTTGCTCGCCAAAAATAACATTTTTAACATGTATATGAGCTATTGAGAATAGTCATGCAAAGCGATAATTATTAGTTGATCAAAAATAGGATTTTTAGCTTATGTATGCTATATAGAATATATATATATATATATGCGTGGTATAAAACTATGTATAAACGTTTTATGAAAATATACATATAGGATGTTTGAAACTATATATAGAAGTTTTATGGAAATATACATATGTGTTATATGAAAATATATAAGCGTGGTATATATATATATATACATATATATATATATATATATATAAACGCTATATGAAAATATATAAGTGTTGAGGAATAATAATAAACATTTATTGTTATTCAAGTAAGTGATTAACGATATAATAACCTTATTGTTGATCGTCATGTAAGCATATATAGGCTTGAATGCAAAACTAGAATTAGCAAGGTTATGAAGTTAAATAAGAATTGGACTAATAAAACCCATATAAGCGAATGAAAGGAAGCGAACCAAATAGAATTAAATATTGAACTGAATTGAAAATAGATTAGATTTGCATACATGTACACGCATGTACGTTGAACAGGTCAAAGCAAGGAGGCTAGAGAAGAAGAATAAAATTGTATGCCCGACAAATAGGTACATATTTACTTTTTTTGTTGGGTACGATGATTTTATGAGGCGACTGGCTAGCCGCTTGGCTTTTTCTTTTTCTTTTTGGATTGGAGAGGCCTGTATGGCAATTTTGGGATTTTCCCGGTGTTCCCGTGCAGGGGAGGTTATGGCGAAATTTTTCGAAAATTAAGGGTGTTAGCCAAATTTTTGAAAAATTAGTAAGTTCTTAGAAACTGAAAAGTTGAAGAACTTGAACCAGAATAGAAACTGAAATCATTTTCAAATGAATTTATAAAACACATTTTAAATGGAAATCGACGAAGTATATATAATATATATATTATATATATTATATGGCCTGAATAGAACGCGCCGCGCAGCGACCGTTTGCGAATTTCGACCATAGACTTCGAATAGACGTTACGGGAGATCCGACCGTCAGATTCTCCTAAAACCGGAAATTCTAATGAATATGAGAAATTAGAAATCTAATGGTTGGATTTGGAATTATGTCCAAATCAAATTTCTAAAAGGTCGCTGTAAGTGCAGTTCGATGGCCGTTTATGGAAATCGACTGTACGTGCCTTGATGAAATTATTAAAAATATCGATATTTAGTGTAAAATCATAAGAAATGATTTGGAAAGAATTGGGATGAAAAATTCCATATTTGAAAAGATAAAAATAGAATTTTTATCAAAATGAACTAGTGATGAACTAGAATTATAATCCAATATTTTTAAATAAATGTATTCGGTTTGAAATTGTTTTAAAAATAACCAGAATTTCCAATTTATGAACTAGAATGGATTTGAATCGAAATTATCTTCGGAATATTTCGATATTGGATTCCGTGATTATACGGACATTGTGGAGGAATTTGGAAGATATATATATCGTTATTCCAATACGATATTTGTTGATTTCAGAATGTGATATTGAATATAAGCCGGTATATTTTCTATTCAGAGCCTTGTATTTATTATCAAATTGGATTTTGGGTTTGCCATGAGCTGTGTTTAAATGACATTAGTTCTTTAACCCAAGTAAAAGCAGGATTAATTTCCAGAAAATTGAACAATCAATAAGAAATGATTTTAGAGACTGAAACCATCTAGAGTTTGAATAAATCTTTAAATTGATTGTGAATATATATATGGTAATTAAATTACCAAAACATGAAATGTGATTGAACCAAATACACTTGGTTGCTGATATTGATTATGTTTGATTGATTATTTGGATTGTGCTCGACAAGTTTATGAGCAAGATATGCTTTTACATTTAGCATTGGGTTGGGCAGAAATACTGGTAGGCTAACATCTTGTGAAACACTTCACGATTTGACTGTGAGATGTGTAGCGATGTTGTTATGTTCATTTCAAATTTAATGAATGATAGTGAAATGATATTTTTCTTAAGTGAAAAGAATGTATTCCCGATTTTGTATAGGGAATGTTTTATAAAAATGTTTTATAAAACAGAAAGGATTTCGAGGGCTAAAACCCGATGATTTCGAAATGATTTGGAAATGCATTATGGTTTTACATTGTAGTTCATCACATATTTGATTAGTTGCTATTAATGATGTATCTGTTTGGTGGCGGAGAATCTATTCTCTTGCTTAACACCCTTCTTTGAGATGTACGAGCTCAAAGGTTATGTGATTAATAGTGACGAATCATATGTGTGAATTACCGATGTGAAGTACTATATTTTGGAAGTACTTGTGATTATTATGTTGTGAAATGATTTTCCCTACTTCGGGATATGAAATGATTTGGTATGTGGCTAGAGATTCGAGTAACCCGGACGACTAAAAGTATGGGTGAGATGGGCGGGGTATGCTTCCATGCTGGGAAGTGCATCGTCGGTGTAGCCTGCTCCATAGTGGGAGGTGCACACGCACACACACACACACACACACACACATATATATATATATATATATCTAGTTGCTTAGTGCGTGCCCTTTGCCTTGTCTAAGGGGAGCCCGATATTTGGTTGCATACTTGTTTGTATGCATTGTTATGTTTTGGAATTCACATTTCCAAACGATTTGATTTGAGGTCCCGAAGTGAAATCTATGTTGTTATAGAAAATTAGATATATAATTCAAATGATTTGAAATGGAAATCGGGAAATAAAGTCCAAAGGAATAATTTCTGTAAATTGAATTGGATTTGGCAAATCTAAGTGTGGTGATTAATCTAAACCGGTAGATTGGGATATTGCATGTTGATTGATGCATAGTAGATCCATATATCTATATTGATTGTTGTTTATACACTGACATTCATGGGGGTAAACCCGTTCCGCATTAGCGGCGTGGTCCTATGATTTGCCTTATCATAAGTTTACAACTGTTTAGAGTTTCTCACACCAGTCCCATGACTTACCTGTAGTTTGCTTTTCCCTTGCAAACTCGGGTGCCCCTAATTTCTACATGGGCAGTCGAGTAGTTTATGTTGTAGATATATGAGCATGATTCTGGATTGAAGCTTAAAGCTGTGTCCAGAGCATTGATAGTCTTCTGCTGTGTTACTTTATTTATTTTCCGCTGTGAATTATATTACATTTGATGTAAATCAATCTTCCGCTGTATTATATTTTGATATACTCTGATATATTCTGTACTCTGATGTAACATTATTATGATGTTTAAAGGAAGTCTTCTGTCATTTGTTCTGATGTGTTGCATGCCCAGAGTTAACATATACGGGATTCGAATGGTCTTGGTCGATTTAGCGATCGATTAGGTCCGGACGAAATCTGTGTCGTTACAGCTGGTATCAGAGCTTTGGTTAACTCAAATCTTTGGGGTACAACTATTTAGAAAATAATAAAAGACTAGTCAGAGTTAGGATTAGTAATATTCGATAGAAGAATCCTCATTAGAGATAGAATCGGTAACATTCTAGAATGAGTTACTCATTAGAGATGGGGTTAGAAATGCCCTAGAATGTAAGCCATAATGAAAATAACGAAAGTTGAGTTGATTAGTTAAACAACTTTTAGCTTCGTTCCTTTTCAGGGACGAAAAGTTTTAAGTGGGGGAGATTGTAATAACTCGAAAAATCCGAGCCAATTTAAAATTTTTATTTTGGCAATTTTAATGAATTTTGAATATTTAAAATGATTTATTTTAAACAACAACGACGAGAAATTTATTTTGAATAGAATTAGAACATATATATTTATTTGAATCGACGTTAGAATATAAATCTTTATTTTTATTTATAAAAGGAATTGAAAATAGCGCGATAGTTTGAAAATTCGATTTCAAATTTCAAATGAATTTACAGGATTCAAAATAAATTGGATTTTAGCGAAACCAAAAATATTAGAATCTATTTGACAATATCTTTCCAACGAATCCGGAAAATTGAAATTTCATAGCGAGAATAAAAAGTTATGCCTAGTTGAAATTTCAGAATAGTCGTTATGGAATTTAGGCCCTTAAAAATAGCCATTTTGCAAACGACCTCTGTTTTCGACGAAACCACTTTTGTTGGAACCGGAATGTCAAATTATTCTAGATTCAAATTTCCATAATTTTTGAAATCAATATGTGAGCGTGGCAAAAGAAAACGTGTTTTAACAGTTTCAATCAATTCAGATCGACCAGAAAATGGCCATTTTTAAAATGGTCTCAGAATTGGATGAGATTAGTTTTGTTAGAACCGTATCGTCAATAAGAAGCTAGAAATAATTTTTCTAAAATTTTTAGGGTTAGTATGTAGCCCCGGTAAATTAAAATGTCCGTTTGAATTCAATTTATATTGATTTATATTTTAATTTATATGAAAACTAATCGTAATAGTCGAATTGGCTTACGAAACATATTCCATTGTGTTCGGAATGGGGGTAATTAGTTCAGGACGACAGTCATTGGGTCACATTTGGAGTTCGAATAAAAAGTCAACCTTTTGGGGAATTAAATTAAATAATTAATTGATTATATAACCTTCTCCTTGTTTCTCTCTCTCTCCTCTCTTCAGATCCGTTGCTCAACAAAATAAAAAGAAAAAAAAGAAAAAGAAACCGCGATTGCTCCTGTCGCTCCCTCCTATGGCGTCTCCCACCGAGCCGCCATGCCCCAGCCACCACCACCGCCTTCCCCCTCCGATCTACTTCCCCCTTCCGCCATTCAAGCCCGCAACCCACTTTTGCCATTCACGAACCCTAGCCCTAAATCAGGGACTGCCACCACTGTGGGACCCCCTCCGCCAGCCGTGACTCCCTGCCGCCACCCTTGACGCCACGCCGACCTCTCCTCCAACAACCATAGTAAGTTTTTTTATATTGAATTTATTTTCTGTTTTTTTCTATGAAAAGAAAAAAAATCAGTTTTGTTTTATGAAAAGCAATAAAAAAATTCAGTTTTTCTCTTTATGAAAGCATGATAAAAAAATTGGATTTTTATTTGTATGAAAGCATGAAAAAAAATCACTTATTTTTATGAAAGCATGATAAAAATATGATTTTTATATATGTAGAGAATATAAAAATATGATTTTATATATGTAGTGAATTAAAAACATGATTTTTAATATATACATAGCAATATAAAAAATATGATCTTTAATGTATACATAGGAGGCACTATAAAAATATGATTTTTATCATATGTTTGAAATATTTTTATGAGGATAAAAATGTGACTTTAATAGTATCAACATCAGTATAAAAATGTGATTTTTATAGTATCAACATCAGTATAAAAATGTGATTTTTATAGTATCAACATCAGTATAAAAATACGATTTTTAAATATATAAACATCATATTAAAAAGGTGATTTTTACTATGAACAACATAGAAAAGATTGCGTTGAAATTTCAGGCAAATCCAAACAGCTCAGAAATTCAGAATAGACTGAAGGAGTGGAACCCCAAAGGTGAGAACTCCTCACTAAATTTTTCTGTTCAGTTATTTATTTATAGCTGCATATATGAACTGTTTTCCCTTCGTCCACAGACCATGTACGACTTGTTTGTTTGGTTGTGTGTTTGGATTGATTTATTTATGTGAATTTGGTTTGTGATGTGAAATGAAGTAAATAAAATATTCATATGCTGAATAAATTGTTTGAACGATAAAATCCATATTTTTATCGTATATATGAAGTAAATAAAATATTCATATGTTGAATAAATTTTTTGAACAATAAAAATAACATTTTTATTGTATGTATGAAGTGTCAAAAGTATTCGTGTGTTGAATAAATTGTTTGAACAATAAAAATAAAAATTTTATTGTATGTATGAAGTGTTAAAAATGTTCATGTGTTGAATAAATTCTTTGAACGATAAAAATAATATTTTTATCATATATGTGAAGTAATAAAAATGGTCATGAGTCAGAATATATTTTAGTTCGCCAAAAATATTATTTTTATCATGTATATGGAGTGTTAAAAATAGTCATGAGTTGAAATATATTTTTTCTCACCAAAAATAACATTTTTACATGTATATGAGCTATTGAGAATAGTCATGCAAAGGGATAATTATTAGTTGATCAAAAATAGAATTTTTTAGCTTATGTATGCTATATAGAATATATATATATATATATGCGTGGTATAAAACTATGTATAAACGTTTTATGAAAATATACATATAGGATGTATGAAACTATATATAAAAGTTTTATGGAAATATACATATGTGTTATATATGAAAATATATAAGCGTGGTATGAATATATATATATATATATGTATATGTATATGTATGTATATAATTATAAACGTTATATGAAAATATATAAGTGTTGAGGAATAATAATAAACATTTATTGTTATTCAAGTAAGTGATTAACGATATAATAACCTTGTTGTTGATCGTCATGTAAGCATATATAGGCTTGAATGCCAAACTAGAATTGGCAAGGTTATGAAGTTAAATAAGAATTGGACTAATAAAACCCATATAAGCGAATGAAAGGTAAAGCGAACCAAATAGAATTAAATATTGAACCGAATTGAAAATAGATTGGATTTGCATATATGTACATGCTTATACGTTGAACAGGTCAAAGCAAGGAGGCTAGAGAAGAAGAATAAAATTGTATGCCCGACAAATAGGTACATATTTACTGTTTTGTTTGGGTATGATGATTTTATGAGCCGATTGGCTAGCCGCTTGGCTTTTTCTTTTTTCTTTTTGGATTGGAGAGGCCTGTATGGAAATTTCGGGATTTTCTCGGTGCTCCCGTGCAGGGGAGGTTATGGAGAAATTTTTCGACAATTAAGGGTGTTAGCCAAATTTTTGAAAAATTAGAAAGTTCTTAGAAACTGAAAAGTTGAAGAACTTGAACCAGAATAGAAATTGAAATCGTTTTCAAACGAATTTATAAAACATGTTTTAAATGGAAATCGACGAAGTATAGATATTATATATATTATATGGCCTGAATAGAACGCGCCGCGCAACGACCGTTCGCGAATTTCGACCATAGACTTCGAATGGACGTTACGGGAGATCCGACCGTCGGATTCTCCTAAAAATGGAACCATTGGGTTCGTATCGAAAAGAGCTTTCTAACGAATATGAGAAATTAGAAATCTAATGGTTGGATTTGGAATTATGTCCAAATCAAATTTGGAAAAGGTCGCTGTAAGTGCAGTTCGATGGCCGTTTATGGAAATCGACTGTACGGGCCTTGATAAAATTACTAAAAATATCGATAATTAGTGTAAAATCATAAGAAATGATTTGGAAAGAATTGGGATGAAAAATTCCATATTTGAAAAGATAAAAATAGATTTTTTATCAAAATGAACTAGTGATGAACTAGAATTATAATCCAATATTTTTAAATAAATGAATTGGGTTTGAAATTGTTTTAAAAATGACCAGAATCTCCAATATATGAATTGGAATGGATTTGAATCGAAATTGTCTTCAGAATATTTCGATATTGGATTCTGTGATTATACGGACATTGTGGAGGAATTTGGAAGATATATATATCGTTATTCCAATATGATATTTGTTGATTTTAGAATTTGATATTGAATATAAGCCGATATATTTTCTATTCAGAGCCTTATAATTGGATTTTGGGTTTGCCATGAGCTGTGTTTAAATGACATTAGTTCTTTAACCCAAGTAAAAGCAGGATTAAATTCCAGGAAATTAAACAATCAATAAGAAATGATTTTAGAGATTGAAACCATTTGGAGATTGAATAAATCTTTAAATTGATTGTGAATATATAAATATATGGTAATTAAATTACCAAAACATGAAATGTGATTGAAATGTGTTTGATTGATTGTTTGGATTGTGCTCGACCAGTTTATGAGGAGGATATGCTTTTACATTTAGCATTGGGTTGGGTTGAAATACTGGTAGGCTAACATCTTGTGAAACGCTTCACGATTTGACTATGAGATGTGTAGCGATGTTGTTATGTTCATTTCAAATTTAATGAATGATTGTGAAATGATATTTTTCTTAAGTGAAAAGAATGTATTCCCAATTTTGGATAGAGAATGTTTTATAAAAATGTTTTATAAAACAGAAAGGATTTCGAGGGCTAAAACCCGATGATTTAGAAATGATTTGGAAATGTATTATAGTTTTAAATTGTAGTTAATCACATATTTGATTAGTTGCTATTAATTATGTATCTGTTTGGTGGCATAGAATTTATTCTCTTGCTTAACACCCTTCTTTGAGACGTACGAACTCAAAGGTTATGTGATTAATAGTGACTAATCGTATGTGTGAATTGCTGATGTGAATTACTATACTTTGAAAGTACTTGTGATTATTATGTTGTGAAATGATTTTCCCTACTTGGGATATGAAATGATTTGGTATGTGGCTAGAGATTCGAGTAACCCGGACGACTAAAAGTATGGGTGAGATGGGCGGTGTTTGCTTCCTTGTGTGGGAGGTGCATCGTCGGTGTAGGCTGCTCCATAGTGGGAGGTGCACATATATATATATATATATATATATATATATGTATATATATATATATATCGAGTTGCTTAGGTGCGTGCCCTTTGCCTTGTCTAGGGGGAGCCCGATATTTGGTTGCATACTTGTTTATATGCATCGTTATGTTTTGGAATTCACATTTCCAAACGATTTGATTTGAGATCCCGAAGTGAAATCTACGTTGTTATAGAAAGTTAGATACGTATTTCAAATGATTTGAAATGGAAATCGGGAAATAAAGTCCAAAGGAATAATTTCTGTAAATTGAATTGGATTTGGCAAATCTAAGTGTGGTGATTAATCTAAACGGGTAGGTTGGGATATTGCATGTTGACTGATGCATAGTAGATCCATATATTTATATTGATTGTTGTTTATACACTGACATTCATGGGGGTAAACCCGTTCCGCATTAGCAGCGTGGTCCTATGATTTGCCTTATCATAAGTTTGCAACTGTTTAGAGTTTCTCACACTAGTCCCATGACTGACCTGTAGTTTGCTTTTCCCTTGCAAACTCGGTTGCCACTATTTTCCACACGGGCAGTCAAGTAGTTTATGTTGCAGACATATGAGCAGAATTCTGGATTGAAGCTTAAAGCTGTGTCCAGAGCATTGATAGTCTTCCATTGTGTTACTTTATTTATTTTCCGCTATGAATTGTATTACATTTGATGTAAATTAATCTTCCGCAGTATTATATTTCGGTATACTCTGATATATTCTGTACTCTGATGTAACATTATAATGATGTTTATAGAAGTCTTTTGTTATTTGTTCTGATGTGTTGTATGCCCAGAGTTAGCGTATATGGGATTCGAACGTCTTGGTCGATTTAGCGATCGATTAGGTCTGGGCGAAATCTGTGTCGTTACAGCTTCACACACATGGTTGGCTACTCATTTAACTTGAGTGTACCGAGCATATTGTTACCAACGGTTCTGATCAGCAACAGTTACCGAAAGCATGCAACAGTGAATAAAATAAGAAGAAAATAAAATTTCTCTAGATCAGGTAATAATACCCCTAATGGAAATGACCCACTTGGCCATGTTATCGGCCCAATTTTTGTCATTTCTCGGTTGATGAGGCTTGCGGTCACGATTATCTTTCAGAACGTATTTCTGTCATTTACTTTGAACGCCACATCATTAGATCCTTCCATATACGTTGTCCTGGGACTGGACAAACCAAAGGCACCATTCTATTAATCCATCTTGGGCAATTTCTACCTAGGGTTAACAGAACAGCCCTTACATTTTACTCCGTCTTCAATTATCTTCAGCATAAATTGATTTGTAACGCTTATACCAATACACAGTGGTTTTCAGATATTAAATATGATCCCGGTCTCTCCATATTGACAATGGAGGTATAAAATAGATCAAAACTTTGATAGTCGGTTATTTAACTATCAAAGAAACATCCATACGATCAACGGTCCTATTTCCAATTGGAAATTCTACCGATCAAGCATCAAACAACATTGGCCTCTTTTTAAATCAATTCCTTATTATATTATCATTTCCAATTCATATTTCCCATCTTTCATATCCTTTTAAAACTCGATTTCCTCCCTCGATTCTTGGAAGAAACATTTCCAATATATAATTTCTTTATTTGAGAAAATATCTCTTATTCCAGTTATAAAACATTTCTATAATATTCACGGATCCTTATTTTCTATATTCGGAAAATATACCTTATTAATATCGGAAAATATTTCCATATTCCATTTCTTAATTCCTTATTGACCAATTGATTTCATTTTCTACGCATAGAAAATATCTCTCATTTTATTTGGGGAAACATTTCAAAATCCTTTAAATTAACCCGATGTTATAAAAACATCAATATTATAACTCGAACCATTTATCATTTATTAACTTACCATATTGCTAACTAATCTTTACTATCAAATATAACCATTCCTCTATCAATCATGAAGTCAATCAAGTTGGGGTATAGTTACCTCTTAGACCTTAATTGAACAACATTCTCAACTTTGAAATAGTCAAAGCTCACAACTTCACACAAAACATCGCTTACGCGACTCTCGGATTAATTCTAAGAATCCACTTCTTTTACGAAAAAACATTGATTATAACGGTAGCGTTATAATCGCTATTTCCAAATATTTGATTTACAAAACATTTAATATAGTGGTAGCGTTAAAATCGTTGTTTAGGTTTATAGACATTTATTATAATGGTAACGTTATAATCGCTATTTAGACTTATAAACTTTCATTATAACGGTAGCGTTATAATCGCCGTTTTCAAATATTCGGTTTATAAAAATATAACTTGTGCTTATTAATTTCAGTAACTAAATTAATAAGTACATAATTAAATTTGATTCAAATTGAATGTAAAAATAACTACTTCCCCAAATTCGATATAATCGAATTCTAGTAAATAACTTTCTCTGAATTATCTATATGCGATTTATATTCCAAACTTCGGAATTTATCTACCATTTCAATTCAAATTCCAAATTCAGTTTTAAATTATCCTTTCCAAATCATTACCAAATTCCTTTATAACCATTCCAGTCTACAAAACATTATCACACTTTATTTTATATTCCAAACTTTTAACTAAACTCGTCATTTTCATTTAAAACGATTACCTATTTCCCTTTTCACTCAATTTCCAATCTGGATTCAAATTTCAAATCTAAATTTCTTTTATAGGCATTTCATTTGCAAACTGTTTTTCTTTAGATCATTATTCACTTTAATCGTGAATATATTTCTGTTATATACAATTAAATCGGTATGATTTTGTACTTATAAATAATATATTAACCCAACTTCTATTTATAACTTCTGTTCAGATTTTTCCATACCAATCTCATTTGTATTACGATCATTTGAAATCTCACTTATAATTTTCTTTATAATTTGCTAAGTTCAAATCCCATTTCAAATATTGGTTTCAAAACCGATTTCCAATTTTTCATATAAATTCAAATTTGAATTTATATTTCAATTTATCCAATGATAAATAATTCACTTAATTTATACACTCGTTTATAAACAACTTCTTGTTTTTAGTTTCAACTCTATTCGAAATTACATTTCTATTTTTGGAAATAAATTTCCTTTTTAAAACACAAATTTCATTTTCTATATTCGAAAATATTTTGTGGTATACCAAAATTTTAGGGCCAGGGTAATTCAACACAGTATAATCAATCGCAGATTATATAACACATCATATGTCACAATCAAATAAAAACAGTAATATAAATGTTGAGGAATCCAGTTGTATTCCTCCATCCTATTTCCCTGCATCCAAAAATGTTAATCACATCAATAATATTAATTTCAGATCAATAAGAAATATCATTATAAACAAAACCGATAATCGATCAACGATATAACTATATCAACCAATTCAACCATTTTTATCAACCATTCATCCAAACAATCATCACACAGTATAAAATTACTATAAATAGATTTAAAACTTGTTTATATAAAAGTATTAACAAGTCAGAGTTAGTGAGTTTACTCACATTGGTCCACAGTTGTCGGTTCTGCTTTTATTTCGATTTAAAATCATACAGGCGTTTGATTTTACCATGAAACTCTAGTTGTTCCGTTCTCAACCACGTCAGTTCCACAATGTAGATGTCGTTGTTACAATCCCAACGTGATTGGTTTTGTTTGATTCTGATTACATATGATAAAGTTATGGTGATTACAAGTATAATTTGAATTGGATTAAATTATAAAACTTTAATAGTCATTAATTGTTTAATCACCTTATCATTGACCTTAATTTTCTCGAAAAACCTACGGCTTATCTCCAGGCAATGAAATTTCCACGCACTCCTCCTTTCCAATTTGATATTCCCTATTACCAGAAAGTTGCTTTGACCTCGACTTTGACCCATTACGCATAATCCATCTTAGCTTCTTAAGCCATCCATTAATCAATGCTTATTCCTCCTTCTTTCAGCTATCAAAACGCGATTCCTTCTTGATACTGAAACACGCGGCTTTCATCCAACCCCCGCCGCCTCTGTCCATCACCGTCCGATGAACCGACTCCACCAATTTCACCCCCTTGCGAGCTCGTCCAACTAGTATACCCCTCCACGATTCCGACTTCAGACCTCAAACCGCCTGTACAGTGAACCACGCGACTGTTTGAAGCACAAACCCATCACAACGCCCTCGTCTCTCCTCCTAACTTCTCCTTCATTCCACCGTTCAACCATCGGAGACTACCCCTGTAACCCTCAAGTTGAGCTCTAACTGGCCGTGCCCATCACGTGAGACTCGCACTTGATTGCATGAATTACCCCTCTCCAAAATTAGGCTGTTGGTCAAACTCGATCCACCAGAGAGTGGCATCGCGCCAGATTAAAAGGTACGAGATTAAAGCCTTCAATCTCAGAAACTCTCATATGTTGTTTTGAGATTTTACAATTTATTTTCAATTTTATTTTGAATTTCCTAGATCGAGATTAATTATTGTTAAGAATTGTATTTGGTCTGAGGAAAGATCGGTGAAGTAAAAAAAAGAATTGGGGCAACAAACTGGTGATTTGCACGATTTGGGGTAAGGACTGTTTTTTTTTTGTTATTATAAAGATTTGAGTGGCTTCTCACGAAAGTTTTCAAGTGGCTTCACCTCAGAGTTTTTAATGGATTCTTATAGAAGCTTTATGATTATTTAAATTTTGTAAGGCATCGCTGTCATCTACAGAACAAAGGACAAATATGTTTTTAGTACTAGCTATGATCTTTGACTGAATGGCAAATCAAGAATCCATCCAAGATATTAAAAAATGATTCGCAAGATATTTGAAAAGAGACAACAATATTTAAGATTTAATGGAGATTCCATTTAGATTATTAAAGGATTTTGTTGTACTAAAAATAAACATTGCAGACCTTTCAAATAAATGTTGCCAGTTTGTGTGATTATTTTTGTTCAGTCAAAATATCGTTTTCAATCAGTCACGAAATGTTGTGCACATGGCAACATATCCCTTCGAGGTTATGACTCGGAAATGTTGAGTTTTCCAATTCATATTACCTTGACTACATCCAAGATTTAGAATATATGCGGGACTACCAGAGATTTTGAATAAAGACTCCTATACATATTTTTACGTAATTAATGTTCAACCTTGACAGCTTTTACGAGAACTTATAATGTTCAATCGGAACGAAATTTATTTTCATATAAACATTTAATATTACAGATCCAATGAAACTGATTTTGTCAAAAACAGAAAAAGGCTATTTCTTCTATTTTTAAAGCTTAATAAATCAATTAAAATATAATTTAATTCCAAAACAAATCAATTTAACAATAACAAATCATTATTTTCGTATATTTGTGAATATAATATCATATAGTTCCAAAATAAACACATTTGGATTTATAACTCGATACTTCCAATTTAAAACGACGTTCGAATTATTTAAAATCGATATATTAATATAATAAACCGTTATAATATATAAACGATTTCATAGCGACTATTTGAAAAATTAATTTGGACATAATTCACAATCTATAAAACTAAATCTCGATTTTTCTCTTTCATTAGAAAAATATAGTCAAATAGATCTGAACGCTTCTTGTTTCAAAGAATTTCGAGTTATACTGGATTCTATATATCCGATTGAAGTTCAAAACGTATTATTATGAACTACCGCGACATTACGAGCTCATTTTAAATTAAATTAATAATTATATGTTCTACCATCGTTTTCAATAAATAAATTCCATATAAATTTCCATTTGTATTTCTAATATAACATTTAAAATAAATTAAATGTTTAAAATAAATCAGCAAAAATCCGGGTCGTTACATTCCTTCCCCCTTAAAAGAATTTCGTCCCCGAAATTATTAAGTTAGAAAAAATGTTATACCATATTAACCTAAAAATCTTTTAGTTTACTTATTAAATTCTGTTTTGACTGAACCAATTATTTCCAATTAAAATATTAATTAATTTCTATTCACGAATTTTTCCTTTTTTAAATTCTGAAAATTTTCAATCACCTTAAATTTTCAAATTTTTTTGGTAGAGTCTCCCCAGTACGGAGGGACTTCTCCGATATCCCAAGATCAACAAATATATATATATATATATATATATATATATATACCTCGACCCACACAGTCGAAAACAAAATTCAAAACCCAATTTTTATACTTTTCGTAGGCGTACCTTATATATGCATTATTAAGCGAACACACTTCTTGTGAAGACCCGCAACTTCCCCGTAGAGGAAAGCGTCGGATAGTTCGAGAACAAACCACAACAGAACGCATACAGAAGAACATTTCATTGTATATTACAACAATGCATCAGATTACAAGAATATACAGAGCATGAATGAATATTACACAGAAATACCAGAGATTTAAATTACATTTAAATACATAGCAGCGGAAAATAATACAATACACAACTAGAATGAGATATACGGATACAAAGCTTTCCGGATATCGTTCCAGCTGTAAACCAGGATCCTGTGAATATAAATCTGCAAAAACCAAAACTACTAGCTGCCCGTGTCGAAAATAAGGGCACCCAGAGTTTAGGTTAAAACAATAAACTCCAGGTCAGTCATGTGACTGGTGTGAGAACTAAAACAGTTATAATTCTTTATTTTAAAGTTCGGTAAATCAAGGGACCACGCCGTATAACACGGAACGGGTTTCCTCCCAAGAATACCAGTGCATAAAACAACAGCGCAATGCTAAATAAAGAAAGATGAAGCTGTTATAAGACCCAGGTCCTATCACACAATGCAACGCAAGCCGGGGGATAGGGTTTTCCCTTATAACAGCCAAAGAATGCTTGATACGTTTAAAACAAATCATTTGATACTATAATAAGTGCATAGTGCATAAAACAACTTCAAATCATAAGTATCAATCGTAGGCGGCATAAGCGCCCCATCCCACTATGTCGCCATATATAGGATTACAACTAAAACCGCAAATGTCACGTATTTGGAAATTGGATTTCCATCTATGAACCGAGGCTAGGGGCAAGATCCTCAACCGATTCGAGACAATCTAGCCCATGTCTCAGGATCAGAGCTCGAGTGACCCTTGGATCGTCAGGGCCGGTCCACCGATGTGGATTAAAATGCCTGAACACTACGTTTCCCCGCCCTTTGGGGCGTAAATGAGCCAACTAAATGACTCCATCGGTTCGAGAACGACCGATCAATCCGAGGCGCCTCGCAACAGTAACAACCACATAAGTCAAACTCGTCAGGGCGTGTAAAACCACTGACGCCACTTTTTATCTAGAAGGAAACGCATGCTCTCCCTGAGGTCCGTCTCCCGTTTTTGGTTCATACCTGGTGTGAAACACGCGAGGTAAACGTTACACAAAGCTACGCCACAAAGGCCGTGCTTTGATCATCACCACAAGACTTTGCTTTTCAACAGAAGCCTTGATCATTTGCATCTTAGCATGCCACACAGGCAAACCATCCTATGCAACCGATATCAGTTACACAGAATGAAGTCCGATGTCAGACACACAGTCCATTTACAAGTCCGTTCTGGGTCTGAACGAAACCGGAGGCACCTAGTACCCCGCATATCCATCGATCTCCAAGTACGTCTGGACGATCACTAACTGTTTCCATCTTCTTGGGTGTACAGCCCAATCAAGATCATCAGTTATCACCCAAACGACGTGAAGACCTCCGGTCTTCGACCATCGTCTTCATCTTCGACTTATCGTCGTATCAGTTATTCAGAATGGGATAAACCCGGTCTTTCCGAATAACTCGCGTATATTTTAAATAAGTGTTACACAAACACAACATACGCCTCATTCCAATTCATTAGTCACTA
Source organism: Allium sativum (assembly GCA_030737875.1). Taxonomy (NCBI): domain Eukaryota; kingdom Viridiplantae; phylum Streptophyta; class Magnoliopsida; order Asparagales; family Amaryllidaceae; genus Allium; species Allium sativum. The sequence goes on from CM060916.1 coordinate 550,740,723, forward strand.
ACCGTAAATTAATCAAGAGAATAATTCCCCAAATATTAACCCCGAAGGCCGAAACCAACATCAGATCAATATCCAGAAAACCATTCTACTTAGCTAACCGACAGTTAGTTTCTAAATTTCACGTTCAAATCTAATTAAAGATTTAACTATCGCCTGGAGCAAAACTGGTGATACTCCATTTTCGATCTTTTCAATCTAATTAAAGATTCATTAAAACTCCACTTAGTTTTAATCTGTGACTGGGTTAAAGAATCAGTGTCATTTAAAACACGGTTCACGATAAACCCAAAGTCACATCCCATTAATTATCGGGTTAAAGAACAAGTGTTATTTAAAACACTGTTCACGATAAACCCAAAAATCAATATCAATTCAATTCCAATTAAATATTATTTAATTGGTACACTTCATTAAATCTAAATCAAAAGATTTAATCTTTTCTCAGCTGGGTTCAAGAACAGTGTTAGTGAAGACACCATTCACGACAAACCCAAATCACATTCGATATTCAATACAAGGCTCTGAATAGAAAATATATCGGCTTATATTCAATATCGAATTCTACGACTAACAAATGTCGTATTGGAAATAACGATATAAATATATATATCTTTCAAATTTCCATAACAACACCTGTATAATCACGAATTCCAACATCGAAATATTCCGAAGACAATTTCGATTAAAATCCACTCCAATGCAATCATTGGAAATTTTGGTTATTTTCAAAACCATTTCAAATTCCATTTATTTATTTAAAAATAAATAGAATTATAATTCTAGTTCAAAACTAGTTCATTTCGATAAAAATCTATTTTTATCTTTTCAAATATGGAGTTTTTCATCCCAAACTTTCACAAATCATTTCTTATGATTTTACACAAATTATTACTATTTTTAATAATTTTATCAAGGCCCGTACAGTCGATTTCCATTAACGGCCATCGAACTGCACTTATAGCGACCTTTTTCGAATTTGATTTGGACGTATCTCCAAATCCAACCGTTAGATTTCAAATTTCTAACATTCATTAGAAAGCTCTTTTCGATACGAACCCAACGGTTCCGGTTTTAGGAGAATCCGACGGTCGGATCTCCCGTAATGTCCGTTTGAAATAAATGGTCGAAATTCGCGAACTGCCGCGGCGCGGCGCGTTCTATTCAGGCCATTATATTATATATATAATATATATAATATATATTTCGTCGATTTCTATTTAAAAACGAATTATATAAACAGTTTTAAATTCATTTCAAAATCTATTTCAACTTCCATTTCAATTCAATGCAAAATTGAATTCTTCTTTATAAATTCGTTTCAAAATTCATTTCTGTTCAATTCAAATTTCAATTCAATTTGAATTCATATTCAATTCAATTCATTTCGAAATCGTTTTCAATTCAATTCATTTCGAAATCGTTTTCAATTCAATTCATTTCGAAATCGTTTTCAATTCAATTCATTTCGAAATCGTTTTCAATTCAATTCATTTCGAAATCGCTTTCAATTCAATTCATTTCGAAATCGTTTTCAATTTAATTCATTTCGAAATCGTTTTCAATTCAATTCATTTCGAAATCGTTTTCAATTCAATTCATTTCGAAATCGCTTTCAATTCAATTCATTTCGAAATCGTTTTCAATTCAATTCATTTCGAAATCGTTTTCAATTCAATTCATTTCGAAATCGTTTTCAATTCAATTCATTTCGAAATCGTTTTCAATTCAATTCATTTCGAAATCGTTTTCAATTCAATTCATTTCGAAATCGTTTTCAATTCAATTCATTTCGAATTCGTTTTCAATTCAATTCATTTCGAATTCGTTTTCAATTCATTTCGAAATCGTTTTCAATTCAATTCATTTCGAAATCGTTTTCAATTCAATTCATTTCGAAATCGTTTTCAATTCATTTCATTTCGAATTCGTTTTCAATTCAATTCATTTCGAATTCGTTTTCAATTCAATTCATTTCGATAAAATCGATATAAATATCGTTCACGTCAAAATGGCGTCAATCTAATCAACACGGCTTCATAAAGTTCTATTTTCAAATATTCTATTTCAAATATTTCTTTTTCAAATATTTCTATTTTAAAACTGGAATGAGGCCCAATCAATTACCATATAAAGTTAATTATACGGATTTTCATACAACACATGTATAATAGCCTTGAAAAATAATCAACCATCAACCAAAGTGCACTACACTGTATAAGCATCAAATATAGATATCTAACGCTTACAACAGCATGTCAATCAATCGATCGACATATTTAATCAATCAGGATGAGTGAACTTCAAATTTCATCCCAACACCCGTGTGGGGTTTCAAACAATCAAACACCTATTTTATTTGTGCTGTTGGGCGATGTGTGAAATTTATCGACCCAATCAATATCAGTCAAATCAGTGTATATACAAACAAATCGGCCGATTTGTTTATAACTATTCATTTATTCCCATTCACGTTAAAAATTATATTTTTAACGATAAAACATTTTATTTCAACCTATGAATTTCTATTCAATTCATTTATTCAATAAAATGATATCTTTATTTTTCTAACTTATTTTAGAAAATTTCGGCGGCATAACGGCACGATACTAGAAACGGGACAAGGCCTAGCCTTATCCCCGGTCTAGTGAAGGCCCACGCCATTCACACATCAATCAAATCAATTTCATCTCACCAAACTATTCAATTCAACAAATAATTCAACTAATCTATGCAACCAAACAAACAAGTCCATGGTCTGTGGACGATTGTGTCGGGTGCTACTAAGCACCGTCTGCATCCTAGTATATATATATAATTAGAAAAAAAAGAAATTGAAAGGTGAGAAATTCTCACATATAGCTATCCTAGCTCCACGGCTCTCCATTTGCAGAAGTCTTCATCGCTATCGCATCTTCGGCATCTTTATTGCCCGTAGCCACTACATATGTAAAAATCGAATTTTTACTTCGCTATTCAATATATAAAAATCGAATTTTTAGTTCAAAGTTCAATATATAAAAATCGAATTTTTATTTCAAAGTTCAATATATAAAAATCGAATTTTTATTTCACCCAAAATAATATCTTTCTATGATAAGCATCATATTTTTTCATAAGATGAAATCATACATTTCAAATCAAAGAAAACATATTTTTCTTATCACGGAAAACGTATTTCTCGAATCAAGGAAGATGGATTCTTCGAATCAAAGAAAATGGATTCTTTCATTCGCTATGATTTATAAAAACATATTTTTATCTCGAAGTTCTACATTTAAAAATCATATTTTCATTTTAAAAATTCAATCTTTTCCCATTTTAAAAATTCAATCTTTTTCATTTTCAAAATTCAATCTTTTAAAACCTTTCTTAAAATCAGTTTTATTTTCTTTTAAAAAAAATAAAAACAGTTTTAAAATGCTAATTAAAAAAAAAAAAAAAAATCAAAACAGTTTTAAATTGCTAATTAAAAAAAATCAAAACAGTTTTAAAATGCTAATTAAAAAAAATCAAAACAGTTTTAAATTGCTAATTAAAAAAAATCAAAACAGTTTTAAAATGCTAATTAAAAAAAATCAAAACAGTTTTAAAATGCTAATTAAAAAAAAATCAAAACAGTTTTAAATTGCTAATTAAAAAAAATCAAAACAGTTTTAAATTATAAATTAAATTCAGAAAAAACTTACCGGGGGGACTCGTGGCAGAGGCGTCGGAGGTGGGGGGTTCAGGAGAGGCGCGCGAGAGGGGGGGGGTCGCGGGTGGTCGCAGGCGGTGGGGACGGCTGGTGAAGTCGAGGGGGGGGTCTGTAAGGGGAGAGGAACGGCGAGAAGAGGGGGGGGGGGGGGAAGATGGCTTTGGTGCAGCTCCGGCGATGGGGGAGGGGGGTCACCTTCGATGGCGGCGGCGGCAGCGACTGGGGGGGGGGGGGGCGACGCGATTTAGTTCTTAGGTTTTCTTTTTTTTTTTTTTTTTTGTTTTATGAATAACTGAATCGGGGGGGGGGCAAACAGAAGAGAAAAGGGGGATTCTTTTTTTTTTTTTTTTTTTTTTTTTTTTTATTATTTAATTATTAAATTTTGCATAAGGGTTGACTTTTATATCCGACCTCGAAACGAGGTCCACCGCCTGCCGCCCATAGCGTTTTACCCCCATTCTGAACACAATGAGATATGTATCGCAAGCTGATTTGACCGTTACAATCAGTTTCCGTTGAATTTTCTTTTAAATCATTATATTGAATTTTAAACGCACATTTCAAATTACCGGGGTCACATACTAACTAGAAAAATTCCAGAAAAATATTTTCTAGCTTCGTATTGACGATACGGTCCTAACAAAACTAGTTTCGTCGAATTCTGAGACCGTTAGAAAAATGGCCAATTTCCAGTCGACTAAAATCAACTGAAACTGGTCAAACGCGTTTTCCTTTGCTACTCTCACATATTGATTCGAAAAATTATGAAATTTGGAATCTAGCAATAACTTGACACCACGGACCCAACAAAACTGGTTTCGTCGAAATCCGAGGTCGTTTGCAAAATGTCCATTTTTAAGGGCCTGAATTCCATAGCGACTATTCAGAATTTTCAACTGGACATATCTTATCATTTCTAAGATGAAATCTCAGTTTGTTAACTTCGTTACAAAGATATTCACTATTAGATTCCATTATTTTTGGTTTCACTAAAATCCGGATTGTTTTGCACCCGGTACATTCACTTGAAGTTTGAAATCGAATTATCGAACTACCGCGCCATTTTCAATTCTATTTATAATTATATATAAATATTTTATATTCTAACGACGACGCGTATAATATATACGTCGAATTATATTCAAAATAAATTTCTCGTTAATTATATTTAAAATAATTTATTTTAAATATTCAAAATTCGCCAAAATTGCCAAAATAAAATTTTCAAACTGGCTCGCATTTTACGGGTTGTTACAATCTCCCCCACTTAAAACTTTTCGTCCCCGAAAAGGAACAAAGTCGAAAGTGGTTTGATTATTCAACTCTACGCTCGGTCTGGCTTCCATTCTCCAACTCTTTAGTTTCTGAGAATTTTCAAAATTTCAAAAATTTGGCTAACACCCTAAATTTTTGAAAAATTTCGCCATAACCTCCCCTGCAATGGGAGCATCGGGGAATTTCAAATAGCTTCCCCGGTCCTTCAGATCTCAAAAAGAAAAAGAAAAAGCCAAGCGGCTAGCCAATAGGCTCACAAAATCATCATCACCCAAACAAAACAGGAAATTATGTAATAAACATGTACCTATTTGTCGGGCAAACAAATTTTATTCCCTGCTCTAGCCTCCTTGCTATAACCTGTTCAATGATATATATGTATATGCAAGCAAATGCGACCAAATTTCAATACAATTCAATATTTGGTTTAATTAGGCATAAATGGTTAAAATTAGCAAACAATTAAACAAGCAACTCAAACATCAATCAATTAGTGGATTAAAGTTTCAAATTGATAACTTTGATACATATACAAAAAATCATGTCTTTGATGCCAATTCACAACAATGTATTCTAGCTATATTAGTTTTGGTTCTCACACCAGTCTAATGGAAATATATAGAAAATCACACCTTCGAAACTCGAATGCCAATTCTGATGATGTCTAGACTATCATCAGAATCGTCTCCGGGCGACTAGAGTGTGGCTCTATATCTATCCAGTATATTAAAACTTCAAATACACGTGGATCAGACGCATACGCAAAGTCTATATATACTGGACTGTCCAAATTCAATATAAATAGATAATCAGATACTAATAATTGATTTAAATTTTCAAAACAAAAATTGTTTTCATTTGAAAAATATACTCTTCACACTCGTTCTAGGATACTACTGATCCTATCTCTAACGAGTCATCCCATTGGATATTGCTAATCCAATATCTGATGAATTCTTTCGTATGGTTCTAATGTGTCTTGTTCTCTGCTTTGTAAACCAAAGCTCTGATACCAAATGTGAAGACCCGCAACTTCCCCGTAGAGGAAAGCGTCGGATAGTTCGAGAACAAACCACAACAGAACGCATACAGAAGAACATTTCATTGTATATTACAACAATGCATCAGATTACAAGAATATACAGAGCATGAATGAATATTACACAGAAATACCAGAGATTTAAATTACATTTAAATACATAGCAGCGGAAAATAATACAATACACAACTAGAATGAGATATACGGATACAAAGCTTTCCGGATATCGTTCCAGCTGTAAACCAGGATCCTGTGAATATAAATCTGCAAAAACCAAAACTACTAGCTGCCCGTGTCGAAAATAAGGGCACCCAGAGTTTAGGTTAAAACAATAAACTCCAGGTCAGTCATGTGACTGGTGTGAGAACTAAAACAGTTATAATTCTTTATTTTAAAGTTCGGTAAATCAAGGGACCACGCCGTATAACACGGAACGGGTTTCCTCCCAAGAATACCAGTGCATAAAACAACAGCGCAATGCTAAATAAAGAAAGATGAAGCTGTTATAAGACCCAGGTCCTATCACACAATGCAACGCAAGCCGGGGGATAGGGTTTTCCCTTATAACAGCCAAAGAATGCTTGATACGTTTAAAACAAATCATTTGATACTATAATAAGTGCATAGTGCATAAAACAACTTCAAATCATAAGTATCAATCGTAGGCGGCATAAGCGCCCCATCCCACTATGTCGCCATATATAGGATTACAACTAAAACCGCAAATGTCACGTATTTGGAAATTGGATTTCCATCTATGAACCGAGGCTAGGGGCAAGATCCTCAACCGATTCGAGACAATCTAGCCCATGTCTCAGGATCAGAGCTCGAGTGACCCTTGGATCGTCAGGGCCGGTCCACCGATGTGGATTAAAATGCCTGAACACTACGTTTCCCCGCCCTTTGGGGCGTAAATGAGCCAACTAAATGACTCCATCGGTTCGAGAACGACCGATCAATCCGAGGCGCCTCGCAACAGTAACAACCACATAAGTCAAACTCGTCAGGGCGTGTAAAACCACTGACGCCACTTTTTATCTAGAAGGAAACGCATGCCCTCCCTGAGGTCCGTCTCCCGTTTTTGGTTCATACCTGGTGTGAAACACGCGAGGTAAACGTTACACAAAGCTACGCCACAAAGGCCGTGCTTTGATCATCACCACAAGACTTTGCTTTTCAACAGAAGCCTTGATCATTTGCATCTTAGCATGCCACACAGGCAAACCATCCTATGCAACCGATATCAGTTACACAGAATGAAGTCCGATGTCAGACACACAGTCCATTTACAAGTCCGTTCTGGGTCTGAACGAAACCGGAGGCACCTAGTACCCCGCATATCCATCGATCTCCAAGTACGTCTGGACGATCACTAACTGTTTCCATCTTCTTGGGTGTACAGCCCAATCAAGATCATCAGTTATCACCCAAACGACGTGAAGACCTCCGGTCTTCGACCATCGTCTTCATCTTCGACTTATCGTCGTATCAGTTATTCAGAATGGGATAAACCCGGTCTTTCCGAATAACTCGCGTATATTTTAAATAAGTGTTACACAAACACAACATACGCCTCATTCCAATTCATTAGTCACTAACCGTAAATTAATCAAGAGAATAATTCCCCAAATATTAACCCCGAAGGCCGAAACCAACATCAGATCAATATCCAGAAAACCATTCTACTTAGCTAACCGACAGTTAGTTTCTAAATTTCACGTTCAAATCTAATTAAAGATTTAACTATCGCCTGGAGCAAAACTGGTGATACTCCATTTTCGATCTTTTCAATCTAATTAAAGATTCATTAAAACTCCACTTAGTTTTAATCTGTGACTGGGTTAAAGAATCAGTGTCATTTAAAACACGGTTCACGATAAACCCAAAGTCACATCCCATTAATTATCGGGTTAAAGAACAAGTGTTATTTAAAACACTGTTCACGATAAACCCAAAAATCAATATCAATTCAATTCCAATTAAATATTATTTAATTGGTACACTTCATTAAATCTAAATCAAAAGATTTAATCTTTTCTCAGCTGGGTTCAAGAACAGTGTTAGTGAAGACACCATTCACGACAAACCCAAATCACATTCGATATTCAATACAAGGCTCTGAATAGAAAATATATCGGCTTATATTCAATATCGAATTCTACGACTAACAAATGTCGTATTGGAAATAACGATATAAATATATATATCTTTCAAATTTCCATAACAACACCTGTATAATCACGAATTCCAACATCGAAATATTCCGAAGACAATTTCGATTAAAATCCACTCCAATGCAATCATTGGAAATTTTGGTTATTTTCAAAACCATTTCAAATTCCATTTATTTATTTAAAAATAAATAGAATTATAATTCTAGTTCAAAACTAGTTCATTTCGATAAAAATCTATTTTTATCTTTTCAAATATGGAGTTTTTCATCCCAAACTTTCACAAATCATTTCTTATGATTTTACACAAATTATTACTATTTTTAATAATTTTATCAAGGCCCGTACAGTCGATTTCCATTAACGGCCATCGAACTGCACTTATAGCGACCTTTTTCGAATTTGATTTGGACGTATCTCCAAATCCAACCGTTAGATTTCAAATTTCTAACATTCATTAGAAAGCTCTTTTCGATACGAACCCAACGGTTCCGGTTTTAGGAGAATCCGACGGTCGGATCTCCCGTAATGTCCGTTTGAAATAAATGGTCGAAATTCGCGAACTGCCGCGGCGCGGCGCGTTCTATTCAGGCCATTATATTATATATATAATATATATAATATATATTTCGTCGATTTCTATTTAAAAACGAATTATATAAACAGTTTTAAATTCATTTCAAAATCTATTTCAACTTCCATTTCAATTCAAAGCAAAATTGAATTCTTCTTTATAAATTCGTTTCAAAATTCATTTCTGTTCAATTCAAATTTCAATTCAATTTGAATTCATATTCAATTCAATTCATTTCGAAATCGTTTTCAATTCAATTCATTTCGAAATCGTTTTCAATTCAATTCATTTCGAAATCGTTTTCAATTCAATTCATTTCGAAATCGTTTTCAATTCAATTCATTTCGAAATCGCTTTCAATTCAATTCATTTCGAAATCGTTTTCAATTTAATTCATTTCGAAATCGTTTTCAATTCAATTCATTTCGAAATCGTTTTCAATTCAATTCATTTCGAAATCGCTTTCAATTCAATTCATTTCGAAATCGTTTTCAATTCAATTCATTTCGAAATCGTTTTCAATTCAATTCATTTCGAAATCGTTTTCAATTCAATTCATTTCGAAATCGTTTTCAATTCAATTCATTTCGAAATCGTTTTCAATTCAATTCATTTCGAAATCGTTTTCAATTCAATTCATTTCGAATTCGTTTTCAATTCAATTCATTTCGAATTCGTTTTCAATTCATTTCGAAATCGTTTTCAATTCAATTCATTTCGAAATCGTTTTCAATTCAATTCATTTCGAAATCGTTTTCAATTCATTTCATTTCGAATTCGTTTTCAATTCAATTCATTTCGAATTCGTTTTCAATTCAATTCATTTCGATAAAATCGATATAAATATCGTTCACGTCAAAATGGCGTCAATCTAATCAACACGGCTTCATAAAGTTCTATTTTCAAATATTCTATTTCAAATATTTCTTTTTCAAATATTTCTATTTTAAAACTGGAATGAGGCCCAATCAATTACCATATAAAGTTAATTATACGGATTTTCATACAACACATGTATAATAGCCTTGAAAAATAATCAACCATCAACCAAAGTGCACTACACTGTATAAGCATCAAATATAGATATCTAACGCTTACAACAGCATGTCAATCAATCGATCGACATATTTAATCAATCAGGATGAGTGAACTTCAAATTTCATCCCAACACCCGTGTGGGGTTTCAAACAATCAAACACCTATTTTATTTGTGCTGTTGGGCGATGTGTGAAATTTATCGACCCAATCAATATCAGTCAAATCAGTGTATATACAAACAAATCGGCCGATTTGTTTATAACTATTCATTTATTCCCATTCACGTTAAAAATTATATTTTTAACGATAAAACATTTTATTTCAACCTATGAATTTCTATTCAATTCATTTATTCAATAAAATGATATCTTTATTTTTCTAACTTATTTTAGAAAATTTCGGCGGCATAACGGCACGATACTAGAAACGGGACAAGGCCTAGCCTTATCCCCGGTCTAGTGAAGGCCCACGCCATTCACACATCAATCAAATCAATTTCATCTCACCAAACTATTCAATTCAACAAATAATTCAACTAATCTATGCAACCAAACAAACAAGTCCATGGTCTGTGGACGATTGTGTCGGGTGCTACTAAGCACCGTCTGCATCCTAGTATATATATATAATTAGAAAAAAAAGAAATTGAAAGGTGAGAAATTCTCACATATAGCTATCCTAGCTCCACGGCTCTCCATTTGCAGAAGTCTTCATCGCTATCGCATCTTCGGCATCTTTATTGCCCGTAGCCACTACATATGTAAAAATCGAATTTTTACTTCGCTATTCAATATATAAAAATCGAATTTTTAGTTCAAAGTTCAATATATAAAAATCGAATTTTTATTTCAAAGTTCAATATATAAAAATCGAATTTTTATTTCACCCAAAATAATATCTTTCTATGATAAGCATCATATTTTTTCATAAGATGAAATCATACATTTCAAATCAAAGAAAACATATTTTTCTTATCACGGAAAACGTATTTCTCGAATCAAGGAAGATGGATTCTTCGAATCAAAGAAAATGGATTCTTTCATTCGCTATGATTTATAAAAACATATTTTTATCTCGAAGTTCTACATTTAAAAATCATATTTTCATTTTAAAAATTCAATCTTTTCCCATTTTAAAAATTCAATCTTTTTCATTTTCAAAATTCAATCTTTTAAAACCTTTCTTAAAATCAGTTTTATTTTCTTTTAAAAAAAATAAAAACAGTTTTAAAATGCTAATTAAAAAAAAAAAAAAAAATCAAAACAGTTTTAAATTGCTAATTAAAAAAAATCAAAACAGTTTTAAAATGCTAATTAAAAAAAATCAAAACAGTTTTAAATTGCTAATTAAAAAAAATCAAAACAGTTTTAAAATGCTAATTAAAAAAAATCAAAACAGTTTTAAAATGCTAATTAAAAAAAAATCAAAACAGTTTTAAATTGCTAATTAAAAAAAATCAAAACAGTTTTAAATTATAAATTAAATTCAGAAAAAACTTACCGGGGGGACTCGTGGCAGAGGCGTCGGAGGTGGGGGGTTCAGGAGAGGCGCGCGAGAGGGGGGGGGTCGCGGGTGGTCGCAGGCGGTGGGGACGGCTGGTGAAGTCGAGGGGGGGTCTGTAAGGGGAGAGGAACGGCGAGAAGAGGGGGGGGGGAAGATGGCTTTGGTGCAGCTCCGGCGATGGGGGAGGGGGGTCACCTTCGATGGCGGCGGCGGCAGCGACTGGGGGGGGGGGGCGACGCGATTTAGTTCTTAGGTTTTCTTTTTTTTTTTTTTTTTGTTTTATGAATAACTGAATCGGGGGGGGGGCCAAACAGAAGAGAAAAGGGGGATTCTTTTTTTTTTTTTTTTTTTTTTTTTATTATTTAATTATTAAATTTTGCATAAGGGTTGACTTTTATATCCGACCTCGAAACGAGGTCCACCGCCTGCCGCCCATAGCGTTTTACCCCCATTCTGAACACAATGAGATATGTATCGCAAGCTGATTTGACCGTTACAATCAGTTTCCGTTGAATTTTCTTTTAAATCATTATATTGAATTTTAAACGCACATTTCAAATTACCGGGGTCACATACTAACTAGAAAAATTCCAGAAAAATATTTTCTAGCTTCGTATTGACGATACGGTCCTAACAAAACTAGTTTCGTCGAATTCTGAGACCGTTAGAAAAATGGCCAATTTCCAGTCGACTAAAATCAACTGAAACTGGTCAAACGCGTTTTCCTTTGCTACTCTCACATATTGATTCGAAAAATTATGAAATTTGGAATCTAGCAATAACTTGACACCACGGACCCAACAAAACTGGTTTCGTCGAAATCCGAGGTCGTTTGCAAAATGTCCATTTTTAAGGGCCTGAATTCCATAGCGACTATTCAGAATTTTCAACTGGACATATCTTATCATTTCTAAGATGAAATCTCAGTTTGTTAACTTCGTTACAAAGATATTCACTATTAGATTCCATTATTTTTGGTTTCACTAAAATCCGGATTGTTTTGCACCCGGTACATTCACTTGAAGTTTGAAATCGAATTATCGAACTACCGCGCCATTTTCAATTCTATTTATAATTATATATAAATATTTTATATTCTAACGACGACGCGTATAATATATACGTCGAATTATATTCAAAATAAATTTCTCGTTAATTATATTTAAAATAATTTATTTTAAATATTCAAAATTCGCCAAAATTGCCAAAATAAAATTTTCAAACTGGCTCGCATTTTACGGGTTGTTACACTTCTTACTTAAGCGATTAAACACCACCAAAATCAAACCAATGTCTCCAAGTACCTGTACTTGCTCAATTCAATAGGTGAGTTTCAATAACTGATATCAATGTAACCATTCAATCCTTTATTTTAATATAACCATATCATTACATTTAGGTTTCAATGATTCTCAATCTAAATTTTCACGTCTAATACGTAAACCACATACAAACATTCACATCTATTCAAATTGATGTTAAATCAATTTATTCAGTTTTAATCAATAAGCTACTCAATTTAATTTCGAATTCAATATTATTTTATTTAACTTAAGTTAAATTTCAATTCATTTGATTCACTTTCATTATTTCAATCTATTTAACTTATACAAGTTAAATATTTAATTCAAAACTCGAATTCCCAGCTTTTGTTTCAAACAAACTTAAGGTAATATAAATATGTATACGTATATTTATCACCATTTGCAAATTCCAAATATTTGAATAACTTGTCCTTTTCAAGTAAATATTCCGTTAACGAACTATTATGGTAGCAATCTGTCACTCAGAAACTTGAAAATGAATATCGATAATGTCGCGATCCATTATCAGAATTATTTTCTTGCCACTAAAGTGATTTCAATGCTTAATCACTTTCAAAATCTACTTAAAAATAATTTCTATTCAAGAGTTTCTTTTAAGTAATTACAATATCTCAGAAAATATTTTCTAAATCAGTTGGGATTTAAATTCTTAAATTCTAGTTTGAACTAAATCTTAGTTCATCTCATTTGTATACATTATCCATATACAAAATATATTTGGTTATATATAACCATTTCATAATTTCATTTGATGGTAATTACAATCAACACACTTATATGCTATAACATTTTATAAATTATTTCATTTATATCAAAATAAACTTTTAGGCAAAATTATTTCATTTATCCATTTTGAAAATAATACTATGTCGAATTTCTTTGTTCAAGAATTTAGAAACACCTATCAATACAGTTGTACATTCTATATCGAGCAGAATTTATAAACCACTCAACAAACCAACCAACACAATATAAAACCATATTTATATCAAATCTACAAATATGCGCTCGTATATAAACACTCAAACTCAATCTAGGGTATTCCTAACCCCATCTTTATTGAGTTATGCCACAGAGCCAAGGTTACTACTCAACCTTCAGCTCTTATGTAACAACCCTGAATTTTGGGGTAAATTTAAAAATTTATTTTAAGTGATTTTAATGAGTTTTGATATTTCAAATAATCTATTTTAAATAATAATGATCACAAATTTGATTCAAATCGAAGTTAGAATGAATAATTTAATTTTAATTATAAAAAGAGTTAGAAATAGCGCGGTAGTTTGAAAAGTCAAACTTGAACTTTGACTGACCGTACATAATGCAAAATTTAACGGATTTTAGTGAAACCAAAAATATTAGAATCTATTTAAAAATATATTTCCAACGAATCCGAAAAATTGAAATTTCATAGCAGGAATCAAAAGTTATGCCCAAATTAAAATTTAGAAAGGTCGCTAGGTAATTTGCATAGGTCAAAAATGCTACTTTTTGCATATAAAGGAATTTGAACTCGAAACCACTTCCATTGAGTTCAGAATGATGTTTCTACATTGAAAAACAGTAAACACTTATATATTTCGAGTTTCGGAAATTATTTGTTTAAAAATGTATTTTTGATATTAAATATATTGTCCTTAAAAATAGTCATTTTTCAAATGACCTCTGTTTTCGACGAAACCACTTTTGTTGGAATCGGAATGTCAAATTATTGCTAGGTTTCAATTTTCAGAATTTTTCGAATTAATATGTGAGCGTGGGAAAAGAAAATGTGTTTGGACTATTTTAGTTAAATTTAAGTGAAAATAAGGCTCAGGTCCCTAAAAGCAAACTTAATTAGGCTCACATCCAGTGATTAACTTATTATAAATTAGGTCCCTATTTTTCAAAAGTTGCGAAATAAATGGAAAAAAAAGTAAAAAATATGAAAATTATTATTTAAATAAATTATTCATTCGACCATTAATTCAGTTTAAAAAAATCATAAACATGTAAAAAAAAAAAAAATCAAACAAGAAAAAAACAGCGAAAAATGCAGTTAAATGCATAATATTATGCACAAATTCCAATTTTCTGCATATATATGTGCACAAATTCAAAACCATGAAATTCAGTTATTTTTATTTGCGTTCGGCTGTGCAAATAATGCGAAATTATGCACACATATGTGCAACAAATCTGCAGGCAAAACGTTTGCCTATTTTGTGCATATGCAATTATGCGTATAAGTATGCAACTATTGGCATAATTTGCATATATATATATATGCAACTTTTTGCTTTCAATTTCCTTGGACTGCTGCAATTATTTTACGATTTTAGAAAATTTTTTTTTAAACATGGCCGCACATATTTTTTTTGTAAAAAGCGAAGGAGCGAAGGTAGCGAAGTGGGTAGGCTGGACGTGAAAGTAGGGAGCGGATCCTTGATTGTAGGAGGCGGCTGTTGAAAAATAGGGACCGGAAATGTATATGAAACTTTGAGCGGGTTTTTTTTATTTTGAAACTTAATAGGGACCTCTAAAAAACGCACCCTAAATTTAAACGCCTTAAAAATAACCATTTTTCAAACAGCCTCAGAATTCGACGAAAATAATTTTGTTGGGTTCGTATCGTCAAAACAAAGCTAAAAATGATTTTTCGGTAATTTTTAGAATTAATATATAATTATAATTGATTTTTTAGTGCAAAACGGACAATTTTTTACTTTAAAAATTCATTAAAAATTCATACGAGCTCAGAATTGAACGAAATTAATTTTTCTAGGTCCGCAACGTCAGAACATAGCTAAATATATTTTTCGGGAATTTTTGAAGTTAATTTGTGGCCCCAGTGAATTTTCATGTACGATCAATATTTAATTAATTAATTTTTAATAGGATTTAAAAAAAACGCTACAGACATCAGAATTGGGGCCAAAGACATAGCCCATTGCGCTCAGAAGACGTCAAAACCCTAAGAACGACAGTAAGCAGGCCTAATTCTGAGTTCGGACCAAAACGGGCTTAAACGGGCTAATTAAATAATAATTAAATAACCCTTAATATTATATTATAAATTGCCGTCGGGTTTTCTTCCTCCTCCCATCGCTACTTCAGCCGCATGAACCCATTATTGCTCAAATTTTCATTCTCTGATTTCTCCCTCAATTCTCAACGAAATACTTCGTGTAAATACACGTTTCAAAGAGATTTTCGTGCTCTTCAATCTCCGACAATAATCACCACCTCTCATCGACCGTAGCCACCGCACTACCTCCGCAAAGTTCGGCCGAACGCAGCCCCACCGCGCCACCCACAAGCCGCCGCACCTCCTCCAACTCCCGGTGAAGATAGCCCTCTCGTAGCTCTCCAATCTCCCGCAAACCGTTCGCAAAACCGTCGATCGTAGCTCGAGTTATCTCGATTCAAAGTTTTGAACACTTTAGGTAAAATTTATTTCAGATTTTGCGACGCTTTTAAATGTCGCTGTGTCAGTTGTTAAAAGCTGAATTTTGATTTTTCATATGTATTTGTATTTGAATCGTTCCAGATCTGAAATCTATTTGAATACGAACACTGAATCGGATCGAACCTGTATCATCTTCTCAGACCAGACCACTGTGAGAATTTATTTTTAATTTAATTTATTTAATTATTATTTCCATGATTATTAATAGTAGATCTAATTTGACATGATATCTAAAACATGGATCTGAAATGTTCATACCGTATAATATTGAATCTGAATTGTCTACAATGACATGATATTAAATCTGAAATTTTATCGTTAAATATGAATTGATTGATTGATTATAATGAATTATGTGTTAATTTATTTAATCCTACCTTGTTGATTTGCCATATGCCAAGTTAAACCTCACCTTGTAAATTGCCTGGAGGTTAATTATTGGATGATCATGTTGGTTTGTTTTGGATGTTGTTGTTATGGGATTTGACATGAAATACGATAAGAATATTATTGAACATTGAAATGAGGTATGGCATTTACATTGAAATTTTGGATGAAATTAAAGTATGAAATTTAGTATGAAATTAAAGCATGGAATTCAAGTATGCAATTTTGTATGGAATTAAAGTATGCAATTTTGTATGGAATTAAAGCATGGGACTTTGTATTGAGTTAAAAATGAAATTTCCAATATGTTAAGAATGGAATTTTCAAAATGTTAAAAATAAAATTTCCAATATGTTAAGAATGGAATTTTCAAAATGTTAAAAATAAAATTTCCAATATGTTAAAAATGAAATTTCCAATATGTTAAGAATGAAATTTTCATTGTAATTGGGAAAAAGTATATTTTGATTTAGTGATGAAACATGGAATTACACTATAAATGAAATTACACAAAGTTTTAATGTGATTATATATATGAATGTTCACCGTAGACGAAATTTACATTTTTCCTAATGTAAATATATATGAATGTTCACCGTAGATGAAATTTACATTTTTCTTAATGTAAATATATATGGATGTTCACTGTATACAAAAATTGCATTTTTCTTAATGTAAATATATATGAATGTTCACCGTAGATAAAATTTACATTTTTCTTAATGCAAACTATTAGAATATTCACCGTAGGACAAAGTTTATATTTTTGTTAATGTACATAAAAGAAATATTCACCGTATGGAAAGTTTACATTTTATTTAATGTAAATAAAATAAGAATGCAACAAGAATGAAAGTTTACATTTTATTTAATGTAAATAAAATAAGAATGTGACATGGAATATAAATTTACATTTTTGTTAATAAGAATTTCGCCGAATGAGGAATTTACACTTTTATTAATGTAAATATATTGAATTTCACTATATGTCAAAATTTACATTTTTATTTGTAAATTATAAAGTGAATTTATACCGTATGTTAAAAATTACATTTTTCTTTGTAATTAAAAAAGTGAATTTCATCGTACGTCAAAATTTACATTGTTATAAATTATAAAGTGAATTAATGTCGTATGTTAAAAATTACATTTTTCCTTGTAATTAACATATGAATTCCATCGTATGTTAAAATTTACATTTTTATATGTAATGTCTATAGGAAAGTATACCGTATGACAAAAACTACACGCTTCAATGTAATTAAAAGATGCAATTTCATTGTATGATAGAATTTACATTTTTCTTATATATATATATATATATATATATATATATATACACACACATGTAACATGGAAATGGGAATGAACATTAGAGATAAAATTTATTTATTTTATATGTAATTTGGATGTGGAAATGTGACATTGTAATTAAAAATTATATTTTTACAATGTAAAATAGGATGTAGTGTTTGCATTGTAATTAAAAATCATATTTTTACAATGTAAATTAGATGTAGTGTTTGCATTGTAATTAAAAATCATATTTTTACAATGTAAATTTGCATTGTAATTAAAAATCATATTTTTACAATGTAAATTTGCATTGTAATTAAAAATCATATTTTTACAATGTAAATTAGATGTAGTGTTTGCATTGTAATTAAAAATGATATTTTTACAATGTGAATTAGATGTAGTGTTTGCATTGTAATTAAAAATCATATTTTTACAATGTGAATTAGAAGTAGTGTTTGCATTGTAATTAAAAATCATATTTTTACAATGTAAATAGGGAGTAGAGTTTGCATTGTAAAGAAAACTTGCAATTTGATAAGTAAATTTAAAATAGGATTCACTGCAAATATAAGTTACATTTTTATATTGTAACTAAGATGAGAATGTACATTGAAGTAGAAATCTACGTTTAAAAGTAGGATTTTGAATGTATCAAATTTTACATTTGTTTTACATGTAAATAAAGAATATAGGAATTTGCATAAGAATTAAACTTACATTTTTATGTAAATAAAAAGGATGGAATTTACATTTTCAATGTAAGGAAAGAATGAATTTAGGATGCGGTAATATAATCTTCATTTTCAAATGAATTAAAATTTAGTAAGTATCGGTAATTGTGTAGAGCGTTGTTTTAATCAACCGACGTTATTACGATTCAATGATTATATATATATAATTAAATTTAAACGAATAGGGCATGGTAGTTCGCGTTTTGAAATCGTATTTTTAAACGACTATACAAGTAGATCCGACCGTCGGATTTTCTTGAAATTGAAACCGATAGGACCGTCTTGGAAAAATATTTCCAAAGATATATACTACGTTAAGACCCAATGGTTAGATTCCGAGAAATGTAAAAATCAAAATTGGTTGAATGCAGCGCCATAGTCGCCCATGGACTGAAAGCGTCGTTATATTAAAATTTAATTATTTTAACTAATTAAAATAGGAATGAATCGTTAATAAAAATAATCATTAATGTGTAAGAAGGATTATATATATATATATGAGGATTATTTGGAAAGTACGAGTTTATCTCATTCCAAATAATTAAACGACGTTTAAAAATCCAAGATTGAAAGACGGCGATTGAAGACCGTCAAATCTCCACATCGAATGGACGATGATGACTGTTGCCTTAGAATGGCTCGCTACCATGATAAGATAATAGTAGGAGTTGCCCAGACGTAGTGTTGATTTGTACGGATTTGGCTTTCGCTCAGACCCAGAGCATAAGCTTATAAATGGATTGTGTGTCTGACATCGTACTCCATTATACATCATGTTATTAATCTTCTGTCGAATGTATGGATGTTTGGTGGCGGAGAATTTATTATCTTGCTTAACACCCGTTCATATATTTCGGCAAAGGATTGGTAGTGTGATATGGAGTGATGATGTGGCATGCTAAGATGCATATGATCAAGGCTTTGTTGAAAAGCAGGCCTTGTGGGATGATCAAAGCATAGTCTGTTTAGGCATAGCTTTGTGTATAGCGTGACTTCGCGAGCCTCACACACCGGCGGAGTCTGAAACGGGAGAATGGAACGCAGGGAGAGCAGCACGTTTCTTTCTAGCTAGAGTGGTGTCAGTGACCTACCAGCCCTGACATTTTACTTTTGTGGATGATGGAATGAGGCGCCTCGGATGATAGGTCCTATAGGACTGGGAAACGTGTGTTAAGGAATAACTAATCCGCAACTCGTACGGCAGACCGGCCCTGCAGCTTTCCAAGGGTTCACTGCGGGGAATCCTGAGACATTAGCTAGAATGTCTCGAATCGGTAGGAGCTCCTCCCTAGCCTTGACTCGTGATGGAAACTCAATTTCCAATACGCCCCCATTCGGTTTTGATTGTATTACTAGTACGGAGGCATAGCATATGGTACCTATGCTTCCTAGGATTGATACATTATGATTGAAATTGTTTTTAAAACATATACACACTAATAATAATATCAAATTCGTTTTTAACGTATCAAGCATGTTTAATCACCATAAGGTAAAACTCTATCCTCTGGTGTGCGTTGCATTGTGTGATGGGACCTGAGTCTTATGGTGATTTCATTTTTCTAAAAAGCATTGCGTTGTTTTACGATTTACTTTAAGTTATGCACGGTAATCCATTGGAATAAAACCCGTTCCGCATTAGCGGCGTGGTCCATGGATTTGCCTTATTACTATAAGTTAAATTAGTTAAGAATTCTCACACCAGTCCTTGTTTGGCATGCCTGGTAATAGGATGCAGCATGATGGGGGGTTCTCGCTTCGCGGTTTGGTGGCGAACGAGAGACTCTTACCCCCACATGTCCCTTTTTAGGGTTGGTAGGCTGCGGCCGGGGGATCCCGAAAGGGTCGCCGTAAAACAAGGTGTTTGGGGTACAACTGTAAGCCACGGTGGGTTTTACCTGCTGTACTGGAGGATGAAGGGATGGTTGCAAAGCCTACCGGATTTCGCGGTGTCGTTACAGTTGGTATCAGAGCTTTGGTTAGCTCAAATCTTTGGGGTACAACTCATTAGAACTGAACAAAAGGCTCATCAGAGATTGGATTAGTAATATCCAATAAGAATACTCATTAGAGATAGGATCAGCAGTATCCTAGAATGAGAAAACTCATTAGAGATAGGGTTAGTAATGCCCTAGAATGAGTTGAGAGTAGCAATCCTATAATATACGTATTTGTGATTAATTATACTCTATTTTGGAAAATATGATTTTGAATATATAAAAAGTTATATATTTGAAAGTTAATCAACTAATGAAATTATTTAAACCAATGGAGAAAATATATATATAAATTAGTTAGTTAATTAATCAACTTTTAGCTTCGTTCCTTTTCGAGGACGAAAAGTTTTTAAGTGGGGGAGACTGTAACAACCCTGAATTTTGGGGTAAATTTAAAATTTTATTTTAAGTGATTTTAATGAGTTTTGATATTTAAAATAATCTATTTTAAATAATAATGATCACAAATTTGATTCAAATCGAAGTTAGAATGAATAATTTAATTTTAATTATAAAAAGAGTTAGAAATAGCGCGGTAGTTTGAAAAGTCAAACTTGAACTTTGACCGACCGTACAGGATGCAAAATTTAACGGATTTTAGTGAAACCAAAAATATTAGAATCTATTTAAAAATATATTTCCAACGAATCCGAAAAATCGAAATTTCATAGCAGGAATCAAAAGTTATGCCCAAATTAATATTTAGAAAGGTCGCTAGGTAATTTGCATAGGTCAAAAATGCTACTTTTTGCATATAAAGGAATTTGAACTCGAAACCACTTCCATTGAGTTCAGAATGATGTTTCTACATTGAAAAACAGTAAACACTTATATATTTCGAGTTTCGGAAATTATTTGTTTAAAAATGTATTTTTGATATTAAATATAGTGAAAATTAGGGTCACATCATTAAAATAAAACTTAATTAAGCTCACATCCTCCTGTTTCAAAACATATAAATTACATCCCTAATTTTAAACAGCGCCTAATTTTTTCCTAAAACTGCCCTTTTTCTTAATTCACGCTGTAATAACCTAGGTCGGATTTACTCAGTACGTAATTAGTATTTTTTTCTTTTCCAGAAACCTATATTCGTTGTCAATGGCGGCGCTGTCTTCAATTTCATTTCTTCAAATCGCTGATTATATCAAACCTAGATTTATTCACTGGATTGAGTTTTTCCGTTCAGTCAGATCTAGGGTTGATTATTGTCAGAGAGAAGTAGCGATTGAAATTTGCAGCGACTTAGGTAATTACGGATGGTTCAATGAATAGTCGCAATGGAAGTTTTTTACAGCTGGTGCTTGCGATTTTTCAGGTGATTTACTCAAAACGATCGCTTCTTTTATGTCGATCAAAACCCGTAATAAAAGCCGCTGGTTATCAGTTTAATCAACATCTTCCTGTTTTGCTTGAAATTCGATGTAGTCATCATCAAATTACATTAAATAGCGAAAAAAGGTATGAATCTGGTTGCTTTTTTTCATACTGGACTGTAGATACTGTCTTTTGGTAATCTGTATTTTATTCAGTAAATATTTATGATTGTAAGCAAGTACGCACAAAAAATAAATGTTTGAATGCATTAATTCGTAGTAGATGCACGCTGGAATTTCAGAATTATACAATTCTGCAAAATAACAATAATATTTGCATATATTTATGCAAAAATACTAGATATTTGCATACAAATATACATATATTCTATATTCTGGTTTTCTGCATGTTTGATATAAAGTTGCATACAGATATGCATATATTAAGAATAGATGCATATTTGTAAGCAATTTATTTACATAAATGATGAATACAGATAAATGTAAAAATATATGCATATTTGTATGCATATATCTAGAATATATGCATACTTATAATCAACTTTTCTGAGTACTTGCAAAACCAAGTGATCTAACAAAAGTTGCATACATTTATGATCATTTTGACAATATATGCATATTTTAACAATAGTTGCATGATTCTATTGATGAAGTAATAATTGTTGCAGTTATCTTCATTCAATTGTGAATATTGTTACGCATTTCTTAATAATTATTCCATGTTTGTATCCAGATATTTTGAATAGTTTCTTAACAAATCCTATTATCCAATTGACAATTGGTTATGCTTTATAAATTTTTGCAGTTTCGAATATGCAATGTTTGTAATGAATATGATGAATCAAAGAAGTGAGGAAAAAGAACTGGACAAGAAAGATGGACTTTACAACGCTTAGGATGTTGATTTACAAAGAGCGATGCTCGCATACAAAATTGTGAACTGCAAACCGCAAAGCTGGACTCCAAGTCAAGACCTGACACAGAACTGGTTGTTATCGAATGCAAACAACGTGAAATAAAACTGAAAAAAATTGATGTTTAGAATGTTTTTGTGAATATTTGTATTGTTTTTTTTAACTACGGTTTGTTGATTATTATTTACGGAAATGAATTACATGGGAATATTACGTAGTGTTTGAAGTTATTTTGATTCTGTATGATAACCTGGTATTTTTGCTTACCGGTGTGCAGTTATTCAATATAATAGCATCGTTGTATGCAAAATATTATGAAAATTTGCAAAATTGAACTGCAGAAGTAAAATAATAGCATACTTATATGAAATCATTAATATTAGTTGCATAGGAATATGCAAAACAATACAAATACTAATTGCGAGCATATAATTTCCATAGTTGCATACATTTATGAATTTATCTGGAATAATTGCATACATTACTACATAAATTTGCACAAGTATTCAAGACGAAAATGCTGTCCATATTATTTTTAATACTAATTACACGAGCAAAAGTTCAAAACATGCACAGAGCAAAATGCAGCGTTATAACTGATGCATAGTAAGATGTAACAGGTAAAGGAATGTTCAAATATTATGCATATATTTATTCAAATATAACAAATATTTGCATACATTTCAGCTTAAAAAAATGTCAATCTAAAACAAAGCCATAATAAAAAACTGAACTGATTTTATTACATCACATAAATATTTACAACAAATGGTAAAAGTAAACACTAAAACTAAGTGTCTTAAAAACATAAAATTCATTCATATTTCAGCAATGGAACTACATAATCATGTCGTAGTAATTCAGTATTTAAGCTATCAATTTCTCGAACATATCTATGCATGATTTCAGGCTTTCTCCTGCTCACTTTCAACCGCATCATTTTCTTTTACATTAGTTCTCTGCAAAAAAGGAAAACATTTTTAAACAAGCATGTTTAAATGCATATAAGTATGAAAAAAATATTGGATATATGCACATTTGTATGCAACAGTTATTACTACATCAACAAAATTATGCAACAATCATTACATAAATGCACACTTGCATTGTAAAATTTAGATTTACTGCACAGAAATTATGAACATATTTGTTGATGGTTTCAGGCTTGCAATCATCAATTTTAATTAAATGTATATATTCATGCAACATTCCAGTAATAACTGCAAATTAGTTTGCATAGAAGAATGCTATATTTCTGATTAAATTCATTAATTTATTCAAGTACTATTCCTACATTTGTGAATATAAGCAAGCATCTGTGTTGAACATTACATCCACATAAGCAACAATTTTTTGATATATAATTGTATATTTGCATATGTAACAAAAATATGCATACAACTATGAAAATAATGTAAATAAATGCATATTTCCATTCAGAATTTCATTATATACTCATTTATACAAATCAAATAATTTTGCAACATCCATGATAAAAATCACAGCAACGAAAAACATTTCTGGCCAAAAATCACTCAACCATGTTACTATTTCATAATAAAGTTGTAACAACCCGAAAATCTGGACCAGTTTAAAATTTTTATTTTGGCAATTTTAGCGAATTTTGAATATAAATCGAACGTATATATTATATACGCCGTCGTTAGAATATATATATAATTATATATAATTATATAAGGAATTGAAAATGGCGCGGTAGTTCGATAATTCGATTTCAAACTTCAAATGAATGTACCGGGTGCAAAACAATCCGGATTTTAGTGAAACCAAAAATAATAGGATCTAATTGATAATACCTTTCCAACGAATCCGAATAATCAAAATTTCATAACGGGAATCAAAAGATATGTCCAGTTGAAAATTCAGAATAGTCGCTATGGAATTCAAGCCCTTAAAAATGGGAATTTTGCAAACGACCTCGGATTTCGACGAAACCAGTTTTGTTGGGTCCGTGGTGTCAAATTATTGCTAGGTTTTAAATTTCATAATTTTTTGAATCAATATGTGAGCGTGGCGCAGTTAAACGCGTTTGACCAATTTCAGTTGATTTTAATCAACTGGAAATTGGCCATTTTTCTAACGGTCTCAGAATTTGACGAAACTAGTTTTGTTAGGACCGTATCGTCAATACGAAGCTAGAAAATATTTTTCTGGAATTTTTCGAGTTCGTATGTGACCCCGGTAAATTGAAATGTGCGTTTAAATTTAAAATATAAAGATTTAAATTTTGATTTAGGTGAAAACCAATTGTAACGACCGAATTGGCTAACGGGACATATCCCATTGCGTTCGGAATGGGGGTATTACCCTAGGGGCGACAGTCGTTGGGCTCGATTTGGGATTGGAAAGAAAAGTCAACTTAAAGAGGAAAAACACAAAATAAAAATAATAAATAAATAAATGTAAAACCTTTTGCATATAACTCCTCCCCTTACCTTTCTCTTTACGCCATTCAGATCTGAATAAAAAAAAGGAACGACGGTCCTCCCCCTCCGATCTCCTTCTCTCCCCTCTGGCCACCGCCGTACCCACCACCCCACGCGCCTCTCTCCTCTTCGTATAAACCCCAAACCCAAAGCCTTCCACCACCCAAAAAAAAGCCGCGCCGCCTATCCCCTCGATTTTCGTGACCCCTGGAGCATCGAATTCGACGCTATCATTAGCGTGGAGAGCTCCGGCGTAGCCGGTCAACAGGGACACCTCCGACGTTGGTATGGCTGCGGGAGTTGAAGTTCGATGCGTGTTTTCTTGAGTAGGCGGTCCAGTCTTTCACGAGATGGGGGAAGAATGTACAGTGAGTTTTTGTTTTGTTTTCTCTAATTAATTTAATTTAATTAGCATAGTTTAAAAATCCGAAATTATAAATGAAAGGAAAAAAAAACATTGTTTAAGTAGAAAAATATACTTTGTTTTAAAGTAGAAAAATATACTTTGTTTTAAAGTAGAAAAATATACTTTGTTTTTAAAGTAGTAAAACATACATTGTTTTTGAAAAATATAAGATTTTGTTTTTGTAAATAACATTGATTTCAAAATGAAATATTTAAAATAAATAACTTTGCATAATAAAATATGGGATTTTTATATATAATAAGTTGAAAGAAAAATATGATTTTTAATAAGGAAAAGATACGATTTTTAATAATGTAAAAATATGATTTTTATATATTCAACTTACAAATAAAATACCATGGTTTTAGAAATAGCAAGAGAATTGCTTTCAAAATGGAAGTAGCGATAAAAATTCTATTTTTACATGATAGGAATATTAAAAATATCATCTTTATGTGTAGAAAAGTAAAAATGTGATTTCTATATATTGAACATCGAAGTAAAAATGTGATTTTTATATATTGAATAGCGAAGTAAAAATTCGATTTTTACATATGTAGTGGCTACAGCAACGAAGATGACGAAGATGCGATAACGAGGAAGATTTCTATCAAATGAAGAGTCGTGATATTGGATAGCTATCGGTGAGAATTTCTCACCTTTCAATTTCTTTTTCTAGTTATATATATACTAGGATGCAGACGGTGTTTAGTAGCACCCGACACAATCGTCCACAGACCATGGACTTGTTTGTTTGATTGCAAAAATTAGTTAGATTATTTGGTTGAAATTTGAATTGTTTGGTGA
Source organism: Allium sativum (assembly GCA_030737875.1). Taxonomy (NCBI): domain Eukaryota; kingdom Viridiplantae; phylum Streptophyta; class Magnoliopsida; order Asparagales; family Amaryllidaceae; genus Allium; species Allium sativum. The sequence continues at coordinate 550,767,115 of CM060916.1, forward strand.
AATGAATGGATTGATTGATGTGTGAATGGCGTGGGCCTTCACTAGACCGGGGATAAGGCTAGGCCTTGTCCCGTTTCTAGTATCGTGTCGTTATGCCGCCGAAATTTTCTAAAATATGTTAGAAAAATAAAAATATCATTTTATTGAATAAATGAACCGAATAGAATATTCATAGGTTGAATAAAATGTTTTATCGTTAAAAATATAATTTTTAACGTGAATGTGAATAAATAAATATTCATTTACAAACCGGACGGTTTGTTTATGTACACCTATTTGAAGGACATTGATTGGGACGATAAATTTTACACATCGCCCAACTGCACAAATAAAATATGTGTTTGATTGTTTGAAACCCCACACGGGTGTTAGGATGAAATTTGAAGTTCACTCATCCTGATTGATTAAATATGTCGATCGATCGATTGACAGGCTGTTATAAGCGTTAGATAACTATATTTGATGCTTATACAGTGTAGTGCACTTTGGTTGATGGTTGATTATTTTTCAATGCTATTATATACATGTGTTGTATGGAATCCATATAATTAACTTTATATGGTAATTGATTGGGCCTCATTCCAATTTGAAAAATAAAGAATAATATAAAATAAAGGTTCATGTGTTGACAGTACTCATCCATTGAGATTGGTCATGTGTTGAACGAAATATTTTAGTAATAAAATTTACATCTTTATAATATAAAATAAAGGTTCATGTGTTGACAGTACTCATCCATTGAGATTGGTCATGTGTTGAACGAAATATTTTAGTAATAAAATTTACATCTTTATAATATAAAATAAAGGTTCATGTGTTGACAGTACTCATCCATTGAGATTGGTCATGTGTTGAACGAAATATTTTGATAATAACAACTATTTTGAAAAAGAAATATTTGAAATAGAATATTTGAAAATAGAAATTTATGAAGCCGTGTTGATTAGATTGACGCCATTTTGACGTGAACGGTATTTATATCAATTTTAACGATTTCGAAATGAAATGAATTGAAAACGATTTCGAAATGAAATGAATTGAAAACGATTTCGAAATGAAATGAATTGAAAACGATTTCGAAATGAATTGAATATAAAACGAATTCAAATTGAATTGAAAGCAAATTGAAATGAATTCAAATTGAATTAAAATTTGAATTGAATAAAATGAATTTTAAAACGAATTTATAAAGAAGAATTCAATTTTGATTTGAATTGAAATGGAAGTTGAAATTGCTTTTGAAACGAATTTAAAACTATTTATAAAATTTGTTTTAAATAGAAATCGACGAAATATATATTATATATTATATATATATATAATATAATGGCCTGAATAGAACGCGCCGCGCCGCGGTAGTTCGTGAATTTCGACCATTTATTTCAAACGGACATTACGGGAGATCCGGCCGTCGGATTCTCCTAAAACCGGAACCGTTGGGTTCGTGTCGAAAAGAGCTTTCTAACGAATGTTAGAAATTTGAAATCTAACGGTTGGATTTGGAGATACGTCCAAATCAAATTCGAAAAAGGTCGCTGTAAGTGCAGTTCGATGGCCGTTGATGGAAATCGACTGTACGGGCCTTGATAAAATTATTAAAAATAGTAATAATTTGTGTAAAATCATAAGAAATGATTTGAGAAGAATTGGGATGAAAAACTCCATATTTGAAAAGATAAAAATAGATTTTTATCGAAGTAAACTAGTTTTGAACTAGAATTATAATTCTATTTATTTTTAAATAAATAAATTGAATTTGAAAAGGGTTTTAAAAATAACCAGAATTTCCAATAATTATATTGGAATGGATTTGAATCGAAATTGTCTTCGGAATATTTCGATATTGGATTTCGTGATGATACAGATATTGTTATGGGAATTTGAAAGATATAGATATATATATCGTTATTTTCAATACGATATTTGTTGGTCGTAGAATTTGATATTGAATATAAGCCGATATATTTTCTATTCAGAGCCTTGTATTTAATATCGAATGTGATTTGGGTTTGTCGTGAATGGTGTCTTCACTAACACTGTTCTTGAACCCAGTTGAGAAAAGATTAAATCTTTTATTTAGATTTAATGAAGTGTACCAATTAAATAATATTTAATTGAAATTGAATTGATATTGATTTTTGGGTTTATCGTGAACAGTGTTTTAAATAACACTCGTTCTTTAACCCGATAATCAATGGAATGTGACTTTGGGTTTATCGTGAACCGTGTTTTTAAATGACACGGATTCTTTAACCCAGTTAACGATTAAAACTAAGTGGAGTTTTAATGAATCTTTAATTAGATTGAAAAGATAGAGAATGGAGTATCACCAGTTTTGCTCCAGACGATAGTTAAATCTTTAATTAGATTTGAACGTGAAATGGTAATTGAATTTACCAATAACACCGTGGTGTTAGATATGAAGTAGGACCAGTTTTACTTCATGGGATTAATAGGTTGGGATTGGGAAATTAAAACAAATGATTACTTCGGTAAGTTTCGTTAATCCCGACTAGTTGAATCGAAATTCAAAAGAAGATTTGAGAATAAATTTTAATGATTTATCTTGGATAAAATTAATGGGAACCTTTCCCTATGAATGTGAAATTTAGAAACTAACTGTCGGTTAGCCAAGCAGAATGGTTTTCTGGATATTGATCTGATGTTGGTTTCGGCCTTCGGGGTTAATATTTGGGAAATTATTCTCTTGATTAATTTACGATTAGTGACTGATGAATTGGAATGAGGCGTATGTTGTGTTTGTGTAACACTTATTTAAAATATACGCGAGTTATTCGGAAAGACCGGGTTTATCCCATTCTGAATAACTGATACGACGATAAGTCGAAGATGAAGACGATGGTCGAAGACCGGAGGTCTTCACGTCGTTTGGGTGATTACTGATGATCTTGATTGGGTTGTACACCCAAGAAGATGGAAACAGTTGGTGATCGTCCAGACGTACTTGGAGATCGATGGATATGCGGGGTACTAGGTGCCTCCGGTTTCGTTCAGACCCAGAACGGACTTGTAAATGGACTGTGTGTCTGACATTGGATTTTAGTCCGTGTGATTGATCTCTATTAAATATATATCTGTTTGGCGGCGGAGAATTTATTCTCTTGCTCAACGCCCTTCTCTGAGACGTATGAGCTCAGGGGTTATATATTGATGGATATCAATCGCATGGAGTGAATTGCCTGTGTGGCATGCTAAGATGCAAATGATCAAGGCTTCTGTTGAAAAGCAAAGTCTTGTGGTTGATGATCGAAGCACGGCCTTTGTGGCGTAGCTTTGTGTAACGTTGATTCGCGAGTATCACACCCGGTATGAATCAAAAACGGGAGACAGACCTCAGGGAGGACATGCGTTTCTTTCTAGTTAGGAGTGGCGTCAGTGCTTGAACTGGCTGACGAGTTTGACTCATGTGGATGTTGCTTATTATTACTTGCTGAAAAGCGAGGCGCCTCGTGATATCGGTTTCGGCCGATGCTTCTGGTCGGCTGACGGGCCAGGCTTACGCCCCAAAGGGCGGGGAAACGCAGTGTTCAGGCATAATAATCCACATCGGTGGACCGGCCCTGACGATCCATGGGGCAGTTGCGGCTGTTCCTGAGGCTCGGACTAGACAGTCTCGAATCGGTTGAGGATCTTGCCCCTAGCCTCGGTTCATACCATAAATGATAACCCAACTTCCAATATGACGTCTTGCGGTTTTGATTGTAAACTTATTTATGGCGACATAGTGGTATAGGGCATTCATGCCGCCTATGATTGATACTTATGATTTGAAGTTGTTTTATACACTATACACTTATAATAGTATCAAATGATTTCTTTTAAACGTATCAAGCATTCTTGGCTATTATAAGGTAAAAACCCTATCCCCCGGCTTGCGTTGCATTGTGTGATAGGACCTGGGTCTTATAATAGCTTCATTTTCTTTATTTAGCATTGCGCTGTTGTTTTATGCACTGGTATTCTTGGGAGGAAACCCTTTCCGTGTTATACGGCGTGGTCCCTTGATTTACTTAACTTTAAAAATAAAGATTAACTGCTTTAGTTCTCACACCAGTCACATGACTGACCTGGAGTTTATTGTTTTGACCTAAACTCTGGGTGCCCTTATTTTGACACGGGCAGCTAGTAGTTTTGGTTTTGCAGATTTATATTCACAGGATTCTGGTTTACAGCTGGAATGATATCCGGAAAGCTTTGTATCCGTATATCTCTTCTAGTTGTGTATTGTATTATTTTCCGCTGCGATGTATTTAAATGTAATTTAAATCTCTGATATTTCTGTGTAATATTCATGTATACTCGGTATATTCATGTAATCTGATGCATTGTCGTAATATACAATGAAATGTTCTTCCGTATGCATTCTGATTTGTCTTGTTCTCAAACGATAGGGCGTTTCGAACGGTCTGGGTCGGTTTTGCGACTGGTTCGGACCGAGCGAGATTCCTTTTTCGTCACATTTGGTATCAGAGCTTTGGTTTGCAAAGCTCAGAGAACAAGGCACATTAGAACCATACGAAAGAATTCATCAGATATTGGATTAGTAATATCCAATTAGAATGACTCGTTAGAGATGGGATCAGTAGTATCCTAGGACGAGTGTAAAGGGTATATTTTTAAAATGAAAACCAATTTTGCTTTGAAAATTTAAAATCAATTATTCGTATTCGATTATTTAGTTTTTATAGATTTGGACAGTCCAGTATATAAAGATTTTGCATATACGCCTTGCAAACGTGTATTTGAAATTTTAATATACTGGATAGATATAGAATCACATTCTAGACACCCGGAGATGGTTCTGATGATTGATCGATCATCAATCAGAACTTATGTTCGTGTTTCGAAGGTGGGATTTCTATATATTTCCATTAGACTGGTGTGAGAACCAAAATTAGATAGGGCCTATTGTTGTGATTTGGCATCAAAAATCTGATTTTTTAGACTATGTATCAAAGTTATGAATTTGAAAAGCTAATCAACTAATTGATTGATGTTTGTGTTGTTTGTTTATTTGTTTGCTAATTTTTAGCCATTTAGCCTAATAGAACCAAATATTGAATTATATTGAAAATTGGTTGCGTTTGCTTGCATATACTTGTACTTACCTTGAACAGGTCATAGCAAGGAGGCTAGAGCAGAGAATAAAATTTGTTTGCCCGACAGATAGGTACATGTTTACTACATAATTTACTGTTTTGTTGGGTGATGATGATTTTATGAGCCTATTGGCTAGCCGCTTGGCTTTTTCTTTTTGAGATCTGAAGGACCGGGGAAGCTATTTGAGATTTCCCGATGCTCCCATTGCAGGGGAGGTTATGGCGAAATTTTTCGAAAATTTAGGGTGTTAGCCAAATTTTTGAAGAATTTGAAAATTCTCAGAAACTGAAAGGTTGGAAAATGAAAGTCAGATCGAACATAGAGTTGATTAATCAAACCACTTTCGACTTTGTTCCTTTTCGGGGACGAAAAGTTTTAAGTGGGGGAGATTGTAACAACCCGAAAATCTGGACCAGTTTAAAATTTTTATTTTGGCAATTTTAGCGAATTTTGAATATAAATCGAACGTATATATTATATACGCCGTCGTTAGAATATATATAATTATATATAATTATATAAGGAATTGAAAATGGCGCGGTAGCTCGATAATTCGATTTCAAACTTCAAATGAATGTACCGGGTGCAAAACAATCCGGATTTTAGTGAAACCAAAAATAATAGGATCTAATTGATAATACCTTTCCAATGAATCCGAATAATCAAAATTTCATAACGGGAATCAAAAGATATGTCCAGTTGAAAATTCAGAATAGTCGCTATGGAATTCAAGCCCTTAAAAATGGGAATTTTGCAAACGACCTCGGATTTTGACGAAACCAGTTTTGTTGGGTCCGTGGTGTCAAATTATTGCTAGGTTTTAAATTTCATAATTTTTCGAATCAATATGTGAGCGTGGCGCAGTTAAACGCGTTTGACCAATTTCAGTTGATTTTAATCAACTGGAAATTGGCCATTTTTCTAACGGTCTCAGAATTTGACGAAACTAGTTTTGTTAGGACCGTATCGTCAATACGAAGCTAGAAAATATTTTTCTGGAATTTTTCGAGTTCGTATGTGACCCCGGTAAATTGAAATGTGCGTTTAAATTTAAAATATAAAGATTTAAATTTTGATTTAGTTGAAAACCGATTGTAACGACCGAATTGGCTAACGGGACATATCCCATTGCGTTCGGAATGGGGGTATTACCCTAGGGCGACAGTCGTTGGGCTCGATTTGGGATTGGAAAGAAAAGTCAACTTAAAGAGGAAAAACTCAAAATAAAAATAATAAATAAATAAATATAAAACCTTTTGCATATAACTCCTCCCCTTACCTTTCTCTTTACGCCATTCAGATCTGAATAAAAAAAAAGGAACGACGGTCCTCCCCCTCCGATCTCCTTCTCTCCCCTCTGGCCACCGCCGTACCCACCACCCCACGCGCCTCTCTCCTCTTCGTATAAACCCCAAACCCAAAGCCTTCCACCACCCAAAAAAAAGCCGCGCCGCCTATCCCCTCGATTTTCGTGACCCCTGGAGCATCGAATTCGACGCTATCATTAGCGTGGAGAGCTCCGGCGTAGCCGGTCAACAGGGACACCTCCGACGTTGGTATGGCTGCGGGAGTTGAAGTTCGATGCGTGTTTTCTTGAGCAGGCGGTCCAGTCTTTCACGAGATGGGGGAAGAATGTACAGTGAGTTTTTGTTTTGTTTTCTCTAATTAATTTAATTTAATTAGCATAGTTTAAAAATCCAAAATTATAAATGAAAGGAAAAAAAAACATTGTTTAAGTAGAAAAATATACTTTGTTTTAAAGTAGAAAAATAAACTTTGTTTTAAAGTAGAAAAATATACTTTGTTTTTAAAGTAGTAAAACATACATTGTTTTTGAAAAATATAAGATTTTGTTTTTGTAAATAACATTGATTTCAAAATGAAATATTTAAAATAAATAACTTTGCATAATATAATATGGGATTTTTATATATAATAAGTTGAAAGAAAAATATGATTTTTAATAAGGAAAAGATACGATTTTTAATAATGTAAAAATATGATTTTTATATATTCAACTTAGAAATAAAATACCATGGTTTTAGAAATAGCAAGAGAATTGCTTTCAAAATGGAAGTAGCGATAAAAATTCTATTTTTACATGATAGGAATATTTAAAAATATCATCTTTATATGTGTAGAAAAGTAAAAATGTGATTTTTATATATTGAACATCGAAGTAAAAATGTGATTTTTATATATTGAATAGCGAAGTAAAAATTCGATTTTTACATATGTAGTGGCTACAGCAACGAAGATGACGAAGATGCGATAACGAGGAAGATTTCTATCAAATGAAGAGTCGTGATATTGGATAGCTATCGGTGAGAATTTCTCACCTTTCAATTTCTTTTTCTAGTTATATATATACTAGGATGCAGACGGTGTTTAGTAGCACCCGACACAATCGTCCACAGACCATGGACTTGTTTATTTGATTGCAAAAATTAGTTAGATTATTTGGTTGAAATTTGAATTGTTTGGTTAAATGAATGGATTGATTGATGTGTGAATGGCGTGGGCCTTCACTAGACCGGGGATAAGGCTAGGCCTCGTCCCGTTTCTAGTATCGTGCCGTTATGCCGCCGAAATTTTCTAAAATATGTTAGAAAAATAAAAATATCATTTTATTGAATAAATGAACCGAATAGAATATTCATAGGTTGAATAAAATGTTTTATCGTTAAAAATATAATTTTTAACGTGAATGTGAATAAATAAATATTCATTTACAAACCGGACGGTTTGTTTATGTACACCTATTTGAAGGACATTGATTGGGACGATAAATTTTACACATCGCCCAACTGCACAAATAAAATATGTGTTTGATTGTTTGAAACCCCACACGGGTGTTAGGATGAAATTTGAAGTTCACTCATCCTGATTGATTAAATATGTCGATCGATCGATTGACAGGCTGTTATAAGCGTTAGATAACTATATTTGATGCTTATACAGTGTAGTGCACTTTGGTTGATGGTTGATTATTTTTCAATGCTATTATATACATGTGTTGTATGGAATCCATATAATTAACTTTATATGGTAATTGATTGGGCCTCATTCCAATTTGAAAAATAAAGAATAATATAAAATAAGGGTTCATGTGTTGACATTACTCATCCATTGAGATTGGTCATGTGTTGAACGAAATATTTTAGTAATAAAATTTACATCTTTATAATATAAAATAAAGGTTCATGTGTTGACAGTACTCATCCATTGAGATTGGTCATGTGTTGAACGAAATATTTTAGTAATAAAATTTACATCTTTATAATATAAAATAAAGGTTCATGTGTTGACAGTACTCATCCATTGAGATTGGTCATGTGTTGAACGAAATATTTTGATAATAACAACTATTTTGAAAAAGAAATATTTGAAATAGAATATTTGAAAATAGAAATTTATGAAGCCGTGTTGATTAGATTGACGCCATTTTGACGTGAACGATATTTATATCGATTTTAACGATTTCGAAATGAAATGAATTGAAAACGATTTCGAAATGAAATGAATTGAAAACGATTTCGAAATGAAATGAATTGAAAACGATTTCGAAATGAATTGAATATAAAAAGAATTCAAATTGAATTGAAAGCAAATTGAAATGAATTCAAATTGAATTAAAATTTGAATTGAATAGAAATGAATTTTAAAACGAATTTATAAAGAAGAATTCAATTTTGATTTGAATTGAAATGGAAGTTGAAATTGCTTTTGAAACGAATTTAAAACTATTTATAAAATTCGTTTTAAATAGAAATCGACGAAATATATATTATATATATTATATATATATAATATAATGGCCTGAATAGAACGCGCCGCACCGCGGTAGTTCGTGAATTTCGACCATTTATTTCAAATGGACATTACGGGAGATCCGACCGTCGGATTCTCCTAAAACCGGAACCGTTGGGTTCGTGTCGAAAAGAGCTTTCTAACGAATGTTAGAAATTTGAAATCTAACGGTTGGATTTGGAGATACGTCCAAATCAAATTCGAAAAAGGTCGCTGTAAGTGCAGTTCGATGGCCGTTGATGGAAATCGACTGTACGGGCCTTGATAAAATTATTAAAAATAGTAATAATTTGTGTAAAATCATAAGAAATGATTTGAGAAGAATTGGGATGAAAAACTCCATATTTGAAAAGATAAAAATAGATTTTTATCGAAGTAAACTAGTTTTGAACTAGAATTATAATTCTATTTATTTTTAAATAAATAAATTGAATTTGAAAAGGGTTTTAAAAATAACCAGAATTTCCAATAATTATATTGGAATGGATTTGAATCGAAATTGTCTTCGGAATATTTCGATATTGGATTTCGTGATGATACAGATATTGTTATGGGAATTTGAAAGATATAGATATATATATCGTTATTTTCAATACGATATTTGTTGGTCATAGAATTTGATATTGAATATAAGCCGATATATTTTCTATTCAGAGCCTTGTATTTAATATCGAATGTGATTTGGGTTTGTCGTGAATGGTGTCTTCACTAACACTTTTCTTGAACCCAGTTGAGAAAAGATTAAATCTTTTATTTAGATTTAATGAAGTGTACCAATTAAATAATATTTAATTGAAATTGAATTGATATTGATTTTTGGGTTTATTGTGAACAGTGTTTTAAATAACACTCGTTCTTTAACCCGATAATCAATGGAATGTGACTTTGGGTTTATCGTGAACCGTGTTTTTAAATGACACGGATTCTTTAACCCAGTCAACGATTAAAACTAAGTGGAGTTTTAATGAATCTTTAATTAGATTGAAAAGATAGAGAATGGAGTATCACCAGTTTTGCTCCAGACGATAGTTAAATCTTTAATTAGATTTGAACGTGAAATGGTAATTGAATTTACCAATAACACCGTGGTGTTAGATATGAAGTAGGACCAGTTTTACTTCATGGGATTAATAGGTTGGGATTGGGAAATTAAAACAAACGATTACTTCGGTAAGTTTCGTTAATCCCGACTAGTTGAATCGAAATTCAAAAGAAGATTTGAGAATAAATTTTAATGATTTATCTTGGATAAAATTAATGGGAACCTTTCCCTATGAATGTGAAATTTAGAAACTAACTGTCGGTTAGCCAAGCAGAATGGTTTTCTGGATATTGATCTGATGTTGGTTTCGGCCTTCGGGGTTAATATTTGGGAAATTATTCTCTTGATTAATTTACGATTAGTGACTGATGAATTGGAATGACGCGTATGTTGTGTTTGTGTAACACTTATTTAAAATATACGCGAGTTATTCGGAAAGACCGGGTTTATCCCATTCTGAATAACTGATACGACGATAAGTCGAAGATGAAGACGATGGTCGAAGACCGGAGGTCTTCACGTCGTTTGGGTGATTACTGATGATCTTGATTGGGTTGTACACCCAAGAAGATGGAAACAGTTGGTGATCGTCCAGACGTACTTGGAGATCGATGGATATGCGGGGTACTAGGTGCCTCCGGTTTCGTTCAGACCCAGAACGGACTTGTAAATGGACTGTGTGTCTGACATTGGATTTTAGTCCGTGTGATTGATCTCTATTAAATATATATCTGTTTGGCGGCGGAGAATTTATTCTCTTGCTCAACGCCCTTCTCTGAGACGTATGAGCTCAGGGGTTATATATTGATGGATATCAATCGCATGGAGTGAATTGCCTGTGTGGCATGCTAAGATGCAAATGATCAAGGCTTCTGTTGAAAAGCAAAGTCTTGTGGTTGATGATCGAAGCACGGCCTTTGTGGCGTAGCTTTGTGTAACGTTGATTCGCGAGTATCACACCCGGTATGAATCAAAAACGGGAGACGGACCTCAGGGAGGACATGCGTTTCTTTCTAGTTAGGAGTGGCGTCAGTGCTTGAACTGGCTGACGAGTTTGACTCATGTGGATGTTGCTTATTATTACTTGCTGAAAAGCGAGGCGCCTCGTGATATCGGTTTCGGCCGATGCTTCTGGTCGGCTGACGGGCCAGGCTTACGCCCCAAAGGGCGGGGAAACGCAGTGTTCAGGCATAATAATCCACATCGGTGGACCGGCCCTGACGATCCATGGGGCAGTTGCGGCTGTTCCTGAGGCTCGGACTAGACAGTCTCGAATCGGTTGAGGATCTTGCCCCTAGCCTCGGTTCATACCATAAATGATAACCCAAGTTTCAATACGACGTCTTGCGGTTTTGATTGTAAACTTATTTATGGCGACATAGTGGTATGGGGCATTCATGCCGCCTATGATTGATACTTATGATTTGAAGTTGTTTTATACACTATACACTTATAATAGTATCAAATGATTTCTTTTAAACGTATCAAGCATTCTTGGCTATTATAATGTAAAAACCCTATCCCCCGGCTTGCGTTGCATTGTGTGATAGGACCTGGGTCTTATAATAGCTTCATTTTCTTTATTTAGCATTGCGCTGTTGTTTTATGCACTGGTATTCTTGGGAGGAAACCCGTTCCGTGTTATACGGCGTGGTCCCTTGATTTACTTAACTTTAAAAATAAAGATTAACTGCTTTAGTTCTCACACCAGTCACATGACTGACCTGGAGTTTATTGTTTTGACCTAAACTCTGGGTGCCCTTATTTTGACACGGGCAGCTAGTAGTTTTGGTTTTGCAGATTTATATTCACAGGATTCTGGTTTACAGCTGGAATGATATCCGGAAAGCTTTGTATCCGTATATCTCTTCTAGTTGTGTATTGTATTATTTTCCGCTGCGATGTATTTAAATGTAATTTAAATCTCTGATATTTCTGTGTAATATTCATGTATACTCGGTATATTCTTGTAATCTGATGCATTGTCGTAATATACAATGAAATGTTCTTCCGTATGCATTCTGATTTGTCTTGTTCTCAAACGATAGGGCGTTTCGAACGGTCTGGGTCGGTTTAGCGACTGGTTCGGACCGAGCGAGATTCCTTTTTCGTTACAAAAGTCTTTCAGTAATGTTTTAAATCTGAAAAAAACGATAGTAACAAATTTTTTTGCAACCAACAACAATTTTTTAAACAAATTTGCATAAATAATTGTATGTAATCATATACTCATGCAATAATTCCAATTAATCCATATTTTAATATAAAATTCGACAAGAACAGCTGTTGTTTGACAGAAAAAAAACAAAAATTTACCTTCGTTCTCCCCATATGACGCTATTTTCTGTTCAAATCACCAATGATTTTAGGCGTCTTCACTCGATCGAGATTAAAAAATCAAAATCGGCTTAATTTTTTAATTTTTCCTTTTCGTCGACTGCCCTATTTCTACGGCGTGAAAAATGAAGCGAGGATATGTGGAACGAGGAATTTTAGGTTTTGAAAGGATATAATCGGGATTTTTCCAGCGTAATTTCAAAACTAGGGATGTTTTCTATATTATTTTTATCACCGGGTTTTTTTTATATTTTGAAACTTAATAGGGACCTGTAAAAAACGCACCCTTAAATATATTGGCCTTAAAAATAGTCATTTTTCAAATGACCTCTGTTTTCGACGAAACCACTTTTGTTGGAACCGGAATGTCAAATTATTGCTAGGTTTTAATTTTCAGAATTTTTCGAATTAATATGTGAGCGTGGGAAAAGAAAATGTGTTTTGACTATTTCAGTTAAATTTAAACGCCTTAAAAATAGCCATTTTTCAAACAGTCTCAGAATTCGACAAAAATAATTTTGTTGGGTTCGTATCGTCAAAACAAAGCTAAAAATGATTTTTCGGTAATTTTTAGAATTAATATATAATTATAATTGATTTTTTAGTGTAAACGGACAATTTTTGACTTTAAAAATTCATTAAAAATTCATACGAGCTCAGAATTGAATGAAATTAATTTTTCTAGGTCCGCAGCGTCAGAACATAGCTAAATATATTTTTCGGGAATTTTTGAAGTTAATTTGTGGCCCAGGTGAATTTTCATGTACGGTCAATATTTAATTAATTTTTAATAGGATTTAAAAAAACGCTATAGACATCAGAATTGGGGCCCGAGACATAGCCCATTGCGCTCAGAAGACGTCAAAACCCTAAGAACGACAGTAAGCAGGCCTAATTCTGAGTTCGGACCAAAACGGGCTTAAACAGGCTAATTAAATAATAATTAAATAACCCTAAATATTATAATATAAATTGCCATCGGGTTTTCTTCCTCCTCCCATCGTTACTTCAGCCGCATGAACCCATTATTGCTCAAATTTTCATTCTCCGATTTCTCCCTCAATTCTCAACGAAATACTTCGTGTAAATACACGTTTCAAAGAGATTTTCGTGCTCTTCAATCTCCGATAAGAATCACCACCTCTCATCGACCGTAGCCACCGCACTACCTCCGCAAAGTTCGGCCGAACGCAGCCCCACCGCGCCACCCACAAGCCGCCGCACCTCCTCCAACTCCCAGTGAAGATAGCCCTCTCGTAGCTCTCCCATCTCCCGCAAACCGTTTGTAAAACCGTCGATCGTAGCTCGAGTTATCTCGATTCAAAGTTTTGAACACTTTAGGTAAAATTTATTTCAGATTTTGCGACGCTTTTAAATGTCGCTGTGTCAGTTGTTAAAAGCTGAATTTTGATTTTTCATATGTATTTGTATTTGAATCGTTCCAGATCTGAAATCTATTTGAATACGAACACTGAATCGGATCGAACCTGTATCATCTTCTCAGACCAGACCACTGTGAGAATTTATTTTTAATTTAATTTATTTAATTATTATTTCCATGATTATTAATAGTAGATCTAATTTGACATGATATCTAAAACATGGATCTGAAATGTTCATACCGTATAATATTGAATCTGAATTGTCTACAATGACATGATATTAAATCTGAAATTTTATCGTTGAATATGAATTGATTGATTGATTAGAATTAATTATGTGTTAATTTATTTAATCCTACCTTGTTGATTTTCCATATGCCAAGTTAAACCTCACCTTGTAAATTGCCTGGAGGTTAATTATTGGATTTGATCATGTTGGTTTGTTTTGGATGTTGTTGTTATGGGATTTGACATGAAATACGATAAGAATATTATTGAACATTGAAATGAGGTATGGCATTTACATTGAAATTTTGGATGAAATTAAAGTATGAAATTTAGTATGAAATTAAAGCATGGAATTCAAGTATGCAATTTTGTATGGAATTAAAGTATGCAATTTTGTATGGAATTAAAGCATGGGACTTTGTATTGAGTTAAAAATGAAATTTCCAATATGTTAAGAATGGAATTTTCAAAATGTTAAAAATAAAATTTCCAATATGTTAAGAATGGAATTTTCAAAATGTTAAAAATAAAATTCCCAATATGCTAAAAATGGAATTTCCAATATGTTAAGAATGGAATTTTCATTGTAATTGGGAAAAAGTATATTTTGATTTAGTGATGAAACATGGAATTACACTATAAATGAAATTACACAAATTTTTAATGTGATTATATATATGAATGTTCACCGTAGACGAAATATACATTTTTCCTAATGTAAATATATATGAATGTTCACGGTAGATGAAATTTACATTTTTCTTAATGTAAATATATATGGATGTTCACTGTATACAAAAATTGCATTTTTCTTAATGTAAATATATATGAATGTTCACCGTAGACAAAATTTACATTTTTCTCAATGCAAACTATTAGAATATTCACCGTAGGACAAAGTTTATAATTTTGTTAATGTAGATAAAAGAAATATTCATCGTATGGAAAGTTTACATTTTATTTAATGTAAATAAAATAAGAATGCGACAAGAATGAAAGTTTACATTTTATTTAATGTAAATAAAATAAGAATGTGACATGGAATATAAATTTACATTTTTTTAATAAGAATTTCGCCGAATGAGGAATTTACACTTTTATTAATGTAAATATATTGAATTTCACAGTATGTCAAAATTTACATTTTTATTTGTAAATTATAAAGTGAATTTATACCGTATGTTAAAAATTACATTTTCCTTTGTAATTAAAAAAGTGAATTTCATTGTATGTCAAAATTTACATTGTTATAAATTATAAAGTGAATTAATGTCGTATGTTAAAAATTACATTTTTCCTTGTAATTAACATATGAATTCCATCGTATGTTAAAATTTACATTTTTATATGTAATGTCTATAGGAAAGTATACCGTATGACAAAAACTACACGTTTCAATGTAATTAAAAGATGCAATTTCATTGTATGATAGAATTTACATTATTCTTTTATATATATATATATATATACACACACGTAACATGGAAATGGGAATGAACATTAGAGATAAAATTTATTTATTTTATATGTAATTTGGATGTGGAAATGTGACATTGTAATTAAAAATTATATTTTTACAATGTAAAATAGGATGTAGTGTTTGCATTGTAATTAAAAATCATATTTTTACAATGTAAATTAGATGTAGTGTTTGCATTGTAATTAAAAATCATATTTTACAATGTAAATTAGATGTAGTGTTTGCATTGTAATTAAAAATCATATTTTTACAATGTAAATTAGATGTAGTGTTTGCATTGTAATTAAAAATCATATTTTTACAATGTAAATTAGATGTAGTGTTTGCATTGTAATTAAAAATCATATTTTTACAATGTAAATTAGATGTAGTGTTTGCATTGTAATTAAAAATGATATTTTTACAATGTGAATTAGATGTAGTGTTTGCATTGTAATTAAAAATCATATTTTTACAATGTGAATTAGAAGTAGTGTTTGCATTGTAATTAAAAATCATATTTTTACAATGTAAATAGGGAGTAGAGTTTGTCTTGTAAAGAAAATTTGCAATTTGATATGTAAATTTAAAATAGGATTCACTGCAAATATAAGTTACATTTTTATAATGTAACTAAGATGAGAATGTACATTGAAGTTGAAATCTATGTTTAAAAGTAGGATTTTGAATGTATCAAATTTTACATTTGTTTTACATGTAAATAAAGAATATAGGAATTTGCATAAGAATTAAACTTACATTTTTATGTAAATAAAAAGGATGGAATTTACATTTTCAATGTAAGGAAAGAATGAATTTAGGATGCGGTAATATTATCTTCATTTTCAAATGAATTAAAATTTAGTAAGTATCGGTAATTGTGTAGAGCGTTGTTTTAATCAACCGACGTTATTACGATTCAATGATTATATATATATAATTAAATTTAAACGAATAGGGCGTGGTAGTTCGCGTTTTGAAATCGTACTTTTAAACGACTATACAAGAAGATCCGACCGTCGGATTTTCTTGAAATTGAAACCGATAGGACCGTCTTGGAAAAATCTTTCCAAAGATATATACTACGTTAAGACCCAACGGTTAGATTCTGAGAAATGTAAAAATCAAAATTGGTTGAATGCAGCGCCATAGTCGCCCATGGACTTAAAGCGTCATTATATTAAAATTTAATTATTTTAACTAATTAAAATAGGAATGAATCGTTAATAAAAATAATCATTAATGTGTAAGAAGGATTATATATATATATATACGAGGATTATTTGGAAAGTCCGAGTTTATCTCATTCCAAATAATTAAACGACGTTTAAAAATCCAAGATTGAAAGACGGCGATTGAAGACCGTCAAATCTCCACATCGAATGGACGACGATGACTATTGCCTTAGAATGGTTCGCTACCATGATAAGGTAATAGTAGGAGTTGCCCAGACGTAGTGTTGATTTGTACGGATTTGGCTTTCGCTCAGACCCAGAGCATAAGCTTATAAATGGATTGTGTGTCTGACATCGTACTCCATTATATATCATGTTATTAATCTTTTGTCGAATGTATAGATGTTTGGTGGCGGAGAATTTATTCTCTTGCTTAACACCCGTTCATATATTTCGGCAAAGGATTGGTAGTGTGATATGGAGTGATGATGTGGCATGCTAAGATGCATATGATCAAGGCTTTGTTGAAAAGCAGGCCTTGTGGGACGATCAAAGCATAGTCTGTTTAGGCATAGCTTTGTGTATAGCGTGACTTCGCGAGCCTCACACACCGGCGGAGTCTGAAACGGGAGAAGGGAACGCAGGGAGAGCAGCACGTTTCTTTCTAGCTAGAGTGGTGTCAGTGACCTACCAGCCCTGACATTTTACTTATGTGGATGATGGAATGAGGCGCCTCGGATGATAGGTCCTATAGGACTGGGAAACGTGTGTTCAGGAATACCTAATGCGCAACTCGTACGGCGGACCGGCCCTGCAGCTTTCCAAGGGTTCACTGCGGGGGATCCTGAGACATTAGCTAGAGTGTCTCGAATCGGTAGGAGCTCCTCCCTAGCCTTGACTCATGATGGAAACTCAATTTCCAATACGCCCCATTCGGTTTTGATTGTATTACTAGTACGGAGGCATAGCATATGGTACCTATGCTTCCTAGGATTGATACATTATGATTGAAATTGTTTTTAAAACATATACACACTAATAATAATATCAAATTCGTTTTTAACGTATCAAGCATGTTTAATCACCATAAGGTAAAACTCTATCCTCTGGTGTGCGTTGCATTGTGTGATGGGACCTGAGTCTTATGGTGATTTCATTTTTCTAAAAAGCATTGCGTTGTTTTACGATTTACTTTAAGTTATGCACGGCAATCCATTGGAATAAAACCCGTTCCGCATTAGCGGCGTGGTCCATGGATTTGCCTTATTACTATTAGTTAAATTAGTTAAGAATTCTCACACCAGTCCTTGTTTGGCATGCCTGGTAATAGGATGCAGCATGATGGGGGGTTCTCGCTTTGCGGTTTGGTGGCGAACGAGAGACTCTTACCCCCACATGTCCCTTTTTAGGGTTGGTAGGCTGCGACCGGGGGATCCCGAAAGGGTCGCCGTAAAACAAGGTGTCTGGGGTACAACTGTAAGCCACGGTGGGTTTTACCTGCTGTATTGGAGGATGAAGGGATGGTTGCAAGGCCTACCGGATTTCGCGGTGTCGTTACAGTTGGTATCAGAGCTTTGGTTAGCTCAAATCTTTGGGGTACAACTCATTAGAACTGAACAAAAGGCTCATCAGAGATTGGATTAGTAATATCCAATAAGAATACTCATTAGAGATAGGATCAGCAGTATCCTAGAATGAGAAAACTCATTAGAGATAGGGTTAGGAATGCCCTAGAATGAGTTGAGAGTAGCAAGCCTATAATATACGTATTTGTGATTAATTATACTCTATTTTGGAAAATATGATTTTGAATATATAAAAAGTTATATATTTGAAAGCTAATCAACTAATGAAATTATTTAAACCAATGGAGAGTATATATATATATATATAAATTAGTTAGTTAATTAATCAACTTTTAGCTTCGTTCCTTTTCGAGGACGAAAAGTTTTTAAGTGGGGGAGATTGTAACAACCCTGAATTTTGGGGTAAATTTAAAATTTTATTTTAAGTGATTTTAATGAGTTTTGATATTTAAAATAATCTATTTTAAATAATAATGATCACAAATTTGATTCAAATCGAAGTTAGAATGAATAATTTAATTTTAATTATAAAAAGAGTTAGAAATAGCGCGGTAGTTTGAAAAGTCAAACTTGAACTTTGACTGACCGTACAGGATGCAAAATTTAACGGATTTTAGTGAAACAAAAAATATTAGAATCTATTTAGAAATATATTTCCAACGAATCCGAAAAATCGAAATTTCATAGCAGGAATCAAAAGTTTTGCCCAAATTAAAATTTAGAAAGGTCGCTAGGTAATTTGCATAGGTCAAAAATGCTACTTTTTGCATATAAAGGAATTTGAACTCGAAACCACTTCCATTGAGTTCAGAATGATGTTTCTACATTGAAAAACAGTAAACACTTATATATTTCGAGTTTCGGAAATTATTTGTTTAAAAATGTATTTTTGATATTAAATATATTGGCCTTAAAAATAGTCATTTTTCAAATGACTTCTGTTTTCGACGAAACTACTTTTTTTGGAACCGGAATGTCAAAATTATTGCTAGGTTTCAATTTTAAGAATTTTTTGAATTAATATGTGAGCGTGGGAAAAGAAAATGTGTTTTGACTATTTTAGTTAAATTTAAACGCCTTAAAAATAGCCATTTTTCAAACAGTCTCAGAATTCGACGAAAATAATTTTGTTGGGTTCGTATCGTCAAAACAAAGCTAAAAATGATTTTTCGGTAATTTTTAGAATTAATATATAATTATAATTGATTTTTTAGTGTAAACAGACAATTTTTGACTTTAAAAATTCATTAAAAATTCATACGAGCTCAGAATTGAATGAAATTAATTTTTCTAGGTCCGCAGCGTCAGATCCTAGCTAAATATATTTTTCGGGAATTTTTGAAGTTAACTTGTGGCCCCGATGAATTTTCATGTACGGTCAATATTTAATTAATTAATTTTTAATAGGATTTAAAAAAAACGCTACAGACATCAGAATTGGGGCCCGAGACATAGCCCATTGCGCTCAGAAGATGTCAAAACCCTAAGAACGACAGTAGCGGAGCGCCGGAAGGCGCGGAGCGCCGGAACCAATTTTCAAATCGTTAACAAACCAGCAAAAATCCGAGGGGTTTCGAACGGTCTAGATCGGTTTAACGACTGATTCGGATTGAGCGAAATTCCCGGCCGTCACATCATCCGCATCAAATTAAACCGAGGCTCTTAAGGCAAATTCGAAGAGTGTTCCATCCTCTTGAGATCAATACGATTGAGATCGTATAAGGAGCAGTATCCTCCTCGATTTCCGTGCAAGAACCAGCGCCGTTCGTGGGTGAACCGCCACTAGAGGAGACTGCCTTGTTCGTCCATCTCCTGGCTGGAAGCGCGCCGCATGTAGCCCGTTGTCGTGGTGGATCCGGATCGACGCATAGCTGTTCGAGTTAGAGACAAAACCAAAACCTGGATCGGAGCAATTGATAAAGATGAAGGCTTGTTCAAATTGAGGAAGAAGGAGGTTTTTTTGTTTATTAATTAATTTTAAAATGTTATTGACCTTCGTAATTTCGTATCTTTCTCATACGAAATCGAAATCTGATGAAATAGGAAACATTGGAACCGTAAATTCGAGATCTACATTTCAGAAGAGATCGCAGAATTTTTGGAGCACTCTACAAATTTAGAAGAATTAAAATAGCAAAGTGAGATTTCTGAATCTGAATTAATTAAATAAAAATTATATTAGGATGCAAACGGAGTTTAGGAACTCCCGACACCCGTCGTCCACAGACCATGGATGACTTGATTGTTTTGTGGTATGTAATTGGTTGATATTTTGGTGTTTGATTGTGGTTGAAAAATGAAATTGATTGATATTGTGGCATTAGACTGCCTAGATAAATTTATTAGGAAATTAAACCCTTTGTAAACGCCGCGAGGCCTAAGGTAGTGCGAGGAGCCGTACATCGGGACGGTGCCGGTTTCAATTACCCTAACGTTATGCTGCCGAAATTTCCTGAAATATTTGTGTGTTATAAAATATTCATCTTATGATATATTAATTTTTTGAATTTTATGAAAATTATATTTTTAATATATATATATATATATATGAAAATGATCATTATCTGTCAACATAAAATCTATATTTTGTTGTAAATCCAAAATGGTCATTTGTTTTTATAAAAATGAATTTACATGTGATTTTACATTTTAATGTGTATAAAACATTAAAAATAAAAATTGTAATATAAAATGTGTTAACTTGACATTTTACCTTTTAATGTAAATGTAACATTAAAATTAACATTTTGATATAAAAAGTATTTACATTAGAATTACATTTTAATGTAAATGTAACATTAAAATAAACATTTTGATATAAAATGTATTTACACTAGAATTACATTTTAATGTATATGTAACATTAAATAAACATTTTGATATAGAAATGTATTACATTGGAAATTTACATTTTCATGTATATGAAAACATTAAAATACAACATTGCTATATTAAATGTATTTACATTAGATTCTACATTTTAAATGTTTTACATTAAAATGAACATTATTATAATAAAAATGTTTTACATTAAGTTTTTCATTCTTATGTAAATGAACCTTTTAAAAATGGTGATTGTAATAACAAAAAGTGTTTTCCCTGAAATTTACGTTTTCAATGTAAACCAAACATTAAAAATGACCATTGTTATGTTAAAATGTCTCTACTTTAAAATATACATTTTTAATGTAATCCAACATTAAAAATAGTCATTTGTTAAATAGATATGCATTTATATTAAAGTACACATTTTTAATGTAATGCAATATTAAAAATAGAAATTTACATTTTTCAATGTAAGAAAAGATTAGATAAGAAAATTTACAATTTCAATGTAAGAAAAGATTATATAAGAAAATTTACAATTTCAATGTAAGAAAAGATTATATAAGAAAATTTACATTTTTCAATGTAAGAAAATGTTATATAAGAAAATTTACAATTTCAGTGTAAGAAAAGATTATATAAGAAAACTTACAATTTCAATGTAAGAAAAGATTATATAATAAAATTTACATTTTTCAATGTAAGAAAAGATTATATAAGAAAACTTACAATTTCAATGTAAGAAAAGATTATATAAGTAAATTTAAATTTTTAATGTAATAAAAAGATTACATAGAAATTTTACATTTTTATTGTAAGAAAGGATTACATAGAAAGTTTATATTTTCAATGTAATAATATATTGAAATAAATGATTACATTTTTCAATGTAATAATATATTGAAATGAAAGGTTACATTTTGAATGTAATAAAAGTATAAAAGATTACATTTCTATAGCAACCAAAGAATAAAAGATTTCATTTTCTATGTAATAAATGAAGGATAAAATAAATTACACTTTTATGTAATGTATGAATAATATAAAAGATTCAATGTTGGAAGAAATTGTATTAACATTAAAATTTTCATTTTTAATGTAATATATGATTTCATATATTAAAGAAATCAATGTTGAATTGAAAATGGTGTTGAAATCGTAGAACGATTTATATTTATATATAAATATAAATTAAAATAAAAGGAATTGCACTGTTGTAGTTCGCGTTTTGAAATCGTTACTTCAAACGATTATACCGTTCCAACCGTCGGATTTTCCCAAAACAAGAACCGTTGGGTTTGTTTTGGAAAGATCTTTCCAACGATATAAAATTTGCTAAGATCCAACGGTTAGATTTTGAGAAATGTGTAAATCAAATTTCTATGAAAACTGCGCCAAGGCCCTGTAATGACTCGAAGCGTCGTTTAATTAAATGTGCTATTTTTAAATTAATAAAAATAGCGATAAATTGTTATAAATTATTATAAACGATATGGAATGAAAAGGATTAATTTAAATTAAATATATTCGAGAATTATTTGAAAAGACAGAGTTAACTCTCATTTCAAATAATTATACGACGATTGGAAGTCGAAGATTTGAAGACGGTGATTGAAGACCGACGATCTTCACATCGAATGGACGAGTACTGATGCCCTGGACTGATTTGCTCCCAGGCAAGGGTTACAGTGATAGTTGTCTAGACATACTTGTTGATTGTCCGGTATACGAGAGCCTCTCTTCCGTATTGGACATATGGAATGAGGAATAATGTGTCTTCGGTTTCGTTCAAACCCAGAACGGACTTGTAAATGGATGTATGTCTAACACTGGATTTTATTATGTGATGATTGATCTCTATTTAAATATATATCTGTTTGATGGCGGAGAATTCATTCTCTTGCTTAACACCCTTCTCTGAGACGCACGAGCTCAGAGGTTATATATTGATGGTTATCAGTCACATGGCGTGAATTGTCAGTGTGGGATGCCAAGATGCAAATGATCAAGACTTATTATTGAAAACCAGAGCCTTGTGGTTGATGATCAAAGCTGTAACACCCCACGTACATTAATGTCACTCACAAAGGGAATGCATTAACTTCCATGGAGCATATTTAGTGTATAGAAAAGAATATAACAAGACAGATATAAATAATGGTACTTGAAAATTTTAAAACAACTTTTATTGCAGCGGAGAAATAGTTTGATTACAACAACTTCATAAACCAAGTACACTTAATATCCATCGTGATAAATTGTTTCAGAGTACATAAATAAAAAGCATAAACCCCAACACAAGTAGCCATAAAAGAGATGAGCTGAACTTTACTTTCAGCAATCCAAGCACTTCCAAAAGAGAGAGAAAGAGATCCGAGATCAAGCTCCACTAGTACTAGTCCCACCCTGAAAAACCGAGGGGGGAGGGAGGAAGAAAAGAGGCGAAAACAAGGGGGTCAGACATAAAGTCTGGCGAGTATAATAACTTTAACAATACAATTATTAAAGTAACTAGGATAAGGCATAAACTGGTAAGATAAGATATGACCATGAAACAAATGGGCATGACAAAGCAAATAAGAGGAATATTCTGGCGTTAATCTCATTCCTAATCACTAAAGGATAACTACTATACTGCACCACCACTAGTCACCCTAAAAGTTGATCCCGCTTACAGAACTTAATAATGAATGGTAGTTTCGTGTACCCCTAGCTGCCTTCGTAGGTGCCGTCGGCCCCTATCTCCACTAGTTGTACCCATTTTCCCCATTCGATCGGCTCCCTAACTCGTAGATACCCGTGCTGGTTCCACAGAGGGGTGTATCACTCCCCAAAAGTGGCAACCGGCCGATACCACCGAAGATGCACGACTTATATCTACACGATGCAACAACGTCTTACCTACCAGCCCGAGCCCACGCACGCACATTACCCCGTAGGACTTGCGTTGCCACCGCTAACCCGTTTTGACCTCCTACAATCAAATCTAGTAAGCATGTCCCATCCTCGACTTGGGTCGAGCTCATAAAGATACTTAATGGGTTATTGGTTTGAAAAGGGCCCCCATGCTTGACACAAGCCTTCCACCTATGCTTGGTCCCCATTAAGGTTTCCCCACTTAACCCCATTCTTATTCATGTCTTCTTACATGTTTCAATCTTGGTTAAGTGCATCTAATCGTATTTCACATGCCACCCAAAGGCACCCACTTAATTTCACATGCCACCCAAGGCACCCACTTAACCCCCCATGTCCCACCACATGTTTATCTGGTTAAGTGTTATTTATTTCATTAGAACCGTAACCTTGTAAATACCTCCCACATTAGGCTGACATTTGCAGTTGCTGGATTTGTCGGGCGGGTTCGGGCAGTCTTATGCCGCAAACGAGCCTAACCTCGTATCTTTACAATTGTTACGCATTTAATTCGTGCCTTCGACCTCTCACATTAGACTGGTATTTGTGGTTGCTGGATTTTCCGGGCGGGTCCGAGCAGTCTTACATCACAAAAGAGTCTAACCTCGTGTCTTAGGCGGTTAATTATTACACATCTTTATTTAACCCCAAATTAGATTAATATCCCTATTCAAATTTGTCAATAAATTCCAAATTTATTTATGTCCATAATTGTCTCTTAAAATTATGTCCATAAATACCAATTATGCCAATTAATGTCTCAAATTAATTATATGCCTTTTAAGGCCATTTTTTGCCAATTCACAATTTATGTATATTCAATATTATCTCAACATCCCCACGCTATTCATACGTTTTCATATGACATATGTTAGACTCACAAATAGTCTAACTTATAAAAAGAAAAACGACATCACATAACACATAAAATAGATCTAAGGATCATGACATAAGATTACATAGCTAATAACTTGTATATGAATTTCATTTAAACTAGCATATGATACAAAACTAGCATAGGTAATGGGCATAAACTTGCACAACTTATGTACTGCTATAGATCCAAACATAAAGGTGTGAACTTGCATATGGATCTAAACATAAAGATGTAAACTTGTATAAAGATCTAAACATAAAGATGTAAACTTGCATATAGATCTAAACATAAAGATGTAAACTTGCATATGGGTCTAAACATAAAGATGTAAACTTGCATATGGATCTAGACATAAAGGTTAATGTCACATAAACTAGCATATGCATATACATGTCTCACATATATTTTAACAACACAAACTTGCATAAGATTCATACGTGAATATATGATCCAATCATCACAAACTTGCATAAGATATATGATTCAACTTGCATAAGACTAACATATGATTCAACACAACAAACATACATATAATTTACATCACATGATTCAAAACCATATTCTCATAATCCTAATTATATCTTATCATAATTAAATTAATTAATTAATTTGTGAAAGCTATCATACTCACAATTAAAAAGAATAGTCTTGTCTTTCTGGGATATGTATTCTAAAACTGAATTGTTCGCCTTTGATGTAGACTAATCGTTATTTAGATTTGATTTGATTTTGATTCAAGCTTCTATCTTGCTTTAGGGTTGAAAGTGTATGGCGGCTACTCTAGGTTCTCCATTGACGGAATGGCGGCACTTGTTAGGAATTAATTTGATTAGGGTTAGGGGTTTAGGAGTGTTTTTATAGAAGTTTAATTTAATAAGAGCCGTCGGATTAACCTAGGGATAACCAGAACCATCATGACCAATCAGATGCCACATCGGCCCTTAGGGCGAATCGGGCCACGGGTTGATAGACAAACACCCTGGATCGACCCCTAGTCGACCCAGGGAGGCTCGGATCAACTCCAAAAATGGTGCAGTTCGGCTATTCCCCCTTTCGATTCGCTATTCTGAACTTTTTTTTTATACATATCCCTATATATATTTCTCTCATATGCATACAAACTTCAAGGCTTAATAACTTCTCCATAAGTTATTCGTTTTATGCAAACCAAATGTCTATCTTGACCCAAAATTTTGAGATGAACATAATAGCGTAACCCATTTCACTTAGTTCTTCTTCTAAAAATTAAGTATACTTTAATTTGTGAATTTTAATGTTATAAAATTACGGGGTGTTATAAAAGCGCAGCTTTATTGTTGCATAGCTTTGTGTATAGCGTTACTTCGTGAGCCTCACACCCTGGTATGAACCAGAAACTGGAGAAGGACCCCAGGGAGAACATGCATTTCTTTCTAGCTAGAAGTGGTGTCTGAGTTTTACAAGCCTAGATATTTTTACTTATGTGGATGAGGGAAAGCGAGGTACCTCGGATTTGAGTCCCTGGTGGCTCTATTTACGCCCCATAGAGCGGGAAGACATATTGTTCAGGAGTAACTAATACACTAACATATGTATGGACCCGCCCTGGCAATCCTAATGGCTTGACTGAGTACTTATCCCGAGACATGGGATAGATTGTCTCGAATTCGGTAATGAAGATCCCTTGCCTTGGTTCAATATGGAAATCCAACTTCCAATACGAAACCATACGGTTTTGATTGTATTACTAGTATGGTGACAAAGTATATGGTAGCTATGTCGTCCATGATTGATACATTATGATTGAAATGTTTTTGAAATATATATACAATAATAATAATATCAAATTCGTTTTATTGTATCAAGCATTTTTTACCATTATAAGGTAAAACTCTATCCTCCGGTTTGCGTTGCATTGTGCGATGGGACTTAAGTCTTATAATGGTTTCATTTTTCTAAAAAGCATTACGTTGTTTAACGATTTACTTTATTTATGCACTGGCAATCCAATGGAGTAAACCCGTCCCGCGTTAGCGGCGTGGTCCTGTGATAAGCCTTGTTATTAATCAAGTTAAGTAGATTTCTCATACCAGTCCCATGACTGACTCGTAGTTTGTTTCACTTTGCAAACTCGGGTGCCCTCTTTCCACACGGGCAGCCTTGTATACAAATTTTAGCAGATTCATTCTGGATAGCTATGGAGCTGAAGATGGATCCAATCATTTCTGTTTTACTGTTCAGAATGCATTTAGTATATTATGTTTGATTCTGCTGCAGACATTTTATATTAAGTAGAAAACTGTATTATGAGCTAAGTATGATCCTATTATGCTGTGTAACTCTGATGGTATATTATTTCCAGTGTAATTTGATGTACACTATATATTGTAATTCTATATTTCTGTTTTACTATTATTGTTTATGTGTTATATTCCAATGATTATCCTTGCTTTCGTACTATGGGAGTTCGGGGTCATCACAAAATACTATTATTGTCATGAGGCAGGTCACATAATTAAAATTGTCCTATAATGAAGAAGGCAGAAATGGAAAAGTTTTATGCTGGAGGTCCCTCAACTTCAAAGGAGGATAGAGAAAAAAGAGTTATGGATGGTAATATCCTCATTTATAATAAATTAGTTAGAGTTCTATTTTTATACCGGTGCTACGCATATTCTTATTTCAATACAAATGGTATGAGAATTAAAACTTGAACCAGAATTTGTTGATGAACCACTTTGCGTAAGGAATTCGGTAGGAAGTCCCACTAATGTATGATCCTATTCCTCATCATAAATTTCCTTCTAGACCTTTTTGTTCTGGATTTTTATATGTTTGAAATTTTTACTTAGAATGAAAAAGAAGGGTAGAATAATTTGAATAACTCTAAGGAATAGTTGAAACTTAGTTTATTTGTAGAGTATTTAGGAAAAAGGTTAAGAGAAAAAAAATCATGTTTTGAATTTAAGAAATTTGGAAAGAACTTAAAATTAAGCCATTCAAGTTGGAATAAAGAATTAGAATTATCAACAATTTTGTACAGTTAATAGGTTCTGTAATAACTATAAAAGCAATTTAAATACATTGTGAATTCATTTTCATAATTTGACTATATGATATTCAATGATATAAGGATAAGACATTAAATTTAAGTAAGGAGTAAACTAAACTTCTCAAACAAAATTTCCTTCTAAGTAGAAAAGGGTCTGGAAGATGGAATGGAACAAAAATTTGATTAACCCAAAGATTATCCATGTAATAACCCGGAAATTCCGAACCAGTTTAAAATTTTTATTTTGGAAATTTTAGCGAATTTTGAATATTTAAAATAGATTATTTTAAATAATATCGACGAAAATTTATTTGGAATATAACTAGAACGTATATTTATATACGCATCGTCATTAGAATATAAATAATTATATATAATTATAAAAGGAATTGAAAATGGCGCGGTAGTTCGATAATTCGATTTCAAACTTCAATTGAACATACCGGGTGCAAAACAATCCGGATTTTAGTGAAACCAAAAACATTAGGATCTAATTGATAATACCTTTCCAACGAATCCGAAAAATTGAATTTTCATAGCGGGAATCAAAAGATATGTCCAGTTGAAAATTCTGAATAGTCGCTATGGAATTCAGGCCCTTAAAAATGGAAATTTTGCAAACGACCTCGGATTTCGACGAAACCACTTTTGTTGGATCCGTGATGTCAAATTATTGCTAGATTCCAAATTTCATAATTTTTCGAATCAATATGTGAGCGTGGCAAAGGAAAACGCGTTTGACCAGTTTCAGTTGATTTTAATCGACTGGAAAAGGGCCATTTTTCCAACGGTCACAGAATTCGACGAAACTAGTTTTGTTAGGACCGTATCGTCAATACGAAGCTAGAAAATATTTTTATGGAATTTTTAGAGTTCGTATGTGACCCCGGTAAATTGAAATGCGCGTTCAAAATCAATATATAGAGTTATATGTTAGTTTAGCGGAAACTGATCGAAACGATCGAATCAGCCTACGATACATATCCCATTGTGTTCGGAATGGGGGTAAAACGCTATGGACGATAGGCGGTGGGCCTCGTTTTGAGGTCGAAAATAAAAGTCGCTTTTAGGGTGGAAAATAAAATAATTAAATAATAAATTAAAGCTTTCTCCTCTCTTCCCCTTATACTTCTGCCCCCTCCCCCCGGTTAAAAATCAAAATCAGAAAAAAAAAAAGAAAGAGAAAGACGGGGGGGGAAACCCGCCGCCGCCCCCCTGGTTGATCGCCGCCGCCTCAGAGGAGGGGCGCCACCTCCGAACCCACCCCCCTTCCACCTCGGCCTCGCAGACACCCCCCCTCTGCGCGCAACCACGAAGCCCCCCTCATCCGCACCCTCCTCCGCCCCTTCTTCCTCCTCCGCCGACCACCGCCCTTCCTACCGCCGCATCAGCCCCCCCCCCCCCTTCATCAGAAAACCGCCGCACCCCCTAGCCTCGCACCGACGCACCATCCCCCTCCTCATTATGCAACGCTGTAAGTTTTAATTATTTTATTTTATTTTAAATAATCAGTTTTTTTTATATATAAATATTTTAAAGAACTGATTTTTATTGTTTATAAAGAAATGATCTTTATGTAGTGAAGATAAAAATTCAACTGTTATAACGAAGTGAAAGTAAAAATATGATTTTTATATTTTTAAAGTATTAAAAATATGATTTTTATATTTTTAAAGTATTAAAAATATGATTTTTATATTTTTAAAGTATTAAAAATATAATCTTTATTATGTAGAAGGTGTAAAAATATGATTTTTGTTTATGTAGAGAATTAAAAATATAATTTTTACATGATAGGAATATTAGAAATATCATCTTTATATGTGTAGCAAAATAAAAGTGTGATTTTTATAATGATGAATTTGTAAAGGAGAAATCTTTATATTTGAAAAGGCGAAATCTTAATATTTGAAAAGGCGAAATCTTTATATTTGAAAAGGCGAAATCTTTATATTTGAAAAGGCGAAATCTTTATATTTGAAAAGGCGAAACCTTTATATTTGAAAAGGCGAAATCTTTATATTTGAAAAGGCGAAATCTTTATATTTGAAAAGGCGAAATCTTTATAGTTGAAAAACGCGATTTTTATATATTGAATAGAGAAGTGAAAATTTGATTTTTATATATTGAATAGCGAAGTAAAAATTCGATTTTTACATATGTAGTGACTACGGGCGACGAAAGTGACGAAAGGCGAGAACGACGAAGACTTCTACAAAAGAAGAGTCAAGATGATTGGATAGCTATTGGTGAGAATTTCTCACTCTTTAATTTCTTTTTCTAGTTATATATATAAATATACTAGGATGCAGACGGTGTTTAGTAGCACCCGACACCCGTCATCCACAGACCATGGATGGCTTGTTTGTTTAATTGTTTGGCTGTGTAGTTGGTTAGATTATTTGGGTTGAATTGAATTGTTTGGTGAAATTAAATGGATTTGATTGATGTGTGAATGGCGTGGGCCTTCACTAGACCGGGGATAAGGCTAGGCCTTGTCCCGTTTCTATTATCGTGCCGTTATGCCGCCGAAATTTTCTAAAATAAGTTAGAGAAATAAAAATATCATTTTTATTTTGTAAATGAACTGAATAAAAATTCATGTGTTAAAATAAAATATTTTATCGTTAAAAATATAATTTTTAACGTGAATGTGAATAAATAAATATTTATAAACAAATCGACCGATTTGTTTATATACACTGATTTGACTGATATTGATTGGGACGATAAATTTTACACATCGCCCAACTGCACAAATAAAATCTGTGTTTGTTGATTTGAAACCCCACATGGGTGTTGGGATGAAATTTGAAGTTCACTCATCCTGATTGATTAAATATGTCGATCGATTGATTGACAGGCTGTGATAAGCGTTAGATATCTATATTTGATGCTTATACAGTGTAGTGCACTTTGGATGATGGTTGATTATTTATCGTTGCTATTATATACATGTGTTGTATGGAATCCATATAATTAACTTTATATGGAAATTGATTGGGCCTCATTTCAAATTGGGAAAATAAAGAATATTATAAAATAAAGGTTCATGTGTTGACAATACTCATCCGTTGATCTCATGTGTTGAACGAAATATTTTAACAATAAAATTTACATCTTTATCATATTTGAAATTAGAAACTAACTGGAAAATAGATAAGATAAGTGGTCTCCTGGATATTGATCTGATGTTGGTTTCGGCCTTCGGGGTTAATATTTAGAGAATTGTTCTCTTACTAATTTACGGTTGGAGTCTGATTTAATATCAAACGATAGATACCTTAATTTTCATAAAATATATTAAATAACAAAAATAGTCACACGTGGACAGTACTCATTCGTTGAGATTAGTCGTGTGTTGACAAAAATATAGATTCACATATTGAATAGAATAAATATTCATTTGTTGAATAGAATAACAGAATTATTGAAATATATAAAGCCGTGTTGATTAGAGACGCGCTATTTTGACGCGAACGATATTTATATCGATTATAAACGAATTTGAATTGAATTGAATAGAAAACGAATTTGAATTGAATTGAATAGAAAACGAATTTGAATTGAATTGAATAGAAAACGAATTTGAATTGAATTGAATAGAAAACGAATTTAAATTGAATCGAAAAGAAAACCAATTTGAATTGAATTGAATAGAAAACGAATTTAAATTGAATTGAATAGATAACGAATTCGAAATGAATTGAATATAAAACGAATTCGAATTGAATTGAAAACGAATTGAAATGGATTCAAATTGAAATGAATTCAAATTGAATTGAAATTTGAATTGAATAAAATGAATTTTAAAATGAATTTATAAGGAAGAATTCAATTTTGATTTGAATTGAAATGGAAGTTGAAATTGTTTTTGAAACGAATTAAAAACGATTTATAAAATTCGTTTTAAATAGGAATCGATGAAATATATATTATATATTATATATATAATATAATGGCCTGAATAGAACGCGCCGCGCTGCGGCAGTTCGCGAATTTCGACCATTTATTTCAAACGGACATTACGGGAGATCCGACCGTCGGATTCTCCTAAAACCGGAACCGTTGGGTTCGTATCGAAAAGTGCTTTCTAACGAGTATTAGAAATTTGAAATCTAACGGTTGGATTTGGAGATACGTCCAAATCAAATTTGAAAAAGGTCGCTATAAGTGCAGTTCGATGGCCGTAGATGGAAATCGACTGTACGGGCCTTGATAAAATTATTAAAAATATCAGTAATTAGTGAAGAATCATAAGAAATGATTTGGGAAAAATTGGGATGAAAAACTCCATATTTGAAAAGATAAAAATAGATTTTTATCGAAATGAACTAGTTTTGAACTAAAATTAAACCCGTTTATTTTTAAATAAATAAATTGGATTTGAAATGGGTTTTAAATAGGATTGATTTGTGGGTTTATCGTGAAGGGTGTTTTAATAACACTTGTTCTTTAACCCGATAATCAATAGAATGTGATTTGGGTTTATCGTGAACTGTGTTTTAAATGGCATTAGTTCTTTAACCCAGTAAAAGGAGTTTTAATGAATCTGCAATTAGATTGATATGTGAATTGATAATTATCAAATTTAGAAATTGAACGAGAATGGAGTATTACCAGTTTTGCTCCAAAGCGATAGTTAAATCTTTAATTAGATTTGAACGTGAAATGGTAATTAATTTTACCAATAACACTGTGGTGTTAGATATGGAGTATTACCAGTTTTGCTTCATGGGATGAATAGGTTAGGATTGGGAAATAAAATAAATAATTACTTCGGTGTGGTTCGCTAATCTCGACTAGTTTGGAAAACCATAATTTGGTTTGAAATGACATCCAAAGGAAGATTAAAGGATAAATTTTAAAGAATTTATCTTGGATAAAATTAATGGGAACCTTTCCCTAAGAATGTGAAATTTAGAAACTAGCTGTAGGTTAGTTAAGAAGAATGGTTTCCTGGGTATTGATCTGATGTTGGTTTCGGCCTTCGGGGTTAATATTTGGGGAATTGCTCTTTTACTGATTTACGGTTAGCGACTGATAAATTGGAATGAGGCGTATGTTGTGTTGGTGTAACCTTTGTTTTTAATATACGCGGGTTGTTCGGAAAGTCCGGGTTTATACCCATTCTGAATAACCGATTCGACAATATGTCGAAGATGAAGACGGTGGTTGAAGACCGGAAGTCTTCACATCGTTTGGATAATTACTGACGATCCTGATTGGGCTGTACACCCAAGAGGATGGAAATAGTTGGTGGTCGTCCAGACGTACTTAGAGATCGATGGATATGCGAGGAAAGTGCCTCCGGTTTCGTTCAGACCCAGAACGAACTTGTAAATGGATTGTGTGTCTGACATTGGATTTTATTCTGTGTTGATTGATTTCTGTTAAATATATATCTGTTTGGCGGCGGAGAATTTATTCTCTTGCTTAACGCCTTTCTCTGAGACGTACGAGCTTAGAGGTTATATATCGATAGATATCAATCGCATGGCATGAACTGCCTGTGTGGCACGCTGAGTTGCATGGATCAAGGCTTCTGTTGAAAAGCAAAGTCTTGTGGTTGATGATCAAAGCACGGCCTACGTGGCATAGGTTTGTGTATAACGTGAATTCGCGAGCCTCACACCTCGGTATGAGTTAAAAACGGGATACGGACCGCTGGGAGAACACGACGTTTCTTTCTAGCTTTGGCGGTGTCAGTGAATTACCAGCCCTGACATTTATATACTTTTCACGTTTGTGGTTGTTGGAATGAGGCGCCTCGATATTAGGTCTGTAAGGACCGGGAAACGTGTGTTCGGGAATTGCCAATCCTCAAACGTAAGAGAGGACCGGCCCAGCCGATTCCAGGGTTACCCAGAGTGTGTAGTCCTGAGGCATTTGCTAGAGTGTCTCAAAGCGGAGAGGAGCTTGCCCCTTGCCTCGACTCATGACGGAAATCCAATTTCTAATACGTGTATTGCGGTTTTAATTGTAGAACTAGTATGGCGACATGATATATGGTACCCATGCCGTCTATGATTTATATTTATGATTGAAATTGTTTTGACACTATACACTTATTATAGTATCAAATGATTTGTTTTAAACGTACCAAGCATGTTTGGCTATTATAAGGGAAAACGCTATCCTCCGGCTTGCGTTGCATTGTGTGATGGGACCTGGGTCTTATAATAGCTTCATTTTTCGAAAAAGCATTGCGTTGTTTATTCTATGCACTGGTATTCTTGGGAGGAAACCCGTTCCATGTTATACGGCGTGGTCCCTTGAATTACTCTCTTTTAAAGTAAAGTTTTAAATAACTGTTTTAGTTCTCACACCAGTCACATGACTGACCCGGAGTTTATTGTTTTAACCTAAACTCTGGGTGCCCCTATTTTCCGCACGGGCAACTAGTAGTTTTGGTTTTGCAGATTTATATTCACAGGATCCTGGTTTACAGCTGGAATGATATCCGGAAAGCTCTGTATCCGTATATCACCTTTAGTTGTGCTTTGTATTATTTTCCGCTGCTATGTAATTTATTGTAATCTCTGATATTTATCGAATGTAATTTATTCATTCATACTCTGTATATTCTTGTATTCTGATGGAATTGTTGTAATAACAATGAAATGTTCTTCCGTCTGCGTTCTGTTTTGTCCTGTTCTCAAACGATCAGGGGTTTCGAACGGTCTAGATCGGTTTAACGACTGATTCGGATCGAGCGAAATTCCCGGCCGTCACAATCCAAAAAGCTTAGAACTAAATTCAAAAGATGATTGTAGGGCCAATAGAAATAATGATTATGGAATGTCCTTTGATTTTGAAGCTCCCTAAACATTTAATTTTGAATCATAATTCTAGACGAATTTGGATAGTTGATAAGGTCTGGAACATGTTTAGTAAGAGAAAGAAATGTTTAAGTAGGTACAAACACCCTGTGAAATAAGTTTTACAGTTATGACTAATGAGTATTTGATAAAAAAGCAATTGAAAGAGTTTATCTAAACATAGGTAAGCTAAACTAAAAGATAATGTAACCTCTCCATATATGATAAGTAAACGATATAAATTTGTCCAAATCAAGATATTTGAATGAATTTGAGATAGTGGGATTCTTCCATATTTGTAGAAAAGGTAAATCTTGATGATTTTTGGAAAGTTTGAAATTTGGAAATAAGTTTCATGACTTTGAATTAAAAATAATTATAAAGGATAGGAAGATAAGATTAAACCCTAGAAAGATGGAATTTTCTAATTTCAAATACTTTGTAAATTTTAGAGGAGCAAGCCATTAGGAATTTGAAAACCTATAAATTATTTTAGAAATGAGACAGTTTATATAATTACGATTTTAGAACAATCTCTCCTTTTCGAGGATGAAAACTTTTAAGGGGGGAGATAGTAACACCCCACATTTCTTAATGTCACCCATATGAGGATTTCATAAAGGAAGTATGGTGTGTTGTAGGTATAAAGACATAAAACATCACAGGGACTAAAATTTCATAAGACATAGATAAATAAGTTTATAGCGGAATAAGAGAAAATTTATTTTAAGAAAAAAAAACTCATATTTATTACAATTAACTAAATTGTGACAAAACATCATGTCTCAAAATCTCAGTCGAAACAGCATCAAAGTACAAAATAATATTATCCTCCAAATAGTCAATAAATATACAATCTAACCTTGGAAAAGAGACGGGAAATAATCCGTATTTTGTAGGAATCCTTCATGGTGAAACCATCAAATAAATACAAACTATACACTTTCTCCCTGTAAACCTAGGGTAATGGAAAGAGGAGGGAAGAAAGGAAAATGGGTCAAACATAAAGTATGGTGAGCTGCTATGATTACTAGCACGACTGATAAGTTAAGGAAAATAGATAAAGCAATAATTTTAGTGCCATAAAAGGGTAAGTGTTTGTGCACACCTAAAAGTGAACAAATACTGATAGGAATGACATAAAGGGTTGGCTATTCTCATTTAACAACAATGATGACAAATATGATTATACTAATGATGATGAATAGCTATGACTGTTTTACACTTCTACAACATTAAAACGAAATAAATAATTTGAACAGAAATTCCTAATATTACCCATCAATCGACTTACATAACCTAATGTGACAGCCTATGTCGACTATGGCCTCAGTTTTATCTGACCTGACCCATCAGATCCGAAGGACATAGCGTTAATCATATGTGTCACAGTATCTTATGTTCCCAAATCGGCGCGATGCACGCTCATCGCCCCGGCAGAACGTGCCCGTACCCACCTTGTTTTGACCTCTTACTACCCAATTTAGTATAAGCATGCCTTCACCTCCTTGTTAGACATCGATGTAGTGATAAAATGGAAAACTGACTGGTACAGATCACTAACCAAAAATATGCAATTCGACATAAGTCAACATTAGGCTTAATCCTCCATTTTAATCATTTTAATTGGTCCCTTATTTTCCTTAATCAGTCTACTCTCACTACCACAACAGAATAGTACTACAAGCCTCTTATTCCCAAGTCAACCATCGGAGTCGGAACAGACTCCAACTATGCCTACTTATTAATTTAATAATTAAACTTAACGCCATTCTTATGTTTACTAATAAGCCTATTTACGTTTGTGTAACTTTTCTATCATTTCATAGGTTGTATGTAAACTTTAATTTATAGGTTGTAAATAAACATCCATTTTGTTTAAGGGTCCATTTGGCACAGGTCCCTATTAAGTTTTAAAATTAGGCTTACATCCGATCATAAACTTATTGTAAATTTAGTCCCTATTTTTCAAAAATTCACTAAAAAAAATTAAAAAAATATGTAAATTCATGTTTAAATTAAACATGCACTTGACAAAAAATTCAAATCAAAAAACATCAAACAAGGCATCAAAAACGAAAAAAAAGCAAAATAGCGAAAATGCAGTAAAATGCATAATGGTATGCAAGTATTTGAATTTTCTTGCATACATCTGTGCATGTTTTCAAGTCATGCATAAATGTTTGATTTACTTGCATACATCTGTGCAGGTATTGCATAACTCTTGCATAAAAGCGTGCAACAATCCACAGGCTAGATTTAACTTAAGTTTTCTTCATGCAATACATGCATACATGTGTGCAAGTATTTTAAATAGTTGCACACATGTATGCAAGTTTCGGTCCAACTTTTCAAGACAAATCAGCTTATGTAATAGTTGCGCACATGCATGCAACTATTTGTAATAGTTGCATACGTGTATGCAACCATTTTTTTAATTTGTGTGGAATTCCGAGAAAGTTTCCAGATTTTAGAAATTTCTTTTTTTACTCACCAGCGCTTTTTTGAGCCAAAAAACAAAAAAGGCGGAAGTATGAAAAGTAGGGGGGTTTACATTTAAAACATAGGAGGGATGGGAGTCTAATTAAGTTTCAAAATAGGGATATGAGCATAATATTCACTTTATTTAATTCAATTGTACAACCAACCCCCGTCATTTGCATTTATCCAAATAACATTTATTCAATTATCAAAGTTACTGTTTCAATTTCTCTTTTTATTGAACAATTTCAAGTTAGCCCAATTCGGCTTTTTCATACCTATTTCTTATTATTATCCATTTGTGATATTATTGTCCAATCAAGTTTTAACCCTATTTGCGTGCAAATGAGGAAGAATGAAAGGTTTAGTCTCAAGAAGGCCTAAATTCAATGTGAAAGATAAAAAGGAAATGGCCTAGGCTCTCGCATAGCCTAGGCTCAGTTAGACAGAACTAGACCTGAAATAAAAATAGGGACGATACAAAACTAAAATTAAGCTACATATAAAGAACAAAGATATAAACAATTGAATAAAACTACAGTAATGGATTTACTAAAAATAAACAAAAGGAGGATATAAGTAGATTCAAATTTAGACTGAAAAGAGAAATCTACAACTTATTATGCTATCGAGAAGAAATCTCAGATTTTACAAATCTTGTAATTAATGAAATTTACTCAGGAAAAGATAGAAGTAGTAGATCAGATTTACAAGAATTATTTATAGAAAGAGAACTAGGAATAGCTAGATCTGTAAATAAACAACAAATAAACGGGATCTATGTACAACTACAGAAAAGTTCAGACCTAAAACCACCGCAACTATATTGAATCAATTTAACCTCAACTAGGTAGAAATCTTTTAATCATACAAAATACTCAACTAAAATTTAAGCAAATCTAACAAGTCCCGGTAGGAAATCTCTATCTATGAAGATCCTCCAAAAATATGTGCAGGACTAAGCCTCAGTACTCCATTAGAAACATATTTGAAAAGAGGATTATTTGAGACGGAGGCAGAAAAATGGAGAAGTACGGATTAGATTATGTTTTGGAGCATATTTATAATATAACTAGTATGTCCAGACTCGTTAGATTTTAGGTTTAGATTTTAGGACATCAGATTATAAAAAGGATCTGGAAACACCCACGAATCCATAACCCGTTTGGTAGAAATCGTGTTTGACAAACAACATTGCCATGCCACAACCTAGGTCGACCTGCCCCTAGAGGTGGTTCGACATAGGGGTCGGCCCACTTGGGTCCTGGATTGACCTAGGAGTAGACCCAACTTCATTTGTTATTTTTTTTAATTTAGTTTAATCCTCAAATGGTTATAACTTCTTTGTTTTTAATCCATTTTCAGCAAACCAAATGTCTATCTTAACCAGAATTTTGTAAGGGGCCCAGTGGTGCAATCCTCGTTGCCCAATTCTCAATATTTTTCTGATTAATATTTATTTTACCAACTTATTCCTTGATTAAATAAATTCGTTAATTAATTATTTTTTGATAAAAAATTGGGTTGTTACATTCTCCTTTCCTTAAAGAATTTTGTCCCCAAAATCTCCAAGGTGGAAGAATAAAATAAGTGTTTTTCTACATCCATCTACTCATCCATCATCCACTGGAAATCATGGTCCTTGGTTTATTTCTAATGCAATTTTTGCATTTATGCAATATTGTTGTAACGTCCTGCATTTTTATCGGTTTGAATTTGAATATTTATATCAGTTTAAATATTTGATTTGTGATATAAATGGATTTATATATTAATTGAAATGAAGTTGAACGTATAAAAATATATATTAAATATAATCGAGCCCGTAATATCGCGGCAGTTCGTAATTTAACGTTCTGAACTTCAACTGAGTATACAGGACCCGTTATTAGTCAGATTTCTCCGAGACAAGAAACGTTGGAATCTGTTGAACTGTATTTTTCTAAGAGAAGTGAAAAACCAAGATTTCATGTTATAGAATTTGAGTTACGTCCAAATCAAATTTCCAAATAGTCGCCGTAGAATCGTTTATCGAACATAACGGTTTATTCGATATAACTGGATATTGGTTTCGAATTTAGACAAGGTTCTTTTGAGGGGTAGTGATAATTTAATTTTTAGAATTTTACTGTAATTTTTAATTAATTAAATAAACAACTTTTTATTTGGAGTATTGTGCACCCTATATCAATATTTTGGGGTTTCAAAATATGAATCAACCTACCGATATTATTATATTTTTGGGATCGTGGCACCTCGTTGGACAAGACTATATTTTTTCTTCTGTCTGTAGGCAACACGAATATGAACGAAATCTTACAATAGGATACCGTTATTAAATATCTAATATAAAACAAAACGTCAAGTCATAACAAATTAAAAATCTTAATAACCCATTTCCCTAAGAGCGTACAGGTAATGTTCATGCTACCCTGTTCCTGAATTCACTCTCTGCAAAACGAGGAGGAAAAAATATCTAACCTACCCCATACCATATTGCTTTCAAACTAAGCTACCATATACCTTAATAACTAAGTCTTCATACAATATATAAACAACACGAGGCCCCTTCTCTTCATCTATTTAATCGCTTTCTTCTTCCCTCAGCAAACAATCCATCCCTGTTTTCTTCCATTCCAAACCTATCTCCTTTCGTTCTAAGCTCAACAACATAATAAAATAGCCGATCCCGTTTAACAAAAGTAAAACCCGCAAGTATATAAAGTAACCAAAAACCTTCACTGTTCTCGACAGTTTGAAACACTGTGAGCATGAAGATGAAATAGCAAATTTCTGGGCTCGTTGGAAATCACTACTGCAAGCTTCACACTCGTGTATCTTGTATTGGGGCGAACATTTTCTGCTGCTATTCGGAACAGCGTGGAAATGCAGCGGAAGTGAGGGCGCAGCAGTCGAGTTCGATGGTGAGTGGGCATGCAATGGTGGCAGGGTCTGATGTCAAGCTAGCAAGGTGGCGGTTCAGAGTACTGGAGGAAATTTTGTCGGCAAAGAGGGGCTGTTATGAAGACTGTAGTCGGCCTCATGGTGGTGCGTTTCAGTGGAGCGGTGTTCGGTGAAGTTCGGCGGGCCGATAGGTTGATGCGTGAGTGGTAGTGATGGAATATGAAGTGTAATACAAGTGAGGACCAGAAGATGAGTGTATGAAGGTTATAAGTGCAAATCATTGGGTTAGTGTATGGGTTAATATGAGTGTGCAGGTTAAAATGGAAGAAGCAAAATAACGTGATGATGAGACTTGAAGTTAGAGTGGATGGGATGGTTTCTAGGACCTGAAGGAAGAAAATAATGGAGAGTACATGGAGCAGGCTCGGTGGGTACGAGCATGAAGGGAATGTAGTGGAATAAGTGGTGTGCATCTATGCACATGCGGGTTTATTTGCAAGCCGTAAGATATGAAAAGGGGTATTTTTGATAATACTGTTTTTGTTATTATGGCAAGTGGGATGAAATAGAGGGGGTTATACGTGTAACATGGAGGAGCAAGAATGTTGAAATGAGGGTGGGCGAATGGAAACACATGCAGTAGGGTGATGGACCAATAATTTATGGTGAGAAAAAATATATAAAGAAAGGGTTCGTGAGTTTTTAAATACCTGAACAAAGGGGAATGCGTTTGCCTGGGGATAGTGGGATTAAATCAGGATTTATGAAAGAGGAGTATGCTGTGCAAACGGTGATGGAAAGTTTGGCGGTGTAGTAGAGGTGTTGTGAAGATGGACAGAACTTGAGGTCTGAGGAGTTTTTTCACGGGAGTTGTGTATTTTCTTTTCTCATGAGATGGCAAAAAGAGACGGGTAGGTTAAATGACGTCAATGGTGAAAAAGGGTTTTCACCAGTCCACGGTTTTAAACTGGGAGAGCGGTGATCGTTTGACAAAAGCAGCGAAGGCATGTATAGGGACGTTAACGGTGGAGTTGTTGATGAAGTTAAAAGCTGTTGACGCAGCGAGGAAAAGGGGGCGAGTTGTTTTCTTTGGAGAGTGATGATGGGATGAGGAGTTGAGAAAATCATCTATTTGGATGGAGCACAGGCGAAGTGGAGAAATAAAACGCTCGATGAAATCAGCGAACGCAAATCGTTATTTAACGGTTAACGCGCCAAGGTGAGTAAATTCACTAACTCTGATCTACTTTAAAATATTATAATTATATTTTAATGTTGGTTGAATGATGTGTGATGGTCGATTAGGTAGATTACAATTAAATTGGTT
Organism: Allium sativum; assembly: GCA_030737875.1. Classification (NCBI taxonomy): domain Eukaryota; kingdom Viridiplantae; phylum Streptophyta; class Magnoliopsida; order Asparagales; family Amaryllidaceae; genus Allium; species Allium sativum. Next base: position 550,808,438 of record CM060916.1, read on the forward strand.
GAAATATATATATACATATATATATCATTGCATATGTTGAATACTGATTCCATCGATTATAATATTCCTTAGTATGGAATCAGTGTGAATTGTTTGACGAACATCTGTGGATGCATGAGACCGGTTGGAGGAATCCAACCGGATTCCTCGATATTTATATGAACTATTTGTTTTATATGCACTACTTGAACATGAATTACTTTTAAAACCCCGTGTGAATATTGATGTTGAATGAAAATTCAGCATTTGCTTCAATAAATAAATAAAAGATATCGATTAAGAAAGTGGTAACAGTCGACCGTAAACCCATCGTTTTGTTAAGAAGTTGATTGACCGTCAGGCAAATCAACGAACTTAATTATAAAAAATATTTTTTTTTATAATTAAAGAGAAGATTTAGATTTATAATAGAAGTTCTATTATAAACCAGCATTTTAGAGTTCGTTTTATAAAGTAAATATAAACAAATATTTGACATTTAAATAAGTTATTAAGATATAATTATCCTGGGAGTGAATAATTTGGATAATTATTTTAAAGCAAAAAGATAAGAAATATTATTAGATTAATTATATTAATCTAAGGGTAAGAAGTAATTAAAATCAGTTAACGAATTTACTGATGGAATGTAGTTGATTTAATCAACTGGTATTTGGAAAATTGTCTATTAGATTAATTGGTCTTTAATTAATCTAATGAAAATAGTTTAGAAATTAATTAATCAAAATCAATAAGATTTAATTACCCTTTTAATTAATGGAGTTTAAATGATGATTGAACTAATATAATTAGTATAAAGTGAGCAACTAATCTATTCAGATTAATGATGAAGTGAACTGTTCACTCCAGCAATGATAAAGTAAATATTATTTAATTAAATAATTGTTCTTAAATGGATTCCATTTAAGAGGATATTGAAATTATAATAAGATGTTACTTGAGTTAAGTAGAATGTTTCAAAAAGAAAGTAAACCGTCAGAAGACAAAGAACGTCAATAGATCTGGGTAAAGAAGTTATAAATAGAACTGTGAAATGAAGTTAAAGTGAAGAGTAAATGTTTAATATAGACAAACAACCAAGTTTCAAAGAAAGGATATGGTATTATAAAACCATAGTTCAAATTAAACAAGAAAATACGGTCTGATAGATATTATAAGTCATAAGGGATTAGAGTACATACTTATATCTGTGCTAAGGTAAGAACGTTGTCGATCAAGGTCTGAGAGGTAAATAAAATACCCCAACTTGAACGGCTTCATTATTATCGAGGAACGATACCAGTTTGTAACGAAAGAAGATGTCAAGATTAGTATAAAGGGATATAGCAGCGTATGGCAAGTTTTCGAACTATAACGATAAATTAACGCTGTTGACTAGGCTTAAGCATGACTGTTATGTCGAGATTAGTTACAAAGCAGAATATTACAGCGTATGACAAGTCTTGAACTGTAATGATAAATTAACGCTGTTAACCAAACTTAAGCGTGGCTTTTATATATAGCAGCACTTTCTAGGGAATGGAAACAACTTGATTTGAAATCCACTTGTTCTAAAGAAATAATTAACAAGGTTTGTCCAAAGAAATATAAGAAAAGTTTAGAAAAAAGAAATTGGAGAATCGTTTTCAGAAAACAATGACATCATTTCGATGTTCGAAATGTGATTAGAAATAAACCAGTAGGATTTGAAATTATAATTCGGCAATGTCGGATATTATGAAAATAAGTTATTCTTAGGAATTATAATCCGATAGGATAGTTAAGATTTAGGTTTAAACCAATAAATTATAATAGGATATGAAATCAATATGTAGTTATAGACTTGATATTGATTTAACAAGAAGTTGACCTAGAAATAGAGTTTATAAAGTGGAATGGAAATATAAATTATGAAAGAGATTTTGATAAAACAAGATAATGGTATTTATTACTTGAATAATGAATTATTTGATAAAGGTGTTCAAATTTCTATAATAGAAATGATATTCATATTTTATAGTGAAAAATGTTTTAAAGTGAACGCTTGGCAGATTAAAAAGTTTAAAATGAAATTGGAAATATCTTTCCAATATAGTTAGGATATATTATCCAAGTGTGGGAAAATAAAGAACGTGAAAAGAATGGAAATGTTTTGAACATTGATAACGTATATTTCTAGAACATAAGAGAATAAGAGTTTATAATAACTGGAAATGTTTCCACGGAGTATGAAAGGGCTAAAACAGGATTTGAGAAATATCTTGGAAGATATTGGAATTTGAATAATAAAATGAATATTAAATAAAAATTGCCCGTGATTGTATGATGTTTAGTTATACATTAGAATGGATGTTTGTTTCTACTTCGATAGTAAAATAACCGACTATCGAAGTGTTTTGACCATCGTTGTCGATATGGAGAGAACATTTGGATATATTATCTGAAACCACTCCGTATAGGCATAAGCGCTACGAATTATATTATGGTAAGACAATTGAAGACGGAGTAAAATGCAAGGGTCGTCCAGTTCCAATATGGTGCTTTCTGTTTGTCCAGTCCTAGGACAACTTGTATGGACGAGTGTATGAAAGAGTATTTCCAACGATCATGCCGTTGATTTTTACGAATATACCAAGTTGGTGGGGAGAAGGTAACTTCTATTTATTCTACACCCAGTGTGCATTTGTGTAATCAATATGTGATTACGGATTTGACGATGTGGCATTCAAAGTGAATGGTGATCAGATATTCTGAAGATAGACGTAGCCTCTAGCCTCACAACCAGGAAATAACAAAAGCTGGGCTAGGCAGCATGGCTAGTTGGGTCATCCCCAAGCAGGGTGTATTTTCACCGATCTAGAGAAAATTCATATTTATACTTCTTTTCGATTCTGTATCTTCGGATTACAGTTGGATGGCCAACAATCGTGGGTAGAAATATATTCGATACACTCAAGCTAAATGAGTGGTCAGTCATGTGTGGCCGGGTTGCAAGATGTTCTTTTTGAATCCAGGTGTATCCCCTCTAGAGTACACTGAACGAAAGGTGCTCCCATACCTTGTCTGTTGGAATTCCTTCTCCAATAAGCGCCCTGTGGTTTATGATTTTATACTATATATATGTGGAGCGTGAGATGCAAGCGTTCTGCTGTTTGGTTATTTACTTGATTAGACATTATTATAATATCACTGAAGTTTGATATAAAAATTTGTTGGGTTATAGTAAGGTAAAAACCGTCCATGTTTATGTGTGGGCTGGTCTTACTGTTATCTTCTTGTTTTGAAAAGGATTTTCATAGTTAAACAGTATGGTTGGAATTTACTCACACCAGTCCCATGACTGACCCAAAGTTTATTTTGTTTGTTTTCCCTAAACTCTTGGGTGCCCAAATTTGTATGGGCAGTCAAGTGTTTCAGGCTTTGCAGATTCACTTAAAGGAGCTGGAAGCAGAAGGCTTCACCATTAGTTAGTAGAGATTATTTCCACTATAATATATATGAGTTGTACTTTGATATTTTATGTATATACAAATTCATTTTGTGTATTTCAAAGATATGTTATAATACATGTTATTCGTTCCGTTGTGAGATTATTGTTTACTCTATTTCCGATGTTCTTCTTCTTCTATTCTATTAGTTCTATCTTTTCTATCTCATCCTCTAATTTATTTCTATTAATGATCTGAATTTTCGTGCACTTTGAGTTGAATGTGTAGGATATTAGTCATCTCAAATTGGTATGGATTTTCGGGCCATCACAGTTGGTATCAGAGTTGAAGGTTAAGTGATTACCTTGGCTCTGTGGCATAACTCAATAGAGATGGAGTTAGTAATACTCTATACTGAGTTTGTGTGTATATATATGAGCGCGTATTTGTACATCAATATAAAAATGGTTTTATATTACGTTGATTGATCTGTTGAGAGGTATATGAATTTCAGATCAACGCGTTTAGCTGACGTGGTCGATGGGGATTTATAAACGCTTGGATAGAGCAATTCGACACGATATTGTTTTAAAAGCCATGTAAATAAAATAATTTTACCCAAAATATATTTTGATATAAAAGAAATATATATCTTGAGATTATTATTATATATTGGATGTGTGATCATTATTATGATCGAATAAGATTTATAATTGAGCTGGTTATATAAATAACCAATCGAAATATTATATAAGTATAATATACAAAATCAGATGAACTAAATCTGAATTTAAAGCCAGAATTGAAATAAAACTCTAGAAACTTAGAACGTGTTGTAAATAAATTTGGATTAATATAAGGGAATTTTAAAATCCTGGGAGATTTGAAAATTGTTTTCCAAATGCTGTAAAAGATATTTGATGTAATTTCAAAATAAGTATTTGAAAATGAATTTTTGAAAGTAATATATTATTGAACTCACTTTGATTGCTGGAAAATAATTCCGATGATGATCGCGACATCATCGGTGTTCATTTTCGAGTTCTAAGTGGCGAATTACTACTAAAGATTTTGTTTTGAATTGTTTTCAAAAGTTTTGAATTCATTATGATTTCAAACTGATTTGAAATAAAACCCAGGAATTGGAATTCTGAAGGTAAAAGTGGATAAATTAAACAAGGTTAAATAAAAATTGGAACTGAATTGAAGTCGATTAAGTTAAAATTATAGTGAAATAGAATTTAACTTGGTAAGATAATTGATTTAGATTTTGGAATGGAACCGAAATTGGTTATGGAAATGGATTATGAAGTAGGAGTGTGAAACTGAGATTAGAACCGGAGTTGAAATGGAATTTGGCTTGAATATAGGCGAAGGATTGGATTTAAGGATAAGTTGGTTAGAGATCAACATTTGGATTGTACGGGTATATGCTGAATTGATAGAAGATAAGGGAGATAGAGCTGAATGCCAACAGAAAGGTACATTCTTATATTTTATACGAATATATGATTTTTTATGAGTCAGTTTGAATTGGAGAAAGCCAAGAAAGGAAAGTTGTAGTAGTACTGAATGAGCTGTACAGAGTGGATACTGGCGAACTTCTCCGAAAATTTAAGCTGCTAGGAAATTTTTAGAATTTCTGAAAGTATTGGTTAATAAGAAGAAATTAATATTTAATGGATCTAAATTTAGTTGAAACTGAAGATAAGAAGAGAAACAAAGATTTTTAATCTAGCCATAATAGGATTCATACCATTTTTTTTACCTCAGTCATTTCGGGGACGAAATTCTTTTAAGGGGGAAGGAATGTAACGTCCCGTATTTTTATCGGTTTGAATTTGAATATTAATATCAGTTTAAATATTTGATTTGTAATATAAATGGATTTATATATTAATTGAAACGAAGTTGAACATATAAAAATATATATTAAATATAATCGAGCCCGTAATATCGCGGCAGTTCGTAATTTAACATTTTGAACTTCAACTGAGTATACAGGACCCGTTATTAGTCGGATTTCTTCGAGACAAGAAATGTTGGAATCTGTTGAACTGTATTTTTCTAACTGAAGTGAAAAACCAAGATTTCGTGTTACAGATTTTGAGTTACGTCCAAATCAAATTTCCAAATAGTCGATGTAGAATCGTTTATTAACCATAACAGTTTATTCGATATAACTAGATATTGGTTTCGAATTTAGACAAGGTTCTTTTGAGAGGTAGTGGTAATTTAATTTTTAGAATTTTACTGTAATTTTTAATTAATTAAATAAACAACTTTTTATTTGGAGTATTGTGCACCTTGTATCAATATTTTTGGGGTTTCAAAATATGAATCAACCTACTGATATTATTATATTTTTGGGATCATGGCACCTCATTGGACAAGACTATATTTTTACTTCTGTCTATAGGCAACACGAATATGAACGAAATCTTACAATATTATACCGTTATTAAATATATAATATAAAACAAAACGTCAAGTCATAACAAATTAAAAATCTTAATAACCCATTTCCCTAAGAGCCTATACGTATTGTTCATGCTACCCTATTCCTGAATTCACTCTCTGCAAAACGAGGAGGAAAAAATATCTAACCTACCCCATACCATATCGCTTTCGAACTAAGCTACCATATACCTTAATAACTAAGTCTTCATACAATATATAAACAACATGAGGCCCCTTCTCTTCTTCTATTTAATCGCTTTCTTCTTCCCTCAGCAAACAATCCATTCCTGTTTTCTTCCATTTCAAACCTGTCTCCTTTCATTCTAAGCTCAACAACATAAGAAAACAGCCGATCCCGTTTAACAAAAGTAAAACCCGCAAGTATATAAAGTAACAAAAAACCTTCACTATTCTCGACAGTTTGAAACACTGTGAGCTTGAAGACGAAATAGCAAATTTCTGGGCTCGTTGGAAATCACCATTGCAAGCTTCACACTCGTGTATCTTGTATTGGGGCGAACATTTTCTACTGCTGTTCGGAACAGCGTGGAAATGCAGCGGAAGTGAGGGCGTAGCAGTCGAGTTCGACAGTGAGTGGGCATGCAATGGTGGCAGGGTCTGATGTCAAGCTAGCAAGGTGGCGGTTCGGAGTACTGGAGGAGATTTTGTCGGCGAAGAGGGGCTGTTATGAAGAATGTAGTCGGCCTCATGGTGGTGCGTTTCAGTGGAGCGGAGTTCGGTGAAGTTCGGCAGGCCGATAGGTTGACGCGTGAGTGGTAGTGATGGAATATGAAGTGTAATACAAGTGAGGACCAGAAGATGAGTGTATGAAGGTTATAAGTGCAAATCATTGGGTTAGTATATGGGTTAATATGAGTGTGCGGGGTTAAAATGGAAGAAGCAAAATAAGGTGACGATGAGACTTGAAGTTGGAGTGGATGAGATGGTTTCTAGGACTAGAAGGAAGAAAATAATGGGGAGTACGTGGAGCAGGCTCGGTGGGTACGAGCATGAAGGGAATGTAGTGGAGCAAGTGGTGTGCATCTATGCACATGCGGGTTTATTTGCAAGCCGTAAGGTATGAAAAGGGGTATTTTTGATAATACTGTTTTTGTTATTATAGCAAATGGGATGAAATAAAGGGGGTTATACGTGTAACATGGAGGAGCAGGAATGTTGAAATGAGGGTGGGCGAATGGAAACACATGCAGTAGGGTGATGGACCAATACTTTATGGTGAGAAAAAATATATAAAGAAAGGGTTCGTGAGTTCTTAAATACCTGAACTAAGGGGAATGCGTTTGCCTGGGGATAGTGGGATTGAATCAGGATTTATGGAAGAGGAGTATGCTGTGCAAACGGTGATGGAAAATTTGGCGGTGTAGTAGAGGTGTTGTGAAGATGGATGGAACTTGAGGTCTAAGGAGTTTTGTCAGGGGAGTTGTGTATTATCTTTTCTCATGAGATGGCAAAAAGAGACGGGTAGGTTAAATGGCGTCAATGGTAGAGAAGGGTTTTCACCAGTCCACGGTTTTAAACTGGGAGAGCGATGATCGTTTGACAAAAGCAGCGAAGGCATGTATAGGGACGTTAACGGTGGAGTTGTTGATGAAGTTAAAAGCTGTTGACGCAGCGAGGAAAAGGGGGCGAGTTGTTTTCTTTGGAGAGTGATGATGGGATGAGGAGTTGAGAAAATCATCTATTTGGATGGAGCACAGGCGAAGTGGAGAAATAAAACGCTCGATGAAATCAGCGAACGCAAATCGTTATTTAACGGTTAACGCGCCAAGGTGAGTAAATTCACTAACTCTGATCTACTTTAAAATATTATAATTATATTTTAATGTTGGTTGAATGATGTGTGATGGTCGATTAGGTAGATTACAATTAAATTGGTTGAAATATATATATACATATATATATATCATTGCATATGTTGAATACTGATTCCATCGATTATAATATTCCTTAGTATGGAATCAGTGTGAATTGTTTGACGAACATCTGTGGATGCAAGAGACCGGTTGGAGGAATCCAACCGGATTCCTCGATATTTATATGAACTATTTGTTTTATATGCACTACTTGAACATGAATTACTTTTAAAACCCCGTGTGAATATTGATGTTGAATGAAAATTCAGCATTTGCTTCAATAAATAAATAAAAGATATCGATTAAGAAAGTGGTAACAGTCGACCGTAAACCCATCGTTTTGTTAAGAAGTTGATTGACCGTCAGGCAAATCAACGAACTTAATTATAAAAAATATTTTTTTTTATAATTAAAGAGAAGATTTAGATTTATAATAGAAGTTCTATTATAAACCAGCATTTTAGAGTTCGTTTTATAAAGTAAATATAAACAAATATTTGACATTTAAATAAGTTATTAAGATATAATTATCCTGGGAGTGAATAATTTGGATAATTATTTTAAAGCAAAAAGATAAGAAATATTATTAGATTAATTATATTAATCTAAGGGTAAGAAGTAATTAAAATCAGTTAACGAATTTACTGATGGAATGAAGTTGATTTAATCAACTGGTATTTGGAAAATTGTCTATTAGATTAATTGGTCTTTAATTAATCTAATGAAAATAGTTTAGAAATTAATTAATCAAAATCAATAAGATTTAATTACCCTTTTAATTAATGGAGTTTAAATGATGATTGAACTAATATAATTAGTATAAAGTGAGCAACTAATCTATTCAGATTAATGATGAAGTGAACTGTTCACTCCAGCAATGATAAAGTAAATATTATTTAATTAAATAATTGTTCTTAAATGGATTCCATTTAAGAGGATATTGAAATTATAATAAGATGTTACTTGAATTAAGTAGAATTTTTCCAAAAGAAAGTAAACCGTCAGAAGACAAAGAACGTCAATAGATCTGGGTAAAGAAGTTATAAATAGAACTGTGAAATGAAGTTAAAGTGAAGAGTAAATGTTTAATATAGACAAACAACCAAGTTTCAAAGAAAGAATATGGTATTATAAAACCATAGTTCAAATTAAACAAGAAAATACGGTCTGATAGATATTATAAGTCATAAGGGATTAGAGTACAGACTTATATCTGTGCTAAGGTAAGAACGTTGTCGATCAAGGTCTGAGAGGTAAATAAAATACCCCAACTTGAACGGCTTCATTATTATCGAGGAACGATATCAGTTTGTAACGAAAGAAGATGTCAAGATTAGCATAAAGGGATATAGCAACGTATGGCAAGTTTTCGAACTATAACGATAAATTAACGCTGTTGACTAGGCTTAAGCGTGATTGTTATGTCAAGATTAGTTATAAAGGAGAATATTACAGCGTATGACAAGTTTTGAACTGTAATGATAAATTAACGTTGTTAACCAAACTTAAGCGTGGCTTTTATATATATCAGCACTTCCTAGGGAATGGAAACAGTTTGATTTGAAATCCACTTGTTCTAAAGAAATAATTAACGAGGTTTGTCCAAAGAAATATAAGAAAAGTTTAGAAAAAAGAAATTGGAGAATCGTTTTCAGAAAACGATGACATCATTTCGATATTCGAAATGTGATTAGAAATAAACCAGTAGGATTTGAAATTATAATTCGGCAAGTCGAATATTATGAAAATAAGTTATTCTTAGGAATTATAATCCAGTAGGATAGTTAAGATTTATGTGACGGCCTGGAATTTCGCTCGATCCGAATCAGTCGTTAAACCGATCTAGACCGTTCGAAACCCCTGATCGTTTGAGAACAGGACAAATCAGAACGCAGACGGAAGAACATTTCATTGTTATTACAACAATTCCATCAGATACAAGAATATACAGAGTATAAATGAATAAATTACATTCGATAAATATCAGAGATTACAATAAATTACATAGCAGCGGAAAATAATATAAAGCACAACTGAAGATGATATACGGATACAGAGCTTTCCGGATATCATTCCAGCTGTAAACCAGGATCCTATGAATATAAATCTACAAAACCAAAACTACTAGCTGCCCGTGTCGAAAATAAGGGCACCCAGAGTTTAGGTTGAAACAATAAACTCCAGGTCAGTCATGTGACTGGTGTTAGAACTAAAATAGAATACCAGTGCATAGAATAAACAGCGCAATGCTTTTTCGAAAAATGAAGCTAATATAAGACCCAGGTCCCATCATACAATGCAACGCAAGCCGGAGGATAGCGTTTTCCCTTATAATAGCCAAACATGCTTGGTACGTTTAAAACAAATCATTTGATACTATAATAAGTGTATAGTGTCAAAACAATTTCAATCATAAATATAAATCATAGACGGCATGGGTACCATATATCTTGTCGCCATACTGGTTCTACAATTAAAACCGCAATATCACGTATTGGAAATTGGATTTCCATCATGAGTCGAGGCAAGGGGCAAGCTCCTCTCCGCTTTCGAGACACTCTAGCAAATGTCTCAGGGCTACGCACTCTGGGCAACCCTTGGATCTTCAGGGCCGGTCCTCTCTTACGTTTGAGGATTGGCAATTCCTGAACACACGTTTCCCGGTCCTTACAGACCTAAAATCGAGGCGCCTCATCCAACAACCACATAGGTGAAAAGTATATAAATGTCAGGGCTGGTAAGTCACTGACACCACCAAAGCTAGAAAGAAACGTCGTGCTCTCCCTGCAGTCCTTATCCCGTTTTTAACTCATACCGAGTTGTGAGGCTCGCGAATTCACGTTATACACAAAGCTACGCCACAAAGGCCGTGCTTTGATCATCAACCACAAGACTTTGGTTTTCAACAGAAGCCTTGATCCATGCAACTCAACGTGCCACACAGGCGATTCATGCCATGCGATTGATATCTATCGATATATAACCTCTAAGCTCGTACGTCTCAGAGAAGGGCGTTAAGCAAGAGAATAAATTCTCCGCTGCCAAACAGATATATATTTAGCAGAAATCAATCAACATAGAATAAAATCCAATGTCAGACACACAATCCATTTACAAGTTCGTTCTGGGTCTGAACGAAATCGGAGGCACTTTCCTCGCATATCCATCGATCTCCAAGTACGTCTGGACGACCACCAACTGATTCCCTCATCTTGGGTGTACAGCCCAATCAAGATCATCAGTAATCACCCAAACGATGTGAAGACTTCCGGTCTTCGACCACCGTCTTCATCTTCGGCATATCGTCGAATCGGTTATTCAGAATGGGTATAAACCCGGCCTTTCCGAACAACCCGCGTATATTAAAAAAAAATGATACACAAACACAACATACGCCTCATTCCAATTCATTAGTCACTAACCGTAAATCAGTAAGAGAGCAATTCCCCAAATATTAACCCCGAAGGCCGAAACCAACATCAGATCAATACCCAGGAAACCATTCTTCTTAAATAACCTACAGCTAGTTTCTAAATCTCAATTCTTAGGGAAAGGTTCCCATTAATTTTATCCAAGATAAATTCTTTAAAATTTATTCTTTAATCTTCCATTGGACGTCGTATCAAACCAAATTATGGTTTTTCCAAACTAGTCGAGATTAGCGAACCACACCGAATTAATTATTTATTTTATTTCCCAATCCCAACCTATTCATCCCATGAAGCAAAACTGGTAATACTCCATATTTAACACCACAGTGTTGTCGGTAAATTTAATTACCATTCCACGTTAAAATCTAATTAAAGATTTAACTATCGCTTTGGAGCAAAACAGGTGATACTCCATTCTCGCTCAATTTCTAAATTTGATAATTTAGATTATCAATTCACATATCAATCTAATTGCAGATTCACTAAAACTCCTTTTACTGGGTTAAAGAACTAATGTCATTTGAAACACAGTTCACGACAAACCCAAATCACATTCTAATTATTTTCGGGTCAAAGAACAAGTGTTATTTAAAACACCCTTCACGATAAACCCACAAATCAATTCTATTTAAAACCCATTTCAAATCCAATTTATTTATTTAAAAATAAATGGGTTTTAATATTAGTTCAAAACTAGTTCATTTCGATAAAAATCTATTTTTATATTTTCAAATATGGAGTTTTTCATCCCAATTTTTCCCAAATCATTTCCTATGATTTTACCCAAATTATTACTATTTTTAATAATTTTATCAAGGCCCGTACAGTCGATTTCCATCAACGGCCATCGAACTGCACTTACAGCGACCATTTCCAAATTTGATTCGGACGTATCTCCAAATCCAACAGTTAGATTTCAAATTTCTAATATTCGTTAGAAAGCTCTTCTCGATACGAACCCAACGGTTCCGGTTTTAGGAGAATCCGACGTTCGGATCTCCCGTAATGTCCGTTCGAAGTCAATGGTCGAAATTTACGAACTGCCGCGGCGCAGCGCGTTCTATTCAGGCCATTATATTTTATATATAATATATATTTCGTCGATTTCTGTTTAAAACAAACTATATAAATAGTTTTAAATTCGTTTTAAAAACAATTTCTACTTCCATTTCAAATTCAAATCAAAATTGAATCTTCCCTTATAAATTCGTTTTAAATTCAATTCAATTCAATTCAAATTTCAATTCAATTTGAATTCATTTCAAGTCGATTTTTATTCTATTTCAATTCGTTTTCAATTCAATTCGAATTCGTTTTATATTCAATTCAATTCGAATTCGTTATATATTCAATTCAATTCGAATTCGTTATATATTCAATTCGAATTCGTTATATATTCAATTCAATTCGAATTCGTTATATATTCAATTCAATTACATAAAAACGAATATAATCGATATAAATATCGTTCGCGTCAAAATAGCGCATCTCTAATCAACACGGCTTTATATATTTCAATAATTCCGTTATTCTATTCAACAAATGAATATTTATTCTATTCAATACATGAATCTATATTTTTGTCAACACATGACTAATCTCAACGGATGAGTACTGTCCACGTGTGACTATTTTTGTTATTTAATATATTTTATAAAAATTATGGTATCTATCGTTTGATTTAAAATCAGACTCCAACCGTAAACTAGTAAGAGAACGATTCCCTGAATATTAACCCCGAAGGCCGAAACCAACATCAGATCAATATCCAGGAGACCACTCATCTTATCTATTTTCCAGTTAGTTTCTAATTTCATATATGATAAAGATGTGAATTTTATTGTTAAAATATTTCGTTCAGCACATGACTAATCTCAACGGATGAGTATTGTCAACACATGAACCTATATTTTATAATATAAAGATGTAAATTTTATTGTTAAAATATTTCGTTCAACACATGACTAATCTCAACGGATGAGTACTGTCAACACATGAACCTTTATTTTATAATATTCTTTCTTTTCTAAATTGGAATGAGGCCCAATCAATTACCATATAAAGTTAATTATACGGATTCCATACAACACATGTATATAATAGCAACGATAAATAATCAACCATCATCCAAAGTGCACTACACTGGATAAGCATCAAATATAGCTATCTAACGCTTATAACAGCCTGTCAATCAATCGATCGACAAACAACTAATTATTGGGATTAGTGTATGTTGTATTTTATCCCAATACCCGTGTGGGGTTTCAAATCAACAAACACAGATTTTTATTTGTGCAGTTGGGCGATGTGTAAAATTTATCGTCTCAATCAATATCCTTCAAATAGGTGTACATAAACAAACCGTCCGGTTTGTAAATGAATATTTATTTATTCACATTCACGTTAAAAATTATGTTTTTAACGATAATTAATTTATTTCAACACATGAGTATATTTCATTATCTATTTCACATCAACTTCACAAACAAGCCATCCATGGTCTGTGGATGACGGGTGTCGGGTGCTACTAAACACCATCTGCATCCTAGCATATATTATAATATAACTAGAAAAAGAGATTGAAGAGTGAGAAATTCTCACCGATAGCTATTCCAACTTCACGACACTTCTTATGTAGGGAATCATCACTGTTCTCGTCTTTTGTCACTTTCCTTGCCCGTAGCCACTACATATATAAAAATCACATTTTTATTTCGCTATTCAATATATAAAAATCGAATTTTTACTTCGCTATTCAATATATAAAAATCGAATTTTTACTTCGCTATTCAATATATAAAAATCGAATTTTTACTTCGCTATTCAATATATAAAAATCGAATTTTTACTTCGCTATTCAATATATAAAAATCGCTATTCAATATATAAAAATCAAATTTTTACTTCGCTATTCAATATATAAAAATCGAATTTTTACTTCGCTATTCAATATATAAAAATCGATTTTTTACTTCGCTATTCAATATATAAAAATCGAATTTTTACTTCGCTATTCAATAAATAAAAATCGAATTTTTACTTCGCTATTCAATATATAAAAATCGAATTTTTACTTCGCTATTCAATATATAAAAATCGAATTTTTACTTCGCTATTCAATATATAAAAATCGAATTTTTTACTTCGCTATTCAATATATAAAAATCGAATTTTTACTTCGCTATTCAATATATAAAAATCCCATTTTTACACCGCTACTATATAGATAAAAATTCTATTTTTACACTGCTATTCTCTATATAAAGATTTCGCCTTTCTACCTATTAAAATATCATCTTTTTATATCCTACCATATAAAGATCACATCTTTATTATCTATATAACATGAAAATTATATTTTCAACCTTTACATGCGATAAAAATTATATTTTTAACCTTTCTATATAATAAAAATTATATTTTTACGCCTTCTATAAATTAAAAATCGAATTTTTATCCTTTCTAAACTATAAAAATTATAGTTTTAACCTTTCTATATTATTAAAAATCGATCTTTTATATTCGCCTTCAAGATGATAAAAATCGTATTTCTACTTTAATTTCATATTTAAAAATTGTATCCTCTTACATATAAAAATCAAAACCTTTCTTCTATAAAAATCTAATTTTTTATTCGTTATTCATAAGTCTAAAAATCGAACTTTCTTTGTTTTAAAATTTCAAACTTTCCTATAATAAAAATATTAACTTTACATCCTTAAAAATCAAAACTTATATACTTATGAAAAATCAGAACTTTCTATGCTTTTATAACTAGGTAAGATCAGTTTTTATCCACTAAAGAAATCAGTCTTCATAAAAAAAAATACTTACTGGGTTCAAATCGGACGAAGGGGGAAAAGAGAAGGAGGTAGGAGGGGGTGCTGGGGACCCGCGGCGCCTGTCAGGGGGGCGTTGCGGTGTTAGGGTTTCGCCGTGGGGCTTCGGGGTAGGCTGCGTCTCGATTTGAGGTGGAGTAGAGAGGAGAGAGAGAAGCGACAGAAGGGGGGGGGGGACCGGAGCAGCGGTGGGGATGGCGGTCGGAGGCGGCGCGCGATGGTGGTGGAGGGGCGACGAGGTCTCGCGTTTTCTATTTTTTTTTCTTTTCTGAAATGAATTCGAACGGGGGGGGGGGGGGGGGGGCAGAGATAAAGGGATAAGGGTTTATTTTATTTTATTATTTTAGTTTCAAAAAAGTTGACTTTTACATACGACCTCTAAACGAGGCTCACCGCCTGTCGTCCATAGCGTTTTACTTATATTCCGAACACAATGGGATATGTATCGCAAGCTGATTCGATCGTTAAAATCAGTTTTCGTCAAATTTACATTTAAATCACTATATTGAATTTTAAACGTACATTTCATATTACCGGGGTCACATACTAACTCGATAAATCCCAGAAAAATATTTTCTAGCTTCGCACTGACGATAAGGTCCTAACAAAACTAATTTCGTCGAATTCTGAGATCGTTGGAAAAATGGCCATTTTCCAGTCGATTAAATTCAACTGAAATAGGTCAAACGCGTTTTCCTTAGCCACGCTCACATATTGATTCGAAAAATTATGAAAATTGGAATCTATCAATAACTTGACATCACGGACCCAACAAAAGTGGTTTCGTCGAAATCCGAGGTCGTTTGCAAAATTCCTCTTTTTAAGGGCCTGAATTCCATAGCGACTATTCAGAATTTTCAACTGGACATATCTTTTGATTCCCGCTATGAAATCTCAATTTTCCGGATTCGTTGGAAAGATATTCTCAATTAGATCCTAATGTTTCTGGTTTCACTAAAATCTGGTTTGTTTTGCACCCGGTATGTTCAATTGAAGTTTGAAATCGAATTATCGAACTACAGGCCATTTTCAATTCCTTTGATAATTATATATAATTATTTATATTCTAACGACGACGCATATAGATATATATGTTCTAATCCTTTTTAAAAATAAATTTCTTGTCGATATTATTTAAAATAATATATTTTAAATATTCAAAATTCGCTAAAATTGCCAAAATAAAAATTTTAAATTGGCTCGCATTTCCGGGTTATTACAATCTCTCCCACTTAAAACTTTTCGTCCTCGAAAAGGAACGAAGCCGAAAGTTGTTTAACAATTCAACTCAACTTCCAGTATTTTGATTACGGCTTAAGTTCTTCAACTTTTCAAATTTTTCAAAAATTTGGCTAACACCCTAAATTTTCGAAAAATTTCGCCATAACCTCCCCTGCACCGGGAGCAACGGGAAAATCCCGAAATTGCCATATAGGCCTTCTGATCTCCAAAAGAAAAAGAAAAAGCCAAGCGGCTAGCCAATCGGCTCATAAAATCATCATCACCCAAACAAAACAGTAAATTATAGTAAATATGTACCTATTTGTCGGGCAAACAAATTTTATTCTCTGCTCTAGCCTCCTTGCTATGACCTGTTCAAGGTAAGTACATGTACATGCAAGCAAATGCGACCAATTTTCAATACAGTTCAATATTTGATTCTATTAGGCATAATGGTTCAAAAATTATCAAACAACTAAACAAACAACACAAACATCAATCAATTAGTGGATTAACGTTTCAAATTCATAAATTTGATATATAGTCAAAAATCATGTTTTTGATGCCAAATCACAACAAATAAATCTATCTATATAGGTTTTGGTTCTCACACCAGTCTAGTGGAAATATATAGATATCACACCTTCGAAACACGAGCATAAATATTGATGATGTCATGACAATTATCAGTACCATCTCCGGGCGACTAGAATGTGATTCTATATCTATCCAGTATATTAAAACTTCGAATATACGTTCATGACGTGTATATGCAAAATCTTTATATATTGGATTGTCCAAATTCAAAATAAATAAATATTCAAATACGTATACTTGAATTTAACTTTCAAAACAAAGTTTGTTTTCAAATTTTTATTTTAAAAATATACTCTTCACACTCGTTCTAGGATACTACTGATCCTATCTCTAACGAGTCATTCTAATTGGATATTACTAATCCAATATCTGATGAATTCTTTCGTATGGTTCTAATGTGTCTTGTTCTCGAGCTCTGTAAACCAAAGCTCTTATACCAAATGTGACGGCCTGGAATTTTGCTCGATCTGAATCAGTCGTTAAACCGATCTAGACCGTTCGAAACCCCTGATCGTTTGAGAACAGGACAAATCAGAACGCAGACGGAAGAACATTTCATTGTTATTACAACAATTCCATAAGATACAAGAATATACAAAGTATAAATGAATAAATTACATTCGATAAATATCAGAGATTACAATAAATTACATAGCAGCGGAAAATAATATAAAGCACAACTGAAGGTGATATACGGATACAGAGCTTTTCGGATATCATTCAGGTGTAAACCAGGATCCTGTGAATATAAATTTGCAAAACCAAAACTACTAGCCGCCCGTGTCGAAAATAAGGGCACTCAGAGTTTAGGTTAAAACAATAAACTCCAGGTCAGTCATGTGACTGGTGTGAGAACTAAAACAGTTATTTAAAACTTTACTTTAAAAAAGAGTAATTCAAGGGACCACGCCGTATAACATGGAACGGGTTTCCTCCCAAGAATACCAGTGCATAGAATAAACAACGCAATGCTTTTTCGAAAAATGAAGCTATTATAAGACCCAGGTCCCATCACACAATGCAACGCAAGCCGGAGGATAGCGTTTTCCCTTATAATAGCCAAACATGCTTGGTACGTTTAAAACAAATCATTTGATACTATAATAAGTGTATAGTGTCAAAACAATTTCAATCATAAATATAAATCATAGACGGCATGGGTACCATATATCATGTCGCCATACTAGTTCTACAATTAAAACCGCAATACACGTATTGGAAATTGGATTTCCGTCATGAGTCGAGGCAAGGGGCAAGCTCCTCTCCGCTTTCGAGACACTCTAGCAAATGTCTCAGGGCTACGCACTCTGGGCAACCCTTGGATCTTCAGGGCCGGTCCTCTCTTACATTTGAGGATTGGCAATTCCTGAACACACGTTTCCCGGTCCTTACAGACCTAAAATCGAGGCGCCTCATCCAACAACCACATAGGTGAAAAGTATATAAATGTCAGGGTTGGTAAGTCATTGACACCACCAAAGCTAGAAAGAAACGTCGTGCTCTCCCTGCAGTCCTTATCCCGTTTTTAACTCATACCGAGGTGTGAGGCTCGCGAATTCGCGTTATACACAAAGCTACGCCACAAAGGCCGTGCTTTGATCATCAACCACAAGACTTTGCTTTTAAACAGAAGCCTTGATCCATGCAACTCAGCGTGCCACACAGGCGATTCATGCCATGCGATTGATATCTATCGATATATAACCTCTAAGCTCGTACGTCTCAGAGAAGGGCGTTAAGCAAGAGAATAAATTCTCCACTGCCAAACAGATATATATTTAACAGAAATCAATCAACATAGAATAAAATCCAATGTCAGGCACACAATCCATTTACAAGTTTGTTCTGGGTCTGAACGAAACCGGAGGCACTTTCCTCGCATATCCATCGATCTCCAAGTACGTCTGGACGCCACCAACTGATTCCCTCATCTTGGGTGTACAGCCCAATCAAGATCATCAGTAATCACCCAAACGATGTGAAGACTTCCGGTCTTCGACCACCGTCTTCATCTTCGACATATCGTTGAATCGGTTATTCAGAATGGGTATAAACCCGGACTTTCCGAACAACCCGCGTATATTAAAAACAAATGTTACACAAACACAACATACGCCTCATTCCAATTCATCGGTCATTAACCGCAAATTAGCAAGAGAACAATTCCCCAAATATTAACCCCGAAGGCCGAAACCAACATCAGATCAATACCCAGGAAACCATTCTTCTTAACTAACCTACAGCTAGTTTCTAAATCTCAATTCTTAGGGAAAGGTTCCCATTAATTTTATCCAAGATAAATTCTTTAAAATTTATTCTTTAATCTTCCATTGGACGTCGTATCAAACCAAATTATGGTTTTTCCAAACTAGTCGAGATTAGCGAACCACACCGAAGTAATTATTTATTTTATTTCCCAATCCCAACCTATTCATCCCATGAAGCAAAACTGGTAATACTCCATATTTAACACCACAGTGTTGTCGGTAAATTTAATTACCATTCCACGTTAAAATCTAATTAAAGATTTAACTATCGCTTTGGAGCAAAACTGGTGATACTCCATTCTCACTCAATTTCTAAATTTGATAATTTAGATTATCAATTCACATTTCAATCTAATTGCAGATTCATTAAAACTCCTTTTACTGGGTTAAAGAACTAATGTCATTTAAAACACAGTTCACGACAAACCCAAATCACATTCTAATTATTTTCGGGTCAAAGAACAAGTGTTATTTAAAACACCCTTCACGATAAACCCACAAATCAATTCTATTTAAAACCCATTTCAAATCCAATTTATTTATTTAAAAATAAATGGGTTTTAATATTAGTTCAAAACTAGTTCATTTCGATAAAAATCTATTTTTATCTTTTCAAATATGGAGTTTTTCATCCCAATTTTTCCCAAATCATTTCCTATGATTTTACCCAAATTATTACTATTTTTAATAATTTTATCAAGGCCCGTATAGTCGATTTCCATCAACGGCCATCGAACTGCACTTACAACGACCTTTTCCAAATTTGATTCGGACGTATCTCCAAATCCAACCATTAGATTTCAAATTTCTAATATTCTTTAGAAAGCTCTTCTCGATACGAACCCAATGGTTCCGGTTTTAGGAGAATCCGACGGTCGGATCTCCCGTAATGTCCGTTCGAAGTCAATGGTCGAAATTTACGAACTGCCGCGGCGCGGCGCGTTCTATTCAGGCCATTATATTTTATGTATAATATATATTTCGTCGATTTCTGTTTAAAACAAACTTTATAAATAGTTTTAAATTCGTTTTAAAAACAATTTCTACTTCCATTTCAAATTCAAATCAAAATTGAATCTTCCCTTATAAATTCATTTTAAATTCAATTCAATTCAAATTTTAATTCAATTTGAATTCATTTCAAGTCAATTTTTATTCTATTTCAATTCATTTTCAATTCAATTCGAATTCGTTTTATATTCAATTCAATTCGAATTCGTTATATATTCAATTCAATTCGAATTCGTTATATATTCAATTCAATTCGAATTCGTTATATATTCAATTCAATTCGAATTCGTTATATATTCAATTCAATTACATAAAAACGAATATAATCGATATAAATATCGTTCGCGTCAAAATAGCGCATCTCTAATCAACACGGCTTTATATATTTCAATAATTCCTTTATTCTATTCAACAAATGAATATTTATTCTATTCAATACATGAATCTATATTTTTGTCAACACATGACTAATCTCAACGGATGAGTACTGTCCACGTGTGACTATTTTTGTTATTTAATATATTTTATAAAAATTATGGTATCTATCGTTTGATTTAAAATCAGACTCCAACCGTAAACTAGTAAGAGAACGATTCCCTGAATATTAACCCCGAAGGCCGAAATCAACATCAGATCAATATCCAGGAGACCACTCATCTTATCTATTTTCCAGTTAGTTTCTAATTTCATATATGATAAAGATGTGAATTTTATTGTTAAAATATTTCGTTCAATGACTAATCTCAACGGATGAGTACTGTCAACACATGAACCTATATTTTATAATATAAAGATGTAAATTTTATTGTTAAAATATTTCGTTCAACACATGACTAATCTCAACGGATGAGTACTGTCAACACATGAACCATTATTTTATAATATTCTTTCTTTTCTAAATTGGAATGAGGCCCAATCAATTACCATATAAAGTTAATTATACGGATTCCATACAACACATGTATATAATAGCAACGATAAATAATCAACCATCATCCAAAGTGCACTACACTGTATAAGCATCAAATATAGATATCTAACGCTTATAATAGCCTGTCAATCAATCGATCGACAAACAACTAATTATTGGGATTAGTGTATGTTGTATTTTATCCCAATACCCGTGTGGGGTTTCAAATCAACAAACACAGATTTTTATTTGTGCAGTTGGGCGATGTGTAAAATTTATCGTCCCAATCAATATCCTTCAAATAGGTGTACATAAACAAACCGTCCGGTTTGTAAATGAATATTTATTTATTCACATTCACATTAAAAATTATGTTTTTAACGATAATTAATTTATTTCAACACATGAATATATTTCATTATCTATTTCACATCAACTTCACAAACAATTTTCACAACACATCAATCAAACAAACAAGCCATCCATGGTCTGTGGATGACGGGTGTCGGGTGCTACTAAACACCGTCTGCATCCTAGCATATATTATAATATAACTAGAAAAAGAGATTGAAGAGTGAGAAATTCTCACCGATAGCTATTCCAACTCCACGACACTTCTTATGTAGGGAATCATCACTGTTCTTGTCTTTTGTCACTTTCCTTGCCCGTTGCCACTACATATATAAAAATCACATTTTTATTTCGCTATTCAATATATAAAAATCGAATTTTTACTTCGCTATTCAATATATAAAAATCGAATTTTTACTTTGCTATTCAATATATAAAAATCGAATTTTTACTTCGCTATTCAATATATAAAAATCGAATTTTTACTTCGCTATTCAATATATAAAAATCGAATTTTTACTTCACTATTCAATATATAAAAATCGAATTTTTACTTCGCTATTCAATATATAAAAATCGAATTTTTACTTCGTTATTCAATATATAAAAATCGAATTTTTACTTCGCTATTCAATATATAAAAATCTAATTTTTACTTCGATATTCAATATATAAAAATCGAATTTTTACTTCGCTATTCAATATATAAAAATCAAATTTTTACTTCGCTATTCAATATATAAAAATCGAATTTTTACTTCGCTATTCAATATATAAAAATCCCATTTTTACAACGCTACTATATAGATAAAAATTCTATTTTTACACTGCTATTCTCTAGATAAAGATTTCGCCTTTCTACCTATTAAAATATCGTCTTTTTATATCCTACCATATAAAGATCACATCTTTATTATCTATATAATATGAAAATTATATTTTCAACCTTTACATGCGATAAAAAATATATTTTTAACCTTTCTATATAATAAAAATTATATTTTTACGCCTTCTATAAATTAAAAATCGAATTTTTATCCTTTCTAAGCTATAAAAATTATAGTTTTAACCTTTCTATATTATTAAAAATTGATCTTTTATATTCGCCTTCAAGATGATAAAAATCGTATTTCTACTTTAATTTCATATTTAAAAATTGTATCCTCTTACATATAAATCAAAACCTTTCTTCTATAAAATTCTAATTTTTTATTCGTTATTCATAGGTCTAAAAATCGAACTTTCTTTGTTTTAAAATTTCAAACTTTCCTATAATAAAATTATTAACTTTACATCCTTAAAAATCAAAACTTAAATACTTATGAAAAATCAGAACTTTCTATGCTTTTATAACTAGATAAGATCAGTTTTTATCCACTAAAGAAATCAGTCTTCATAAAAAAAAATACTTACTGGGTTCAAATCGGACGAAGGGGGAAAAGAGAAGGAGGTAGGAGGGGGTGCTGGGGACCCGCGGCTCCTATGGGGGGGGGGGTGTTGCGGTGTTAGGGTTTCGCCGTGGGGCTTCGGGGAAGGCTGCGTCTCGATTTGAGGTGGAGTAGAGAGGAGAGAGAGAAGCGGCAGAAGGGGGGACCGGAGCAGCGGTGGGGATGGCGGTCGGAGGCGGCGCGCGATGGTGGTGGAGGGGCGACGAGGTCTCGCGTTTTCTATTTTTTTTTATTTTCTTTTCTGAAATGAATTCGAACGGGGGGGGGGGGGGGGCAGAGATAAAGGGATAAGGGGTTTATTTTATTTTATTATTTTAATTTCAAAAAAGTTGACTTTTACATACGACCTCTAAACGAGGCTCACCGCCTGTCGTCCATAGCGTTTTACTTATATTCCGAACACAATGGGATATGTATCGCAAGCTGATTCGATCGTTAAAATCAGTTTTCGTCAAATTTACATTTAAATCACTATATTGAATTTTAAACGTACATTTCATATTACCGGGGTCACATACTAACTCGATAAATCCCAGAAAAATATTTTCTAGCTTCGCATTGACGATACGGTCCTAACAAAACTAATTTCGTCGAATTCTGAGACCGTTAGAAAAATGGCCATTTTCCAGTCGATTAAATTCAACTAAATTAGGTCAAACGCATTTTCCTTTGCCACGCTCACATATTGATTCGAAAAATTATGAAAATTGGAATCTAGCAATAACTTGACATCACGGACCCAACAAAAGTGGTTTCGTCGAAATCCGAGGTCGTTTGCAAAATTCCCCTTTTTAAGGGCCTGAATTCCATAGCGACTATTCAGAATTTTCAACTGGACATATCTTTTGATTCCCGCTATGAAATCTCAATTTTCCGGATTCGTTTGAAAGATATTCTCAATTAGATCCTAATGTTTTTGGTTTCACTAAAATCCGGTTTGTTTTGCACCCGATATGTTCAATTGAAGTTTGAAATCGAATTATCGAACTGCAGGCCATTTTCAATTCCTTTGATAATTATATATAATTATTTATATTGTAACGATGACGCGTATAGATATATACGTTCTAATCCTTTTTAAAAATAAATTTCTTGTCGATATTATTTAAAATAATCTATTTTAAATATTCAAAATTCGCTAAAATTGCCAAAATAAAAAATTTAAATTGGCTCGCATTTCCGGGTTATTACAATTTAGGTTTAAACCAATAAATTATAATAGAATATGAAATCAATATGTAGTTATAGACTTGATATTGATTTAACAAGAAGTTGACCTAGAAATAGAGTTTATAAAGTGGAATGGAAATATAAATTATGAAAGAGATTTCAGTAAAACAAGATAATGGTATTTATTACTTGAATAATGAGTTATTTGATAAAGGTGTTCAGATTTCTATAATAGAAATGATATTCACATTTTAAAGTGAAAAATGTTTTAAAGTGAACGCTTGGCAGATTAAAATGTTTAAAATGAAATTGGAAATATTTTTCCAATATAGTTAGGATATATTATCCAAGTGTGGGAAAATAAAGAACGTGAAAATAATGGAAATGTTTTGAACGTTGATAATGTATATTTCTAGAACATAAGAGAATAAGAGTTTATAATAACTGGAAATGTTTCCAAGGAGTATGAAAGGGCTAAACCGGGATTTGAGAAATATCTAGTAAGATATTGGAATTTGAATAATAAAATGAATATTAAATAAAAAGTGCCCGTGATTGTATGATGTTTAGTTATACATTAGAATGGATGTTTGTTTCTACTTCGATAGTTAAATAACCGACTATCGAAGTGTTTTGACCATCGTTGTCGATATGGAGAGAACGTTTGGATATATTATCTGAAACCACTCCGTATAGGCATAAGCGCTACGAATTATATTATGGTAAGACAATTGAAGACGGAGTAAAATGCAAGGGTCGTCCAATTCCAGAATGGCGCTTTCTGTTTGTCCAGTCCTAGGACAACTTGTATGGACGAGTGTCTGACAGAGTATTTCCAACGGTCATGCCGTTGATTTTTACGAATATACCAAGTTGGTGGGGAGAAGGTAACTTCTCTTTATTCTACACCAAGTGTGCATTTGTGTAATCAATATGTGATTACGGATTTGACGATGTGGCATTCAAAGTGAATGGTGATCAGATGTTCTGAAGATAGACGTAGCCTCTAGCCTCACAACCAGGAAATAACAAAAGTTGGGCTAGGCAACATGGCTAGTTGGGTCATCCCCAAGCAGGGTGTATTGTCACCGATCTAGAGAAAATTCATATTTATACTTCTTTTAGATTCTTTATCTTCGGATTACGGTTGGATGGCCAACAACCGTGGGTAGAAATATATTCGATACACTCAAGCTAAATGAGTGGTTAGTCATGTGTGGCCGGGTTGCAAGTCGTTCTTGTTGAACCCAGGTGTATCCCCTCTAGAGTACACTGATCGAAAGGTGCTCCCATACCTTGTCTGTTGGAATCCCTTCTCCGATAAGCGCCCTGCGGTTTATGATTTTATACTATATATATGTGGAGCGTGAGATGCAAGCGTTCTGCTATTTGGTTATTTACTTGATTAGACATTATTATAATATCACTGAAGTTTGATATAAAAATATGTTGGGTTATAGTAAGGTAAAAACCGTGCATGTTTATGTGTGGGCTGGTCTTACTATTATCTTCTTGTTTTGAAAAGGATTTTCATAGTTAAACAGTATGGTTGGAATTTACTCACACCGGTCCCATGACTGACCCAAAGTTTATTTTGTTTGTTTTCCCTAAACTCTTGGGTGCCCAAATTTGTACGGGCAGTCAAGTGTTTCAGGCTTTGCAGATTCACTTGAAGGAGCTGGAAGCAGAAGGCTTCACCATTAGTTAGTAGAGATTATTTCCGCTGTAATATATATGAGTTGTACTTTGATATTGTATGTATATACAAATTCAGTTTGTGTATTTCAAAGTTATGTTATAATACATGTTATTCGTTCCGCTGTGAGATTATTGTTTACTCTGTTTCCGATGTTCTTCTTCTTCTATTCTATTAGTTCTATCTTTTCTATCTCATCCTCTAATTTCTTTCTATTAATATCTGAATTTTCGTGCACTTTGAGTTGAATGTGTAGGATATTAGTCAGCTCAAATTGGTATTGATTTTCGGGCCATCACAATTGTAGTGTAATAACCCGGAAAATTTGAACCAATTTAAAATTTATATTTTGGAAATTTTAATGAATTTTGAATATTTAAAATGATTTATTTTAAATAATAACGACCAAAAATTTATTTTAATCGAAATTAGAATGAATAAATTTATTTTAATTATATAATGAGCCTGAAATGGCACGACAGTTTGAAAATTCGATTTCGAATTTCAAATGAATGTACAAGATTCAAATCAAATCGGATTTTAGTAAAATCAGAAATATTTGTATATGTTTGGAAATATCTTTCCAACGAATGTGAAAAATCCAGATTTCATAACGGGAATAAATAATTATGTCCAGTTGGAAATTCAGAATCGTCGCTATGGAATTTAATATAAATATAGCTCTTAAAAATAGCGATTTTGCAAACGACCTCCGTTTTTGACGATACCACTTTTGTTGGATCCGGAATGTCAAGTTATTGCTTGATTCCAATTTTCATAATTTTTGGAATCAATAAGTGAGCGTGGTGGATTTAAACGTGTTTGGTCAATTTAGTTTGAATTTAATCGACTGGAAAATGACCATTTTTCAAACGGTCTCCAAATTTGACGAAATTAGTTTATTAGGACCGTATCGTCAAAATAGCTAGATTTATTTTTCTATAATTTTTGGAGTCGGTGTGTGGCCCCGGAAATTAAAATGTACGTTTAAATTAAATATATATTGATTTATAATTTAATTTAAAGAAAAACTGATCGTAACAGCCGAATTGGGTTCGAAACATATCCCATTGTGTTCAAATTAGTTGTATTTGGTTGGAGACGACAGTCGGTGGGTTCGATTTGGAGTTTGAAATAAAAAGTTACCTTATGGAATTAATTTATTAATTAATATATGTATTATATACTCTCCCCTTACTTTCTCTCTCCCCCACTCTTTAAACAGTTAACGGGAAAAATGAGAAAAAACCCGCCCCCTTTTTCAATCTTGTCGCCGCTCTTCATCACTGCCTCCCATCTCCCCTCTGTCGCTGTCCCCCCACCGCACCTCCCTCCGGTCGACGCCGACGACCCTATCTCCCCCCTCCGGCCATCCCCCTTCCCCTTCGGACGTCCAAAACCCCCAAACCCAAAAGACGGCTGCTCCCGGCCAACCGAGCCACCCCGACCTCTCAACGAGCTCCCTTCCACCTCCTTAACCCACTGCTCCTCCTCCACAGCCCCAGTCCGCCGTGGAACCCCTTCCTCCACAAAAAAAATGGATTTTTATGTGAAAAAGGTGATTTTTTTGTTTAATCAATTTAATTCGAATGTATGTTTTTTTAAAATTAATTTTTTATATTAGATGTCATTGTTTTAAAAAGAAAATTTTTATATAAAAAAATTTGATTTTTATATATGTATAGAAATTATAAAAATATGATTTTTAATAATATAAAGATATGATTTTTCTATATGAAAATATATGATTTTTCTATGTGAAAAGATATGACTTTTCTGTATATGAAAAATAGGATTTTTATGTATATAAAGTTATGATTTTTAAATATATATAGATTTGATTTTTAATCATATAAAATGAGATTTTTATGAATATAAAAATGTGATCTTTATACATGTAGCGATATTATAAAAATGTGATCCTTATACATGAAGTGACAAAAATAATAATATGAACTTTATTATGAAGTTAGCGAAATAAAAATATGATTTTTTTTATGAAGATAACAAAATAAAAATGTGATTTTTACTATGAACAGAGTGAAAGAGATCGCGTTAGAATTTCGGGAAAATCCAAACTGTTCAGAAATTCAGAAATAAAACTGGAGGAGTGGATCCCAAAGGTGAGAACTTCTCACTCTAATTTTATTTTCTAGTTAAATATATATACTAGGATGCAAACGGTGCTTAAAGCACCCGACACCTTTGATTGAAACCATGGATGTTTGGTTGTTTGTTTTGATTGATAAATTGGTTGAATTTGATATGGGATGTAAATTAAATTGACAAGAATTTGGTTTGTATATGGCGCGAGCCTTTATTAGGCGAGGGATAAGGCTAGACCTTATTCCGGTTCTAGTATCGCGTCGTTGTGCTGCCTAAGTTTTCTAAAAATGTCAGAACAATAAAAATATCATTTTTTATTGTATAAATGAACTATATAAAATATTCATGTGTTTATGTACACTCATTTGACTAATATTGATTAGGATGATATATTTTACACATCGCCCAACTGCACAAATAAAATCTGTATGTGTTGATTTAAACCCCACACGGGTATTGGGATGATATTTGACATACACTAATCCCAATTGTTTAGTTGTATGTCAATCGATGAGTTAGCAGACTGTTGCAGGCATTAATTATTTATATTTAACGCATATGAAGTTGTGTAATGCACTCTGGATGATGGTTGATTGTGTTTGATTATTGTTGTGTACATGTGTGTATGAAATCCATATAAACAAAATTATATGGTAATTGACTGTGTTAGATTCAAATTCGAAAAAAAACGAATAATTTATAATGACGAGTAATGAATATTTTAAAATAACTAATATTTTAAAATAATATTCAGTAATTGATCAAAATATGATTTTGATGTCCGGTTTGGGATGGACACGAAAATATTTAGATATATAAAGCCGTGTTGATTAGATTAACGCCATTTTGACATAAACGATATTTTAACGATTTTATTCATTTTTATAATGAATATCGAATAGGAAATGATTTCAAAATCTGATATTTTGAAAATAATATCATTTATATATTATAATGATAAGGAAAACTCAATTTTGATTTAAAATTGAAAATGAAGTTGCAATCTTTTAAAACGGTTTTATAAACAATTTATAAAATAAGATTTAAATGGAAATCAACGAAATATATATAATATATATTATATATATTTAATGGCCTAAATAGAACGCACCGCGCCGCGACCGTTCGCGAATTTCGACCATTGACTTCGAATTGACATTCTGGGCAATCCGACCGTCGTATTATCCTAAAACTGGAAATGTTGGGTTCGTTTTGGATAGAGCTTTCCAACGATTATAAGGGATTTTAAGTCTAACAGTCAGACTTTGAATTATGTCCAAATCAAATTTGGAAAAGGTCGTTGTAAGTGCAGTTCGATGACTGTTTATGGAAGTCGACTATACGGGCCGTGATAAAATTATTAGAAATACTAATAATTTGTGTAAAATCATAGTAAATGATTTGGAAAGAATTCGGATGAAAAATTCCATGTTTGTAAGGATAAAAATATATTTTTATCAAAATGAACTCGTTATGAACTAGAATTATAATCCAATATTTTTAAATAAATAAATTGGATTTGAAATGGTTTCAAAAATAACCAGAAATTCCAGTATATGAATTGGAATGGATTTGAATCGAAATTAACATCGTAATATTTAGATATTGAATTCCGTGATTATACGGATATTGTGGAGGAATTTGGAAGATATATATACATCGTTATTCCCAATACGATATTTGTTGATTTCAGAATTTGATATTGAATATAAGCCGATATAATTTCTCTTTAGAGCCTTGTATTTAATACTGAATTGGATTTTGGTTTGTTGTGAATGGTTTCTTCATTAACACTGTTCTTAAAACCCAGTTGAGAAAAAGAATAAATCTTTTAATTAAGATTTAGTGAAGTTATCCAATATTTAATTGGAATTGAATAATAGAATTGGATTTTGGGTTTGTCATGAATGGTGTTTTCAGTAACACTATTCTTGAACCTTGTGTGAAAAGAATAAATGTTTTAATTAAGATTATTAGTGTTTCTAGTTAATTAACATTTAATTGGAGTAAAATGGAATGTGATTTGGGTTTATTATGAACTGTGTTTTAACGAAATTCGTTCTTTAACCCGATTTGCAGTGAAATGTGATTTGGAAAATATAAATATTTTATTAAGATTTAATGGGATTTTCCAAAGGAAAGTTTTCCAATTTAATATATTAAATTGGAATAGAATGGAATTCGATTGGTAATAATAGAAGTGAGCTTTTGTGGAGGAAGACTGTTAATATATATGGAATTTAAAAGGCTTTGTCGTTATTCCATTTATATTATTGGTCGGATATGGGAATTGATATGGATTATATATTGATTTGTTTTTCTGTGAAGATTCCATTTTTATGGAAGAAGATTTTGGTTTATCGTGAATCGTATTTTAAATGACATTGGTTCTTTAACCCAGTTAAAAACAGGATTAAATATCTAACATTCATTCCTTTATACTATATTCGTTGTTCTTTGCTAAATATATATCTGTTTGGTGGCGGAGAATTTATTCTCTTGCTTAACACCCTTCTCTGAGACTTAAGAGCTCAGGGGTTATGTACCGGTAGAAATCAATGGTACGGTGTAGATTGTCGATGCGACATGTTTGATTTCCCAAAGTTGAATAATCATTACTACTGATTTTTGGAAAGATTAAAACTAAGTGGAGTTTTTATGAATCTTTAATTAGATAAAAATGAGAATGTGATCATTTAAATTATCAAATTTGGGAAATGATCGAGAATGGAGTATCACCAGTTTTTCTCCAAGCGGTACTTAAATCTTTAATTAGATTTGAACGTAAAATGGTAATTAATTTTACCGATGACACCGTGGTGTTAGACATGGAGTATTACTAGTTTCGCTCCATGGGATGAATAGGTTGGGATTGTAGAATTTAAACAAATGATTACATCAGTAAGGTTCGCAAATCCTGACTAGTTGATAAACCTTAATTTAGTTTAGAATTGATATCCAAAGGAAGATTAAAGATTAGATTTAAAGAATTTATCTTTGATAAAATTAATGAGTACCTTCCCTAAACAATATTAATATTTAAAGAAAAGAATATTTAGAATTGGAATGAGGCGTATGTTGTGTTTTTATAGCACTTGTTTATAATGTATGCGAGTTATTCGGAAAGCCCGGGTTTATACCCATTCCGAATAACTGATTCAACGATAAGTCGATGATGAAGAGGGTGGTTGAAGACTGGAGGTCTATACATCGTTTGGATGATTACTGATGTCTTGATTCGTCGGTACACCTAAGAAAAGGTTATAAGTGATGATCGACTAGACATACTTAGAGATCGACTGGATATGCGAGGACCTCTCTCTTGTATTGGACATACGGGACGAGGAATAAGGTGCCTCCGGTTTCGTTCCTACCCAGAACAAACTTGTAAATGGATGTGTGTCTGACATTGGATTTTATTCTATGTTGATTGATCTCTATTAAATATATATCTGTTTGACGGTGGAGAATTTATTATCTTGCTTAATGCCCTTCTCTGAGACGTATGAGCTGAGAGGGTATATATCGATAGATGTCAGACGCATGGCGTGAATTGCCTGTGTGGCATGCCGAGATGCAAATGATCATGGCTTCTGTTGAAAAGTAGAGTCTTGTGGTTGATGATCAAACAAGGCTTTAATATAGCGTAGGTTTGTGTATAGCATTATTTTGCGAGCCTCACACCTCGGTATGAGTCAAAAACGGGATAAGGGACCCAAGGAGGACACGACGTTTCTTTCTAGCTATGAGTGGTGTCATGGTATGGAGCCTAGACATTTATTTATTTTTACCTATGTGGATGATGGATTGTGAGGCGCTGTGGATATATCAGTTACTACGGAGCCAATGGATATAGGTCTTATTGGATTGGGAAACGTGTGTTCAGGAATAACTAACCCTCAAACGTAAGGGAGGACCGGCCTTAGAGGATCCAAGGGTCTTTTGCGGGAGATCCTAAGGCATTTTCTAGAGTGTCTCATAGCCGGCGAGGAGTACATCCCTTGCCTCAACTCATGACGGAAATCCAATTTCCAATACGTGACATTTAGGTTTTAATTATAGAGCCTAGTATGGCGACATGATAGATGGTACCCATGCTGCAAATGATTGATACATTTATATTTGAAGTTGTTTTATACACTATGCACTTATAATAGTATTAAATGATTTGTTTTAAACGTACCAAGCATACTTGGTTATTATAAGGTAAAACTCTATCCTCCAGCTTGCGTTGCATTGTGTGATGAGACCTGGGTCTTATAATAGCTTCATTTTTTCAAAAAAGCATTGCACTGTTTGTTTTATGCACTGGTATTCTTGGGAGGAAACCCGTTCTGTGTTATACGGCATGGTCTCTTGATTTCATTTATTTTTAAAGTAAAGATTTAATAACTGTTTTAGTTCTCACACCAGTCACATGAGTGACCTAGAGTTTATTGTTTTAACCTAAACTCTGGGTGCTTCTATTTTCCACGCGGGCAGTTAATAGTTTTGGTTTTCCAGATATTATATTCACAGGATCCTGGTTTATAGCTGAAGCTATATTCAGAACGCTCTGTATCTGTGTATTTCTTTCAGTTGTGTTTTGTATTATTTTCCTCCGAATAATAGTTTGTAGATCTCTGATATTTATCATATGTATATTATTTGTTCATACTTTATATATTCTTGTACTCTGATGTAAATTGCTGTAATAAGCAATGAAATGTTCTTCTGTTTGTGTTCTGATTTGTCATGTTCTCAACTCATTCCGGGCTTTCCTTTACAGGGAAGTTTGGGTTGTTTCAGTTGGTTTCAGAGCTTTTGTTTGCAGAGCTCGAGAACAAGGCACATTAGAATTGAACGAAAGAATTTATCAGAGATTGGATTAGTAATATCCAATGAGAACGACTCGTTAGAGATGGGATCAGTAGTATCCTAGAATGAGTTCGAAGAGCATTATTTTTAAAATAAAAAATGAAAACAAATTTTATTTTGAAAATTTAAACCTTATGATACATATTTGAATATTATATTTAAATTGATTTTGGAAAATCCAGTATATAAAGAGTTTGCATATACGCCTTGCAAACGTATATTCGAAGTTTTAATATACTGGATAGATATAAAATCACACTCTAGTCGCTCGGAGATGATTTTGATGGTGGAGCTCATCATCAATACTTATGTTTGAGCTTCGAAAGTGGGATATCTATATA
The DNA here is from genome assembly GCA_030737875.1 of Allium sativum. Lineage (NCBI taxonomy): Eukaryota > Viridiplantae > Streptophyta > Magnoliopsida > Asparagales > Amaryllidaceae > Allium > Allium sativum. Next base: position 550,841,424 of record CM060916.1, read on the forward strand.
TTTCCAATTGGCTGGTGTGAGAACCAAAACTAGGTAGGGTTATTGTTGTGAATTGGCATCAAAAACCTGATTTTGTATATGTATATCAAAGTTATAGGTTGGGAAATTTAATTAATCAATTGATTGCTGGTTGTGTTGTTTGATTATTAATGTAACTAATAAAAATATTGGAGTGATGGTTAATTTAGTTAAACAACTTTCAGCTCCGTCCCTTTTCGAGGACGAAAAGATTTTAAGTGGGGGAGATTGTAACAATTTGGAAAATCTGAACCAATTTAAAAAATTTATTTTGGAAATTTTAATGAATTTTGAATATTTAAAATGATTTATTTTAAATAATAACGACCAAAAATTTATTTTATTCGAAGTTAGAACGAATAAATTTATTTTAATTATATAACGAGCCTGAAATGGCGTGGTAGTTGAAAATTCAATTTCGAATTTCAAACGAATGTAGGGGATTTAAAACAAATCAGATTTCAGTAAAATCAGAAATATTTGAATCTGTTTAGAAATATTTTTCCAACAAATGTGAAAATTCCTGATTTCATAATGGGAATAAAAAGTTACATCTAGTTGAAAATTTAGAATAGTCGCTATGGAATTTAATATAAATATAGCCCTTAAAAATAACGATTTTGCAAACAACCCCCATTTTTGATGAAACCACTTTTGTTGGATCCGGAATGTCAAGTTGTTGCTTGATTCCAATTTTCATAATTTTGGAATCAATATGTGAGCATGGTAGATTTAAACGTATTTGGTCAATTCAATTTGAATTTAATCGACTGGAAAATGACCGTTTTTCAAACGGTCTCCAAATTTGACGAAATTAGTTTTGTTAGGACCGTATCGTCAAACTATAGCTAGATTTATTTTTCTGGAATTTTTGGAGTCAGTGTATGGCCCCGGTAAATTAAAATGTACGTTTAAATTAAAATATATTGATTTAGAATTTAATTTAAAGAAAAACTGATCGTAACAGTTGAATTGGTTTATGAAACATATCCCATTGTGTTCAGAATGGGGGTATTTTGTTAGGGACATCAATAGGTGGGTTCGATTTGGAGTTCGAAATAAAAAGTTATTTTATGGAATTAAATAAATAAATAATATATATATTATATACTCTCCCCCTTACTTTCTCTCTCCCCCACTCTTTAAACAGTCAACGGAAAAAACGCAATAAAACCCGCCCCACTTTTTCAATGTCGTCGCCGCTCTTCATCACCGCCACCCACCTTCCCTCTGCCGTCGACGCCCCACCACACCCCCTCCTATCGACGTCGCCGACCCCATTTCCCCCATCCGGCCATCCCCTATCCCCTTCGGACGTCCAAAACCCCCAGACCCAAAAGAAAGCCGCCGCCGGCCAACCGAGCCTCCCCGACCCCTCAGCGACCCCCTTTCCACCTCCTCGACCCACTACTCTTCCTCCACAGCCCCAATCTGCCGTGGAACTCCTTCCTCCACCAAAAAATTAGATTTTTATGTGAAAAAGGTGATTTTTTTGTTTAATCAATTTTATTTGAATGTATGTTTTTATTAAATCAGTTTTTTTAGATCAGTTTTTTTTATATTAAATGCCATTGTTTTAGAAAGAAACTTTTTATATAAAAAAATTGATTTTTATATATGTATAGAGATTATAAAAATATGATTTTTAGTAATATAAAGATATGATTTTTCTATATGAAAATATACGATTTTTATATATAAAAAGACGTGATTTTTCTATATATGAAAAATAGGATTTTTATATATATAAAGTTATGATTTTTTAAATATATAAATATTTGATTTTTAATCATATAAAGATGAGATTTTTATGAATTTAAAAATGTGATCTTTATACATGTAGCGATATTATAAAAATGTGATCTTTATACATGAAGTGAAAAAATAAAAATATGATTTTTATTATGAAGTTAGTGAAATAAAAATATGATTTTTATTATGAAGAAACGAAATAAAAATGTGATTTTTACTATGAATAGAGTGAAAGAGGTTGCGTTGGAATTTCAGGCAACTCCAAACTGTTCAGAAATTCAGAAATAAAACTGGAGGAGTGGATCCCAAAGGTGAGAACTTATCACTCTAATTTTATTTTCTAGTTAAATATATATACTAGGATGTAGACGGTTCTTAGAAGCACCCGACACCTTTGATTGAAACCATGGATGTTTGTTTGTTTTGATTGATAAATTGATTGAATTTGATTTGGGATGTAAATTGAATTGATTGGAATTTGGTTTGCATATGGCACGAGCCATTATTAGGCGAGCGATAACGCTAGACCTTATTCCGGTTCTAGTATCATGCCGTTATGCTGTAGAAATTTTCTAAAAATGTTAGAACAATAAAATTATCATTTGTATTGTATAAATGAACTGTATAAAATATTCATGTGTTTAAATAAATATTTATCGTTAAAAATATATTTTTTAACGAGTATTTGAATGAAAACAAATATTCATTTGCAAATCGGATGATTTTTTTATGTACTCATTTGACTGATATTGACTGGGACAATATATTTTACACATCACCCAAATGCGCAAATAAAATCAGTGTGTATTGATTTAAACCCCACACGGGTATTAGGACGATATTTAACATACATTAATCCCAATTGTTTAGTTGTATGTCAATCGATGGATTGACACACTGTTGTAGGCGTTAATTATTTATATTTAACGCGTATGCTGTTGTGTAATGCACTCTAGATCATAGTTAACTGTGTTTGATTATTGTTGTGTGCATGTGTGTATGAAATCCATATAAATAAAATTATATGGTAATTAACTATGTCTGATTCCAATTCGGAAAAAAACCGAATAATTTAAATTAATGAATATTTAAAAACGACGAGTAATGAATATTTCAAAATAACTAATATTTTAAAACAATATTCAGTAATGGATCAAAATATGATTTTGATGTCTGATTTAGGATGGACATAGAAATATTTAAATATATAAAGTCGTGTGATTAGATTAACGCCATTTTGACGTGAATGATATTTATATCGATTTTATTCATTTTTATAATGAATATCAAAAACGAAATGATTTCAAAATCTGATATTTTGAAAATATTATCATTTATACATTATAATGATAAGGAAAAATCAATTTTGATTTAAAATTGAAAATGAAGTTGGAATCATTTCAAAACGAATTTATAAACGATTTACAAAACACAATTTAAATGGAAATCGAAAAAATATATATAATATTATATATATATATATATATATATATAATGGCCTGAGTAGAACGCGCCGCGCCGCGACCACTCTCGAATTTCGACCATTGACTTCGAATTGACATTAGGGGAGATCCAACCGTCGGATTCTCCTAAAACCGGAACCGTTGGGTTTGTATCAAAAAGAGCTTTCCAACGAATATAAGAGATTTGAAATCTAACGGTTGGATTTGGAATTATGTCCAAATCAAATTTAGAAAAGGTCGTCGTAAGTGCAGTTCGATGACCGTTTATGGAAATCGACTGTACGGACCTTGATAAAATTATTAAAAATATTAATAATTTATGTAAAATCATAATAAATGATTTGGAAAGATTTTGGATGAAAAATTCCACATTTGTAAAGATAAAAATATATTTTTATCAAAATGAGCTAGTTATGAACTAGAATTATAATCCAATATTTTTAAATAAATAAGTTGGATTTGAAATGGTTTTAAAAATAACCAGAATTTCCAATATATGAATTGGAATGGATTTGAATCGAAATTAACGTCGTAATATTTCGATATTGGATTCCGTGATTATACGGATATTGTGAAGGAATTTGGAAGATATATATATCGCTATTCCCAATACGATATTTGTTGATTTCAGAATTTGATATTGAATATAAGCCGATATAATTTCTATTCAGAGCCTTGTATTTAATATTGAATTGGATTTGAGTTTGTCGTGAATGGTGTCTTCATTAACACTGTTCTTAAAACCCAATTGAGAAAAAGAATAAATCTTTTAATTAAGATTTAGTGATGTTCTCCAATTAATTAATATTTAATTGGAATTGAATAGTAGAATTGGATTTTGGGTTTGTCGCGAATGGTGTTTTCAGTAATACTGTTCTTGGACCCAGTGTGAAAATAATAAATCTTTTAATTAAGATTATTAGTGTTTCTAGTTAATTAACATTTAATTCGAATAAATGGAATGCGAATTCAGTTTACTATGTTTTAACGACATTCGTTCTTTAACCCGATTTGCAGTGAAATGTGATTTGGAATATATAATTCTTTTATTAAGATCTAATGGAATTTTCCAAAGGATAGTTTTCCAATTTAATATATTAAATTGGAATTGTATGGAATTCGATTGGTAATAATCGAAGTGAGCTTCTGCGGAGGAAGATTGTTAATATATATGGAATTTAAAAGGCTTTGTCATTATTACATTTATATTATTGGTCAAATATGGAAATTGATATCGATTATAGATTGATTTGTTTTTCCGTGAAGATACCATTTTTATGGAAGAGAATTTGGGTTTATTGGGATCCGTGTTTTAAATGAAACTGGTTCTTTAACCCAGTTAAAAGACAGGATTACATGTCTAACATTGATTACTTTATACCGTGTTCGTTGTTCTTTGCTAAATATATATCTTATTGGTGGTGGAGAATTTATTCTCTTGCTTAACACCCTTCTCTGATACGTACGAGCTCAGAGGTTATATATCGGCAGAAATCAATGGTACGGTGTAGATTGTCGATGCGGCATGTTTGATTTCCCAAAGTTAAATAATCTTTAATGTTGATTTTTGGGAAGATTAAAAACAAATGCAGTTTTAATGAATCTTTAATTAGATAAAATGAGAATGTGATAAATTAAATCAAATTATTGAGATGATCGAGAATGGAGTATCACCAGTTTTTCTCCAAGCGGTAGTTAAATCTATAATTAGATTTGAACGTAAAATGGTAAATAATTTTACCAATAACACCATGGTGGTAGATATGAAGTATTACCAATTTTGCTCCATGGGATGAATAGGTTGGGATTGGGAAATTAAACAAATGATTACTTCGGTAAGATTCGCTAATCCCGACTAGTTGATAAACCTTAATTTGGTTTAGAATTGATATCCAGAGGAATATTAAAGAATAAATTTAGAGAATTTATCTTTCATAAAATTAATGGGAACCTTTCCCAAAGAATATGAATATTTAAATAAAAGAATATTCAGAATTGGAATGAGGCGTATGTTGTGTTTTTATAGCACTTGTTTATAGTATACGCAAGTTATTCGGAAAGGCCAGGTTTATACCCATTCTGAATAACTGATTCAACGATAAGTCGACGATGAAAACGGTGGTTGAAGGCCGGAGGTCTTCACATTGTTTGGATGATTACTGATATCTTGATTAGGCGGTACACCCAAGATAAGGTAATAAGTGGTGATCGTCCAGATATACTTGGAGATCAACCGGATATGCGAGGACCACTATCTTGTATTGGACATACGGGACAAGGAATAAGGTGCCTCCGGTTTCATTCAGACCCAGAACGAACTTGTAAATGGATATGTGTCTGACATTGGATTTTATTCTATGTTGATTGATCTCTATAAAATATATATCAGTTTGGTGGCGGAGAGTATTTATTCTCTCGCTTAACGCTCTTCTCTGAGACATACGAGCTCAGAGGTTATATATCAATAGACATCAGTCGCATGGTGTGAATTGCTTGTGTGGCATGCTGAGATGCAAATGATCAAGGTTTCTGTTGAAAAGCAGAGTCTTGTGGTTGATGATCAAAGAACAGCTTTAATATAGCAGAGCTTTGTGTACAGCATTAATTTGTGAGCCTCACACGTCGGTATGAGTCAAAAACGGGATAAGGGACCAAAGAAGGACATGACCTTTCTTTCTAGCTATGGGAGTTGTCACGGTATGGAGCCCAGACATTTATTTATTTTTACCTATGTGGATGATGGATTGCGAGGCGCCTCAGATATATTGGTTACTATAGAGCTGATGGATATAGGTCTTATAGGACCGGGAAACGTGTGTTCAGGAATAATTAATCCTTAAACGTAAGGGAGAACCGGCCTTGGAGGATCCAAGGGTCTTCTACGGGAGATCCTGAGGTATTTGCTAGAGTGTCTCGAAGCCGGCAAGGAGCACATCCCTTGCCTCGACTCATAACGGAAATTCAATTTCCAATACGTGACATTTCGGTTTTAAATGTAGAGCCTAGTATGGCGACATGATAGATGGTACCCATGCCGCCTATGATTGACACATTTATATTTGAAGTTTTTTTATGCACGTATAATAGTATCAAATGATTTTTTTTAAACGTACCAAGCATATTTGGCTATTAAAAGGTAAAACTCTATACTCCTTCTTACGTTGCATTGTGTGATGGGACCTGGGTCTTATAATAGCTTCATTTTTCCAAAAAAATCATTATGCTATTTGTTTTATGCACTGGTATTCTTGTAAGGAAACCTTTTCCGTGTTATAGGGCGTGGTCCCTTGATTTACTTTATTTTTAAAGTCAAGATTTAATAACTGTTTTAGTTCTCACACCAGTCTCATGACTGACCTGGAGTTTATTGTTTTAACCTAAACTCTGGGTTCCCCAATTTTCCACCCGGGCAGCTAGTAGTTTTGGTTTTGGAGATATTATATTCACAGGATCCTGGTTTACAGCTGGAGCTATATTCGGAATGCTCTGAATCCGTGTATTTCTTTTAGTTGTGTTTTGTATTATTTTCCACCGAATAATAATTTGTAAATCTTTGATATTTATCAAATGTGTATTATTTGTTCATACTCTGTATATTCTTGTACTTCTGATGCAAATTGCTGTAATAAGCAATGAAATGTTCTTCTGTTTGTGTTTTGATTTTTTGTGTTCTCAACTCAATCCGGGCTTTCCATTACGGGGAAGTTTGGGTCGTTTCATGTAGTGTATATAACCCTAACTAATGCAAAATATTTTACGGTCTACTACTTCAATCAACCTCCTCTTTATGCAATTATGTATGTGCCATGCGTCCAAATGTATGCAAAAATACTAATGATATAGATAATTCTATATCTATGCATCATCCACCATCCATATGCAATAGTTATATGATAGCATCCATATATTTCATCCATAACAATAAAATCCATACACATCCATATGCATATGCAAGTTTCTTATTCAATCGATCTTTGTGTCTAGCGTGTGTATATACATCCACTGCATCCACTTGCAAACACTTGCATGCATCCGCAAACATAACATGTCTCAAACATATGTTTTAACCATGTCTTATCATGTATAAGCTTAAATCCTAAGATCTACCCTTCCCAAGGATATCTTAAGAGAAAGTCCATAACAAAAGGAAAATTTGCTGGCAGAGCATCAAAGAGGAGGTACTTGTCAAAAGAATATGGGTAGGAAACTTGAATCTCCCTAAAAGATAAAAGATTTTATAACTGAATATTTTAGTCCTCACCACATAATGACTCAAAATTAACTCTTACTTTTTCCCAGTATTTCAAACTAAATGGTTTTCCTCAAGGCTGCTGAGTTCTTCTAACTAAGTCCTTGGAAGAGTTCTTTCATCTCGTCCACCATAGTCACTTTAGGAAGAAATAATTTAAGTGAACTTATCCATCAAAATATCCCGAGCGAACTAATCCCAAGACTCATTCGACCTTACAAGAAGAGTCTCACTTTCCATTTTCCTACCATCCGCTTTTCAATCTTTACCTTTACTGTCTTGCGTTCCCTAATTTGTCCCACTTATGTTATCATTAACCCCATAAAAATTTACTTATATCATTCCACTTCGTAGATATATATTTTTCAAAACCTTAATCTTAAAGAGATAAAATTTTAGTTACCAAAAACTTCTTTTCATGTTGTATACAGTTGCTTTCATGAAATTTCCAAACATAAGAATTTCACATCAAAACACATAGGTTCTTCAAAATTTTCTTTCTAAACTTTTATACATGTGGGGTTTTGACTCAAAGTACGCCTTCTTTCAGTTCTTGCCTTGGAACACAATTCTCCTTTTGAAACCTCTATATTCCCTTTATTCACTTATCCATTGACCAAACTTGTTACTTGCCTCAATTCTTTGGTCAAATAAAGATTTAGTTGGAACTCCTAGGACCCGCCTCTTTTGTCCAAATGGCAAAAATCTTGATAAGCATCAAATCACAATAATATAATTTAAACGGTGAATCCCTAAGTAATTTTAAGATACAATCTCGGGTTAAATCTTTTGGATGTACAAAATATTTTCAAAGATATTACATGAACCCTTGAACCTAAAAAAGCCAAGAACTGTTAACTACATCCTTATTTTTTACAAGGAAATTTCCAACAACATGTGCCTACTGAAAATTCATGCTTTCCTTATAAAAGGTAATGGTCCCTCTCTCATAACAAACTAATGCTAGTTAATTTAAGATAGCTATCCTTATAGGTTTTCTTACCATTGTTACTTTGATAAAATTGGTACCAAAGCATTAATCCGAAGAGGGTTTTCCTATATCATTTTGGACTAACATGTCACCAACACAGACACCCACCAAGTTTTCTACGGACCTTACCAATCGCCCCATTGTACAAATTGATAAATAAATGGAAATTAGGATGCGTCCCATATTTATGTTTGTAATAGAAGCCATGTCCCTCCCTAATATTTATGTTTGAAATAGAAGCCATGTCCCTCCCTACTTTTACTTACAATCCGGTCCCTATTTTCAGTACTTCTGCCTTTTACGTTTTTTGGCCAAAAAAATGCAGTCTCAGGTAAAAAAACAAAATTCTAAATTTTGAAAATATTCTTGGAAGTCCACGCAAATAAAAAAAAGTCGTATATATATGCAACTATTACCAACAGTTTCATACATGTATGCAACTATTGCATACGTTGTTTTCTTCTGAAAATCTGAACCGAAACTTGCATACATGTGTGCAACTATTTGAAATACTTGCACACATGTATGCAATTATTGCTTGAAGGAATTAGAACTGATACATATGCAAGTGAATACTTGCACACATGTATGCAAGAATTGTGAAATACTTGCACAGATGTATGCAAGTAAATCAACACAGATGCATGACATGAAAAACATGCACCGATGTATGCAGGAAGATACAAATATGTGCTTATTATTATGCATTTAACTACAATTTCGTTGTTTTTATGTTTTTTTTTATTTATGACGTGGTTTTCGATGGTTTTTTGATCCAATTTTTTTAACGTTTACGTGTTTTATTTATATAAGAATTTACGTGTTTTTTTATGTATTTTTATTTATTTACTGAATTTTCAAAAAATAGGGACTAAATTTATAATAAGTTTATGACCGGATGTGGGCCTAATTTTAAAACTTTATAGGGACCTATGCCAAACGGACCAAATTAATAACTTGGTTTAGGCACAGGATTGCCCAAAATGCGACAATTATTCCAAAGACTCGTTAAATGTTCTGAAAACAACTTCTACTCCTATATTTTTTTCCACTTCAAAATCATAAGCAAAAAATCTGACTATAGGGAAAATCTGGCTCACGATCATTCCCAAAAGAGCATCCATACGGGTCGACGAGAAATATTTCTTTCCTCACAATTAGCTTACTATTAATACTGAGCTAAAGGGACTATCCGTCTTTGAAACAAAAGCAAATGACACCCCCATCCAAAAACGTTTACGTCCATTAATCCTTTTCAAAAAGATCCTTACTCGGTTTTTCCCAAAATCTTTTCGCTACAACTGAAGCCCAATGACTTTCTCAAATTACATGCAAAAAGTTCCAACATGACTACCACACTAATCCCCCAAAAGATAGGTTTAGGGAGTAAAACAATCTATTCCAACTAATCTTTCACAAGTCACTATTTGGGTGCGCTTACCATACATACCCCTAAAAAACCACTTTCCTTTCAATATCTGAGATGGCTCATCATGTAGATAACATGTCTAAACACCAAGCCCATCCATCGAAAACACGGCTTCGTAGCTAGGAAAGATTCCATATATAACCATGAAACTCAATTCTCAATTACACTCTCAAAACCATGTTCTTTATCAACTATGCTACAAATTTAGCATTGCCACAAATATAAACCCGAAAATCAATCCTCGCCTGGGAGATAATCGTTCAACTGCTTATCATATTCAGAATATATAGCACAAAGAGAAATGAATCTATACTGCCTAGACATGCATTAAGGAGGATAGGAATATCAAAATGACAGACCCTTCGGGTCGTAAGAAGTCTCAAAAATTAGTCCACTGTATATCCTAGCCTAAACACCTCTTCTTCCAGTCAAAATAGCCCCCAGTTAGATGAGCAATCCATTCTCTAAATTTTCCTATCTGAAAACCTTAGAATATAAGCACCTCAGTCAAACTCTACTGCAAATACCCAAAATCTGAGATAACCAATTATAAGGTTAAACTTACTAGACCCAAAACCAACCTATACCTGAAGTTACCAAAAATGTCACTAATTCAAGACTTTTAGTGTCAACCCCGACTCACCATAGATAATCAAGTCGATTTCCCAACGGGTTAAGAAACTACTACTAGGCCTACAAAAGCACCTAAGTGCAAAGCAGTCAACTAGTGTTATCATCACACACTAGTGAATTTATCATATCTATAAAGAACAACTTCGTTAGGCCTACTGTAATGGTGCGTTTTGTTAGTTGTCGAATAATTAATTTATTTAATTATTTATATATCGATTTGGCGATATCGATAACATAAAGTGAAACGTTCGAACTTATAATTTATAATTATAATTAAAACGAACCTGAAACGTCGCGGCAGTTCGCAATTTGGCGATTTGAACTTCAACTGAATGTACATGATTCATTTTAAGCCGGATTTCTGTGAAACAAGAAACGTGTGGAGCTGGTGGAGTATATCTTTCTAGTGGAAGAGAAAAATCGGGATTTCGTCATGTAGATTTTGATGTACGTCCAAATCAAATTTCAGAAAAAGTCGCTGTGGAATTCCTTTATAATTTGCGACGCTTTATATACGTTATAAAAGGATTTTCAATGTAAATTGAATATCGATTCAATCTGGACTCGGAATAGCGAGTATATAATTATACTGGAGCTGTATGATATTCCTCGGCGAATATATACGATAATATAAATTTATTTATATTTAATTTAATAATATTTAAATATATTTATATATTTAAATGGGTCATCCAGAGCTTTAAAAATAGCCGGTTTTGCAAACGAAGTCGGAATTCGACGAAACCAGTTTTGTTGGATCCGCAATGTCAAATAGTTGTCAGATTCCAAGTTTGGTGATTTTTAGAGTCACTGTGTAATCGTACGGATTTTTAGACTGAGAAATAGTCAGTATTTCGATGGTTAAAAATACGTTGTGTGAGCATACGAAGTCGGAATTTGACGAAACCAGTTCCGTTGGGACCGTAATGTCGAACTCTAGCTACATGTCCAGTTTGGTGATTTTTAGGTATCGTATGTAGTGGTAGAGATTTTTAAAGACCGGAGACAAACAGAAAATCGAGAAATAAAAATATAAAAATCAATGAAAAAATATCCCCCAATTTTTCTTTGGATACACAGAAGGCCACACAGCCTGTATTCCCAGCCACAAGTACCACCAACCACAATCAGCCTATATAACCCGCAGAACATAACACAGCAAGTAAAATTCGAAGAAAAGAAAATCAAGATCAAATACAATAAATTCCTATAAAATGTAAAACAATTATCGGTGGATCTCTTTTCAGATTCTCTTCACGATGGTACCAACTGGAAGCGACTCGATGCGGTTTCTGCGATGTGCTAAAATGCACAGTATTTTAGGGTTGAGGTTTGGGATGAATCGAAGCCGAAATCTTCGAATTTGAGTTTGGATTGGATTTCAGGGGATCGAACCGCACCTTGTGTGTTGTTTTGGTGATATTCGGTTTAACTTGGTGTCGGTGGTTGCTGTATGGAGGTCGACGACGGGTTTGGAGAGGAGCGACCGAAGTAGACGAGGTGAGGTCGGCTAGGTGGGGTTTTTGATGGTGAGGTTGATGGTGGTGGTTGCAAGGTCGGATGATGAGCGAGGTGGGGGAGGCGGCCGGTCAAAGCTCGGCCATGTTTGAGGACCTGGAGTCGCGTTATCATTTGGGGAAGGAGAATAAGTGGTGCGGGTTTAATTAAGGGGTATGGGTTTGGGCCTTAAGGGGTATTGTTGGGCTGAAGGAATAAGGGTGAGGCCCACTAATTTTAATCCAAGTTTCAATTTATTTATTAAATTAAAGTGTATAAATTGATAATCTAGTAACTTGTTCATATGTTGACGAAATTCAACGAAACAAGATCCAACAGGATCGTATGAACGGGAACAACACGATGACACTGACCGGGAGTGGATCTGAGCTCGTTTGAATTTATGGCGAAGTAAACTGTTTGATTCAAATCAAATAACAGTTTATCGTTCTTTAACGATGAACTGCCAAAGTGAGTAAATCTCACTAACTCTGAACAGTTTATAATTTCATGTTGTATTGTTAGAACTGTTAAAATTGTCTGTTTGACTGTGTGTTGATTGTTTGATTGAACTGCTAGTCAGTTAGTTAAATTTCTATATTGATTCTGTTTAACAGAATATATCATATGGAACTGAAAGTGATGTTATCTATATTGTCTAACATCTGTGATGCAGGGAAACAGGTTGGAGGAATCCGACTGGATTCCTCAACAGTTATTTTATTGTTTTCCATATATTGTTATATGATGTGATATAAAATCTGTGGGCGATTATATGTGCTTGGACGATATTGAACATCGTGATTTGATATGATTGAATACCATAACATACCGAAATGTTGATAAGGGGATTTTCAATGTTTATATTGAAAATGAATCTTATTTATAAAATCGATAGGATTTTATAAAAGGAAAACATTTATTTAATTAGAAAATAAATAAATGAAAAAGGAAACATTTATTTAGAAAATAAATGAAATAAAATAGAAACATTTATTTAGAAAATAAATGAATTAGAATATAAAGGAATATTTGTTTTAGGAAATAAATAAAGGAACATTTATTTAGATTATAAATAAATGGAATAAAGGAATATTTATTTAGGGAATAAATAAAGGAACACTTGTTCGGAAAATAAATAGAATTATACAAGGATAGATTTAAACACGTGCTTCGCACACGGTATAACACAATATGGATTTAAATGAGATATTAAATAGGAAATCTGTTTTAAACAGATAAATTGAAGTAGATTAATTTATAAATAATGTTTTATAAATTAAATAAATTATTTATCGTTGATAAATGGAATATATATAAGTCTGGACTTATATAGAGAAGTAGAAACGTTATTAAAAGGACATTTATAAAGTGAAGAACCGTTACTAAAAGTAAATCTTTATAAATGGATAAACGTTGTAAAAAGTAAATCTTTATAAATGGATAAACGTTGTAAAAAGGAAATCTTTTGAAATGAATAAACGTTATAAAAAGGAGTTAATCGAATTTAGTTATTCGAAATGAGTTATTCGAATTAGATATTTGAATAGAGTTAAACACATTAGAGTGATTCGAATTACTTATTCGAATAGAGTTAAACACGTAAGAGTTAATTGAATATTAGTTAATCAATTTGAGTTAATCGAATTTAGTTATTCGAGAAGAGTTAAATCGAATTTAGTTATTCGAAAGGAGTTAATCAATTTGAGTTAAGTTAATCGATTTGAATTAAGTTGAATCGAAATGGAGTAAATCGATTAGAATTAAGTTAATCGAGTTAGAGTAAATCGAATATTAGTTATTCGAAGGTAAGTTATTCGAATTAGTTATTCGAAGGAGTTAATCAATTAAGTTATTCGAATGAGTTATTCGAAGGAGTAAATCAAATTAAGTTAATCGATTAGAGTTGAGTTAATCGTTTTGGGTTAAGTTAAGTTAAGTAATCGAGTTAAGATTTATCGAGTTAAGTAATCGAGTTAAGTAATCGAGTTGAGATAATCGAGTTAAGAAAATCAAGTTGAGTTAATCGAATAAGTTATTCGATAAGAGTAAATCCATTTAAGTTAATCAGATGTTAGTTATTCGATAAGAATTGACACATTTAAGAAAATCGAATATTTGTTATTCGATAAGAGTTAATGAAATAGAGCCAACCAAGAAGAGTTATTCGAATATTAGTTATTCGATAGGAGTTAATCGAAATAGAGTTTATCGAATATAAGTTATTAAAAAGGGAGAGTTAATCGAATAGAGATTACTCGAAAGAGAGTTATACGTCGAATTCGATTATAGCGAATTCGGGAAAGTACTATTTACTTTCCAGGGTTTAAATCAAGAATTAGTTATTGATTTAGAAATTAGGTGTCTGTTAAATTATTCGAGTTAGGAAATAAATTTATAATTTAGGTTAGATATTTTTGGGGTAGGAATTATAACGTTATAGTTATAATCAAACGTTGTCATATAATAAGTGGATTCGTAACCTGAATCCGAGAATTTGCGTAAACAGATGATTATAAAAAGTGAGTGATGAGCTTCATCTATTTCACAGTAAAGGACGTTGTTCAATTAAGGTCTGCGAGGTAATTATACACCAACTTGATTGACTTCAGAATTGACAAAGGAATAGTTGTGGTTCGATCTAAAAGGTTGATTAGGAATAAAGTTAAGGAATAAGCGATAAATGGATTAAGCGAAACGATGTTTTATACAACGTTCATTGGAAATCCGTAAATGAGTTTTGGAAACGTTTTCCAAATATAGTCAGATATGTTTTCTAAACATAGAAAATGAAATGTTTTCATGATAAGGATTTAAGAAATAGAGTTAAGCAAATTCAGAAACTGACTGGAGAGGGTAAGTTGAACGGTTTTCTAAGGGACGATCTGATGTTGGTTTCGACCTTCCGGATTGATACTTAGAGAATTGTTCTCATACTAGTTACAGTTAGGGACTGATAGTTGCGAAATAATAGTGATGTGAAAATAAGCTATGGAAATGTTTTCCAATGATTAATAACAGATATTTTCTAAATATATTAAATAAGGAAATATGAACATATGATGATTGATCGATCGAATTTCCATTTGGAAATAAGATCGTTGTTTGTACACCGACATGTTTTCATTAGATAGTTGAATCACAGACTATCAAAGTTTTGACCATATTTACGTTGTAAATATGGAGAGACCGGTTGGATTATTATCCGAAGAACCACTCCGTATTAGCATAAGCGTTGTGAATCAAGTACGCTGAAGATAATTGAAGACGGAGTGAAGTGCAAGGGCTATTGTGAAAAGCCTAGGTAGGATGGATTCACTGAATAGTGCCTTCGGTTTGTTCAGTCCCAGGACAACGTATATGGACGAGTGTCTGACAAAGTATTATTAACGAATCATATATGTTGATGTCTTCAAACGTATTACATTGGGTGGCGGAGAAATTCGTTTCTCTTAGCTTTTATACCCGTGATGCCTTGAGAAATCGATATTGATTTGGCGGGTATGACGATGTGGCACTCAAAGTAATTGAAGCAATAATCTGTCAAAGTGATAAACGTGACCTCAAACCTCACCATCGGGAAATAACAGAAGTTG
Organism: Allium sativum; assembly: GCA_030737875.1. Classification (NCBI taxonomy): domain Eukaryota; kingdom Viridiplantae; phylum Streptophyta; class Magnoliopsida; order Asparagales; family Amaryllidaceae; genus Allium; species Allium sativum. Next base: position 550,857,052 of record CM060916.1, read on the forward strand.
GGCTAGGCAGCATGGCTAGTTGGGCCATACCCAAGCAGGGTGTATTATCACCATCTAGAGAATATTCAATTGTACTTCTTTATAATCTATTTCAATGCTGTCCCTTATCGGGAAGGATGGTTGCTGATCCCAACCATCGGTGATAATATATTCGTTACACTCAAGCTAAATGAGTGGACGGTCATGTGTGGCCGGGTTGCAAGACGTTCTTGTTGAACCCTAGTGTATCTCCTCTAGAGTACACTGATCGGAAGGTGCTCCCATACCTTGTCTGTTGGAATCCAATCTCCAATAAGCGCTCACGGTTTTATTTGTATACTATGTATGTGGAACGTGAGATGCAAGCGTTCTGCTAGATTGATATCTATTTGTATTTAGACATTATTATAATATCAGAAAGATATCCTTTATTTAATCAAGTGTTGGAGTTTTATTCATACCAGTCCCATGACTGACCCGGAGTTTATTTTATTTGTTTTCCCTAAACTCTTGGGTGCCTAAATTTGTACGGGCAGTCAAGTAGTCGGGATTTTTCAGATACACTTGGAGAGCTTGGAGCAGGAGACTTCAGGATTATAGCTATTATTATTCCGTTGTGTTGTTAAGTGTTGTACTTTGAAATGGTATGTATATACGAGTACTGATTTGTATTTCAAAGTTATGTTATATTTTATTCGTTCCGCTGTGAGATTCGTGTTTACTCTGATGATGTAAGTTCTTCTTCTATTCTATTAGTTCTATCTTTTCTCCCTCACCCTCTACTTTCTTTCACTAATATCTCGGAATTTTCGACTCTCGAGGAGTCGAAAATTTCCAGCCGTTACAGTTGGTATCAGAGCTTAAGTTAAGTGATTACCTTGGCTCTGTGGCATAACTCGATAGAGATGGGATTAGTAATATCCTAGATTGAGTTTGAGTGTATATATATGAGCGCGTAATTGTTATTCAATATAAAATGGTTTTATATTGTGGAGACTCATTGGTTGAGTGGGTTATGAATTCTGGTCGATCAGTTTGATCCACTGTATCGATAAGGGTTACTAAACACTCGAATACGATGAACCGTCATGGTATGTTTTGGAAGAGAGTAAATAAAGTAATTTTACCCGAAATATATTTGGTTATAAGAAAAATATATTGAAATTACAATATGTATTGGATGTGTTGGTTGTTATTATAATCGAATAAGATTATAAAAGGGTGAAATGGTTATAAATGACCAATCAGAATTCATATGAATGTAATATATGAAATAGTTTGAATTAAATATGAATTTAAATCAGAATTTGGAATTTAAAATAAGGAAATTTTAAGTTCCTGGGAGATTTTGAAAATGTTTTTCAAATTGAAAATGATATAGTATTGAACTCACTTCGATAGCTGGAAAAAAGATTCTGATGATGAATCTAGACATCATCAGTGTTCATTTTCGAGTTCTAAGTGACGGATTACTACCAAAGGTTTTGTTTTTGAATTGTTTTGAGAAAACAAGTTGTTTAGAAATTCAAAGGTTTTGAATTGGCATTATGATTTCAAATTGATTTGAAAGAAACCCAGGAACTTAAGTTCTAGAATTAAAATTTAACTAATGAAGTTAAATAAAATGAGATGGTAAAAATAAATTGAAATTTAACTTGAACCGAGTTAAATAAAATTGAATTGGATTAGAGATAATCTAGAATGGAACCAAATTGATAAGTCAATAATTTGGAATTTGATATTGGAGTTCGAATGAAATTCGATTTGGATTTGAGGATATGAACTGATTGGAGATCAATTGGAATGGATAACATTGGTATATGTTGAAGTGGTAGCAGATGAAAGGGATAGAGTTAAATTCCCGACAAAAAGGTACAAGTTTATATCATATATGAGTTTGGATTTTATGAGCCGAATTAGCAAGCCGCTTGGCTATTTTGGTTTCCTTTTGGATTGGAGGAGGCCTAGAGAGGCGAGTTGTGGTTTGACGTATTGAGCCGTACAAAGGAGGTTATGGCGAAATTTTTCGAAAATTTAAGGTGTTAGAAAATTTTCAGAATTTTTGAAAATTTTAGTTGGTTGGAAATGAATTAATAAAATAAATTAAAATTAAATAGGTCCAGTCGAAACTGAAATTTAGAGGTAAACAAAAAAGGATTTTTAAATCTAGTTAGTAGAGTTAGTAGCATTTTTCTAACTTAGCAATTTCGAGGACGAAATTATTTTAAGGGGGGAAGTCTGTAATGGCGCGTTTTGTTAGCTGTCGAATAATTAATTTATTTAATTATTTATATATCGATTTGGCGATATCGATAACTTAAAGTAAAACGTTCGAACTTATAATTTATAATTATAATTAAAACGAACCTGAAACATCGCGGCAGTTCGCAATTTCGCGATTTGAACTTCAACTGAATGTACATGATTCATTTTAAGCCGGATTTCTGTGAAACAAGAAACGTGTGGAGCTGGTGGAGTATATCTTTCTAGTGGAAGAGAAAAATCGGGATTTCGTCGTGTAGATTTTGATGTACGTCCAAATCAAATTTCAGAAAAAGTCGCTGTGGAATTCCTTTATAATTTGCGACGCTTTATATACGTTATAAAAGGATTTTCAATGTAAATTGAATATCGATTCAATCTGGACTCGGAATAGCGAGTATATAATTATACTGGAGCTGTATGATATTCCTCGGCGAATATATACGATAATATAAATTTATTTATATTTAATTTAATAATATTTAAATATATTTATATATTTAAATGGGTCATCCAGAGCTTTAAAAATAGCCGGTTTTGCAAACGAAGTCGGAATTCGACGAAACCAGTTTTGTTGGATCCGCAATGTCAAATAGTTGTCAGATTCCAAGTTTGGTGATTTTTAGAGTCACTGTGTGATCGTACGGATTTTTAGACTGAGAAATAGTCAGTATTTCGACGGTTAAAAATACGCTGTGTGAGCATAGGAAGTCGGAATTTGACGAAACTAGTTCCGTTGGGACCGTAATGTCGAACTCTAGCTACATGTCCAGTTTGGTGATTTTTAGGTATCGTATGTAGTCGTAGAGATTTTTAAAGGCCGGAGACAAACAAAAAATCGAGAAATAAAAATATAAAAATCAATAAAAAAATATCCCCCAATTTTTCTTTGGATACACAGAAGGCCACACAGCCTGTATTCCCAGCCACAAGTACCACCAACCACAATCAGCCTATATAACCCGCAGAACATAACACAGCAAGTAAAATTCGAAGAAAAGAAAATCAAGATCAAATACAATAAATTCCTATAAAATGTAAAACAATTATCGGTGGATCTCTTTTCAGATTCTCTTCACGATGGTACCAACTGGAAGCGACTCAATGCGGTTTCTGCGATATGCTAAAATGCACAGTATTTTAGGGTTGAGGTTTGGGATGAATCGAAGCCGAAATCTTCGAATTTGAGTTTGGATTGGATTTCAGGGGATCGAACTGCACCTTGTGTGTTGTTTTGGTGATATTCGGTTTAACTTGGTGTCGGTGGTTGCTGTATGGAGGTCGACGACGGGTTTGGAGAGGAGGGACCGAAGTAGACGAGGTGAGGTCGGCTAGGTGGGGTTTTTGATGGTGAGGTTGATGGTGGTGGTTGCAAGGTCGGATGATGAGCGAGGTGGGGGAGGCGGCCGGTCAAAGCTCGGCCATGTTTGAGGACCTGGAGTCGCGTTATCATTTGGGGAAGGAGAATAAGTGGTGCGGGTTTAATTAAGGGGTATGGGTTTGGGCCTTAAGGGGTATTGTTGGGCTGAAGGAATAAGGGTGAGGCCCACTAATTTTAATCCAAGTTTCAATTTATTTATTTAATTAAAGTGTATAAATTGATAATCTAATAACTTGTTCATATGTTGACGAAATTCAACGAAACAAGATCCAACAGGATCGTATGAACGGGAACAATACGATGACACTGACCGGGAGTGGATCTGAGCTCGTTTGAATTTATGGCGAAGTAAACTGTTTTATTCAAATCAAACAACAGTTTATCGTTCTTTAACGATGAACTGCCAAAGTGAGTAAATCTCACTAACTCTGAACAGTTTATAATTTCATGTTGTATTGTTAGAACTGTTAAAATTGTCTGTTTGACTGTGTGTTGATTGTTTGATTGAACTGCTAGTCAGTTAGTTAAATTTCTATATTGATTCTGTTTAACAGAATATATCATATGGAACTGAAAGTGATGTTATCTATATTGTCTAACATCTGTGATGCAGGGAAACAGGTTGGAGGAATCCGACTGGATTCCTCAACAGTTATTTTATTGTTTTCCATATATTGTTATATGATGTGATATAAAATCTGTGGGCGATTATATGTGCTTGGACGATATTGAACATCGTGATTTGATATGATTGAATACCATAACATACCGAAATGTTGATAAGGGGATTTTCAATGTTTATATTGAAAATGAATCTTATTTATAAAATCGATAGGATTTTATAAAAGGAAAACATTTATTTAATTAAAAATAAATAAATGAAAAAGGAAACATTTATTTAGAAAATAAATGGAATAAAATAGAAACATTTATTTAGAAAATAAATGAATTAGAATATAAAGGAATATTTATTTTAGGAAATAAATAAAGGAACATTTATTTAGATTATAAATAAATGGAATAAAGGAATATTTATTTAGGGAATAAATAAAGGAACACTTGTTCGGAAAATAAATAGAATTATACAAGGATAGATTTAAACATGTGCTTCGCACACGGTATAACACGATATGGATTTAAATGAGATATTAAATAGGAAATCTGTTTTAAACAGATAAATTGAAGTAGATTAATTTATAAATAATGTTTTATAAATTAAATAAATTATTTATCGTTGATAAATGGAATATATATAAGTCTGGACTTATATAGAGAAGTAGAAACGTTATTAAAAGGACATTTATAAAGTGAAGAACCGTTACTAAAAGTAAATCTTTATAAATGGATAAACGTTGTAAAAAGTAAATCTTTATAAATGGATAAACGTTGTAAAAAGGAAATCTTTTGAAATGAATAAACGTTATAAAAAGGAGTTAATCGAATTTAGTTATTCGAAATGAGTTATTCGAATTAGATATTTGAATAGAGTTAAACACATTAGAGTGGTTCGAATTACTTATTCGAATAGAGTTAAACACGTAAGAGTTAATTGAATATTAGTTAATCAATTTGAGTTAATCGAATTTAGTTATTCGAGAAGAGTTAAATCGAATTTAGTTATTCGAAAGGAGTTAATCAATTTGAGTTAAGTTAATCGATTTGAATTAAGTTGAATCGAAATGGAGTAAATCGATTAGAATTAAGTTAATCGAGTTAGAGTAAATCGAATATTAGTTATTCGAAGGTAAGTTATTCGAATTAGTTATTCGAAGGAGTTAATCAATTAAGTTATTCGAATGAGTTATTCGAAGGAGTAAATCAAATTAAGTTAATCGATTAGAGTTGAGTTAATCGATTTGGGTTAAGTTAAGTTAAGTAATCGAGTTAAGATTTATCGAGTTAAGTAATCGAGTTAAGTAATCGAGTTGAGATAATCGAGTTAAGAAAATCAAGTTGAGTTAATCGAATAAGTTATTCGATAAGAGTAAATCCATTTAAGTTAATCAGATGTTAGTTATTCGATAAGAATTGACACATTTAAGAAAATCGAATATTTGTTATTCGATAAGAGTTAATGAAATAGAGCCAACCAAGAAGAGTTATTCGAATATTAGTTATTCGATAGGAGTTAATCGAAATAGAGTTTATCGAATATAAGTTATTAAAAAGGGAGAGTTAATCAAATAGAGATTACTCGAAAGAGAGTTATACGTCGAATTCGATTATAGCGAATTCGGGAAAGTACTATTTACTTTCCAGGGTTTAAATCAAGATTTAGTTATTGATTTAGAAATTAGGTGTCTGTTAAATTATTCGAGTTAGGAAATAAATTTATAATTTAGGTTAGATATTTTAGGGGTAGGAATTATAACGTTATAGTTATAATCAAACATTGTCATATAATAAGTGGATTCGTAACCTGAATCCGAGAATTTGCGTAAACAGATGATTGTAAAAAGTGAGTGATGAGCTTCATCTATTTCACAGTAAAGAACGTTGTTCAATTAAGGTCTGCGAGGTAATTATACCCCAACTTGATTGACTTCAGAATTGACAAAGGAATAGTTGTGGTTCGATCTAAAAGGTTGATTAGGAATAAAGTTAAGGAATAAGCGATAAATGGATTAAACGAAACGATGTTTTATACAACGTTCATTGGAAATCCGTAAATGAGTTTTGGAAACGTTTTCCAAATATAGTCAGATATGTTTTCTAAACATAGAAAATGAAATGTTTTCATGATAAGGATTTAAGAAATAGAGTTAAGCAAATTCAGAAACTGACTGGAGAGGGTAAGTTGAACGGTTTTCTAAGGGACGATCTGATGTTGGTTTCGACCTTCCGGATTGATACTTAGAGAATTGTTCTCATACTAGTTACAGTTAGGGACTGATAGTTGCGAAATAATAGTGATGTGAAAATAAGCTATGGAAATGTTTTCCAATGATTAATAACAGATATTTTCTAAATATATGAAATAAGGAAATATGAACATATGATGATTGATCGATCGAATTTCCATTTGGAAATAAGATCGTTGTTTGTACACCGACATGTTTTCATTTGATAGTTGAATCACAGACTATCAAAGTTTTGACCATATTTACGTTGTAAATATGGAGAGATCGGTTGGATTATTATCCGAAGAACCACTCCGTATTAGCATAAGCGTTGTGAATCAAGTACGCTGAAGATAATTGAAGACGGAGTGAAGTGCAAGGGCTATTATGAAAAGCCTAGGTAGGATGGATTCACTGAATAGTGCCTTCGGTTTGTTCAGTCCCAGGACAACGTATATGGACGAGTGTCTGACAAAGTATTCTTAACGAATCATATATGTTGATCTCTTCAAACGTATTACATTGGGTGGCGGAGAAATTCGTTTCTCTTAGCTTTTATACCCGTGATGCCTTGAGAAATCGATATTGATTTGGCGGGTATGACGATGTGGCACTCAAAGTAATTGAAGCAATAATCTGCCAAAGTGATAAACGTGACCTCAAACCTCACCACCGGGAAATAACAGAAGTTGGGCTAGGCAGCATGGCTAGTTGGGCCATACCCAAGCAGGGTGTATTATCACCATCTAGAGAATATTCAATTGTACTTCTTTATAATCTATTTCAATGCTGTCCCTTATCGGGAAGGATGGTTGCTGATCCCAACCATCGGTGATAATATATTCGTTACACTCAAGCTAAATGAGTGGACGGTCATGTGTGGCCGGGTTGCAAGACGTTCTTGTTGAACCCTAGTGTATCTCCTCTAGAGTACACTGATCGGAAGGTGCTCCCATACCTTGTCTGTTGGAATCCAATCTCCAATAAGCGCTCACGGTTTTATTTGTATACTATGTATGTGGAACGTGAGATGCAAGCGTTCTGCTAGATTGATATCTATTTGTATTTAGACATTATTATAATATCAGAAAGATATCCTTTATTTAATCAAGTGTTGGAGTTTTATTCACACCAGTCCCATGACTGACCCGGAGTTTATTTTGTTTGTTTTCCCTAAACTCTTGGGTGCCTAAATTTGTACGGGCAGTCAAGTAGTCGGGATTTTTCAGATACACTTGGAGAGCTTGGAGCAGGAGACTTCAGGATTATAGCTATTATTATTCCGCTGTGTTGTTAAGTGTTGTACTTTGAAATGGTATGTATATACGAGTACTGATTTGTATTTCAAAGTTATGTTATATTTTATTCGTTCCGCTGTGAGATTCGTGTTTTGTAACGGCGCGATTTTCCATACCTGGGAAACCGTGTCATTATTGAAAGAATTTAGAAGATGAGATAGAAAAGGTAGAACTTATAGAATAGAAGAGTAAGAAGTTATCAGAATCTCACAGCGGAATTTCACAAAATACTTATATATTACATCACAAAGCCTGATACATCAGAGTACATAATATATTACATCATCATGGTTCATACAATACCATATTACAATACCATTGGTAATTAAACTGATAATTAAAACATATATGCTACTGGGTCTTGAACTGGTTCAGCATCATGTTCCACTTGCCTTGCCTGAACCTACTTGTCTACTCATAATAAATATTATGAGTACCCAAGAGTTTAAGAAACACAAAAATAAACTCTGGGTCAGTCAGGGGACTGGTGTGAGGAAACATAGTTAGACAGTAAAAACAGGGTATAGGTGTCAAGGTGTTTATATTGATCCATGTTATTACTTTTAACATAAAAATCATTAGATCCATCCATGTCTAATATCTGGAAATGATCTAACCTCTTTTATATCAAAACATTTGATATTATAATAGTTTGTAACAGGTAATTAAAAATCTAGTGAAACGCTTGCATCTCACGTTCACATATATAGTATACAAATTTAATGTCGCAGAACGCGTATTGGAGTTTGGATTCCAACATACAGGGTATGGGAGCACCCACCGATCAGTGTACTCTAGAGAGGATACACTGGGGTTCAACAAGAACGTCTTGTAACCCGGCCACACATGACCGTCCACTCATTTAGCTTGAGTGTAACGAATATATTATCACTCCTACGGTTGAGCTCGATTTACCGTTTCCGAATGCAACAGCAGCGAAATAGATTTAAGAAGTAAATAAGGAAATCCTCTAGATGGTGATAATATACCCTGCTTGGGTATGACCCAACTAGCCATGCTGCCTAGCCCAACTTTTGTTACTTCCGGGTTGTGAAGTTTGAGGCTACGTTGTTCTTCTGACAGGTTTTCTCTTTCCATTCTTTGAATGCCACATCGTCCTATCTGTCAGAAAATACTCATTCGATTACCCAAATATATTACGGGTAATGAAGCAAAGAGAAACGAATTTCCCTGCCACCAACGTAATATACTTACGTAAATTCGATGTGCAAGATCTGACTGATATACGTTGTCAGACACTCGTCCATTCGGGTTTGTTCTGGGTTTGAACAGACCAAAAATATCATTCTAAATAACGCTTGCATCTCGTTGTCTTCAGCACATTGATATGCGTCGTATACTTCGAATCGAAGTGGAATTTGTTTATTCCGGACTCTTCGAACGATGTACGAAATATTTTACAGTCGATAAATGTTTATCAGTGAAATCAGGAGTATCACTTCATTTCAGATAAAATATATATTTTCCAAACAGTGTTTGTTTATTTGGTTTGCATTAGCATCATTAGTTTATCTGTTACATACATCAGTTGAGGTGTATATGGTTTTTGACGGTGTTTGTTCATCCTTTGGAAATTTCCCGTGCTCCGCACACGGTGTATTTTCCCTTTGATTATTTTAGTTCAAATGATGTTTGAACTTATTTTCCTTTTGTTCTTATCCTTTAACGATTATTTATTATATAAATAATTCAAATAATTTATTTTAAATTATTTATTTTCGTCTAATTTTCATTTCAACTTGGTTGATCTTTCACGGTCGAACTTGTCGGTTCAAAACTCGGTTTCTACTTCTCACTTGTCATCGGCTAAAAAAACATTTATTTATTTATTTATATTTTAAATTTAAAATTTATTTAAATTTAAAATCTCGTATTCTACTGAACGAAGAACACCGGACTTTGGCACTGCCAGAGTACCGGGTTTGGCAAGTGCCAGAACTGGCTTTGGCACTGCCAAAGTACCAAAGTGCCAAGTGCCAAGTTTCCTACCACCATGATTTTCACTCAAAACATGCACTGGCCACCGTGATTTCGTGCAGTGCCACACTGCCTCCTCTTTCCTCGTATACCAGTGCACAGCGTGCACGTGCACACTGCCTCCGACCAACCTGGGCCGCCGCACTCCGTCGCCGCACGACCACCATCGCCACCAGACCTCGTCGGAACCTTCAGGCCCCACTTTCTCCGATGCTACAGTAAAAACACCATCCACCCATTTTCGTTCGACTGGGTTCATCCAAGAAATCTCACTCGTTCGCCACCCTCCGTCAGTCGTAAGTGCCCGCGCCTCCACCATCCGATGCCTCGACCTCGTCAGCTCCTCTCCCCCACACCTCGGCCCATTCGATCCTCCCTGGGCCCCACACGACACATTCAAAACCGAGTACCAGAAAACTGTCGAAATCCCTAATTCCGATCTGTTCTTGAATTCTAAGCAATAGAAAAATTATTTTATATTTTTCCCATGATCTATGGGTCTCCACGCCTCTCTCCTCCTCGCGGTTTGGAGCTCGACGGCGTTGATCGCCGGAATTTCATCCGAACCCAATTTCCGTTCAAGTCGAGAATTCCTGAGTTTTACAACTTAAAAATCGTAATTTCTGTTTTAAAAATCATCATTTCCATCAGGGATTGTATTCATATCACTCATGTAGATTTCTATCGCGTTTGGATTTTGTCTTTGATTTTTGTTTACAGAGGTGCTACTGTCTTTCTGTTAATCTGGTTTTTCACAAAACCCCTTTTGAAAAAAACTGTTACTTTGAATTTGATACATGAATGTAGGTGGTGATCTCGACAGGATTCATACCCTTTTATCACTCTAAAATAGATCAACATGGTAAATTTCCTGATTTATTTCTACCTGTACTGCATATATGTTTTACAGTATATCAAAACAGATTTTAACAGCAGTGTTTTCTTTTTCTTATCAAATCAGTGGCAACATCTTCACTGATGTATATTATAAAGTAGATCATTCTATGGGAGGGAATTCAAAGGTTTTTCATCCTATTTCCTAGTTAACAGTAATGACAGAAATCAGAAAAACAAAGCAGTTTTACTTAACAAGGAAAACTGTTTACTGCAGTAATAAAAACAGAAAGTTTTAGAGTTTTGTTTCACTCACCAGTAGCTTTCCAAAATCCAGAAAAATGCTTCAGATCTTAGGATGAAACTCAGTTTGTTTTGTGATGAGAATGTGAAGAAATAAGTGGTATATATATAGGTGAAATCATGCATTAAAATAAGATTTTCTGCACATGTATTTAACAGTAAACTTCTCCTAGCCTTAACCCTTTCCTATAACACCTACGGCCCTTAAATTGAGGGAACATATGTATTTGATTTTTGTTTCATTTAGGTTTATAGCCTATGCCATCCTCCTAGGTACTTCTTCTAGAAACTCTTGGCCTTAACTACATTAAATGAAAAGATCCCCTTTTTGATTTTAAAGCTTTTAAATAAATGTTTCTCTTGTTTTTTCTTAGCTAAGATATTTTCTTCTCCCTTACTAAGCAGCACATGCATCTACATCTTAGGTTTTTAGGTGATGGTTTTATAAAATCATGGTTACTATTCAAGTATGATTCATTTAATGCTTTGTCTTCTTGGAATTTGTTTTTGTCTTGCTAGGAAACTTCTCTTTTGTCTTTTGTTTTTGATATTTGTTATGGTCAAACAAATGTTTGTTTATATACCATATGCTTCATACTTTAGCCGATTTGTTTTCATGTTGTAGATGAACATATTGTGGTGTTTTTATCCATAGGTCCCTATATTTTCAAATGGAAGAAATGCTCCTTTTATTTTTGTTTAAGTTCTTAGTCCTTTGTTCTTGAAAACTTCTTGCTTCATCAAAATGACATTCCAAAGTATCATTTATTATATAAATTTATTCCCTTAGGAATTTCTATTTTATATCATATACTTGTTTTGAATTCCAAGATAATTCAAGTATATTCAAATCTAACATTATTCAAGTATATATGTTTATTAAAATATTTCTCATATATATATACATATGCCTATACTTATATATATATATATATATATTTGTTTTCAAAAATCTCCTTTAGCTTTGTTTTTAACTAATTAACTCATTTTAATTACTCATCAAAATGATTTACAAATGGTCGAAAAAGTCGGGACATTACAGTCCATCCCCCTTATAAGAATTTCGTCCTCGAAATTACAAGTAAGCAAGATAGAAAGGATTTCTTTCCCAAAAGATGATTCTATATATCATAATCATTTAGTACATCATAATTATACAACTAGTTCGATACTAGCACTAGTCTAGATAACATACTACACTCCTAGTGCTACACCTGACTAATCATATACCATACTACATAACTAGGCTATACTTGACTAAATCAAGTTATAGCTACATAATATATACATACATAGTCCATACACATCAGTCTACTGCACTCTACTCATCTGGATCACTCTCGATCACGATCCACTCATCATCGGATATGTTAACGACCTCTACCACCTCATCCTCATCATCAGATGGTACAAAAACATCCATGATCTCCGGATTAGTCGGTACCACCTCTTCATCATCAGAGATCTCTATAACCTCTACGGGCGGAATCATGTACACCTGAATCCAAGGATAACCAAAGTCTCCGAAAATCTCAACCCATCCTCCTACTTCGTGATACTCTACAAGTGCTTGCTTCAGTTTCTCCCATATCACCACTGCTGGGTCCACAAATTCCGTTGGCTGCTCTCCCATATCAGCTATCGGTGTCTCAGGTACAAACTCTTCTTCCTCCTCGGGTTCTTCTTCATCATCCCCATCCATATTCATATCCTCAGCCTCATCTCCCTCTTGGTCACTGTCATCGTCATCACTATCATTGTCTCCACAACTGGTTTCAATCATAAGTACACCATCATCCTCTGAGGGCTCCGTGCTGTCTGGATCTTGCTCCATGGGTTCCTCTCTGCCTACATTCGACTCATCCGAGGTCCTGTGTGTGCCTTCATCCTCACTTGGTATCCTTCCTCTAACATCTTCAGAATCACCCACTCTTGCTCGCTTGGCTAGTAGTCTCTCTGTTTGGTGTGATGTAAGTCTCTTTCTAGCGGTCCTCTTCATCAGTGGTGCCATCTGAAAGTAAACAAGGAAAAGAACTCGTCAATGATAAAATCATAGCAAGGGAGTTCATAAGTCCTAATAAACCGAATCCACAAATGTATATGCCAATGCTTACAGAAATGAAGAAATCCAAGGTTTCATTTCATCCAAACAACCAAACAGTAAAACATACCTAATCTGTAGATAAATCCGGGTATAATTTCCTGATATGGTTCTCGGTCTCCCACGTGCAATCTTTCGGATTATCGCTCCACTGAATCTTAAGCAGACTTACTGCCTTGTTGCGAAGTTGCTTTTCTTCTCTGTCGATAATACGAAATGATCGTCGAATTATAGTCAAATCTGGTTCAATTTCTATTTCTTGCTGAACAGATTGTTCCAGAATTAAAGACGGATCGTGCAAACATTTCCTTAAATGAGACACATGGAATACGTTGTGGATCCCTGCCATATGTTCTGGTAATTCTACTCTGTAGGCTTGAAAACCGATTCTCTCCATAACTCGGAAAGGTCCAACATATCGCGGAGTTAACTTTCCAGCTTTTCCAAATCTCACCACTCCTCTCATTGGTGAAATCTTCACAAATACCAGGTCTCCTATCTCAAATACAAGATCTCTTCGTCTTTGATCGGCATAACTTTTCTGTCGATCCTGGGCTTCTTTCATTCTTAACTTCACCAATTCTACTTTCTCGGTTGCTTCTCGGATCATGTCTGGTCCAAGTATTAATTTGTCTCCGGATTCAATCCAACATGCTGGTGCTTTACAGGGTCTTCCATACAATGCTTCGTATGGTGCCATTTGTATACTCGCCTGATAACTGTTGTTATAAGAAAATTCGACTAGGTGTAGATGATCTTCCCACGATCCTCCAAAATCAAGAATACACGCTCTTAACAAATCTTCCAATATCCGGTTCACTCTCTCAGTTTGACCGTCCGTTTGAGGATGGTAAGCTGTACTGAGATTCAATCTCGTTCCCAAAGTTCTTTGTAGTGCTCTCCAAAAGTTACTTGTAAAGATGGGATCTCGATCGCTTACAATGCTTGATGGAACTCCATGTAATCGCACAATTTCTCTCATAAAGACTTCGGCTAATGATGCGGCTGTACGTGTTGGTTTTACAGGAATAAAATGTGCACTTTTTGTCAGTCGATCGACAATTACCCAAATTCCTTCAAAACCTCTTCTGGTCCTTGGTAATCCATCGATAAAATCCATTGATATCATTTCCCACTTCCAGTTGGGTATTTCTAAAGATCGCAACAATCCAGCAGTCTTTTGATGATCTCCCTTGACTTGCTGACAACACAAACACTCATTCACAAAAGTTGTGACATCCTTCATCATTCCTGGCCACCAGAATACTCTTTTCATATCGTTAATCATTTTATGAATTCCCGGATGAATACTCAACCTTGATGCATGACACTCTTTCAAAACTTCTTGTCTCAATCCATCCACATCCGGAACACATAATCTATTGTTAATTCTTAACACTCCTCGGTTGTTCAATTCGAAATCAGACTCCCTTCCATTCGCGACTCCTTGTATGATCTTCTCCAGTTTAGCATCTCTTCTCTGATTTCTCATAATCCTTTCTTGGAGAGTCGGTGTGACTTCCAGTAGGGATAGAATCGCATTTCTACTCAAAGCGTCTGCTACTACATTTGCTTTGCCCGGCGTATAGATGATATCCAAATCATACGATGCAAGAAACTCTAACCATCGTTGTTGTCTCAAATTTAAATCCTTCTGGGAAAATAAGTACCTCAACGGTTTATGATCTGTAAACAGTTCGAACTTTCCACCCAGAAGATAATGCCTCCATATCTTCAATGCAAAAACAACGGCCAATAACTCCAAATCGTGAGTTGCATAATTCTTCTCGTGTATCTTTAATTGCCTACTTGCATATGCAATCACACAACGGTTCTGCATCAACACGGCTCCTAATCCAGTTCCACAAGCGTCAGTGTAAACTTCAAATTGGCTCGTTCCATCGGGAACGGCTAATACCGGTGCATTGGTTAAGCGATCTTTTAACTCTTGAAAAGATTCTTCACACTTCGGGGTCCAATTGAACTTCTGGTTTTTCTTCGTCAATTTCGTTAGATGAGATGATATTTTAGAATAGTCTTTGATAAACCTTCGGTAATATCCCGCCAATCCTAGGAAACTTCGAATGTCAGTTGGTGTACGAGGTTGCCTCCACTGTTGTACTGATTCAACTTTCACCGGATCTACCGATATTCCACCTCCGTTTACGATGTGCCCCAAAAATCTCACTTCAGACTTCCAAAAATGACATTTTGAAAATTTTGCTTTCAACACATTTTTCCGTAGGGTTTCTAATACTACTCTGAGGTGATAGCGATGCTCCTCTTCAGTTTTTGAGTAAATCAGAATATCGTCAATGAAAATTAGAACAAACTTGTTTAGAATTTTCCTAAAGACTCTGTTCATCAAATCCACGAAAAATGCTGGTGCGTTGGTTAGACCGAATGGCATAACCAACCACTCATAAAAGAAATCCGGGCCTCTAAATGCTGTTAAAGGAATACTATCCTCAGCGATTTTCAATTGATGAAATCCTGTTGCTAAATCCATTTGAGAGAATACGGTCGCTCCATGTAATTGATCGAAAAGGTCATCGATTCGGGGTAAAGGGTATTTGTTTTTGATGGTCACTTTGTTTAACTCTCTATAGTCAACACATAGTCGTAATGACCCATCAGACTTCACTACAAAAACTACCGCCGAGCCCCAACTAGAAAAACTAGGTCGGATTAATCCTTTACTCAGCAAATCCCGAGTCTGTTTCTCCAGTTCCAATACTTCCTTTGGTGCCATACGTCTCTTTGGTTGTACTATCGGTCTTGCTCCTGGGATTAAATCGATTCGGAATTCTATCTCACGATGAGGAGGTAAACTCCCGACTTCTTCGAAAATATCCTTGAATTCTCTAACCACGTCCAGTGTTTCAAGGTTCTCTTGGGGTGCTTCTAGGGCATATAGGAAACTACAGGTATGAATACCGGGTTTTCCACAGGGTATTCTAGCTTTTCGACCTAAACTTGTCGTCAAGGTTATGGTTTCTTTATCACATTTTATCTTGGCTTGGAACTCGCTCAGCCAGTCCAATCCAAGAATAAAATTGAAACTTTTGAAGTCTAAAACATAGAAATCAAAACGAAAGGAATGCGAGAGATATAACAGCGCTATATCCTCACAACACATTTTCAACTCTGTTTTTCCACCAATGGGATTTGATACGCAAATTGGGTTTGAGGAAATGATTGGTTCAAGGTTAAATTGGTTTACGGTTTCAGAAGAAATAAAACTGTGTGAAGCGCCGGTGTCAAATAAAACTCGAAGGTAAATTCCTTTAAATTGTAAAGTACCTTCCAGAACTCCCTTCCCTTTCACATTCTGAGAGGTGGATGGTTCATTCTTGATGGCGTAAACCTTCGCCTGAGGTGCTCTCTTCATCAGTGGACAATCTTTCACCATGTGTCCGGGCTGGTGACAGTTGAAACAGAGGTTCTTCAATACCATCTCATTCCTCTGAACTTGCTGATGTTGCTGCTGTGGTTGTTGCTGAGGCTTCCTTTGCTGCTGTTGTGGTTGCTGCTGTTGGGGTTTCTTGTTGCTCTTCTGCTTACAGAACCTTGCAATGTGACCCTTTTGTTTGCAGTTGTGACACAACACATTTTTGAAGCGGTTTTCAGTCTTCTGTTGCACAGCCTTTCCTTGGTTTTGGTTACCTTTCCAATCAGGGTTGAATTTCCTTTTCTGGGGATTCCCTCCACTTGCTTCTCCCGTCTGAGTCTTTGTTGCAGTTGGGTTCTTAGCATCCAGTGCTTCATACCTGAGTGCTAGATCCACGAGCTCAATAAACGGGTCCTTCAAATGCCCCATCATCCTGCCTTGAAGACTGTCCTTCAATCCAGCTACGAACATTTCGTTCTTTTTTAGCGAGGTATTTACCAACTCTGGTCCAAAGCTTGACATTGCATTGAACTTGTTTTCGTACTCAGTGACAGTCATGGTTTCTTGCTTCAAATCGATGAAGTCTCGGTACATCCTGGTTTTCCCAGTTGCAGGCAGATACTGAGCTTCAAAAACTTCTTTGAACATAGCCCAAGTAAAGTTCTCCTCTGGAGTATTTGCAGTCTGGGCATCCCACCAGATAGCTGCAGCCCCTTCCAGATTCCATGATGCTAACAGTCGTTTATACTCGTCATCCAGTTTCAGCCCCTTAAAAATCTTTTCACACGATCTAATCCATGCTTGGACGTCAACTAGTGATTCTGTTCCCTTAAAAGTTTTTCCTCCCAGAGTAGTGTAGTTCTTACAAATCATAGCGAAGTTTAGCTGCGTTGGAGCTTGGACTACTTCAGCCGTTTCCACTTGGGTCTGATTAACAGTGTGCCCATTTGTCGTAGTTGCCCGACTTGCTCCTCGTCCTCGCCTTGCTTGAGAACTCATTGTCAACTTCTGAGTAAATGATTCGAGAGTTAATACTCATTCAGAAACCAGTCTTTAAGGGTAAATTAACCAAATAACTAGGGTTGATAACTAAGGTTAATAACTATGGTTGAGAACTAAGGACGACCCATACTAAAATAGTTTTTAGTAAAAATACGCTCTCTCGATGCTCACTCTAAGCCTAGGTGTACAGAAAACCTAAGCTCCGATACCAACAGTAACGGCGCGATTTTCCATACCTGGGAAACCGTGTCATTATTGAAAGAATTTAGAAGATGAGATAGAAAAGGTAGAACTTATAGAATAGAAGAGTAAGAAGTTATCAGAATCTCACAGCGGAATTTCACAAAATACTTATATATTACATCACAAAGCCTGATACATCAGAGTACATAATATATTACATCATCATGGTTCATACAATACCATATTACAATACCATTGGTAATTAAACTGATAATTAAAACATATATGCTACTGGGTCTTGAACTGGTTCAGCATCATGTTCCACTTGCCTTGCCTGAACCTACTTGTCTACTCATAATAAATATTATGAGTACCCAAGAGTTTAAGAAACACAAAAATAAACTCTGGGTCAGTCAGGGGACTGGTGTGAGGAAACATAGTTAGACAGTAAAAACAGGGTATAGGTGTCAAGGTGTTTATATTGATCCATGTTATTACTTTTAACATAAAAATCATTAGATCCATCCATGTCTAATATCTGGAAATGATCTAACCTCTTTTATATCAAAACATTTGATATTATAATAGTTTGTAACAGGTAATTAAAAATCTAGTGAAACGCTTGCATCTCACGTTCACATATATAGTATACAAATTTAATGTCGCAGAACGCGTATTGGAGTTTGGATTCCAACATACAGGGTATGGGAGCACCCACCGATCAGTGTACTCTAGAGAGGATACACTGGGGTTCAACAAGAACGTCTTGTAACCCGGCCACACATGACCGTCCACTCATTTAGCTTGAGTGTAACGAATATATTATCACTCCTACGGTTGAGCTCGATTTACCGTTTCCGAATGCAACAGCAGCGAAATAGATTTAAGAAGTAAATAAGGAAATCCTCTAGATGGTGATAATATACCCTGCTTGGGTATGACCCAACTAGCCATGCTGCCTAGCCCAACTTTTGTTACTTCCGGGTTGTGAAGTTTGAGGCTACGTTGTTCTTCTGACAGGTTTTCTCTTTCCATTCTTTGAATGCCACATCGTCCTATCTGTCAGAAAATACTCATTCGATTACCCAAATATATTACGGGTAATGAAGCAAAGAGAAACGAATTTCCCTGCCACCAACGTAATATACTTACGTAAATTCGATGTGCAAGATCTGACTGATATACGTTGTCAGACACTCGTCCATTCGGGTTTGTTCTGGGTTTGAACAGACCAAAAATATCATTCTAAATAACGCTTGCATCTCGTTGTCTTCAGCACATTGATATGCGTCGTATACTTCGAATCGAAGTGGAATTTGTTTATTCCGGACTCTTCGAACGATGTACGAAATATTTTACAGTCGATAAATGTTTATCAGTGAAATCAGGAGTATCACTTCATTTCAGATAAAATATATATTTTCCAAACAGTGTTTGTTTATTTGGTTTGCATTAGCATCATTAGTTTATCTGTTACATACATCAGTTGAGGTGTATATGGTTTTTGACGGTGTTTGTTCATCCTTTGGAAATTTCCCGTGCTCCGCACACGGTGTATTTTCCCTTTGATTATTTTAGTTCAAATGATGTTTGAACTTATTTTCCTTTTGTTCTTATCCTTTAACGATTATTTATTATATAAATAATTCAAATAATTTATTTTAAATTATTTATTTTCGTCTAATTTTCATTTCAACTTGGTTGATCTTTCACGGTCGAACTTGTCGGTTCAAAACTCGGTTTCTACTTCTCACTTGTCATCGGCTAAAAAAACATTTATTTATTTATTTATATTTTAAATTTAAAATTTATTTAAATTTAAAATCTCGTATTCTACTGAACGAAGAACACCGGACTTTGGCACTGCCAGAGTACCGGGTTTGGCAAGTGCCAGAACTGGCTTTGGCACTGCCAAAGTACCAAAGTGCCAAGTGCCAAGTTTCCTACCACCATGATTTTCACTCAAAACATGCACTGGCCACCGTGATTTCGTGCAGTGCCACACTGCCTCCTCTTTCCTCGTATACCAGTGCACAGCGTGCACGTGCACACTGCCTCCGACCAACCTGGGCCGCCGCACTCCGTCGCCGCACGACCACCATCGCCACCAGACCTCGTCGGAACCTTCAGGCCCCACTTTCTCCGATGCTACAGTAAAAACACCATCCACCCATTTTCGTTCGACTGGGTTCATCCAAGAAATCTCACTCGTTCGCCACCCTCCGTCAGTCGTAAGTGCCCGCGCCTCCACCATCCGATGCCTCGACCTCGTCAGCTCCTCTCCCCCACACCTCGGCCCATTCGATCCTCCCTGGGCCCCACACGACACATTCAAAACCGAGTACCAGAAAACTGTCGAAATCCCTAATTCCGATCTGTTCTTGAATTCTAAGCAATAGAAAAATTATTTTATATTTTTCCCATGATCTATGGGTCTCCACGCCTCTCTCCTCCTCGCGGTTTGGAGCTCGACGGCGTTGATCGCCGGAATTTCATCCGAACCCAATTTCCGTTCAAGTCGAGAATTCCTGAGTTTTACAACTTAAAAATCGTAATTTCTGTTTTAAAAATCATCATTTCCATCAGGGATTGTATTCATATCACTCATGTAGATTTCTATCGCGTTTGGATTTTGTCTTTGATTTTTGTTTACAGAGGTGCTACTGTCTTTCTGTTAATCTGGTTTTTCACAAAACCCCTTTTGAAAAAAACTGTTACTTTGAATTTGATACATGAATGTAGGTGGTGATCTCGACAGGATTCATACCCTTTTATCACTCTAAAATAGATCAACATGGTAAATTTCCTGATTTATTTCTACCTGTACTGCATATATGTTTTACAGTATATCAAAACAGATTTTAACAGCAGTGTTTTCTTTTTCTTATCAAATCAGTGGCAACATCTTCACTGATGTATATTATAAAGTAGATCATTCTATGGGAGGGAATTCAAAGGTTTTTCATCCTATTTCCTAGTTAACAGTAATGACAGAAATCAGAAAAACAAAGCAGTTTTACTTAACAAGGAAAACTGTTTACTGCAGTAATAAAAACAGAAAGTTTTAGAGTTTTGTTTCACTCACCAGTAGCTTTCCAAAATCCAGAAAAATGCTTCAGATCTTAGGATGAAACTCAGTTTGTTTTGTGATGAGAATGTGAAGAAATAAGTGGTATATATATAGGTGAAATCATGCATTAAAATAAGATTTTCTGCACATGTATTTAACAGTAAACTTCTCCTAGCCTTAACCCTTTCCTATAACACCTACGGCCCTTAAATTGAGGGAACATATGTATTTGATTTTTGTTTCATTTAGGTTTATAGCCTATGCCATCCTCCTAGGTACTTCTTCTAGAAACTCTTGGCCTTAACTACATTAAATGAAAAGATCCCCTTTTTGATTTTAAAGCTTTTAAATAAATGTTTCTCTTGTTTTTTCTTAGCTAAGATATTTTCTTCTCCCTTACTAAGCAGCACATGCATCTACATCTTAGGTTTTTAGGTGATGGTTTTATAAAATCATGGTTACTATTCAAGTATGATTCATTTAATGCTTTGTCTTCTTGGAATTTGTTTTTGTCTTGCTAGGAAACTTCTCTTTTGTCTTTTGTTTTTGATATTTGTTATGGTCAAACAAATGTTTGTTTATATACCATATGCTTCATACTTTAGCCGATTTGTTTTCATGTTGTAGATGAACATATTGTGGTGTTTTTATCCATAGGTCCCTATATTTTCAAATGGAAGAAATGCTCCTTTTATTTTTGTTTAAGTTCTTAGTCCTTTGTTCTTGAAAACTTCTTGCTTCATCAAAATGACATTCCAAAGTATCATTTATTATATAAATTTATTCCCTTAGGAATTTCTATTTTATATCATATACTTGTTTTGAATTCCAAGATAATTCAAGTATATTCAAATCTAACATTATTCAAGTATATATGTTTATTAAAATATTTCTCATATATATATACATATGCCTATACTTATATATATATATATATATTTGTTTTCAAAAATCTCCTTTAGCTTTGTTTTTAACTAATTAACTCATTTTAATTACTCATCAAAATGATTTACAAATGGTCGAAAAAGTCGGGACATTTCATGTTTACTCTGATGATGTAAGTTCTTC
The DNA here is from genome assembly GCA_030737875.1 of Allium sativum. Lineage (NCBI taxonomy): Eukaryota > Viridiplantae > Streptophyta > Magnoliopsida > Asparagales > Amaryllidaceae > Allium > Allium sativum. The sequence goes on from CM060916.1 coordinate 550,878,762, forward strand.
TTCTTCTTCTATTCTATTAGTTCTATCTTTTCTTCCTCACCCTCTACTTTCTTTCACTAACATCTCGGTATTTTCGACTCTCGAGGAGTCGAAAATTTCCAGCCGTTAGACCTACAATACATATGCTCTACATGATTTACCTCATCTCATCACAGCTATGACCCCACTCAGCCACCCCAACTAATACATCAAACGTAAAGAGACAAAATACTCCTAAACCAAATAAGGTAGGAGAACTAGAAAGAACTAAATATATATATTATTCTTTCTCCCATAAACTCTTACTTACTTCCATTTCTTAATCCCTTTGATCAATACCTTTCCAATAATCTCTTTGATATTAGAACACTTATGTTGCTCTCTTACTTTCTATCCTTAAATTTACCTTTTAGGAAGTCTTGTCCATTCCTAATTGATTGGTTACTGAAAATGTACAAAAATCTATTTCCATAGTATTCTAATTCACAAAAATCCATAATTTAATGGTATTTCTTTTTCTTTTTTATTATTTCTAAGTGGACGAGTAGTGTGCAATACGGTTAAATACCTATTCCGCACTTATCCATTCATTCTTGCAATGACGGTTTCTATGTTAACTATAAATCAAACTACAGAAATACAACCTTTTTTTCTTAACCAATAAATCTAGGTTATTCTTAACTTCCCTTTTTGTCTCTAAGTTGATGATGTTGTCACATCCATGATATGGTCTATTTTTTTAATTAAGCAGCAAGTTTCTCTCTAACTCCGACCTTTCCTAACTACTGAGCTAAACAATTTTGTTCATTAATCAAATCTTCAACCTATAAAGATTTGAAGTTCCTATACACATAAAAGCTTATATGTTGTCTTATAGATAGCCCAACGAAGAGATTAAGTATTCGAAAGAGTTCACGGAAGGTTGTAACAAACTAGAGGGGATAACTTTATTTTCAAAAACAACTTTTTGGTTTTTGAAAAATATGTTTTCTTTCAAAAGTACTTTCTTTTAAAAAAAAATCTTTAGTGATCTTGTAATCTTAGGCTCTGATACCAAATGTAGCACCCTATATTTCTTAACTTCACCAGTATAATGATTTCGTTAAGGAAATATAGAGCGTTGTAGGTATAAAGACATAAAACATTACAAAGACTAAGATTTCACAAGAAATAGACAAATAAGTTTAGAACGAAAGAAGAAAAAATATATTATAGGATGAAAAAAACCCATATTTAGTATAGACTAAAGTTAACCAAATTGTTACAAAACATTATGTCTCAAAATTCAGTCAAAACAACATCAAAGTACAAAATAACATTATCCCCCAAATAGTCAATAAAGATACCACCTGACCTTGGAAAAGACAAATAAATAATTCGTATTTTGTTAGAATCATTCATGGTGAAATCAACAAATAAATCCGAACTATACACTTTTTGCTTGTAAGTTTGGGGGAAAGAAAAAGGAAAATGGATCATAAGCCTGATGAGCTGCTATGATTACTAGCACAATTGATAAGTTTAGGAATATAGATAAAATATTAGTTCTAGTGCCATAAAAGGGTAAACATCTGTGCACACCTAAAAGTGAACAAATACTGATAAGAGCGACATAAAGGATTGGCTATTCCCATTTAAGAAAAATGATGATAAATGTGTTCATACTAATGATGATAAATAGCTACAACTATTTCACACTTCTACAACTTCAAACCAAAATAAATAATTAGGAAGTGATTTCCTAACATACCCATCGATCGACTTACATACCTTAATGTGATAACCAATGCCAACTATGGCCCTAGGTTTATCAGGCCCGACCCATTAGCTTTAATGGACACATCGTTACAGCGATTTATTTTCTCTAACCGGTGCGATGCACACTCATCGCCACGCCAGAATGCGCCCGTTCCCACCTCGTTTGGACCTTTTACTACCCAGTTCAGTATAAGCGTGTCTTCGCCTCCTCGCAAGACCTCAGTGTAGTGATAAAAAGGAATACCGACTGATACTTATCCCTAACCAAAAATATGCAATTCAGCATACATCACCCCTAGGCTTAGCCCTCCATTTTAGTCATTTTAATTAATCTCTTATTTTCCCTAATAAATCTACACTCACTACCAAATAAACTAATATACGAGCCTCTTATTTTTCCTAGTTAACCGTCGCTGCCGGAAAGGACTCCAATTATAACTACTTATTAATTTAATAATTAAACTTAACGCAATTCTTAAACTTATTAATAAGCCTTCTTACCTTCATGTAACTTTTCTGTCATTTCATAGGTTTTATGTGAACTTTAATTTATAAGTTGTAAATAAACATCCCTTTTGTTTAATTCAGTTGCAAAACCCAACCTCTGTCATTTGCATCCATCCAAATAACATTTATTTAGTTATCAAAGTTACTTTTTTAATTTCTCTTTTTATTACACAATTTCAATTTAGCCCAATTCATCCTTTTTATACCTATTTTTTATTATTATCCATTTGTGCTATTATTGACCAATCAAATATTTTAACCTAATTTGCGCATAAATGAGAAAGAATGAAAGAAGGCATAAACTAAAAGTCAAAGATAAAATGAAAATGTTATAGGCTCTCGCATGGCCTAGGCTTAGATAGACAGAAGCATATCTAAAATAAAAATAGTGCCGATACAAAACTGAAATTAAACTACATACAAAGACCAAAGGTATGGATAACTGAATAAAACTACAGTAATGGATTTACTGAAAATAAATATAAGGAGGATAGAAGCAGATCTGAATTTAGAAAAAAAAGAGAAACTTTCAACTTATTATATTGTCAAGAAGGAACCACAAAATTTACAAATCTTGCAATCACTAAAATGTACTCACGAAATGACAGAAGTAGTAGATCAGATTTGCCAGACTTATTTACAGAAAGAGAATTAATAATAGTTAGATCTGTAAATAAACCACAAATAAACGGGATTTGTGTACAGCTACACAAAAGTTCAAATCTGAAACCACTACAAGTAATATTGAATCAATTTAAACTCAACTTGGTAGAAATCTTGTAATCATTTAAAATACTTACCATAAATTTAAGCAAATCCACTGTATATATGATTATCCTCTTAAAATATGTGCAAAACTAAGCATCGATACTTCATTAAATATATATTTAAGAAGAGGATTATTTGAGATGGAGGCGGAGAAATAGAGTAGTAAGGGTTAGGTTAGAATTTGGAGAATATTTATAATAGAGCTCTTGTGTCCATGTTCGTTGGATTTTAGGTATAAAATTTAGGCCATCGGATTAGAAGAAGGATCTAAAAACACCCACGAAAACATAGGCCGATTGGTTGGAGTCGTTCCTGACAGACAACGTTGCCTGGCCACAACCTGGGTCGACCCGTCCCCATAGGTGGGTCAACATTGGGGTCAACCCACTTTGGTCTTCGGTTCACCCAGTGGTAGAGCCAGCTTCACTTGTTGTTGTTTTCTTCTGATTTTAGTTCAATCTTCAAATGGCTATAACTTCTTCGTTTCAAGTCTATTTTCAGGAAATCAAATGTCTATCTTAACCAAAATTTCGTAAGGACCTAATAGGGTAACCCCCGTTGCCCAATTCTCAATAATTTTCTTATTAATATTTATTTTATCAACTTATTCCTTGATTAAATAATTTTTTTTCATTAATTATTGTTTTTAAAAAATTTGGGTTGCTACAGAGATTGTAACAATCTAGGATCTTTGTTCAATTTAAAATTAGAATTTTGAATATGTAATTTGAAAAATGGTTTCAATGTGATAATAAGATGAATATTACATTTATATCAAGTTGAAAATAGGTTTTGTCAATTTATAGTGTTCAAAAAATTTATCGGAATAGAATTGTATAACTTGTTAATTTTTGATTTGGTTTAACCGCTTGAAATTCTAATTTGAGTTATATAAATTTATGTTGGATTTTAAGTATGATTTGAATAATAAAATTATTTTTTAAAACTATAATATATAGTTATAAACATACCGACAAAATTTATTAGCTAGTATCAAAATATATTGTATAAAACGCATTAACTAAATTTGTTCTAACACATACTAAATGTTGCATACACTTATCATAGCATTTCCTATCAAACTCTACTAAAAACCCCTTCTTCTCCTTTAAGAGACAAGTGTCTAAGACACTTGTCATTTTGCAGGAAACCTTTCATGCAAGTGCTACACATGTCCCATGAGGTGTCAACACATGAAGCACCCTCTTAAGATATATAACGGACCCCTCCCCTCTCATTTTTTCCTTCCCTCATTTCTTCTTTGCTACCTTCCTCCTTCTCTTGGCCATGGCTTCTTAGCCATTTTCTTCCCCTTCTCTTCCTCCTTTCTTTTTCCTAATATGGCCAAGTGCCCCTCCCTTCGTCATTTACGCCGTGACCATCTCCTCCACCCCTCCATCAGAACCCTCCACCGAAATGCCCCCTCCTCAACCATAACTCCACCCACCTTGTGCCACCCATCCCCATAACTAATCCCCTCCTACTCAGGCTCCAAGTCCAACCATCCATGGCCAATCTCCACCCCCTTCATCCCTCTATCCGTACCACTCATCCTCATCAAGTAATATATATATATAATACTATTGTTAAAGAAGTTAGTGAGGAACGATAGTTAGTTCGAAACAGTCTTTGATGCACTACACCATAATGGCCATTTGGCAACTCTTATTTTTTCCAACTGCCAACACTTATATGTGTTATAGGGTGGTAACAATAATATGTGTTGCTATATTAAAAAAGTGTTACCAAAAATACAGAATTATATTTTTTTATTGCCAACACTTATTTGTGTTGGTAAGGCTGGTTTCTGAGGGTAAAATCGTAAACTAACGCGTGTAACCCTATTTCCTATTTTTCATTTCTTTGCCCAACGCATTTGCTAATAACGGCCGGCCAAATCAGAAATACACATCGCATGATTTCAGAAAGAAAGAAAAAAAAACTTAAGAATCCCAGAATCGAAGTTTTAAAATTTCGAATCTGTTCCTCGAATCGAACATCAAAGGATCAGATTTTGGGGGCGCGTTCAATTTTGACATCAGAGAGTGGATTTGGCTTCAGGGAACAACTCGTATTCAATTTTAGGGATCTTTGTTCGTTTGATTTGCTATTGTTTGTAATTCTGAGTTTAGGTATAAATTTTATTTTGTTTGTGCTTTGTCGATTTCAGGTAATTTACATGCGCAAGGAGAAAAAGGATCTCAATGTATCGAGGTTCTTGTTTCAAAACATGATGCTGACCTTTTGGCAGACCTGGTAATAGAAGCTATGAATTAATTACTACATGTTATGAATGTGCTGTTGTTTTTTTGGTGTGCATGTGTGTTTTGAGGAGGACAAGGAGCAGGAGTGGGGAATGAAAGCTTGTTGTCGAGTTCTTATACAAACCGATGGACTGGTTACTCACAAAATAGGTCTGCGGTTCCATAATCACTATCATTTGAAAAAGAAAAGAAAAGGAATGACGATATCATTGGAAAAACTTATAGATATACTTGTTTTATCTTTACAAGCAGATGGGGAATAAGAGTAATCACAAATTATTCATATACTTGTTTTATCTTTACAAGCAGAAGAGGGGAGTAAAAAGAAAAGAAAAGGACAGGTATTGATAAACATGATGCAAATTCGGTAACCCCTAAAATAATATTATTCTGCATTTAATCATGGGTATGTGTCTTGGTAAAAATAAACATATAGACCTTAGGATAGTTCTGGATGTTTTGAGTTAATTTTTTTTGGTATTTTTGATAACTTTGTTGTTAGAGATTTGTACATATTCTTGACATTTCTTCTGTCTTGATTTAGCTTGTTCAAGCAATTGGCTTCATTGAAGCTATAGCAAAAGCATCTAAGGACTTTATTTTGGAGAGTACAGATCTTTCAGTAGAAAAAGCGGAAAGAATAGTAAGGTTTTTCAGAGATCCAAGCTACTATCTTCGCCCAAAAATCAATTAAATAGAGAGGTAAATCTCTTACTTGCTCTGTTATATCTTCTTAAACTTCAATTTTGACAACTGCAAAAGAACTAAGATCATGGCTGGGAAATACAGTTTTTCTACCCTTGAACTGTATTTGGAGAACTTATTACTGTGAATCTAGAAATATAGTTTGTGATACTGAATTAACTTGTTTTGGAACCAACTGGCTGAGGTGATTATTTATCCAGGCACTCCAGGTCAGTTGATTTGTATGGCAGCCATCACATTGTCTAACTAAGATAGCAATTTTTTGTTATGTTAGATTATATGCTCCCGAAGCACACTACTGCTCCCAGTATTTGTGTTTTAGATTGTAGTTTTACGGATAGAAAGTATCATATTCCTAACTTTCTTCTATCCTAGTAAACGGTTGTAGTTTTGCAATCCTTACCTCAGTTTGCGAATTGAGCCGCAGCAGCTCAGTTCGGCTTAGTTTGCGAACTGAGCAGCAGCTCAGTTTGCGAACTGAGCTACGGCGATTCAGTTTGCGAACTGAGTCGGCAACTCAGTTTGCGACAAACGCCGACTCAGTTTGCGAACTGAATCGGCAACATAATGACCATTGTACTGAAAAGATTTACAATCACTACACCATTAGGTTCCAAGATGTACAAATTGCATTGGGTATCCTAAGTAGATTAAAATCAGGATAATGAGGTTTTTTTTAAATTATAATTATAATTATTTGAAAACTAACAGTCTTAAGCTGTCTTGTATATATGTTTCTTAAACAAAAGTTGTGTGTGCATACATGCATATGACAAAAAAAATTAAGTTAAATTAATATAGCTTTGTGGACTATTACCATCCCCAATTATCTTTAATGACAAAGACGTATAACCAAATCATACAAATATTTTTATGCATATGGCCAAAAATATAGTTATCACCTCATCTTGAAACTTAGAATGATTATGCATCCACTAAAATACCATCAACGCATTAAACTGACTTTATTTTGTTTCCATATTTTGATAAATTTCTATGGAGTTTTGAGGTAATTAATAATTATTGTTTATGTACTCTTCTGTTTGCTCTTCATCGCATCACCATTCATGCAAAAAATTCATCATGCCAGTGGAAAGAACACATTTTACACTTTAATTTATGATATAACTTTTTAGTTTTGTTTGCACTTTACATTTTGTTAGAATTGATTCATTAATAAATGTAGGTCTGCTTGTTTCCATCCAAAGTGTTTATATAATTTTTCGATCATGCCTATGTTAGTGCTCATTTACAAAGATGGTGGCACATGTACATACACACAAACACACATACATGCATGTGCACTCATACTGTGATTCTTGTCAGCAAGATGCACATTGTTATTTAAAGTAATCACGACACAAATAGTTGTGTCCATAAAAAGAATGTAATGACCCGCATTGGCAGAGGTATTATGATTAATTTATTTAATTATATCAATGGTGGTATAGTGAATTAAATGGTCGTGGAATTAAATAATGGTAAATATTTAATTAAAATAATAAATTAAATAATATATTTAATTCTGAAATAATCAGAATTGGCTGAAATGACGATATGGTGTGAACCGGATCATCTGTGATATTTAATTCAGCTTGGAATTGAATTTGAATAACGAATATATTCAATTGTCGACAGTAGAACGTATAGTTTATAATATAATTAAAATAGAGCTTGAAATAGCGTTGCAGTTCGCTATTTGACGATTTGAACTTCAACGGAATATACATGGTTCATTTTAAATCGGATTTCTGTGAAACAAGAAACGTGTGGAGCTGGTGGAGTATATCTTTCTAGTGGAAGAGAAAAATCGAGATTTCGTCAGGTAGATTTTGATATATGTCCAAATCAAATTTTAGAATAGTCGCTATAGAATCGTCCATCGATCGTAATGGTTTATTTGTTATAACTGCATATCAGTTTCGAATTTAGACGAGGTTCTTTTGAGGCGTAGGTATAATTTAATTTTTAGAATTTTATTGTAATTTTTATTTAATTAAATAAGCAACTTTTTTATTTGGAGTATTGTGCACCTTTTAATCAACATTTTGAAGTTTCACAATATGAGTTAATCTACCGGTATTTTTATATTTTTGGAACCGTGTCACCTTGCTCGTCACAACGGTATATTTATTTCTGTCGGCAACACTCGTACATGAATATAATTGTACGTAGCAGGGTACATGAACTTATATAACTCAAATCAATTAAAATAAGAAACCTTAACCGTTTCTCTATGGACAAAAATCAGTCCAAGTCTTCTGTATGCTCAGCCGCAAATCCTCCTTGGTTTAGAAAACATGTTCGTGGCTTGATAAAAAGACATCCACACGAAACATATTAAATACGTGTCCCCTCTATATTTTCTTTTCTGGAAATCGAATACATCAAGTCTCCATTTTCTCAACTAAATAAAAGATTAGGACGTAGCGCATGGGGGGGGGGCTGGATGTTTCGCTATAAGCAGTAGTAAATGGGTTGTCACCGTGAGCATGATGGAAGGGTTCAACAGTTTGCATGGGAGTTGGGTGCTTTTATCTAGCTGGCGACGAGGTACTGCGGAAACCAAGTGGGGTGGTGTAAGTTTTAATATGGATGAGGGTTGGCTGTTGCGTTTTGCTCTTGGTAGTGCATGAAGAACAAATGAGAGACGCATGAAAAGGTGGAGTTTAAAATGCAGTAAGGGGGAGTAGCGCATGTGCCTGTTGGAAGAGAACTGTCGGGAGTTTTAGTGGGTTTCCACGATGTAAAGTGACAATGTCTAACAGGTGCTGAGTGAAATCGTGACCGAAAAGTGTCGATGTTTTCTTCTTTGAGCCGAGCGACGGGATGAAGAGGTTGTGATCGAGTTCGTTTTTGGGGTGTTGGCTGGAAAGAGGGAGCGTCGAGGAGTATTCGGGTTGGGTTTGTTTGATCGTTCGGTGGAAGATGGAGGAGAAAAGAGGGAAGAAAGGGATCGAACTGGTGAATGAAGGAGTGGGATTTGTCTCGGCGTTGGGGAAGAAGAGTATCAGTAGCGGGTTTGGGCTGGTACTGGGGTAAATGGGCCGAGGGTAATATAAAAGGGGTAAGGCCCAACAATATTTAAAATTCATGTTTTATTTTATTTTAAAATATACCTTAACTTATAAGCTTTATATCTCGGTCATACGATATCAGATTGACGAACCGTAAGTTGCGTTGGGATCGTATGGATGAGAGCAACACAATGGAACTGACCGGGAGTGAATCTGAGCCCGTTACAATTTATAGCAAAATAAATTGTCTGAATCAAGTGATGGTTATCGTCATTTGACAATGATCGTCCAAAGTGAGTAAATCTCACTAACTCTGAACAATTTATAATTTCATGTTGTATTTTTAGAACTGTTAGATATTGGTTGATTTACTATATGTTGACTGTTTGATTGAACTGCTAGTCAGTTGATTTAATTTCTATATTGATTCTGTTTAACAGAATATATCATATGGAACTGAAAGTGATGTTATCTATATTGTTTAACATCTGTGATGCAGGGAAACAGGTTGAAGGAATCCGACTGGATTCCTCAACATTTATTTTACTGTTATCATATATTGTGATATATGATGTGTTATATAATCTGTTATGGATTATGTGTGTTGGAATGATGTTGATCATTTTTATTCGATATTGTAAATATCATAAAAGACCCTGGGATGTAAAAAGAAGTATTTCAATGTATATTGAAATAAAGGAATTTTATAAAATCACAGGATTTTATAAAAGGAATTATTTATAAAACGAACACGGTTTTATAAAAGGGATATTTATTTAGAAAATAAATAGAAATAGAAAAGGAATATTTATTTAGAAAATAAATAAAAGTTATAAATAGGATATATTTGTAACGGTAAGTAAACGTTATAAAAAAAGGAAATAGTTGTAACGGAAAAACGTAGTTTATTAAAAGGAGATAATCGATGTTAGCTTAATCGATTAGTGTTAAAGTAAAAGGAGATAATCGATGTTAGTTTAATCGATTTGTGTTAAAGTAAAAGGAGATAATCGATGTTAGTTAATCGATTAGAGAATAAAGTTAAAAAGGGAGTTAATCGATGTTAGTTAATCGAGTAGAGAATAAAGTTGAAAGGAGATAATCGATGTTAGTTTAATCGATTCGAATAGAAGCAAATGAGTAAATCGAATATAGTTATTCGAATAGAAGCAAATGAGTAAATCGAATATAGTTATTCGAATAGAAGCAAATGAGTAAATCGAATATAGTTATTCGAATAGAAGCAAATGAGTAAATCGAATATAGTTATTCGAATAGAAAGTAAAAGGAATTATCGAATATAGTTTATTCGAAAAGAGTAAGTGAAATGAGTAAATAAATAGCGTTAGTCAAATAGTGTTAGTTCAAAAGAGTTAATCGATGTTAGTTAATCGAATAGAGTTAATTGATAAGAGTCAATCGAATATAGTTATTCGAGGGAGGGTTAAGTAAGGAAGTTAGTTAAAGGGATATAAAGTGAACTTTGCCTATTTCAAAGTTAGAAATGTTGTTCAGTTAAGGTCTGAGAGGTAGTTCTACCCCAACTTAATTGGCTTCGTTTTAACTAAGGAATAGTTAAGGTTCGGCAGTAAAGGAAATGGTTTGAGTTGGCATCGCGATGGTTTGTTTAAACATCTGTCTAAGTCCAATGAAGAAGCTTTGGAAATGTTTTCCAAATAAGAAACCAGAAATGTTTTCTAATAAAGAAAACAAGAAATGGAAATGTTTTCCATTGTTAATAACGTATATTTTCCAAATTTAGAAAATAAGAAATATTGAATATAGGGAAACATGAGATAAGTAAATTAATGAACTAAAGAGATGAATGTTAAATAATGTTTGATCGATAAAATTTCCATTTGGAAATAATATCATTTGTTTGCACACCTATTTTTATTCGATAGTTAAATCACAGACTATCGAAGTTTTGACCATTTTAACGTTGTTAATATGGAGAGACCGGTTGGATTATTATCCAAAGAACCACTCTGTATTGGCATAAGTATTGCGAATCATATATGCCAAAGGAAATTTAAGACGGAGTTATACAAGGGCTATCCTGTTTACAGAATAGTGCCTTCGGTTCATCCTGTTCCTGGATGACTTGTATGGACGGATGTCTGACAGAGTATGTCCAGACGATCACGTATATTGATTTCTCCAACTATACCAAGAGTGGAAGCGGAGAAGGAAACTTCTTTTAGCTAACGCATAATGTATGGTTGAGGACGTCAATCGGTGATTTGATGGATTTGACGATGTGGCATTCAAAGTGAATCTGGTATGATGATAAAGCGTAGCTTCTAGCCTCATCATCCGGTAAATGACAGAAATCGGGCAGGCAGCATGGCTAAGTCGGTCGCACCGAAGTAGGGTGTATAATCACCTGATCTAGAGTTCATTCATTTCTAAAAATCTATTGTTGATGCTGTCCCATTCGGGAAACGGTTGCTGATCCCAACTGTTGGTGATATACATTCGATACACTCAAGCGAAATGAGTGGTCGGTCATGTGTGGCCGGGTTGCAAGATGTTCTTGTTGAACCCAGTGTATTCCTCTCTAGAGGTACACGAGCGGAAGGTGGATCCATACCTTGTCATAGTTGGAAACCCATTACCCAATACGTGCTTGCGGTTTTTGATTGTATACTATATATGTAGAACGTGAGATGAAAGCATTTCTGCTAGATGATTATATATATACTGTGGTTGATAGACATTATTATAATATCAAAAGGGTTTTGATATAAAGTTATTTTGGATTCTCATAAGGGAAAAACCCGTTCCGTTATGCGGCGTGGTCTTATGAGATATCATTTACTTGTTCAACTGTTTTTAAACTGTTTTACTCATACCAGTCCCATGACTGACCCGGAGTTTACTTTGTTGTTTTCCCTAAACTCTTGGGTGCCTAAATTTGTACGGGCAGTCAAGTAGTCGGGATTTTACAGATACATTGAAGAGCTGGAGCAGGAGGCTTCAGGATCATATAGCTATAGTTATTTCCGTTGTGTTGTAAGTGCTGTACTTTGATAATAATATGTATATTCAAGTACTGATTTGTATTTCAAAGTTATGTTATGAGATATATTTATTCGTTCCGCTGCGAGATTCGTGTTACTCTGATGTTGTGTTCTTCTTCTTCTATTCTAATTTTCTATCTTATCTTTCCTCACCCTCTAATTTCTTTCACTAATTACCAGGATTTTTCGGTGGTTTGGTTATCGACATCGTGCTTATGTCGATAACCAAAGTCGCTCAAAATCCGGGTCGTTACAGTTGGTATCAGAGCTTAAGTTAAGAATTACTTGGCTCTGTGGCGTGACTCGGTAGAGATAGGGTTAGTAATACCCTAGACTGAGATTGAGTGTATATATATGAGTGAACGTACTTGTTATTTGATATAAAAAAATTGTTTTATATTGTGGAGATTCATTGGTTGAGTCGTTTATGAGTTCTGGTCGATCAGTTTGATCCACTGTATCGGTAGGAGTTACTAAACTCTTGAATACGATGAACCATCATGGTATGTTTTGAAAGAGGGTAAATGAAAATAGTTTACCCAACGTATATTTTGATATATTGGTTGTTATTATAATTGAGTAAGATTATAAATTAAATGGTTATGTAAATAACCAATCAGAATTCATATAAGTAAAATACGTAAAATCAGATGAGTTAAATCTGAAAATTTAAACCAGAAATTGAGTTAAAACTCTGGAGAATTGGATAAGTGTTTGTAAATGAATTTGGATTAAAAATAAGGAAAATTTAAGATCTTGGGAGATTTTAAATTGTTTTACAAGCAGTGTGAATTATATTTTGAAATGAATTTCAAAGGGGAAATGTTTAGAAATGGTTTTATAGTATTGAACTCACTTCGATCGCTGGAAAATAGATTCTGATGATGACAGCTGCATCATCAGTATTTATTTTCGAGTTGTAAGTGACGAATTACTACCAGAGATACTGTTTTGAATTTGTTTTGGGAAAGACAAGTTGTGTTGAATTTCAAATGGGATTTAAAATATAGAATTTGAATTTTGAAATAGATTTGAAATATCTACTTGTTTAAAAAGAAATAAAACGAGAAGTCCTTTATAAACGAAGTTTATAAAAAGTTCTTTTATAAACGAAGTTTATAAAATGAAGTGAAGAGAATTATCATTGGATAATTCAGAAATAAAAATACAAGTGTGAAATTGAAAGGGAAATCTATTTTCCAAAGGTAGAAATATCGATTTCAAAAGAAATTGAAATCGAGACTTATGTAAAGAATGAATAAAGAAAGTTTGAAAAGGAATTTGAATAAAGGAAGTTCAGACATAGAATTTAAATAAGAAAATTCAAAGGGAGTTTGAATATATGAAATTTAATGGAAGTGAAATAGAAATTGAATATAGAAATTCAAAGGGAGTTTGAATATATGAAATTCAATGGAAGTGATATAGAATTTGAATATAGAAATTCAAATGGCGTTTGGATATAGAAAATATAAGAGATTTCAAATATAGGATTTGAATATCGAAAGTGAAAATGAAATTTGAATATAGAAGATTCAAATAGAATTGAAATGAAATTCAAATAAAATTTGAATAAGAGATTTGGAATGAAATTCAAGTATAGAATTTGAATAAGAGAATTGGAATGGAATTTGAATATAGGAAATTCAAATAGAATTGAAAAGGAATTCAATTAGTTGATAAACAAGTTAAAATATATTTGAACATGTCATGTTCAAATATAAAAGTGAAATAGATTAAAGAGTTAATTAACAAATTAATTGACGAATGGAGTTAAAACGATTGGTATAGTTAAAATAGACTGGGCAGGTATAAATATACATGAGATAGGCACAGATAAGGTATGGAAAAGGTATGAAGGTATATAAATCGAATGCTCGACAAAAAGGTATGTATTTAATTCATATCTGAGATTTTATGCGCCGTATCGGCTAACCGCTTGGCTTTTCTTTTTCTTTTTGATGGGAAAAGGCCTGTGTGGCAGTTTGGGGATTTTCCCGAAGCTCCCGGTACAAAGGAGGTTATGGCGAATTTTTCCGGGAATCTAAGGAGTTAGAATATTTTTAAGATAATTTGATAGGTAGAAATCAACGTATCGATATATATAGAAGTCGATAAGGAAACGAACTTAGAAATAGAATAGCAAAATAAAAAAAAGAAGACTAAGAATAAAATCTAGTAAGAATAGAAAGAGAAGGTATATGTGTTTAAAAGTGAAGAAGTAGTTGTATGTTATTGATTGTTCGAGTAAGTAGTCATATCTGTTTTGACGTTATAAATGTTATTCAGTCAAGGTCTGAGAGGTAGTTATACCCCAACTTGATTGATTTCATTATTAACAAATAAATAGTAAGATTTCAGGCTCGAAAATCAATGTTGAATAAGAGTTAGTTGAATATAGTATTTGGGTTGTCGTAACGATGTTTTACACAACATCTGTTTTAACTAAATAAGTGTAAGCTGGAAAATAGAATAAAGGATATTTCCTAAGTATAGAAATAAACGAGATCGAAAAAAAAAGAGATAAGTAATTGGAATATTTTCCAATTATGAATAGCATATATTTTCTAAAGTTAGAAAATAAAGGAAGGCGATATTCGGAAATGTTTTCTAAATAACATAAAGGGCCAATATGGTTATTGAAAATATTTGGTTAACAAATATTGATAAAGAATTAGAGAAGTGATTTAACTAATGGAATATTGATTATGGGCTCAGTTGGATTTCAAAAAGGAAAATTTGATTTTTGAAAAGAGTAAACTGTTTAAAACTCCCTGGGAAAGACTGTTGAATTAAAAACATATTTAACAGAAATTTGTGAAAGCAAAATTTGAATTAAAGTAAAGCCAGTAAAGTGGTAACTGAGACTGAATTAGAATGATATCGAGACAAATTGGATTGTGAGATTCAAATTTGAAGTGTAAAGTGATAATCAAGTTAAGAGCTGGGGATCAAGACGAAACTTGAGTTTGAAATGAAAATGTGGCTTGGTAAAAGCGAATGGTTGTGTTGGAGATAAAAGTAATTTACGATTTTGATTGGGATAACATTGGTATATGCTGAGTGATAGCATATGGAAGTAATAGAGTTGGTATGCCGACAAAAAGGTACAAGTTTATATTTCATATGATATGAGATTTTGATGAGCCGAATTGGCAAGTCGCTTGGCTATTTGATTTTCTTTTGGGATGGAGATGGCCCAGAGAGGCGAGTGATGGTTTGAGATATTAACTAGTACAAAGGAGGTGCTGGCGAAATTTTTTCGATGAGTTAAGGCGTTAGAAAATTTTCAGGATTTTTGAAAATTTTCGTTGATAAGAATTAATTAATGATTTAATTGAAATTAAATTGGTTCAGTTGAAACTGAAGTTAAGAAGTGAACAAATATGTTCTAACCAGTCGATAGGGTCATCCTCTACCTTTTAGCAATTTCGAGGACGAAATTATTTTAAGTGGGGAAGATTGTAATGACCCGCATTGGCAGAGGTATTATGATTAATTTATTTAATTATATCAATGGTGGTATAGTGAATTAAATGGTCGTGGAATTAAATAATGGTAAATATTTAATTAAAATAATAAATTAAATAATATATTTAATTCTGAAATAATCAGAATTGGCTGAAATGACGATATGGTGTGAACCGGATCATCTGTGATATTTAATTCAGCTTGGAATTGAATTTGAATAACGAATATATTCAATTGTCGACAGTAGAACGTATAGTTTATAATATAATTAAAATAGAGCTTGAAATAGCGTTGCAGTTCGCTATTTGACGATTTGAACTTCAACGGAATATACATGGTTCATTTTAAATCGGATTTCTGTGAAACAAGAAACGTGTGGAGCTGGTGGAGTATATCTTTCTAGTGGAAGAGAAAAATCGAGATTTCGTCAGGTAGATTTTGATATATGTCCAAATCAAATTTTAGAATAGTCGCTATAGAATCGTCCATCGATCGTAATGGTTTATTTGTTATAACTGCATATCAGTTTCGAATTTAGACGAGGTTCTTTTGAGGCGTAGGTATAATTTAATTTTTAGAATTTTATTGTAATTTTTATTTAATTAAATAAGCAACTTTTTTATTTGGAGTATTGTGCACCTTTTAATCAACATTTTGAAGTTTCACAATATGAGTTAATCTACCGGTATTTTTATATTTTTGGAACCGTGTCACCTTGCTCGTCACAACGGTATATTTATTTCTGTCGGCAACACTCGTACATGAATATAATTGTACGTAGCAGGGTACATGAACTTATATAACTCAAATCAATTAAAATAAGAAACCTTAACCGTTTCTCTATGGACAAAAATCAGTCCAAGTCTTCTGTATGCTCAGCCGCAAATCCTCCTTGGTTTAGAAAACATGTTCGTGGCTTGATAAAAAGACATCCACACGAAACATATTAAATACGTGTCCCCTCTATATTTTCTTTTCTGGAAATCGAATACATCAAGTCTCCATTTTCTCAACTAAATAAAAGATTAGGACGTAGCGCATGGGGGGGGGGCTGGATGTTTCGCTATAAGCAGTAGTAAATGGGTTGTCACCGTGAGCATGATGGAAGGGTTCAACAGTTTGCATGGGAGTTGGGTGCTTTTATCTAGCTGGCGACGAGGTACTGCGGAAACCAAGTGGGGTGGTGTAAGTTTTAATATGGATGAGGGTTGGCTGTTGCGTTTTGCTCTTGGTAGTGCATGAAGAACAAATGAGAGACGCATGAAAAGGTGGAGTTTAAAATGCAGTAAGGGGGAGTAGCGCATGTGCCTGTTGGAAGAGAACTGTCGGGAGTTTTAGTGGGTTTCCACGATGTAAAGTGACAATGTCTAACAGGTGCTGAGTGAAATCGTGACCGAAAAGTGTCGATGTTTTCTTCTTTGAGCCGAGCGACGGGATGAAGAGGTTGTGATCGAGTTCGTTTTTGGGGTGTTGGCTGGAAAGAGGGAGCGTCGAGGAGTATTCGGGTTGGGTTTGTTTGATCGTTCGGTGGAAGATGGAGGAGAAAAGAGGGAAGAAAGGGATCGAACTGGTGAATGAAGGAGTGGGATTTGTCTCGGCGTTGGGGAAGAAGAGTATCAGTAGCGGGTTTGGGCTGGTACTGGGGTAAATGGGCCGAGGGTAATATAAAAGGGGTAAGGCCCAACAATATTTAAAATTCATGTTTTATTTTATTTTAAAATATACCTTAACTTATAACCTTTATATCTCGGTCATACGATATCAGATTGACGAACCGTAAGTTGCGTTGGGATCGTATGGATGAGAGCAACACAATGGAACTGACCGGGAGTGAATCTGAGCCCGTTACAATTTATAGCAAAATAAATTGTCTGAATCAAGTGATGGTTATCGTCATTTGACAATGATCGTCCAAAGTGAGTAAATCTCACTAACTCTGAACAATTTATAATTTCATGTTGTATTTTTAGAACTGCTAGATATTGGTTGATTTACTATATGTTGACTGTTTGATTGAACTGCTAGTCAGTTGATTTAATTTCTATATTGATTCTGTTTAACAGAATATATCATATGGAACTGAAAGTGATGTTATCTATATTGTTTAACATCTGTGATGCAGGGAAACAGGTTGAAGGAATCCGACTGGATTCCTCAACATTTATTTTACTGTTATCATATATTGTGATATATGATGTGTTATATAATCTGTTATGGATTATGTGTGTTGGAATGATGTTGATCATTTTTATTCGATATTGTAAATATCATAAAAGACCCTGGGATGTAAAAAGAAGTATTTCAATGTATATTGAAATAAAGGAATTTTATAAAATCACAGGATTTTATAAAAGGAATTATTTATAAAACGAACACGGTTTTATAAAAGGGGTATTTATTTAGAAAATAAATAGAAATAGAAAAGGAATATTTATTTAGAAAATAAATAAAAGTTATAAATAGGATATATTTGTAACGGTAAGTAAACGTTATAAAAAAAGGAAATAGTTGTAACGGAAAAACGTAGTTTATTAAAAGGAGATAATCGATGTTAGCTTAATCGATTAGTGTTAAAGTAAAAGGAGATAATCGATGTTAGTTTAATCGATTTGTGTTAAAGTAAAAGGAGATAATCGATGTTAGTTAATCGATTAGAGAATAAAGTTAAAAAGGGAGTTAATCGATGTTAGTTAATCGAGTAGAGAATAAAGTTGAAAGGAGATAATCGATGTTAGTTTAATCGATTCGAATAGAAGCAAATGAGTAAATCGAATATAGTTATTCGAATAGAAGCAAATGAGTAAATCGAATATAGTTATTCGAATAGAAGCAAATGAGTAAATCGAATATAGTTATTCGAATAGAAGCAAATGAGTAAATCGAATATAGTTATTCGAATAGAAAGTAAAAGGAATTATCGAATATAGTTTATTCGAAAAGAGTAAGTGAAATGAGTAAATAAATAGCGTTAGTCAAATAGTGTTAGTTCAAAAGAGTTAATCGATGTTAGTTAATCGAATAGAGTTAATTGATAAGAGTCAATCGAATATAGTTATTCGAGGGAGGGTTAAGTAAGGAAGTTAGTTAAAGGGATATAAAGTGAACTTTGCCTATTTCAAAGTTAGAAATGTTGTTCAGTTAAGGTCTGAGAGGTAGTTCTACCCCAACTTAATTGGCTTCGTTTTAACTAAGGAATAGTTAAGGTTCGGCAGTAAAGGAAATGGTTTGAGTTGGCATCGCGATGGTTTGTTTAAACATCTGTCTAAGTCCAATGAAGAAGCTTTGGAAATGTTTTCCAAATAAGAAACCAGAAATGTTTTCTAATAAAGAAAACAAGAAATGGAAATGTTTTCCATTGTTAATAACGTATATTTTCCAAATTTAGAAAATAAGAAATATTGAATATAGGGAAACATGAGATAAGTAAATTAATGAACTAAAGAGATGAATGTTAAATAATGTTTGATCGATAAAATTTCCATTTGGAAATAATATCATTTGTTTGCACACCTATTTTTATTCGATAGTTAAATCACAGACTATCGAAGTTTTGACCATTTTAACGTTGTTAATATGGAGAGACCGGTTGGATTATTATCCAAAGAACCACTCTGTATTGGCATAAGTATTGCGAATCATATATGCCAAAGGAAATTTAAGACGGAGTTATACAAGGGCTATCCTGTTTACAGAATAGTGCCTTCGGTTCATCCTGTTCCTGGATGACTTGTATGGACGGATGTCTGACAGAGTATGTCCAGACGATCACGTATATTGATTTCTCCAACTATACCAAGAGTGGAAGCGGAGAAGGAAACTTCTTTTAGCTAACGCATAATGTATGGTTGAGGACGTCAATCGGTGATTTGATGGATTTGACGATGTGGCATTCAAAGTGAATCTGGTATGATGATAAAGCGTAGCTTCTAGCCTCATCATCCGGTAAATGACAGAAATCGGGCAGGCAGCATGGCTAAGTCGGTCGCACCGAAGTAGGGTGTATAATCACCTGATCTAGAGTTCATTCATTTCTAAAAATCTATTGTTGATGCTGTCCCATTCGGGAAACGGTTGCTGATCCCAACTGTTGGTGATATACATTCGATACACTCAAGCGAAATGAGTGGTCGGTCATGTGTGGCCGGGTTGCAAGATGTTCTTGTTGAACCCAGTGTATTCCTCTCTAGAGGTACACGAGCGGAAGGTGGATCCATACCTTGTCATAGTTGGAAACCCATTACCCAATACGTGCTTGCGGTTTTTGATTGTATACTATATATGTAGAACGTGAGATGAAAGCGTTTCTGCTAGATGATTATATATATACTGTGGTTGATAGACATTATTATAATATCAAAAGGGTTTTGATATAAAGTTATTTTGGATTCTCATAAGGGAAAAACCCGTTCCGTTATGCGGCGTGGTCTTATGAGATATCATTTACTTGTTCAACTGTTTTTAAACTGTTTTACTCATACCAGTCCCATGACTGACCCGGAGTTTACTTTGTTGTTTTCCCTAAACTCTTGGGTGCCTAAATTTGTACGGGCAGTCAAGTAGTCGGGATTTTACAGATACATTGAAGAGCTGGAGCAGGAGGCTTCAGGATCATATAGCTATAGTTATTTCCGTTGTGTTGTAAGTGCTGTACTTTGATAATAATATGTATATTCAAGTACTGATTTGTATTTCAAAGTTATGTTATGAGATATATTTATTCGTTCCGCTGCGAGATTCGTGTTACTCTGATGTTGTGTTCTTCTTCTTCTATTCTAATTTTCTATCTTATCTTCCCTCACCCTCTAATTTCTTTCACTAATTACCAGGATTTTTCGGTGGTTTGGTTATCGACATCGTGCTTATGTCGATAACCAAAGTCGCTCAAAATCCGGGTCGTTACAAAGAATGTGTGTGGGATACTTGTATATATAGAAATAATGAATTTTGATTTGCAAGCAATACAATTATGTAGGTCTGATTTGCACGAAATATTAATTGATGAATTTGTGGTACAAAAAGGTTCACCAATATTGTGTTCTGTATTGATTTCACCATACACCCGTAAGCAATTTAAAAATATATCAGGTTTCACTTCTCAGTATCCATTTATCACTCATTTTGTTAATATTCCCAATATCATAACCCATTAACAAAATCTACGTTGACTAATTTGTAGTTTGGGAAAAGAGATAGCAAGGAAAAAGAGTTCATTCTTCATTGACACAGTGGTTTCAAAATTTAGTTTTGAAGGATATATGCTGCAAATGATTGGGGGAAAAAAATTGTACAAAGGTATGAAAAGCACCCAAATTTTTCTTTATCACAACATTATTATGACTTTTCTGCAAACCGAGCTTAGTTTGCGCAAACTGAGCCGCACTAAAACTGAGCCTCAGCTCAGTTTTCGCGCAAACCGAGCTCAGTTTGCACAAAAACTGAGCTGAGGCTCAGTTCGCGCTAAAACTGAGCTCAGTTTGCGCGAGGCTCAGTTTTTGCACGAAAACTGAGCTGAGGCTCAGTTTGCGCAATCTGAGCCAAAAACTGAACCTCGGCTCAGTTTTTGCGCAAACACGTAACTAAAACTGAGTGCATTTACAATTGTTGATCTTTTTTGCGATTACACTTGTTATTTTGCAATTACAATTGTTATTTATCAGTTTTGTTCGAACTCAGTTTTGCTCGAAACTGAGCATTGCCCAGTTTCTCGAAACCGAGCAATGCTCAGTTTCGAGAAAAACTGAGCAATACTCAGTTTCGCAAAAAAATAAACAAACCCTTGTTCAGTTAGTAAATGCAAGATGATATTAATCAGTTTTGCAATTAGTCATTTCTGTAAAAATGAGTGCGTTTATATTTTGTAGGCACTTATGGAGGAAGAGGAAAAAAACAGGATTTGGAATGTAATAGCAACGAGCATGCAACACATGTTTGATCTTGACAATGATCCTATCGCCAAAACGGACATTACAGAAATTTTGGATAACAGAAGTTTTAGATCCGGAAGCACCAATTTACGATGGTCCTCAAAACGGACACTACAAGCTTTGTGAATTTTCAGATGGAGGATTTGTGATATGGTCCCTGTTTCGCCTTCATAATATCTAAAATTCTATGTATCTTTAGTAAAACTTTGTATTGTTTTTTGTAATTTGAACTTGATATTATTGTATTTTGAAATTGAAAGCATTATGCAAAAGTGACATTATTGGAATTTGGAATATAAAAGTGTACTAAATACTTTTATTTGAATTGGTATGTTGAGTTATATATGTGATTGAAAATCATAAAAACATGTTATATAAGTGTTAGCAATTTATGTATGCCAACATTTATAAGAGTTAGTAGGATTATGATACTGACATTTATAAGTGTTACCATATCTTATGGTTCCAACATTTATAAGTGTTAGCAATGAATATGTTTGTAACTCTTATAAGTGTTACCATCTCTTATAGTTCCAACATTTATAAGTGTTAGCAATGAATATGTCTGTAACTCTTATAAGTGTTACCATATATTATAGTTCCAACATTTATAAGTGTTAGCAATAAATATGTTTGTAACACTGGTAAGTGTTAGCAGTTACTCTGTTTGTAACACTTATAAGTGTTAGCAGTTGGTCTTCTTGTAACACTTATAAGTGTTAGCAGTTACTCTGCTTCTAACACTTATAAGTGTTACAGGAAATTCCTCACAGGCTCTTAGTGACACATAAAAGTGTTACGGAAATTATTTGTAACACCTATACTTGTTGGGAATCCACTGTTTTGGTGTAGTGATGGCTAGGAATTCCTACCGTAAATTTAGGTGGGGTGGAACCCCAAGGTGAGAAACTCTTCACTTACATTTGTTTAGTATGGATGTTTAGTTAGTTACTGTAGAATCATATTTACTTGGCTGTTAAATGCAGTGTAAGCGTTAATTACCAAACACACACACATATATATATATATATATATATATACTGCGATATATATGTTATGTATGGTTGAATAGATGCTATGAATATTGTAATGGTTGTTACTAGTGTATTTTGTTATACTGCACATGTTACACCCACATGTTTGGGTCATATGGATATTGGTTAAGTCCCATGCTAATCAGATAAGATAAATGAATATTATATTCATTTAAATATAGTAAAAAAATAAAAGTTGAAATTTCTATTTGGAACTAAATTGTAACACCCCACACCTTTCTATGCCTAAATTTCAACAAAAATCGAAACTCAAACACATCCAAGCCTGGAGCGTGTAAATCTAGTACCTGCAAATAAATGAGCCTAAGCATAATTAGAGTACGATAAGATAACTCACAGCAGAAACAAAATAGGATAGACTAGTATTAACTCAATTAACTACATTTTTAAAGTAAGTCACTTTGCTAATGCCGGGCATGAGAGAGAAGGAGAACTGAAAGCCAAACTTAAACACCTGTGGGAACCCGACATTCTCCAAAAAACCCGGGTGGTTATAACGAGGAGGAAGACCAGAACAAAAAGATTCCGGTGAACAGGAAATGTACAACATTGATTATAACACACGGATATATCTCGTTTGGTTCAACCCAAGATGTATGCCTACCTAGGTTAATGATTCTAGCCTATCCAAGTAAATAGTTATGCACGACCCTACTACTCTTCCCAAGGTAGTATTCCCAAAGTATAATACTGAGATAGAATGTTTACATACATAATTTTGAAGCCTTTGTACCAGAAACATAGCTGGTTATTTAATCGAGGGTAGACCCCTAACTATGGAGTTTCTATATATATATTTCATTCGTTCATCCTTTTTTATTTAACGCCCCACTATTAATAACAGATAGGGTGGATTCTCCCTAATCACTTAAAACCATAGGCGGACATGTTGGTCACTTACTATTCCTCGATGATTTATTCAACGTAAACATAAACTAGAGGGCACTAGCTATGGACCCTACTAGTTAAGGCTTCCGTCATTCATGCATTAACCCATACCCCATGTAAGGTGAGAGATTGCACTTTATCGCTCGGTATACCATCTAGCTGACCTCATTGTATAATCTTCTGTAAAAACCCGTAACTTCCCCGGTGAGGAAAGAGCGGATAGTTCGAGAACAAGCCACAAAATAGAACGCAGACGGGAGAACATTTCATTGTATATTACAACAATGCATCAGATTACAAGAATATACAGAGTATAAATGAATATTACACAGAAATATCAGAGATTTAAATTACATTTAAATACATAGCAGCGGAAAATAATACAATACACAACTAGAAGAGATATACGGATACAAAGCTTTCCGGATATCGTTCCAGCTGTAAACCAGGATCCTGTGAATATAAATCTGCAAAACCAAAACTACTAGCTGCCCGTCGTTTGGGTCGGTTTAGCGACTGGTTCGGACCGAGCGAAATTCCTTTTCGTCACATCTTCTTAGACGCTTACTACTTCCCATTGGTTAGGTAGCCGTATCTGACGTTGTTAGTTTCCAGGTTTTGGTAGGCTCCCCACTCACATGCCATTTAAGACCCCTAAACTGAAAGACCTACACCTAGGTGGACTCCTCGACCCAAGCCACTTAAGACACAAGGAAGCGGACTATACGCGAAGACTATTAAGTTCGTTCCCCATTAGCCTTTAATGCCTCTTCTTATGAGAATGAAGTGGGCTACGTTACTCAGTCATTCCTGTTTAGTTTCACTTTATGGAAATACTATATGTATACGATTAATTATCATCACGGGTTCCTATGATTAATAATGTTTGACTCATTAACCTACTAAGTCAAACTCTATCTTTTAATTATAAGTTCTATATTCATTAATATAAATAAGGAAAGTTATATCCTCCTCATCCTAGGATTTTTTTTTTGATTATTTCCCTAATTGGACTTAGTACTTGAACCACAATCAATATCCATTAATCCCCTTTTTACACTTATTTGCTTCTATCCTTTACTTTATTGTCATTTATAACCTTAACGGTCATATTTCCGTAAGGCAACCATTTATCGATCCCGAAGTATTTATTTGTTGTACCCCAACAGACAATTACTATATTTATTTATTTATTTATTTGTTGCTTGTTATATATATATATATATATATATTTGTGCAACAGACCTCTCACATTAAGTTGATCACTTGTGGATGCTAGATTTGTCGGTTGGTTCAGGGAAGACTTCTACCACAAGTGGAACTTAACCTCATGCCTTAGTACATTTATATTTATGCATTAGACCCCTCACATTAAGTTGGCCACCTGTGGATGCTGCATTTACTGGGAAGTTCCAGATAGACTTCTACCATAAGTTGAGATTAACCTCGTGTCTAAATGCGGTTATAATTCAAATTCCCTAATTGGGGTTTACAACATTAATCCTAATTAATTTAGGAACTGTAACCATTATCCTATTTTATTCACCTATCCCCAATTAACATTGGTTACAATTATTATATGTAGATTTTGCAGTTCTATTTATAGCAATTAATTATATTAATTGCTAAATGGTCACCACAAGTATATTAATTCACTATCGATTACATTTTCATATGTAATTCCATATTGAATATCGCTCAAACATTCAATGCAATGTATATTTTACAGTTTTACGTAGCTTTGGATGGATAATATGTATACATTTATATTTATGTTTGTGCACGGTTAACGTAGTTATCTTTCTTTATTATTATTATTCTTAAATCTAATGATTTGGTTTAATCAATATCCAAACATTCCTTTTTTCATTCAATCTTACCATAAGGTTCCAAATCTTACAAAAAGACCATTAGTTGTAATTGTTGTAAATTATGCCTGATTAGTGGAATAAACATGAAGCGACCCAAACTTCCCCGGTCTCCGAAGAGATGAGAAAGAACGAATTACTGTGAGGACAAGACAAATCAGAACGCAGACGGGAGAACATTTCATTGTTATTACAACAATTCCATCAGAATACAAGAATATACAGAGTGTAAATGAATAAATTACATTCGATAAATATCAGAGATTACAATAAATTACATAGCAGCGGAAAATAATATAAAACACAACTGAAAGTAATGCACGGATACAGAGCTTTCCGAGCATCGTTCCAGCTATAAATCAGGATCCTGTGAATATAAATCTGCAAAACCAAAACTACTAGCTGCCCGTGTCGAAAATAGGGGCACCCAGAGTTTAGGTTAAAACAATAAACTCCAGGTCAGTCATGTGACTGGTGTGAGAACTAAAACAGTTATTAATATTGGTTTTAAAGTTAGGTAAATCAAGGGACCACGCCG
Source organism: Allium sativum (assembly GCA_030737875.1). Taxonomy (NCBI): domain Eukaryota; kingdom Viridiplantae; phylum Streptophyta; class Magnoliopsida; order Asparagales; family Amaryllidaceae; genus Allium; species Allium sativum. Next base: position 550,904,527 of record CM060916.1, read on the forward strand.
TATAACACGGAACGGGTTTCCTCCCAAGAATACCAGTGCATAGAACAAACAGCGCAATGCTAAATAAAGAAAAATGAAGCTGTTATAAGACCCAGGTCCCATCACACAATGCAACGCAAGCTGGAGGATAGGGTTTTCCCTTATAACAGCCAAAGCATGCTTGATACGTTTAAAACAAATCATTTGATACTATAATAAGTGTATAGTATCAAAACATTTTCAATCATAAATATAAATCATAGACGGCATAAGCGCCCCATCCCACTATGTCGCCATACTAGGCTCTACAAATAAAGCCGAAATACACGTATTGGAAATTGGATTTCCGTCATGAGTCGAGGCAATGGGCAAGCTCCTCTCCGCGTTCATGACACTCTAGCAAATGTCTCAGGACTACACACTCTGGGCAATCCTGGATGCTTCAGGGCCGGTCCTCACTTACGTTAGAGGATTAGTTATGCCTGAACACACGTTTCCCAGTCCTTACAGACCTAAAATCGAGGCGCCTCATCCAACAACCACATAGGTGAAAAGTATATAAATGTCAGGGCTGGTAAGTCACTGACACCACCAAAGCTAGAAAGAAACGTCGTGCTCTCCCTGCAGTCCTTATCCCGTTTTTAACTCATACCGAGGTGTGAGGCTCGCGAATCCACGCTATACACAAAGCTGCCATGTAGGCCGTGCTTTGATCATCAACCACAAGACTTTGCTTTTCAACAGAAGCCTTGATCCATGCAACTCAGCGTGCCACACAGGCAATTCATGCCATGCGATTGATATCTATCGATATATAACCTCTAAGCTCGTACGTCTCAGAGAAGGGCGTTAAGCAAGAGAATAAATTCTCCGTCGCCAAACAGATATATATTTAACAGAAATCAATCAACACAGAATAAAATCCAATGTCAGACACACAATCCATTTACAAGTTCGTTCTGGGTCTGAACGAAACCGGAGGCACTTTCCTCGCATATCCATCGATCTCCAGGTACGTCTGGACGACCACCAACTGATTCCCTCATCTTGGGTGTACAGCCCAATCAAGATCATCAGTAATCACCCAAACGATGTGAAGACTTCCGGTCTTCAACCACCGTCTTCATCTTCGACATATCGTCGAATCGGTTATTCAGAATGGGTATAAACCCAGACTTTCCGAACAACCCGCGTATATTAAAAACAAATGTTACACAAACACAACATACGCCTCATTCTAATTCATCGGTCACTAACCGCAAATTAGCAAGAGAACAGTTTCCCAAATATTAACCCCGAAGGCCGAAACCAACATCAGATCAATATCCAGGAAACCATTCTTCTTAACTAACCTACAGCTAGTTTCTAAATTCCACATTCTTAGGGAAAGGTTCCCATTAATTTTATCCAAGATAAATTCTTTGAAATTTATCCTTTAATCTTCCTTTGGATGTCGTTTCAAACCAAATTATGGTTTTCTAAACTAGTCGAGATTAGCGAACCACACCGAAGTAATTATTTATTTTATTTCCCAATCCCAACCTATTCATCCCATGAAGCAAAACTGGTAATACTCCACATCTAACACCACGGTGTTACCGGTAAAATTAATTACCATTTCACGTTCAAATCTGATTAAAGATTTAACTATCGCTTTGGAGCAAAACTGGTGATACTCCATCGTCGCTCACTTTCTAAATTTGATAATTTAAATTATCAATTCACATTTCAATCTAATTGCAGATTCATTAAAACTCCTTTTTCTGGGTTAAAGAACTAATGTTATTTAAAACACAGTTCACGATAAACCCAAATCATAATCTATTTATTATCGGGTTAAAGAACAAATGTTATTTAAAACACAGTTCACGATAAACCCACAAATCAATTCTGTTTAAAACCCATTTCAAATCTAGTTTATTTATTTAAAAATAAACGGGTTTAATTTTAGTTCAAAACTAGTTCATTTCGATAAAAATCTATTTTTATCTTTTCAAATATGGAGTTTTTCGTCCCAATTTTTCCCAAAACATTTCTTATGATCTTACACAAATTATTACTATTTTTAATAATTTTATCAAGGCCCGTACAGTCGATTTCCATCAACGGCCATCGAACAGCACTTACAGCGACCTTTTCCAAATTTGATTTGGACGTATCTCCAAATCCAACCGTTAGATTTCAAATTTCTAATATTCTTTAGAAAGCTCTTTTCGATAAGAACCCAACGGTTCTGGTTTTAGGAGAATCCGACGGTCGAATCTCCCGTAATGTCCGTTTGAAATAAATGGTCGAAATTCACGAACTGCCGCGGCGCGGCGCGTTCTATTCAGGCCATTATATTATATATATAATATATATTTCGTCGATTACTATTTAAAACGAATTTTTATAAATAGTTTTGAATTCGTTTCAAAAACAATTTCAACCTTTATTTCAAATTCAAATCAAAATTGAATTTTCTATTATAAATCCTTTTTACTTTCATTTCTATTTGATTTCAATTCAAATCGATTTTAATTCGATTCGAATTCATTTTCTTTTCAATTCAATTCAAATTCGTTTTCCTATCCAATTCAAATCAAATTCGTTTTCTAATCAATTCAAATCAAATTCGTTTTCTAATTAATTTAAATCAAAATCGTTTTCTAATTAAATCAAATTCGTTTTCTATTCAAATCAAATTCAATTCGAATATAATCGATATAAATATCGTTCGCGTCAAAATAGCGTATCTCTAATCAACACGGCTTTATATTCAACAGATGGATCTATATTTCTTTCAATACACGACTCTATATCTTTGTCAACACACGACTAATCTCAACGAATGAGTACTGTCCACGTGTGACTATTTTTGTTATTTAATATATTTTATAAAAATTATGGTATCTATCGTTTGATTTAAAATCAGACTCCAACCGTAAATTAGTAAGAGAACGATTCCCTGAATATTAACCCCGAAGGCCGAAACCAACATCAGATCAATATCCAGGAGACCACTCATCTTATCTATTTTCCAATTAGTTTCTAATCTTATATATGATAAAGATGTAAATTTTATTGTTAAAATATTTCGTTCAACACATGACTAATCTCAACGGATGAGTACAGTCAACACATGAACCTTTATTTTATAAAGATCTTTATTTTCTAAATTGGAATGAGGCCCAATCAATTACCATATAAAGTTAATTATACGGATTCCATACAACACATGTATATAATCGCAACGATAAATAGTCAACCATCATCCAAAGTGCACTACACTGTATAAGCATCAAATATAGATATCTAACGCTTATAACAGCCTGTCAATCAATCGATCGACATACAACTAATTATTGGGATTAGTGTATGTCATATATTATCCCAATACCCGTGTGGGGTTTCTGTAACAACCCGAAATTCTGAACCAGTTTAAAAATTTTATTTTGGCAATTTTAGCGAATTTTGAATATTTAAAATAGATTATTTTAAATAATATCGACGAAAATTTATTTTGAATAGAATTCGACGTATATATATTATATACGCCGTCGTTAGAATATAAATATTTATATATAATTATAAATAGAATTGAAAATGGCGCGGTAGTTCGATAATTCGATTTCAAACTTCAATTGAATGTACCGGGTGCAAAACAATCCGGATTTTAGTGAAACCAAAAACATTAGGATCTAATTGATAATATCTTTCCAACGAATCCGAAAAATCAAAATTTCATAGCGGGAATCAAAAGTTATGTCCAGTTGAAAATTCTGAATAGTCGCTATGGAATTCAGGCCCTTAAAAATGGGAATTTTGCAAACGACCTCGGATTTCGACGAAACCACTTTTGTTGGATCCGTGATGTCAAGTTATTGCTAGATTCCAATTTTCATACTTTTTCGAATCAATATGTGAGAGTGGCAAAGGAAAACGCGTTTGACCAGTTTCAGTTGATTTTAATCGACTGGAAAATGGCCATTTTTCAAACGGCCTCAGAATTTGATGAAATTAGTTTTGTTAGGACCGTATCGTCAATACGAAGCTAGGAAATATTTTTCTGGAATTTTTCAAGTTAGTATGTGACCCCGGTGATTTGAAATGTGCGTTCAAATTGAATATATACTGATTTATACTTTAAATTCAACGGAAACTGATTCAAACGATCGAATTGGCTAGCGAAACAAATCCCATTGTGTCCGGAATTGGGGTAATTAGCTAGGGGCGACACTCGTTGGGATTCGTTTGGAGTTCGTTATATTAAGCGACTAAATTAGGAATTAAATAATTAAATATATATATATATATATTCAGCCAATCACATTAAACCCTAGCTCCTTTTAAATTCAGCCGATATTAAATAAAACCGACGGCTCAGGAGCTCTCGATTTCAGCTCCGTCGATCTGGTCCAAGACGTCGCGATCAACATTGTGCCCGAGGGGAAAAGGTTCGGAGATGGGAGGGCTGTCTCTAGCTGGCGGCGCTTCACTTCCGATAGGCAGAGGCGACGGGAATCTCTCTCAAGGCGGTACAAGGGTTTTGGGGAAATTTGGGGGCTATGGTGCTCAAATCGAGGTCAGGTCTGCGGGGTTAGGGCACTGGTGGGGCGGCGAGGGCGCGGGGCCACTCAGATCATCTTCCGGTGGCTGGTGGTGGCGGGTTCGGTGAAGGATAGGGCACGGGTTTGAGGAAGAAGGCCAAAGCCTGGAGCGAGATAATGAGGAAGAAGAAGACAGCAGACAATGTAAATTTTTAAACCTTATAATTAATTCAGAAAAAATAGCATTGGAAAAAAATCTCTGAAATTTATTTATAATAATATTATCTAAAAATCTGATATTTATTTGGAAAAGCATGGATGTTTAAAAATAAAAATATGATTTTTATATTTTTAAAGTATTAAAAATATAATCTTTACTATATAGAAGATGTAAAAATATGATTTTTATATTTTTAAAGAATTAAAAATATGATTTTTATATTTTTAAAGTATTAAAAATATAATTTTTCATATTGTAGAAGGATACAAATGTGATTTTTGTTTATGTAGAGAATTAAAAATATAATTTTTACATGATAGAGATATTAAAAATATCATCTTTATATGTGTAGCAAAATAAAAATGTGATTTTTATAATGATATATTTGAAAGGGAGAAATCTTTTTATTTGAAAAGGAGAAATCTTTATAGTTGAAAGGGCGGGATTTTTATATATTGAATAACGAAGTAAAAATTCGATTTTTATATATTGAACAACGAAATAAAAATTCGATTTTTATATATTGAATAGCGAAGTAAAAATTTGATTTTTACATATGTAGTGGCTACAGCAACGAAGATGTCAAAAATGAGATAACGAAGAAGATTTCTATCAAAGAAGAGTCAAGAGTATTGGATAGCTTTCGGTGAGAATTTCTCACCTTTCAATTTCTTTTTCTAGTTATATATATATACTAGGATGCAGACGGTGCTTAGTAGCACCCGACACAATCGTCCACAGAACATGGACTTGTTTGTTTGGTTGCATAAATTAGTAAGATGATTTGATTTGAATTTGGTTGTTTGGTGAATTTGATTGATGTGTGAATGGCGTGGGCCTTCACTAGTCCGGGGATAAGGCTAGGCCTCGTCCCGTTTCTAGTATCGGGCCGTTATGCCGCCGAAATTTTCTAAAATAATTTAGAAAAATAAAAATATCATTTTATTGAATAAATGAACTGAATAGAAATTCATATGTTAAAATAAAATGTAGTATCGTTAAAAATATAATTTTTAACGTGAATATGAATATAGTGAAAGTGAATAAAATAAAATATTCATTTACAAACCGGACGGTTTGTTTATGTACACCTATTTGAAGGACATTGATTGGGACGATAAATTTTACACATCGCCCAACTGCACAAATAAAATCTGTGTTTGATAGTTTGAAACCCCACACGGGTGTTGGGATGAAATATGAAGTTCACTCATCCTGATTGATTAAATATGTCGATCGATTGATTGACAGGCTGTTATAAGCGTTAGATATCCATATTTGATGCTTATACAGCGTAGTGCACTTTGGTTGATGGTTGATTATTTTTCAATGCTATTATATACATGTGTGGTATGGAAACCCATATAATTAATTTTATATGGTGACTGATTGGGCCTCATTCCAATTTGAAGAATAAAGAATATTTTAACAATAAAATTTATATCTTTATCTTTATAAAATAAAGGTTCATGTGTTGACTATACTCATCCGTTGAGATTAGTCATGTGTTGAACGAAATATTTTAACAATAAAATTTATATCTTTATCTTTATAAAATAAAGGCTCATGTGTTGACTATACTCATCCGTTGAGATTAGTCATGTGTTGAACGAAATATTTTAACAATAAAATTTATATCTTTATCTTTATAAAATAAAGGTTCATGTGTTGACTATACTCATCCGTTGAGATTAGTCATGTGTTGAACGAAATATTTTAACAATAAAATTTATATCTTTATCTTTATAAAATAAAGGTTCATGTGTTGACTATACTCATCCGTTGAGATTAGCCATGTGTTGAACGAAATATTTTAACAATAAAATTTATATCTTTATCTTTATAAAATAAAGGTTCATGTGTTGACTATACTCATCCGTTGAGATTAGTCATGTGTTGAATGAAATATTTTAACAATAAAATTTATATCTTTATTATTATAAAATAAAGGTTCATGTGTTGACTATACTCATCCGTTGAGATTAGTCATGTGTTGAACGAAATATGTTGATAATAAGAAATATTTGAAATAAAATATTTGAAATAGAAATATTTGAATAGGAAATATTTGAAAACGAAATATTTGAAATAGAATATATGAAGCCGTGTTGATTAGATTGACGCCATTTGGACGTAAATGATATTTATATCGATTTTAACGATTTCGAAATGAATTGAATTGAAAACGATTTCGAAATGAATTGAATTGAAAACGATTTCGAAATGAATTGAATAGAAAATGAATTTGATTTCAATTGAATATATAACGAATTTGATTGAATAGAAAATGAATTTGATTTCAATTGAATATATAACGAATTTGATTGAATAGAAAATGAATTTGATTTCAATTGAATATATAACGAATTTGATTCGAATAGAAAACCAATTTGTATTGAATCGAATAGAAAACCAATTTGAATCGATTAGAAAACCAATTTGAACTGAATCGATTAGAAAACCAATTTGAATTGAATCGAATAGAAAACGACTTTGGAATTGAATTGAATTGAAAACGAATTCAAATTGAATTGAAAGCGAATTGAAACGAATTCAAATTGAATTGAAATGGAAGTTGAAATCGTTTCGAAAACGAATTTAAAAACAATTTATATAATTCGTTTTAAATAGAAATCGACGTAATATATATTATATATATTATATATATAATATAATGGCCTGAATAGAACGCGCCGCGCCGCGGCAGTTCGTAAATTTAGACCATTTATTTCAAACGGACATTACGGGAGATCCGACCGTCGGATTCTCCTAAAACCGGAACCGTTGGGTTCGTATCGAAAAGACCATTCTAACGAATATTAGAAATTCAAAATCTAACGGTTGGATTTGGAGATACGTCCAAATCGAATTTGAAAAAGGTCGTTGTAAGTGCAGTTCGATGGCCATTGTTGGAAATCGACTGTACGGGCCTTGATAAAATTATTAAAAATAGTAATAATTTGTGTAAAATCAGAAGAAATGATTTGGGAAAATTTGGGATGAAAAACTCCATATCTGAAAAGATAAAAATAGATTTTTATCGAAATGAACTAGTTTGAACTCAATTTAAAACCCGGGTTTTTATTTTTAAATAAATAAATTAGATTTAAAAAGGGGTTTTAAATAATCGGAATTTCTAATATTTTTGATTGGATTTGAAATGGGTTTATCGTGAACGGTGTTTTAAATAACACTAGTTCTTTAACCCGATAACAAATAGAATGTGATTTGGGTTTGTCGTGAACTGTGTTTTAAATAACACCTAGTTCTTTAACCCAGTAAAAGGAGTTTTAATGAATCTGCAATTAGATTGAAATTCGAATTGATAATCTAAATTATCAAATTTAGAAATGAGCGAGAATGGAGTATCGCCAGTTTTGCTCAAAAGCGATAGTTAAATCTTTAATTAGATTTGAACGTGAAGTGGTAATTAATTTTACCGATAACACCGTGGTGTTAGATATGGAGTATTACCAGTTTTGCTTCATGGGATGAATAGGTTGGGATTGGGAAATAAAATAAATAATTACTTCGGTGTGGTTCGCTAATCTCGACTAGTTCAGAAAACCATAATTTGGTTTGAAATGACATCCAAAGGAAGATTACAGGATAAATTTTAAAGAATTTATCTTAGATAAAATTAATGGGAACCTTTCCCTAAGAATGTGGAATTTAGAAACTAGCTGTAGGTTGGTTAAGAAGAATGGTTTCCTGGGTATTGATCTGATGTTGGTTTCGGCCTTCGGGGTTAATATTTGGGAAATTGTTCTCTTGTTGATTTACAGTTAGTGACTAATGAATTGGAATGAGGCGTATGTTGTGTTTGTGTAACATTTGTTTTTAATATACGCGGGTTGTTAGGAAAGACCGGGTTTATACCCATTCTGAATAACCGATTCGACGATATGTCGAAGATGAAGACGGTGGTTGAAGACCGGAAGTCTTCACATCATTTGGATTATTACTGACGATCCTGATTGGGCTGTACACCCAAGAGGATGGAAATAGTTGGTGGTCGTCCGGACGTACTTGGAGATGGATGGATATGCGAGGAAAGTGCCTCCGGTTTCGTTCAGACCCAGAACGGACTTGTAAATGGATTGTGTGTCTGACATTGGATTTTATTCTGTGTTGATTGATTTCTATTAAATATACATCTGTTTGGCGGCGGAGGATTTATTCTTTTGCTTAACGCCCTTCTTTGAGACGTACGAGCTTAGAGGTTGTATATCGATGGACATCAGTCGCATGGCATGAATTGCCTGTGTGGCACGCTAAGATGCGATGATCAAGGCTTCAGTTGAAAAGCAAAGACTTGTGGTTGATGATCAAAGCACGCCTACGTGGCAGCTTTGTGTATAATGTGAATTCGCGAGCCTCACACCTCGGTATGAGTTAAAAAAGGGATACGGACTGCAGGGAGAGCACGACGTTTCTTTCTAGCTTTGGTGGTGTCAGTGACTTACCAGCCCTGACATTTATATACTTTTCACCTTTGTGGTTGTTGGAATGCGAGGCGCCTCGATTATAGGTCTGTAAGGACCGGGAAACGTGTGTTCAGGAATTGCCAATCCTCTAACGTAAGTGAGGACCGGCCCTGAAGATCCAGGGGTTGCCCAGAGTGCGTAACCCTGGGACATTTGCTAGAGTGTCTCGAACGCGGAGAGGAGCTTGCCCCTTGCCTCGACTCATGACGGAAATCCAGTTTCCAATACGTGTATTGTGGCTTTATTTGTAGAGCCTAGTATGGCGACATAGTAGCATGGGATGCTATGCCGTCTATGATTTATATTTATGACTGAAATTGTTTTGACACTGTAACAACCCGGAAATTCTGGGCCAGTTTAAAATTTTTATTTCGGCAATTTTAGCGAATTTTGAATATTTAAAATGAATTATTTTAAATAAAAACGACGAGAAAATTTAATTTGAATAGAATTCGACGTATATATTATATACGCCGTCGTTAGAATATAAATATTTATATATAATTATAAATAGAATTGAAAATGGCGCGGTAGTTCGATAATTCGATTTCAAACTTCAATTGAATGTACCGGGTGCAAAACAATCCGGATTTTAGTGAAACCAAAAACATTAGGATCTAATCGATAATATCTTCCCAACGAATCCGAAAAATCAAGATTTCATATCGGGAATCAAAAGATATGTCCAGTTTAAAATTAGAAATAGTCGCTGTGGAATTTATATATATTTTTATATATATAAGGCCCTTAAAAATGGACATTTTGCAAATGACCTCGGATTTCGACAAAACCACTTTTGTTGGGTCCGTGATGTCGAATTATTCCTAGATTCCAAGTTTCATATTTTTTCGATTCAATATGTGAGCATGGCAAAGGAAAACGCGTTTGGCATATTTCAGTCAATTCTGATCGACCAGAAAAGGGCCATTTTTCAAACGATCTCAGAATTCGACGAAATCAGTTTTGTTGGGACCGTATCGTCGATACGAGGCTAGAAATAATTTTTCTGGAATTTTTCGGATCAGTATGTGGCCCCGGCAATTTGAAATGTACGTTTAAATTCAAATTTAAACGTGTTATATTTTAATTTGTAGAAAAACTGACTGAAACAGTCGAATTGGCCTACGAAACATATCCCATTGTGTCTGGGATGGGGGTAAAATGCTAGGGACGACAGTCGTTGGGTTCGGTTTGGAGTTCGGAGACTAAACGGATTATTTTTGAATTAAATTAAATTAAATATTTTTATAAATATGGGGTCAAAACCCTAATTTCGGGTCAAACCCGTTCCAGCGCCTCCGAAGGCGATTAACGGCCAAAATTCTTCAGAAATTCATCCTCAAATTATTCCCAATCCACTTCGAATTGATTCCCAACTCCAGAACGAAATTAAAGAGCTTTCTTCAAGCTTTAAATTCGTATAAGTATGATCGGATATCATGTGGAGTTTTGGGTGTTTTCAGCACCAAAAGGCGCCGCCTTCAGCTCGGATTTCGAGGCGCTATAGGGTTTCGAACTGGGGCCCACGCCTGGGGTAGGACGGCGACGCCAAGGCGCTTCTCGTGGGGGGCGACGATCTTGATCTGGTCAACCCTAGGCGGAGCACGGTGGGGGTTTCAAATCGAGCACGATGGGTTCGTTTGGTCGGCTGAAGAAGAAAGGGTTTAAGCCCTTAATTATTTAATTAGTTTATTAATTATCCAATAATGTAATCAACGCGTTATTGATCATATCTTCTTCATACGAGGTCGGAATCGCGCGAAACAAGATCCGTTGCGATCGTGGGAAAGAGGGCTTCGCAACAAAACTGACCGCGCCCAATTCCGAGCACGTTGGAATTTCAGCAAATTCAAACTCGAACAGCTCAGAATTCAGATAAAAACTGGTGGAGTGGATCCCAAAGTGAGAACTCTCTCACACTCAAAGTATTTACAGTTATAAATATATACTAGGATGTAGACGGTGCTTAGTAGCACCCGACACCCGTCCACAGACCATGGACTTGTTTGATTGGTTGTGTAGTTGGTTAGATTATTTGATTTGGATTGGATTGTTTTGGTGAAATTGAAATTGATATGATTGATGTGTGAATGGCGTGGGCCTTCACTAGACCGGGGATAAGGCTAGGCCTTGTCCCGTTTCTAGTATCGTGCCGTTATGCCGCCGAAATTTTCTAAAATATGTTAGAAAATAAAAATATCATTTTAATTATATGTAAATGAATAATAGAAATTCATATGTTGGAATAAAATGTTTTATCGTTAAAAAAATATAATTTTTAACGTGAATATGAATATAGTGAAAGTGAATAAAATAAATATTCATTTACAAACCAGACGGTTTGTTTATGTACACCTATTTGAAGGACATTGATTGGGTCGATAAATTTTACACATCGCCCAACAGCACAAATAAAATATGTGTTTGATTGTTTGAAACCCCACACGGGTGTTGGGATGAAATTTGAAGTTCACTCATCCTGATTTATTAAATATGTCGATCGGTTGATTGACAGGCTGTTTTAAGCGTTAGATATCTATATTTGATGCTTATACAGTGTAGTGCACTTTGGTTGATGGTTGATTATTTTTCCATGCTATTATATACATGTGTTGTATGAAAATCCATATAATTAACTTTATATGGTAATTGATTGGGCCTCATTCCGATTTGAAAAATAAAGAATATTATAAAATAAAAGTTCATGTGTTGACAGTACTCATTCATTGAGATTGGTCATGTGTTGAACGAAATATTGTGATAATAACAACTATTTTGAAAAAGAAATATTTGAAATGGAATATTTGAAAATATCAATATATGAAGCCGTGTTGATTAGATTGACGCCATTTTGACGTGAACGATATTTATATCGATTGAAAATGATTTCGAAATGAACTGAATTGAAAACGATTTCGAAATGAATTGAATTGAAAACGATTTCGAAATGAATTGAATTGAAAACGATTTCGAAATGAATTGAATTGAAAACGATTTCGAAATGAATTGAATTGAAAACGATTTCGAAATGAATTAAATTGAAAACGATTTCGAAATGAATTAAATTGAAAACGAATTCGAATTGAAAGCGAATTGAAATGAATTCAAATTGAATTGAAATTTGAATTGAATAGAAATGAATTTTAAAACGAATTTATAAAGAAGAATTCAATTTTGATTTGAATTGAAATATAAGTTGAAATTGTTTTTGAAACGAATTTAAAACTATTTATATAATTCGTTTTAAATAGAAATCGACGAAATATATATTATATATATTATATATATAATATAATGGCCTGAAAAGAATGCGCCGCGCCGCGGCAGTTCGTGAATTTCGACCATTTATTTCAAACGGACATTACGGGAGATCCGACCGTCGGATTCTCCTAAAACCGGAACCGTTGGGTTCGTATCGAAAAGAGCTTTCTAACGAATGTGATAAATTAGAAATCTAACGGTTGGATTTGGAATTATGTCCAAATCAAATTGGAAAAAGGTCGCTATACGTGCAGTTCGATGGCCATTGGTGGAAATCGACTGTACGGTACTTGATAAAATTATTAAAAATAGTAATAATTTGTGTAAAATCATAAGAAATGATTTTGTGAAGATTTGGGTTGAAAAACTCCATATTTGAAAAGATAAAAATAGATTTTTATCGAAATGAACTAGTTTTGAACTAGAATTATAATTCTATTTATTTTTAAATAAATAAATTGAATTTGAAATGGTTTTAAAAATAACCAGAATATCCAATGATTGCATTGGAGTGGAATTGAATCGAAATTGTCTTCGGAATATTTCGATGTTGGAATTCGTGATTATACGGATGTTGATATGGAAATTTGAAAGATATATACTTATATCGTTATTTCCAATACGACATTTGTTAATCGTAGAATTTGATATTGAATGTAAGCCGATATATTTTCTATTCAGAGCCTTATATTGAATATCAAATGTGATTTGGGTTTGTCGTGAATGGTGTCTTCATTAACACTGTTCTTGAACCCTGTTGAGAAAAGATTAAATCTTTTTATTTAGATTTAATGAAGTGTACCAATTAAATAATATTTAATTGGAATTGAATTGATATTGATTTTTGGGTTTATCGTGAACAGTGTTTTTAAACAACACTCGTTCTTTAACCCGATAATTAATGAATGTGATTTTGGGTTTATCGTGAACTGTGTTTTAAATGACACGGATTCTTTAACCCCGTTAACGATTAAAACTAAGTGGAGTTTTAATGAATCTTTAATTAGATTGAAATGGTCGAGAATGGAGTACCACCAGTTTTGCTCCAGGCGATAGTTAAATCTTTAATTAGATTTGAACGTGAAATGGTAATTGAATTTACCAATAACACTGTGGTGTTAGATATGAAGTATTACCAGTTTTACTTCATGGAATGAATAGGTTGGGATGGGGAAATTAAAATAAATGATTACTTCGGTAAGGTTCGCTAATCCCGACTAGTTTGAATTGAGATTCAAAAATAGAATAAAGAATAAATTCAAGAAATTTATCTTGGATAAAATTAATGGGAACATTTTCCTATGAATGTGAAATTTAGAAACTGACTGTCAGTTAGCCAAACAGAATGGTTTTCTGGATATTGATCTGATGTTGGTTTCGGCCCTCGGGGTTAATATTTGGGGAATTATTCTCTTGGTTAATTTACGGTTAGTGACTAATGAATTGGAATGAGGCGTATGTTGTGTTTGTGTAACACTTATTTAAAATATACGTGAGTTATTCGGAAAGACCGGGTTTATCCCATTCTGAATAACTGATACGACGATAAGTCGAAGATGAAGACGATGGTCGAAGACCGGAGGTCTTCACGTCGTTTGGGTGATTACTGATGATCTTGATTGGGCTGTACACCCAAGAAGATGGAAACAGTTAGTGATCGTCCAGACGTACTTGGAGATCGATGGATATGCGGGGTACTAGGTGCCTCCGGTTTCGTTCAGACCCAGAACGGACTTGTAAATGGACTGTGTGTCTGACATTGGATTTTAGTCCGTGTGATTGATCTCTATTAAATATATATCTGTTTGGCGGCGGAGAATTTATTCTCTTGCTTAACGCCCTTCTCTGAGACGTACGAGCTCAGGGGTTATATATTGATGGATATCAATCGCATGGAGTGAATTGCCTGTGTGGCATGCTTAAGTGGCAAATGATCAAGGCTTCTGTTGAAAAGCAAAGTCTTGTGGTTGATGATCGAAGCACGGCCTTTGTGGCGTAGCTTTGTGTAACGTTGATTCGCGAGTATCACACCCGGTATGAATCAAAAACGGGAGACGGACCTCAGGGAGGGCCTACGTTTCCTCCTAGCTAAAAGTGGCGTCAGTGGTTTTACACGCCCTGACGAGTTTGACTTATGTGGTTGTTGCTGTTGCGAGGCGCCTCGGATTGATCAGTCGTTCTCGAACCGATGGAGTCATTTAGTTGGCTCGCTTACGCCCCAAAGGGCGGCGAAACGTAGTGCTCAGGTATTTTAATCCACTCCGTGTGGACCGGCCCTGACGATCCAAGGGTCGATGCGTTCTGATCCTGAGACTCGGGCTAGGCAGTCTCGAATCAGTGAGGATCTTGCCCCTAGCCTCGGTTCATACCATAAATGATAACCCAACTTCCAATACGACATTTGCGGTTTTGATTGTAAACTTATATATGGCGACATAGTGTTATGGGCCATTCATGCCGTCTATGATTGATACTTATGATTTGAAGTGTTTTATACACTATGCACTTATAATAGTATCAAATGATTTGTTTTAAACGTATCAAGCATTCTTTGGCTGTTATAAGGGAAAACCCTATCCTCGGCTGCGTTGCATTGTGTGATAGGACCTGGGTCTTATAACAGCTTCATTTTTCTTTATTTAGCATTGCGCTGTTTGTTTTATGCACTGGTATTCTTGGGAGGAAACCCGTTCCGTGTTATACGGCGTGGTCCCTTGATTTACCTAATGATTTGAAATAAAGATTAATAACTGTTTTAGTTCTCACACCAGTCACATGACTGACCTGGAGTTTATTGTTTTAATCTAAACTCTGGGTGCCCCTATTTTGACACGGGCAGCTAGTAGTTTTGGGTTTTGCAGATTTATATTCACAGGATCCTGGTTTACAGCTGGAACGATATCCGGAAAGCTTTGTATCCGTATATCTCCTTCTAGTTGTGTATTGTATTATTTTCCGCTGATATGTATTTAAATGTAATTTAAATCTCTGATATTTCTGTGTAATATTCATTTATACTCTGTATATTCTTGAAATCTGATGCATTGTTGTAATAAGCAATGAAATGTTCTTCTGTATGCGTTCTATTTTGTCCTGTTCTCAAACGATAGGGCGTTTCGAACGGCCTGGGTCGGTTTAGCGACCGGTTCGGACCGAGCGAAATTCCTTGCCGTCACAGTTGGTATCAGAGCTTTGGTTTGCAAAGCTAGAGAACAAGACACATTAGAACCATACAAAAGAATTCATCAGATATTGGATTAGTAATATCCAATTAGAATGACTCGTTAGAGATAGGATCAGTAGTATCCTAGAACGAGTGTGAAGGGTATATTTTTCAAATGAAAACAAATTTTTGTTTTGAAAATTTAAATCAATTATTCTTATTTGATTATTTATTTATATTGATGTGGACAATCCAGTATATATAGATTTTGCGTATACGTCTGATCCGCGTGTATTCGAAATTTTAATATACTGGATAGATATAGAATTACACTCTAATCGCCCGGAGATGATTCTGATGATGGAGCTCCATCATTAGAATTAATGTTCGAGTGACGAAAGTGGGCTTTCTATATATTTCCTATTGACTGGTGTGAGAACCAAAACTAGGTAGGGCTTATTGTTGTGATTGGCATCAAAAATCTGATTTTTGACTAAATATCAAAGTTATGAATTTCAAACTCTAATTCACTAATTGATTGATGTTTGTGTTGTTTGTTTAGTTGTTTGCTAATTTTGAACCATTATGCCTAATAGGATCAAATTTTGACTTGTATCGAAAATTGGTCGCATTTGCTTGCATATACATATATATCATTGAACAGGTCATAGCAAGGAGGTTAGAGCCAGAGAATAAAATTTGTTTGCCCGACAAATAGGTACATGTTTACTACATAATTTCCTGTTTTGTTTGGGTGATGATGATTTTGTGAGCCTATTGGCTAGCCGCTTGGCTTTTTCTTTTTCTTTTTGAGATCTGAAGGACCGGGGAAGCTATTTGAAATTCCCCGATGCTCCCGGTGCAGGGGAGGTTATGGCGAAATTTTTCGAAAATTTAGGGTGTTAGCCAAATTTTTGAAATTTTGAAAATTCTCAGAAACTAAAGAGTTGGAGAATGGAAGCCAGATCGAGCGTAGAGTTGAATGATCAAACCACTTTCGACTTTGTTCCTTTTCGGGGACGAAAAGTTTTAAGTGGGGGAGATTGTAACAACCCGGAAATTCTGGGCCAGTTTAAAATTTTTATTTCGGCAATTTTAGCGAATTTTGAATATTTAAAATGAATTATTTTAAATAAAAACGACGAGAAAATTTAATTTGAATAGAATTCGACGTATATATTATATACGCCGCCGTTAGAATATAAATATTTATATATAATTATAAATAGAATTGAAAATGGCGCGGTAGTTCGATAATTCGATTTCAAACTTCAATTGAATGTACCGGGTGCAAAACAATCCGGATTTTAGTGAAACCAAAAACATTAGGATCTAATCGATAATATCTTCCCAACGAATCCGAAAAATCAAGATTTCATATCGGGAATCAAAAGATATGTCCAGTTTAAAATTAGAAATAGTCGCTGTGGAATTTATATATATTTTTATATATATAAGGCCCTTAAAAATGGACATTTTGCAAATGACCTCGGATTTCGACAAAACCACTTTTGTTGGGTCCGTGATGTCGAATTATTGCTAGATTCCAAATTTCATAATTTTTCGATTCAATATGTGAGCGTGGCAAAGGAAAACGCGTTTGGCATATTTCAGTCAATTCTGATCGACCAGAAAAGGGCCATTTTTCAAACGATCTCAGAATTCGACGAAATCAGTTTTGTTGGGACCGTATCGTCGATACGAGGCTAGAAATAATTTTTCTGGAATTTTTCGGATCAGTATGTGGCCCCGGCAATTTGAAATGTACGTTTAAATTCAAATTTAAACGTGTTATATTTTAATTTGTAGAAAAACTGACTGAAACAGTCGAATTGGCCTACGAAACATATCCCATTGTGTCTGGGATGGGGGTAAAACGCTAGGGACGACAGTCGTTGGGTTCGGTTTGGAGTTCGGAGACTAAACGGATTATTTTTGAATTAAATTAAATTAAATATTTTTATAAATATGGGGTCAAAACCCTAATTTCGGGTCAAACCCGTTCCAGCGCCTCCGAAGGCGATTAACGGCCAAAATTCTTCAGAAATTCATCCTCAAATTATTCCCAATCCACTTCGAATTGATTCCCAACTCCAGAACGAAATTAAAGAGCTTTCTTCAAGCTTTAAATTCGTATAAGTATGATCGGATATCATGTGGAGTTTTGGGTGTTTTCAGCACCAAAAGGCGCCGCCTTCAGCTCGGATTTCGAGGCGCTACAGGGTTTCGAACTGGGGCCCACGCCTGGGGTAGGACGGCGACGCCAAGGCGCTTCTCGTGGGGGGCGACGATCTTGATCTGGTCAACCCTAGGCGGAGCACGGTGGGGGTTTCAAATCGAGCACGATGGGTTCGTTTGGTCGGCTGAAGAAGAAAGGGTTTAAGCCCTTAATTATTTAATTAGTTTATTAATTATCCAATAATGTAATCAACGCGTTATTGATCATATCTTCTTCATACGAGGTCGGAATCGCGCGAAACAAGATCCGTTGCGATCGTGGGAAAGAGGGCTTCGCAACAAAACTGACCGCGCCCAATTCCGAGCACGTTGGAATTTCAGCAAATTCAAACTCGAACAGCTCAGAATTCAGATAAAAACTGGCGGAGTGGATCCCAAAGTGAGAACTCTCTCACACTCAAAGTATTTACAGTTATAAATATATACTAGGTTGCAGACGGTGCTTAGTAGCACCCGACACCCGTCCACAGACCATGGACTTGTTTGATTGGTTGTGTAGTTGGTTAGATTATTTGATTTGGATTGGATTGTTTTGGTGAAATTGAAATTGATATGATTGATGTGTGAATGGCGTGGGCCTTCACTAGACCGGGGATAAGGCTAGGCCGTGTCCCGTTTCTAGTATCGTGCCGTTATGCCGCCGAAATTTTCTAAAATATGTTAGAAAATAAAAATATCATTTTAATTATATGTAAATGAATAATAGAAATTCATATGTTGGAATAAAATGTTTTATCGTTAAAAAAATATAATTTTTAACGTGAATATGAATATAGTGAAAGTGAATAAAATAAATATTCATTTACAAACCAGACGGTTTGTTTATGTACACCTATTTGAAGGACATTGATTGGGTCGATAAATTTTACACATCGCCCAACAGCACAAATAAAATATGTGTTTGATTGTTTGAAACCCCACACGGGTGTTGGGATGAAATTTGAAGTTCACTCATCCTGATTTATTAAATATGTCGATCGGTTGATTGACAGGCTGTTTTAAGCGTTAGATATCTATATTCGATGCTTATACAGTGTAGTGCACTTTGGTTGATGGTTGATTATTTTTCCATGCTATTATATACATGTGTTGTATGAAAATCCATATAATTAACTTTATATGGTAATTGATTGGGCCTCATTCCGATTTGAAAAATAAAGAATATTATAAAATAAAAGTTCATGTGTTGACAGTACTCATTCATTGAGATTGGTCATGTGTTGAACGAAATATTTTGATAATAACAACTATTTTGAAAAAGAAATATTTGAAATGGAATATTTGAAAATATCAATATATGAAGCCGTGTTGATTAGATTGACGCCATTTTGACGTGAACGATATTTATATCGATTGAAAATGATTTCGAAATGAATTGAATTGAAAACGATTTCGAAATGAATTGAATTGAAAACGATTTCGAAATGAATTGAATTGAAAACGATTTCGAAATGAATTGAATTGAAAACGATTTCGAAATGAATTGAATTGAAAACGAATTCGAATTGAAAGCGAATTGAAATGAATTCAAATTGAATTGAAATTTGAATTGAATAGAAATGAATTTTAAAACGAATTTATAAAGAAGAATTCAATTTTGATTTGAATTGAAATATAAGTTGAAATTGTTTTTGAAACGAATTTAAAACTATTTATATAATTCGTTTTAAATAGAAATCGACGAAATATATATTATATATATTATATATATAATATAATGGCCTGAATAGAACGCGCCGCGCCGCGGCAGTTCGTGAATTTCGACCATTTATTTCAAACGGACATTACGGGAGATCCGACCGTCGGATTCTCCTAAAACCGGAACCGTTGGGTTCGTATCGAAAAGAGCTTTCTAACGAATGTGATAAATTAGAAATCTAACGGTTGGATTTGGAATTATGTCCAAATCAAATTGGAAAAAGGTCGCTATACGTGCAGTTCGATGGCCATTGGTGGAAATCGACTGTACGGGCCTTGATAAAATTATTAAAAATAGTAATAATTTGTGTAAAATCATAAGAAATGATTTTGTGAAGATTTGGGATGAAAAACTCCATATTTGAAAAGATAAAAATAGATTTTTATCGAAATGAACTAGTTTTGAACTAGAATTATAATTCTATTTATTTTTAAATAAATAAATTGAATTTGAAATGGTTTTAAAAATAACCAGAATATCCAATGATTGCATTGGAGTGGAATTGAATCGAAATTGTCTTCGGAATATTTCGATGTTGGAATTCGTGATTATACGGATGTTGATATGGAAATTTGAAAGATATATACTTATATCGTTATTTCCAATACGACATTTGTTAATCGTAGAATTTGATATTGAATGTAAGCCGATATATTTTCTATTCAGAGCCTTATATTGAATATTAAATGTGATTTGGGTTTGTCGTGAATGGTGTCTTCATTAACACTGTTCTTGAACCCTGTTGAGAAAAGATTAAATCTTTTTATTTAGATTTAATGAAGTGTACCAATTAAATAATATTTAATTGGAATTGAATTGATATTGATTTTTGGGTTTATCGTGAACAGTGTTTTTAAACAACACTCGTTCTTTAACCCGATAATTAATGAATGTGATTTTGGGTTTATCGTGAACTGTGTTTTAAATGACACGGATTCTTTAACCCCGTTAACGATTAAAACTAAGTGGAGTTTTAATGAATCTTTAATTAGATTGAAATGGTCGAGAATGGAGTACCACCAGTTTTGCTCCAGGCGATTGTTAAATCTTTAATTAGATTTGAACGTGAAATGGTAATTGAATTTACCAATAACACTGTGGTGTTAGATATGAAGTATTACCAGTTTTACTTCATGGAATGAATAGGTTGGGATGGGGAAATTAAAATAAATGATTACTTCGGTAAGGTTCACTAATCCCGACTAGTTTGAATTGAGATTCAAAAATAGAATAAAGAATAAATTCAAGAAATTTATCTTGGATAAAATTAATGGGAACATTTTCCTATGAATGTGAAATTTAGAAACTGACTGTCAGTTAGCCAAACAGAATGGTTTTCTGGATATTGATCTGATGTTGGTTTCGGCCCTCGGGGTTAATATTTGGGGAATTATTCTCTTGGTTAATTTACGGTTAGTGACTAATGAATTGGAATGAGGCGTATGTTGTGTTTGTGTAACACTTATTTAAAATATACGCGAGTTATTCGGAAAGACCGGGTTTATCCCATTCTGAATAACTGATACGACGATAAGTCGAAGATGAAGACGACGGTCGAAGACCGGAGGTCTTCACGTCGTTTGGGTGATTACTGATGATCTTGATTGGGCTGTACACCCAAGAAGATGGTGATCGTCCAGACGTACTTGGAGATCGATGGATATGCGGGGTACTAGGTGCCTCCGGTTTCGTTCAGACCCAGAACGGACTTGTAAATGGACTGTGTGTCTGACATTGGATTTTAGTCCGTGTGATTGATCTCTATTAAATATATATCTGTTTGGCGGCGGAGAATTTATTCTCTTGCTTAACGCCCTTCTCTGAGACGTACGAGCTCAGGGGTTATATATTGATGGATATCAATCGCATGGAGTGAATTGCCTGTGTGGCATGCTTAAGTGGCAAATGATCAAGGCTTCTGTTGAAAAGCAAAGTCTTGTGGTTGATGATCGAAGCACGGCCTTTGTGGCGTAGCTTTGTGTAACGTTGATTCGCGAGTATCACACCCGGTATGAATCAAAAACGGGAGACGGACCTCAGGGAGGGCCTACGTTTCCTCCTAGCTAAAAGTGGCGTCAGTGGTTTTACACGCCCTGACGAGTTTGACTTATGTGGTTGTTGCTGTTGCGAGGCGCCTCGGATTGATCGGTCGTTCTCGAACCGATGGAGTCATTTAGTTGGCTCGCTTACGCCCCAAAGGGCGGCGAAACGTAGTGCTCAGGTATTTTAATCCACTCCGTGTGGACCGGCCCTGACGATCCAAGGGTCGATGCGTTCTGATCCTGAGACTCGGGCTAGGCAGTCTCGAATCAGTGAGGATCTTGCCCCTAGCCTCGGTTCATACCATAAATGATAACCCAACTTCCAATACGACATTTGCGGTTTTGATTGTAAACTTATATATGGCGACATAGTGTTATGGGCCATTCATGCCGTCTATGATTGATACTTATGATTTGAAGTGTTTTATACACTATGCACTTATAATAGTATCAAATGATTTGTTTTAAACGTATCAAGCATTCTTTGGCTGTTATAAGGGAAAACCCTATCCTCGGCTGCGTTGCATTGTGTGATAGGACCTGGGTCTTATAACAGCTTCATTTTTCTTTATTTAGCATTGCGCTGTTTGTTTTATGCACTGGTATTCTTGGGAGGAAACCCGTTCCGTGTTATACGGCGTGGTCCCTTGATTTACCTAATGATTTGAAATAAAGATTAATAACTGTTTTAGTTCTCACACCAGTCACATGACTGACCTGGAGTTTATTGTTTTAATCTAAACTCTGGGTGCCCCTATTTTGACACGGGCAGCTAGTAGTTTTGGGTTTTGCAGATTTATATTCACAGGATCCTGGTTTACAGCTGGAACGATATCCGGAAAGCTTTGTATCCGTATATCTCCTTCTAGTTGTGTATTGTATTATTTTCCACTGATATGTATTTAAATGTAATTTAAATCTCTGATATTTCTGTGTAATATTCATTTATACTCTGTATATTCTTGAAATCTGATGCATTGTTGTAATAAGCAATGAAATGTTCTTCTGTATGCGTTCTATTTTGTCCTGTTCTCAAACGATAGGGCGTTTCGAACGGCCTGGGTCGGTTTAGCGACCGGTTCGGACCGAGCGAAATTCCTTGCCGTCACAGACACTATACACTTATTATAGTATCAAATGATTTGTTTTAAACGTATCAAGCATGTTTGGCTATTATAAGGGAAAACCCTATCATCCGGCTTGCGTTGCATTGTGTGATGGGACCTGGGTCTTATAATAGCTTCATTTTTCGAAAAAGCATTGCGCTGTTTATTCTATGCACTGGTATTCTTGGGAGGAAACCCGTTCCGTGTTATACGGCGTGGTCCCTTGAATTACTCTCTTTTAAAGTAAAGTTTAAATAACTGTTTTAGTTCTCACACCAGTCACATGACTGACCTGGAGTTTATTGTTTTAACCTAAACTCTGGGTGCCCCTATTTTCCGCACGGGCAGCTAGTAGTTTTGGTTTTGTAGATTTATATTCACAGGATCCTGGTTTACAGCTGGAATGATATCCGGAAAGCTCTGTATCCGTATATCACCTTCAGTTGTGCTTTGTATTATTTTCCGCTGCTATGTAATTTATTGTAATCTCTGATATTTGTCAAATGTAATTTATTCATTTATACTCTGTATATTCTTGTATCTGATGTAATTGTTGTAATAACAATGAAATGTTCTCCCGTCTGCGTTCATTTGTGTGTTGTTCTCAAAGTATCTGCTCTTTCCTTCACGGGGAAGTTACGGGTTCTTACAGTGGTATCAGAGCTTTGGTTTACAGAGCTCGAGAACAAGACACATTAGAACCATACGAAAGAATTCATCAGATATTGGATTAGTAATATCCAGTTAGAATGACTCGTTCGAGATGGGATCAGTAGTATCCTAGAACGAGTGTGAAGAGTATATTTTTCAAATGAAAACAATTTTGTTTTGAAAATTTAAATCGCTTTATATACGTATTTGATTATTTATTTATTTTGAATATGGACAATCCAATATATAAAGGTTTTGCATATACGCGTCATGAACGTATATTCGAAGTTTTAATATACTGGATAGATATAGAATCACATTCTGGTCGCCCGGAGATGGTACTGATGATTGTCATGACATCATCAGTATTTATGTTCGTGTTTCGAAGGTGTGATTTCTATATATTTCCATTAGACTGGTGTGAGAACCAAAACTTATTTAGTTAGAACACATTGTTGTGAATTGGCATCAAAAACAAGATTTTTTGTATATATATCAAAATTATGAATTTGAAACTCTAATTCACTAATTGATTGATGTTTGTGTTGTTTGTTTATTTATTTGATAATTTTAAACCATTATGCCTAATTAAATCAAATATTGAATTGTATTGAAAATTGGTCGCATTTGCTTGCATATACATATACTTACATTGAACAGGTCATAGCAAGGAGGCTAGAGCAGAGAATAAAATTTGTTTGCCCGACAAATAGGTACATGTTATTACATAATTTACTGTTTTGTTTGGGTGATGATGATTTTATGAGCCTATTGGCTAGCCGCTTGGCTTTTTCTTTTTCTTTTTGAGATCAGAAGGCCTATATGGCAATTTCGGGATTTTCCCGTGGCTCCCGGTGCAGAGGAGGTTATGGCGAATTTTTTCGAAAATTTAGGGTGTTAGCCAAATTTTTGAAGATTTGAAAATTCTCAGAAACTGAAAAGTTGGAGAATGGAAACCAGATTGAACGTAGAGTTGAGTAATCAAACCACTTTCGAGTTTGTTCCTTTTCGGGGACGAAAAGTTTTAAGTGGGGGAGATTGTAACAACCCGAAATTCTGAACCGGTTTAAAATTTTTATTTTGGCAATTTTAGCGAATTTTGAATATTTAAAATAGATTATTTTAAATAATATCGACGAAAATTTATTTTGAATAGAATTCGACGTATATATATTATATACGCCGTCGTTAGAATATAAATATTTGTATATAATTATAAATAGAATTGAAAATGGCGCGGTAGTTCGATAATTCGATTTCAAACTTCAATTGAATGTACCGGGTGGAAAACAATCCGGATTTTAGTGAAACCAAAAACATTAGGATCTAATTGATAATATCTTTCCAACGAATCCGAAAAATCAAAATTTCATAGCGGGAATCAAAAGTTATGTCCAGTTGAAAATTCTGAATAGTCGCTATGGAATTCAGGCCCTTAAAAATGGGAATTTTGCAAACGACCTCGGATTTCGACGAAACCACTTTTGTTGGATCCGTGATGTCAAGTTATTGCTAGATTCCAATTTTCATAATTTTTCGAATCAATATGTGAGCGTGGCAAAGGAAAACGCGTTTGACCAGTTTCAGTTGATTTTAATCGACTGGAAAATGGCCATTTTTCAAACGGCCTCAGAATTTGATGAAATTAGTTTTGTTAGGACCGTATCGTCAATACGAAGCTAGGAAATATTTTTCTGGAATTTTTCAAGTTAGTATGTGACCCCGGTGATTTGAAATGTGCGTTCAAATTGAATATATACTGATTTATACTTTAAATTCAACGGAAACTGATTCAAACGATCGAATTGGCTAGCGAAACAAATCCCATTGTGTCCGGAATTGGGGTAATTAGCTAGGGGCGACACTCGTTGGGATTCGTTTGGAGTTCGTTATATTAAGCGACTAAATTAGGAATTAAATAATTAAATATATATATATATATTCAGCCAATCACATTAAACCCTAGCTCATTTTAAATTCAGCCGATATTAAATAAAACCGACGGCTCAGGAGCTCTCGATTTCAGCTCCGTCGATCTGGTCCAAGACGTCGCGATCAACATTGTGCCCGAGGGGAAAAGGTTCGGAGATGGGAGGGCTGTCTCTAGCTGGCGGCGCTTCACTTCCGATAGGCAGAGGCGACGGGAATCTCTCTCAAGGCGGTGCAAGGGTTTTGCGGAAATTTGGGGGCTATGGTGCTCAAATCGAGGTCAGGTCTGCGGGGTTAGGGCACTGGTGGGGCGGCGAGGGCGCGGGGCCACTCAGATCATCTTCCGGTGGCTGGTGGTGGCGGGTTCGGTGAAGGATAGGGCACGGGTTCGAGGAAGAAGGCCGAAGCCTAGAGCGAGATAATGAGGAAGAAGAAGACAGCAGGCAATGTAAATTTTTAAACCTTATAATTAATTCAGAAAAAATAGCATTGGAAAAAAATCTCTGAAATTTATTTATAATAATATTATCTAAAAATCTAATATTTATTTGGAAAAGCATGGATGTTTAAAAATAAAAATATGATTTTTATATTTTTAAAGTATTAAAAATATAATCTTTACTATATAGAAGATGTAAAAATATGATTTTTATATTTTTAAAGAATTAAAAATATGATTTTTATATTTTTAAAGTATTAAAAATATAATTTTTCATATTGTAGAAGGATAAAAATGTGATTTTTGTTTATGTAGAGAATTAAAAATATAATTTTTACATGATAGAGATATTAAAAATATCATCTTTATATGTGTAGCAAAATAAAAATGTGATTTTTATAATGATATATTTGAAAGGGAGAAATCTTTTTATTTGAAAAGGAGAAATCTTTATAGTTGAAAGGGCGGGATTTTTATATATTGAATAACGAAGTAAAAATTCGATTTTTATATATTGAACAACGAAATAAAAATTCGATTTTTGTATATTGAATAGCGAAGTAAAAATTCGATTTTTACATATGTAGTGGCTACAGCAACGAAGATGTCAAAAATGAGATAACGAAGAAGATTTCTATCAAAGAAGAGTCAAGAGTATTGGATAGCTTTCGGTGAGAATTTCTCACCTTTCAATTTCTTTTTCTAGTTATATATATATACTAGGATGCAGACGGTGCTTAGTAGCACCCGACACAATCGTCCACAGACCATGGACTTGTTTGTTTGGTTGCATAAATTAGTAAGATGATTTGATTTGAATTTGGTTGTTTGGTGAATTTGATTGATGTGTGAATGGCGTGGGCCTTCACTAGTCCGGGGATAAGGCTAGGCCTCGTCCCGTTTCTAGTATCGTGCCATTATGCCGCCGAAATTTTCTAAAATAATTTAGAAAAATAAAAATATCATTTTATTGAATAAATGAACTGAATAGAAATTCATATGTTAAAATAAAATGTAGTATCGTTAAAAATTTAATTTTTAACGTGAATATGAATATAGTGAAAGTGAATAAAATAAAATATTCATTTACAAACCGGACGGTTTGTTTATGTACACCTATTTGAAGGACATTGATTGGGACGATAAATTTTACACATCGCCCAACTGCACAAATAAAATCTGTGTTTGATAGTTTGAAACCCCACACGGGTGTTGGGATGAAATATGAAGTTCACTCATCCTGATTGATTAAATATGTCGATCGATTGATTGACAGGCTGTTATAAGCGTTAGATATCCATATTTGATGCTTATACAGCGTAGTGCACTTTGGTTGATGGTTGATTATTTTTCAATGCTATTATATACATGTGTGGTATGGAAACCCATATAATTAATTTTATATGGTGATTGATTGGGCCTCATTCCAATTTGAAGAATAAAGAATATTTTAACAATAAAATTTATATCTTTATCTTTATAAAATAAAGGTTCATGTGTTGACTATACTCATCCGTTGAGATTAGTCATGTGTTGAACGAAATATTTTAACAATAAAATTTATATCTTTATCTTTATAAAATAAAGGTTCATGTGTTGACTATACTCATCCGTTGAGATTAGTCATGTGTTGAACGAAATATTTTAACAATAAAATTTATATCTTTATCTTTATAAAATAAAGGTTCATGTGTTGACTATACTCATCCGTTGAGATTAGTCATGTGTTGAACGAAATATTTTAACAATAAAATTTATATCTTTATCTTTATAAAATAAAGGTTCATGTGTTGACTATACTCATCCGTTGAGATTAGTCATGTGTTGAACGAAATATTTTAACAATAAAATTTATATCTTTATTATTATAAAATAAAGGTTCATGTGTTGACTATACTCATCCGTTGAGATTAGTCATGTGTTGAACGAAATATGTTGATAATAAGAAATATTTGAAATAAAATATTTGAAATAGAAATATTTGAATAGGAAATATTTGAAAACGAAATATTTGAAATAGAATATATGAAGCCGTGTTGATTAGATTGACGCCATTTGGACGTGAACGATATTTATATCGATTTTAACGATTTCGAAATGAATTGAATTGAAAACGATTTCGAAATGAATTGAATTGAAAACGATTTCGAAATGAATTGAATAGAAAATGAATTTGATTTCAATTGAATTTATAACGAATTTGATTGAATAGAAAATGAATTTGATTTCAATTGAATATATAACGAATTTGATTGAATAGAAAATGAATTTGATTTCAATTGAATATATAACGAATTTGATTGAATAGAAAATGAATTTGATTTCAATTGAATATATAACGAATTTGATTCGAATAGAAAACCAATTTGTATTGAATCGAATAGAAAACCAATTTGAATTGAATCGATTAGAAAACCAATTTGAACTGAATCGATTAGAAAACCAATTTGAATTGAATCGAATAGAAAACGACTTTGGAATTGAATTGAATTGAAAACGAATTCAAATTGAATTGAAAGCGAATTGAAACGAATTCAAATTGAATTGAAATGGAAGTTGAAATCGTTTCGAAAACAAATTTAAAAACAATTTATATAATTCGTTTTAAATAGAAATCGACGTAATATATATTATATATATTATATATATAATATAATGGCCTGAATAGAACGCGCCGCGCCGCGGTAGTTCGTAAATTTCGACCATTTATTTCAAACGGACATTACGGGAGACCCGACCGTCGGATTCTCCTAAAACCGGAACCGTTGGGTTCGTATCGAAAAGAGCTTTCTAACGAATATTAGAAATTCAAAATCTAACGGTTGGATTTGGAGATACGTCCAAATCAAATTTGAAAAAGGTCGCTGTAAGTGCAGTTCGATGGCCATTGTTGGAAATCGACTGTACGGGCCTTGATAAAATTATTAAAAATAGTAATAATTTGTGTAAAATCAGAAGAAATGATTTGGGAAAATTTGGGATGAAAAACTCCATATCTGAAAAGATAAAAATAGATTTTTATCGAAATGAATTAGTTTGAACTCAATTTAAAACCCGGGTTTTTATTTTTAAATAAATAAATTAGATTTAAAAAGGGGTTTTAAATAATCGGAATTTCTAATATATTTGATTGGATTTGAAATGGGTTTATCGTGAACGGTGTTTTAAATAACACTAGTTCTTTAACCCGATAACAAATAGAATGTGATTTGGGTTTGTCGTGAACTGTGTTTTAAATAACACCTAGTTCTTTAACCCAGTAAAAGGAGTTTTAATGAATCTGCAATTAGATTGAAATTCGAATTGATAATCTAAATTATCAAATTTAGAAATGAGCGAGAATGGAGTATCGCCAGTTTTGCTCCAAAGCGATAGTTAAATCTTTAATTAGATTTGAACGTGAAATGGTAATTAATTTTACCGATAACACCGTGGTGTTAGATATGGAGTATTACCAGTTTTGCTTCATGGGATGAATAGGTTGGGATTGGGAAATAAAATAAATAATTACTTCGGTGTGGTTCGCTAATCTCGACTAGTTCAGAAAACCATAATTTGGTTTGAAATGACATCCAAAGGAAGATTACAGGATAAATTTTAAAGAATTTATCTTGGATAAAATTAATGGGAACCTTTCCCTAAGAATGTGGAATTTAGAAACTAGCTGTAGGTTGGTTAAGAAGAATGGTTTCCTGGGTATTGATCTGATGTTGGTTTCGGCCTTCGGGGTTAATATTTGGGAAATTGTTCTCTTGTTGACTTACGGTTAGTGACTAATGAATTGGAATGAGGCGTATGTTGTGTTTGTGTAACATTTGTTTTTAATATACGCGGGTTGTTCGGAAAGACCGGGTTTATACCCATTCTGAATAACCGATTCGACGATATGTCGAAGATGAAGACGGTGGTCGAAGATCGGAAGTCTTCACATCGTTTGGATTATTACTGACGATCCTGATTGGACTGTACACCCAAGAGGATGGAAATAGTTGGTGGTCGTCCGGACGTACTTGGAGATGGATGGATATGCGAGGAAAGTGCCTCCGGTTTCGTTCAGACCCAGAACGGACTTGTAAATGGATTGTGTGTCTAACATTGGATTTTATTCTGTGTTGATTGATTTCTATTAAATATACATCTGTTTGGCGGCGGAGGATTTATTCTTTTGCTTAATGCCCTTCTCTGAGACGTACGAGCTCAGAGGTTGTATATCGATGGACATCAGTCGCATGGCATGAATTGCCTGTGTGGCACGCTAAGATGCAATGATCAAGGCTTCAGTTGAAAAGCAAAGTCTTGTGGTTGATGATCAAAGCACGCCTACGTGGCAGCTTTGTGTATAACGTGAATTCGCGAGCCTCACACCTCGGTATGAGTTAAAAACGGGATACGGACTGCAGGGAGAGCACGACGTTTCTTTCTAGCTTTGGTGGTGTCAGTGACTTACCAGCCCTGACATTTATATACTTTTCACCTTTGTGGTTGTTGGAATGCGAGGCGCCTCGATTATAGGTCTGTAAGGACCGGGAAACGTGTGTTCAGGAATTGCCAATCCTCTAACGTAAGTGAGGACCGGCCCTGAAGATCCAGGGCTTGCCCAGAGTGCGTAACCCTGGGACATTTGCTAGAGTGTCTCGAACGCGGAGAGGAGCTTGCCCCTTGCCTCGACTCATGACGGAAATCCAATTTCCAATACGTGTATTGCGGCTTTATTTGTAGAGCCTAGTATGGCGACATAGTAGCATGGGATGCTATGCCGTCTA
Source organism: Allium sativum (assembly GCA_030737875.1). Classification (NCBI taxonomy): domain Eukaryota; kingdom Viridiplantae; phylum Streptophyta; class Magnoliopsida; order Asparagales; family Amaryllidaceae; genus Allium; species Allium sativum. The sequence goes on from CM060916.1 coordinate 550,935,033, forward strand.
TGATTTATATTTATGATTGAAATTGTTTTGACACTATACACTTATTATAGTATCAAATGATTTGTTTTAAACGTATCAAGCATGTTTGGCTATTATAAGGGAAAACCCTATCCTCCGGCTTGCGTTGCATTGTGTGATGGGACCTGGGTCTTATAATAGCTTCATTTTTCGAAAAAGCATTGCGCTGTTTATTCTATGCACTGGTATTCTTGGGAGGAAACCCGTTCCGTGTTATACGGCGTGGTACCTTGAATTACTCTCTTTTAAAGTAAAGTTTAAATAACTGTTTTAGTTCTCACACCAGTCACATGACTAACCTGGAGTTTATTGTTTTAACCTAAACTCTGGGTGCCCCTATTTTCCGCACGGGCAGCTAGTAGTTTTGGTTTTGCAGATTTATATTCACAGGATCCTGGTTTACAGCTGGAATGATATCCGGAAAGCTCTGTATCCGTATATCACCTTCAGTTGTGCTTTGTATTATTTTCCGCTGCTATGTAATTTATTGTAATCTCTGATATTTGTCAAATGTAATTTATTCATTTATACTCTGTATATTCTTGTATCTGATGTAATTGTTGTAATAACAATGAAATGTTCTCCCGTCTGCGTTCATTTGTGTGTTGTTCTCAAAGTATCCGCTCTTTCCTTCACGGGGAAGTTACGGGTTCTTACAGTTTCCAACAATCAAACACAGATTTTGTTTGTGCATTTGGGCGATGTGTAAAATTTATCGTCCCAATCAATGTCCTTCAAATAGGTGTACATAAACAAACCGTCCGGTTTGTAAATGAATATTTATTTATTCACATTCACGTTAAAAATTATATTTTTAACGACCAAAGTATTTTATTCAACCTATGAATATTCTATTCAGTTCATTTATTAAATAAAATGATATCTTTATTTTTCTGACATATTTTAGAAAATTTCGGCGGCATAACGGCATGACACTAGAAACGGGACGAGGCCTAGCCTTATCCCCGGTCTAGTGAAGGCCCACGCCATTCACACATCAATCAAATCCATTCCATTTCACCAAACAATTCAATTCAAACCAAATAATCTAACCAACTACATAACCAAACAAACAAGTTCATGGTCTGTGGACGATTGTGTCGGGTGCTACTAAACACCGTCTGCATCCTAGTATATATATATATATATATATATATATATATAACTAGAAAAAGAAATTGAAGAGTGAGAAGTTCTCACCAATAGCTATCCTAACTCCACGGCTCTTGTTTTGCAGAAACCTTCGTCGTTCTCACCTTTTTGTCATCCTCGTTGCCCGTATTCTCTACATATGTAAAAATCGAATTTTTACTTTGCTATCCAATATATAAAAATAGAATTTTTACTTCGCTATTCAATATATAAAAATCGAATTTTTACTTCGCTATTCAATATATAAAAATCGAATTTTTACTTCGCTATTCAATATATAAAAATCGAATTTTTACTTCGCTATTCAATATATAAAAATCGAATTTTTACTTCGCTATTCAATATATAAAAATCGAATTTTTACTATGCTATTCAATATATAAAAATCGAATTTTTACTTCGCTATTCAATATATAAAAATCGAATTTTTACTTTGCTATTCATTATATAAAAATCGAATTTTTACTATGCTATTCAATATATAAAAATCGAATTTTTACTATGCTATTCAATATATAAAAATCGAATTTTTACTTCGCTATTCAATATATAAAAATCGAATTTTTACTTTGCTATTCATTATATAAAAATCGAATTTTTACTATGCTATTCAATATATAAAAATCGAATTTTTACTATGCTATTCAATATATAAAAATCGAATTTTTACTTCGCTATTCATATAGGCAAAAATTCTATTTTTATCACGTTATTCTATACATAAAGATTTCGCCTTTTCAAATTTAAAGATTTCGCCTTTTCAAAAATAAATATGATATTCCTAATATTCATATCATGTAAAAGTTATATTTTTAATTCTCTACATAAACAAAAATCATATTTTTACATCTTCTACATAATAAAGATTATATTTTTAATACTTTAAAAATATAAAAATCATATTTTTATAATCGTACACATAGAAAAATCATGTTTTCTATTCACAAGGAATTCATATTCAATCGAAGAACTTATTCATAGATTAAATACATATTTTTTTTATAAATCAAAGACTGAAAGAGAGAAAGAAAAACTTACAGTAAAATTTTTCAAGGGTTTCAGGAGCAAAATCGAATTGGGGGAGGGTTTTTCGGGGTTGCGGAGGTGGGGCGAAGCGTCGTCGGTCTTCCATCGTGGGGGCGCGCTCGTGTCTGGACGGGGAGACAGGGTTGCGAGCAGGTAAGGGGAAGGAGAGGAAGGAGTGGAGAAGAAGAAGGGGGGATGCTCTGGTGGGGCGCGCGTCGGAGATAGGGGGAGGCGACGGGGGTTATAGGGGATCGATCCCGATTCTTTTTTTTATATCTGTTTCGAAACGAAGAAGAGGGGGGGGGGGCAGAGGAAATAAAGGAGAGGAAGGAGGGATTTTTTTTATAATTTATTTAATTATTTAATTTGCAAAAAGTTGACTTTTACATACGACCTCTAAACGAGGCCCACAGCCTGTCGTCCATAGCTAATTACCCCCATTCCGAACACAATGGGATATGTATCGTAGGCTGATTCGATAGCTACAATCAGTTTCCGTCAAAATCAACATATAATTCTATGTATTGAATTTGAATGCGCATTTCAATTTACTGGGGTCACATACTAACTCGAAAAATTCCAGAAAAATATTTTCTAGCTTCGTATTGACGATACGATCCTAATAAAACTAGTTTCGTCGAATTCTGAGACCGTTGGAAAAATGGCCATTTTCCAGTCGATTAAAATCAACTGAAACTGGTCAAACGCGTTTTCATTTGCCACGCTCACATATTGATTCGAAAAATTATGAAATTTGGAATCTAGCAATACTTTGACATCACAGATCCAACATAAGTGGTTTCATCGAAATCCGAGGTCGTTTGCAAAATTCCCATTTTTAAGGGCTTGAATTCCATAGCGACTATTCAGAATTTTCAACTGGACATATCTTTTGATTCCCGCTATGAAATCTTGATTTGTCGGATTTGTTGGAAAGATATTATCAATTAGGTCCTAACGTTTTTGGTTTCACTAAAGTCCGGATTGGTTTGCACCCGGTACATCCAATTGAAGTTTGAAATCGAATTATCGAACTACCGCGCTATTTTCAATTCCTTTTATAATTATATATAATTATTTATATTCTAACGACGGCGTATATAAATATATTCGTTCGAATTATATTCAAAATAAATTTCTCATCGATAATATTTAAAATAATTCATTTTAAATATTCAAAATTCGCTAAAATTGCCAAAATAAAATTTTTAAACTGGCCCAGATTTTCGGGTTGTTACAATCTCCCCCACTTAAAACTTTTCGTCCCCGAAAAGGAACAAAGTCGAAAGTGGTTTGATTAATCAGCTCTACGTTCGATCTGGCTTTCATTCTCCAACTTTTCAGTCTTTGAGAATTTTCAAATTCTTCAAAAATTTGGCTAACACCCTAAATTTTCGAAAAATTTCGCCATAACCTCCCCTGCACCGGGAGCCACGGGAAAATCCCGAAATTGCCATATAGGCCTTCTGATCTCAAAAAGAAAAAGAAAAAGCCAAGCGGCTAGCCAATAGGCTCATAAAATCATCATCACCCAAACAAAACAGTAAATTATAGTAAATATGTACCTATTTGTCGGGCAAACAAATTTTATTCTCTACTCTAGCCTCCTTGCTATGACCTGTTCAATGTAAGTATATGTATATGCAAGCAAATGCGACTAATTTTCGATACAATTCAATATTTGATTCAATTAGGCTTAATGGTTCAAAATTATCAAACAAATAAACAAACAACACAAACATCAATCAATTAGTGAATTAGAGTTTCAAATTCATAAATTTGATACATATACTGAAAATCTTGTTTTGATGCCAATTCACAACAATGTGTTCTAGCTATATAAGTTTTGGTTCTCACACCAGTCTAATGGAAATATATAGAAATCACACCTTCGTCACTCGAATATAAATCCTGACGACGAGTACTCAACCATCAGAATCATCTTCGGGCCACTAGAGTGCGGTTCTATATCTATCCAATATAGTAAAACTTCGAATATACGTTCATGATGCGTATATGAAAAATCTTTATATATCGGATTGTCCAAATTCAATAATAAATAAATACTCAAATACGTATAAAACGATTTAAATTTCAAACCAAAATTGTTTTCAATTGAAAAATATACTCTTCACACTCGTTCTAGGATACTACTGATCCTATCTCTAACGAGTCATTCTAATTGGATATTACTAATCCAATATCTGATGAATTCTTTCGTATGGTTCTAATGTGTCTTGTTCTCGAGCTCTGTAAACCAAAGCTCTGATACCAAATGAAGCGACCCTAACTTCCCCGGTCTCCGAAGAGATGAGAAAGAACGAATTACTGTGAGGACAAGACAAATCAGAACGCAGACGGGAGAACATTTCATTGTTATTACAACAATTCCATCAGAATACAAGAATATACAGAGTATAAATGAATAAATTACATTCGATAAATATCAGAGATTACAATAAATTACATAGCAGCGGAAAATAATATAAAACACAACTGAAAGTAATGCACGGATACAGAGCTTTCCGAGCATCGTTCCAGCTGTAAATCAGGATCATGTGAATATAAATCTGCAAAACCAAAACTACTAGCTGCCCGTGTCGAAAATAGGGGCACCCAGAGTTTAGGTTAAAACAATAAACTCCAGGTCAGTCATGTGACTGGTGTGAGAACTAAAACAGTTAATAATATTGGTTTTAAAGTTAGGTAAATCAAGGGACCACGCCGTATAACACGGAACGGGTTTCCTCCCAAGAATACCAGTGCATAGAACAAACAGCGCAATGCTAAATAAAGAAAAATGAAGCTGTTATAAGACCCAGGTCCCATCACACAATGCAACGCAAGCCGGAGGATAGGGTTTTCCCTTATAATAGCCAAAGCATGCTTGATACGTTTAAAACAAATCATTTGATACTATAATAAGTGTATAGTGTCAAAACATTTTCAATCATAAATATAAATCATAGACGGCATAAGCGCCCCATCCCACTATGTCGCCATACAAGGCTCTACAAATAAAGCCGAAATACACGTATTGGAAATTGGATTTCCGTCATGAGTCGAGGCAAGGGGCAAGCTCCTCTCCGCGTTCGAGACACTCTAGCAAATGTCTCAGGGCTACACACTCTGGGCAATCCTGGATGCTTCAGGGCCGGTCCTCACTTACGTTAGAGGATTAGTTATGCCTGAACACACGTTTCCCGGTCCTTACAGACCTAAAATCGAGGTGCCTCATCCAACAACCACATAGGTGAAAAGTATATAAATGTCAGGGCTGGTAAGTCACTGACACCACCAAAGCTAGAAAGAAGCGTCGTGCTCTCCCTGCAGTCCTTATCCCATTTTTAACTCATACCGAGGTGTGAGGCTCGCGAATCCATGCTATACACAAAGCTGCCACGTAGGCCGTGCTTTGATCATCAACCACAAGACTTTGCTTTTCAACAGAAGCCTTGATCCATGCAACTCAGCGTGCCACACAGGCAATTCATGCCATGCGATTGATATCTATCAATATATAACCTCTAAGCTCGTACGTCTCAGAGAAGGGCGTTAAGCAAGAGAATAAATTCTCCGTCGCCAAACAGATATGTATTTAACAGAAATCAATCAACACAGAATAAAATCCAATGTCAGACACACAATCCATTTACAAGTTCGTTCTGGGTCCGAACGAAACCGGAGGAACTTTCCTCGCATATCCATCGATCTCCAGGTACGTCTGGACGACCACCAACTGATTCCCTCATCTTGGGTGTACAGCCCAATCAAGATCATCAGGAATCACCCAAACGATGTGATGACTTCCAGTCTTCAACCACCGTCTTCATCTTCGACATATCGTCGAATCGGTTATTCAGAATGGGTATAAACCCGGACTTTCCGAACAACCCGCGTATATTAAAAACAAATGTTACACAAACACAACATACGCCTCATTCCAATTCATCGGTCACTAACCGCAAATTAGCAAGAGAACAATTTCCCAAATATTAACCCCGAAGGCTGAAACCAATATCAGATCAATATCCAGGAAACCATTCTTCTTAACTAACCTACAGCTAGTTTCTAAATTCCACATTCTTAGGGAAAGGTTCCCATTAATTTTATCCAAGATAAATTCTTTGAAATTTATCCTTTAATCTTCCTTTGGATGTCGTTTCAAACCAAATTATGGTTTTCTAAACTAGTCGAGATTAGCGAACTACACCGAAGTAATTATTTATTTTATTTCCCAATACCAACCTATTCATCCCATGAAGCAAAACTGGTAATACTCCACATCTAACACCACGGTGTTACCGGTAAAATTAATTACCATTTCACGTTCAATTCTGATTAAAGATTTAACTATCGCTTTGGTGCAAAACTGGTGATACTCCATCCTCGCTCACTTTCTAAATTTGATAATTTAAATTATCAATTCACATTTCAATCTAATTGCAGATTCATTAAAACTCCTTTTTCTGGGTTAAAGAACTAATGTTATTTAAAACACAGTTCACGATAAACCCAAATCATAATCTATTTATTATCGGGTTAAAGAACAAATGCTATTTAAAACACAGTTCACGATAAACCCACAAATGAATTCTGTTTAAAACCCATTTCAAATCCAGTTTATTTATTTAAAAATAAACGGGTTTAATTTTAGTTCAAAACTAGTTCATTTCGATAAAAATCTATTTTTATCTTTTCAAATATGGAGTTTTTCATCCCAATTTTTCCCAAATCATTTCTTATGATTTCACACAAATTATTACTATTTTTAATAATTTTATTAAGGCCCGTACAGTCGATTTCCATCAACGGCCATCGAACTGCACTTACATTGACCTTTTCCAAATTTGATTTGGACGTATCTCCAAATCCAACCGTTAGATTTCAAATTTCTAATATTCGTTAGAAAGCTCTTTTCGATACGAACCCAACGGTTCCAGTTTTAGGAGAATCCGACGGTCGGATCTCCCATAATGTCCGTTTGAAATAAATGGTCGAAATTCACGAACTGCCGCGGCGCGGCGCGTTCTATTCAGGCATTATATTATATATATAATATATATAATATATATTTCGTCGATTACTATTTAAAACGAATTTTTATAAATAGTTTTGAATTCGTTTCAAAAATAATTTCAACCTTTATTTCAAATTCAAATCAAAATTGAATTTTCTATTATAAATCCTTTTTACTTTCATTTCTATTTGATTTCAATTCAAATCGATTTTAATTCGATTCAAATTCATTTTTTTTCAATTCAATTCAAATTCGTTTTCCTATCCAATTCAAATCAAATTCGTTTTCTAATCAATTCAAATCAAATTCGTTTTCTAATTAATTCAAATCAAATTCGTTTTCTAATTAAATCAAATTCGTTTTCTATTCAAATCAAATTCAATTCGAATATAATCGATATAAATATTGTTCGCGTCAAAATAGCGCATCTCTAATCAACACGGCTTTATATTCAACAGATGGATCTATATTTCTTTCAATACACGACTCTATATCTTTGTCAACACACGACTAATCTCAACGAATGAGTACTGTCCACGTGTGACTATTTTTGTTGTTTAATACATTTTATAAAAATTATGGTATCTATCGTTTGATTTAAAATCAGACTCCAACCATAAATTAGTAAGAGAACGATTCCCTGAATATTAACCCCGAAGGCCGAAACCAACATCAGATCAATATCCAGGAGACCACTCATCTTATCTATTTTCCAATTAGTTTCTAATCTTATATATGATAAAGATGTAAATTTTATTGTTAAAATATTTCGTTCAACACATGACTAATCTCAACGGATGAGTACAGTCAACACATGAACCTTTATTTTATAAAGATCTTTATTTTCTAAATTGGAATGAGGCCCAATCAATTACCATATAAAGTTAATTATACGGATTACATACAACACATGTATATAATCGCAACGATAAATAGTCAACCATCATCCAAAGTGCACTACACTGTATAAGCATCAAATATAGATATCTAACGCTTATAACAGCCTGTCAATCAATCGATCGACATACAACTAATTATTGGGATTAGTGTATGTCATATATTATCCCAATACCCATGTGGGGTTTCCAACAATCAAACACATATTTAATTTGTGCATTTGGGCGATGTGTAAAATTTATCGTCCCAATCAATGTCCTTCAAATAGGTGTACATAAACAAACCGTCCGGTTTGTAAATGAATATTTATTTATTCACATTCACGTTAAAAATTATATATTTAACGACCAAAGTATTTTATTCAACCTATCAATATTCTATTCAGTTCATTTATTAAATAAAATGATATCTTTATTTTTCTAACATATTTTAGAAAATTTCTGCGGCATAACGGCATGATACTAGAAACGGGAGGAGGCCTAGCCTTATCCCCGGTCTAGTGAAGGCCCACGCCATTCACACATCAATCAAATCCATTCCATTTCACCAAACAATTCAATTCAAACCAAATAATCTAACCAACTACACAACCAAACAAACAAGTCCATGGTCTGTGGACGATTGTGTCGGGTGCTACTAAACACCGTCTGCATCCTAGTATATATATATAGAACTAGAAAAAGAAATTGAAGAGTGAGAAGTTCTCACCAATAGCTATCCTAACTCCACGGCTCTTCTTTTGCAGAAACCTTCGTCGTTCTCGCCTTTTTGTCATCCTCGTTGCCCGTATTCTCTACATATGTAAAAATCGAATTTTTACTTTGCTATCCAATATATAAAAATCGAATTTTTTACTTCGCTATTCAATATATAAAAATCGAATTTTTACTTCGCTATTCAATATATAAAAATCGAATTTTTACTTCGCTATTCAATATATAAAAATCGAATTTTTACTTCGCTATTCAATATATAAAAATCGAATTTTTACTTCGCTATTCAATATATAAAAATCGAATTTTTACTTCGCTATTCAATATATAAAAATCGAATTTTTACTTCGCTATTCAATATATAAAAATCGAATTTTTACTATGCTATTCAATATATAAAAATCGAATTTTTACTTCGCTATTCAATATATAAAAATCGAATTTTTACTTTGCTATTCATTATATAAAAATCGAATTTTTACTATGCTATTCAATATATAAAAATCGAATTTTTACTATGCTATTCAATATATAAAAATCGAATTTTTACTTCGCTATTCAATATATAAAAATCGAATTTTTACTTTGCTATTCATTATATAAAAATCGAATTTTTACTATGCTATTCAATATATAAAAATCGAATTTTTACTATGCTATTCAATATATAAAAATCGAATTTTTACTTCGCTATTCATATAGGCAAAAATTCTATTTTTATCACGTTATTCTATACATAAAGATTTCGCCTTTTCAAATTTAAAGATTTCGCCTTTTCAAAAATAAATATGATATTCCTAATATTCATATCATGTAAAAGTTATATTTTTAATTCTCTACATAAACAAAAATCATATTTTTACATCTTCTACATAATAAAGATTATATTTTTAATACTTTAAAAATATAAAAATCATATTTTTATAATCGTACACATAGAAAAATCATGTTTTCTATTCACAAGGAATTCATATTCAATCGAAGAACTTATTCATAGATTAAATACATATTTTTTTTATAAATCAAAGACTGAAAGAGAGAAAGAAAAACTTACAGTAAAATTTTTCTAGGGTTTCAGGAGCAAAATCGAATTGGGGGAGGGTTTTTCGGGGTTGCGGAGGTGGGGCGAAGCGTCGTCGGTCTTCCATCGTGGGGGCGCGCTCGTGTCTGGACGGGGAGATAGGGTTGCGAGCAGGTAAGGGGAAGGAGAGGAAGGAGTGGAGAAGAAGAAGGGGGGGATGCTCTGGTGGGGCGCGCGTCGGAGATAGGGGGAGGCGACGGGGGTTATTGGGGATCGATCCCGATTCTTTTTTTTTAATATCTATTTCGAAATGAAGAAGAGGGGGGGGGGGGGGGGGGGGCAGAGGAAATAAAGGAGAGGAAGGAGGGATTTTAATTTTTTTAATTATTTAATTTGCAAAAAGTTGACTTTTACATACAACCTCTAAACGAGGCCCACCGCCTGTCGTCCATAGCTAATTACCCCCATTCCGAACACAATGGGATATGTATCGTAGGCTGATTCGATAGTTACAATCAGTTTCCGTCAAAATCAACATATAATTCTATATATTGAATTTGAACGCACATTTCAATTTACTGGGGTCACATACTAACTCGAAAAATTCCAGAAAAATATTTCTAGCTTCGTATTGACGATACGGTCCTAACAAAACTAGTTTCGTCGAATTCTGAGACCGTTGGAAAAATGGCCATTTTCCAGTCGATTAAAATCAACTAAAACTGGTCAAACGCGTTTTCATTTGCCACGCTCACATATTGATTCGAAAAATTATGAAATTTGGAATCTAGCAATACTTTGACATCACGGATCCAACAAAAGTGGTTTCGTCGAAATCCGAGGTCGTTTGCAAAATTCCCATTTTTAAGGGCCTGAATTCCATAGCGACTATTCAGAATTTTCAACTGGACATATCTTTTGATTCCCGCTATGAAATCTTGATTTGTCGGATTCGTTGGAAAGATATTATCAATTAGATCCTAACGTTTTTGGTTTCACTAAAGTCCGGATTGTTTTGCACCCGGTACATCCAATTGAAGTTTGAAATCGAATTATCGAGCTACCGCGCCATTTTCAATTCCTTTTATAATTATATATAATTATTTATATTCTAACGACGGCGTATATAAATATATTCATTCGAATTATATTCAAAATAAATTTCTCATCGATAATATTTAAAATAATTCATTTTAAATATTCAAAATTTGCTAAAATTGCCAAAATAAAATTTTTAAACTGGCCCAGATTTTCGGGTTGTTACAAAACATATTACAAATTCACAAGAAGTATATACACACATAGATACATATATATATATATATTTGGAATAGTTGATGTAAACTACGCATAAATATGTATATATGTAATTATACGTACATTTTAACTACTTTTCCCTTTTTTAACCTTTTTTATATCTCTTGTGAAATCAAATTATTGTCTTTTTTTTTTCAAAAAGAGGGAAACGACATATTTACAACAATAAATCCAAAACCCAACAACACCGAACGCAATTAGGTATAATTCTTAAAAATTAAAATCACATAACTCACCAACTTACACTGAAACTAAGGATTTGGAAGAAAGTTACATCTAAACAGTGTTATTGGGACTGATTTCCAAATCCACGGTGTTTTACAATAAACTACAATACATTTTACAAAATAATTATAGGAAATATGTATAAACAAATTTAAGAATCATACAATTAATATTATTCCTAACGACAATTCACAATTTACAAGTTTTAACAATATTAACAAGCAGATCTGATAGGTGTGAATTCAATTACAATAATATTATGAATATATCTGATGAAAATAGGCATATATTTTGAGATCTAATTCAAACAAGATAAATAGGCTATTATAACTATATATGTAAATTTCCCATGCATCTGAAACCATCCAAATCTGAAGCTTGAATAATCTTTTAGGCCTATGATTCCCAAATTCTTAGAAATCTACAATTAATCTAAAAAGGGGATACTTTTAGATCTGTGGATATATATGTAAGAAAATAGGAAGAAAAGGGAGAATCTAATGTAGAGCGCCAATTCACATTCTTTTCCATTGAATCTGGTAATCCTCTCAATTCTTTAGATTTATATTTGATTGATTGCATATGAATATAATTTTGATTAAGAAATTTGATTGGAAGAGAAAGGGAAATGGTAGAGCTTCGTGCTGCCTACAGATTTGTATGGAAAAGAATGAGGCCTTACCCCTTTATTTATGGGAGTGAAATTGGCCATAAACCAATAGACTTATTTAAATAAACATCCATCCGTTTCTATTATGTAATATAATGAAATTGCCCCTCAATACCTAGCCGTCACTAGGCTGGTCAAAGAGGAAAAGATATACATTAATTATTCTATTTATTTATTTTCGTCCATTTTTTGTATTTCGTCCATAACTTTTTCATACAGACTCCGTTCTTGAAACTCCAAACATAAAAGTTGATAAGTATTCCGAGATGAACGCATCAGCTAAAGTTTCATTGTCCAATTCCATCATTTGCAGAAATTCCAATTTTTGAGATTCTAATTAAATAACTAATTTATTATCAAAATTCTCGGTTATACATGAATAGAAATGGAATTGAAGAGATTACAAAAAACTTTTGTAAAGGTTGGAATTTTATTGAATAATATTTTAATATTAAGCAGTGTGTTCTAGTTTAAATCGGTTAAGTCAAATTCGTTTTTTAAATTGTAGTTTGGTTTAACTATATAGAAGATGTTATAACTCAAACTGAATGTTCCATGTAGCTTTCATAATATTTTATTTGACTTTCGGAAATTTTAGGTTTTAAAAGATTAATTCTTGAAAATTAATAATATTTTATTCATTAAAATAAATATTTAATGTTGAGATTTTGAAATATTGTTTTGAAAAGGTATTATATATGTTTTAAAAATATTCTATCCTATTTTGAAGTAAATGGTTTAATTTTAATATGAAGTTAAAATATGGTTAAAATAGAGCATGACGCGCTGCGGTAGTTTGCGAATTTTGACCGTGGACTCCAAACTGTTATGACAGGTTCATTTTAAATCAAATCTTCCTGAAATGAAAAAAGTTTGCATTCTAATAATAATAGCTTTCAAATGAAAAAATAATTTTTAAATTTCAATTTTTAATTTTCAAAGATATGTTCAAATTAATTTTTAATAAAAATCGAGGTAATCAAGTTCGTTGACCATAACGGGAAACGACTATTTTTATATTATAAAAAACATGGAAAAATTATGGTAAATCATAATTAGTTATTTAAAAGTGATCTGAATTGAAAATATTAAATTTTGAATAATTAAAAAGTTATTTTAATCAAACTAGTAAATACAAGCAATTAAGGGATGCTTTGGCAACACTTTTTTTTTTTACCAATATTGAAATTCAATTGTTTTAACTTAAGGATTTCAATACAAATCTTTTGTTAACATTTTTTATGACTAATTAAGTTTTTTGATGATAAATTATGTATTGTATTAGAATATATTACCTTGATATGATTAAAGTTTTCTAACTCTAAATAAATTGGATTTGGATCGAAGTAATCTATAGATATTTAACATTCAAATCTGGAGCTAAACTTATACTATTTGTGGAATTTAAAAGACTGGATCAATATTCCACTTATAGTATTTGTTTAACTGCGAGAACTGGTATTAAATGTGATTCGATCTAACTTTTACACATTTCTTATATTTAATATCCATTAGATTTTGGTTTGACCAAAGATCAATGAGTAATTTTTGAAATAATTCCTAATTAGGGATGCAATGAAGGTTTTAAAAACACCAGTTTAGCGAAAGTAAAGCTATAAGTAATGTTCACTAAAATTAACAAGGTTTCATTGTCCTTGATTTAAAGAATATGTTTTAAATTAGGAAATTTATGAAGCAAATCTGTTAATAAAGTTTTAAATCGGATTACGAATTTCGAAAGGAACCTTGGTTTTAAAGAATGGATTTGGATTAACAAGTTTTTCTCAAATAAGGACTTTGTTAAAGAGAATCGTTTTAAAGGAGGTTTTGATTAACAAAAATTTAGTAAGGGGGAATTAATTGAAATCCTGTATATTCCATAAATGTTTTTAAAATAATGCTTATTATTTGGAAAGATCGGGTCGGTTTATGTTCGAAAACCATTCCGAATAAAAAAAAGAATTAGGGAAAATATGAAATATTAGAGACGGTGGTTGAAGACCTGAAATCCTCACACCCAAAAGGATTTCATATTGATTTTCTCTTTACTGGGTTGCTCCAGTATTGAGATGATATATAATAATATACAATACATTTAGCGGCAGATCCGGATGTACTTGGAGAGTTTTCAAAAATGCAAGGGATTCTCTCTTTTATTTGACGAGGAACAAAGCGCATTCGGTCTCGTTCAGATCTAGAATGAACTTGTATAGATGTGTGTCTTACATTGTATTTTGTAATGCATTAGTTGATCTTTACATAACATATTTATGTTGATGGTGGAGAATATGTTCTTTTATCTTAACCACTATTTCAAATCTCGCAAACATCGCCCAAGATCTCCTCCGAGATCTCATTTTGGGCTCCTTCCGAAACAAAACAATAAATATCACTCTAAATCTCCTTTTGAATATATCGCCCGAGATATTGCAATATTGAACAATATATCAACCGAGACGAAAAAGTGGAATATCATCCGAGATCTTAGTTTTTTTGGTTAAAATTTAAATCTACACCTAAACTAGAACAATAATTAAAAAAAAACTCAAATCTAGCCATGATATTCTTTTGTTATTTATATTTTGCATGTTAAATAACCATATTATATGTTCATATATGTTCTACAATGCCTATAATTTTCATATTCGTCTTTTTTACATACATGTTACTTATGAAATTATATATTTTATGGTCTATTTATGATGAATTTTTTTTAATGTTTTGGATACTTTTAACATTTTATGTCTAACAATATTTTTGTTTTAAGCATATTATGATTTAGAGTATGAATGATCTTTCGCAAAATAAAGAATAATAAAGTTATTTTGCAATTCAAGTCTAAGTTACTATGTTTTTAATAGCATTCGTAAAATTTATTTTGTAAAAATATCATTTGTTAACATATCATGTACCTCAAGATAGTTATGATATGAACTTTCAGACCCGAGATGGAAATCCGAGATGAACTCAGACTCATCTCATCTAAGATCTACCCCGGTATGAGATCAAGTCTATAAATTCCCCAAGATGAAATGCGACTGATATCCGAGATTTAAAACCTTGACCTTAACACCCTTCTTTGTGACGTATGAGTTTAAAGGTGATATGGTTATTGAGTATCAATTATACGTTATGAAATGACAATGTGGCATACCAAGTGATTAAGCTTTTGATGATCAAATCATGGATTAAGGGTAAAGAGTATCTCTGTTTAACGAGACATTAATAAGCCTTATACCCGGAAACGACCAAATTAAAAAAAGATGCAGCAAGGTTATAGGTGTGTCGTTTACTTCTAGATAAAAAAAGTGTACCCTGGTATGGATCCTAGGTATTACTTATGTGGCAACTTCTACTTATGTGTAGGTTGATGTTGTAGGGCCTCGGTTAATGGATGGTAACGACTAGGAGATGGCATACACGGGCGCGATCTAAATTATCCAGTTAAGGGATAATATGGCCTTGTTTTGGCAGAAAGCCAATTGGTTCCCGGAACATCTCTCTAGAGGTGTACCCATCGGATAAGGAAGTTCCTTAGCCTGGTCATTTGTTGGAAATCCATTCTCCACTACGAACCTTTACGGTTTTAGTTGTACACTATTGTCAACATAATAGTATGAGATGTTATGCTGGCCAAGATTAATACATTTACTTGTGAAGGGACTTATAACACTAATAATAATATCAAATGGTTTTCGCGATCAAGAATTTTTGGTTATCACAAGGAGAAACTTCGCCCAAGTTTGTGTTTGCATTATGTATTTTTTCGTGCAACCTTTTGGTAGCTTCATTTTCCAAGAAGCATATACAATTTTTCCACATATAACAAATATATTGAGTTTCTCACACTAGTCCCATAACTGATCCAGAGTTTATTTTTCCTTCCCTAAACTCTAGGTGCCTATAATTTTTACATAGGCATCCAAATGGTCATGTTTTAGTAGGAACACATTAGCGCTTTTTGTGGAGCACCTTTTGATTTGAAGCTTTTAAGATGAAGATGGAGCATCGTTTTGGATTCACTCTCTTTATTACTTTCCATTATCCAGTCCGTATTTCGGTAGTTTGCATATTTGGATATTGTATTATACTTTGATGTAGTAGTGGTGTACTCCCCATGTAACCTATATGTTTTTTTGGAAGGCCAGCCAGTTTTTATATTGATCCGTTACACTTATGTATGTAACCTATATGTTGTATCAATAGAGAAGTTGTTTTGTTTATTATGTTATTTGTAATGTGTTATTTCCCAGGAAATGTAGACTTTGACATTTCAATCTCCGACATTTGAACACTAGAGGTAATAAGTGTTGATTTTCAAAGGTCAAAAGTTCAAGTCATTTTTTTTTGAAAGCAAAAATGTGTGGTCCTCTAAAAAGAAGAGAGAACACATATATAAATGAATAAAAATAAAGTCTACAAAAACAGTCAATAGGACAGAAACCAAACCAAAAAGCTATATAAGACATGTCTATACGTATGTATAGGAAAATAAATAGATGAGCTTCGGATAAACCACCGCCCATCATACTTCAATATCAAATTCCGGCAAGGCCACCACCCGATGTTGAAGTATATCTACTCCTATACAGTAGACAAGTCACACCAAACTAAATACAATAAATACAATAGAACATAATATCATAAAAACGCCACACGACAACACACTAAAACAACTCCAGAGCAAAATCATCAACCATCCAAAACAGCTGCCCAAAAAGATACTTAGCAACAATCAACTATAAATAGGCCATCTCCAAGCCATTATAAGCCTATATCTTCGACAGCTATAAATAGGCCATCTCCAAGCCATTTTTATGGATCACTTTTCTGCATTGGAACTCCATCACATAAGGATATTGTTGAAGGCCAAATACAATAATTTTTTTCTATATTCTTACAAACAAATTGAATTGTATTTGAAATCAAAAGTATAATCAATCGATTGAAACAAGTGGACGTAAGCACGATTTGTCAAACCACTATAAAACTTTATGGCTCGGTACTTTCATAAATTCCATGACTGCTTTGTGATTGTTTTGTGACTGATAACTACGAATAAAATCTAATTCACATACAAATTGGGTGTTATCGTGCGATTGACCGAAATCGAGCATCAACATTCTGATGTGCCAAGTAGGAGGGATGACTACTCTACTGTCAATGCTCAAGAAACAATGGTAAGGAAGAGGAATGATGATAAGCAACCATAAGGTGCAATGATGGACGGAGAAAGTCAGGAGGCTTCTTCTAAATCCTTCTTTGTGCCTGAAAAGGGAGGACATAGATGAGGTGATCAACACTCTACAAACCCGCCTCGAATATCAGGATACTATACTCAAAAGATTTGGGGAATTGATGATGGCATTTATCAATCAAGATGAACAATCAGTTCAACCACTAATTCATAATCTGATTGTTGGAGCTAGACCCACCACTGCACGAGTTCATCTTTCAAAGTCGGGGGCAAATCCTCCCACACACTGAGGATTTGGTATCGACTCGACCAGAGGTATTAGTACCGCTCCAATGGGAGTAGGGGCATCACCCTAGTACCATTGCAAACATGTTGTTCAATCCCGTCATGGATCAAAATCAAGGACTAGGACATGGAAATAAGGCGCGCATAGGCGGAACTTCGAATGGGATATTCGAAACGCTCGGGATATGGGCATTGGAAATGGAAATTAGCATCAGCTACTTAATGACGATAATCACATCATGGATATGATCAGGAAAATCTCAAGAGGTAGATTATCCAACTTCGACTGGAAACGAATTACATTCTCTCATAATATCTGTAATTCATCTGATCCACCAGACTTCAAGCTATGGGTTCTAGAGGCTTATGACTAGGGTTGTCAATGGGTCATGTCAGGTCGGGTTCGGATCGAGTCAAGTCGGGTTTGGGTTGATTTATAAACAGGTCAGGTCAACCTGTTTATTAAATGTGTGACACCCTATGTCCATTAATGTCACTCATATGAGGATGTATTAAGTTCCGTGAAGCACAATAATAATAAGGAGACTAATTTTAACGAGACATAATATAAAATGTAGTGGAAAATAACTTTCAAAGTTTTTATTTCAAACCAAATTCAATGATACATTTTCAAAATGAACCATCAATGTCATAAAGTCATAAAAAACTGTCTCATAAACCATCAGAGTAAAAAACCACAAAATAATATCCCTCATACGCCATAATAATAAATATAGAAAAAGAAACTGAGGTAATACATGGAAAGAGAAATAATCCAAGTACAAGATGAATAGAATCACGGTCACGGCTACTGTCTACCACTCTGAGAACATAAAGGGGAAAGGAAGAGAGAGAAGGAAAAACAAAATAGGTCAGACATAAAGTCTGGTGAGTTCCAGTGATTTTTAGCATAAACATAAGATATAAAGTGTCAAGACAGATAAAAAACACTGGAAAAGAAAATACAGTAAATTATAAAATATGACGTAAACGAGATAATAAGTTAACAAGGCAAGGTAAAGATCATATACGCTTCTCATCATATCCCGAGAACAAGTTTCTGCACCAACTATCAGAATAACATGACTAGGTTTTACTCTAATTACTACCCATGCGATCGGCTCCCTATAGACACGAATAACCTATGCCAGCTACGGTAGTAGGGGATATCAATCGCAAACCCATCAACTATAAATACACAACCCTATTCGCATGTGTTACAGCATCTTAGTTTCCCCTAATCGGATCCATGCACGCTCATGACTCCACCGGAACGCGACCGTACCCACCTTCAAGAATTTTGAACCTCTCACAATCCAGATCTGTAAAGCATGCCCTAGCCCTACTTAGTGCAAGGGCTCGATGTGATACCAATAGGGATAACAATTGATACGGGTTCCAACCAACAACAAAATTGACACGAGCCACCCTCTAGGCTTGATCCCCCAATTAAATAGGATTGTAAGAGTCCCAAAACCGGATATAAACAGTAAACGTGGGACCTATTAGCTTATGTATTAACAGATTTAACTTAGCAGGTTAAACTCATTAATAATCATGGTTATAAATAACATTTCCTATTAAATGTTATTCTGTGTACAACCCTTCCCCAAAACTAACAAGTACCTGCTCAGATGTATATAGATTAAGTTACATGTTTTATTTAATTGCATCTGATCCTCACATCTTTTCATGACAAGTTCTATTAATATAAAATTAAGTTTAACCTATTCAGATTGACATGTTTGCATATTATCCCAATTATACAGTCAATGGATTACATGTTTCAATATGCCTGGTTATCCTTTTTACTATTATGACAAGTTATCCCAATTTATCCTAATTTTACGCAATTCTAATGAAAATAGCCTAGACGCTCGATGGCCCAGGCTTAGCGCAAAATAAAAATGAAAAGGAGAAAATGTAGATCCAACTCAGAAATACATAAACTGAATGAATAGGCATAAGACTATAAGGAAAACTAAGAAAGAAAAGGGGATAATAAGGATGTACATGTAACTGGTAATAACTGCAAATTAAATAGATAATTGATAGTAAAACAATAACATATAAACTTATAAACACTGTATAATTTCAGATCCAAATTATTTACTATCATAATACTTTTTAATTATCATATCTAAAAATAACTAGAACTCATAGTGGTTTGAATTAGACCCAGAAAATCCTTAAAAATAGTTGTTGTAGAAGAAAAGCAAGAGTTATCCCTTCAATCTAAGCTTTGGTAGCTCCTCGACAATTTCTTAATTTTTATTCAGAAATTGCTTGGAGGGAAAGTAAATGAAGATTGTTTGTGTGTTAGAAAATAGTGAGGCTGCTAGCCTATTTATAGATTAGTTAGGATAATTCTAAGACACTAGATATTAGGTTGTTAAATAAAACCGTACACCTCAAGCTGAGTCAGAATGTGAATGTAGCAAATAAAACATTCTAGGTTCAGCTGCTACAATCTATCCTGCATGAAGGTGGGCCGACCTACCTTTAGCATTGGTCGACACTAGTGTCGACCCACGAGTCGACACAGGGTTCGACCCATGTACTACTGGGTGGCCCGGTGACCGTTGTTTTCTACGCTGTTTTGTTTTAAATTATTAGATAAATTATGTACTATTTTAGTTCAATATTCTTTAGTTCATAACTTCTTCATATTTAATCTGATTTATGAAAATCAAAAGCCTATCTGAGTAAAAATTTCGTAACGAATGCAACGGTAAAGTCTATTTTATCAACTACTGAATATTTTATTAATTAATATTCATTTTATTGTCTTCTTTATATAATTGTTGTGTATTAAAGTATGGGGTGTTACATCCTCCCTCCTCAAAGGATTTCGTCCCCGAAATCTCTAAGTTAAGAAGAATGTTACTAATAAATACCTACACCATCTACTCAACTATCAACCATTGTTATCCATTTTTCTTATTATTTTTAATGCTTTACATTAAAGTAAGCAAAGGTGTTGTGTATATGTCCCTAAACTAATGCGAAATTCAGGCGGTCCACTGATTTAGTTGACTTCCTTAATGCAATATATGTTTGTGCCATGTATCCAATGCAAAAGAACCCTAATAGTACATATAAGTTCTACATGTGTACACAACCATCCACTAAAATGCATCGTCCATGTGATGATTCAACCATTTCATCTATTGAAAATTAAAATGCGCATATATCCATATGCAATATGTAAGTGTTTGAGCTGATCTAGTGCCTTATGTGTGTATATGCATCCACTTGCATCCACTAGCAAACATTTGCATCCACTTGCAACCATCAAACATAACTTGTCTCAAAGACATGTTTTCAAACATAGGTTTCTACCTAAGGATCGAAGGTTCAAACGATAGGGATAAACAAATTCGAATTCAAATGCTTAAAAAGGAAATTAAGAACGTACACTCAAAGAGAAAAGGGTAAGAAGCGAGAATCTTGTCTTTAGGTTCCCATGTCGCATTGTAATGATCTTCTCCGCATTGCACCTTCACTAGCTTGATCTCCTTGTTGCATAGCTCTTAACTTATGATCTAAGTATGCAGGTAGGGACTTCTCTAATTGATGCCTCCTTCCCTATTTCAACATCCTCAAGTGTACTTGGCTCAACTACCTCTGCTGAATCACGTAGACACTTACTCAAATGGGAAAAATGGAACACGTCCTGAACTTCCGCCAGCCTCTCTGGTAGTCTAACTCTGTAAGCCATGTGGCATATCCTCTCAACTATGCGAAATGGCCCTACGAACCTTGGTGCCAATTTCCCTACCGAGCCAAAGCGAACTACAATCCTCAAAGGTGACACCTTGATAAAGATCATATCTCCTACCTCGAATTCCAAGTCAGGCCTCCTTCTATAGGCATACGACTTCTGCTTATCTTGAGCTTCTTTCATCCGTCTGCGAATAAGGTCTACTGACACGACCCGAACTTCCCCGTGCAGGAAAGCACGGATGGCGTTGAGGACAAGACAAAATAGAACGCAAGCAGAAGAACATTTCATTGTTATTACAACAATTCCATCAGATACAAGAATATACCGAGTATAAATGAATAAATTACATCCGATAAATATCAGAGATTACAATAAATTACATGGCAGCGGAAAAATATACAAAATACAACTGAAAGTGATACAGAGCTTTCCGAGCATCGTTCCAGCTGTAAATCAGGATCCTGTGAATATAAATCCGCAAAACCAAAACTACTAGCTGCCCGTGTCGAAAATAAGGGCACCCAGAGTTTAGGTAAAAACAATAAACTCCAGGTCAGTCATG
This sequence comes from Allium sativum, assembly GCA_030737875.1. Taxonomy (NCBI): domain Eukaryota; kingdom Viridiplantae; phylum Streptophyta; class Magnoliopsida; order Asparagales; family Amaryllidaceae; genus Allium; species Allium sativum. The sequence continues at coordinate 550,956,863 of CM060916.1, forward strand.
TGACTGGTGTGAGAACTAAAACAGTTGTTAATCTTTATTTTTAAAGTTAGGTAAATCAAGGGACCACGCCGTATAACACGGAACAGGTTTCCTCCTAAGAATACCAGTGCATAAAACAAACAGCGCAATGCTAAATAAAGAAAAATGAAGCTGTTATAAGACCCAGGTCCCATCACACAATGCAACGCAAGCCGGAGGATAGAGTTTTTACCTTATAACAGCCAAAGCATGCTTGATACGTTAAAAACACATTATTTGATACTATAATAAGTGTATAGTGTCAAATCAATTTCAATCATAAATATCAATCATAGGCGGCATGAATGACCCATACCACTATGTCGCCATACTAGGTTCTACAAATAAAACCAAAATACACGTATTGGAAATTGGATTTCCGTCATGAGTCGAGGCAAGGGGCAAGCTCCTCTCCGCGTTTGAGACACTCTAGCAAATGTCCCAGGACCCCACTTTGATCCTTGGAATTGGCTGGGCCGGTACTCTCTTACTTTTGAAGATTAGTTATTCCTGAACACACGTTTCCCGGTCCTTACAGACCTATATCCGAGGCGCCTCGCATTCCAACAACCACACAGGTGAAAAGTATATAAATGTCAGGGCTGGTAGGTCACTGACACCACCCTAGCTAAAAAGAAACGTCGTGCTCTCCCAGCGGTCCATCTCCCGTTTTTGACTCGTACCGAGGTGTGAGGCTCGCGAATTCACGTTATACACAAAGCTACGCCACACAGGCCGTGCTTTGATCATCAACCACAAGAATCTGCTTTTCAACAGAAGACCTAATCAAGTGCCACTTACGCGTGCCACACTGGCAATTCACTCCATGCGACTGATGTCCATCGATATACAACCTCTGAGCTCGTACGTCTCAGAGAAGGGCGTTAAGCAAGAGAATAAATTCTCCGCCGCCAAACAGATGTATATTTAATAGAGATCAATCAACACAGAATAAAATCCAAAGTCAGACACACAATCCATTTACAAGTTCGTTCTGGGTCTGAACGAAACCGGAGGCACTTTTCTCGCATATCCGTCCATCTCCAAGTACGTCTGGACGATCACCAACTGATTCCCTCATCTTGGGTGTACAGCCCAATCGAGATCATCAGTAATCACCCAAACGATGTGAAGACTTCCGGTCTTCAACCACCGTCTTCATCTCTGACATCTCGTCGAATCGGTTATTCAGAATGGGTATAAACCCGGCCTTTCTAAATAACCCACGTATATGATAAACAAATGTTACACAAACACAACAAACGCCTCATTCCAATTCAGAATATTCTTTTATTCACAAAATCACATTTTTAGGGAATAGGATCCCATTAATTTTATCAAAGATAAATTCTTCTAAATTTATTCTTTAATCTTCCTTTGGATATCATTTCAAACCATATTATGGTTTTCCAAACTAGTCGGGATTAGCGAACCACACCGAAGTAATTATTTATTTTATTTCCCAATCCCAACCTATTTATCCCATGGAGCAAAACTGGTAATACTCCATATCTAACATCACGGTGTTATCGGTAAAATTAATTACCATTTCACATTCAAATCTAATTAAAGATCTAACTATCGTTTTGGAGCAAAACTGGTGGCACTCCATTCTCGATCACCTTTCCGCTTTGATGATTTTAATTATCAATTCACATTTCAATCTAATTAAAGATTCATTAAAACTCCACTTAGTTTTAATCTTTCAAAAATCAATTTCCTGTCTTTAACTGGGTTAAAGAACCAATGTCATCTAAAACACGATTCACGAAAAACCCAAATCACATTTGATATTAAATACAGGGCTCTGAATAGAAAATATACCGGCTTATATTTAATATCAAACTCTGAAACCAACAAATATCGTATTGGAAATAACGATATAAAATATATCTTTCAAATTCCCATAACAACATCTGTATAGTCACGAAATCCAACATCGAAATATTCCGAAGATAATTTCGATTCAACTCCAGTCCAATTCACGTATTGGGAATACTGATTATTTTTAAAATCACTTTCAAATTCAATTTATTTGTTTCAAAAATAAATTGATTTTAATTCTAGTTCAAAACTAGTTCATTTCGACAAAAATACATTTTTATCCTTTCAAATGTGGAGTTTTTCATCCCAGTTCTTTCCAATTCACATATTATGATTTTACACAAATTATTAATATTTTTAATAATTTTATCAAGGCCCGTACAATCGATTTCCAACAACGGCCATCGAACTGCACTTACAGCGACCTTTTCTGAAATTGATTTGGACATAATTCCAAATCCAACCATTAGATTTCAAATTTCTAATATTCATTGGAAAGCTCTTTTCGATACGAACCCAACGGTTCCGGTTTTAGGAGAATCCGACGGTCGAATCTCCCGCAACATCAATTCGAAGTCAATGGTTGAAATTCACGAACTACCGCGGCGCGGCGCGTTCTATTCAGGCCATTATATATGATATATATATATATATATATATTATATTTCGTCGATCTCCTTTAAAAACGTATTTTATAAATCGTTTAACTTCATTTTCAAAACCATTTCAACACTATTTCAATTTCTAATCAAAATTGAATATTTCATTTCATTACTATATAAATGATAATATTTTCATAACGTTATATTTTGAAATCACTTCTTTTCTATATTCATTATAAAAACGAATATAATCGATATAAATATCGTTCACGTCAAAATAGCGCAACTCTAATCAACACGGCTTTATATATTTCAATAAATTCGTTATTCTATTCAACAAATGAATATTTATTCTATTCAACACATGAATCTATATTTCTCTCAACACACGACTAATCTCAACACATGAGTACTGTCGACACATCACTATTGTGTTATGTAAAATATTTTGTAAAATTATGGTATCTATCGTTTGATTTTTAAATCAGACTCCACCGTGAAGTAGTTCTAATTTTTAAATATGATAAAGATGTAAATTTTATTATTAAAAATATTTTACTCAACACATGAATATTTTCAACACATGAACATCGTCAACACATGACTATTTTTATTCTATTCAACACATGAATTTTCTTTTATAATATTCATTATTTTCCCGATTGGAATGAGGCCCAATCAATCACTATATAATGTTAATTATATGGATTCCATACAACACATGTATATAATAGCAACGATAAACAATCAACCATCATCCAAGGTGCACCACACAACTGCATAAGCATCAAATATAAATAATTAACGCTTACACAGCCTGTCGACCAATCGATCGACATACAATTAAATAATTGGGATTAGTTTACGCCAAATATCATCCCAACACCCGTGTGGGGTTTCAAATCAACAAACACAGATTTTTATTTGTGCAGTTGGGCGATGTGTAAAATTTATCATCCCAATCAATATCAGTCAAATCAGTGTATATAAACAAATCGGCTGATTTGTTTATAAATATTTATTTACTCACATTCACGTTAAAAATTATATTTTTAACGATAATTAATTTATTTCAACTATCTACCTTTTATTATCGATTTCACATCAACAACACAAACAAATTTTCACAACACATCAATCAAACAAACAAGCCATCCATGGTCTGTGGATGACGGGTGTCGGGTGCCGCTAAGCACCGTCTGCATCCTAGTATATATATATATATATATATATATATATATATATAACTAGAAAAAGAAATTGAAGAGTGAGAAATTCTCACCAATAACTAATCCAAACGCCACGACTCTTCATATGTAGAAATCTTCGTCGTTCTCGTCTTTTGCCACTTTCGTTGCCCGTATTCTCTACATATGTAAAAATCGAATTTTTACTTTGCTATTCAATATATAAAAATCGAATTTTTACTTCGTTGTTCAATATATAAAAATCGAATTTTTATATTGTTGTCATGTATATAAAAATCACATTTTTATACTACTACTATATAGATAAAAATTCTATTTTTACACCGCTAAAAATTTAATCTTTTTTATTTTAAAAATCTAATCTTTTCTATTTTAAAAATCTAATCTTTTCTATTTAAAAATCTAATCTTTTCTATTTTAAAAATCTAATCTTTTCTATTTTAAAAATCTAATCTTTTCTCTAAAAATATAATTCTATTCTTTACATAAAAATAAAATCTTTCCTATGAAGTTAAAAATCCTATTTTTATGTAAGCAAAACAATATATATCTATATCTCTAAAAATAATGCAAATTTATCCTTAAAACTGAAAATTAACTAAATCATTAAATTAAATAAACAAAGTAAAACAAATGCTCACTGGTTTGCGGAGAAAAGGGGGCGGAGGTGTTCACCCTGGAGGTCGAGCGTCGGCCTAAGGCGATGCTGGAGGCGGTGGGTGTAGGGCTTCAGGAGGTGGAGCTTTTGAGGGGGGGGGGGGGGCGCATCGCGTTTCAGAATGGAAAGGGGGAAGAAAGAGAACGGAGGCGATGGAGGAGAGGGGATGCGGTGGATCGGAGGGCGGCGCTGCCTCCTGAAGCGCGGCGGCGAGCTCATCGGGGGAGGGGGGGGGGGGGGCGACGGTCGCGATCCCCCCTTCTCTCCTTTTTTTCCCCGTTTAGATTTCAATTTGACTGAGGAAAGAAGAGAATGGGGGAGGGCAACGGTTTTTAAGGGGAGAGTTTTATTATTTTTTATTATTATTTTATTTCAAAAAGTTGACTTTTTCATTTGACCTCTAAACGAGGCCCACCGCCTGTCGTTCATAGCTAATTACCCCCATTCCGAACACAATGGGATATGTATTGCAAGCTGATTCGGTCGTTTCGATCAGTTTTCTGTTAAAATCAACATATACTTCTATATATTGAATTTGAACGCACATTTCCATTTACTGGGGTCACATACTAACTCGAAAAATTCCAGAAAAATATTTTCTAGTTTCGTATTGACGATACGGTCCTAACAAAACTAGTTTCATCAAATTATGAGACAATTGGAAAAATGGCCATTTTCCAGTCGATTAAAATCAACTGAAACTGGTCAAACGCGTTTTCCTTTGCCACGCTTACATATTGATTCGAAAAATTATGAAATTTGAAATCTAGCAATAACTTGACATCACGGATCCAAAAAAAGTGGTTTCGTCGAAATCCGAGGTCGTTTGCAAAATTCCCATTTTAAGGGCCTGAATTCCATAGCGACTATTCAGAATTTTCAACTGGACATATCTTTTGATCCCCGCTATGAAATCTTGATTTTTCGGATTCGTTGGAAAGATATTATCAAATAGATCTCATTATTTTTGGTTTCACTAAAATCCGGTTTATTTTGCACCCGGTACGTTCAATTGAAGTTTGAAATCGAATTATCGAACTACCGCGCCATTTTCAATTCCTTTTATAATATATAAATAATTATTTATATTCTATCGACGACGTATATAAACATATACGTTCGAATTATATTCAAAAATAAATTTCTCGTCGTTATTATTTAAAATAATCCATTTTAAATATAGAAAATTCGCTAAAATTGCCAAAATAAAAATTTTAAACTGGCCCAGATTTTCGGGTTGTTACAATCTCCCCCACTTAATACTTTTCGTCCCCGAAAAGGAACAAAGTCGAAAGTGGTTTGACTAATCAACTCTACGTTCGATCTGGCTTCCATTCTCCAACTTTTCAGTTTCTGAGAATTTTCAAATTCTTCAAAAAATTTGCTAACACCCGGAATTTTCGAAAAATTTCGCCATAACCTCCTTTGTACGGGGAGAGGTTTGGAAATTTATTGGGCCGTATTAGGTACCCAATAAATCCTAATAAGCATACACATATTTATAGTGATATATTTTGGTGTTTACATGAGAGCGTGTATTGATCATAACTCCAGAGAATAAATTCTCGTCACCCTGTCAAAGCCCGAGGGAGTGTGTATTTTAAATGCTCCAGAGGGTAAATCCTCGTCACCTCGTCCCGTGTGGAAAATAAATAGTCCATGTGCCGTATCCAATAACTAGAGAGACGTGATTATTGTCAACTCTAGACCCGTGTGGGGTTTTTATTAATCTGGCAATTTTACCGTTACAATTTTATATAGTCCATATCAGTCATCAGTTCAACCTATAAAATATAGTCATCGCCATACAAGCCTCTCGCTCGTATGATAAATCTTCCACCTCGTCACACAAGCTCCAAATGCTTATGTGGTATATGATGAAGTATGCCTATCTTCCAGAAGTATGTCATGTAATGTAGTTCAAAATTAGTTGTTGCTATCCTATGGCGATGTTTATTATTTCACACAGAATAACCAGCACTCCGCATCCAATGGCATTCACAGGAGTTGATATAATAATATTTCGCATCCAACTCATTATGGTTTACCTATTTGTCGGGCACACAAATAAAATCTTTACTCAACAGCTATTCAATTTCCTTTTCAAACATATATAATGCACAAGTATATATTTCTAACTATTTTCTAATTAGTTCAATGTGTGATTTAATTGAATAAATTCGTTCTGGTTTTTATTGATGATATTCTAATCTTCTCTAAATCAAAGGCCGAAAAGGAACATAACAATGGAAGCCGAAAAGGAATGAAGCCGAAAGTTGTTTAACAAATCAACTCAACTTCCATTATTTTGACTACGGCTTAAGTTCTTCAACTTTTCAGTTTCTAAGAACTTTTCAAATTTTTCAAAAATTTGGCTAACACTCTAAATTTTCGAAAAATTTCGCCATAACCTCCCCTGCACCGGGAGCAACGGGAAAATCCCGAAATTGCCATACAGGCCTTCTGATCTCAAAAAGAAAAAGAAAAGGCCAAGCGGCTAGCCAATAGGCTCATAAAATCATCATCACCCAAACAAAACAGTAAATTATGGTAAACATGTACCTATTTGTTGGGCAAACAAATTTTATTCTATGCTCTAGCCTCCTTGCTATGACCTGTTCAATGTAAGTACATGTATATGCAAACAAATGCGACCAATTTTCAATACAATTCAATATGTGATTTAATTAGGCTAAATGGTTAAAAATTATCAAACAAATAAACAAACAACATTAACATCAATCAATTAGTGGATTAACGTTTCAAATTCATAATTTTGATACATTTATACAGAAAATCATATTTTTGATGCCAAATCACGACAAATAAATCTATCTATATAAGTTTTGGTTCTCACACCAGTCTAATGGAAATATATAGATATCACACCTTCGAAACACGAACATAAATACTGATGATGTGGCCACATCATCAGAATTACCCCCGGGTGTCTAGAATGTGATTCGATATCTATCCAGTATATTAAAACTTCGAATATACGTTCATGACGCGTATATATAAAATCTTTATATACTCGATTGTCCAAATTCAAAGTAAATAAATATTCAAATACGTATAAAGCGATTTAAAATTTCAAAACAAAATTGTTTTCATTTTACTAATATACTCTTCACACTCGTTCTAGGATACTACTGATCCTATCTCTAACGAGTCATTCTAATTGGATATTACTAATCCAATATCTGATTAATTCTTTCGTATGGTTCTAATGTGTCTTGTTCTCGAGCTCTGTAAACCAAAGCTCTGATACCAAACTGATACGACCCGAACTTACCCGTGAAGGAAAGCACGGATGGCGTTGAGGACAAGACAAAATAGAACGCAAGCGGAAGAACATTTCATTGTTATTACAACAATTCCATCAGATACAAGAATATACATAGTATAAATGAATAAATTACATTCGATAAATATCAGAGATTACAATAAATTACATAGCAGCGGAAAAATATACAAAACACAACTGAAAGTGATACACGGATACAGAGCTTTCCGAGCATCGTTCCAGCTGTAAATCAGGATCCTGTGAATATAAATCTGCAAAACCAAAACTACTAGCTGCCCGTGTCGAAAATAAGGTTACCCAGAGTTTAGGTTAAAACAATAAACTCCAGGTCAGTCATGTGATCGGTGTGAGAACTAAAACAGTTGTTAATCTTTATTTTTAAAGTTAGGTAAATCAAGGGACCATGCCGTATAATACGGAACGGGTTTCCTCCCAATAATACCAGTGCATAAAACAAACAGCACAATGCTAAATAAAGAAAAATGAAGCTGTTATAAGACACAGGTCCCATCACACAATGCAATGCAAGCCGGAGGATAGGGTTTTTACCTTATAACAGCCAAAGCATGCTTGATACGTTAAAAACACATTATTTGATAATATAATAAGTGTATAGTGTCAAATCAATTTCAATCATAAATATCAATCATAGGCGGCATGAATGACCCATACCACTATGTCGCCATACTAGGTTCTACAAATAAAACCGAAATACACGTATTGCAAACTGGATTTCCGTCATGAGTCGAGGCAAGGGGCAAGCTCCTCTCCGCGTTCGAGACACTCTAGCAAATGTCCCAGGACCCCACTTTGATCCTCGGAATCGGCTGGGCCGGTCCTCTCTTACTTTTGAGGATTAGTGATTCCTGAACACACGTTTCCCGGTCCTTACAGACCTATATCCGAGGCGCCTCGCATTTCAACAACCACACAGGTGAAAAGTATATAAATGTCAGGGCTGGTAGGTCACTGACACCACCCTAGCTAGAAAGAAACGCCGTGCTCTCCCAGCTGTCCGTCTCCCATTTTTTACTCATACCGAGGTGTGAGGCTCGCGAATTCACGTTATACACAAAGCTACACCACACAGGCCGTGCTTTGATCATCAACCACAAGACCCTGCTTTTCAACAGAAGCCCTGATCAATTGCCACTTACGCGTGCCACACTGGCAATTCACTCCATGCGACTGATGTCCATCGATATACAACCTCTGAGCTCGTACGTCTCAGAGAAGGGCGTTAAGCAAGAGAATAAATTCTCTGCCGCCAAACAGACGTATATTTAATAGAGATCAATCAACACAGAATAAAATCCAATGTCAGACACACAATCCATTTACAAGTTCATTCTGGGTCTGAACGAAACCGGAGGCACTTTCCTCGCATATCCGTCCATCTCCAAGTACGTCTGGACGATCACCAACTGATTCCCTCATCTTGGGTGTACAGCCCAATCGAGATCATCAGTAATCACCCAAACGATGTGAAGACTTCCGGTCTTCAACCACCGTCTTCATCTCCGACATCTCGTCGAATCGGTTATTCAGAATGGGTATAAACCCGACCTTTCTGAATAACCCACGTATATGATAAACAAATGTTACACAAACACAACAAACGCCTCATTCCAATTCAGAATATTCTTTTATTCACAAAATCACATTTTTAGGGAATAGGTTCCCATTAATTTTATCAAAGATAAATTCTTCTAAATTTATTCTTTAATCTCCCTTGGGATATCATTTCAAACCATATTATGGTTTTCCAAACTAGTCGGGATTAGCGAACCACACCGAAGTAATTATTTATTTTATTTCCCAATCCCAACCTACTTATCCCATGGAGCAAAACTGGTAATACTCCATATCTAACATCACGGTGTTATCGGTAAAATTAATTACCATTTCACGTTCAAATCTTATTAAAGATTCAACTATCGTTTTGGAGAAAAACTGGTGGCACTCCATTCTCGATCACCTTTCCGATTTGATGATTTAAATTATCAATTCACATTTCAATCTAATTAAAGATTCATTAAAACTCCACTTAGTTTTAATCTTTCAAAAATCAATTTTCTGTCTTTAACTGGGTTAAAGAACCAATGTCATCTAAAACACGATTCACGATAAACTCAAATCACATTTGATATTAAATACGAGGCTCTGAATAGAAAATATACCGGCTTATATTCAATATCAAACTCTGAAACCAACAAATATCGTATTGGAAATAATGATATAAAATATATCTTTCAAATTCCCATAACAATAGCTGTATAGTCACAAAATCCAACATCGAAATATTCCGAAGATAATTTCGATTCAACTCCAGTCCAATTCACGTATTGGGAATACTGATTATTTTTAAAATCACTTTCAAATTCAATTTATTTGTTTCAAAAATAAATTGATTTTAATTCTAGTTCAAAACTAGTTCATTTCGACAAAAATACATTTTTATCCTTTCAAATGTGGAGTTTTTCATCCCAGTACTTTCCAATTCACATATTATGATTTTACACAAATTATTAATATTTTTAATAATTTTATCAAGGCCCGTACAGTCGATTTCCAACAACGGCCATCGAACTGCACTTACAGCGACCTTTTCTGAAATTGATTTGGACATAATTCCAAATCCAACCATTAGATTTCAAATTTCTAATATTCATTGGAAAGCTCTTTTCGATACGAACCCAACGGTTCCGGTTTTAGGAAAATCCGACGGTCGAATCTCCCGCAACGTCAGTTCGAAGTCAATGGTTGAAATTCATGAACTGCCGCGGCGCGTCGCGTTCTATTCAGGCCATTATATATGATATATATATATATTATATATTTCGTCGATTTCCTTTAAAAACGTATTTTATAAATCGTTTAACTTCATTTTCAAAACCATTTCAGCACTATTTCAATTTCTAATCAAAATTGAATATTTCATATCATTACTATATAAATGATAATATTTTCAAAACGTTAAATTTTGAAATCACATCTTTTCTATATTCATTATAAAAACGAATATATTCGATATAAATATCGTTCACATCAAAATAGCGCAACTCTAATCAACACGGCTTTATATATTTCAATAAATTCGTTATTCTATTCAACAAATGAATATTTATTCTATTCAACACATGAATCTATATTTCTCTCAACACACGACTAATCTCAACACATGAGTACTGTCGACACATCACTATTGTGTTATGTAAAATATTTTATAAAATTATGGTATCTATCGTTTGATTTTTAAATCAGACTCCACCGTGAAGTAGTTCTAATTTTTAAATATGATAAAGATGTAAATTTTACTATTAAAAATATTTTACTCAACACACGAATATTTTCAACACATGAACATTGTCAACACATGACTATTTTTATTCTATTCAACACATGAATTTTCTTTTATACTATTCATTATTTTCCCGATTGGAATGAGGCCCAATCAATCACCATATAATGTTAATTATATGGATTCCATACAACACATGTATATAATAGCAACGATTAACAATCAACCATCATCCAAGGTGCACCACACAACTGCATAAGCATCAAATATAAATAATTAACGCTTACACAGCCTGTCGACCAATCGATCGACATACAATTAAATAATTGGGATTAGTTTACGCCAAATATCATCCCAACACCCGTGTGGGGTTTCAAATCAACAAACACAGATTTTTATTTGTGCAGTTGGGCGATGTGTAAAATTTATCATCCCAATCAATATCAGTCAAATCAGTGTATATAAACAAATCGGCCGATTTGTTTATAAATATTTATTTACTCACATTCACGTTAAAAATTATATTTTTAACGATAATTTATTTATTTCAACTATCTACCTTTTATTATCGATTTCACATCAACAACACAAACAAATTTTCACAACACATCAATCAAACAAACAAGCCATCCATGGTCTGTGGATGACGGGTGTCGGGTGCTGCTAAGCACCGTCTGCATCCTAGTATATATATATAACTAGAAAAAGAAATTGAAGAGTGAGAAATTCTCACCAATAGCTAATCCAAACGCCACGACTCTTCATATGTAGAAATCTTCGTCGTTCTCGCCTTTTGCCACTTTCGTTTCCCGTATTCTCTACATATGAAAAAATCGAATTTTTACTTTGCTATTCAATATATAAAAATCGAATTTTTACTTCGCTATTCAATATATAAAAATCAAATTTTTACTTCGCTATTCAATATATAAAAATCGAATTTTTATATTGTTGTCATGTATATAAAAATCACATTTTTATACTACTATTATATAGATAAAAATTCTATTTTTACACCGCTAAAAATCGTATCTTTTCTATTTTAAAAATCTAATCTTTTCTATTTTAAAAATCTAATCTTTTCTATTTTAAGAATCTATTCTTTTCTCTAAAAATATAATTCTATTCTTTACATAAAAATAAAATCTTTTCTATGAAGTTAAAAATCCTATTTTTATGTAAGCAAAACAATATATATCTATATCTCTAAAAATGATGCAAATTTATCCTTAAAACTGAAAATTAACTAAATCATTAAATTAAATAAACATAGTAAAACAAATGCTCACTGGTTTGCGGAGAAAAGGGGGCGGAGGTGTTCACCCTGGAGGTCGAGCGTCGGCCTCAGGCGATGTTGGAGGCGGTGGGTGTAGGGCTTCAGGCGGTGGAGCTTTCGAGGGGGGGCGCGTCGCGTTTCAGAAAGGAAAGGGGGAAGAAAGAGAACGGAGGCGATTGAGGAGAGGGGATGCGGTGGATCGGAGGGCGGCGCTGCCTCCTGAGGCGCGGCGGCGAGCTCATCGGGGGGGGGGGGGGGGGTGGTCGCGATCTCCCCTTCTCTCCTTTTTTTTCCCGTTTTGATTTCAATTTGACTGAGGAAAGAAAGGAATATGGGGGGCAACGGTTTTTAAGGGGAGAGTTTTATTATTTTTTTATTATTTAATTTCAAAAAGTTGACTTTTTCATTTGACCTCTAAACGAGGCCCATCGCCTGTCGTTCATAGCTAATTACCCCCATTCCGAACACAATGGGATATGTATTGCAAGCTGATTCGGTCTTTTCGATCAGTTTTCTGTTAAAATCAACATATACTTCTATATATTGAATTTGAACGCACATTTCCATTTACTGGGGTCACATACTAACTCGAAAAATTCCAGAAAAATATTTTCTAGTTTCGTATTGACGATACGGTCCTAACAAAACTAGTTTCATCAAATTCTGAGACCGTTGGAAAAATGGCCATTTTCTAGTCGATTAAAATCAACTAAAACTGGTCAAACGCGTTTTCCTTTGCCACGCTCACATATTGATTCGAAAAATTATGAAATTTGAAATCTAGCAATAACTTGACATCACAGATCCAACAAAAGTGGTTTCGTCGAAATCCGAGGTCGTTTGCAAAATTCCCATTTTTAAGGGCCTGAATTCCATAGCGACTATTCAGAATTTTCAACTGGACATAACTTTTGATCCGAGCTATGAAATCTGGATTTTTCGAATTCGTTGGAAAGATATTATCAAATAGATCCCATTATTTTTTGTTTCACTAAAATCCGGTTTATTTTGCACCCGGTACGTTCAATTGAAGTTTGAAACCGAATTATCGAACAACCGCGCCATTTTCAATTCCTATTATAATATATAAATAATTATTTATATTCTATCGACGACGTATATAAATATATATGTAACACCCCACGTCCATTAATGTCACTCAAAAAGGGAATGCACTAACTTCCATGGAGGTTATAAGTGAATTTAGAACAGAAAAATTACAACAAGACAGATAATAAGTAGTACTTGAAAACTAAAGCTTCATTTTATTGCAGCGGAAACATGTTTATTACATCACAAAAACCATTAATCAGAGTCAAGTACATTATCCATCTTCATAAAAACAAAATACATAATCCCATTACACAAATAGCCATTAAAGAAGATAACAAGATGGACTTTACTTCAACGGTCCAAGCTTTCCAAAGAGAGATGAGCAATCCGATCAAACTCCACTAGAACTGGGCCCAATCTGAGGACCTGGAGTGGGAAAAGGATAGAAATGGAGGGGGTCAGACATAAAGTCTGGCGAGTATGACAATTCTAACAATACTATTATCAAGTTAACTAGACTAAGGCATAAGCTGGAAGACAAGTAAATGTCTATGAACTATTAGGAAGATAAAGATAGCGTTTAAGATAACGTTAAAGATAACGGTAAAGGCATACCTAATTACTAACGAATAATTACTATACTGCACCGCACATTACTACACTGCACCGCACATTACTTCACTGCACCGCACCAGTCACCCTAAAGGTTGATCCCACTTGCTTCACACAGAAACTTTATAAATAGCCTTACGTACCCCTAGCTGACTACATAGGTGCCGTCTGCCCCTATCTCCACTAGGTGTACCCCACTACCCACTTTTGATCGGCTCCCTACTCGTAGATACCCGTGCTGGCCCCACAGTGGGGTGTATCACTCCCCTAAAGTGGCAACCCGATACAACTTGAGAATGCACGGCTTATACCTACACGATGCAACAACGTCTTACCTACCAGCCCGGGTCCACACACGCATACGAAACCCGTTGGACTTGCGTTGCCACCGCTCCCCGTTTTGGCCTCTTACAGTCAAACCTAGCATCGTGTCCCGTCCTCGACTTGGGTCGAGCCCACAAAGATACGTTTGGGATACTGGTCGAAATGGGCCCCCACAAGCTACCCACCTAAGCTTGACATTAATATATCCTACTTTACCCTCTTAGTCATGTTCATTTACATGTGTGTTTGGTTAAGTCTTACTAATCGTATTTCACATGCCACTAAGGGCACCCCCTAGATTCCTCATGCCACCCAAGGCACCTACTTAACCCCCATGTCCCACCTTACATGTTTATCTGGTTAAGTATTTCTTAATTCATTCAGGCCATAACCTCATAAAGACCTCTCACATTAGACTGGCATTTATGGCAGCTGGATTTGCCGGGCGGGTCCGGGCAGTCTTACACCATAAAAGAGTCTAACCTCGTATCTTTACAACCGTTATGCTTTAGTTTAGGTCTAGGACCTCTCACATTGGGCTGACATTTGTGACCAATGGATTTGCCGGGCGGGTCCGGGCAGGTTTACTTCACAAACGAGTCCAACCTCGTGTCCTAAGCATTGATTAACACTTAAAATCTTTTACCCCAGTTTTAATAATTCCCTATTCAAATTATTAATTAAGTCAACTTTTAATGATGTCCATAATTGACTCAATTATGGCCATCCACTTATGGCATGCAAAATCATATCAATTGCACCCCAACTTTTTAATATTAAATCCTTAATATTACCCCTACCCCACGTTAATACGTTCGCTTATTCAACGCATAATATAGGCTAGACTTGTATAGTCTAACACCTAGCAAAAAGATAAATTATCACAACATATAGACAATTAAAATAAATCTAATCATAATAGGGGTGAAACTTGCATAAACTACACATGTTAAGGATCAAAAGGTGTCAACTTGTTAAATGTCTCAATTTATATGATATGATCATAGCCCAAATCTATACATAAACTTGCATATGGGGTTTTTAGGCAACATAATGATGGTGTGAACTAGCATAGGATATCACATATGTCATAGCATAATTCTAGATGTCATAATAGATGTCTTGGCATATGTTCATAACTTTTCTAATCAATCTAACTTGCATATGTGACTTGTCATATAGATCAACATAACCCAAACATGATGATTTAATTAATATGAACTAACTAGCATAGATGGTAACATCATGGCCTTTTTAACATGTATGATTCATCACAACTTAGCATAGAAACTTTCAACATACATAACATCATCATAGCATGATTTACAACATATAAGATATCATCATCACATAACATTGGATTTACAATATACATGATAGCAAAAGGGTTTTACAACAACATATATGATAATTCACATCATCTACTCATAATCCATTCATAACTCAACCTAATTAAAATGATAATAATCTTGTTAAGATCATCATACTCACAATTTAGAGAAGAAAAGAGAGAGTTTTGCTTTGCTTTAGGGTTGAGAGAATTAGAATTGAATTTGCTTTTCTTCTTTCTTAGTTGGCGGCGGCTCCATTGATTTCCATGGCGACGGTAACTATTCTATTTTAATTAGGTTTAGGGTTAGCATTAGGATGTATTTATAGGTGTAGGAAGTTATTTAGGACCATTAGATTAACCCTGAACCATGAGAACCAATCAAATGCAAAATCTGCATTTGAGCGAATCGGCCCACGGGTTGACAGCCAAACACCCTGGATTAACCCCTAGTCGACCCAGCAAGTCTCGGGTCGACCTCAAAAATGGGCCGGTTCGGTTATTCCCCCTCCCAATTCGCTGTTTTGAACTTTTTCGCATATTTATTTATTTAATTTTTAATTTATATATATATATATATATATATATATATATATCAATATATATATATTTCTCTGCGCAACCCATTTCACTTAATTTTTTAATTTGTGAATATTAATATTAATAGAACTACGGGGTGTTACATTCTCCCCTCCTTAAAGGATTTCGTCCCCGAAATCTCCAAGTCAAGAAGAATGTATATCCTACCATCTAATCGTCCATCTACTCAACCATCAAACACCAGCATCCATTGTCCTTAAAAGACTTCTAATGCTTTAATGTTTATATGCACAGTGTGTGTATATGTCCATATCTAATGCAAAATTAGGCGGTCTACTGATTCAGTCGACCTCCTTAGTGCAATTCATGATAGTGTCATGCGTCCAATATGTATGCAAAAGATTCCTAATGATACATATTAATTCTATATGCGTGCACAACCATCCACCCGAATGCAGCAACTATATGATAATACAACCATTATACATCCATTTTACTAAATACATCCATATATATGCAATATGCAATATGAAGTGACTAAGCCGATCTGGTGCCTAATAGTGTGTGTATATGCATCCACGAGCAACCACTAGCAAACACTTGCATCCACTTTGCATCCACCATACATAACATGTCTCAAACACATGTTTCAACCATAGGATTATCCTAACTAAAGGTCAAAGATACTAGCGAGAGGATATACTAAAGAAAAGATAAGTACAAGCTAAGCGATAAAGGAGAAATTAAAGGACATACCCTCAAAAAGAAAAGGGTATCGTGAACGCATCTTCTCTTCCATCTCCCAAGTAGCGTTGCTCTCATCATCTCCCCATTGCACTTTGACTAGTCTGACCTCTCGATTCCTCAACCTCTTGATCTCCGACCCAAGAATGCGCGTAGGAGCTCGTCGAATTGTCGCATCACGCTCTATCTCCACCTCTCTAAGCAAGCTCGGCTCTACCACTTCTGCGGTCTCGTGCAACCCCTTCCTCAAATGTGACACATGGAATACGTCATGTACACCACTAAGTCTCTCGGGCAACTCCACTCTATACGCCATCCGTCCAATCCTCTCCTTAATAGGAAACGGCCCTACAAACCTTGGTGCTAATTTCCCAACGGACCCAAAGCGGATAACGTTTCGTAATGGAGACACTTTGACAAAGACCATGTCCCCAACTTCAAACTCGAGATCTGTCCTCCTCTTATCCGCATAAGATTTCTGCCTATCTTGCGCTGCTTTCATCCTCCTTCGAATCAAGTCGATCTTCTCCGAAGTCTCCCTAATCATATCGGGCCCAAGTAAGATCTTATCCGTAGATTCCCACCAACATGTAGGTGAACGACAAGGTCGTCCATATAGAGCTTCGAATGGTGCCATACCAATGCTGGACTGAAAGCTGTTATTATATGCGAACTCCACCAATGGAAGATGCTCTTCCCACGTACCCCCAAAGTCTAGGATACATAGCCTCAACAGATCCTCTAGAATGCGATTCACCCTCTCGGTCTGGCCGTCCATCTGAGGATGATTTGAGGTGCCCAAACATAACTGAGTCCCTACCGCCTCTTGTAAGCTTCTCCAAAATTCGCTAGTGAAAATAGGATCGCGGTCGCTCACTATGCTAGAAGGAACACCGTGCAAACGAACTATTTCTCGAACGTATACGGAGGTTAACCATGGAGCAGTCCTCTTACTCTTCACGGGAATGAAATGAGAGCTCTTAGTAAGTCTATCTACTATAACCCAAATCCCCGTATTACCCTTCCTCGATCTTGGTAATCCATCCAAAAAATCCATCGAGACACTCTCCCACTTCCATAGTGGAACCTCCAATGGGTGAAGCAACCCACTGGGTTTCTTTTGCTCCGCCTTTACTTGTTGGCACACCAAGCATCTAGCGACATACTCGGCCACGTCTTTCTTCATGCCGGCCCAAAAGTAAACTCTCTTCATGTCTTTGTACATCTTGTCCCCGCCGGGATGAATGGTCATCTTCGAATGATGTGCTTCGTCAAGAATAGTCTTCCTTAGGTCATCGTCTTTTGGTACACAAAGTCTACCGTCCCTACGTAACCAACCCTTATCATCTAGGGTATACCTACGGAGATGGCTTGATGACTCCCCTCCTTTGAGCTTTTCTACTAACTCAACCAACTGCGGGTCGTCTCGCTGTGCCTCGCCAATCCGTACCAAAAGTGTAGGTCTGACCTCCAAGGATGCTAGCAAACCGGGTACGAAGTCAATGGAAGGTCTAAAGTCAAACATCGAAATGAATTCTAAACTTCGCCGCTCAACAAACAAAGGACTTAAGGATAATCTTTTTCTACTTAAGGCGTCTGCCACCACGTTACCCTTGCCAGGGGTATAGGCTATTTCGAAGTCGTAGGACGCTAAGAACTCCATCCACCTTTGCTGCCTTAAGTTCAAGTCCTTTTGAGAGAATATGTATTTTAAATACTTGTGGTCAGTGAATAATTCGAATTTCTTGCCAAGAAGATAATGACGCCAAGACTTAAGCGCGAAAACAATAGCGGCCAACTCTAGGTCATGTTTAGGATAATTTTTCTCATGCGCTCTCAACTGCCTTCCACCATAGGCTATTAACCTACCCTCTTCCATTAAGACTGTGCCTAGTCCTGTCCCACAAGCATCAGTATAAACGGTAAACGGCTTACTCCCGTCTGGCAATACTAAGACTGGGGCTGAAGTCAAAGCTCTCTTCAAACGTTGGAACACATCATCACAATCTACGTCCCATGTGAAAACTAGGTTCTTCTTCGTCAAGCGTGTCAATGGAGCTGATATCTTTGCGAAGTCTTTGATAAACTTCCTATAGTAGCCAGCCAACCCCAAGAAACTTCTCACTTCGGTAGCATTTTTAGGGACCTTCCAATCTTGGATGGCCACCACCTTCGCGGGATCCACGGCTATCCCTTCTTTGGAAACCACGTGCCCCAAGAACTGTACTTCCTTCCTCCAGAAGTGACACTTAGAAAATTTAGCCTTAAGGCTATGCGCTCGTAGGGTCTCCAACACTTCCCTAAGATGTAGGGCATGCTCTTCTTCATCCTTAGAAAAGATCAAGATGTCATCTACAAAGACTACCACGAATTTGTTAAGGTACTCCCTAAACACCCTACTCATCAAATCAACAAAATATGCTGGGGCGTTTGTCAAACCGAAGGGCATCACTAGCCATTCATAGAAACCGTCCGGAGTCCTAAAGGCAGTCTTGTCTATGCTATCCTCAGCCACTCTCAACTGATGGAACCCAGTGGCTAAGTCCAACTTCGAAAACACCGAGGCGCCAACTAACTAATCGAAGAGATCGTCAATCCTCGGCAGTGGGTGTCTGTTCTTCTTAGTAAGTTTATTAAGTTCTCTATAGTCCACACACAGTCTAAGGGACCCATCCGCCTTCGTGGCAAATACTACTGGAGCACCCCACTCCGATATACTTCTTCTTATGAACCCCTTCTCAAGCAACTCCTTCACTTGCTTATCGAGTTCCCTCCTTTCACGAGGAGCCATGTGGCGTACTGGCAAAGATACTGGTTTCGCATTATCCACAAGATATATTTGAAAATCTATCTCCCGCTTCGGAGGCAAGCCCTTCACCTCCTCAAACACATCCGAATATTCTCGGACCGCTCTAACAGATCGTAGATTTTCCTCAGACGCGTCAAGCGATTCTAGATAACTTAGCATAACCGAATTTATGGGATTACAGAAGATTTCGAGAGTGTTGCCAAGGCGAGTCACGAGCCTAACTACTCTCCTTTCACAATCAAGAACGGCCCCATTTCTGGATAACCAATCCATTCCTAAAATTAGCCCATAGCCCGTGAAGTCCAACACATAAGCATCACATCTAAATTCAACGCTAAGTATGGAAATTTTCAAATCCAAACACATCATAGACATATAAGCTGAGCCCCCAATTGGATTCGAAACAACTAAGGGATCCTCTACTAAACTGGTGTTTAAGTGCAGTGATTCAACTAATGATGTAGGGATAAACGAATGTGATGCGCCCGAATCGAATAAGGTACGGACAGGATGATCAAACAGAAAAACTAAGCTTTCAACAGAAATGGTTCTACCTCGTTCTTGCAGCGGTGGGACCGCGAGAGTCTGAACTTGTCCCCTAGCCTGCCCTGGTGCCATAAGAGCCTGCACCTGTCCTCCCGAGGTAGCTCCTGCCCTCTGCCCCTTCTTTGGGCAGTCCTTCACTAAATGTCCCGCATCGCCACAATGAAAACGGCCTGTCTTCTTTTTCTTTCGGCAATCCTTGCTGAGATAGCCTGGGGTTCCACAGTTAAAGCACTTCTTCTTTCCCTTGCCATTATTGTCTTTACCACCCTTCTTGTTTTGCTGTTGGGGTTTCTTCTGATCCCCTTTCTTCTTGGGTGCCTTATCAGCTTTAGCACTTTTCTCCTCGTGCATGAGCGCCATTTCAACTAGCTTCTCAAAGGTGGCCCCCATAGGGATGTGGGTCATGGCCAACCCTTGCAATGGTTCATTCAAGCCATTCACGAACCTCAGCGCCTTCTTCTTTGGCGTGTTCACTAAGTCCAACCCAAACCTTGCTAACTGATTAAATTTATTGACATATTCTTTCACTGATGAGCTTCCTTGCTTCAATGTCAAGAACCTTTCCATATATAGATTTTCTTCCGCCCTTGAGAGAAACTTCGCCTCGAACCTATGTCTGAAATCCGCCCAAGAGTCAATAGGACGCTCCCCATTAGTGACCTCCCACCAAAATGAGGCCTCTCCCTTCATCAACCAAGCTGCTAAACAAACTCTCCTCCCTTCTTCTACTTCAAAGATTTCTAGCAATTCTTCCACCTCCTTAAGCCAATCTCTAGCTTCCACAAACGTTTCTGACCATTGAAATGGTTTTCCACCCATAGCCTTGAATTCCTTGCACGTCTTTGCAAAAGTATCTACGCGAGGAGCAGGAGGGACGGGTGCAACTGGTGGTGGAGGAACATTAGCTGGACCTGCAGCGACCCTAGCCTCTAATAACCTCCTATACCATCCTGGTATCGTTACACCGTCGGGTAGATTAAGATCTTCAGCCATGCTGAAACGAAAAAGGAAAGATTCATAATGGAGAATTCGAAAGATAAAAATATGTGGCTATTAGGGATTATGTTTTTCTTAAAAACTTTTCTCTTTAAATTTCTCATTAAAACATGTTTTTTAAAACACTTCTTCCAAAAATAACTATTTTTCTAAAGTATTTTTATCTGTTCTGGTAACCTTAAGCTCTGATACCACGTGTAACACCCCACGTCCATTAATGTCACTCACAAAGGGAATGCATTAACTTCCATGGAGGTTATAAGTGAATTTAGAACAGAAAAATTACAACAAGACAGATAATAAGTAGTACTTGAAAACTAAAGCTTCATTTTATTGCAGCGAAAACATGTTTATTACATCACAAAAACCATTAATCAGAGTCAAGTACATTATCCATCTTCATAAAAACAAAATACATAATCCCATTACACAAATAGCCATTAAAGAAGATATCAAGCTGGACTTTACTTCAACGGTCCAAGCTTTCTAAAGAGAGATGAGCAATCCGATCAAATTCCACTAGAACTGGGCCTAACCTGAGGACCTGAAGGGGGAAAAGGATAGAAATGGAGGGGGTCAGACATAAAGTCTGGCGAGTATGACAATTCTAACAATACTATTATCAAGTTAACTAGACTAAGGCATAAGCTGGAAGACAAGTAAATGTCTATGAACTATTAGGAAGATAAAGATAGCGTTTATGATAACGTTAAAGATAACGGTAAAGGCATACCTAATTACTAACGAATAATTACTATACTGCACCGCACATTACTACACTGCACCGCACATTACTTCACTGCACCGCACCAGTCACCCTAAAGGTTGATCCCACTTGCTTCACACAGAAACTTTATAAATAGCCTTACGTACCCCTAGCTGACTACATAGGTGCCGTCTGCCCCTATCTCCACTAGGTGTACCCCACTACCCACTTTTGATCAGCTCCCTACTCGTAGATACCCGTGCTGGCCCCACAGTGGGGTGTATCACTCCCCTAAAGTGGCAACCCGATACAACTTGAGAATGCACGGCTTATACCTACACGATGCAACAACGTCTTACCTACCAGCCCGGGTCCACACACGCATACGAAACCCGTTGGACTTGCGTTGCCACCGCTCCCCGTTTTGGCCTCTTACAGTCAAACCTAGCATCGTGTCCCGTCCTCGACTTGGGTCGAGCCCACAAAGATACGTTTGGGATACTGGTCGAAATGGGCCCCCACAAGCTACCCACCTAAGCTTGACATTAATATATCCTACTTTACCCTCTTAGTCATGTTCATTTACATGTGTGTTTGGTTAAGTCTTACTAATCGTATTTCACATGCCACTAAGGGCACCCCCTAGATTCCTCATGCCACCCAAGGCACCTACTTAACCCCCATGTCCCACCTTACATGTTTATCTGGTTAAGTATTTCTTAATTCATTCAGGCCATAACCTCATAAAGACCTCTCACATTAGACTGGCATTTATGGCAGCTGGATTTGTCGGGCGGGTCCGGGCAGTCTTACACCATAAAAGAGTCTAACCTCGTGTCTTTACAACCGTTATGCTTTAGTTTAGGCTTAGGACCTCTCACATTGGGCTGACATTTGTGACCAATGGATTTGCCGGGCTGTTCCGGGCAGGTTTACGTCGCAAACGAGTCCAACCTCGTGTCCTAAGCATTGATTAACACTTAAAATCTTTTACCCCAGTTTTAATAATTCCCTATTCAAATTATTAATTAAGTCAACTTTTAATGATGTCCATAATTGACTCAATTATGGCAATCCACTTATGGCATGCAAAATCATATCAATTGCACCCCAACTTTTTAATATTAAATCCTTAATATTACCCCTACCCCACGTTTATACGTTCGCTTATTCAACGCATAATATAGGCTAGACTTGTATAGTCTAAGACCTAGCACAAAGATAAATTATCACAACATATAGACAATTAAAATAAATCTAATCATAATAGGGGTGAAACTTGCATAAACTACACATGTTAAGGATTAAAAGGTGTCAACTTGTTAAATGTCTCAATTTATATGATATGATCATAGCCCAAATCTATACATAAACTTGCATATGGGGTTTTTAGGCAACATAATGATGGTGTGTGTAACAACCCGAATTTTTACAACACGTTAAATCAAGAATCAAGGCAGGATTTAATTTTAAATTCTGAATCAAGTAAAACGGGCTATGCCATTGCGTTCGTCTCGGAAAAATACGCGAAATAGAGTCCGAGTTTTCGAGAATCGGAGTCCGTATGACCCGTTAAAGGCCCAAAGAAGATTTCTGGAAATTTGAACTTCGGAAATAGCCTTGGAAAATCAGATCTGGGGCTAGGCGGGGAGTTTCCCGCCTAGGCCATGTCGACAGGGCTGTCGACAGGCCTGTCGACTTGGGCCCAGACCAAGTCGACAGCCCTGTCGACTTGCCTGTCGACAGGGGGTGGCTGTGGCAAGCTGCCTGGTGCACCTGCTTGTCTCACCTGGTCTTGTTCTTGGGCTGGTTCTGGAAGCTTCCGAGATCTGATGGTCCTAATCTATCCTAGGGTTAATCTAAGGGCCTAAAACTATCCTAATCTCTATAAAAACACCCCTAAGCCCCCCTAAACCCTCATAACTCACCCTCTCCACGAAGTGCTGCCCAAATGCAAAGTGATCATGGCCTCCATCTCAAATCCCTAGAGCCTATGCATTCAAATCGGGTTCAAATCAAAGGATGCAAGCTTGCTACACCAAATAGAGGCCAAATCAACATTTCTATGCGAGTTTCGTGATGGTTCTTCATCAAAGGAGCCACCTTTCTTCGTCATGATGATGCATGATCCCTTTCCTAAGCCTTGCCTAGGTAAGTTCTAGCTACTTTTAGATGGAAACGGTAGTTTTGATAATGACATGGGATAAAATGAGGCTAAACATGATTATGCGAACCTATATGAACCATACCTTGCCTCTTGTGTTCATGATTATGATTTTAGGCCATGTGAGTGACTTAATCATGACTCTCATGCTATGCATAGCCTAGTTTAACTTGCAAGTTTGGATCTTTATGCATGAAATGCTAGCATGAACCTCTAGGAACCACTTTATGTGTGAAACATTGGCTAAGACAAGATTTTGGGGCTTATGCATGTTTATGAACCCAAACCCCTTATGTTATCATGCAAGTTTGTGGCCAAATCCTTTATGAGATTATGCATGCTTATGGCCAATCCCCTCTTTTAAGTTGTGCATGTTTATGGCCAAACCCTTTTTGATAATATGCATGTTGTGGCCGAATTCCCTTGTGACATTTTGTGTGTTTGTGGCCAAAACCCTTTTTATGACACTATGCATGTTCGAGGCCAATTTGTAGTCATAGTATTCCTACTATGTTGACTCGTCTATACTTACGTTGGAAACACGTTTTGGGGTTAGGTTAGACGAGCGTGAATATACATGAGAAACTTAACTTGAAGTTCCATGAAATATGATGTGAAACGTGATTTGGGTTAAATGGGTATAACATGACAACATGCAACATTGAATATAGCATGTAAGTTAACATGTAAATATGCATAAACATAAGCTTGGGAATTTACCTATTAAGTTAGGTCTACCCATTGGGAATTTACCTATTAAGTTGGGTCTACCCAATTGCTTGAAAACTTGATTATGGATATGACACTAGGCTAAACATGAAAGTGGCCAACTCGAGGTTGGGTTGAGTTTGCAACGTAAAACTACCCGGAACCGACCGGCCTAACTAGTTGTTGCAAACAATAGGACTCAATGTGAGAAGTTGGTCATGTTGTGCTTGAACCCGAGGTTAGACCAAGTTGTGGTGTAAATCTACCCGGACCCGCCCGGCTTAACTAGTAACCACAACAAAGTCTAATGTGAGAGGTTGGGGTGCATTAAATAATTAATGCCACATAATAGGGTTAAGTTAATTTGATTAATGAGGCTTAACCAAATATGACATGGACAAATGGGTTAAGTAATTTGATTAGGCTAATGATACTTAACAAAAAATGACAGGGTTGGGTAGGTTAAGCAACTTGATTTGCCTGACGACACTTGACCATTTTTATACGACGAGGGGACGGGATTAAGTTAACCAACACTTAATCAATCCAACACGATAACTTGATAAGGTTAAGTAAATTTTCTTAATGACACTTAACCGTATAATACAGTTAATGGATGAGGTTAAGATTAGACTTAACTAATCTAAACATGGTAATCGGATGGGGTTAAGTTAAACACTTAACTAATTTAACACGATGATTTGATGAGGTTAAGTGACCTATACTTAACCAATCTAACTCGTTAATTTGATGAGGTTAAGTTAACCTATACTTAACCAATCTAACGTAAAAGCATGATAAGGCTAAGTCACGAATCGTTTCGAATACGCTTGATCGATTTGACTCGGTAATTTGATAGGGTCAAATTAATATATATACTTAACCAATCTAAAATGATAATTAGACGAGGTTAAGTCATGGATTGCTTGATATACTTAACCAACTTGACGCATGGTCTGTAGGGTTAAGTCTTGGACTTGGATACTTAGCCAGTTTCGACATGTTTTGTAGACGGGTTAAGTTGTGAACTTAAGTGACACTTAACCCATTAGATAAACCCTAATTCGGAGGATTAGGTAAATAACCATAGTTAACAAGGATAATGGAAATAAGGCTAAGTGGTAAACCTTGGTTAAGGGAAACTAAGTAATAAATCTTAGTCAAAGAAATTTGGACCACTTCTTAGATAGATTAGTAACCCGATACGTTAGGTCAACGTTTAAGTATGCGTGTAGAAGCAGGCTATCTGATTTAGATAAAGGCTCCAACGAACTGGGTAACGAAGCAGCGGCTTCGGGGAACGTGAGGATATTCTTGGGATCCCTCTGTGAGCTGCCAGGTCATTATACTAGGCTCACGAGAGGTTGAGGTCTGCGGTAGAAGAACCAAGAATATGCCTTGGTTGCTATGCGAGCGACCTAAAGACTGGGGTGGATAGCAGTGAGTCGACGAATACCCAAGGTGCCCGAGATAGCAAGTTCGTCGATCATCTACCATCTTGAGTCAAGCGTGTACGTACGGAAAGGCAGGGAACACCCAACAGACCATGATTGCTATCTAATTATGGGTGAGGTAGGCCGTAGGATGTGGGCTGGCCGGAGTGTAGTTCTCATGCAAGATTTTCTCTTGTGTTGCCTTTCACTAGTTGAGGGAGGGGTCTCGTGGGACCATAGCCACGTGTAGAAAAGCAGACCTTAGTATCTGCATCGGCAGATAAATCTAAAGCTCCCGACCGAGTCCTGTATTTCTTGGTTTACCCTGTGACAGGACTCGGATGGCACGATGTGATACAGGTGCATACAGTTATAGAAAAACGATTCACGATGAATGCGGGGGAAAAAGGGCGCGGTTGAGGGTTAGCGTAATCCCTAGTGGCCTAGGTGGCTTAACCCAAACCGAAATACGAAAGCATACGATAGGTAAGCGTAATCCCTAGTGGTGCTAGGTGGCGTAGGTCCTAGTAGTTCAAACGATGATTCATATGGAAGAGCCTAGCTAGAACAAGGGTGACAGTCCAAACGATTTCAAGGATAATACGACATGAGGAAGCCCGTACGAGGTACGGCAAAGGACTGAACTTATATACGTGGAAAGAAACATATGATTTGAGTAACCTATATATGCGATATATTAGGTTGACATGGACCATTACACGACTATGAGTGAGGGACATTCATGGTTAACACATAACAAGGCTGGGATACTAGTACGAAGGGTGCAGAGCAAATATACATGTTAGAACTAGGAAGAATATACATAACAGATACCGTGGGATGTTAGACGGGGTAGATACCCTGGGATAATGTACTCGATAGAAATCTGACGATGTGATACCTTGACTTATCATAACACCGTAGTTTATCATAATACCTTAGTTTACCTTGCCGCAGTAGCTCAACCGGCTACCCTGGTTTATCTATCTTGTAGTTATCCTTATGTTTACTTTCAGTTTATGCATGTCATGTTACCTTTACCTGTTTTTATACTGGAAGTAGATAGGACTTACTCAGTCTTTTTGACTGACCCGTTTTGTTTCGCCTCTTTTCTTCCGTTTCCCCCACAGGTTTCAGGGAGGAAACAATGCTGTTTAGTTCGGACTTCTTCTGCTTGAAGGTCATCATGGATGGCTTGGACTTCTCTTGGCTATGGCTACTTTACTGTTTTACTTGGGGAATAATTTATTAAAAAGTCTTTATGCTTCTTTACTATTGCAAGACAGGTTTTGATGTACTCTGATGTAAAAGGCTTTAGACCTTAATTATTGAATTTATGAAAGTTTGATTTTACTTCCGCTATTTCATATGTTCTGTCTTGTGATATTTCTATGCATGTTTACCAATAATGCCCCTCTAAAGCTAGTGCATTCCTTTGCGAGTGACCCTAGCGGAGGCGGGGTGTTACATTTGGTATCAGAGCAGAAGGTTACTAGACTGGGCAAAAGTTTTTAAAGACCTTCTGAAAAATTATTTGAAAAACCGTTTACAAAGAAGCACTTTTCAAGAAAACTTTCTTTTAAAAAGAAAAAGGCTATTCCCCAAAGGCCATTAGCATTATCCTTGTTTCCTTGATTGAATCTCTCTTCCTTTCTTTTCTCCATCTGTAGTCACAGTGGTTTTGACTGCGACTAGTCTTTCTAGCTGCGTAAATGTTTCCCGTACGATGGAGGTGGTTCTCGAGAGACCGTTGCGGAGTTATGCATGAAAGGATAGTAAGAACAAGGATAAAGGATACGAGCTCAGGGATAAGCAACATGTTGGTATGGCTGAGTCCTAAAAGGAGGGAGAAAGATGAACAATGAAACCCATGACGAGAGAGTACCTTTGGCATGGTGAAGCGGGACGGATAGTTAAGTATCGTGGGACAAGGACAAGATCATTGGGAGGGCAATAGTATGCTCTCATTTCTAGGGTACCTCAGAAGGAGGGTAACGATCTTGTTAAAGGTTTAGCTTTTCTTCTCTATCATCCTGTCGGGACTTTGTTTTGATCACCGCATCTTTTAAGTCCGCTTCGATAGTTGAGTCTCTGCACCTTAGTACTAGCGTAGTAGAGGATCCCGTTTTTGTCTCAAGTCCTATTGGAAGATCGGTCCATTTATTCATGACTTGTTTGGATTTGAGAATGTCTATGTCAAGTATTGAGCTTGGAAATAATGCTTATGTTTATAAGTTGTGGATGGATTCTAGGGATGAAGTGGTTATCCAGTAAGGGGTGCCACTCTCGGTTTTAGAAGGAGGGTAGTTAGACTCTTGGCTTGCTTTGGTAATACCCTCGAAGTATCGCGTAACCTTTTAGGTTCTGTCATGATTAGTTACTTAGAATCCCTAGATGCCTTTCTTGGAAATTAGAAACCCGATCGAATGGTGTTCGCTAATAAGACAGATGGTTTACTTCGATCATGTATGGGTTATGGGAATTACCCTAGTAAGTGCGCACGGTGACTTGTTTACTTTCAAGAGAAAGTTTTTCTACGTGGAATACCTTATGGTACAAGGTCCAGGATTCACTAGTGAATTTTGAGGGCTCGCATGGAATAATGTGTACGCAGTCTTGTTTGCGCCAAGTATTCTAGAAGGAGAATAAGTGCAAGTGGAACGAGAGGCGACGAGGAAATGAGTTCCAACTCATGTTATGGAAACAGGAAATAAGAAGCTGCGAAATCGTGGAGTAAAAAAGGGGCGGTCAAGGGATGATGGAACTAAGCTCAAGGTAATGCGACTCAGGAGACTGAAGACTAAATACGTGCATGATATCTCTTTTGGGAATATATCCTCGATCCCTGTTTTTCTGTTGAGCTTGCTTGTAGGCTATCTTTTATGGATATCCTCTCGGTCCTGTCTCTGTTACAAACCCCGTAAGGAGTTTGTTTTGTTTATCTCCTCGACCCTGTTTCAGGGAATCTTAGGTAGAACCCTGTGGATGTAAACATGTATTTGAAACATGTTATGGTTGATATGGTTGCAAATGGTTGCAAGTGGTTGCTCGTGGATGCGCGAATTTACGTTAGATATTAGCTCGACTCGGTCACATTTCATATTGCATATGCACGAGTATTTGTTTATGGATGAAATTGAATGTGTTATCATGCGGATGTTGCATATGGGTGAATGTTTGTGCACGCATATAGTGTATATGATTAGGACTATTTGCATACATGATGGATTCATAGCACTAAACATGTTTTTGCATTCAAAAGATTTTTCAGGCCTGACCATTAGCATTAGCTAAGGAACATGTACACACACGTTTTGCATATATTCATATGGCATTAGAAATCATCTAAGGACAATGATTGCTTGTGGATGATGTTTTGAGTAGATGGATGATGGATGGTAGGATATGTTCTTCCTAACTTGGAGATTTCGGGGACGAAATCCTAAAAGGTGGGGAGAATGTAACAACCCGAATTTTTACAACACGTTAAATCAAGAATCAAGGCAGGATTTAATTTTAAATTCTGAATCAAGTAAAACGGGCTATGCCATTGCGTTCGTCTCGGAAAAATACGCGAAATAGAGTCCGAGTTTTCGAGAATCGGAGTCCGTATGACCCGTTAAAGGCCCAAAGAAGATTTCTGGAAATTTGAACTTCGGAAATAGCCTTGGAAAATCAGATCTGGGGCTAGGCGGGGAGTTTCCCGCCTAGGCCATGTCGACAGGGCTGTCGACAGGCCTGTCGACTTGGGCCCAGACCAAGTCGACAGCCCTGTCGACTTGCCTGTCGACAGGGGGTGGCCGTGGCAAGCTGCCTGGTGCACCTGCTTGTCTCACCTGGTCTTGTTCTTGGGCTGGTTCTGGAAGCTTCCGAGATCTGATGGTCCTAATCTATCCTAGGGTTAATCTAAGGGCCTAAAACTATCCTAATCTCTATAAAAACACCCCTAAGCCCCCCCTAAACCCTCATAACTCACCCTCTCCACGAAGTGCTGCCCAAATGCAAAGTGATCATGGCCTCCATCTCAAATCCCTAGAGCCTATGCATTCAAATCGGGTTCAAATCAAAGGATGCAAGCTTGCTACACCAAATAGAGGCCAAATCAACATTTCTATGCGAGTTTCGTGATGGTTCTTCATCAAAGGAGCCACCTTTCTTCGTCATGATGATGCATGATCCCTTTCCTAAGCCTTGCCTAGGTAAGTTCTAGCTACTTTTAGATGGAAACGGTAGTTTTGATAATGACATGGGATAAAATGAGGCTAAACATGATTATGCGAACCTATATGAACCATACCTTGCCTCTTGTGTTCATGATTATGATTTTAGGCCATGTGAGTGACTTAATCATGACTCTCATGCTATGCATAGCCTAGTTTAACTTGCAAGTTTGGATCTTTATGCATGAAATGCTAGCATGAACCTCTAGGAACCACTTTATGTGTGAAACATTGGCTAAGACAAGATTTTGGGGCTTATGCATGTTTATGAACCCAAACCCCTTATGTTATCATGCAAGTTTGTGGCCAAATCCTTTATGAGATTATGCATGCTTATGGCCAATCCCCTCTTTTAAGTTGTGCATGTTTATGGCCAAACCCTTTTTGATAATATGCATGTTGTGGCCGAATTCCCTTGTGACATTTTGTGTGTTTGTGGCCAAAACCCTTTTTATGACACTATGCATGTTCGAGGCCAATTTGTAGTCATAGTATTCCTACTATGTTGACTCGTCTATACTTACGTTGGAAACACGTTTTGGGGTTAGGTTAGACGAGCGTGAATATACATGAGAAACTTAACTTGAAGTTCCATGAAATATGATGTGAAACGTGATTTGGGTTAAATGGGTATAACATGACAACATGCAACATTGAATATAGCATGTAAGTTAACATGTAAATATGCATAAACATAAGCTTGGGAATTTACCTATTAAGTTAGGTCTACCCATTGGGAATTTACCTATTAAGTTGGGTCTACCCAATTGCTTGAAAACTTGATTATGGATATGACACTAGGCTAAACATGAAAGTGGCCAACTCGAGGTTGGGTTGAGTTTGCAACGT
The DNA here is from genome assembly GCA_030737875.1 of Allium sativum. Classification (NCBI taxonomy): domain Eukaryota; kingdom Viridiplantae; phylum Streptophyta; class Magnoliopsida; order Asparagales; family Amaryllidaceae; genus Allium; species Allium sativum. The sequence continues at coordinate 550,988,091 of CM060916.1, forward strand.
AAAACTACCCGGAACCGACCGGCCTAACTAGTTGTTGCAAACAATAGGACTCAATGTGAGAAGTTGGTCATGTTGTGCTTGAACCCGAGGTTAGACCAAGTTGTGGTGTAAATCTACCCGGACCCGCCCGGCTTAACTAGTAACCACAACAAAGTCTAATGTGAGAGGTTGGGGTGCATTAAATAATTAATGCCACATAATAGGGTTAAGTTAATTTGATTAATGAGGCTTAACCAAATATGACATGGACAAATGGGTTAAGTAATTTGATTAGGCTAATGATACTTAACAAAACATGACAGGGTTGGGTAGGTTAAGCAACTTGATTTGCCTGACGACACTTGACCATTTTTGTACGACGAGGGGACGGGATTAAGTTAACCAACACTTAATCAATCCAACACGATAACTTGATAAGGTTAAGTAAATTTTCTTAATGACACTTAACCGTATAATACAGTTAATGGATGAGGTTAAGATTAGACTTAACTAATCTAAACATGGTAATCGGATGGGGTTAAGTTAAACACTTAACTAATTTAACACGATGATTTGATGAGGTTAAGTGACCTATACTTAACCAATCTAACTCATTAATTTGATGAGGTTAAGTTAACCTATACTTAACCAATCTAACGTAAAAGCATGATAAGGCTAAGTCATGAATCGTTTCGAATACGCTTGATCGATTTGACTCGGTAATTTGATAGGGTCAAATTAATATATATACTTAACCAATCTAAAATGATAATTAGACGAGGTTAAGTCATGGATTGCTTGATATACTTAACCAACTTGACGCATGGTCTGTAGGGTTAAGTCTTGGACTTGGATACTTAGCCAGTTTCGACATGTTTTGTAGACGGGTTAAGTTGTGAACTTAAGTGACACTTAACCCATTAGATAAACCCTAATTCGGAGGATTAGGTAAATAACCATAGTTAACAAGGATAATGGAAATAAGGCTAAGTGGTAAACCTTGGTTAAGGGAAACTAAGTAATAATTCTTAATCAAAGAAATTTGGACCACTTCTTAGATAGATTAGTAACCCGATACGTTAGGTCAACGTTTAAGTATGCGTGTAGAAGCAGGCTATCTGATTTAGATAAAGGCTCCAACGAACTGGGTAACGAAGCAGCGGCTTCGGGGAACGTGAGGATATTCTTGGGATCCCTCTGTGAGCTGCCAGGTCATTATACTAGGCTCACGAGAGGTTGAGGTCTGCGGTAGAAGAACCAAGAATATGCCTTGGTTGCTATGCGAGCGACCTAAAGACTGGGGTGGATAGCAGTGAGTCGACGAATACCCAAGGTGCCCGAGATAGCAAGTTCGTCGATCATCTACCATCTTGAGTCAAGCGTGTACGTACGGAAAGGCAGGGAACACCCAACAGACCATGATTGCTATCTAATTATGGGTGAGGTAGGCCGTAGGATGTGGGCTGGCCGGAGTGTAGTTCTCATGCAAGATTTTCTCTTGTGTTGCCTTTCACTAGTTGAGGGAGGGGTCTCATGGGACCATAGCCACGTGTAGAAAAGCAGACCTTAGTATCTGCATCGGCAGATAAATCTAAAGCTCCCGACCGAGTCCTGTATTTCTTGGTTTGCCCTGTGACAGGACTCGGATGGCACGATGTGATACAGGTGCATACAGTTATAGAAAAACGATTCACGATGAATGCGGGGGAAAAAGGGCGCGGTTGAGGGTTAGCGTAATCCCTAGTGGCCTAGGTGGCTTAACCCAAACCGAAATACGAAAGCATACGATAGGTAAGCGTAATCCCTAGTGGTGCTAGGTGGCGTAGGTCCTAGTAGTTCAAACGATGATTCATATGGAAGAGCCTAGCTAGAACAAGGGTGACAGTCCAAACGATTTCAAGGATAATACGACATGAGGAAGCCCGTACGAGGTACGGCAAAGGACTGAACTTATATACGTGGAAAGAAACATATGATTTGAGTAACCTATATATGCGATATATTAGGTTGACATGGACCATTACATGACTATGAGTGAGGGACATTCATGGTTAACACATAACAAGGCTGGGATACTAGTACGAAGGGTGCAGAGCAAATATACATGTTAGAACTAGGAAGAATATACATAACAGATACCGTGGGATGTTAGACGGGGTAGATACCCTGGGATAATGTACTCGATAGAAATCTGACGATGTGATACCTTGACTTATCATAACACCGTAGTTTATCATAATACCTTAGTTTACCTTGCCGCAGTAGCTCAACCGGCTACCCTGGTTTATCTATCTTGTAGTTATCCTTATGTTTACTTTCAGTTTATGCATGTCATGTTACTTTACCTGTTTTTATAATGGAAGTAGATAGGACTTACTCAGTCTTTTTGACTGACCCGTTTTGTTTCGCCTCTTTTCTTCCGTTTCCCCCTCCCCAGGTTTCAGGGAGGAAACAATGCTGTTTAGTTCGGACTTCTTCTGCTTGAAGGTCATCATGGATGGCTTGGACTTCTCTTGGCTATGGCTACTTTACTGTTTTACTTGGGGAATAATTTATTAAAAAGTCTTTATGCTTCTTTACTATTGCAAGACAGGTTTTGATGTACTCTGATGTAAAAGGCTTTAGACCTTAATTATTGAATTTATGAAAGTTTGATTTTACTTCCGCTATTTCATATGTTCTGTCTTGTGATATTTCTGTGCATGTTTACCAATAATGCCCCTCTAAAGCTAGTGCATTCCTTTGCGAGTGACCCTAGCGGAGGCAGGGTGTTACAGTGTGAACTAGCATAGGATATCACATATGTCATAGCATAATTCTAGATGTCATAATAGATGTCTTGGCATATGTTCATAACTTTTCTAATCAATCTAACTTGCATATGTGACTTGTCATATAGATCGACATAACCCAAACATGATGATTTAATTAATATGAACTAACTAGCATAGATGGTAACATCATGGCCTTTTTAACATGTATGATTCATCACAACTTAGCATAGAAACTTTCAATATACATAACATCATCATAGCATGATTTACAACATATAAGATATCATCATCACATAACATTGGATTTACAATATACATGATAGCAAAAGGGTTTTACAACAACATATATGATAATTCACATCCTCTACTCATAATCCATTCATAACTCAACCTAATTAAAATGATAATAATCTTGTTAAGATCATCATACTCACAATTTAGAGAAGAAAAGAGAGAGTTTTGCTTTGCTTTAGGGTTGAGAGAATTAGAATTGAATTTTCTTTTCTTCTCTCTTAGTTGGCGGTGGCTCCATTGATTTCCATGGCGACGGTAACTATTCTATTTTAATTAGGTTTAGGGTTAGCATTAGGATGTATTTATAGGTGTAGGAAGTTATTTAGGACCATTAGATTAACCCTGAACCATGAGAACCAATCAAATGCAAAATCTGCATTTGAGCGAATCGGCCCACGGGTTGACAGCCAAACACCCTGGATTAACCCCTAGTCGACCAAGCGAGGCTCGGGTCGACCTCAAAAATGGGCCGGTTCGGTTATTCCTCCTCCCAATTCGCTGTTTTGAACTTTTTCGCATATTTATTTATTTAATTTTTAATTTATATATATATATATATCAATATATATATATTTCTCTGCGCAACCCATTTCACTTAATTCTTTAATTTGTGAATTTTAATATTAATAGAACTACGGGGTGTTACAATATACATTCGAATTATATTCAAAAATAAATTTCTCGTCGTTATTATTTAAAATAATCCATTTTAAATATAGAAAATTCGCTAAAATTGCCAAAATAAAATTTTTAAACTGGCCCAGATTTTCGGGTTGTTACATCTACGTTCTCAGAAGTCTCTCTAACCATCTTATGCCTAAGTAGAAGTATGTCCGTAGACTCCCACCAACATGATAACGATCTGCAAGGTCATCCATAAAGTGCCACGAAGGGAGCCATACAAATACTTGATTGATAACTGTTATTGTAGGCAAACTCAACCAATGGGAGGCGATCGTCCTAAGTCCCTCCGAAGTTTTGGATACACAGCCTGAATAAATCCTTGAAACTCTATCAACCCTCTCAGTATGTCCATCTGTCTGAGGGTGATAAGTTATGCTAAGACATAACAGTGTACCGAGTGCCTCTTGCAAGCTCTTCCAAAACTCACTCGTTAAAATGGGATCGAGCTCACTTACGATACTGGAAGGTACCCCATTAAGTCGGACGATCTCTCTAAGGTATATCGACGCTAGCCAATTTGTCGTCCTCTTGCTCTTGACTAGAATAAAGTGAGCGCTCTTTGTTAATTTGCCTAGTATAACCCAAATACTCGTGTTGCCCTTCCTTGATTTGGATAGTCCATCAATAAATTCCATAGAGATGCTTTCCCATTTCCATTGGGATATCCAAAGGCTGAAGCAGTCCTCCTGGTTTCCTTTTCTCCGCCTTCACTTGATGACAAGTCAAACATCAAGCCACGAACTCTGCCATGTCTTTCTTCATGTTGGTCCAATGAAAAACTCTCTTCATATCTTGGTACATCTTGTCACCGCCTGGATGGATAGTCATCCGAGAGTGGTGAGCCTCCTCAAGAATCGATCTCAGCAAATCTCCAACTCTAGGAACACACAATATTCTATCTCGACATAGCCACCCTTTCTCATCCACTGAATATCTAGTTAAGTGACTAGAGTTCTCTCCTCTATTGAGTCTATCGAAGATGTCCACAAATGCTGATCCACTTGCTGTTTTGGATCCAATGCACTTCATAAGAGTAGGTCGCACCGCCAATGATGCCAATAAACCAAGCGTAAAATTTGTAGATGGCTTACAATCAAATGTTGAGATAAACTCCAAGCTCTGCCTCTCTACGAAAAGAGGACTTAAGGTAATCCTCTGCCTACTCACTGCGTCCGTAACACATTCCCTTTGCCTAGGGTATAAGCTATCTCAAAATCGTAGGACGCAAGGAACTCCATCCATAATTATTGCCTTAAATTGAGATCCTTCTACGAGCTCAAATATTTGAGCGACTTGTGATCTATGTAGAGCTCAATACTTTCTTCGAGTAGCTAGTGCCATCAAGAATTAAGTGCAAACACTATTACAGCCAACTCCAAGTCATGGTTAGGGTAGTTCTTCTCGTGAACTCTTAATTGCCTACTCCCATAGCAGAGCACCCTAACCTTGTGCATCAACAAAACACCTAACCATATGCCACAATCATCCGCGTAGACTATAAACATCTTGCTACCATTAGAAAATGCCAGAATAGGGGCTGATGTCAATGCTCTCTTCAACCTCTAGAATGCATCCTTACAATCAATTCTTCAAGTAAAAGCCAAATTCTTCTTCGTCAGACGGGTGAGTGGGGTTGATATCCGAGAAAAGTCCATGATGAATTTTCTATAATAACTTGCCAATCTAAGGAAACTCCTGACCTCTGTCGCTTTCTTAAGGGTTTTCTAATCAGCAACTAGGACAACTTTAGCGGAGACCACCACTATTACATCCTGGAGACTACATGCCCTAGGAACCTTACTTCCTTTCTCCAAAAATGACACTTAGAAAATTTAGCAGTAAGCTGATGCGATCTGTGAGTGCGGAAAACCCCATCTAAGTGTTTGACATGCCCTCCCTCGGTCCTCGAGATAACCAGAATTTCATCCATAATAACCACAACAAAATTATTCAAGTACTCCCTAAACACCCGACTCATTAAATCCACGAAGTATGCAGGTGAGCCCGAAAGGCATGACCAACCACTCAAAGAAACCGTCCGAAGTCCTAAAAGTCGTCTTGTCAATACTATCATCTGCTACCCTAAGCTGATGAAATCCCGCGACCAGATCGAACTATGAGAAAATCATATCGCCTACTAGTTGGTCAAACAAGTCATCAATCCTCGGAAGTGGGTGCCTACACTTCTTGGGGAGCTTACTCAACTCCTTATAGTCCACACATAAGCAGAGAAAGCCATCTACCTTTGTCACAAAGACGACTGGAGCTCCCTACTCAGAAATGCTCTGTTTAATGAATCCTTTCTCGAATAACACACCTACTTGTTTGCTGAGCTCCCTCCTCTACCTAGGAGCATGTAGGGCACTTGTAAAGTGACAGGTTAGTAAATCTAAAAATGTCTCTTGTCTGTGAGGTAATCCTATAACCGCAGCAAACATGTCCAGAAAATCCATTACTATGGATACTGATCAAAGATTGTCAATGGAAGCATCAAGAGAATCTAGGAAACTAAGCATAACAACTAACCCCCATGGGTCACAAGAAATCTTAGGAGTTTTACAATGGCATGTTAGAAGCCTAACAACTCTCCTTTGACAACTTAGAATGGCACTGTACATGACTAGCCAATCCTTTCCTAGAATAAGCCTGTAACCCATAAAGCTAAGAACATATGAGTCGCATTCAAATTCGATGTCTACAATAGAAATTCTCAAAGCTCTACATATCATATAAAAGTGAGTCGTACCTCCTATGGGGTTTGAGACTACAACCGGATCAGAAACCATACAAGTATCTAGGTGCAGACTATCTACCACAGAATTGGATATAAATGAATGAGAAGAACTAGAATCAAAATGAGTCCTAATAGGAGAGTCAAAAAGAGAAATCCAACCTTCTACTGTAACTTTCCCACTACGATCCAGCCCGCCAGCCTCAAACGCATGTACTGGCCCTCCAAATGTCCAGCCTTCTGTCCTTGCTTGTTAGGGCACTTCTTGGTAAAATGTCCAACTTGAACGTAAGTGAAACAAGCAATTTTCGTCTGCCTGCAGTTCCTAACAAAGTGCCCCAAATTTCCACAGCCATGACACTTAATCTTTGACTTGATTTGTGCCTTATCGGGGTTTCCACCTTTCTTAGCTATACCCTTCTTGGGCCACCACTTCCTTTTATTAGTCTTTGGATGTGCCTCCTTAGTCTTAACCCTTTTTCTTTTCCGCTTTTCAGTCCTCATGCATCAAAGCCGTGTCCACAAGCCTCTAAAAAGTCGCTCCCAATGGTATACGCGTCAATGCTAGTCCTTGAGTGGTTGGTTCAACCCATTTGCGAACCTTAAAGCCTTCTTATGAGGAGTGTTTACAAAATCCAAATCAAATCTTTCTTATTAGTTAAAGCTATTGACGTATTCCTTTACCATTATACAACAATATTCAAATTTAAGAACCTCTCCATTTGCATTCCTTCCTTGTATTGCGATAAGAATCTCATCATGAATCTAGTATTAAACTCATCCCAAGTGGCCACCATCTTCCCTAGCTGAATCACCTCCCACAAATACGATGCTTCATCTTTCATTTGCCAAGCGGCCAACTGAATCTTTCTCCTATGCTTGAGCTCTAACAAGTTAAATATATTCTCCATCTCCCTAAGAATATTACAAGCCTCCATGAAACTCTCAGTACCACGAAACCGCTTGCACCCCTTTGCACAAAAATCCTTGCAAACCTTAGAGAAGTTGACCACAAGAATGGGTGGAGCTACTGCGGCTGCAGCTGGGAAGGGACATTTCCTTGCACTTCGACATGAGTCGTAGCCTCTACGTATCTACGGAACCATGTCAGAATGGAATGCCCTCAGGGAAATTAGGAGCCCCAAACATGCTGGAAAGAGACGAAACAATGATTCAGAAAGAGATCAAAGTAACTATTGTAAATGATTTGAGGGGATACATTTTTCAAACTACTTTAAAATCTTTTTCTTTCAAAATACTTTAAAAAAGATCTCTAATCTTGTAAACTTAGGCTCTAATACCAAATATGACACTCTGCATCCCTTAATGTCATCCATTTGAGGATGCATTAAGTTCTATGAAGAGCAGTAATAATACATAGACTTACTTTAATAAAATAGAATATAAAATGCAGCGGAAAATAACTTTTCAACTTCTTATTTCAAACCAAATTCAGCATTACATTTTCAAAATGAGCCATTAATGTCATAAAATCATAAACATCTATCTCATAAACCATAAAAATACAAAACCACAAAATAATATCCCTCATATGGCATAACAATAAACATAGAAAAAGAAACTAAAGTAATACAAGAAAAGAGATGTAATCCATGTCCAAGCCAAATAGAATCATGGTCAAGGCTACTGTCCACCACTTTGAGAACTTGAAGGGAGGAAAGGAAGGGAGAGAAGGAAAAAAATAGGTCAGAAATAAAATCTAGCGAGTTTCAGTGATTTTTAGCGTAAGCATAAGATAGAAAGTATTAAGATAGGCCAACAATGCTGGATAATAAAATACTATGAAGTATACAAGTACAAAGTAAATGAGATAACAAGATAACAAGGCAAGTTAAAGATCATATACCCTTCTCATTCATATCCCAAGAACAATTTTCTGCACCAACAATCAGAATAACAGGATTATGTTTTACCCTAATTACTATCCATGTGATCATCTCCCTACAGACACGAATAACTTGTGCCAGTTACGGCATTAGGGGATATCAGTCCCTAACCCATCAATTATAAAGACACATCCCTATTCGTTGGTGTTACAACATCTTAGTTTCCACTAGTTGGATCCATACATGCTTATGACTCCACCGGAATGCGCCCGTACCCACCTCCGAGAATTTTGAACCTCTCACAATCCAGATCTGTAAAGTGTCCCCTAGCCTCTACCTAATGCAACGCCTCGATGTGATACCAACATGGATACCAATTGATACGGGTTCCAACCAATAAGAGAATTGACACAAGCCACCCTCTAGGCTTGGTCCCCTAAGTAACTAGGATTTTAAGAGTCCCAAAACTGGATATAAATAGCAGATATGGGACCTCTTAGCTTATTAGTTTACAAGTTTAAGTTCATTAATAACATGGTTGTAAATGACATTTCCTATTAGATATTATTCTACGTAAAACCCTTCCCCAAAACAGACAAGCACCTGCTCAGATGTATATAAATTAAGTTACAGTTTTTACTTAATTACATCTGATCCTCACATCTTTTCAAGACGTGTTCTACTTAACCTATTCAGATTAATATGTTTGCATATTATCCCAACTATACAATCATTGGATTTCATGTTTCAATATGCCTAATTCTACATTATACTGTTATGACAAGTTATCCCATTTTATCCTAATTTTACGCAAATCAAATGGAAATATCCTAGGCACTCGATGGCTTAGACTTAACGCAAATAAAAAGGAAAAGGAGAAAATATAGATCTGACTTAAAAATACATAAACTGAATAAATAGGCTTAAGGCTGTAAGCAAAACTAAGACGGAAAAGGGGAAAATAAGGATGTACATGTAATAGGTAATAAATGAAAACTGAATAGATAATCGACAGTAAAACAATAACATATAAACTTATAAACACTGTATAAAATCAGGTCCAAATTATTCACTATCAGAGTACTTTTTAATTGTCAGATCCAAAAATAACTAAAACTCACAATGTTTTGAATTAGACCCAGAAAATCCTTTAAAATGGTTTTTATAGAAGAAAAGCAAGAGTAGTCCCTTCAATCTAAGCTTTGGCAGCACCTCGACATTTTCTTAATTTTTATTCATAAATAGCTTGGAAGGAGAAGAAGTTGAAGATTGTTTGTTGCAAAAAAATAGTGAGGCTGCTATCCTATTTATAGAATAGTTCGGATAATTCTAAACCATTAGATATTAGGGTATTAAGTAAAACCGTATACCACAAGCCGAGTCAGCGTGTGAATGTAGAAAATAAAATAGCCCAGGTTCGGCTGTAGGATTCTGTCTTGCTTGAAGGTGGGTCGACCCATCTTCAGCATGGGTTGACACATGGGACGACACATATAATGTTGGGTTGCCTAATGACCATTGTTTTCTGCATTGTTTTATTTTAAATTATTATGTATATATATATGTTGTTAACCGTATTTTTGGTCCGGTTCCCGAAAGTACATCGGACACGCTCAACTCAACGCGTCGCGTGAAGCTAAGGCCGAGAGGGATGCTTAGAAGCCAAGGGAACATGATCAAGGAGGGATCGTACCACTCAGAACCTTGCAGCGCCCAGGAACATTCCCGAACTAAGGCCTCGGACCCCTAAGGAGTTGCAAGCCTCAAACGTCCAAACTTAAGGTCCTCGCACCAGGGCCTGGGTTCGAAATTTGTGTATTTGCGGGTGGCGGGTGCGAATTTCTGAATGTGGTCCCCCATTCCTACTTATTCCTACCTAACCCTTCTCCTATAAATAGCCCATAGCCTCATACTTCAAAGGGGTTGGATTTTCATCAGTTGGGACCTTCATAGAGCTTCATGAGCCTCACTAATGGCATCTTCTATTTGAGGAAGAAGAAGGACTAAACAGTCTTTTTCCTAAATACCTAGCCTACGACCATTATGAAAGTGAGTGCAATGAAATTTCATGAGAATTCCTCTACTTTGTAATTCTTGAGTGATTAATAATATTCCAACGTCTTTTCAAAGTGGACGTAGACCTCTACTGAGACCGAACCCCCATAAATCCTTTGTGTCATTTACTGCTTTCTTCTACTTAGTCTTGCGACCATAATAACAATTCCTAGTAATAGGAATCTTTAGTGTTTTCGACAATTTTTGCCGTCAACATTTGGTTCTTTCATTGAGAAAACATGGATTTCGTGCCTTTGTCACACATTTTCGTCTCGACCTTCAACGAGCTTGAGGTTCTATGCTTAACCTGCCGCCAAGTCCACTCACGATGATAAAGCAACCGAAGAACACGATGGTCGGCTCTTCAGCCGCAGTCGAGGCCAGGACATCCCAACAACCTCAACCCTCGAACATCTCGACCGCTAATGAAGCCGTCCCTTCTGTTGTAGACCCCGAAGAGCCCGCAACACAAGCTCAAATCCATGCGCTTAATGAAAAATATGAGAACATAGCGGTCGAGCTTAATCAAACATTAAGGAATAACATCGACCTTATGCGACAACTTCAAGAAAGTCAACGCGTCGTCGCTCAACTTCAAGTAGCTCGCAACAACGCTTGACCTCGACCAACTGCCTCGGAAACCTCCTCTACCGAGTCAAGGGGCCCACATCAAAGAAGGAGGTTTATCTTCTTCAACAATGTCACTGCTCGTACCAATGCCCTCGACAATGGTAATGGAAATAGCTACACCAACGGCAATGGCGACTGAACTACGATCACATATAGCGCGGGGGCACGACACCGAGACCGCTCTCGCTTGATCATCAATGACGGACCAGGTCCTACAAACCAACCTCTTCCTCGACACAACCTAACGGCGGATAATTAGGATGACGGTCCCGCTATTCTAATGACCCACATTCCTCCAGAAAAGGAACCACATCACCCTAACCCCACCTCACCATCCACACCAAGACCCAATCATAGACGTCGAGGACATGGAGGAAGATGATCCAGACGTCCATCATAGACGGCACCCTCGCAACAGAACTCTAGAACCTCGTCAAAACCCATGGATCCCGATGGAGGATCCCCATCCAACTTACCTTCCCGACATGGTACGTAGGATCATGAGAGAAATGCGAGGGGGCACACATGGCTCATAGGAGGCTCACATTAGGCGTAACCCCTTCACTAGAAGAGTGAATGAGGAAGAATGGCCATGGTGCTTTAGCATGCCGCAAATGCCACTTTACGATGGCACTACCGATCCTTGCGCCTTTATAAATCGATATGAATGGAAATTTGACTCGAGCCGGGGTAATGACCCAGCCAAATGCAAATGCTTCCCGGCCTTCCTATCCTGAACCGCTTTACTTTTCTTCTCTCGCCTCCTACTTGATTCCATAGACAACTTCAGGCAATTATCAATGGAACTAGTCAAGCAATTCAGGGTTCATATCCCAACTCTGAAGAATGCCCCCACTTTGTCCAACCTATACCAAAGGCCTGCCGAGTCGCTCAAAAGCTACCTTTCTCGATTCAACGCAGCTCTCACCGAGGTCGAATATCTGGATCCTTGCACCTACTCTTTCAGTTAGCAAAAGGTGTCCTCCTTACTTTAGAGTTCGGGGCATGGATCGATCAGAAGCAGCCAAAGAGCCTCGATGCCTTCTATGAGAAGGCGGATCAGTACTTATGCCAAGAGGAGGCGAGACGGAACTGGCTCTCTGCCACCAGTCATCCCAATGAACCCCAAGCGGACACCGCAAATAACAATCTTAGAGGCAGGCAAGTCGGGGAGCCCCCGAATCCCAACTGGTGCAGGTCCCTACAAGCAAAAACCAAACAATGGTAGACTGGGTGGCCGAAACAATGGCAGACCCCAACGGAGATAGGATGACCCGACCCTCACTGTGCCTTCGAGACCTACACCCCATTAAACGAAGACTTAGAAACAATTTACTTGGAAATATGCAACACTTTGCCATACAAAAAGCTACGTGTCAGGGATTTGATTGACCGCGAGAAGAACACCGGGAGGTACTGTCGATACCCCAACGTGTACGGGCACGACACCAACGAGTGCCGCCAGCTTAGGGACACAATAAAGAATCTTATCCGTGAGAAACGACTCAAACAATATGTCCAAGAACCCTTTCCTCCCGAACCTAACTCTCAGCCTTCTGTGTTGGCTCCTCCGGTGCCCGCCAAGGCGGCTCCGGGTCCATCTAATCTGAAGCAAGGGATTGTGATCAACACTATATGTAGCGTACCTTACCCCACACATGACAGCTTCCGGAAAATAGAGGAGTATGTGAGTTCCATAAGTTATGCTACTTATGAAACCTGCTCCGCTCTCAGCGAATCCGCCCCAGCCAAGTTACAAAAGACCATGAAGGATTACATCATTTTCCTGAAAGAGATTCTACTGGAATGGATATCCCGACCACCAATCCACTAGTTATCACAGCTCAGATCGGTGCTGCTTCTGTTACAAAGGTATTAATTGACTAAGGGAGCTCCATCAACATCATCTCCAAATCCGCTTACAACAAGATGAAATTGGAAACAAACGATTTAAAGTCATGCCGTGTCGTTATCCACAGCTTCAACGAGGCCCCTGTTTCCCTCGTAGGTATGATCGAGCTACCTGTGGAACTGGGCGAAGGGGACCGGAGCCGAGTCCGGATTCTCGCTTTTGTGGTGATAGACATCAATTTCCCATACAATGCTTTTCTAGGGTGCCCTTTTCTCACTGAGTTTCAGGTTTGTATGGCTCCATGGTCTCTCATAATGAAATTCTAGATAGAAAACGGGATTCGAATAGTCAAAGGTGACCAAGTGAGCGCCAGAGAATGTTATGCAATA